>CM046882.1:139767771-141223404 GCA_025667525.1 Glebionis coronaria | reverse complement strand
TAGAATTTTGTATTTAAGACATCATTTGTAATTCCTATTTTATTTTTGAAACATTTTATGGAATCATTTTTATAGAATTTTGTATTTAAGGCATTGTTTCACCATCCTTCCTTATATATTTTTATAGAATTTTGTATCTAAGGCATCATTTGTAATTCCTATATATATTTTGATATAATTTTGTATTTAGGGCATCATTTGTAATTCCTATTTTATTTTTAAAGCATTTTATGGAATCATTTTTATTGAATTTTGTATTTAAGGCATTGTTTCACTATCATTCCTTATATATTTTTATAGAATTTTGTATTTAAGGCATCATTTGTAATTCCTATATATATTTATATAGAATTTTGTATTTAAGGCATCATGTGTAATTCCTATTTTATTTTTCAAGCATTTTATGGAATCATTTTTATAGAATTTTGTATTTAAGGCATTGTTTCACCATCCTTCCTTATATTTTTTATAGAATTTTGTATTTAAGGCATCTTTTGTAATTCCTATTTTCTTTTTGAATCATTTAAGGAAACCATTTAATGAATTACATGTGTCATTTTAATAGAATTTTATATTTAAGGAATTGTTTCACCATCCTTCCTATATAAGGGTTCTTGATATATATATATATATATATATATATATATATTATATATATATATATATATATATATATATATATATATATATATATATATATATATATATATATATATATATATATATATATATAATAAGTAAGAGGGGTTTGGAAAGAGGTAATAAGTATCACAATGAAATCAATATAATATTTCAAAAGGAAATCAAGGTATGAAATATTATAAAAAATAATTAAGGTAAACAATAAGGATTAGAGGGTTACCCCGCGCAGATATTGGAACAACATTGGCAGATTCTGTGTTTGACATTAGTAAAGCATGAAATATTTTGAAATTCAGTTATAGACCAAGTTTTGTAAATTACTCAGTTCCATATAACCATCGCTCTGATACCAATCTGTGAGACCCCCAGAATTTGACATGGAACAACTAGGCAACGAGGGGATCACACGTCAAGGTACAAGAAACAATGAGTTTTAAATGACATGAACATGACGTAATGAAAGACATATATATGACATCACATTATATCAGAGTTTAAAATTATCGGTCCCACAAGTTTTAAAACATAATAAAGTACCATAACATCATAGTTTAAAGTTTTAAGATAACAAAAGATCAGCGGAAGAATTTAACAACGTCATTTATAACAAAGCATAAACATATCACAACACATATCTTTCCAAGCTGCCAACATCCTGCGGTACCTCGTCCAAGCACATTAAGCAGTATTACCTGAGATTAAAACATGTAAAACGCGTCAACATAAAGTTGAGTGATATTTATTGATAGGTTTAGAAAACTAAGTAATTGAACACAATAGTATTTGTAAAACCGATTAATGGGGGGATAACTATACATATTGTACATAGTCACGATGCATATAATTGCTATTTAGTCTCATGAACCAAAAGCTTAACTCAATGTAAGTTCATCTATGGAGTATTCAGCCTAAATACTCAAGTATAAACAAATATTAGTGCGTCAAGGTACTTGAGACGGGGATAGTCAATCCCAATGGATCCACCCACAATATTCGCGCTTACCGCAAAGCATACTGGACAATTAACGGTTCATGATCTGTGAGGAAACTCAAGGATAACGTCTAAAAGCAATGATATCATTGAATTCATCTGGCAGCATACAGTTCTGGATAGCATACAGTTTAAATGATTGTGTTCCAACGTGATAATCTCACCCGTGTTTTGAAACAATGAACAAGTAGCTAGAGGGGCTATGAACTCACCTTAGCTATAAGGTGGAATCAACACGAAAATAGAGGGCTCAGTAGTAACAATGGAAAGTCAAGCAACGTTAAGTCATCCGAGACCTACGATAACGGAACACGAAAGTTTAGAAGACACGAAATAAATGTTTATAAAATCACTTGAATTAAATGAGTGCATAAACCAATTATGAAACATGATAAAAAAACCAAGCTAAGGGGGTACTTCTATACTCCATTTAAAAGTATACTTTTTACTAGACAAATATTGTCGATAAAAATATGCCGGCACATACCGAATGTACGGGCTGATTTACCTCACTTAGACACGTCAATTGTTTATGGTACTAAATGAAAATCTCACTTAATATTTATAGAAAGCCATATAAAAATCTTGTCAAAAGTTTTTACTTCTAAAACTCACTGCCCGACACATCTTCGAGTTACAAAATCCAGGACAGAATTACGTCTTTGACTCGTAAAACCATTTTGACCTTTCTAAACAACACCGTTTACTTAAACCAACACTTGAGTTTGATAATAGACTCACAACCCTAAGTTTATAGTCCAAAAACAGCCTTTGAATATTTTTAAAACTAAATTTATAGTCCCCCGAGATTCGTTCCAAATATCGACAACAATTTTAGATTGTGCCGATACTCGTCTCCCGGTACACGAATAATCAAACTATCGCTATTTCCAAATCGTTTAGAGTTAGAAGCTCTAATTTTATATCAAATCGAAGGTAAGAAAAATATCTACAGCCCTATCTAATTAGTTTAATAATAAACCAACTTTAAGATACCCAAAATCAACTTATACTTTCTGCCTAAAATTACTACTTTATAATCATATCAAAAGACTTTTACAACATGATCTAACCATTTTTCTACACATGAAATTAACCTACAATCATCGTCTAACATCGTAAACCCTTGCATGCGACAAAATAAAAGATAAAAATCAAGAACTTAGACTTTTGAACATTAAAACCACAAAATCTATCCACGATCATCATGTTTATGATGATCAAACAACCTTTTTCAAACCATGATATCATCAAAACTTAAAAAGTTGTTGCATGTGTACATATTTTGTACCATAATATGCACCTTTTAAATTTAGGATGTGGTCTATAATTTGTTTTGGTTAAATAATGAAGGATGAAGATGAAAATGGGGGGTTTTTTGGTTGTGGTTTCATGGCAAAGGTAGGAGGAGATGGTGATGGTGTGTTTTTTTTAACTTGTTTAAATGTGTTAGTGGAAGTAAGTAAATGGGTTTATATATGGTGCTTTAAGTGTAACGACTAATATTGTCAATTTTGAAACTTGTGGGCTAAAAAGTAAATACTTTGTTAAAAAGTGGGAAATAACTATTAGTCATTTTTACAAATATTTACGGGGTTCGGGTTTCATAAAAATACTTCTCAAAAGTTAAAACGCACCCAAAATAAGAGAATATGGACTCCCGACTCGACTTAACGCGTCATTAAAAGAAAACATCAAAAACATCGAACATTGAAATAGTTGACAGTAAAAATGTGAGATAAAACTATTAAACATTGTGTCCGTTATCAGTCTAGACATAATACAATGTAAAGATCATTATGTTTAGGTCGAAATATTCAGCCCTCGGTTCTCGTTTCGTTGATTCATGTAAACTTTTGTAAAAATGCACATGGGTGATTTTAAATGAAAATATTTGATTTAAATAAATATGGAATTATAAAATAAAATAATTTTATAATTTCGAATAAGTATTAACAATGATTAAAATAACGATTAAGAGTAAAATAATTACCAGAAAAATACGAGATCTCACATGGACGACCTCCATAGACTCCATTCACCTCCTCATTTGGTGGCGGCCCCCAACTTTGACAATTATCGACGGAGTGACTCGGATCAGCACACATTGAATACCCACTATGCGACACCTTAGACACATTTGGAACACCTTTGCCTAGATTTCTCAACAAAAGATCAACTTTCTTACTTAACTCGCTAATTTCAGAATTTGTGCCACGTTAGTTAGACACAGAATTGGCGGAAGATGGGTGGTTGTTTCGATCCACTAAAGCTTGGGTCTTGGAACCTTTGCTCAGTTCTTCAAAAAACTTCCATTCTTCCTCTATAGGTCGCGAAAAAAACATACCCCCACTAGTTGCCATCACAAATTGTTTATTGTTATAATCCATCATAGAAGACTTTGCCAAGCTCCCATTTTGGGACATCATGATGAGAGAAAGTTCTTAATAACTCCTTAAGTCTACTAAATGCTTCATGAAACTACTCGCCTGGGATTTGACAAAAGGATTTAATCTTGTTCCTAATGGCAGCAGTTTTACTTATAGAATAAAATTCCTCAAGAAAAGCAGCTTGCATTTCAGACCATGAGTTAATAATACCTGGCTCAAGAGATGAGAACCAGTCCTTAGCTTGATCTTTAAGAGAAAAAGGAAAAAGGCGAAGTCTTACCTCATCCTTGGTAATGTTATTAACCTGATTTGTGTCAGCAATTGAGAAGAATTCTCGCATATGTGTGTATGGCTCCTCACGACCTCTAAACACTGGCAAGATTGCTATGAGGTTTGGCTGGATCTTGAAGTTACTTGTAACCCTTTTAACCGGATTCAGATAAACGATAAGCGAGGGATCCTCGAAAATCCCCGGCCTATAATAAGAATCAACACCCCGTGGTGGGGGTTCTTCTCCGCTACTATATCCGCTAACATCTCCGCCAACATCGTCATCACCTGGCATTTCAGCGAAAAGCTTTTCTAAACCTGTAAAATCAAGATTAGTAGAAAACTGGCGAAATGTTTTTCTCCTCAACCTTGCACTTTTCTCAACCTCGGGATCGTAAGCTAACGGTGATATACGTCCCGGTATACGTGTGCGCATACACTAACCTGCACACTCACAAGAAACAAAACAAACAAACAAATAAAACAAGAAAAAAAATTATCGTTGCATATTACTGTGATCTATAATTGACACATGTAGCGAATACATCATAAAATAACAATTTTGATAAGATGAACACTTGTATATATGTGTACATGGACACTCGTGAGATGAGCAGACTTGTGACTCGCTAACTTTTAAAATTTAATCAATTGTCTAAATATAAGTAACATTATCAATTTAGTAAAAAAAAAGTAACATTATCAATTTATCATGTTTATACAAGTATGTTATAATCTAAAAATTATAATGTAAAGAACAAATATACATGTAACTAGATCCGATTGATAAGAAAAAGACTTTAAAATATTATTCCTTGAAATCATGATTTTAAACTATATATAATTTAATTAAAATGAAGGCCACTTATTATTATTTTTTAGGCATAAACAAAATGTGATGAGCTAAAAGATAAAAAAAAAATTGATATGAGCTTAGGTAAACTTCATTGTCTAGCGATCTTATAATTTGACGTTCCGATCTTACATCACATACGATCTTGTACTATTACGATCTTATGTTATTGTTGTTGGAAAATGTTTTGCAAAATATGGTTTTTGCAATACTTTGGACATAATTTTATATATGTATATGTTATATATATTCGTAGTACTTAGTAGCTTTGCGTTCTCCTCGAAGAGAGCTTCGCAACGAGCTAAAGTATGTCCAATATGGAGTTAATATGAATGAGATATCGTGTCTCAAAGTGAGTCACGTGAAACACAATATTTGGAAAAATATTTGTCCCACATCGCTTGAAACATGAAGTAAAAACATGTTTATAAGGAAATCCTAGTTTCTACCCTACAATATTCATTTGTGGGTTTTTACTCCCACGCCTACGCGCGCGCAGGGGGGGGGGGTGTAGAAAGTGGGATTTCTAGGCCAAAAACGGGTTCGAAGCTACTGAACTTGTGCACGAGCGCGCGACCTGCGGACACGAATGCAGCTCCGAAAACTGGCTTGGGTGCGGGCAGAGTTCGGTATCTTTTTTGCTGCAAATTCGGTTTTTTTCCAGAAAATTCTGTAATCTATTTTAAGAATAGATTTAGAATAAATTTGTGTTTATAATTGATTTGCAAATCGTGTTATAGAAATAACAGATTTGTCAGAATATTTTATATGGAACAGAATATTTTGTCTTGGTGACCAAGGCAAATTTTCACTATATAATAAATCTGTCTCATTCAGTTGAATCATCAGAAAAACGCAGATTTTCATACTCCATTACCAGACGATTTTTCCAGCAGTTCTCGATCAGAAACGCAGAAGGCTTCCGTGATCTTTCAGGCAAGTTTGTCTAGTCCGGCTGTACAACAGCTTTGGACGTTGTACCCTGGGAAACAGACGGCGAATCTGTTTTAAGGGAAGCGTGTTAAACACGTGCCTCGTCTTACTTTTACTGCTTTCAATTTTATTTGTTATTTAATTCTGTTCTTTGTTATCTGTTAATTTTATTATTGTTTTAATAAAAGTATACACCGTTTCCCACAATCTTAAAACATATTCTGTTTAACAGAATTAAAACTTTTATTAAATCGGATTAATAATTTTATCAGATTTATTTATAAACTGTTTCTACCGAAACCAGGATTGAGTTTCACTGGAAATCAGTTTTAATTTACAGATTTTAATTAACAGTTAAGGTTTTTTTTTAGCAGCTGTTCTAATCAGTTTATTGAAACCAAGATTGTGTTTCTGTTAAACTGATACGTTTGATAATTACATCTGATTCATTGAAACCAAGATTGAGTTTCTTTGAAGCAGATCCACTATAAGTATATAGAGATCACGATTGAATTTCTTATATACAGATTTATAACAGTTGTCTAACTGTTTGTGTTTTGATCTTGTTTAATCTTTCAGGATGTCTACCAGCACTCCTGTAACTCCTGTAACTCCTGTAACTCCTGCAACTACTACTGTGAATGTAACTGGTGCGCCAGTTCCCCACACAGTTGCTAATCATGCTGAAAAACCAGAAAAATTCAATGGACAGAATTTTAAGAGGTGGCAGCAGAAGATGTTCTTCTATCTCACTACTTTGAACCTTGCGAAGTTCTTAAAGGAGACTGTACCTCAGGTGAAACCTCCTAAAGAAGGTGTACCCGAAAATCAACAAGCCGTGCAAGCTGTTGAAGCATGGAAACATTCAGACTTCTTGTGTCACAACTATATTCTGAATGGTTTGGTGGACTCTTTGTACAATGTGTACTGCAAGACTAAGACTGCCAAAGAATTATGGGAGTCGTTGGAACGCAAGTACAAAACTGAGGATGTTGGTACAAAGAAGTTCGTGGTAGCTCGCTTTTTGGATTACAAGATGGTTGATTCAAAGAGTGTGATAACTCAGGTTCAAGATCTGCAGGTTTTGCTACACGACATTCATGCTGAGGGTATGACTTTGAGTGAAACTTTTCAAGTTGCTGCTATCATTGAAAAGTTACCTCCAAGCTGGGTAGAATTTAAAAACTACTTGAAGCATAAGCGAAAGGAGATGACTGTTGAAGACTTGGTTGTTCGTCTTCGTATTGAAGAGGACAACAAGCTGGCTCAGAAAAACACTTATACACCTGATTCTGCCAAGGCAAATATGGTTGAGCATGGTTCGTCTTCTTCAAAGTCTAAAGGCAAGAGCTTTGGAAAAGGGAAGAATGACAAGAAGAGCAAAGGGAAGTCTGAGTACCTTGCTCCTAAGGCTGGAATTGCGAAGCAGAAGTTCCAAGGAAATTGCTTCAACTGTGACAAGCCAGGTCATCGTGCTGCTAATTGCAAAGCACCAAAGCGGGTGACTCCACGCGAGGCTAATATGGTGAATGATAATGTGGACATGATTGCTATGGTGTCTGATGTCGTTACCATGATCTCTGAAGTTAACCTGGTAGGTTCTAATAATAATGATTGGTGGGTTGATACTGGGGCAACCCGTCATGTGTGTGCTGACAAGAGTATGTTTCACTCTTTCAGAGCGGTTGACAATGGAGAGAAGCTGTACATGGGCAACTCTGCAACTGCTGATATCAAGGGCGAAGGAGATGTTATTTTGAAGATGACATCCGAGAAAGAGCTCAAGTTGACTAAAGTCTTGTATGTTCTGGAGATTCGCAAGAATCTTGTGTCCGGATGGCTTTTGAATAAGTTTGGTTTTCGTCTTGTTTTTGAGTCTGATAAAGTTGTAATTTCTAAGAATCAAATGTATGTTGGTAAGGGGTATGCCTTGAATGGTATGTTTAAGCTCAATGTAATAGTTGTTAAGAGTGATATCAATAAAATGAATTCTTCTGCTTACTTGATTGAGTCTTCTAATGTGTGGCATGGCCGTCTTGGACATGTTAATTTTAATTCAATGCGTCGTTTGATTAAATTTAATGGCATACCAAATTTTCATATTGATTCAAATTATAAGTGTGAAACTTGTGTCGAAGCCAAACTTACAAGATCATCTTTCAAATCGGTTGAACGAAAAACCGAACCACTTGATATGATACACACAGACATATGTGATTTGAAATCACTACCCACAAAAGGTGGCAATAAGTACTTCATCACGTTTATTGATGATTGCACAAAGTACTGCTACGTTTACTTGTTGAAAAGTAAAGATGAAGCTATAGACAAGTTTGTTCTATACAAAACCGAAGTTGAGAATCAACTTGGTAGGAAAATCAAGGTTGTACGAAGTGATAGAGGAGGTGAATATGTGTCTCCTTTTGCTGATCTATGTGCGAAACATGGAATTAGACATGAGTTTACTGCTCCTTATTCACCTCAGCAAAACGGTATTGTCGAAAGGAAGAACCGTACCTTGAAAGAAATGGTTAATGCCATGTTGTTAAGTTCTGGTATGAGCCGGGACATGTGGGGGGAAGCCATTCTAACGGCTACTTATCTTTTAAACAAGATACCTCGTAAGGATAAAGAGGAAACCCCATATGAACTGTGGATGGGAAGAAAACCATCATACCAGTACTTACGAGTGTGGGGGTGTCTAGCCAAGGTAGCTGTGCCGACACCTAAGGCCCAAACGATTGGACCTAAATCTGTGGATTGTATATTCATTGGATATGCTAAGAATAGCAGTGCGTATCGTTTCATTGTACATGATTCGAAAAATCCTGATATACACAAGAACACAGTTATGGAATCAAGGAATGCGTCTTTCTTTGAAAACATATTTCCTTGTTTAAAGAAGGAAAATGGAAGCACATCTAGAATAGATGATGCAGTTGTCCAAGATAAGAGACAACGAGATGATGATGATCTCCAAGATGAGAGACAAGATCAACCCGAGGAAGAAGAGGTTGAACCTAGAAGAAGCAAACGGGCGAGAACCGAGAAATCCTTTGGACCCGATTTTGTCTCTTTTATGGTAGAAAATGAACCTACTTCTTATCAAGAAGCTGTAAATTCCTCGGAAGGACCTCGATGGAAAGAAGCGATTAATAGTGAAATAGAGTCTATTTTACAAAATCATACTTGGGAGCTCGTGGATTTACCTCCTGGTTGTAAACCACTAGCCTATAAATGGATCTTCAAGAAGAAGATGAAAGCTGATGGCACCATTGATAAGTACAAAGCAAGATTGGTGATCAAAGGTTTTAGACAACGCGAAGGTCTAGATTACTTTGATACATATTCGCCTGTTACGCGAATAACTTCTATTAGGATGATTCTTGCTATTGCCGCATTAAGAAATTTAGAAGTTCACCAAATGGATGTGAAAACGGCTTTTCTAAATGGAGATTTAGAAGAAGAAATATACATGAACCAACCCGAGGGTTTCATGGCTCCTGGACAAGAGAGCAAAGTTTGTAGGCTTGTTAAGTCATTGTATGGCTTAAAGCAAGCTCCAAAACAATGGCATCAAAAGTTTGATCACGCCATGCTAGAGGGTGGATTCAAAATTAATGAATGCGACAAGTGTGTTTATGTCAAAGACACGAATAGTGGATATGTAATCTTGTGTCTTTATGTTGATGATATGCTTATCGTTGGCAGTAACGACAAGATGATCAAGTCTACTAAAGACATGTTGAAATCGAAGTTTGACATGAAAGATATGGGTTTGGCTGATGTGATCCTTGGAATAAAGATCATACGAACTCATAGTGGAATTGCATTAAGTCAAGCACATTACGTGGACAAAATTCTCAATACTCATAATGCGGGGGATTCCGGCCTAGCTAGAACTCCAATTGACACCAGTTTGCATCTATCTAAAAATAGAGGCGCAGGTGTTGCCCAATTAGAGTATTCAAGAATTATTGGCATGTTGATGTATTTGATGACATGTACCCGACCTGACTTAGCATATGCTGTTAGCAGGCTAAGTAGATATACTAGTAATCCAAGTGATGCACATTGGAAAGCTATGACTAGGGTACTTCATTATTTGAGATACAGTCGTGATTATGGACTGAATTATGCTAGATATCCATCTGTTATTGAAGGATACAGTGATGCAAATTGGATATCTGACATAAAGGATTCTAGATCGACCAGTGGATATGTGTTTACACTGGGAGGGGCCGTTATATCTTGGAAGTCTTCCAAGCAAACTGTAATAGCTAAGTCCACGATGGAATCAGAATTTATTGCGTTAGATAAATGCGGAGAAGAGGCGGAATGGCTACGTCAATTCGTAGAGGACATACCCAGGTGGCCTAAACCGGTAACGGCCATTAGTATACATTGTGATAGTCAATCGGCAATTGGCAGAGCTCATAGCACAATGTATAATGGAAAGTCTAGACATATCCGTCGTCGACATAATTCGGTACGACAACTACTCTCAACAGGAGTTATCTCAATTGACTATGTGAAGTCAAAGGATAACATTGCGGATCCGCTTACGAAAGGCTTAAGCAGAGAGTTAGTTAGTAAGTCGTCTAAAGGAATGGGACTAAAGCCCTTGAAGGAATGAGTTTCTATGAAGGAAAACCTAACCCAGTTGACTGGAGATCCCAAGATCTGGGTTCAATAGGACAACCTAATCATAGAAATGTGGGGGAAGTCACGTCAATGTGGGGGAGTTACTTAATAAAATAACTTTCCTAGTCCATTCCTAGAACAATGTGACTTGTTGAGAGGTTAAACATATGGCTTAATGATTCAGGATGAAATCATAAAGCATAATGATTCAAGATGAAATCATAAAACATATGTTTTTAATGATTCAAGATGAAATCACCTATGTGAGAGAGAAGTGGGGTCGCTTCGAAGGAAATTGCGGGGGCGCAATTTCTAAGAGCTCTTGCAGAACCAGGCGAGTGTTCATGACCATAACGAACACGACTATGAGGACTTGACAAGGTCAGGGAGAGTCTTGTGTGAGTGTGTATTGTCGTCTACGTAAACAGAGGCTGAGTTCAAGGACATCGCGTCTACTCAGATCTAGGAGACTAAGTGCATCTCATAAGGGAAGGTTCAAAGGGTTACACCTACCTATCCTATGCAGGACTTAACCGCAGAAATTTTGCCGAAACTTTCGTGTGTTTTCGACCGATTCCCATTCATGTGGGGGATTGTTGGAAAATGTTTTCCAAAATATGGTTTTTGCAATACTTTGGACATAATTTTATATATGTATATGTTATATATATTCGTAGTACTTAGTAGCTTTGCGTTCTCCTCGAAGAGAGCTTCGCAACGAGCTAAAGTATGTCCAATATGGAGTTAATATGAATGAGATATCGTGTCTCAAAGTGAGTCACGTGAAACACAATATTTGGAAAAATATTTGTCCCACATCGCTTGAAACATGAAGTAAAAACATGTTTATAAGGAAATCCTAGTTTCTACCCTACAATATTCATTTGTGGGTTTTTACTCCCACGCCTACGCGCGCGCAGGGGGGGTGCAGAAAGTGGGATTTCTATGCCAAAAACGGGTTCGAAGCTACTGAACTTGTGCACGAGCGCGCGACCTGCGGACACGAATGCAGCTCCGAAAACTGGCTTGGGTGCGGGCAGAGTTCGGTATCTTTTTTGCTGCAAATTCGGATTTTTTCCAGAAAATTCTGTAATCTATTTTAAGAATAGATTTAGAATAAATTTGTGTTTATAATTGATTTGCAAATCGTGTTATAGAAATAACAGATTTGTCAGAATATTTTATATGGAACAGTATATTTTGTCTTGGTGACCAAGGCAAATTTTCACTATATAATAAATCTGTCTCATTCAGTTGAATCATCAGAAAAACGCAGCTTTTCATACTCCATTACCAGACGATTTTTCCAGCAGTTCTCGATCAGAAATGCAGAAGGCTTCCGTGATCTTTCAGGCAAGTTTGTCTAGTCCGGCTGTACAATAGCTTTGGACGTTGTACCCTGGGAAACAGACGGCGAATCTGTTTTAAGGGAAGCGTGTTAAACATGTGCCTCGTCTTACTTTTACTGCTTTCAATTTTATTTGTTATTTAATTCTGTTCTTTGTTTTCTGTTAATTTTATTATTGTTTTAATAAAAGTATACACCGTTTCCCACAATTGTTAATAGGCATGTAGAATTGTACGATTTTAAAATTTTACTAGCGATCTTTACAACACGTACGTATCACCTGATTAGAAAATTCAATTGGACACATGAGCCACAAACAAACATGATCTTGATTCATTGTCTACCATAAGTAGTAAGAGTCTTGCCACTTGTAACATTAGATGCTTATATTCATAAAAATATGTCCTGAACTTCTGTAGAACATTGAAAATCAAATCAACTTTGTAACACCTTTGATGACAGATATGATGGTTTAGAATTATCATAACAATTATAAAAACCCTAAAATGGATCAAATAACACACAGCGGAAGCAAATTAACAAGATTTTTAATTAACACGATTATAATTAATCAAAGCTAGGGTTACATACCTTTATCCTAGCAAGATCTACAAGTTGACGGAACGGTCACCGGTAGAGATAGATCACGAACACCACCAGGATGTAATCTAAAATAAGATTACACCACGATCTTGTACACACGTGATACGGTGAGTTAACCGTGAGTCTAGCACGAACAAAACCGAGCTTCCAAGTCTATGGAAGATCTACCCAACAACCCTAGAGAGGGGCTAGGACTAGATCTAGAATAGCTTATTGAAAATCAAAGAAGAACCCTAATGGGTGTTTGTTTTGGCCGGCGGTTAGGAGCAAAGAAAGAGAGATATGGAGTGAAAAATAATGAGGCATTAGGTTTGTTTATATACACATTGGAAAACTTCTCTTCCAAGGTTAAACAAGATAAAGCCAAAAAATCTTTTCCTCCTTATCTTGTCTCCCTATTTAGGCCGGATATTCACAAGCTCCAAAAGAGGTTTTCGAAACTTTTCCTACTCCTTCTTTTAGCTTCTTTAACCTTCTATAACGATCGTTTAATACTTAACTTTTAATTACTTAACGATCGTTAGCTACGGTTTGATTTAATAAATATAATAAATATATATTTAATAAATAAATAAATTAACTCTTCACGTAATGTGTGCAATCCCGTGATCTCGAGTTCGATCCTATCACACGACTATCGATTTTTAAGTCCATAAACTTTCAGCTCCCACTTGGACAAAATTCGAATATCGTGATCACACTGATTAGCGTCTAGTTACACTAACAATGTCACTAGTACAACTCGAGTAAGGTTTCCTGGACAAAACCTTTTAATGATATATAATCATTATTATTACCCTTTCATTTCAAATACATTGTTAATAAGGATATGGATCTCAGTCATTCCTTTCATTAACTATTCTGTTTCTCGTTTACGGATATAGCAAGATTACCAAAACACATTTGGGTGTGGCCACACAAACATCTTACTATTCCCCCGAGGGGCCCAGTTGTATTTATACTTCAAATAATAATTTGAAGGAAACGAATCCCATTTCGACTACAAGCAAAACACATGAACTTTGCAACACTTCTGAAAATAACCCTTATGACTACCAGTTACGTTTAGCGTTAGGTTACCTTACAGAAATGCACTATATTCAATGCAGTTTTCTGGCATCTCAGGTCTAAGGATAACTATTTATGATTTACTTAATGACAAAGATCCATAAAGTAAAATCACATAGTTGGGATAAGTCCAATATTTGATCCATCAAATATCATCCAAAATTGACCAATATACTTTCAAGTATACTCTGTCACTATTTTGAATTGTCTTAGTTTAATAATACTCCCATATTATTAATCGACAACAGACATTTAGAAACATCATAATGTTCACGGATTAAAACATGTAAAATAGGATACAAAATCAAATAACAGAAAAATAAACGAAATTCAATCTTTTTTTCATCAATTCAATAATGTCTTACATCCTTTATCCAAATACTAATCAACAGATTTATTGCATGAATTCGCTAGCTAGTTGCAGCCCAATTGCCTTGGCATGCTTAACTACCTTTGGCCTAGATAAAGCCTTAGTAAAAGGATCAGCTACGTTATCATCTGTGTGAACTTTAATTAATTTTATTTCTCGAGCTTCCACTTGTTCTCTAACGTAGTGATATCTACGTTTAAAGTGTCTGGTGCCCTTCATGACTCCAGGGTCATTGGCGAATATTTTTGCCGCAGAATTGTCGCAATATATATATCAATAGGTTCTTTAATTGAAGGCATCACTCCAAGATCTCCAATAAACTTCCTAATCCAAACAGCTTTCATTGCAGCTTCTGAAGCGGCCATGTACTCAGATTGAGTCGCATGCATAGCAATGGTTTTCTGCTTACTGCTCTTCCAGTCAACTGCTCCTCCATTGATGACAAACACGTAACCCGTCTGAGACTTCGTATCTATTTATCACATTGTCAGGACGCATCATAGAATCCTGTTACATTCAATTCTGTGTCTGGTTTACCCCCGAATACCAAAAACATATCTTTCGTACTTCTTAAATACTTTAGAATATACTTAACAGCAGTCCAGTGGGACTTTCCTAGATTCTGTTGGTATCTAGTGACCAAGTTCTAAGAAAATGCCACATCGGGCCTTGTGCATCTTACAGCATACATAATAGATCCTATAGCCGAAGCATAAGGTACCTTCTTCATGTAAGCCACCTCTTCAGGTGACTATGCATCTTTCTCATGACTTAACTCATGCTTAACCTCCATCGGTAAGAAACCTTTCTTAGAGTTATGCATGTTATATTTCTTCAATATCTTATCAATATAAGCGTCTTGGTTAAGACCAATTAACCGTCTGCTCCTATCTCGATAGATCTTAATTCCCAGAATATATGCAGCATCTCCCAAATCCTTCATAGAAAAACATTTACCAAGATAATCCTTAACTTCCTTAAGTCTTGGAATGTTACTTCCCATGATCAATATGTCATCGACATATAGAATTAGGAACACTACATTACTCCCACTAGCTTTGCGGTATACACATGGCTCATCACGATTTTGAATAAATCCGAACTTTTTGATTTCTTCATCAAATCGCTTATTCCATTGACGTGATGCTTGCTTCAAACCATAAATAGACCTTTGAAGTTTGCACACGCGTTTTGGATATTTAGGATCAACATACCCTTCCGGTTGTTGCATATAGATGTCTTCATCTAAGCGACCGTTCAAGAAGGCAGTTTTAACATCCATTTGCCATATCTCATAGTCATAGTATGCTGCTATAGCTATGAGAATCCTAATAGCTCGTAAGTCTGCTACAGGAGAAAATGTCTCCTCGTAGTCTACGCCAAAAGTTTGAGTAAAACCTTTAGCCACTAAACGTGCTTTATAGGATTGTACATCACCATCCATGTCAGTTTTCTTCTTATATATCCACCTATTTTTCACTACTTTAGCATTTTTAGGTGCGTCTACAAGACTCCAAACATCATTGATTTCCATGGATTTCATTTCCTCATTCATCGCAACTATCCATTTTGACTTTTCTGGATCAGACATTGCGGATCGATAGTTAGCAGGTTCACCAAGATCTCCTACTTCCTCCTCATCATCCTCTATGTATAGACATAGTTTGTCCGGCGCACGTATAGCCCTTTGAGACCTACGTGGAGGAATCAATTCCGGTAGAACACTCAGACTTTCTGGTTCTACAGGAATTTCATCGCTAGTATTTTCAGAAGGCAATGTATCTTCTTGAATTTCTTCAAGATCATAATTTCTCCTACTGAATTCTTGATTTACAAGATCATTTTCAAGGAAGTCTCCATACCGAGCCATAACTATTTTGTTCTCAGCCGGATAATAAAAGTAGTAACCCATAGTTTCCTTAGGGTAACCTACAAAGATACATTTAACTGAGCGTTGTTGGAGTTTATCTCCAGAGTCACGTTTCACATACGCCTCACAACCCCAGACTTTCAAATAAGACAAATATGGCTTCTTTCCATGCCATAGTTCATATGGTGTCTTATCAACCTTCTTTGTGGGAACCATATTCAGAATACGAACAGCAGATTCAAGAGCATAATCCCAAAAAGATAATGGTAAAGTTGTAAGATTAAACATAGATCGTACCATATCCAATAATGTACGATTTCTCCTTCAGATACACCATTTTGTTGTGGAGTATACGGAGAAGTAAGTTTCTGAACAATTCCATTCTTACTTAAATAATCTTTAAACTCTTGACTTAAATATTCACCACCACGATCAGAACGAAGAGCTTTAATCTTCTTTCCTAGTTGTAACTCTACTTCGGCTTTAAACGTTTTGAATGTTTCAAATACCTCATGTTTATGTTTAAGTAAATAAACATAACCATAACGGCTATAATCATCCGTAAACGTCAAGAAGTAGCTAGCACCTTTTCTTGACACATGTCTAAGTGGTCCACACACATCAGTGTGTATTAAACCAAGTAGTTCAGTAGCCCTTTCAATATTGCTATTAAAAGGTTTCTTGGTCATCTTCCCAGAGATACAAGATTCACATTTATCAAATGATTCATCATTGATACTTTCCAAAAGCCCATCACGTTGAAGCTTTTGTATGCGAGTCTTCCCAATATGGGCAATCCTACAATGCCAAAGATAAGAAGAGTTCTTGTCTAACTTACTCTTCTTATTCACGCTAAAAAACATAATTATTTTTTCTCTTAGGATTTTTATCATGCATGTTAATTTCAAAAACACCATTCACAGAAATTGCATCAAAATAGAATAAACCATCTTTGAAAACAGAAATTCTATTATTATCAATCGTGTGAGTAAATCCAAGATTCAACATACAAGAAAAAGAAATGACACCCCTAACAATTGTAGGTGCATAGTGACAATTATTTAAAAACAGTACTAAACCCGAAGGTAAAACTAATTTAAATATTCCTATAGCTTCAACCACTGCTTGTGCGCCATTGCCCACTTGCAGAAATTGTTCCCCATAGGTAAGCCTCCTTTTCAACTCAAATCCCTGCAAGGTATTACAAATATTAATACCACATCCCGTATCATATACCCAGGAGTTTGATTTGTATGAAAGATTAAATAACTCTATCATAAAAAGTTACCAGAAGATGGTGCTGCAGCAGCTTGCTTAGACTTCTTCTTATGTTCTGCCATTTCATGGAGATAGAGAGAGCAATTCCTCTTCTAGTGTCCAGTCATCTTGCAGTAGTGACAAGTCTCATCTTTCAGAGATTTCTTAGCAAAGTTCTGCTTTGGTTTTGATGTAGTCGCAACTTGCTTGCTCTTATCAACCTTGCCTTGCCTTTCTGCTTCTTATTCACTTGCGGTTTTGGTTTCGACACTCTACCCTTTTGTACATAAATTACTTGAGGAGTAGCAGTGGGTGCCTTATCTTTCAAACCCTTTTCGAAGTCAATGAGCATTGCATGCAAATCATTAACTGTCTTCCCCGTGCAATGCATATTATAGTTACGAACGAAATCATTGAAGTCCTTATTAAGGGACCTATTGATCAAGTTAATAGCCATATTATTATCAAAGGGTTGTCCTAGTGATATGAGTTGTTCCATATAACCCCTCATCTCCATATAATGAGCACTTACGGACTTTCCAAGAGCTTGCTTGCAACTATGTAGAGCATCAACCAGATCATAGATCTCTACAGCTTGCGGCGTTTCATACACAGCCTTGAGTTCATCAAGCATTTGCTGAGGAGAAGCTAGCTCATACTTCCTTTGAAGTGATGGAGCCATTCTCCCTAACATTACAGCAGCCACCTCATGGTGCTTCTTAACGTTAGCAGCGTGTTGAAGCCTTTCCGCATCAGTTGCTCCTTCAGCAAGATCCTCCGGAAAAGGAGTTTCCAAGATACTGATGGTACCCGCTGCTCTCAGAACAATTCTTAGTGAGCGGTACCAATCATTGAAATTAGGGCCAGTAAGTTCAGGCCGTTCACAAAAAGCTTTGAACGCCGAGCTTATTGTCAGATTGTTTTCGGGTTGAGCCATTTCTACAGAAATAAGTTCAAACATTAGTATTTTCGATAATAAAATTCAAGAAAATAAAATTACCCCGGTAATAAAACCATAGTATTTTCCTTGAAAAACTAGAATCCATATTGACATAGATTTATCACATCAGTTGATCTGCTAGTGACAAATGTATTCAACACAGTAACTTGTCGAACAATAATTGCCAAAACATATTGCAATTTCTAGATATGTCAGGGATTTACATTGCCAAAAAACATTTGCATTGTAAACATGTTTTATCCCTTCTTTATGCCTTAAGTTTCTAGTTCTCATTGAGTAACTCAATTAAGTCGACTAATCTAAAGAACGTAAAACCTTCATGTGCAATCTTATTCAGTCATGAAGTTTTCTCTCCATTACAACATCGTCCGATATCTTATATGACGACAATTGTAACTTCAAGTGTTCGTCAATTAGAGAGCATATGACTTAAATTTTAGGGTATAGATTTTGGTGTCAAAATCATGTATGGAGAAGCATGCATACATCTCCATAACATAAGTTTAATAAAACGTTTAGTAAACTTTTTGGTGAGACTAAAAGTTCATCATATATTTGCAAGTTGAGGTATTGGTTAAACCAATCAACCTTAAAAAATTATACCAATAACAACCGTAGGTAATTCCAATTTTGACGCACAGGCGAGCCGGGAATTTGGTCAGCGCTGAAGCATAACACCTCCTTCCTTAACCGGGTACTTGACCAGCGGTGCGTTATACCCACTTTATAGTTTGTCAAAATTGAGTAGGCCGTTAAGTTGCTATTGCAATTCTAATCAACACAAATCATATGTAATTTAGATCTCAAAACTATTCATTAATTTTGATAAGATTTAGTCCATATTATTTTTCTTTAAAAAAAATTACTCTTGTTTACAACATACAATGTAAAAAACGCATGAAAACAAGTAGTACAAAAAAAACTAAATCAAATAGCCACATGCAATGACAATATATTCAATGAACATTAAATCTAGGGTTTTTATAAATATAAAAAGTCTTCCCTAATTTTAGAACTTTGAATCAAATAAAACAAATAGCAATCAAAATTATATGATCCGTAAAAACATGCATGTTTATTACGGATCTCCCATATCCTCTTAACAATTAAAAAAATACTACGGATCGTAACCACGCATGACATAACAATTAATTCATGCAAAATATCTAAAGTTTAATTACCATGTAATTTTAGGGTTTAAATTTTTTTTTTTAATAAAATTTCGGCAGATCCGAATTTTAAAAAACAAAAGACAAAAACCTAATTTTTTTATAAAACCTAAAAAACAACATGTAATTATTAACACCAATCAATATTAGTTAAAACAAACTTTAGATCTTGATAATTAAAATCATGTTAAAACGGCTCTCCGATACCACTGATGGTTTAGAATTATCATAACAATTATAAAAACCCTAAAATGGATCAAAGAACACACAGCGGAAGCAAATTAACAAGATCTTTAATTAACATGATTATAATTAATCAAGGCTAGGGTTACATACATTTATCCTAGCAAGATCTACAAGTTGACAGAACGGTCACCGGTAGAGATAGATCACGAACACCACCAGGATGTAATCTAAAATAAGATTACACCACGATCTTGTACACACGTGATACGGTGAGTTAACCGTGAGTCTAGCACGAACAAAACCGAGCTTCCAAGTCTATGGGAGATCTACCCAACAACCCTAGAGAGGGGCTAGGACTAGATCTAGAATAGCTTGTTGAAAATCAAAGAAGAACCCTAATGGGTGTTTGTTTTGGCCGGCGGTTAGGAGCAAAGAAAGAGAGATATGGAGTGAAAAATAATGAGGCATTAGGTTTGTTTATATACACCTTGGAAAACTTCTCTTCCAAGGTTAAACAAGATAAAGCCAAAAAATCTTTTCCTCCTTATCTTGTCTCCCTATTTAGGTTGGATATTCACAAGCTCCAAAAGAGGTTTCCGGAACTTTTCCGACTCCTTCTTTTAGCTTCTTTAACCTTCTATAACGATCGTTTAATACTTAACTTTTAATTACTTAACGATCGTTAGCTACGGTTTGATTTAATAAATATAATAAATATATATTTAATAAATAAATAAATTAACTCTTCACGTAATGTATCCAATCCCGTGATCTCGAGTTCGATCCTATCACACAACTATCGATTTTTAAGTCCATAATCTTTCAAGATAATCATTTTTATTTAGTTTGATTATCAATTTTTGAGTAATCAAAACAAAAACACCAACCATATGTCGATACCGCCGGGCTAGATGTATCCTTTGTTGACTTTGCTTATGGTTGCTTCAATAACAAGTCGTTATTTATATATATACACTTTGCAAGCATCCCGTGTGCATACCTAATAAGTTACGGAGTCAAACATTTTGATCCAATCAACTACTCTCCAATAATATGCATCCCGTGTGCATACCTAATAAGTTGCGGAGTCAAACATTTTGATCCAATCAACTACTCTCCAATAATATTGTAGCCAATTTTCGTCTATAAATAGTACTTATTTTGAAAAGTTTGAGTAAAATGATACTACCTCCTTCTTAAAATTAAATTATACTCCCTCTGTCTCATATTAATAGTTCATCGACTAAAAACACGCAGTTTAATAAAAACATCACTTTTTCAATTTTTTCTCTTATTTTTTACACAATAACAATTTTACCTTTAATCAATTAATTTACAACTTCTTTATTCTTTGTAATAATATCCTCATGTAAGGGTGATATGATAAACTTAATCTACATTTATTACCCTTTATCGTCCTTACTTACAAAATTATTCTCTTCTACTTTTCATAGTTTTCTCCATCATTTCGGAAGTTTTTGAGTAGTTTCCAAAGCCGAAACGATGAGGGGATTGCGATTTATGTCGAAAGCTTCATTACCAACAAATTCCTATGCTGCATCGCCAGCTCCAACACCTTTGTCTCCAATGAGTAATTCTAATCATAGAACGTTCTCCGCTACGATGATGGAAGAAGATTTATTGTACATTGAAGAAATCATTAAACGATGGGACATAGATTCTTTGTCCTATTCGAAACTAGGCTATTTGTTTTCTGGCGACAGACGCGAAGCTCGAGAGTTTGTTAAGTCGGTTAAGCGCTTACAATCCGCGATGCATTTCTTCCTATCGGAGAGTGCTAGCTCGTTGAAAATCATTCATACTCAAAAGTTGATGCAAGTTGCCATGAAGAGGCTGGAAAAAGAGTTTTATCGAATCCTGTCTTCAAATAGACACTATCTTGATTCGGAGTCAGTTTCTAATCGATCCTCACTAGCTACATCCGTTGTTTCAGACGACGATAATGCTTCTGAAGAAGATGACACGTATTCATCGGTTTCTGATAGCGAAAGAGCTGTCGTATCAGATATGGTTATGGCCGATCTCAAATCGATTGCGGATTGCATGATCTCATCCGGGTACGGAAAAGAATGCCTCAAAATATACAAAATCATCCGAAAATCGATTGTTGATGAGACTCTCTATAATCTAGGAGTCGAAAAATGCACTTTCAATCAAATTAACAAAATGGATTGGGAAACAATCGAGCCGAAAATCAAAACATGGCTACACACTGAAAAGGTCGCGATCAAAGCATTATTCTACGGCGAACGAATTCTCTGCGACTTCGTTTTTTCATCTTCTGACAAGATCCGAGAAGCATGCTTTTCCGAAATTTGCAAAGAACGAGCGACTGCGCTATTCGAGTTCCCTGAACTCTTTGCCAAATCTAAGAAATCTATGGAGAGAATGTTCCGAACTCTAGATTTATATAACGCCATATCTGACCAATGGCCAGAGATCGAGATGATCTTTTCATTTGAATCAATGGCCATTGTCCGAACACAAGCTGTCACATCATTAGTAAAACTTGGTGATGCGGTGAGATCGATGTTGAGCGATTTCGAGGCCGCGATACAGAAGGAGACATTAAAGATTCCAATAAACGGCGGGGGAATTCATCCGTTAACTCGCTACGTTATGAATTATTTAGTTTTCTTAAGTGATTACAGCATTTCACTTTCAGATATACTTGCTGACTGGCCTATTCAAGTTCAGTCACCATTGCCCGAATCTTATTTCTCTAGCGGCAACTTGGATGAGTCGTCCTCCATATCGGCTCGGTTTGCATGGTTGGTGCTTGTTTTGTTATGTAAGATCGACGCTGGTGCCGAACTTTACAAAGACGTAGCTCAGTCGTATTTGTTCCTTGTTAACAATCTTAACTATGTTGTTTCCAAGGTTAAGAGTTCTAAGTTAAGAGACCTAATCGGAGAAGATTGGTTAGTTAAGCATGGGCAAAAAGTTAAACAATACGCTGGAAACTACGAGCGGATGGCGTGGAGTAAAGTGATCTCGTCCTTGCCCGAGAATCCAATGTCGGACGGTTTAACAATTGAGGCCGCGAGGAATTGTTTTAGACGGTTTAATCTAGAGTTTAACGAAGCATACAAGAAACAATCTAGCTGGGTGATTTCTGACCCAAAAATTCGAGACCAGATAAAAATATCTGTTGCGAAAAAGATTTTGCCGATTTACAAGATGTTTTACGAGAGATATCGAGAGGTTTTTCTAGGAGCTGATTCAGTAGTGAGATTTGCTCCTGATGATTTGGGTAATTACTTGTCGGATTTGTTTCATGGCACTGGAGCTCAGGGTAGTAATTGTACCTCCTCGCATTCATCTTCTTCGTCTTCTAGCTCATTGTCGAGAAGCCATTGAGCCGGGTTGTAGAGTTTGTCTTGGTATAGTAGGTTATTGTTTGGCTAAATGAATATAGTAATACATAATATAATTCTTTACTGATGATGAATTAGTCTTGATGAGTTGAATTATATTTTAAATTTCATGGTTGTGACATGTGAATTGTACATGTTAAATTAGTTGTAAAATCTTATACATCGAAATACAGTATCATCTGACTATTTTGGACATCGTGTAGTGGGAGTGGCAACTCCATGCTCACTGTCCATTTCCGCGCTAAATTAGATTTTTCTATTCTTTCATTTTTAATCAATCGGACTTATTACTTATCATTAAGCTGTACTACTAATCATAAATTTATCAATTTTTAAAGTACTCGTTTTTTTTCAAAATATATTCTATAAAATATTGTACACATTTACAAACCAAATAAAATACATTAAATTAAAAAGGCGTACTCTTGAGGGGGAGGGAGGAGTCGGACCTTATGGGTGAGTTTCGAACTCATCTCATGGTTTCTCGACTATTCCGCTTAGCCTAATAAGGTGAGATTTAAAAAATAAATAGAGTAGAGAGAAGCTAAACAAAGAAGGCTTGGGAGAAAATATGTATGTGTTACTCAAAAGAGAAAAATACTATGTTTATAAAAAAAAATCTCACACGATGATGTTTGTGTCCAATCGAATAAGGGTTTTTCTTTACAATTGTTTTGATTGGAAAAAAGATGTTGTCACATTATTAAATGGAAACCTTTTTTATAAACATTATAGAATTTATTATTAGAAGTAAAATTTCTATAGAACATTATCATATTAAATAACAACTGGACTAGGTCTCCAAATAGAACAAAAAAATGAAAACCCACTCATTTGATCAAAATGCTCAATGTGACTTTTGTCTTCCCAAACTAGATCATGCGACTTATAGAACTTATGCTACTTATATAACTCTAAACTTTTTGAAAAAAACATTATTCATAACTGAGAAAATACATTTTGTGTAAGATTAGTGTAAGTGTGTGTAACAGTTTTTTTATGCAACTTGTACAATTTACAATTAATGTAACCAAATTTAAAATGATTTAATTAAATTAAAAAATAATTTATACATTATGTAACTTTTATTTAATTTTATGCAACTTCTAATTAAAATTATGCGACTTGTATAAATATTAATAAATGACTAAATACCGTTGATTTGACTAATACTTTTTAAATTAAATTATAATATTATGCAACCTTTCATATTTCTCTACCAAATATTAAACTCATTCGTTATGTACACCCTTTGTTAACAAATTCTCTACCCCATTAACACTTTTTCCCTGACCTCCGAAATACCCTCAATAGTATCAAACCCTAATTCATGTTCTGGATCAATTACCAACCCACTTCAACATTTGTTAACATATAAATGTCTAACCCATTAACCCTTTTCCCCTAACCTCCTTAGTACCCCTAAAAATGTGAAACTCTAAATTATATTCCCAATCAAATTGAAAGTCCCTAAATATAACAATTGTCGAAACTATAACTCGTATAAACAAAAAAACACAACGAAATACTTTTTAAACGCGTAATGTTTTATTAACTATTATAAACAAAGTATTACAAAGTGCTATGAATACACCCGTTGAATGACAATAAGAATTGAACCCTAGAACAAGTAAACTTGATTCGAGACTCAAGTTTACAAGGGAACCTATGAGACACTGGTAGACAGTTGAGGGCTCAGTGGTTCCAAAGAGAGAAATAACTTAGGTAACTTATCCACGCACAAGGGTTGCATTAAATCTTCTTTCTCACTGCTATTTATAGTGGTACGAGGTTGCTTCCTTAGTGGGAGTAGTTGATACGTGTCATCTTCTGAATGGAAGAGTACAACGTATTAAATGCATGTCCAAAACGAGACATACCTTTAAACAACTTTAGGTGAACAGTTTTGCCAACTGTTCACCTTTTGTCCCACTAGGTCATACAAGGCTTTATCTTGAATATCTTGTTTTGTCCTGCTCAAAATACTTTGTAGATTCTCCCGCCTAAACTATAAAGGATTGGACAAGCTTTGCTTGTATCAGACTTCTAGGGTTCTTAAGTGATCTCTGAGTATAGTCAACTCAGAGATCCTTGAACACCAGCACATTCCTTCTACATCCCAGCTATTCATAATCGCTGGTAAGTATGACTTCAGATTGTCTTCGACTTCTCTGACGTTGTCTTTGACTTAAATGTTCCTGGTGTGCCAGCTGAGGCTTTGCCTTGCGCTGGTCTGGTCTCTGTCGCTGGTCCTCTCAGCGATCAGTAACACTTAGTCTAATTTAAACAACTAGACTGGGCCATAGTTAAAACTTTCACTGGCCTAACAATCTCCCTCTATTAGTTTATAAATTATATTAAGTCTAAAATTATTGTAAGTGAGTACACGGCTTCTTCTTACACATAATTTAACAAACATACCTTAGAGTTTTATTAAACATAAAGAACCTAGTCTATTACAAGGACACCCAGTGGTGTAAAATAAAACAAAATAAAAGGTTCTTTAACGATTAAGGCCTTAGTCACAGATTCTCTGAGCTTTAACTTTGTCACTCTGGAGTTAATGATCAGCTCAACTTCAAACTCAAAATCATCAACTAATTTTTAGTTCCATAGGATGCCCTGTTTGAGTCTGATGAGTTGGATAGTTGAGGCCAGATGAAGTTCATTCATCCTCTGAAAGCAATACTCATAATTACCATTCATAAAGACCATTCTTGTCTCTGGTTTTGAGTATACTTGGCCACCCACTGGCTTAGTAATCTCCTTGGGAAGTGAAAGGTTTCTATACATTCCATCTACCACAACATTCTTAGTGACCAGCTTCTCTACCAGAGGCCCCATTTGGGTTTTACTTTTTCTTTGTCCTTGAGTTGATTGTTGTTGTGATAGTTGAGGAGGTAGATTGATATAATGATTTTGCTAGGGTTCAGATTATGTCTCTCGATATCCTCTCGAATTGATCTCGGCCTTTAGTGGAATGACTTGTTCTTGGTTAATAAAAAGTGGTTGGTTTGTTTATCTATTTTAAACTAATGACAAGAACTTAAGTGTCGAAGAGTAAAATTAAAGACTTGAAAGATTAAAGTAAGAACCGAGTTTAAAAATAAATGTTGAAAACTTAAAGATTTTAATATAAAATAAATGAACACTTAATAAAAACTAACTCTTGGAAAACTTTGTGAAAAATAAGAACTTAGTTGGAAAAGACTAAAAGAAAGTAGGATCGTAACAAAACACCTCAAATCGGAATAGTAGAAAAGTCCCCTCAATCGGAATATATTCCGATCGAGTGATCGGAATGTGTAATATAGATGCTGATCGGAAAGTGGACAAAAGGGGATCAATCGGAATACTCAAGAAATATACCAATCGGAATACGACTGAATTTAATCGGAATATAAGATAAAAGATCCAATCGGAATGTTTCGAAGTTACTATAATCGGAATATTGAATTATAAGCTAAATCGGAATACCCCCAAAATACCTCGATCGGAATAAGTCAAAACTTACCAATCGGAATACGCGAAATTAATACGATCTGAATATCAACAAGATGCTCAAATCGGAATGCAGATAAACCCTTTTCCGATCGGAATGATCGGAATGGAGGGTGCCTTGGTCGGAATACGCAATCGGAAAGGGGTTTTGCCCTTTCCGAAAATGAAGCTAATTCGAGACTTTTGCAAGGGTAATAAGCTATTGGAATAAGCTAAAACCCAAAACTAACTCGAATCTAATGATAAGCTGATTAAATAAGCACTAAGAACACTTTATCTAAGCTTAAAATAAACAACTTTTAAATCAAATCAATAAAAAGATGAACTTTTCATAAAAACCTTAAAAAGTAAATAAGCTAAATCAACAAATAAGCTAATAAGAACAAGGATCTCAAAGCTTATTTATGTAAAAACTTAAGGAAACATTAAAAGTTAACAACTTTTTAAGCACAAATCATAGATGAACAACACGGATCATACGAGATTTGTACCAAAATCAATAAAAATAAAAGAAAGGAAGGATGAGATTAAAGATTAAAACTTGAACTTGATTAATGAAAAAGTAATACAAAGTTTTGATCTTGAATGGAAAAAGATGAAATCTAGTGAGAGAAAGTTTAGAACTTTCTCTCTCTAAAACTAGAAACTACCAAAGACTAAGTGTGTGAAAATTTGTGAAGTAAGGGCTTTATATAGGCGTGTGTATGGTGGTGATGGGCTTTTGATTGGGCTTTGATTTGGGCTTCTTTTTTCTTCTTTCTTCTTAAGTCTTCACGTATCTTTAAATAACGTTTCCACTTTGGATTTGAGAAGTGTCGGTGAATTATTCCAACTCGTCTTATAATCTATTGTTTTACAGACTCGAGTTCTTCGACATATATGAATCTTCCATCTTTGGCTCTATTCTTCGATAAATCTTCAAATAGGCACAATGACTTCAAATCTTCTGCATCTCTTGGACAATAGACTTCGTTTTGAGTCTTTTTCCTTGATAAAACCCGTGCAATCCCATGTTTTCTTCAATATTCATCCGGTTGCCTCTGAAAACACAATAAACACAAAAACCACGCATAATTCCAAACAAATGATATTAAATACGTGTTTTGGTCTTGTTTTAGCCAGAATTAAGTGGTAAAAGGATGGGTGTTTTCACACCTATCAAATCCCCTACACTTAACCATTGCCATGCCCTCATGCAATGCTTAGTGATAAAGCAAATTTACACTTTTCTCATGATCAATCAACCTTGGCCTTATTAAAATACTACTAAACAAAAATTAAAGTACTAAGAGAAATTGAAACTTTAAAGTAAACAAAAGGATAGAAAATAGCTATGTGGAAATAACTTGAAAAGAGATCGAGGACTTACATTAGGGCTTCGGTGCTGCGAAGATTTATCACCCTCAAGTTTCACGTTCCCCAAACTAAGCTTAAAAACGAGATCATTGTTATTATAAGTTAGCAATTCAAACACTTACACACATGGCTTAATTAAATGCTTAGACTCCCTTATTCCTAGGTGTATCTCTTATATTTTATTGTTGTCTTGAAATGATCATGAAGATGCATTTTTGGACTTATTTCGATAGTTAATTAGGCTGAAAGCAAAGTAGTACGATTTGATCAATAGTTAGCTAAAGGACAAAATCTCTTAAAACTGCTTCTCGGGATATCAAAAAGTTCATATCTTGGCATAACTTGGTTCGCGATTTGAGACCTTTCTCGGGCCGATATTTGGCATGTACTTCATACTTCATATCTTGAGAGACGTTCTTGAGATAATGGTCTTCTCATCGTTAATAGAGTTTCTTCACTTGGAGACTTTTGAGGGGTACTCCAACTTTGTTGACCACGACTTCATGATTATTCTTCAATCTCTAATTGGGATTTTGAGATACAACGATCCGCCTCCTTTTCGGACTTGGATCTATTTATCCTCATACCTTGTTAGGGTCTTTTCGGATAGACTTCTCCATGATCTTTATGGGAGTTGATTGCTTTTCGTCGTGAGTCTTGATCCTTCATATTGATTTTGGGAATAATGCTTTTCACATCACTTTTGGATCTTCAGCAATAAAATGGAATCCTCATGCCTTGTTAGGGCCTTTTCGGACTCGCCAATCTTCGCGCCCCGCTTCATAAGTTATGCCTTGGCTATGAACTCTTATCATTACCGAGCAACTTTTAAACGATCTTGGGCTAGAAGCTAAGTAACCTTTCAAATCGTACGACCTTACTTATTGCAGATAAATTATTAGCAAGTGATGGGAGAATAGGCAAATAATTACACCAAGTGAGCTTGTGCAAGAGTACCGACTTATAATTGACTCTATCATTTCTCGTTCTCCACAATTTAAAATCTCAAGTAATGAGACTCGTGGATGCTTAGCCTAATAAACCAATTAAGGTCTACATGGTTAAGGATACTAGCTAGAATAGACTTGGATAAGTCTACTCGGGTTGAGTCAAAATAAACGCAACGGGCCTAATATGTCAAAGATTTCAAAACTAGCTACACCACTTTATTAAAATTTTTGACTTTATTGCGGGATATATATATATGAAAGCAACGATAAAAATTTAAAAATTACGACTAAATGGCCAAAGTTAATTAAAAATTTGAAAATTGTTGAAAAAGATGATTTTCTGGTTAAATGAAGGCATTTTCATGGAAAAGTTCCACTTAAAACTTCGATAGAAGTCCCCCTACACTTAAGATAAACATTGTCCTCAATGTTTAAGCATGTGGGAAAAGTTTCCCCTACACTTATGACATTGTACACGTTGGTTAACTCAAGTTAAGGAAGAGACGACTAGAGTGATCAATTTCAAATGTGAGTATGAAGAAAATTGAATCACGATAGTTGAGAGATAGAACCGGATTTTGGATAACACGGGAGCACGGTTCTTCAAAGATTCCAAGAGTGCACTTATCCCTGTAATCACATCACCACACAAAGACAAACACGTATAGAAGTCCCCCCTACACTTAGGGGATTAAAACATAAAAGGATAGATACTCGGGCTGCCTCCCGAGGAGCGCTTGTTTTTTATGACCGAGTCACGAGCCTGACTCGACCCAAATTTAGTTCATGGGGAACGTGGTGAGGGATGGAATCATCTCCTGAGAGATGTCCTCACCAAAGTACAGCTTCAGACGCTGGCCATTCACTTTGAAATTGGGCCCATTTGGCTGAGAAAGCTCAATGGTCCCATACGAAAAGACTTTGGCGATGGTGAATGGACCAGACCAGCGGCTCTTCAACTTGCCAGAGAAGATCTTCAACCGAGAGTTAAAAAGTAAGACTTGATCACCAACGTGGAACTCTCGGTTCTTGATTTTTACGTCATGAAGGATCTTCGTCTTCTCTTTGTAGATCAGCGTGTTCTCATAAGCTTCATTCCTCAGTTCGTTAAGCTCGTTGAGTTGAATCTTGCGATGATCACCGGCTTTGTTGATGTCGAAGTTAACCCACTTCAAGGCCCAGTGCGCCTTATGCTCCAGCTCGATGGGAAGGTGGCATGCTTTCCCGTACACAAGACGATAAGGTGTACAACCGATCGGGGTCTTGTAAGCAGTACGGAAAGCCCACAGAGCATCATCTAACTTATCGGCCCATGCGGCACGATGCTCTCCCACAGTACGCTCCAAAATTCGCTTCAATCCACGGTTGGATATCTCGGCTTGCCCATTGGTTTGGGGATGATAAGCGGTGGAAAGACGGTGATTGACACCATACTTTGCCATGACTCTTGCAAATTGATCGTTGCAAAAATGAGTCCCGCGGTCACTGATAATAGCACGAGGAACGCCGAATCGAGCGAACAGCGATTTCAAAAAGTTACAAACCACCCTTGCATCATTAGTAGGTAAAGCTTTGGCTTCAACCCACTTGGAGATGTAGTCAACAGCTACAAGGATGTATTTGTTTCCTTTAGATGAAGGGAATGGCCCCATAAAGTCGATACCCCAAACATCAAAGATTTCACACTCTTGAATGAAATTCTGAGGCATCTCGTCTTTATGTGTGATCGTGCCTTGTTTTTGGCAAGCATCACATCGTTTAACCATCTCGTGAGCATCACGGTAGATGGTGGGCCAATAAAATCCCGAATCAAACACTTTTTTGGCGGTGTAGTTGGGACCAAAGTGACCACCAGTGGGTCCTTTGTGGCAAGCATCAAGGATTTCTAAGGCTGCCGGTCCATCAACACATCGGCGAATAATCAAGTCGGCACATTGTTTGAAAAGATACGGGTCATCCCAGAAGTAAGTCTTTATGTCTTTGAAGAACTTCTTCTTTTGCTGGGATGTTAACCCGTCAACGAGGATTCCACCCGCTAAGTAGTTTGCAATGTCTGCGAACCACGGGGTTTCGTCAGCAGTCGAGTTGATAGACATTAAGGTCTCCAAGGGAAAAGAATCATTGATTTCTTTGTTCGGATGATCCCCTTGGTAAGGATCCTCAAGTCTACTGAGATGATCCGCGGCTAGGTTTTCTGCTCCTTTTTTATCGCGAATTTCGATTTTAAATTCCTGGAGCAGCAAAAACCAGCGAAGAAGTCTTGGTTTGGAATCTTGCTTTGTCAACAAGTACTTCAACGCGGAATGATCGGTGTACACAATTGTGGTGGAAAGGACAAGATAGGGGCGGAATTTTTCAAAGGCATAGACAACAGCTAAAAGCTCTTTTTCGGTTGTCGTATAATGCAATTGTGCCCCCGTCATTGTCTTGCTAGCGTAATGGATTGGTTGGAAGTGTTTGTTCACTCTTTGTCCCAGAACCGCTCCAATAGCAAAATCACTAGCATCGCACATCAACTCAAAAGGCAGCTCCCAATTAGGGGTAACTAAGACGGGTGCCTTAGTAAGCTTATCCTTAAGCGAGTTGAAGGCTTCAAGACACTCTTTGGAAAAGATAAAAGGAGTATCTTTTTCCAAGAGGTGGGTCATCGGACGAGCGATTTGAGAAAAATCTTTGATGAATCGACGGTAGAAGCCCGCATGACCTAGAAAACTTCTCACACCCTTGACGGTTGAAGGTGGAGGCAGCTTGGCGATAACATCGACTTTAGCACGGTCTACTTCAAGACCGGCTTTGGAAATCTTGTGTCCCAGCACGATGCCTTATTTTACCATAAAATGGCATTTTTCCCAATTCAGAACAAGGCGAGTGTCTTCGCACCTCTGTAGCATACGTATGAAATTGGCAAGGCAAGAAGAGAAGGAATCCCCGAAGACCGAGAAATCATCCATGAAGACTTCCATGGTTTGTTCAACCATGTCATGGAAGATAGCTAACATGCACCTTTGGAAAGTCCTGGGCGCATTACATAAGCCAAAAGGCATCCTTTTGTAAGCAAAAGTGCCATAGGGACAAGTGAATGTTGTCTTCACTTGATCTTGGGGATCGATGGGTATTTGGAAATAACCCGAGAAACCATCAAGAAAGCAGTAATATTCATTACCCGCTAAACGTTCAAGCATTTGGTCCATAAAAGGTAGAGGGAAATGATCCTTTCTCGTGGCATCATTGAGTTTGCGGTAGTCTATACAAACTCTCCACCCAGTAACGAGACGAGTGGAAATCAACTCGTTGTGTTCATTGGGAACAACGGTTATTCCGCCCTTCTTGGGCACACAATGGATTGGACTAACCCATGGTGAATCCGAAATAGGGTAAATCATACCCGCATCAAGAAGTTTGATAACCTCTGTTTTGATGACTTCATGGATTTTTGGATTCACCCTTCGTTGGCTTTGAATTGTGGGCTTAAAGTCGTCCTCCATGAGAATTTTGTGTGTGCAGAAGTGAGGATCAATTCCACGAATATCCGAAATTTTCCACGCAATGGCCTTCTTATGATCTTTCAAAACGGCGACAAGTCGGGCTTTCTCTTCATCCTTCAAATCCTTAGCAATGATAACTGGCGACTTCTTCTCTTCATCAAGGAATACATACTCGAGATGGGGCGGCAACTCCTTAAGTTCTAAATCCGGAGGATTTTCGACGGGAGGCGTTTTCAAAGTCGGAGTATTGATAGCAATAACCGTGGGAGATGGAGGCGAAGGATTGTCTTCGGTGAGAAGATTGTCAAAGAAATTCATGTCTTCATCCCCATCGATAGGAGATTCATTAGTAGCTAAATTCACATCTCCCATGGTATCTTCAAGATTGTTCCAGAATAAATCACTATCTCCAAATAGAGACAATGATGAATCAATAGAGGACACGGTCTCAACAGTGGGAAGAGAGGTAGGAATACTTTTGCAAGCATCATTAAAGTGTTCTTCACAAGCCTCATCAAGAACGTCAATACAATTAACACTCTCATATGAATAAGGCTGTTTAGACAACTTTCCCATGTTGAAGACTACTTTATCGTCACCCACTCTCATGATAAGCTCACCGGCTTCAACATCAATGAGAGTGCGACCGGTCCTAAGGAATGGACGTCCCACGATCAAGGGAACACGGGGGTCCATCTCGTAGTCGACGACAACAAAATCAGCAGGTAAGGTGAACTTGTCGACTCCTACAATGACGTCTTCGGCTATCCCCACTGGATAAGCAACCGTACGGTTAGCTAATTCCAAAGTCATTTTGGTGGGGACTAGCTCTGGGAGAGATAATTGCTTCCAAACACTTAGAGGCATGAGATTAATACTGGCACCTAGATCGGCTAGGGCCATGCAATTCTCTACTCCCGGGAAATTGCAAGGGATAAGGAAACGACCCGGATCACCAAGCTTGATTGGCAATTTCCTTAAGAGCACTGCAGAGCAATTCTCATTAAGTTGGGTGTTGGCAATATCGAGGAGCTTTTCCTTGTCGCTCAGAAGATCTTTAAACATTTTTGCGTATTTAGGCATGTGAGCGAGAGCCTCAGCGAAGGAGATATTGAAATTCAGTTGTTTAAACATTTTAAGAAAGTTAGAAACCTGAATATCGTCCTTGCTTTTGAGCTTCTCTTTCCTCAACCTAGATGGATAAGGTATATTGGATGAAGAAGAAGGCTGTAGGGGAATAGGATCACTCACAACCGCGGGTGGAGGAGGGGTAGAAGGAAGAGGTGGAGAAATTGGGGAAGGAGAAGGAGGAGGAATAGGAGCAGGTGACTCGTTCTCCTTAGTCACAACCACCGGTGGAGGTATAGGAAGCTCGGGTTCCTTGGTACCTTTACCACTACGAGTGGTGATTGCTTTCATCTCCCCTCTTGGATTCGCAACGGTATTACTCGGAAGAGTGCCCGAAGAAGAGGGTTGATTACCGTGGAAGAAACTAGCCATCATGTTCCTCAGATCATTAGTTTGGCTATCCAACGTATTTCTCATGTCGGCTCTCAAATCGTTTCCTTGCTTGACCAAGTCTGCTTTCAAGTTTCGCACTTCCTGTTGGAGATTTTCCACAATCACATCATTGGTCCTCATGTAGGTTGCAACCTCTTGGTGTAATGCAGTGGTGGTTTGGTTGGGAGGAGCATTGTATGCAGGTGGTTGGTAAGCAGGTTGTTGGTAGACTTGATTGTTACGTTGAGGCGGTTGTTGCTGCTTGTGAGGAGGGATGTATGGTTGTCGAGGTTGTTGTTGTTGTTGAGGAGGGCGATTAAGGTTTTGTTGTTGGTTTGGGTTGGTAGGAGGGAAACCAGGTGGTGAAAGATAGTTGTTGGATCGGTAGCTAAGCAAGTTGCGGTCACCTTGAGGTTTTGCTTGATAAGCAGGTTGAGTATAGGTGCCATATGCTGCATTCACATTCTCTGCAGGGTAATCTTGGGTGGCGGTACAAGTGGTGTAAGAATGAGGACCACCACATATCTCACAAGGTTGGCTGACAGCGTTAACTTGAGCGTTTTTAGCGTTGTTGTTGACGGTATGGGTGACAAGCGATTCAAGAAGCGTAGTGATTTTGTCCAATCGCTTGTCGCTATCATTAGTGATAGCACTAGCAACATTGGTCCTAACACTCTTGGTTTGCACACGAGATTTATTCTCAATGATGTCCCAAGCAGCATTGGAAGTCTTAGCCAATAAATTACCCCCCGAGGCACTGTTGAGTGAATCTTGGTCACTCATGCTTAAACCATTGTAAAAAGTATTGATTTGATGTACTTTGGTAAAACCATGTTGTGGGCATTTTCTTAAAAGATCTTTAAAGCGATCCCACGATTCACTGAATGACTCATCGTACTTTTGTTCAAAATTTATGATCTCATTCCGCAAAGCGGTAGTACGAGAGGGTGGAAAAAAGTAGTTGATAAACTTTGTTTCCAAATCCGTCCACGAGAGAATACTCTGTGGCGGTTCCTTAGCAAGCCAATGCCGGGCTTGTCCCTCTAAAGAAAAGGGAAAAAGTTGTAACCTTATAACCTCTTGTGGAACACCATTGAACTTGACCGTGTTGGTGAGTTGTAGAAATCTCTTGATGTGGTCGTGTGGGTCATCAATGGTTCGTCCCAAGAATGGTTGAGCGGAGACCATCTGGATAAAGCCTGATTTTAGCTCGAAATTGTTGGCGGCAATTGGTGGTATAACAATTGGATCGGTGTTGCCATCGACATGAGCTTGCAGCAGTTCAATCATCGGGCGATTATCCGGAAGAGGCTCATTGTTGTTGTTATTATTCATGTTGTTGTTGTTATTATTGTTTGGAGGTGGTACACCGGCCATGTCTAAGTGATCGAGAGGCTCGGGCTCTTGATATGACGTGGATCGAGTGCGCATACACCTGCAAAAGAACGAACAAAGAAAAGCAAAGCAAAAATATTTTTGGTTTTTATGTTTTTTAATTTTTTGTATTTTTGAAAATTTTATATTTTTTAGTTGTTTTTGAAGATTTTCTTGAAAAAGTAACGTTCACGGGGAACGGATCCCAAAATCCAAGTTCTCACAAAAAACTTTTGATCTTAACGAGAAGAGCCGGCAGCGGCGCCATTTGATATAATGATTTTGCTAGGGTTGAGATTATGTCTCTCGATATCCACTCGAATTGATCTCGGCCTTTAGTGGAATGACTTGTTCTTGGTTAATAAAAAGTGGTTGGTTTGTTTATCTATTTTAAACTAATGACAAGAAATTAAGTGTCGAAGAGTAAAATTAAAGACTTGAAAGATTAAAGTAAGAACCGAGTTTAAAAATAAATGTTGAAAACTTAAAGATTTTAATATAAAATAAATGAACACTTAATAAAAACTAACTCTTGGAAAACTTTGTGAAAAATAAGAACTTAGTTGGAAAAGACTAAAAGAAAGTAGGATCGTAACAAAACACCTCAAATCGGAATAGTAGAAAAGTCCCCTCAATCGGAATATATTCCGATCGAGTGATCGGAATGTGTAATATAGATGCTGATCGGAAAGTGGACAAAAGGGGATCAATCGGAATACTCAAGAAATATACCAATCGGAATACGACTGAATTTAATCGGAATATAAGATAAAAGATCCAATCGGAATGTTTCGAAGTTACTATAATCGGAATATTGAATTATAAGCTAAATCGGAATACCCCCAAAATACCTCGATCGGAATAAGTCAAAACTTACCAATCGGAATACGCGAAATTAATACGATCTGAATATCAACAAGATGCTCAAATCGGAATGCAGATAAACCCTTTTCCGATCGGAATGATCGGAATGGAGGGTGCCTTGGTCGGAATACGCAATCGGAAAGGGGTTTTGCCCTTTCCGAAAATGAAGCTAATTCGAGACTTTTGCAAGGGTAATAAGCTATTGGAATAAGCTAAAACCCAAAACTAACTCGAATCTAATGATAAGCTGATTAAATAAGCACTAAGAACACTTTATCTAAGCTTAAAATAAACAACTTTTAAATCAAATCAATAAAAAGATGAACTTTTCATAAAAACCTTAAAAAGTAAATAAGCTAAATCAACAAATAAGCTAATAAGAACAAGGATCTCAAAGCTTATTTATGTAAAAACTTAAGGAAACATTAAAAGTTAACAACTTTTTAAGCACAAATCATAGATGAACAACACGGATCATACGAGATTTGTACCAAAATCAATAAAAATAAAAGAAAGGAAGGATGAGATTAAAGATTAAAACTTGAATTTGATTAATGAAAAAGTAATACAAAGTTTTGATCTTGAATGGAAAAAGATGAAATCTAGTGAGAGAAAGTTTAGAACTTTCTCTCTCTAAAACTAGAAACTACCTAAAGACTAAGTGTGTGAAAATTTGTGAAGTAAGGGCTTTATATAGGCGTGTGTATGGTGGTGATGGGCTTTTGATTGGGCTTTGATTTGGGCTTCTTTTTTCTTCTTTCTTCTTAAGTCTTCACGCATCTTTAAATAACGTTTCCACTTTGGATTTGAGAAGTGTCGGTGAATTATTCCAACTCGTCTTATAATCTATTGTTTTACAGACTCGAGTTCTTCGACATATATGAATCTTCCATCTTTGGCTCTATTCTTCGATAAATCTTCAAATAGGCACAATGACTTCAAATCTTCTGCATCTCTTGGACAATAGACTTCGTTTTGAGTCTTTTTCCTTGATAAAACCCGTGCAATCCCATGTTTTCTTCAATATTCATCCGGTTGCCTCTGAAAACACAATAAACACAAAAACCACGCATAATTCCAAACAAATGATATTAAATACGTGTTTTGGTCTTGTTTTAGCCAGAATTAAGTGGTAAAAGGATGGGTGTTTTCACACCTATCATAGATGTACCTTCAGCTTCTTAGCAGGGTCTCTTACCCAATTAAGCTTAGTTTGATGTTTTTTCATCATTTGGGCTGCACCAGGCCCAATCTTCTTTTGGGCAAGAGACAACATTTCTAACTATTCAGAGAGGCCCAGATCTCTGAGTTTAAAGTCACTGAAGACTTTGTAGTTGGTTATTTGATTTTCTCTATATAAGGTCATCACTACTCTTTTGTCTTTGTCAGTGTAACATGTGTACTTGGTGATTTGACCGGGCTCAGCTCTTTGGTCCACTATTCTCTCATATTCCTTTTGAAGGTTGCTCCTTTTGACTTCATGTTCTTTGAGCTTATTCAGCTGAGCTTCCTTTACAGCTGGAGATAGTAGTTTGTTCAGAGCTTCTTTGCTCTTGATTTCAGCAGCTCTAATGTTAGCTAACCTCTTTTGTTCTAATATTTGATCCTTTGCCTGCTCTAGAGGTTAGTGGTGGCACTTTTAAATTTGTTCAAGTCAGAGTGTCTGGCTGTGGATCCACCTTCTTCTTAGAGGGAGTGCAGGGTTGTTTCAGGCACCTCAGCGGCAATACCTTTCCCCTTGTCCTGTGCCACCTCAGTGATGGGGTTGAAGGATCTGATGGGTTTTGGTGTTGGGATCTCTGTTGAGGGTGCTGGTTGTTTAAGTGATTGCTCCCACTTATGTGGAGCAGTATCTTCTTCTTCTTCAGAGGTAGAGGTAGCTGAATTCTCCCCTTCAAGCATAGTACCAGTAGAAGCTGTGCCTAATCCAGGTTTGAGGAACTTAACAAATTCTTGATGGACAAATAGACATATTTCTTTAAGCTCCTCTTGTAATAGCTCCTGAAGAAGTTGCCTGGAAGGCTCAGATGCCTTGGCAATAGCAGCAACGTTAGCTTTGACAGCTGCGGTAAGGACTGATGGCATGTATTGTTGGAGACTCTGGTTTAGAACTATTAGGAGTTGAGTTTTCAAGGCATTTCCTAGTAGTTACGGAAGCAGTGCAGTCATAGAGGATTCCACAGATGAGGTTAGTGAAGTCTCTAGGGTTGTGGTGAGTTCCTCAGCAGCATGAGTGAGTGTTTGTATTTCAGAGAGGATGACATCATTTGTGACTTTAGGCTTGGTGATACTGATCTCTCCCCTCTTAACCCAGAGTTTCTCAGCGGCTAGTTCTTGAACATCTTTCATTCTAGGAACATGGACAGGCGTGAGGTGTTGCAAATGCTCTAAGTGTTTCATTTCCCCCAGCTCCATGACGTTTGGCAAAGTTAGGAAAGGAACTGGGGTTGGTGTACAGAACCTCCGGTCCCATAGCTGCTTGGCAGCTAGTTCCTGAACATTTGCCATAGATGGGAAGGGAATGGGCTTCAATTCAGATGTGACTTGGTCATCATTAGCATCCATATCAGCATAATCTGAAATGGTAAGGTCATCTTCAATGATAAAGACCTCATATTCTGGCATGGAGTCAATGTCTGACATGGCATCCAGATCAATGTGGGAGGCCTCAGCATTATCGTCACCAACAATGGAATAAGCCTCATCATTATGTTGTTCTTCATGAAGATTATGAGCCTGTTATAACATTTGTTAGTAACCAGTGTGAAATAAATATGAAGTTATAGATCGCCATTCGCTACCCCTAGGAAAGCTGGGTGTGATTATCCAGCCCCCCTAAGGATTTATCCTTGGGACTCTTTTAGTGTGAAACAGATATGTTGAAGGGTTGCCATTCGATGCCCCTAGGATAGCTGGGTGTGATTATCCAGCTCCCCCTGAAGGATTGCTCCTTGTGACTCTTTTGATTTGTGGAAACTATATGGTGAATGGTCGCCGTTCGCTGCCCCTAGGATAGCTGGGTGTGATTATCCAGCTCCCCTAAAGGATTGCTCCTTGGGACTCTTTTAATTGTGAAGTAATGGAAGTTAAAGGTCGCCTTTTATCGCTGCCCCTAGGAAGACTGAGGGTGATTATTCAGTCCCCCCAAAAGAATAAATTGTTTGGGACTCTTTTAGTTGTGACATATTTGAAGGTAAAGGTCGCCTTTTATCGCTGCCCCTAGGAAGACTGAGGGTGATTATTCAGTCCCCCTAAAAGAATAAATTCTTTGGGGCTCTTTTTCATATGAGGGGACCCAGAGACCATGTGAGGTGTAGAGACTCTGGGCCAGGACCTATAGCATGCTCAAGTTGTTATGGACAATAGCACAGTCCAGAGGGTGAAGGATCATCGGGGTGCGTTATGAGCACAAGTGAATCATATCCTAGTGTCAAGACAGAGTGTACAGATAATCCTAAGAGATCTAGGTGCTGACACAGACACTCTATGGGTTGAGGCAAACCCTAAAACTTCATCCCTCTCTCCTACAGAATTTTGAGAGTGATTGTATGTGATCCTCCAAGAAGAAAAAAAATAGCAAACTAATACTTGAGAGATATCAACGTGAAGAAGGTTCTTAGTCGTCTCTACTGACTAGGAGACGCTAGACTATGGTTGTTTGTTAGCTGTAGGCTCTTTAACCACATCATCCAGAGAAGGGGATGGGTTCTTCTTGGTCTTCTTCTTCTTGGAAGGATTAACAGAAGGGGTTTCAGAGGAAAGGGGGATATCTTTCCTCTTCTTCTTCTTTTCCTTGAGCGCCTTGGGCTGAGAAGTAGACTGCACAGAGGTCTTGGACAAAGACTTGTCAGTTGGTCTTTCAGTATTCACCTTATTGTGAGGGATCAAGGGCTCTCCATCATCAGCGAGTAACCCAACAACCTTCATCGTATGCCTGCTGAGAGGCACTTCATCCTCTAAGGGAGTCTTTAGTGAGTCTGGAGTGATGTGATAAGGAGAGAAGGAGTGAAGTTCATCATTGGTGTAGGTTTCACCAAGCATATCCTCTATGATGAGAGAGATATATCTTGTGTAGTAGATAGTGGCCAGTCGATGCTTCTTCCCTTTGTTTTTTAGCTTAGCAATGAGGTCAGTATAAAGTATGTGGGCGATCCCTATATCTTTCCCCCAAATCAAGTTGTAAGCAATTGCTTGCTGAGCACAATTAAGCTGATCATGCGACCCCTGGTTTCCTCCTAGACATTTCACTATGTAAAGCATCAGCGTCCTCCATGTGGGTGAGAAGTAATTCACCTTGATTAGTGATTTGCTTTGGAAGCCTTGGGTGGTGAAAGGTTTTTCATCGTCATCATGAGGATGAAGGGTAGCCAGAGCCTTCTTCACTGTGGCGCTGGCTAGCACAGCGGACATGCCTTCATTGACAGGAAGTCCAATAACTTTGGCAAAGGTGTGGAAATCAAATGTGAGAGGTTGTAGATGTGTAGAAAGGTTGAAGGTGATGTGTGAAGAGGTTTGATCAACTTCAGCGCTGTACCAGAACTCCCTCAAGTATTGATGGTATCATGTGGAGGGTTCCCTAGTTATGGCTTCGTTAAAGGTGGAGTTTTTGAGGAAGGATAACAAAGGATGGTAGAGAGGATTGTTATGTTCCAAGAGAGCTACACAGTTGTTAAGGGCGATCTTCCCATCGTTTATCCCAAAATCTACATTCGAGGCGGCCAATACGGTGAACGAGGTGTTTGTTGATGAAGACACCATTGTTGTTGGAAGGAAGAAATGGAGGATTTGAAGAAGATGAATAGTATGTGTGAAAATAATGAGTAATGTGATAGAAAAATGAGTCAAGGGTTTTGATAAAAGGTTTTGCCGTTTTACAATTAAAGCATTAAATGAAAATGTTTACCTTTTAGGAAAAGTGGGACCCCTTGACCCTTCATGTGATTTTTTCTGTCCCCTTAGAAAGTGGGAAAGTTATTGACATTGAAGGAAAATTATTTGAATTAAATATGGGAATATATTAACTCCTATTGGAATGTAACTACCTCGTTACATTCAATTCCCTTAAATGCCCATAGACAGAGATCATTTATCAGATTTGTTTACCAATATTGAGCATACCCAGCTCAACAACCAGCCTAGTAAAACTTGGCTCAGCCAGAGGCTTGGTGAAAATATCAGCCAGGTGGTATTCAGTGGGTATAAAATGAAGCTCAATATCACCTTTTAAAATATGGTCTCTAATAAAGTGATACCTGATGTCAATATGCTTAGTTCTGGAATGAAGTACCAGATTATTGGAGATGGCTATAGCACTTGTGTTGTCACAGAATATGGGAACCTTTTCATAATTGATCCCATAATCAGCCAGCTGACTTTTCATCCAGAGAACTTGAGCACAGCAACCAACGACAACTACATATTCAGCTTCAGTTGATGACATGGCCACTGAGTTTTGTTTCTTTGCACTCCAGCATACCAACTTTCCTCCAAGGATTTGACAACTCCCAGAGGTGCTCTTTCTATCAAGACAAAACCTAGCATAGTCTGAGTCAGAGTAGGCTTTGAGGTCGAAGCCGGATCCATTTGGATACCAGAGACCCAAAGTGGGAGATCCTTTTAAGTACATGTAAATTCTTTTGACAGCAACAAGGTGGGATTCCTTGGGGTTAGATTGGTACCTAGCATAGAGACATGTGGCAAATTATATGTCTGGTCTGCTTGATATGAGGTACACCAGTGACCCAATCATGCCTCTGTATAAGGTCTCATTAACAGAGACCCCTGAGTCATCAGCTCCCAAGTTGTTGGGAGGAAGCATGGGGCATTTCACTGATGCACAATCAAACATATTATACTTCTTGAGCAAATCCTTAACATATTTTTCTTGACAAATAGAAATTTCTTTTTAATTTTGTTTGATTTGAAAACCCAAGAAAAAAGTTAATTCCCCCATCATGCTCATTTCATACTTTTTGGTCATAAGTTTAGCAAACTGTTTGCTCAAGGTGATATTGGTTGAACCAAAAATTATATCATCCACATAAATCTGTACTAAAACAACATCACCCTTGGACCTATAAGTGAACAGGGTTTGATCAATGGTATCTCTGACAAATTTATTTTCAAGTAAAATTTTGATAGGGTTTCATACCAGGCTCTAGGCGCTTGTTTCAGCCCATAGAGTGCTTTATGAAGTCTGCAGACGTGATCAGGATACTCACTGCTTTCAAACCCAGGGGGTTGATAGACATATACTTCTTCTGCAAGCTTACCATTTAGAAAAGCACTCTTCACATCCATCTGGTATACAGTGAACCCCATATAAGCTATAAAGGCTAGGAAGATTCTGATAGCTTCCAATCTGGCTACTGTTGCAAACGTTTCATCATAGTCAATACCCTCAGATTGATTGTACCACAGCACCACAAGCCTAGCCTTGTTTTTAACAATCATGCCAGCTTCATCCCTATTCAATAGACCCACTTAGTTCCAACTACTTGTTTTCTAGCTGGAGATTTTATGAGAGTCCACACCTTGTTCCTCTTGATCTGATTCAACTCATCTTGCATGGCAACAACCCACCCTTCATCTAGAAGCGCAGAAGCCACATTCTTAGGTTCATCTTCAGAGAGAAAATCAGCGAAAAGGCATTCATTCGCTGAGGCGGTTTCTAGAGATCTCAACTTGCCTCTGCTGGTGACTCCCTCAGCGGGTTCACCAAGAATATTCACCAGAAGAATATCTTGGTTCCTACTCCATTTAGATTGAGGAGCAGGAGTCTATGTGGGTTTAGGAGTTACAACATGTTTAATAAATTATGGAGGATCTTCACCTGTTATTTCTTCATCCATAATCTCTTCATCTGAGTGAGAGATTGGTTCGATAAGATCAGCATTCACTTTTGTGGGTGGAGTGTTAGGTTCAACAATTTCAACCTCTGGAGTGATGTCAGAGATTGAGTGAGGATCAAATGCATGAACATATGGAAAGTCCTTGTGACATGCCTGAGATGATTCCTTGGGATTTGAGAAATCATCCTTTGGATATGATTTGACTTCATTGAAATCAATGTCACATTCTTCTGTGTTGGTGTGAGTAATGACAACATCTGATTCATTAAAGGTAACATGAATGGATTCTTCAAGTTCTTGCCTGCGAATGTTGAATACTCTATAGGCTCTGGAGGTTGGAGAGTAGCCAACAAAGAATCCATCATCTGACTTTTCATCAAATTTTCCCAGATGATCTCTGTAGTTGTGAATGAAAACAGGGCAACCAAAGACATGGAAGTAGCTTACATCAGGGGCTATCTTCCTATACACTTCATAAGTGGTCTTGCCGTGTCTCTTCACAATAATAGATATGGTTTGTGTGTAACAAGCTGTGTTCACAGCTTCACCCCAAAATTGTTTTTGGAAGTCTTGATTCGCTGAGCATGGTTCTAGCAGCCTCTATGAGAGTTCTGTTTCTTCTTTCAGCGACACCATTTTGTTCAGGGGTTCCTGGGTTTGAAAAGTTCTGTGATATTCGCTTTTCATCACAAAAGGCTTCCATGGCGTGGTTCTTGAATTCAGTGCCATTATCACTTCTAATAGCCTTAACTCTGTAGTCATTGAAGTTCTCTATTTCTCTGATGAAAGACATTATTCTTTCAGCTGCATCACTCTTTCTTTTGAGAAATAATACCCATGTGAATCGAGAGAATTCATCAACAATGACTAGTGTATACTTGTTGTGATTTAGGGATTGTGGTTTTACTAGCCCAAATAAGTCTATGTGAAGAAGATGGAGGCACTTATTTATGGAGAATGATTGCTTTGTTTTAAATGAGGCTCTGTGGTGCTTCCCTTTCTCGCAGGCTGAGCAGGGTATGTCTTTGTTGAAGGTCAGAGAGGGAATCCCAACCACTAAATCATTCTTGGCCAGTTTGTTGATGTTCTTGAAGTTAAGGTGGGAGAGTCTCTTATGCCATAGCCAATTTTCACTATCAGATGCTTTGGCAAAGAGACAGGTGTTCTTCCCTTCTAGACATGATGTCATGTTAATGACATACACATTTCTTCTGGGTGCAATTAGAACAACATCATCATTCTGATTGAAGATTGTTCCTTGGGTCTTGGTGAACAGAACTTTGAAACCAGCATCGTAGAGTTGACTAATGCTGATTAAGTTGTGCTTTAGTCCATTGACATAAGCGACCCTAGTGAAGGTTATACCATTCCAATCCACTAAGCCATATTCCTTAGTAGCCCCCGAGGAGTCATCTCCAAAGACTACTTTTGGACTAGACTCCTTCTTATATCCATGCAGATATTGTTTAACCCCTGTCATGTGTCTGGAGCACCCACTATCCAGATACCAAACAAATTTCTTCAAGTATGTCTACATAGATATAACAGATCCAGATTAGTTTCGATGATGAACCCACTTTCCAGTGGGTCCATGCTGTCACTGACCAGCGACATTGGGTCTTCTCTGGTTCCTTTCTCCCCCTCTTTGGTTGCAATCTCTGGGTTCATGACGCATAATTCCACAGATGTCACATCCGAGATAATACTCACACTCATCAGAGTGATGGTCAAAGAAGCCGCAGTACTTGCATGGGGGATTTGGTCTGTAACCCTGAGAATTGTCTCTGGGTTTGGGCTCAGGTCTCTCCTAGAGGGCCTGTGAGGGGTTTTAGACCTTAATTGAGTTCTTGTTCTTTAACAGCAATAGTCTCCTCATGCTCTCTAGAGGTGTGTTCAGTAGACTCACATGTGATACATGTTGGTTTCTTAGAGCAGTCCTTAGAGGAATGATTTTTGAAACCGCAATGTTTGCAAGGCCTGAATAAAGCTCTCCCCTTAGAGCTACTAGATCCTTCACCAAGAGAGTTAACAGATGGACTGTTGACTCTAGGGTTGATCTGTTCTTTCAACCCCTTTACTTCTTCCTTTAAGGTGAGGAGAAGTTGCTTGGTGGGTGAAAGCTCTTCAGGGGGAGGAGTGGGTTTGGTGGAGTCCTTGGCCACAAAAAACTTTTTGTGCGCTTTATCAGCGACTTTGAGAATTGAATTCCCAGGGGTTTTGGTTGGAGGTTTTGGGCCAAGCAAGGAATCAGATGGGTTAGCACCAGCGAGTCTTGGTAGAGCTGGTGCCTCTGATTTCTTGTCAGAGTTTATCTCGTCCACAGAGGTGGAAGATGGAGAAGAAACATCTGAAGGGACAAATTTAACATTGGGTACAGGTATATGATTTTCGAACCTACCTTTCCCCCCAATAGCCTGAACCACATCACCTGGTATGGCTTCAGCAACTATTTCCTCCACTATGGATTGAGCCAAATTCTATTTTTCAATGGTTCTTCTGAGTTTAGTGTTTTCATCAGTTAAAGACTCATTTTCAATTGACAGTTTGTTTACTTCATTTTGAAGTTGATTTGCAAGATTCACAAAAGGTTTGAGATTTGTTAACTCAGATTGACAAAGATTTAACTTGGTTTTAAGACTATGAAACTTGTTTAACAGGTTTTTTCTTTGCTCTTCCAAAAAGTGTAGGTCAACTAAGGTATAGTCACTGACATGGTCTCTATCAGGACCTTCTGGCATAGAAAGCAATCTTTGTACCTTTTTCATGGTGATGTCCACCCATTGACCAAATCTTGCTTCACTCTTTCTCACAGTAGGTTATTCATCAGCGACTACCATAAAAGCTCTGACAGTAGTGGTTCCTTCATCCTCAGATGTAAGAGGTTCATCATCCCAGTCAAATGAAGCAGCAATCAGACCTTTTTCAGTCTTCTTAACATCCTTTTTCTTAGCTGCATCTTCAGCCTTTTGGTTGAGTTTCATCAGCTCAGCTTTCAAGGCTTTGTACTTAACTTTGTAGTCCTTCTGTCCCTCTGAGTCAGAGTGGGAAGTTTGCTTGAAAGGTGAGGTAGAGAACTTCTTCTTGCTGCTGTGGTTGTTGCTGGATGATGGAAAGCTTGGAGAGGAGGTTTTGTTTGACCAACAATCTTTCTGAAAGTGACCAATCTTTCCACAAGTGTAGCATGACACCTTGGATTTATCAACCTTAGCAGCTCCAACTCAACCTGATCTCTTGTAGTACGTCTTTTGGTCAGCTAGAAGAGCTCTGTCATGGAACTCAGCATGCAATTCATCAAGAAATTCTTGACTGCTTATGGTATCCTCTTCTATGTCAGAGTCGCCGTCCTGAAAAGAATGGTTAGCAACAAGAGCTTTTGAACCAGTGATATTGGTGGTAAACCTGTCAGTCTCAGATTTGTAAATGGAGTCAATTAGCCCTTCTTCATAGTTATATCTACCAAACAGTTAGGCCAAAGTATCATTTTTGATAGCATTATTTGCTCTTAAGGTCTGGTTTAGGCTAAGCCATTTTCTAGGTAAACTATTGACCAATGTAGCATTAACCTCAGCCTTAGGTAGAACAACTCCATTGTTTCCCAAATCATTCAGCAAAATCTTAAGCCTAGTATAAGTGAGCAACAGTTTCTGTTTCCAAAGCTTTAAAAGCATTGAACTTAAGTCTAAGGGCTTGGATTTTGGTTTCTCTTGTTTCCTCTGGACCTTCATACCCTAGAACTAACTCATTCCACATCTCCTTAGCAGAGTTGCATTTGATAATGGACTTCAATGTTCCTAAGTAGGCAAGAAACTATGATACTTTTGAGTCTCTTGTCCTGGTTAGCCAGACGTCTATCCGCTGGAGACCATTGCTTAACAGGCTTCTTAATGGGTCTCTCAAGGGTAGAGGAAACGTCCATTGGTACATAGGGACCATTTTCTAATATTTCTATCAAGAAAGGTTCTAAGCCATCTAAATATATAAGAAATTCACTTTTCCAACTTAAAAAAATCTTCTTCATCAAACGCTGGAACATTGGACACATGTGACCCCCACGAACATCAAGAAGTTGGGGAAGGTAATCATCATTATTACCAGTGCTTACAACCGGTGTAGGCATGGTAGTAGATGTGGTGGCCGGTGCGTTGGTCGAAGTGGTACCTTGACTGGTTTGACCAAAGGATGGTGGTATAGGAGGAATAAATTCAGTCATATTAGGATCTTGATTTTAAAAACAAGAACGGTTTATAAAAATTTTTATAAATCATACCGCTCTGATACCAACTGAAAGTCCCTTAATATTACAATTGTCGAAACTATAACTCGTATAAACACAAAAACACAACGAAATACTTTTCAAACGCGTAATGCTTTATTAACTATTATAAACAAAGTATTACAAAGTGCTATGAATACACCCGTTGAATGACAATAAGAATTGAACCCTAGAACAAGTAAACTTGATTCGAGACTCAAGTTTACAAGGGAACTGATGTAGTGTTTTTGCTACCCTTTAGGAAAAGGAGGTAATTTAGGGTAAGTATTAACGAGTAGTTTAGGAAAACCACAAGTTATGACCCAATGAAGTGTGAGTTCGTTCTCGAGGAGGCACGTGTGTTGTGTAATGAGTTGATTAATGATGTTTGTGATTATTAACAAGAAAAGAGAAGAAAAGAGAAAAGAGAAATAAGAAAAGAAAAAGACGGTTATGAAGACGGATCGAGCTAAGACGAAAACGCGTTCACGTAAAACCGTAAATAATACAAAATTAAAATTTTTAACCTAAAAATTCCTAAAAATTACTAGAAATCCACAAACATATTCTAAGAGTTTACAAAAAATCCAAACTTGCTAAAACCTTTTAATTAATTAGATAATGACTTTTTAATGCAAATTAAAGCCCTAAAAATCACAATTAATTATTAAAAAGCTCGAAACAAGATTTTCAAGTTTGTAAACCTCAAAAATGACCTAATTAAGCTAAAAAGTATTTTTTAAAATTTTAAAACCAAATTAAAACTATTTTTAAACACTTAAAAACTATTAAAATCAATTAAAATTTAAATTAATTCTAGAAAATAAATGAAAAGCCCTAAAAATATTTGGAAAGTTAGAAAAATCCTAATTTAGTGTCTACAATATAGGAAAAATGAAAAAAGTAGAAAAATCTAACTTTCAATTTTTAATAATAAAATAATGATAAAATAATCAAAAAAATTCAAAGTTCACTAAAAAATTCTAAAAAGTTACCAAAAATCCTAAATAATGTAACTAAGACAAAAATGCAATTAAAAGTTTCTAAAACCTATTTATTAATTTTATATTGAATTTTAAAGTTAGTGAAAAACCCTAAAATCCTATAAAATCAAAAATAAGACTTTTTGAGAACTTTTTGGGATGTAAACCTCAAAATACTTAAATAAAACCTAAAACATTTTTTATAAAAATTAAAAACTATTTACTCTATTTTTTATCTAATTAATGAAATACGGGTAATTAAAAAATAATAAAAAATAAATAAAGAAAGAGAAAAATTAAAACTTAAGCTAGAAAAATCCTAAGCTAAGCAATGATCCTAGGAAAAATGAAAATGAGCTAATAAGCTTAACCAATAAGCTCAAATAAGCTAAAAAGGCCACGGCTTATATTTGAAAAGCCCAAACAACAACTCCTTAAATAGAATTTCAAACCAACCTTGGTCAGTAAAAGACCCAAGGGCGCAATGGTAAGTTGAGTGTGTTGTGAGGAGGATGGCGCAGGTTCGAATCCTGGCCAGTCCTTTTTGAACTTTTATTTTTTTTTCTTTTTAAACTTTTAAAAACTCAAACAGTAACTTAATTAAACACAAAAAACACAAATCCAATCCAATGTGAGCAAGATTAAGCTTAACAAATATGAAAACGTGCCCAGTTTATCTTTTTATGAACACAAAGAGAAGTGATATCTTCACTGATGAAGATAGTATCAAGAGGACTTGATTTTGCCTTGTTGTTGGTTTTTGATGGACAAAAGGGCACTCCCACAACCAGTTTGGTTGTGGGAAGTCAAGAACACACAAAAAACAAGCAAGCACTCAACAAAATCAAACTCAAAATTACCAATGAAGTTTCTGATTAAGCCTTATGAGTTTCTGATGAACAAATGACACTTACTTACTTGCACAAATCCGAATTTCAAACTCTAAGATCTTGCATACAAGCTAAGCATATGACTTGCAAACCCTACTCAATCCTAAACAGTCCTAATATCTAGCAGTATTCAAGGTTTGATGCACAAAATTCACACAATTCAAGCAGAACAAGGCAGTTGACTGATTATAGCTATTTTATCCAATTTTAAGCATGCAAATTTAACTTAAATCCTTCCAAACTTAAACCTAAGTACTTATCTTACCTAATAATAACCTAAGGAGTGATTCTAATAGATTTTAAGCCAATATTAACAACAATCAACCCTACTTAAGCCTTAATCCAAACACACCTTTTAAAAACTGAAAATCAAATTTTCAAACAAAATTCAAACAAAACTCATCCAATCTGATTTAAAGTGCTACTATCATGCATATTAGTCCCTAATACAGCAATATCAAACCAAATAACAATCACTTAAACACTTAGCACAAAAATCATACCAAATCAAATCCAAACTGAAAACTGAAACTGAACAAGGAATTTACCTTGTTGGACCTACATCCAGGCCCAAGAATGGTTGCTTAACCATCTCCAATAGGCTGGGGCCTATGCTGAACCTTTGACAAAATAAAACTCAAAAACGTGCTATGAGAAAAAAAATAGAACACACAATAATATGCACTTTCTGATTTTCTTTTCTCTTTTTAAAACCTTGTACAATCCAATAAACCTCAAACTTGGAAAACCTTTTGAAACAAGAACAATATCAGAAACCTTGGAATCCAATTCCACTTTCACTTCATAGGATCCAAGGGTTCTGATAATTTTCAAACAAGTTTTTAAAACTTTCTGAAAACTAAAACAAACACAAAGTGTTTGTAAAATGTAATATGGAACTCAGACTATTCTCAAGCATACACCAACTTTTAAAAACCAATAAAAGGAATTACAATTTAAATAAAAATACCAAACTTTATAAATTTGAAAAAAGGGATTACAAATGCTTGGAAAAATCTGGAACAAAGTAATAGGAACACATGTCGTCCCTATTTTTACAAGTAGATAGAACCATCTAGATATCTAAAACCCTAATGCTTTAAAGCCCTAAAATGCCCTTGGACTTTTGACTGAAAATGGTCAAATTTGTTCCTCATGTGATGATGTTGATGTAGCCAGCTTGCAAAGTGATCTTGGAGCGTTTATATGTCCTTAGGGGCCAAGTAGAAAGATCATGGACGTTCATCTTGTCCCTTCTTGGGTTTGGGGGAAAAAGACGTGTGCAGGGGAATCTTGGGGGGTCACATGGGTGTGTCTGGGGTGGATTAGGGATGTGGGTTTTGGTGACAAGTAGCTTAATCTTCAATCTGCACAAATAGGGGGAAAACCCCTTTGGTTTAGATGAATTTTGAGATTAGGGTTTATAGGATTAGGGGAGTAGCAGGGGTGGGGTTTGATTTGTTTTGGGGGTTTAGGATTTTAAAAATCCTGTTTAGTGGGAAAATTAAAGAGTTGACTGGGTGCTTTGACTGGTTTAATTAATAAACCTGGTTTTGGGTGGGTTACGGGTTTGGACTGGGTAGGGTATGGGTAAATGGGTGAGTCAAGCTGAGGTGGCAGCTTTTGGTTGGGTGTGTAGGTTTAGCTGTCTGGCAATAATGCCCCCCAAGGTTCACTTTCTTTTCACTATGTATTAAAAAGCTGTCAACGCCCAAATATACTTGTATCAACTTTGGAGTAATTGTCATTTTTGGCACAATTACTTTACAAACTTTTAACAAGGGCTTCAAATGCAATTCTTGGATTTATCAAGGACTGATCTTGTAATATCTTCAAACTTTAGGGACCCTATTCATAATTATGAATATTTGAGGGGTATAAAGTGTTAATCTTCAAAAGTTGAGGGACCAAACTTGCCAATCTTCAATTCTTCAGGGTCCATTTTGGAAATTCCAGATTTGGGTCTGGTTCATTGTGCGGCTTCGTTTCCCGTGTCTGTTTTTCAATGATTCTTGTGATCTTTTGCCTTTTCCTCAATATCCGTACCTAAAAATACACAAGTAACAAACATGAGCATATATTTGGCAGTTTTAATGATATTTAATGCATTTTAAGCCCGATTTGGACGATGAGACTATGTATAAAAGCAGTCTCATCACTCCCCCATACTAAACCATTGCCGTGCCCTCACGCAATGCTAGAATAAAGTATCATAGCATCTCCAAAAATCATTTTTATTCACTTTATTGAAATGATAAACTAGCTACACTACTACTATTACTACTACTTGCGTTTTAGACATAATGTATGATTTTCATCGCAAAATGGGACGTTTAGCTTCATAGAATAAGAACACGTGAATGCTTCGTTAGAAATAATTTCATCGTCCTCGATTTTCACCCCAATTCCATGCCAAGCGTGCAACGAGATCATTGTCATTATAAGTTAGTAATGCTAACACTACTCATATGCCCTAATCACGTACTTATCCTCCCATTATTCCTAAGTTGTATCTCTTATATTTTATTATGTCTTGAATGTTTCACGAGGATACATCTTTGACTTATGCGATAATAGAGATTTAGGTCTAAAAAAAGAGTCCCAACGGTGTAACTAAGACCATTAAATCAATAACCCCTCCTAATAGACAACGATGTTAAAAAATTAAGTTGACAAGAAGAATCGATAAACACGGTTTTATAACGGTTTTGAACATGAGACTTATTACCAAGACTTTTATACGCCCCCTAACGGAAGGGCCTTATTATCTTTGGTTTACCTCCATCTTTTATTCAACTTCGCCATGAAGCTTTTATTATGACTTCGGTCTTGCCTTGCCTTTTATTATCCGCCTCATCGGTGGTTTTATTAGCCAAAGACGTATATCCTCATGCTAAGGCGAATTTTGGATCTTTAAAGCTTCGAAGATTAAGGCTTGATTCACTTTCAATTTTGCATAGATTTTAGGCCTTGTGGGGCTTCAAATTGTTTGCTAGATTTAGGTGAGCACTTGAAATCTTATTATTGGGTGAAGCTTTCGATTATTCGGGTGCCAATACTTCAAAACCGTGACGTTGGCGATACCTTAATATCTTCTCAATTTAATTACACGGAAGCTACTAGAAAAGACTAGAAACCCAACAATCCTAACTAAACCGCTAAGTCAATATTTATTAAGCAAAAAATATTTACATGCGAAGGGAGAATAAGCAAACAACGAGAACACATGAGTTTTTGAAAGAATACGAGTACTCTACGTTTAGCATAGTAACTTATAATTAACTCTATCATTTCTCGTCCTCATTTAAGAGACTTAGCCTAATGTGTAGTTAAGGAATCAAAGCTAAGTGCTCAACACGCACGGTCGAGTCAAAAATTACTCTTATTCTCGCCATCGGAAAATCTACATTCGTGTCTTCAAACACTTATAAAACATGAGAAAAATTTAAAATTTGGCCATTTTTAGCCTTATTTTGTAACAAAACGATAAACAAAACGATAAACTTTGGAAAGCGTGAAGGTTTGGCAAGGCAAGTATCTATTCACCCCCCCATACTAAAGTAAAACATTGTCCTCAATGTTTCGAGTCTAGGGGTGCAAAACACCCCCATACTAGAGACGTAGTCGAATGCCTAATCTAGCATGGAAAGGGTGTAACCAATAAATTTAAAGCCGTTTATGAAGTGTGCTAAAAACCTAAGGTTAGAACAATCAAGGATATATCATTTGGATATTGAGAAAGTCTCCAAAGCAAACGATCGAGTGCTCCCATAAAACGAACACGAGAGGCTCCAATCGTGAAGATCATGATCTAAAAGCCACAATTCACAAACAACCACGGAACAAAGGTTGGAAGGGCACAAATCCCCTCACATTAAACTACATTAGAAAGCAATAATATGTACATGGATAAGCATGGGTCTCCCCCACGAGGTACCTTGTTTTTGATAACCGAGTCAAAAGCTCGACTCGAATCCCCATAAATGTGATCATTTAGGGATAATCATGGTATTGTCAATTTTTGGTGGGGCTTACATGATAAACAAGGCCCAAAAACAACCGGTATTAAGGACTAAGTCCTTTGATGGTGCAAAATACCGGGATCGAAGATGGCGTTCTCGTTTTCATTGGAAAAACAAACCAACGCCACTTCATCGTAAGTCAACAAAAACTCAAAGAGTTTCAAGAAAATAGGAGAGAAGAAATAGAAGGGTGGGACAATGGGTAAGTCTCTAAAAACATGAGCTACTCGAGGTAGACTCGCACCAATCAAATGAAAAGATTTTCCATTTATTGCATCGGTGGAAGACCGAGATTTCCCTTTATAAGCAATTCCAGGATCAAATATCTCGTCCTCGGTGGAGAAAGGGGAGGGAACATAAGGGGCTTCCCCCACACTAGGTCCACACAAAGCATCGTCAAAAGGAGAAGACGAGCTTGTAGCAATCAATACACGTGGTGATGACGGAGTTAGAATTGTAGAAAAATCTTTTAAATTCAATTCAAAATCTTTTCCTTTTTCATCTTTTAAACTCTCCTTGTGAAAACCCGATTTAATTATGTCAAAAATATTTGGTGTATCTAAAGCAATGTTAGTCACACTAAAAATTCTCACATTTTGAAATCTTTTTGGTAAAGGTGGTGGTAAGTTCTCAAATCTTTTGTCAACAAAGAAAACTTCCCCATCGGGATCAACGTATTCATCATCCGAATAATCACTCGAGATTGGATTCGTAGGCTTAACACTCTTAACCTCCACCGGCGGAGGGGACGGAACTTCATTTTTCTCAACAACTCCTAAAACTCTATTTGAAATTCTTTTGCAAATGTTTTTGATGGGATTGACATTGTACAAAGACGTGATAGAATACACATGAGAAAGTGTGGAGTTTTGGGTTGCATTAATGACGAGTTCTTCCTCATTGAAACGAAGAGTGATTTTTCTTGCATGCACATCGATAAGTGCTCTCGAGGTATCCAAAAATGATCGACCTAAAATTAACGGAACTTTAGGATCGATGGGAATATCAACAACAATAAAGTCTACGGGATAGTAGAACTTTCCAACTTTCACAAAGACGTCCTCGGCAACTCCACAAGCTAGAATCATAGAATGATCGGCCATCTCGATTGACATTCTTGAAGGAGTGAGATTTGGAAGATTGAGCGATTTAAAAATCTCAAGAGGCATCAAATTAATACTAGCACCAAGATCGGCCAAGGCGTAGCATTCTTCCATGTCTTGTATAGCACATGGGATTAAAAACTTTCCAGGATCACCGACTTTTTGAGGTATGCGGCTTAGAAAAAACGATGAACAACTAGACGTTTTTTGCAATTTCTCTTTGTTATTCAACATACTTTTGAAGTTCGCGGCAAATCGAGGCATCATGACTAAGGCGTCGGCAAAACATATATTAAAATGCAAGTCACGAAACATTTTCATAAAGAGTTCAAATTGATAATTACTTCGTTCTTGTGCCTTTTCCTTGTCTCGTCTTGAAGGGTAGGGTAAAGGTGGTGTGGGTTGGGGCATAGGCATAGGCATAGGCATCGGCCTTGGAATCTCGGGTTCCATAATTGGTATTGGTTCAACCGTAGGTATGGTTTGAGCGGTACTTCGTGGGCTTTGAATGTGCTCCTTTTCAACCAACACCTCGGGTTCTTTCTCTTTTTCCTTCTCCATAGAAATACTTGGACGATAAATGGGTTCTTTGAAAGTTTTACCACTACGAGTAGTAATAACCTTCAATTCTCCTTTCGGGTTCACGATGGTATCACTAGGAAGACCACCCGAAGAAGAGGGCTTACACATGTAATATTTCGTTTTTAGTGTAGTTGTCTTCTCAGCTCGATTCGAATTGATATAACGTTTTCTAGTAAAGACTTGATTGTTTTTGGTTAACAAAAGATTATTTGGTATCTATTTCTAATTGACACAAAGCATTCAAAAAGGTAAAAATAGCTATAATCCTACGTATATGTACTACTCTAAAACATATTGAAATTATCACAATTAAATGCACACAATGAAAATGTAAAATACAATTTATAAAACTAACTCAAATTTATAAAGTCTAAATTGAACAAAACTAATCTTTATAAAACTAAACTTATATTTGTATAACTAAAATATATCTAATCCAAATTTGTTAAAGCTAATAAATGGCCCAATGTGATTTAATACAAGTGCAGGCCCAAAATTTATCTAGCCCAACAAGGAATGGCCCAACAATCTAGTAACTGACTAACCAACACTAACCCAACGAAATTCTAAAAAGAACTAACTGGAAGGACTCAATTTGTAATCAGCTTAACAAAAAAAACTAACTGAATAGTGAACTTAACTGAAAATCTCATCAAAGGACATACAGACCTACTTGCTAGCTAACAGATCCTAACGGACTAACCATACGGACTAACAGCGTAACAAGAGTATAGGAAGTAAAGGGCTGAAGTTGAACTTTCCCAAAACTTCTGCAAATTGATTACAAATAAAACAGTAGATGTAATTCAGTTAACAAAATACTTTTATATGTAGAATTTTGAGCAGTTTATAAACTTGTAATAGTTAAATCACATGAATCAGAAAACTAATTAATAACAGATATCAAGAACATAACAGTCTAGTAAATAAAACAGCTAACAACAACTATATCTCTACAATGCAACACCTAGCAAATTCAACTAAAATACAGAAAAATGTAAAATTTGCTTAACCATGACATCCGTCGTTTAGTCCACTGAGACGAGAAACGCGGCGCTGAGCCGGTTTAAAACAAACACCACCAATTTCGTCTATTCTATTGCTATCTTCAACAAATCCAAACGCCTGCGAGAATGTTAACCTGCAAAACTGATACAAAAACGAGAAACCAAGCACTGATCTATATCGAGTGATTTTTCCAAACTTTCTAACCAAAACTTTAACTGAACAATCTAAATTCAATGTAAACTAAACTTTTATGCTATGAAAATCTGAAATTTAATTCTAATTATTTGAAAGTAAAAATGCTGAAAACTTATCAGTTCTACAAACTGATTTGAACTAGCTTATAACGAAAAATCCTATTTAAAACTGATTCTATTTTCAACTGATTAAACTGAAAAACTTTTTAAGCTACAAAACCAAATCAAACTGTAAAATCTGAGTAATCTATATATCTTTTGCTAAATCTCGACGTAATCAAATCCACAAACTCAAATAACTGCTAGTAACACTTACAACCTAAAGCACTACGAGCTAAAAAAAACAGTAAACAAGCTTATAAGCTCCAATCATAAGCTCGATTGAGAACTCATGAACAATAAGCAAACAGTATAGAAGGAAGATAAAACTTGAGACACTGAATCTGCTCAAAAACATAACGTCAGAATACGAAGAACAATTTCTTGCCAAATTCATTAACACTTATCAGTTCGTATAACAGACTTCGAAAGAAAAGAAGATTAACAAAATTTTGAAGAAAAAGAACTTTCATTAATGGAAGAAAAATGATTCAGTTACAAGAAGCTTAACTAATCTCAACTGATTAAACTGAAAGAAAACTGAATTTGTTACAAGATTTAAAACTAACTATCTATCTACTCCTAATTAACTATGTGTGTGTAATCTACTCCTAAGCTAACCGGTTGCAAAATGAGGCCTTCATCTCTCATTTATAGCCGCCGTGTGGAAGAGGTGTGACGTGGTCTATCCAATGAGTGGATGACACGTGTTTAATACGAGGTTTACACTTTCTTCATCTTCAATCCAAATCGGGGCTTTCTTCGTTCTTCATTCTTGATCTAATTGACTTATATCAGCTTGTAGAGGAGAAGGAGGGGAACGTTTTTGTAGTTAAACACTTTGGCTGATTCTTCATGGATCATTAATGATTTTCGTTTGCAGGTTTGAGAGGTGAAGATGTTTAACCGTCTATCTTTTCTCTCTCTTCAATTGGGAACGAAGAAGACGTGTGAGAGATTTTTGTGAGTGTCTTTGACCGGTTTGGTCAACAGACCAAGTATAAGTAAACTTTTCCACTTAATTGCTATTTAATCCCTCAACTTGTATTTTCTTTTCAATTTAGGTTAAACACTTTTAAGCCAATTTCTTTCATCCTTTGAATTATAGAAAGTTGCAATTTAAGCCCTCGATCTTTGAAAACTTGGCAAATAAAGTCCTTGAATCATCTTTCGTCCTTTTCTTCGTCTTTTGATCAAATTAATCCTTGAAAGCTCGTGTTTGTCTCAAATGTACCTATTTTACCTGAAAATATACAAACACCAAATACACGCGTAATTCTGATAATTAACAGTTAAATATGATGTATTTGACTGTGTTTTGAGTGGTATTAGGATCATTATTGATGAGTGTTTTCACACTTATCAACTCCCCTCCACTTGACCATTGCCATGTCCTCATGCAATGCAACATTTTAAAGCACCAAATTACACTTTTCTCATAATTAACCAACCTTGGCCATTATGGAATGCATCTACACTACTCTACACTATATGATGCATGATTTTGATTATATACAATGCAATGCAAAGAAAACAATTCTATTACATCTTTTTGTATTTTTCATAAATGGTTTTGATGGAAATAACTCATAAAGAATTCAATGACTTAGATTAGGGCTTTGGTACCATGGACACTTATCACCCTCAAGTTTCACTTTCCCCATACCAAGCTAGTAAATGGGATCATTGCATTCACAAGTAAAAAGTGCATCAACTTATTCATGACAATTAAATGTGGAACCGGTTATTATTTGAGCAAATTGCTTGTGGGCAAATTTGTCATTATTCAAGCGTGAAATATAAGAAGTGTAAAATCCAAAAATAAGGAAGCACGGTTTTAATCCTAAGTAATCTTCTCATCCATTACTTGAAAAACCGCTCACAATTAATACAAGTCCGTTTCAAGAGTAATAAGTCATTCGCCTTATGTGTAAAATCCTCATGTCATGCTTTCATAAGTAACTACACACTCGCTAAGGAAAGAAAAATAAAACTCACGCAATAATTTACATCCTCATCTTTTTGAGACTTTGGATCTTCAACCCCGCAACCCGTCAAGGTAATATTGGATTGGAGCAATCTATTGAATCCCCGCAACCCGTCAAGGTAATATTGGAACTCAATAGTCACTATAATTAACACCACACTGCCCCTCTTGGGAGTCTTGCATTATTTTATTTTTTATTTTTTATTTTTTTTTTTTCTTTTTCTCTTTTTTTTTTCTAGCCACTCATTTTTTTTTCATAAGCCGCTCTTATTTTTCTTTATCCCTCACCAAAAAATTTGCAAAGAAGAAAAGGAAAAACACCCGCTAAATATGGAGCATGACATAAGTCTAGTACACATAAAACGTGCTAACTTAGAATCTTAAGACGTTCTCATATCAACCATGAATGATTAGCCAAAAATGCATAAGAGATTACGAACCAATTAAAACCGTACTTGATTATTTATTAACAATTATATACAAGCGAAGAAAATAGAGATAAAGAAGAGAAGGGTTTAGCCACAAATAATTGCCATGAAGTCTATCTAGCCCTTTTACACTTGCTTCAACTCTATCATTTCCCATTCTCCACAAATTTAAAATTTCAAAGAATGAAATTGGTGGAAGCTTAGCCTAATAGACCAATGAAGGACTACATGGTTAAGGATACTAGCTAGAGAGTGCTAAAATAAGCAAACTCGGGTTGAGTCAAAATATCCATGGCGGGCCTAATATGTCAAAGAAGTCTAAACTTGTTAAAACCATGTTTTATTATATTTTTCTCTTTTTATATATTTTTGATGAAAAAGAAATATATATACAATGCAAATGTGCTATGCAAATGAAAAATGATTGATGCAAAAATTATGAATGCATATTTTTGTTGGCCAAAGTAGATCAAAAATTTGAAAAATGTTTTAAAAAATTTAATTTTCCCAATTATCATGAAGTTAAGGCAATGGTCTAGGTAAGGTCACTTCGATAGAAGTCTCCCCTACACTTAAGATAAACATTGTCCTCAATGTTTAAGAGCATGGAAGTGAACTCCCCTACACTTATGACATTGATAACCTTGCTTAACTCAAGTTAAGGAAGAGACAACTAAAGGGTATTCATTTTAAGCACAAGTGTTGAAAATCACAATAGCAAAAACTAATCGAAGTGAACCAGATACACGGGCCTCCTCCTTAAGCTCCAAGCATGAAATGTGAGAGAGCAACCCTTGAAACAAACACCAAAAGACGAAGAAAGGCACCCCTCCACTTCAACTCGACTATAACATCCTCTTAATTAAACCTAACCTATTGAAAATCTACTCTACGTTTTCTAACCTAGTTATTCATTGCTTGAGTTTTTTTAACCCTAAGTCGCTAGCTCGACTCGGCCCCGAATTAAGTTGTCCTTGGGGAAACCATCATGGAGACTAAAGAATATCCACTTTGAAGCACATCTCACATGATACACTCAAACTTAGCACGTTGCCATTTACTATAAGATTTACCAAATCCGCCTCGATAAATGGAACGGTCCAACGTGTCTCAAGTTTGTCCAACATACGAAATCTCTCAAATATGAAGCACTCCAGGATCAAATACATAATTTCCATCTCGACATTCGAACAACTCCAAAATAGGTAGCATCACCAAAGTAAGCTCATACAAGAAGCGCATATCAATCGAAGGCACACTCTTAAGTCGAGTAGATGAAAACCAATTTTTTCCAAACATATGTATCCCAGGATCAAAAACCTTTCCCTTCATGGGAAAATAAGAAGATGAACTCGTATCAACCATATCAGATTCCCCCTTAGATATCAAAGCATCATGAGACAATGAAGGTGTAGGTATCAAAACATTCATAACAATTATGTCCATATTGGGTTCATCATCATCAAAAGGTGGATAATCTTCCATAGAAGGCATAGAATAAGGAGGATCAAGATTAATAGTGTCTTGTGGAGAAGGTGTAGGCTCTAGGGTCCCAAAAAGCATGTTCTCAATAAGACGAATATCCTCTTCCCAATTAGAAGAAGATGTATCAACCACAATATCATCTCTCTTAAGATAATCTTCAATTTGTTTATCTATCAACTCATCTTCACTAAGCAATCTTTCAGTCTTTAGAATCTCCTCATTCTCATCAATGATAGACCCCTCCTCATCACTATAGGAATCATAGATTGGTTTATCAAAGATTGGTGACTCCTTAAAACTCAAGGAAGTGTGATCATCAAAAAATGGGGATTCACAAGTGAAAAACTCATTATCACTATAATCATCATATATTGGTGTATCACAAAGAGAAGGTTTCTCATCACTAAAATCCTCATTGGTTTCTTCATCATGATGGAAAAGTGGGTTATCAAATGATGTTTCAAAAAGTGAATTTGAATGCATCACCAAATCACTTAGAGGAATAGGTGAAGGAGTCATAGAAGAAATGGAGTCATCATCATCAGAAGTAAAAGACTCATCACTATCATAAGGATCATCAAAGGGTTCATCACAAGAATCATATGGTGGTAGAGGAGAAGGATCCATATTCCCTATAGGAGCAAACTCTTCATCCAAATTAGCAAGGTTATCTTGACAAGACAAGTCATCGGATGATATCTCATAAGATGCTTCACTAGAATCACATTCATCATCCTCCATTTGTGTCAAGTCTTTCACAAACTCTTCCTCAATCTCATTATCCCTTTCTTTAAACAATTCATCAAGATCAAATTCACCAAAATCACTAGTAGTAGCATGAAGGTCAATATATGATAAAATCTCAATGTGATCATGAGGAGAAGAGGTATCAATACAAAGCTTGTCACATGGTTCAATGGAAACACCCTCAAACTCTTTTTGGATTGGGATAAGGTTCTCAACACTAGAAAAGGTTAATTCATCCGAATCGGTGTTTGTATTAGTGCTAAGAGGCTCGTCCCCCATGGTTAAAGAGTCGGTGGTTGCCACGTGAGGTAAAGGTGATGAAGGTGTGTCATCATTAAGTGTCATACAACTCGAAGGTTCCTCAACATCTTCATCTAATAATGGATCAGGCCTACGAGTAAAAGTAGTCATGTAATGTCCGTCTTCCTCGATTATAAGAGTCTTAAAGAATAAATCATTTGAATATTTCCTGAGGCGACAAGAAAATTTGTTCAACGATTCACGATACAAATCACCGAATTCCTTGTAATCATATTGCCGAGACTCAATTTCCTTTTCCTCAGTAGAGTTAATTAATTCCTTTAACAATTGATGCGTGTCTTTCATTTCCTTGTAGCTCATGTTTTTCATACCATCAAGCATCTTATAAACGTCATCGTACAACTTGTCATTTCTCTCGAGTGAAGAATGAAACTTCTTGACATTATCAAGGACATAGGATGGCGGATCCCTCGGTCTACAATCATAACCATAATGGGGTGCGTTCCCACAAAACTCACATGAATAAGTCGAAGAATATGGTGGAGGCGGATTTCCATAATTAGGTGGATTATAGGTTTGAAAAGAGTCTTGATTGTGAAAATTCTCATGATTGTAACCTTGAAAATTCCCTTCATTTTGAAAACCCTCATAATGTGAAAATCCTTGATTTTGAAAATTATCTTGATTATAGCATGGAAAATTTTCATCATTATTTTGAAAGCCTTCATTGTTTGAAAATCCTTGATTGTGAAAGGTTTCTTGATTATAGCCTTGAAAAGTATCATTATTTTGAAAACCTTCATAATTGGAAAATCCTTGGTTTTGGTATGGCAAATTAAAAGTTTGATCATGAAATGATGGTGGAGGTTGTGATGAAAAACCGGAATATCCCATATAGTCATTACAAGTGTAGTCCATTTGAGTGTTAGGTTGAAAATTAGGGTTCTCGGTTCCATTGTAAGCATATCCCTCCCCATAATAACCATTATTTTGATCACATAAATAAGTATCGTGTGGACCTCCACAAGTCGAACAAGGCGAATAATTAGCGTTGGCGGATTGTTGTTGCAAAATCTCCAACATGGAACGAGTATCCATGTGTAACAAGGCGGCCGAATGTATATACAAGTGAAATGACGTCTAAAAGCTTCCTCGGGGAAGGAAGTGATACACCAAAGGTGGTATGTTTACACGTGTGCGAGTACACGTGTAAATAAACACGAGGAATGAGGGAGTAGCCCTCGGTCGACTTTTGAAGGAGAAGAGATTATCTCCCTCGAGGTTCGATATGAAATATCCACAAGAAAGTATATATATAATTACTACTTGGGTGCAAGACCTCCAATTAAGCCTTCCTTCTCAGAATACGCACTAGTGAACGGGGGGTTAGGTGGCGCGAAGCACTTAAGTACCTATTGACCCTTAGACGGCATTTTATAGCACGTCGCCTATCTATTCACTCTAGTAGTTTGTATTCTTCGAATTATTGCCAATTGGAAGTATTTATCTATTCTTGCTTTATTTTATTTGATCGATACGCGTGTCAAGGACCGGAACGCCCCTCAACACGGTGTATTGCCTCGGCAATACTTATGGAGATAGGTAACTTGGTTGTTTTTATACGTATACGTATCTACATATAATAATATATAAAAAATATTTTTGTATTTATTTGATTTTTTAAGAAAAATACTATATCTACGTAAAAACCGATAAAAACGAATAATATATATTTTTGGGTGTAATCTTTTAGGAAAAAGATTACTTTTTGAATTTTTTATTTTTTTGGTTCAATTCTTTAGGAAAAGAATTGACTTTTGTGATTTTTTATTTTTTTGTATTTTTATCTTTTTGATTTTTTTTTTATCTTTTTGATTTATAATACGTAAAAAAATAACGTTCACAAAGTGAACGGATCCCAAAATCCAATCGTCTCACTCGAAATCGTTAATCTTCACGAAAAGAACCGGCAGCGGCGCCATTTAATATTTCGTTTTTAGTGTAGTTGTCTTCTCAGCTCGATTCGAATTGATATAACGTTTTCTAGTAAAGACTTGATTGTTTTTGGTTAACAAAAGATTATTTGGTATCTATTTCTAATTGACACAAAGCATTCAAAAAGGTAAAAATAGCTATAATCCTACGTATATGTACTACTCTAAAACATATTGCAATTATCACAATTAAATGCACACAATGAAAATGTAAAATACAATTTATAAAACTAACTCAAATTTATAAAGTCTAAATTGAACAAAACTAATCTTTATAAAACTAAACTTATATTTGTATAACTAAAATATATCTAATCCAAATTTGTTAAAGCTAATAAATGGCCCAATGTGATTTAATACAAGTGCAGGCCCAAAATTTATCTAGCCCAACAAGGAATGGCCCAACAATCTAGTAACTGACTAACCAACACTAACCCAACGAAATTCTAAAAAGAACTAACTGGAAGGACTCAATTTGTAATCAGCTTAACAAAAAAAACTAACTGAATAGTGAACTTAACTGAAAATCTCATCAAAGGACATACAGACCTACTTGCTAGCTAACAGATCCTAACGGACTAACCATACGGACTAACAGCGTAACAAGAGTATAGGAAGTAAAGGGCTGAAGTTGAACTTTCCCAAAACTTCTGCAAATTGATTACAAATAAAACAGTAGATGTAATTCAGTTAACAAAATACTTTTATATGTAGAATTTTGAGCAGTTTATAAACTTGTAATAGTTAAATCACATGAATCAGAAAACTAATTAATAACAGATATCAAGAACATAACAGTCTAGTAAATAAAACAGCTAACAACAACTATATCTCTACAATGCAACACCTAGCAAATTCAACTAAAATACAGAAAAATGTAAAATTTGCTTAACCATGACATCCGTCGTTTAGTCCACTGAGACGAGAAACGCGGCGCTGAGCCGGTTTAAAACAAACACCACCAATTTCGTCTATTCTATTGCTATCTTCAACAAATCCAAACGCCTGCGAGAATGTTAACCTGCAAAACTGATACAAAAACGAGAAACCAAGCACTGATCTATATCGAGTGATTTTTCCAAACTTTCTAACCAAAACTTTAACTGAACAATCTAAATTCAATGTAAACTAAACTTTTATGCTATGAAAATCTGAAATTTAATTCTAATTATTTGAAAGTAAAAATGCTGAAAACTTATCAGTTCTACAAACTGATTTGAACTAGCTTATAACGAAAAATCCTATTTAAAACTGATTCTATTTTCAACTGATTAAACTGAAAAACTTTTTAAGCTACAAAACCAAATCAAACTGTAAAATCTGAGTAATCTATATATCTTTTGCTAAATCTCGACGTAATCAAATCCACAAACTCAAATAACTGCTAGTAACACTTACAACCTAAAGCACTACGAGCTAAAAAAAACAGTAAACAAGCTTATAAGCTCCAATCATAAGCTCGATTGAGAACTCATGAACAATAAGCAAACAGTATAGAAGGAAGATAAAACTTGAGACACTGAATCTGCTCAAAAACATAACGTCAGAATACGAAGAACAATTTCTTGCCAAATTCATTAACACTTATCAGTTCGTATAACAGACTTCGAAAGAAAAGAAGATTAACAAAATTTTGAAGAAAAAGAACTTTCATTAATGGAAGAAAAATGATTCAGTTACAAGAAGCTTAACTAATCTCAACTGATTAAACTGAAAGAAAACTGAATTTGTTACAAGATTTAAAACTAACTATCTATCTACTCCTAATTAACTATGTGTGTGTAATCTACTCCTAAGCTAACCGGTTGCAAAATGAGGCCTTCATCTCTCATTTATAGCCGCCGTGTGGAAGAGGTGTGACGTGGTCTATCCAATGAGTGGATGACACGTGTTTAATACGAGGTTTACACTTTCTTCATCTTCAATCCAAATCGGGGCTTTCTTCGTTCTTCATTCTTGATCTAATTGACTTATATCAGCTTGTAGAGGAGAAGGAGGGGAACGTTTTTGTAGTTAAACACTTTGGCTGATTCTTCATGGATCATTAATGATTTTCGTTTGCAGGTTTGAGAGGTGAAGATGTTTAACCGTCTATCTTTTCTCTCTCTTCAATTGGGAACGAAGAAGACGTGTGAGAGATTTTTGTGAGTGTCTTTGACCGGTTTGGTCAACAGACCAAGTATAAGTAAACTTTTCCACTTAATTGCTATTTAATCCCTCAACTTGTATTTTCTTTTCAATTTAGGTTAAACACTTTTAAGCCAATTTCTTTCATCCTTTGAATTATAGAAAGTTGCAATTTAAGCCCTCGATCTTTGAAAACTTGGCAAATAAAGTCCTTGAATCATCTTTCGTCCTTTTCTTCGTCTTTTGATCAAATTAATCCTTGAAAGCTCGTGTTTGTCTCAAATGTACCTATTTTACCTGAAAATATACAAACACCAAATACACGCGTAATTCTGATAATTAACAGTTAAATATGATGTATTTGACTGTGTTTTGAGTGGTATTAGGATCATTATTGATGAGTGTTTTCACACTTATCAACATGATAGCTTCAAACATTTTAGCCATTCGGTCCTCAAACTTAGATTGCCTAGCATCCGCTTTTAACAATTCTTGCTTAATCTCATGTTGTCCTTGCTCCATTTTTTGTTGATTTTGTTGGAGACGTGTGACATTTCCTTCCATTTTATTAGCATGAGTCTTAAGTTCATTAGCAAGTTCGTTTTTAAGCTCGTTTTTCAACTCGGATCTTAAGCTAACCATTTCACGGTGCATATTGTCAAACTTAGCATCATTAGCCTTAGCATAATTCAAAAATTCTCCTTGAAGATTTTTGGTGTGATCATTTTGAAAACCTTGAGTAGAAGTTTGAAAATCACGGTTTTGGTTTTGATTTGAAATTTGCCCATTTCCACTTTGATAATTACCCTTGTTGTAATTTCTTTGATTTCCTTGGTAATTACCACCTTGGTTGTTGTTTCGGTAGTTATTAGCATTTTGATTTGGTGGAGCTTGATTTTGGCGGGAACCTTGACCGATTTGGTTATAAGTTCCCGTGGCTACATAAGCACTCGAAGTGTTACCATCCGCGGTAATGCACTCGGAAAGATCATGAGCTCCACCACACGACAAACAACTCTTAGAAACCGCTTTAACCGAAGCGGAATTTGAAGCTTCTTGAGCTTTCCAATGGGACATAAGGGTCGAAAACCTATCGAAAAACCGATTTTCCTCATTAGCTTCATCATGTAAGGCATTGATACTACGAGACGAAGATGAGCCCATTTTGGCAACACTCGGTGTGTTACGAGGGCTATAAACCTTAGACCTATTCTCAATTATGACCAAAGCTTCTTCAACCGTTTTACATAAAAAATTACCACCCGCGGCGGCATTTAAATAATCTCTTTCATGATCGTTAAGTGATATGAGTGTATTTACTCATATCATTTGTAGCTTAAAACAATGAAATATTGCATGAATTATATCAAATATGCCTTGGATTTGCTTGTTTCTTGTTTGAATGTGTGTAGATACCAAGTTCACGAAAACTAACAAAAATCGACACGAGTTTGAAGATAAAGATCAATGAAGCCAAGACCGAGCTCGATTTTAGAGGATTTCATTGTTTGTCAAGAAAAATGAGCCAAATGGGTCCCACATTCACACTAATGGGCTTAATTAATGGGCTAAGGAAGCTTTTATTCATAAAAGTCCATTTGAAAACCCAATTACACAAATATAATGGACGGTTGGAATTAATTTGTTGGGCCCAAGCCCATGACAAATACAAGTGGAACTGTATTAAATTTGGGTCCAAAACAAAAAGCCCATAGCAAAAAAGGAAGGACGTGTAAAAAAGGGATTTATCTTATGGGGTCAACTTTTCACAGTCAAAGAAACAAAACAAAGAAATAAAAAGAGACGAGAGAAAGAAAGAAGAATGGGGAAGAATAACTCCACCATTGAAGAACCTTAATTTTTAGGGGTTTCTTCAAATCAGGTCGCGAGTCTAATTCATGCAGGAATTCAGATAATTAAGGGCAAAAGGTCGCGTGTCATACACGAATATTCCTAGTACCAAGTGCCAGGGTGGCACTTGGTTGCGTCACAAACCCTCCCTCATTGGTCAATCTACTGAAATCCCATCATAAGACCAATCATCACCTGCCAAGTCACCATCAAACAAGCACAAACTTGCGCCACGTTGGCAATCCATGTGAAGAAGGGCTTATGACAACCGTAGGATCAAAATGGGGATGAAAGAGAAAGGGAAGATGCTACTTGAACGGTGAGAGATTGATTCTTCAACAAACCCCCAAGCCTCTCGGGTCCAACTATAAATACCCTTTCAATTTTATTCAGTAATCATCCCTTTTTCTTTCTTTTAATTTTATAATTTTAGATTTAGTTTAGAAAGTTGTAATTTCTGTTTTTAATAGTGTAAAATGATTCGAATTTAATAAAAGTGTTTATTTCGATTCCATCTTGCGTTTCTTTTATATTTTGTTAAAATTTATTACAGCTAAATCTTATCAATTTTATAATATTATAAAATAATCATATCAGCTTAAAAATATAGCTTATGTGTTTATTGAGTTTGAATTGGGGAAATCATTTATCCCACTGGATGAATGTATAAATCTGTTAGTTCGAATGATTTGTTTTGATGGTGTTCGAATGGTGTTTTATGGTGGTATCGGTTTAGACAAATCCGCTCAGCGCGTGATTTCTGCCCAAAGGTTTTCTTCAAAGCATGGTTAAGCTCGATTTATATTTTCTGCATAAGTATTTAATTTGACATGATTGTTGTGGTGATTGTCTAAGCATGATTTATTTCTGTTTTAATTTATATTCTGTTTAGATGATTAACTCTGGTTTGAATAAATAATAAGTTGAGATGTGATTGGACTGATTTGAGCTTGCAATTGTTTTAACATGACTGTTAGGCTTTAGGATTTGTTTTTATGCTGCGTTATTTCTTCTTTATCTTATGTATTTAATCATAGCTGTGACACTGTTCTTAATTGCTGTTGGAAACCGTTTGCTTGCTGCCGTATTTACCAGATTTGAGTTCGTTATATAAAATTTCGTTAAGTTAGGTCGTAGGATTTGACTTAATGCTGTGTGAATTCTTTATGTTCTGAATTTGTTTTTAGCTGTGTTAAAATGAACGTATAATGGGTCTTTTATGAGTTCTCGGTTCATAAGTTTAATTAATATGCTTTTAATTAGTAAGCTGTGGTCATTATTGCATAACATGGAGTGGAATATAACTGATAGAGTTTATAAGGATGATTTTGATTTCGGATGTAGTTGTGTGACTTATTTGTTTGCCATTTTGATTGCATAAGAGTTTTTTTTAGTCAGCTCCTTTTAAATTATCTGCTCGAAATAAGTGGCCATAAAGCTGTAGTTATTTTAGATTTATTGTTTATGCTTAGGTTCATCTGATGAAAATTTCTGAGGTTGCTATCATTATTTTATATTGTTGATTAGTGTACGATTAATGTAATTGCTTTTATATTAAAGTTTTTTTTACTGATCATAAGATTGTCATTTAGTGAGTAGAGTTGGCTGTTATTACTGTCTCAATTGTTATTTCTGCATATTTTTCATTTAGATTGTACTGAATGATTGCTGTAATGATTTAATTTAATGAATCTTTGTTTGGACTGATTGCTGATGCTTATTTGTTTGAGATTGCTGCAATTTTCTTTTTGATTTTCGTGAGTATTTGGACAACAGACTATATTGGTCTGTTTGGTTTGACTGTTCATATTTGTTTACTGATAAATAACTGCATGTTATTATACTTTACTGTGATATCTGCTCTATTTATCAAGTTGGGTTAATTGGGCTTTATAAGCCTGCTGATATAGGATTGATCTTTGCTGATATAGTCTGTTACTGGGTTTTCATCACTTTGTGAGTTTTATTTGCTAGATATGATTATCTAGTTTCTTTAAATTTACTGTTCCAAAAAAAATAAATATCATCCAAAAATGTCCTTAGTGGGGTTCGAAACCATGACCTCCTGGTCATGGTCCCTACGTGTTATCCATCTCATCTAACCAATTGGATTTGTTATAATTCGCCTTATTTGATTAATATAGCTTATTAAGTGACTGCAAACTTTGAGTTAACTTAATTACATAGTTTAGATTAGTTTTACAAATTATTTTTATAAAGGTTAAATAACGAAAAAATAAAAATAAAATAAAAATAAAAAAATGTTTTTATTAATTTTAAAAGTTTAAGTAGTTTTTAAATAATAAGATTTTTTATGTAAAAATTAAGTGTTAAAATTTAGATTTGGTTTAAGAAATTTAATTAGTTTAAAAAGTTCTATTAAATTTTTAAATAGAGTTAAAGTCATTTTAATAGAATAATTTTTATAGAATTTTAAATAGTTTAAATAGTGTTTTAATTTTTAAGTAATTAATTGTTTGTTTTATTTTAAATAGGCGGGTTTACGATTCATGCACTATAGGTTAATCTTAAATAGTTCAAAATTCGTAGATTTTAATTATAGTTTAAAAACTGAAAACCAATTCAAATCGATTGTCCAAATCAAAACAAAACGTCTCAAATTCATAAGATCTTCGTGTACAACGAACTCGACTCACTCACGTGTTTAATTAAATTCGTCATTGGTATTATTAGACTATAACTTTTTCCTAAAGGTAATTTTCTAATTTACCCTATAACGTATCTAATTATCACATATACTATCCACGACACATCAAAAATTTTGGCGCCGCTGCCGGGGATCTTGTGTACGATTCGTCTTTGTGGAGATTTGTTGATCGTTGATTTGAAGACCCTTTCCGTCCTCGGAAAGTTTTGTTATTTTCTTATTATATAGTATGTATCGTTTTTATGAAAAATACCGAAAATAATCTTCTTAATCCTCTATCATGTTTAATTCTTTTCCTCCTCACCCTCTAAATTTTAATTCTTCCTTCGTCAATTGTGAAGGGTGTGGAGAACCGTTATATAGTTTTTCACCATGTCGGTGGTGCACGTGTGAGCGTTGTGGAAATGACTTACGTCACGATATACGTGTTGGATTTTGTCCTTATTGTAATGAGATTACTTCATGTGGAAATCCGAATTTTTCGAATAATTCTCTCGATTTCAATCCACCTCCACACCCTACATACGAGACACCCTCGAGTGAGTTTTGTGGAAACGATTCTCATTTTGGTGATGATTGTTCGCATCGATTCTCGCTTAATTACGAGCAAGAACCGAGCTACAATCAAAATTTAATGATAATAGTTATCCACAAGATTTACCGTGTTTTTCACAACAATATCTTTGTTGTGAGTATTGTGGAGGTCCTCACGAGAGTTTTTGTTGTCAACCGAGAGATCAAAGTTTTTATGAGCCTAATCCTTGCTATAATTCGATTCCTTCCGGTTTTGACCAATCTCCACAATATTCTTTCGAAATTGAGCGAAATGTTGAAATTGTTGAAAAAAGTATGGAAGACTTGTTGCTTGAAAAGAGACAAATTAATCAAGAGATTAATGACATTACTAATGAATTAGGAAATCGACGATTTCATGGAGAAATAATTGATGAGGGATTTAGACGAGATTGTGAACTAAGGATTCGACAACTTTCGCAAGATTATAATGGTTTAAGCATTGAAATTCGTGAGAAAGAACGAGCTCAAGCGGAAGCAAAATCTCTTGCTAATCGTGAACTCGAGCGTTCTCTTCTTTTGGATGACGACGAGGATAGTTCTATTTCTTTGAGAGATCTTATTGCTCTTCATCCTTCGTCTAGTGCTATCGTGTGTCCTATTCGTATCTTGGAGCCCGAGGATTCTCCCATCCTAGATGATGAGGAAATCTCTCATGATATCACCATTCCTATTCATGATTCTTCCACCGTGGAACTCGAAAACTCTCTAAGCAAGGGGGGCGAGCATATTAGCACTATACTTGTCCAAAACCCAAGAGAGTTTGACGGTATTTCCAATGAGATGTGTGATTTGCCACATTGTGATGACTCGACTTCTTCCATTCACTTTGATATTTTCTCCAATTCTAATGATGAAAATTGTGATGGAAATGGAGATTTTGAGGATGATTCTACTTCTAGTGAATTGTCTAATGAGGAGTTCTCCGATGAACTTTCTTATAAATATGACATTCACGATTCGGATTTTGAGGGGTTCGCCGATGAACCTACTCTTCTTCACCCATTTCCACCGGGAAATGAGGATGATAGTGATCCGTTTTATGAGAGGTTCACTTTTGAACTTGCTCCTTTAGACCCATTTCCACCGGGAAATGAGGTTGATTTGACTATTCCGATCCTTGAGAAGTTCACCGATGAACTTACTCATTTAGATGTGGAAGACGTGGTTCTTCGTGAGAAATTATCCAACGTCTATCTTCTCATTTCTAGGATCGAGGCTTTCCAAGCCTATTAGAAAGTCTTTCTCTCCATCTCCTATTCCCGTTGAGGATAGTGATCCGTTTATGGAGGAGATTGACACTTTTCTTGCTTCTAATGATTCGATACCACCGGGTGTTGATGACATCGAACCGGAGGAGGACGCTCTCTTGTTAGAGAATTTACTTGATGATGATTTTGTCCCAAGTCCTCCTCCCACCCACTTTGACCTTAATGTGTGGCTTTTTCATGTGTATCATATTGAGTACCATGACCCAATTGATCACATTCCTAAGGGTGAAATGGTCGTTAAAGCTAAGAATGTTGATTCTACTATGGATGAGATTTTTATCCCACCATTATCATGTGCTTCATATGATCTTGGATTAGCATGGGGGGACGACACCGTGTTGTCCTTTCCTTTCTCCACCGAGGACGAGGTATTCGATCCCGGAATCATTGATTTAGGGAAATCTCGGCCTTTCACCGATGCAATAATTGAAAGACTTTTTAATCATATTGGTGCGAGTTTATCTCGTGGAGCATGCTACATCCATACCATTGCTTGTGACTACCATCTCTTATTAGAGATTTGTGTTGGAGTTTTATCCTTTCGTTTGTCATCCGACAACGAGGATGAGATCTTTGACCCCGGCATCGTGCTTTATCATGGATTTTACTCCAATATGCCGGTTTTCACCACTTTCCCTAAGGACCAATGAATGCGGGGATCGAGTCGAGCTCATGACTCGGTGAACAAAAACGAGTTCTTTCTATCTTCTTTCTATTTTCTAACACCTAATAAGGCTTGATCTTTCAAGCTCGTGTTCGTGTTTTGTTGTGTTGTGATCTTAGGTACGACCCTTATATTTGAAGACTCTCGTGTTCGGTTTTTGCCGGTCCACTTGATCTTCTGTTCTTTGAATGCCAAAAAGGGGCACACTCTTTATCCCTTGATTTTTATTGACTAACGTTTTATCTTGAGGCATAATTAATAAACGGCTTATAGATTTGCGTGCTCTTTCCATGCTAGGAGTTTGCATTAGAATCTTCGTGTCTTAGCAAGGGGGTGTTACTCTTGAGCTAAGAAACATTGAGGACAATGTTTGGTTTTAGCATGGAGGAGTCAATCGATATAATCTCTTGCAATTGCTTTTGTCGTGTCCAAACGTATTGTTTTTCTCATTTTTCAATAAAATTTTAAATTTTTTGTGTTATTTTTAAGTTTTAATAAATAAAATAAGTGCTTTTGACACGAATGTAGGCTTTCAATAAGAATAGTTTTTGACTCGACTCAGTTTTTAACCTTAGCTTTTCCTTAACGTATTTGAGTTAAGTTTTGCTAGGCTATTATATAGGGAGCTTTAAAACGCGAAAGTCTTAATTCATACGAGTTAAGAACAAGAACTTTTCGCAAGCTCCTATAATTGATCCTAGAAAGTCGTCTATCAAGGGAACTTTAAAACGCAAATTCTAAAACTTGCAAAAGTATAAGAAGATGCAAGATCCTATAGATGACTTGAAAACCCAAAACTTTGATTTAATAGGCTAAGTATCCATTTATGGAGAACAAGAGATGATAGAGTCAATTATAAGTTCGGTATTCTTTCGGGAATTTATGTGAGTTAATTATGAGCCTATTCTCCCATCGCTTGTTAATAAATTTAATTGCAATAAATAAGGTTGAACGATTTGAAAAGTTACTTCGCTTCTAGCCCAAGATCGTTTAAAAGTTGCTCGGTATGGATTAGAGTTCATAGCCAAGGCATAACTTATTGAAGCGGGATGCGAAGATTGGCGAGTCCAAAAAGGTCCTAACAAGACATGAGGGCTATGTTTTATTGCTAAAGATCTCAAGTGATGTGAAGATTCATTTATCAAAAATCAATATGAAGGATCGAGACACACGACGAAAAGCAAATACTCCCAAAAAGTCATGGAGAAGTCTATCAAAAAAGACCAAAATAAGGTATGAGGATAAATGAAGCCAAGTCCAAAAAGGAGGCGAATCGTTGTAAATCAAAATCCCAAGTAAAGATTGGAGAAAAATGAAGAAGTCGTGGTCCAAGTATGAATCTCTCAAAACTTCAAGTGAAGAAATATTATGAAGAGAAGACCATTATTTCGTGAACGTCTCTCAAGGTTGGAAGTATTAAGTCATTGCCAAATATCGGTCCGAGAAAGGTCTCAAATCGCGAAACAAGTTATGCCAAGATATGAACTTTATGAAGTCCCGAGAAGCAGTTTTAAAAGATTTTGTCCTTTAGCTAACTATTGATTAAATCGTTCACTTTATTTTCGGCCTAATAAACTATCGAAATAAGTCAACAATGCATCTTCGTGATCATTCAAGACATCAATAAAATATAAGAGATACACCTAGGAATAAGGGAGTCTAAGTGAATAATTGGCCCACATGAGTTCGTGTTAGTCTACCAACTTATAATAACAATGATCTTGTTTTTGCACTTGGCGTGGAAAAGTGAAAAGTCGGGGACGATGAATCTATTTGAGTTTTATGATCCTTAAAGTTATTTTATGTTTTTGTAAAATAAAAAGTCAAAAGTTTAATAATGGTGTAGCTATAGTTTTATTTTATCATTGCGTGAGGACACGGCAATTGCTTAGCATGGGGGAATTTGATATGAGTGTATTTACTCATATCATTTGTAGCTTAAAACAATGAAATATTGCATGAATTATATCAAATATGCCTTGGATTTGCTTGTTTCTTGTTTGAATGTGTGTAGATACCAAGTTCGCGAAAACCAACAAAAATCGACACGAGTTTGAAGATAAAGATCAATGAAGCCAAGACCGAGCTCGATTTTAGAGGATTTCATTGTTTGTCAAGAAAAATGAGCCAAATGGGTCCCACATTCACACTAATGGGCTTAATTAATGGGCTAAGGAAGCTTTTATTCATAAAAGTCCATTTGAAAACCCAATTACACAAATATAATGGACGGTTGGAATTTATTTGTTGGGCCCAAGCCCATGACAAATACAAGTGGAACTGTATTAAATTTGGGTCCAAAACAAAAAGCCCATAGCAAAAAAGGAAGGACGTGTAAAAAAAGGGATTTATCTTATGGGGTCAACTTTTCACAGTCAAAGAAACAAAACAAAGAAATAAAAAGAGACGAGAGAAAGAAAGAAGAATGGGGAAGAATAACTCCACCATTGAAGAACCCTAATTTTTAGGGGTTTCTTCAAATCAGGTCGCGAGTCTAATTCACGCAGGAAGAAATAAAAAATTTTGTTTTATTTTTTAGCCAATTCTTTTTGTTTTTTTTCTCAAGATTGCCCATTTGTAAAATAAAAAACAAAATTTTAAATTTAAAACGGATCAGTCGGCCAGGTCCCTAGTCTTCGACACAAGAAAAGGGATTCTAACAAACCCTAAATAGAATAATCGAGAATCACCCCCAAAAATTTGGAACAAACAATTCGAAATACCTCGACTTTTTTAAACATTTTATTTTCCAAGTGAAATCCCGGACCCGATGAAAAAAATGGGATCAAAGGAAAATACAAATAACTGAAAAGAAATCGGATCCTTTTTCAAACCTGCTCCCATTTCGAGTCCGCCATTTTTATTTTTGACAGAAAAGACAGATTGCCCATCTTTTCTGTAAATAGCCCCAGGGCTATGGAACAAAGGAGTTAGCGCATCTGTTTAGATGATTAACTCTGGTTTGAATAAATAATAAGTTGAGATGTGATTGGACTGATTTGAGCTTGCAATTGTTTTAACATGACTGTTAGGCTTTAGGATTTATTTTTATGCTGCGTTATTTCTTCTTTATCTTATGTATTTAATCATAGCTGTGACACTGTTCTTAATTGCTGTTGGAAACCGTTTGCTTGCTGCCGTATTTACCAGATTTGAGTTCGTTATATAAAATTTCGTTAAGTTAGGTCGTAGGATTTGACTTAATGCTGCGTGAATTCTTTATGTTCTGAGTTTGTTTTTAGCTGTGTTAAAATGAACGTATAATGGGTCTTTTATGAGTTCTCGGTTCATAAGTTTAATTAATATGCTTTTAATTAGTAAGCTGTGGTGATTATTGCATAACATGGAGTGGAATATAACTGATAGAGTTTATAAGGATGATTTTGATTTCGGATGTAGTTGTGTGACTTATTTGTTTGCCATTTTGATTGCATAAGAGTTTTTTTAGTCAGCTCCTTTTAAATTATCTGCTCAAAATAAGTGGCCATAAAGCTGTAGTTATTTTAGATTTATTGTTTATGCTTAGGTTCATCTGATGAAAATTTCTGAGGTTGCTATCATTATCTTATATTGTTGATTAGTGTACGATTAATGTAATTGCTTTTATATTAAAGTTTTTTTACTGATCATAAGATTGTCATTTAGTGAGTAGAGTTGGCTGTTATTACTGTCTCAATTGTTATTTCTGCATATTTTTCATTTAGATTGTACTGAATGATTGCTGTAATGATTTAATTTAATGAATCTTTGTTTTGACTGATTGCTGATGCTTATTTGTTTGAGATTGCTGCAATTTTCTTTTTGATTTTCGTGAGTATTTGGACAGCAGACTATATTGGTCTGTTTGGTTTGACTGTTCATATTTGTTTACTGATAAATAACTGCATGTTATTATACTTTACTGTGATATCTGCTCTATTTATCAAGTTGGGTTAATTGGGCTTTATAAGCCTGCTGATATAGGATTGATCTTTGCTGATATAGTCTGTTACTGGGTTTTCATCACTTTGTGAGTTTTATTTGCTAGATATGATTATCTAGTTTCTTTAAATTTATTGTTCCAAAAAAAATAAATATCATCCAAAAATGTCCTTAGTGGGGTTCGAAACCATGACCTCCTGGTCATGGTCCCTACGTGTTATCCATCTCATCTAACCAATTGGATTTGTTATAATTCACCTTATTTGATTAATATAGCTTATTAAGTGATTGCCAACTTTGAGTTAACTTAATTACATTAGTTTAGATTAGTTTTACAAATTATTTTTATAAAGGTTAAATAACAAAAAAATAAAAATAAAAATAAAAAAATGTTTTTATTAATTTTAAAAGTTTAAGTAGTTTTTAAATAATAAGATTTTATATGTTAAAATAAAGTGTTAAAATTTAGATTTGGTTTAAGAAATTTAATTAGTTTAAAAAGTTCTATTAAATTTTTAAATAGAGTTAAAGTCATTTTAATAGAATAATTTTTATAGAATTTTAAATAGTTTAAATAGTGTTTTAATTTTTAAGTAATTAATTGTTTGTTTTATTTTAAATAGGCGGGTTTACGATTCATGCACTATAGGTTAATCTTAAATAGTTCAAAATTCGTAGATTTTAATTATAGTTTAAAAACCGAAAACCAATTCAAATCGATTGTCCAAATCAAAACAAAACGTCTCAAATTCATAAGATCTTCGTGTACAACGAACTCGACTCACTCACGTGTTTAATTAAATTCGTCATTGGTATTATTAGACTATTACTTTTTCCTAAAGGTAATTTTCTAATTTACCCTATAACGTATCTAATTATCACATATACTATCCACGACACATCATTAAGTCCATTGTAAAACGTGTCTATTTGTTGCAAGTCGGAAAAACCGTGATGAGGACATTCATGTAACATCTCCTTAAACCTATTCCAAGCCGTTGAAAAACTTTCATTTAATTCTTGTGAAAATTTAGAAATCTCGTTTTTCAAATGCTTAGTCTTAGAGGGCGGAAAAAATTGGTTCACGAACTTTGAAACGAGATCCTTCCACGTCAATATAGAATTGGGTGGCTCTTTCTCTAACCAAATTTTAGCGGGCCCCGCTAAGGAATACGGAAAAAGCATCATCTTAATCGAGTCATTCGAGACATCCTTGAATTTGCACGTGGCGGTAAGACGATTGAATTGGCGGATATGGTTGTGGGGATTGTCCTTCTCATCACCACGGAATTTGTTGTTTTGGATCATCGACAACAAACCCGTTTTCACCTCAAAATTCTCCGCAAGGATTGCGGGAATCACAATAGCTTCTCCATAACCCTCGGTGGGTGCTTGAAGTAACTCCATCATAGTTCGATTCACCATGGTAGGTGCTTCTCGTACAATGGGTTCGTCAATAGGAGACTCCTCACTAGAATGAGTTGGAGTGGGAGTTTTGTTCTTACGTCTACGTGCACGTTTTGCTTGATTACGAGTTAGCATAAACGTCACGTACAACGAGGAGACGAGCAAAGAAGACTCTTTTTGGTGTTTTTAATTTTTCAATTTTTTTTTTGGTTTTTGATGGTATTAACTTTTTGGAAATTGGTGAATGTATTAAGTAGACAAAAATCTACAAATCTCCTCCTTAATCAAATCTCTTGATTAAAGAAGCCTCAAGGAATGAAAACGATCACGTGAAGTGAACGCCTTCGATGACTTTAGAACGATGGTGGAACACCAAATCGTTCAAGAGGGTTTAATCAATAGAAACCAAGAAAATATATATGATATGTAATAATACTTTGGGCGGCAAAACCCTCGATTCACTCTCAAAATCAAATACGCACAAGCAAGCGGAGGAAACGAGGCGGCGCGAAGAACTTAAGAGCCTTTTTCCTTTAGGTCGTGAAATACAACCGCCTTATACCCACCTTATAGGTTGTATTTTCAAAATCGAGCTTCACGAAAGTATTTATCTATTTTTGCCTTTTTTCTTTGGTTTGAGATTCGAATACAATGATTGGGTAATGACCTCCCAAGTCATGGTTGTGATTGCTCACGTATTTTGAGTACTTGTGAATTTATTGTTCTACGTATACAATATATTAATAATATTCACACAAAAACCGAAAAACGATAATACGTATTAGTAGAGTGCTACTAATACAAATACTAATTATGGCTATATAAAAAAAACAATGGTTCAATCAAAACACAACACGCCTCCCCGGCAGCGGCGCTAAAAAATGATGTAGTGTTTTGCTACCCTTTAGGAAAAGGAGGTAATTTAGGGTAAGTATTAACGAGTAGTTTAGGAAAACCACAAGTTATGACCCAATGAAGTGTGAGTTCGTTCTCGAGGAGGCACGTGTGTTGTGTAATGAGTTGATTAATGATGTTTGTGATTATTAACAAGAAAAGAGAAGAAAAGAGAGAAGAGAAATAAGAAAAGAAAAAGACGATTATGAAGACGGATCGAGCTAAGACGAAAACGCGTTCACGTAAAACCGTAAATAATACAAAAATAAAATTTTTAACCTAAAAATTCCTAAAAATTACTAGAAATCCACAAAAATATTCTAAGAGTTTACAAAAAATCCAAACTTGCTAAAACCTTTTAATTAATTAGATAATGACTTTTTAATGCTAATTAAAGCCCTAAAAATCACAATTAATTATTAAAAAGACCCAAACAAGATTTTCAAGTTTGTAAACCTCAAAAATGACCTAATTAAGCTAAAAAGTATTTTTTAAAATTTTAAAACCAAATTAAAACTATTTTTAAACACTTAAAAACTATTAAAATCAATTAAAACTTAAATTAATTCTAGAAAATAAATGAAAAGCCCTAAAAATATTTGGAAAGTTACAAAAATCCTAATTTAGTGTCTACAATCTAGGAAAAATGAAAAAAGTAGAAAAATCTAACTTTCAATTTTTAATAATAAAATAATAATAAAATAATCAAAAAAATTCAAAGTTCACTAAAAAATTCTAAAAATTTACCAAAAATCCTAAATAATGTAACTAAGACAAAAATGCAATTAAAAGTTTCTAAAACCTATTTAATAATTTTATATTGAATTTTAAAGTTAGTGAAAAACCCAAAAATCCTATAAAATCAAAAATAAGACTTTTTGAAAACTTTTTGGGATGTAAACCTCAAAATACTTAAATAAAACCTAAAAACATTTTTTATAAAAATTAAAAACTATTTACTCTATTTTTTATCTAATTAATGAAATACGGGTAATTAAAAAATAATAAAAAATAAATAAAGAAAGAGAAAAATTAAAACTTAAGCTAGAAAAATCCTAAGCTAAGCAATGATCCTAGGAAAAATGAAAATGAGCTAATAAGCTTAACCAATAAGCTCAAATAAACTAAAAAGGCCACGGCTTATATTTGAAAAGCCCAACAACAACTCCTTAAATAGAATTTGAAACCAACCTTGGTCAGTAAAAGACCCAAGGGCGCAATGGTAAGTTGAGTGTGTTGTGAGGAGGATGGCGCAGGTTCGAGTCCTGGCCAGTCCTTTTTGAACTTTTATTTTTTTTTCTTTTTAAACTTTTAAAAACTCAAACAGTAACTTAATTAAACACAAAAAACACAAATCCAATCCAATGTGAGCAAGATTAAGCTTAACAAATATGAAAACGTGCCCAGTTTATCTTTTTATGAACACAAAGAGAAGTGATATCTTCACTGATGAAGATAGTATCAAGAGGACTTGATTTTGCCTTGTTGTTGGTTTTTGATGGACAAAAGGGCACTCCCACAACCAGTTTGGTTGTGGGAAGTCAAGAACACACCAAAAACAAGCAAGCACTCAACAAAATCAAACTCAAAATTACCAATGAAGTTTCTGATTAAGCCTTATGAGTTTCTGATGAACAAAAGACACTTACTTACTTGCACAAATCCGAATTTCAAACTCTAAGATCTTGCATACAAGCTAAGCATATGACTTGCAAACCCTACTCAATCCTAAACAGTCCTAATATCTAGCAGTATTCAAGGTTTGATGCACAAAATTCACACAATTCAAGCAGAACAAGGCAGTTGACTGATTATAGCTATTTTATCCAATTTTAAGCATGCAAATTTAACTTAAATCCTTCCAAACTGAAACCTAAGTACTTATCTTACCTAATACTAACCTAAGGAGTGATTCTAACAGATTTTAAGCCAATATTAACAACAATCAACCCTACTTAAGCCTTAATCCAAACACACCTTTTAAAAACTGAAAATCAAATTTTCAAACAAAATTCAAACAAAACTCATCCAATCTAATTTAAAGTGCTACTATCATGCATATTAGTCCCTAATACAGCAATATCAAACCAAATAACAATCACTTAAACACTTAGCACAAAAATCATACCAAATCAAATCCAAACTGAAAACTGAAACTGAACAAGGAATTTACCTTGTTGGACCTACATCCAGGCCCAACAATGGTTTCTTAACCATCTCCAATAGGCTGGGGCCTATGCTGAACCTTTGACAAAACAAAACTCAAAAACCTGCTAAGAGAAAAAAAATAGAACACACAATAATATGCACTTTCTGATTTTCTTTTCTCTTTTTAAAACCTTGTACAATCCAATAAACCTCAAACTTGGAAAACCTTTTGAAACAAGAACAATATCAGAAACCTTGGAATCCAATTCCACTTTCACTTCATAGGATCCAAGGGTTCTGATAATTTTCAAACAAGTTTTTAAAACTTTCTGAAAACTGAAACAAACACAAAGTGTTTGTAAAATGTAATATGGAACTCAGACTATTCTCAAGCACACACCAACTTTTAAAAACCAATAAAAGGAATTACAATTTAAATAAAAATACCAAACTTTATAAATTTGAAAAAAGGGATTACAAATGCATGGAAAAATCTGGAACAAAGTAATAGGAACACATGTCGTCCCTATTTATACAAGTAGATAGAACCATCTAGATATCTAAAACCCTAATGCTTTAAAGCCCTAAAATGCCCTTGGACTTTTGACTAAAAATGGTCAAATTTGTTCCTCATGTGATGATGTTGATGTAGCCAGCTTGCAAAGTGATCTTGGAGCGTTTATATGTCCTTGGGGGCCAAGTAGAAAGATCATGGACGTTCATCTTGTCCCTTCTTGGGTTTGGGGGAAAAAGACGTGTGCAGGGGAATCTTGGGGGGTCACATGGGTGTGTTTGGGGTGGATTAGGGATGTGGGTTTTGGTGACAAGTAGCTTAATCTTCAATCTACACAAATAGGGGAAAAACCCCTTTGGTTTAGATGAATTTTGAGATTAGGGTGTATAGGATTAGGGGAGTAGCAGGGGTGGGGTTTGATTTGTTTTGGGGGTTTAGGATTTTAAAAATCCTGTTTAGTGGGAAAATTAAAGAGTTGACTGGGTGCTTTGACTGGTTTAATTAATAAACCTGGTTTTGGGTGGGTTACGGGTTTGGACTGGGTAGGGTATGGGTAAATGGGTGAGTCAAGCTGAGGTGGCAGCTTTTGGTTGGGTGTGTAGGTTTAGCTGTCTGGCAATAATGCCCCCCCAAGGTTCACTTTCTTTTCACTATGTATTAAAAAGCTGTCAACGCCCAAATATACTTGTATCAACTTTGAAGTAATTGTCATTTTTGGCACAATTACTTTACAAACTTTTAACAAGGGCTTCAAATGCAATTCTTGGATTCATCAAGGACTGATCTTGTAATATCTTCAAACTTTAGGGACCCTATTCATAATTATGAATATTTGAGGGGTATAAAGTGTTAATCTACAAAAGTTGAGGGACCAAACTTGCCAATCTTCAATTCTTCAGGGTCCATTTTGGAAATTCCAGATTTGGGTCCGGTTCATTGTGCGGCTTCGTTTCCCGTGTCCGTTTTTGAATGATTCTTGTGATCTTTTGCCTTTTCCTCAATATCCGTACCTAAAAATACACAAGTAACAAACACGAGCATATATTTGGCAGTTTTAATGATATTTAATGCATTTTAAGCCCGATTTGGACGATGAGACTATGTATAAAATCAGTCTCATCAGGAACCTATGAGACGCTGGTAGACAGCTGAGGGCTCAGTGGTTCCAAAGAGAGAAAGAACTTAGATAACTTATCTAAGCACAAGGGTTGCATTAACTCTTCTTTCTCACTGCTATTTATAGTGGTACGAGGTTGCTTCCTTAGCGGGAGTAGTTGATACGTGTCATCTTCTGAATGGAAGAGTACAACGTATTAAATGCATGTCCAAAATGAGACATACCTTTAAACAACTTTAGGTAAACAGCTCTGCCAACTGTTCACCTTTTGTCCCACTCACGTACTAGGCTTTATCTTGAATCTCTTGTTTTGTCCCGCTCAAAACACTTTGTAGATTCTCCCGCCTAAGCTATAAAGGATTGGACAAGCTTTGCTTGTATCAGACTTCTAGGGTTCTTAAGTGATCTCTCAGTATTGTCAACTCAGAGATCCTTGAACACTAGCACATTCCTTCTACATCCCAGCTATTCATAATCGCTGGTAAGTATGACTTCAAATTGTCTTCGACTTCTCTGACGTTGTCTTTGACTTGAATGTTCCTGGTGTGCCAGTTGAGGCTTTACCTTCCGCTGGTCTGGCCTCTGTCGCTGGTCCTCTCAGCGATCAGTAACACTTAGTCTAATTTAAACAAATCTAGACTGGGCCATAGTTAAAACTTTCATTGGCCCAATACAAATTACACAATTCGACGCTGACATCCTACGGCACTTTTATAATAAAGATTGTCCAATGGAGATTTATAATGCGAAGGTAAGTCTTAGATCGAAAATGATAGAGATGTGTAGCGATGATCCACCAGTTTTTGTTTTCATGAAAATGTGTGGAAGAATTGTTAAGTTTTTTGAATAGTCCCAACTTTTTAGCTAATGTGGGGTTTTGCCTGTTGTTTCTAGCCTTTCGTAGGTTTAGTTTAGCTTGTTTATTTAGTTCTTAAAGTTTAGATGTGAGACCCCCATAATCAGGCAAGGAAACAACTAGGCAACAAGAGGGTTCCACGACATGGTACAAGAAACAATTAATTATTGTTGACACAAAGTTGACGTAATAAAAATAAAAACATTACATCATAAACATCAGAGTTTTTAAACAAAGGTCCCATAGTTTTATAAGCGGAAAAATCTATTATTTAAACATGGTTTTATAATATATAGTTACCTATAATATAGGAGAAACTTCTGACAGCTTTTACCAAAACCAAAGTGTAAAATATAACACAAAAATCTCCAAGCTGTGAAAATATCCTGCGGGCTCCCATCCAAGCAAAACTAAGTATTATTACCTTAGATTAAACATGTAAAACGTCAACACAAAGTTGAGTGATATTCATAGGTTTAGCAGTAAAATTGTGGAACACAAGCATTCAATTGTAAAACAAGTAATGGGGAAGATGGTTATATACGTCAACCATAGTCCGAAACTATTATTATTGTTATTTAGCTCATGACACTGAAGCTTAACAAAAGGTAAGTTCCCCTAGTGAGTATTCAGCCTGAATACTCAAGTATAAACAAATGTAATGCGTCAAGGTAATACGGGACGGGGATTATCAATCCCGATGGATCCACCCACGACATTCGCGCTTAGAAAAGGTAACACTAGAAAATTAATGGTGTATGAAATGTTAGGGAAACTTAGTGGCTATGGAAACTAAAAGCAAAAATAATAATGGTAATTTGTTCTGGAAAGCATACAAGTTCTGGATAGCATACAAGTTCTGGATAGCATACGGTTTTAAATGAATGTGTTCCACCATGTTAAATCTCACCCCCCGTTTAGAAACAATGTATAAGTAGTAAAAAGAGGCTATGAACTCAACTTAGCAATAAAGATGTCAAACGAGAATCATGATTAATATAATAGTGACTGAATTGAAACGATGAAATAAGATAAGCCAAGAAACCACGAGCTTCCAACGACCTAAAATAAAGTGTAGCGCGTCTTAGAAATATAGACGACAACGTACGAAATTTTAATGTGTTTTATAAACACATTACTTTTATTTGGTAAAGGGAGTTACCCCGGTAATATATTAACCAAAAAACCAATGTTAAGTACAAATGGAATATGGCTGAAATACCGTATTAACCTGAAGCCAAGAGCTTGATCAACAAGTGCTTATGACAGGCCATAAACACAGCAACACTAAGCTAACATTACAAATCGAAAACTAGTGTAAAAAACAGCATTAGCAAATTCTAATAAGAAGTAATCTTGGAACCAGGCGACCACCCCACAACACCAGCAGCAGCATAATGGGAGTAAAGGATCCAGATAAGGCTGCCTTCTTAAAAAACCTTTTTGAGAAAAACCCTGTGGGAAAAACCCCAAAAAGGAAAAAAGAGTAAAACCCTTACCCGGTACCCCCATCATGAGAAACACTTGAAGACGGAAGTCTCCACCGATCCAAAATAGCCAAAGACCGTGTAGTCATCTTCTTGAATCTGAAAGTAATAAGCTTTAGACGAACATTAGAAGTAATAATACTAACAAGTTTATCCACAGAAAGTTGTTTCGCTTTGAACAATCTAGCATTCCGTTCCATCCAAATAAAGTATACAGTAGCCGCAATAACCAGACGAGCAATAATACTAGTAGTAGATTTTCCATCTGATATTCGTATAAGAAATGCCAAAACATCATCCAAACGAGGAGGAATGGAATCCATACCACAAAGTACCCTAATATGCGTCCACACCTGTGAAGAATAAAAGCACTCATAAAACAAATGAGAATGAGAATCAGGAGTGACTTTGCACAAAGGAAACCGTAGCAGACTTAAATCCACAACAGGCCCAACATCCCATTGCCGCAACCGATCCTGATTCTTCAGTTTCTGCTTAAAAACAAGCCACATATGCACCGAGTGTCGAGGAATACAATGGGAGAACCAAACAACATGGTACCAAACCACAACCTGACGTCTGGTTTGCATCGTATCCCAAGCCAGAGCCACAGAAAATGACTGCAAAGAACCACCACCATCACGCCATATAAGAGAATCCGACCGCCCCTCCTCCAGAGCGGGAACAGGAATAGAGACGACAGCAGGAAACCTGTTCACCCAATCAGTCGGCCATTTCCAGGTGTTGTTCTCGATCAAGCCAGCAACAGTATCCTGAAGGGTAAAACCGGACCTAACAATATTGCGTACCGTAAGAGTATCACGTAATGGACACTCATCAGCCCACCTATCAAAGCACATAGACGCAGATATACCATCATAAAGCCTATACCAAATAAACGACCGCACACATGTCCTAAGATGAAGAAGCTTACGCCAACCCTAACTTACATCACCAATACAAGGAACATCCCAAAAGCTCCTACCCCTTAACTTATACGAATGTATACATTGAACCCATAATGATTCGTTACGCGTTAGAAGAGACCAAATATGAGAGGTAATAAGAGCAGCATTAAAATCATCAAACCTCCTAATACCAAGACCGCCCTCACTTTATGGAATGCACACATCCTCCCACGCCACCTTTGCTCTCCCCTTTTTCATCTCACCTTGACACCATAAAAATTTCCTTAAAAGCTGCTCAAGATCATGAATAATCCGAACAGGTAGAATAAAAACTGAAGCCCAGTACAAGTGCATATATGATAACACAGATTTAACAAGTTGAAGTCTCCCTGCAGTAGATAGAAATTTGTAACGCCAATCCTGAACCCGACTCTCCAACTTTTCCACAAGAACTTTGCAATCCCTATAAAGCAGCCTGGACGAGATAAGAGAAACCCCAAGATAACGCACTGGCAATGTGCCTTCCGCAAACGGCATAAGATCCAGAATACTAGCCTCCAGATCAGGTGGAACATTACAAAAGAAAGCACTACTCTTAGGAATACTTGGAACCAAACCTGACACATTTTTAAGTTCTTCCATAGCATCTATAATGGTGCGAACCGAATCCAGATGCCCCCTAGCGAAGATAAATAAATCATCCGCAAAACATAGATTAACAATACGTTGGTGCTCACAATGATTATGATACAAAAACTCCTCCGCCATACGAACACGCCTCTACATCAAAAGAGTCAAAACTTCCATAACCAACGTAAATAAATAAGGTGATAATGGATCACCTTGTCTTAGCCCATGTTTACCCTTAAACCAGCCATGGAGATTCCCATTAATACAATAGAGTAAGAGGCCGTAGTCACGCACTCCATAATCCATTCAACCATCGTATTATGAAAGCCAAAACCCCACAGAATCACCCTAAGAAAACCCCAATCAACAGTATCATAAGCCTTTTGAATATCCACTTTGAAAGCACAACGAGGTGGCCCAATATTCCTATGATAACTCCGCATTAATTCCTGTGTAAGTAATATGTTATCCGAAATCCTTCGCCCCAGAACAAATGCAGATTGATTGATATTAACCAAGTCCCCCAACACCACTTTAACACGGTTAGCAATAATCTTTGTGATGCATTTAAAATTCACATTACAACACGAAATAGGTCTATAATCCGTGATTTTATTAGGAACAGTCACCTTTGGAATAAGCGCAATAATAGTATGATTTATTTCTTTAAGCAACTTACCATTAGTGAAAAAGTCCCGAATAGCACATGTAACATCACCACCCACAATATCCTAGGCATTCTTAAAAAACGCAGCTGTAAAACCATCCAGACCAGGAGCTTTATCATCACCCATCGAGAACATAGCATTCTTAATCTCAGCATCCGACACCACCTGAACCATATCCAAAGCACGTTGCGCATCAAGAATATTAGAGAACAAATCCTGTGAATCCAAAGGGGTAGAAAAACCCTCCAAACCAAGAAACTGCTCATAATGTGCTACAAACGCAGTCGCAACATCATTCCCTTCACACAACACATTAGACATGTATCGCACCATATCAATCCTGTTGCGGGCATTCGAACACTTAACAATTTTATGAAAATAAGTTGTATTAGAATCACCTGCATCAAGCCACTCGATCTTAGCTTTCTGTTTTAAAAACCTTTCCTCATCAAGAGACGCTTCCCTAAACGCCAAAAGACATCGAGCATGAACTTCACGAACATCTGTATTTGATAAATTTAAGTCAAGAGCCCTTTGAGCCGCGTCAAGCTCATCCCTGGTCCAAATCACGCACGCGTGCAGATTACCATTCTCATGAAGAAGCTTACGAAATGACGCTTTAAGATATTTCAAACGTCTCACCACACGATACATAGCACAACCTGAAACACTAGCATTCCACCCATTCAGAACAGCAGAACGAAACCCTTCCTTATGAATAAGAAAATTAGAAAATTTGAAAGACCTTGGCTTCGGTCTACTAACCTTAGGAATACGAAGAACACATGGAGAATGATCCGAAATACGATAAGGCTGAAACACCCCAAGAGAACCTGGAAACACATCCATAAAAACCATATTAGACATAATCCTGTCAATCTTCTTAAGAACACCACAGTCACCCTAAGGTTTTTGATTCCAATTGAAGTGAAGTCCAGTAGCATTAACATCCATAACCTCCATGAGTTGAACACATTATTTAAATTCACGCATAGCAATATTCGGCTCATACCCACCATAGGAGTGATCTTCAAGATTAAGAGTAGCATTGAAATCACCCATCAAAACCCATGGCTTATCACGCATGAGATAAGCATGAGCAGCAAGTTCATTCCATAATCCACGACGATCCACATAGTAGTTGGCAGCATACACAAAAGAACAGAAAATGGTTTTCCGGTCTGCTCGAGTATTAATCTGACAATGAATAACCTGTTCCGTTTGAGCCATAATACCAACATCAACCATATCATCATTCCAACCAACAATACGAGAACCTTTAGTACACAAGCTACCATTCGAAAGCCACTTCCATCTCCTACACACCTTACGACATGTATCATACACAACAGATACATCAACATGAGACTCCAAAATAACACAAACACTTAAATTATTCTCAGTAACCACCTGTCGAACCTCTCTCTGCTTAGGGGACTGGTTCAAGCCCCGTATATTCCAAGAATCAATACTAAACATTAAAAACATTTACAGCAGGAGTGCTTGCCCCTGATTGAGAAGAATGCATAAGATTAGCCGTCTCATCAAAAACATTTTCCACCTCCTCATCATCATCAGAAACAGTATCCTTAGATGTACCACTATCCTCCTTATTAAGAGTAGATAAAGCATCATAGGGATTAGAAATCACAATAGGGGCAGTCTGCGATAAAGAAGCAGCCTTAGACACCAATGACCTATTCGGATTAGAAGTCGACCCATGTAAACCCTCACTATTCCTTCCTGAACCACCAGATGACGTATTAGGAATAGGAGGTCTGCTCTTAACATTCTTACCATCCGCCTTTGGAGCATACACAAACTTCTTTCCTGGTTGAACACCCCCTTTATTACTAACATTAGTTTTCTTCTTTCTGTTGACCACTTGCTGAAAACCATCATTAACAGTTGCATCTTCTTTAGTAACCACCACCCTATCCAGACACGACTCAGTGGAATGCCCAAAAATCTTACAATTATCACACCTAGGGGGTTTCCATTCATACTCCACCTTAATAGTAGCCTTCGTAAAACCCGTACCGTCTAATAATGGAATACAAACACTAATTGTTTCACGTAAAGGAGCCTCAGAACTAACCTCAATAAGACATCTTGCAAAACTGCTGCGGCCCCATGACTCCTTACACATAGCACTAGTATAGGTATCCATCATTATCGGCTTACCCAAATAAGATCCCAGAATACTAATACCTTCCTCATCAAACATTTCTAAAGGAACATCATGCAATTTAATCCAAACCAGAATACGGCTTAATTCCTCCTTTAGTAAACTAGTATTCATCGTCCATCTCTTAAGAATAATCGGATTATTCCTAATCATCCAAGGTCCACCCTCAAGAACACTATCCAAACCCGTGCTTGAATCGAATTTGAAAAAGAAGAAACCTTTTGCGTTAACATAATTTTCTTAAGCCCATACTTCGCTCAATTGTTCTTCACATAATATTCAACCACAGGAAAAGCTTCACGTTTCCCAATGAAGTAACCATATAGCGTGTTTTCAAACCGATTCCCCACATTTTGGATAACCCGACGTGGGATAGATATATCCACCCCTTCAAACATATTTTCCACTTGTGTAAACGTAAAATTATTAGTACCTTTCGAAGTGTCACTTTGCGACGCAATGCCAGCGTAAGATACGGATGCAACTTGAACGAATGGGACACCAGCATCATCCACATTTGGAGAACCATTACCATTCGATCCACTTAGTCGTGGGGATACGTTTATATTAGCACTTGGAACTGACATAGACAGACCAGTAGACAAACCAATCCTATCTTGCTCCTTTCGAACCACACAACCCTCCCTAGCAAATAGTAGACCCTCACGATCATGCATACCCATATTAGGGTTTGCATCCACTTGCGACAAGTTCACATCCCCATCTAAGAATTTAGAAACCATAGGAGATGACATACTCACAAACTCATCTTGCTGCACACCAAATAACGGGTATGAAACCCTCATCGGTTGACGCATCGTGGCACTACCCAGCATGGCAGAATTAGGGTTTGAGGAAACCTTAGGCTGATCAATCCCCCCATTCGCAATCAAAGAAGATTTATAAGAACATAACATATTAAATATTTCTTGGGATCGAGCACCAGTCACCAATGACCAAAAGTCATATTTATTCATCTTCAAGCTATGCATAAATTCATGAACGTCCCTAACAGTTGCCAGTTGCACCCCAAAAACCTTCTGAATGACGTCGATGTTGCAGGTCTGCAAACTGTTAAGAGTCGCAGCCTTACCTCTCGAATCCAACTTAGCAAAATCAATAAAATCCATATCGAAGACTGAAACCCAATCAGTTGAACGAGTAAACAAACCCTAAAAAATAATAAACAAACCGAAACCCTAATACAGCGACGACAAGAAAACAAGACACACAGGGAACAATCGTGTAGGTAACAATGGAGACACACTACTCAAATCGAATCACGACACCGACCTAGATTAACAAAAACAATTGCCACAATAATCGCAAGCAGAATAATAAAAAGAAACGATTAAAAAACCCTAGAAAAACTTTCAACCAAATAAAAACAATGTTAACTCAAGATTAATCAAAGATTAATCGAGAATCCAGCATTGTTATAAGATTTAGAGATTAACAAGTATAGAAAATCGAATTGTGAAGAAGAACAAGAAATTCTACCGCCATTAATGTTATATAGGGTTACGTATTAGCTAGCTTAGTAGGCACAATTCACAACCTTTACTAAAAAAGACAAAACCACAATCCCTTTAATGATTTAATCACACCACAAACAAGTTTTAGAAAACGTTAAGGAGTGAGTCCCACAAAAGAGATTGGATTTAAGCAAAGAGAATCGAAAATCGAGACCCTACACTAAAAAACAAACCCACGAACTACACAACTAACGAATTAAAGAACATGTTTAATAGTAAAAAAACCGAAAAAGAAATTAATAGAATGAATTTAAGTAAAGGAAATTATGAATTGCACATGGCCGCCATTAATGATTTTTTAGGTGATTGTTTATGTTGCATTTCTTAATTAAACACATTACTTTATAGATAAAGTAACAAAAATTAAAATTTTAGGACTACTTTTGAAAAGCAATAAATTGACGAGGGATAAATGTGTTACTTTATAACTCTAATATGTTTATACATCTATGTTTTATAAATAAAAGACCATTATGTAGGTAAAAATATGTATTACATGAAAATGACGTTAAGACTTAAATCTTCATTCTCATTTTTCTCATTCAAATAATAGAAGTAGTAACAATGGAAATCTTAAATTGATATTGAGTGGTACCTACGATGCATGCAAAAATACTAGTGATTCGGAGTCGTGATGCACGAGTAAGAATACCGATACCAACACAAATAAGATTAAAGTCAAACCTCCCGCAACTCAATCAAACGCGAACTCAAACCCACAACTAATTTACCCGAACATGAATGATTAAAAACTAAATCTTGAGCCATACCGAGGACTTTAATCAAGGCTTTTGTCTAATGACTAGCGATTTAGCAAAGATGGTGCATTAAAAGTTAGTGCCTCAAGTTGGGTTTGAAACATGAAATATATTGTATGGTTAAATGAATTACAAAAGTTGGGCGTGCAAAATGATGCCTCGGTTGATCTTACTTATGTGTGGTTTATGTAGTTGAAACACGTACATACCCATGATTTGCCATTTTATCTCGTTAAATGATGTATATAGTTGTCACGTATATGCTTCAAACTTTATAAATCTTGACACTAAAATATAACTTGAAATTTGGCACTAAATGGTACACGTGTGATGATTGCTTCACACATTTGAGGTTATATCAAGTAAGAGGTTATCATGTAAAGTGATGGGTTTCATATATTAATCTCGTTTTATAATTTGTAAAAGCGGGTATTATCGAAACCCGATATTTTAAAAGTTACTCGTAAAGCACGAAAATTAAACGTTTTATATAAATATAAACGTCGACATTCGGAGAACGTTGATATTTCGATAAATAAATGAGTGCTTATAATTTAATAAACGACAGCGTGCCATTAAACGAATGACGCGTAAGGTCTTAATGTGAATATTGAAGAATGATCATAAAAGAAAAATTAAAACGACGATAATAGAAAATATATCTATGTCATAATTAAAATGGTCACGGTCGATGGCGAACGTAAACTTGTCAATAAATATTTATTGACACGTACTCAATACGTTAAAGACTTAACCTAGACGGTTAGTCAAGAGTTTCATATTATTTATAGAACGAGCATGACATTTAAAAGTCGGGTAATAAATATTGTCCTAATACTAGGAATAGGATTAGAGTTCGGTCTAAATGTTGATTTTAAATTTCGGATTACTACAGTAAATAAATATAGAAAAACAAAAATAATTTTTTTTATAATTTCGAATATAATATTATCAATGATTGGAAAAATAATTAAAATTCTCGAGATCTCAGGAGTTACGCATGAAAAATACTAGAAAAGGTAATATATTGAAAAATTCAAGGAGCATAAACAAAAGAATAAAATAATACCGGGAAAAATACAAGTTCTTACATTCGATACTACATTTTAAAATTTGCTTTTGTATATCGTAATAAGTCTTGTTTTTTTGCTAATGGGGTGCTTTTGAGTTCTAGAAGTTTAGATTCTACATTTATAAATGATTTTAGAATTTAGTTTTGTATGGCATGTTCTATTTGTAGATATCTATTTGGGAGAATGTAGAATTAAGGTCTATGTAGTAAACTCTGTAGCATATAATTAAGAGGTTCTTTAGATTTGTACTTTTAAAGGAATTATTATAAATCTAAGTACTGAATTCCGATAATAGGGGGTTTAAAGATAGAGATAGACATGTGATTTTACTTATATCTAATAAATGATTTGTTTCTTGAGACGTCTCATACTCTCCTCTCAAAATCTGATTACTTTGACCCTAAGTAATCACAAGAATCAAAATTTGAAGTGAGATGTTTGAGTTTTTTTTAAACGGCGAAATGTTTGAGTGTTTAGCAATTCTAGTTATTTTGAGTTTAAAATGTGAGTTGTAATCTCTATATAAGGTTAAAAGAAGAGGTAAATAGGTAACCTTATACGACCGTTAGATAACTAGTCTTGTCACATCTGGTGTAAAACTAAATACTAAGTAGATGATCTTTAGATAGTCATATTACCAGAGGCATAATCTGTTTATGAGTTTATCCAAGCCTTATAACCTGATATTGTGGCTTTAGATAAATAGTTTCTATACACAAATTTGAACACCCTCTAAATGCACATCCAAATACCGTTTAGCTTGTTATTAAATAGGTTAAGAGCACACATTTGCATATTTGATATATAATCAGTATTAGCCTTAGCCTTATAATGATGTATTTATGAAACATTTTTATATTTTTGTTGCAGGCTGGTGTCATTTCTCCATAATATTTGGATCCGTTGTTCAAGTAAGCTAATTGTAGAAAACACAACTTCGACAAACAAACAACCCACAAACTACTTTTCTAAAACATTAACAGCAAGTGACACTAGCACCCATGGTGGATTTTAAGTCCCTCGTCATGCATCTGAGAAATTGTTTCCCCCATTGGTAAGCCAAAACCCATCCAATATGATGTGTTTTATTAAGCTTAAATCTTAGCTAAATATTAAATTAATTCTTATTTATTTTTCTATTTACAGGATTTCTCGCAATAACCTCCTACTCAAGAATGATCGCAATGGATTTACACGACAATGAATGGAAGTTTAGAGATATATTCCGAGGTATATTCTCAACTTATAATGTTTGACAAATATGTTAGCCCATTGCTGAAGGCTTACACAATTTTAGGACAACCAAACATCTTCTCACGATAGGTTGGAGTGTGTTTGTTAGTGCAAAAAGACTTCTTGTTAGTGATTCCGTCTTATTCGTATGGTTAACACTTTGTAAAATTTAGATCCCATTTTTGTATTGTTCTATAAGTTTTATTTTTTACTAATGATCGTATGTTATTTTTGTTAGCCCATATTAGTATGTATATATTTGTATCGGGCTCAAGCCCACGTCTAGAACCATCCATATCTTTGTATATAATGATTCGTACCAGATGATAATAATACATACGAGTTTACCATACTTACATGGTATCAGGGTTCACATTCGATCCCTTACCCTAACATCTCTTTCAGCCGCCTCACAAACAAATCTCACTAACCAAATCGTGTTGGTGATTTGTGTTGGGTCACAAATCCACACACATCTTTATCTGGTATTCGTGCTTAGGTCACGGATAAGTTCATTATACATTTTTTTTTGGTTATCTGTGCTAGGTCACAGGTTTGCATTCGTGATATCTCTGTTCATATTCTTCCACGTTATACAACCTCTGTCTTTTAATAGCTATTGTTCAACATTCACCATGACTGGATCTGCTGCTCCACTACTCTCAGACAAGCTGTCCCTTGTCACGCACCACCATCTTCTCACAAGGGTACCCATCAAGCTGGACCTCGACACCTGGAATTATGGATCATGGGGGTTCTTCTTCGAACAACTTTGCACTAGTTATGAGGTGGGAAAATTCATACATGGCGTCCAAACTGAATCCACATCAAATACCCCGACACCCTTTACTGGGGACGAACTCAAGGTTGATAAAATAGTTTTTTCATGGATCTTCACAACCCTTTCGGACCCGCTACAGGCTAGGTTAGTAGTGGCTCGTCCTAAGTCCGCTAAAGAGGCTTGGGACCTCATTATTGGTATTGTAAAAGACAACAAACGGTCTCGTAGCGCTGCCTTAAAAGCAGAATTACGGTCCATCAGACTCGGTGATCTAAGCATGGAAGCATATTTTACGAAGATTGAGTCGCTGTTTACTATTCTCACGAGTCTTGAATCTCCGGTCAATGATGAAGATGTTGTTCATTTTGCACTCGAAGGCCTACCTGACAAGTATGATCAGGTGTGTGGTTTTATGCATCATATGGGCACCTTTCCGGATCTTAAAACGGATCGTTCGATGTTGATCACTGAAGAGATGCGCTTGAAGTCCAAAACTCTTGCATTGCCTATGGATACTACTCCATCTTCTCCCTTGGTTCTAATGGTTCAATCAGGTACAACTCGACGACCATCTTTACCTCAAGTTAAGTCATGGAGGCCGTGTTATCATTTTGTTAAAGGTACATGTCGATTTGGTGATGATTGCAAATTTGTTCACAATACTAATGCTAAACATGATGACTCTATTAGCTCTAAAGTATCGGGTAACAATAAGGATGTGTTATTAAGTAAACTATTAAGCCGTTTGGGTTTGGAAGGTACTACCTCTAATAATACTAAAATTTCTAGACCTACTGTTGCTACAACAAATCACTTACCTGTTGCTTACCATACATCAAGCCCAACTTATTATACACCACCAAATCCCACTTACCCCCCTTATGTACCGACCCCACCTTTTACTCCATCTATCCCACCAGGCTATTATTTTCCACCAACGAATCCTTATTACCAAACCCAACAAGTTCAGCCCACTACTGCCTTACCACACCTACAGGCCCAGCCGGTTATAACACCTCAGCAAACCACGTCGGCCCAGCAAGATACACGGGCTCAACAAGCTAATCTCGTCCAGTCTACATGTCCTTCAAGTCAGGCTACAGTTTTACCTCATGCGTTTAATGCTAGCACGCTTCATGATCCTTCTTCGGCTGCTTGGAATATGGATACAGGTGCGAGCTCCCATCTTAATAATTCAGTTACTAGTCTTCGTGAAATTTTTAGTACTTGTATGTATCCGTCTATCTCGGTTGGTGACGGACATTCTATACCCGTCACTAACACGGGACATAGTATTTTGCCAACTCCATTTAAATCTCTTCGTCTTAATAATGTTCTTATTACTCCTCATATTGTAAAAAAATTTGATTTATGTTCGTCAATTTGTTCGTGACAATAACTGTACTATTGAGTTTGATGCGTTTGGTTTTTCTGTTAAGGATTTCATGACGCGACGGGTGCTTCTCCGATGTGATAGCACAGGAGATCTTTACCCGGTCACACCTCCATCTCCAATCCCTCAAGTTTTTCTTGCCAGTCAACATACGTGGCACCAGCGCCTTGGACATCCAGGAAGTAAAGTGTTACGTCGTCTTGTTTCCAATAATTTTATTTCATGTAATAAAGAGAAGCCCCCGGCTCTTTGCCATGCTTGTCAGCTTGGCAAACACGTGAGGCTTCCGTTTGTGAGCTCTCAAACTGTGGTTACTTCTTGCTTTGACATTATTCACTCAGATGTATGACCCATTCCGAGTCTTTCAGGTTTTAAATATTATGTCTTGTTTTTGAATCATCACTCACATTTTGTTTGGGCCTATCCCTTAGTTAATAAATCTGATGTTTTGTCAAAATTCATATTGTTTCGTAATTATGTCCATACTCAGTTTAAGTGTGAAATTCGATCTTTTCAGTGTGACCATGGCGGTGAATTTGACAACCGTAACCTACACAAAAAAATTTCCGATAACGGAATCCAGTTTCGCTTTTCATGTCCTAAAACATCCCAAAAAAACGGAAAATCTGAACGAATGATCCGTACCATCAATAATCTCATCCGGACTTTACTTTTTCAAGCAAACCTTCCACCAACATTTTGGGTTGAGGCTCTTAATATGGCCATACACTTACTGAACATTTTACCTTCCACTGCCATTAACAATGACATACCTTTTACCCGCTTGTTTGGAAAGAATCCCGACTATACCCTGTTGCGTACCTTTGGATGTTTATGTTACCCACATCTTAACCCAAATCATAAACTTGAACCACGTGCTACACCCTCAATATTTTTTGGACATGCCTCCAATCACCGCGGTTACCGTTGCTTAGAATTAAACACCAATAAGATTATAATTTCTCGTCATGTCACATTTGACGAAACCAATTTTCCCTACAGCTCCACTCAACCTGCCGCATCCCCTACATATAAATTTTTGGACTACACACCTGAAATTAATCCTCCCACGATTTTTACTACTCCTGTTGTGCCTATTCCACCCGAACCCACATCTCCGGCCAATACCTCTCCTGTCCATACTCCTATTACCAGTCCACTTCAAAACCAAGATACAATAGCCCAACTATCACCCACGCCCGAACACCACACCTTTGAAGACCAAGCCCAATCGCCCATTTCTCCCAATTTGGTCCAAACAGTCACGGACCATCAACAAACTCAAACCATCGCAACCCCCCAGCAAACACCTAACCCTACCGTGACGCAACCTGTAACTGTACACCCATCACCCATTATTCTAGATCCACCTCAAAACCCGAACCCCGTGTCGATTCACCCCATGGTTACACGTTTTCATCTCGGGACTAATCATCCTACTCAACGTCTAAATTTGCATGTGTCTTCGGTCTCCCCTTTACCTAAATCTTATCGTGATGCGTTCAATGATCCTAATTGGCAAAATGCTATGTGTGACGAATATCATGCTCTTATTAAAAATAACACTTGGACTTTAGTACCACGACCCTCGGGCACCAACATTGTTCGATGTATGTGGTTATATCGCCATAAGTATCATGCAGATGGCTCTCTTAGTCGCTACAAGGCTCGTCTTGTGGCGAATGGCAGTACACAACTAGAAGGTGTGGATGTTGATGAGACCTTTAGTCCGGTTGTTAAACCGGGTACTATTCGGACTGCTCTGAGTTTAGCTATTTCTTGGCATTGGCCAGTTCACCAGCTTGATGTCAAGAATGCTTTTTTACATGGGGACTTATCTGAGACAGTTTATATGCATCAACCTCCAGGATTTCTGGATTCTGCACATCCTGATTATGTTTGTTTATTACAACGGTCTCTCTATGGACTCAAACAAGCCCCTACAGCTTGGTTTCAGAGATTTGCATCTTATGTCACTAGAGTTGGGTTTTCTCATTGTCGTTGTGACTCTTCTTTGTTTATATACAGACAAGGGTCCGATACTGCTTATCTGTTATTATATGTTGATGATATTGTTCTTACTGCTTCTTTAGACACTGTTACAGCAGGTTATTGGTATATTACATCAGGAGTTCTCGATGACAGATCTTGGCTCACTTAATTATTTTCTAGGTATTTCTGTTATGCGTAATTCCACAGGGATGTTCTTATCTCATCGAAAATATGCTGTTGAGATTCTTGAGAGGGCTCATATGACTACTTGTAACCCTTGTAGGACCCCCGTTGATACTGGATCCAAACTGGGGGATATTGGTGACCCGGTTGCTAACCCAACATTATATCGCAGTCTTACAGGTTGTTTACAATATCTCACTTTTACTCGCCCGGATATTACTTATGCAGTTCAGCAGGTTTGCCTGCACATGCATGATCCTAGGGAGCCTCATTTCTCGACTCTTAAACGGATCTTGCGCTATGTTCGTGGTACATTAGATTATGGGTTGCAGTTATTCACTTCCTCTACTACTGACTTGGTTGCTTATTCGGATGCGGATTGGGCTAGATGTCCAACGACTCGAAAATCCAATTCCGGTTACTGTGTTTTTCTAGGCAACAACTTACTCTCTTGGTCCTCTAAGCGTCAAGCAAAACTTTCTCGTTCAAGTGCAGAGGCGGAGTATCGTGGTGTTGCCAATGCTGTTGCTGAAACTTGCTGGTTGAGGAATCTTTTACGTGAGTTACACACTCCGTTGACTTCTGCTACGCTTGTTTACTGTGATAATTTGAGTGCGGTGTATTTGTCTTCTAATCCGGTTCAACATCAGCGCACGAAACACATTGAGATTGATATTCACTTTGTACGAGATTTGGTTGCTGCTCGACAGGTTCACGTTCTTCATGTTCCTTCCAGATATCAGTATGCAGATATTTTCACCAAAGGTTTACCTAGTGCACTGTTTGAGGAGTTTCATACCAGTTTGAGCGTCCGGTGTCCTCTCGCTCCAACTCAGGGGAGTGTTAGCCCATATTAGTATGTATATATTTGTATCGGGCTCAAGCCTAGGTCTAGAACCATCCATATCTTTGTATATAATGATTCGTATCGGATGATAATAATACATACGAGTTTACCATACTTACAATTTTCAGAGGAATGAGAAACACTAGTTGCTGTTAGGAATCCGACGTGAAAATTGACCTCAAACTGCTATGCCTTCGTCGGTTTTATCAAGTGACAACATGCACTTGGGGCTTCTTGTTGCTGATACACATGCTACAACAACTAATAGCCGTTTCACCATCTTTTATAATCCAAGGTATTTTTTCGTCTTTTCTTTTTTGTCTTAGACAGAATTGTTATTACCTCCTTAACTGAAGTTTGGTTATGTAATATCTATAGGGGATGTCCATCCGAATTTGTAATACCTCTTGCTAAGTATGTTAAGGCAGTTTATCATACGCGTATACTAACATTGTGTATGTTTCAACTATAAGGGCACCATAACGGGTATCGGTGACCTTGATCAAGCTCGATGGCCAAACTCACACTGCGGTCGATTAAAGTTGGTTGGGATGAGTCGACAGCTGGCGAGAGGCAACCAAGATTATCCCTATGGGAGACTAAATCCCTAACGACATTTCCCGATGTATCCATCTCAGTTCCCACTCCGACTTAAACGACTGTGGCCACTTGGGCTACCGTCTTTTAACGGGATGAGAAAAGATAAAGTAGGAATGAACTCACGCAGGTCCCTAGTGATCGTGGTATGCGATCTTTAAACTTTCTGGGAATCGGGGCTTCACCGTGGATGCATCCGAGGCTCAATGCCGGGATGCTCGGTATGCAAACTAATGTTTACCAAGCTATGGTTGCGGCTACACTTCAAGAGATGAGGAGTATGGATTCGTCAAAACCATCAAATCCATCACTTTTATAGTTAACAAGCCCAAAAGCAAACACAGATGTTGCACCAATCTCAGTCTCGACCGAAATTTATTTCAAAAAGCATCAAAAAATGAAGCTACACTAGAAGCCATTAGAGGTGCTGCACATAAAGTGTCGGGAAATGAGAATCTAGTGAAGAATTAGGAATCGGGTTTAGCTGACATCAGTGTGGGATATGAATCTAAAGTGCGTAGTGTGAAGGGAGATTATACCCATGTGAAAGAACACGACATCCTATATTAGGTGTCAAAAAATATTGTAGGTGGTGTAAAAGGGTGTTGGTCATATCCTTTGTGCAAGGACCCGATGTTTAGCTTAGTACTTGATAAAGTGTAAGCGATGTAGAAGGGACTTGTTGTACACGTGTGAAAGAATACGACGTCATAGCTTAGCTGTCAGAAAAGATTGTAAGCTAAGTGTAAAGGTTTCTCCACTGGTGCAAAGGAGATTCTTGATTAGTGAAGTCGAACTCTCGAGTAGGTGACTCGGGGAGTGGATGTAGGGCAAGGAGGGAGTCTTTGTAGCCGAACCACTATAAATCATTGTGTCGGTTTACATTTACTTTCCTTTATTACTTTATCCTTATACTTGCATTGCTTGCTGTGACAACCCTGGTTTTGAGGTTCTCACTTAGTTTTATTTTGTGCTAGTTACGTGTCTTTACGTGTTTATGTGCTAATTGGTGTGTATAGATGGTGGTTTGGATATCGTTTCCGGTACGGGGTACCTTGTGAATGAAACGATGTGTGATGATTTCATGTTCATGAGTTCACATGGTAGTGATTATGAAATGAGATGGTGTTATTTAGTGGTTTTACGTATACGTATATGTATTATAGAAAATCATATTTTTACGATTTGCGGTTTAGCATTTAGAGGTCTCGGATGAGGTAATTAGTCATATGAATATTTTTCGGGATGGTTTTAATTCATTTGGGACTTAGTTATAAAGTTTATTTCAAAATTTGAGATTTTTTATAAAAGTGTATATTTTACGTCTTTTACGGTAAAACGCGTAAAAATTGACTAGTTTTACGGTTTTGAGGTTTTGGAGGCTTTAGGAGCTGAAATAAATTAAGGAAAATTAAGGTATTATTAATAACTTAATAATATAAAAAAAAGAAAAAAAAAACGAATTTTAAAGGGGTGTTGGGTCGGTTTGGACGCAAGGAGGAAAGAAAAAAAGGAAAAAACAAGAAAAAGGAAAGGGGTTTTTGGGTTGGGCTAGGAATGGGTTACCACACCCTATATATTGTTTTATTAACAACCAAAATTCATTATTTTTCTCCTGGGACAAAGGAAGTTCGTGAGTTTCCACAAAATTAGGGTTCTTCATAATTTTTTTTGGGGTTTTCATAAATCAAAGGTAAAGTCTTTAATCCCTTTTCAATTTAATTATTTTAATGATGTCTAATCATCTTATGATGTATTTAAGTTAGGGTTTAATTTTAAAACAGTAAATTAATGATATATTAATGGTGTTATAATGATTACATAAATTAGGGCTTGTAATTAGAGGGATTAGGGTTGATTAATTAGTTTAATTTGATTAAACCCGTTTTTAAAAACTGGGCATATTTTTGAGTCAATTGTTTTGATCATATCGGGAGTTCTATAAACTCTTATTTTACGATCCAAGTACCCCTGGAAATATATTTGAAGTGGCTTTCCAATGCAAGAAACGAGAACTAAATTGGAGGTCGGGAAGTGGGTCAAAAACAGGTTACAACAGTCGGAGGTCAAAACAGTTTTAAATTCAGCCTGTTTTCTTTTTAAGTTTTGGGTTGTTTGGGGTACTTAGGGTTGCATTAGGATCTTCTCACGAACTTGAGAGATGGTTTATATATTGCAGTAAGTATCTGCACTTGGGCTAAGATTGTGGTTTAGGGTAAGACCCCTTAATGGTAACAAACTTTTGGTATGTTTAAAATTAGGAAATCTGGAATGACAAAAGTAGATATATGTATATCGGGGCCTTAACAGTAGCTTTAAGGTTAGGGCAAGTGGGAGGTGTTAGCCAACATATGCAAGGGTATGAATATTCCTTTTACAGAAACCATGGGTATGTTTAAGTGGACGTTTGACTTAAAGTTTTGAGACCTAAAAACTGGGACTGTTTTGGGTAAAATATGAACGGGTTAGTTATTAAACTTAACCAAGTTAAGGACTTGTTAAGGAAGGGTAATGGGATGATTAGAGCTTATCAATGAGGTAATATGTGGGAATAGGCTAGATGTCCATCATAGGTTAATGAGCCATCTTAGTGATTGGTTCGTGTATTGATTGCGTGTTTTTGGTTTGTTAGCTTGTTGCTAGTGCAAGGACTTGTGAAGAAGCTATCAGGTGAGTGTTCATAGTCCCATGTTTATTATTGTTTTTGACTTCCAGATGGGATGGAAGAGACACTGTGTGGAGTTATTTATAAATTGAAGCTGTGTATGTTTTTAAGGTTTGAGATTGGACTTGTGTGTACATTATGTGTTTAACTACTATGTGGTTCTTGTTTGTGTATGGTTTGGATCGGAAGGGTACATAGGTGTATGGGCGCCTATGGTACCATAGTGTTTGGTAAGGCGTGATGCCTTGGAAATTATAGTGTTTGGTAAGGTGTGATGCCTTGGAAACTATAGCGTTTGGTAAGGCGTGATGCCTTGGTAATTGTGGTTATTGGTAGGGCGTGATGCCTTGGAATTGTGTTGATTGATTGAACTTGAATGCTAGTTGTTAATACATTATTGTAGCACATTGTCCATATGTTATTGTGTTGATGTTTGATATTCACAGCTTATAACTGTTTTAGCGTTGGAGTCTAAACCTATGACTCTCACCAACTTTATGTTGACGTGTTTTAGTGTCTCTTTCAGGTGATGTTATGGTTAAGCTTGAGAACATAAGTGGCTAGGATTGGACAAGCTTAGGAATGCATATAGAAGGAGAATCCCCGTTTCCTTCTTAGTTTCTTTTGTTTGTTTAATAAGTGATATTGTTGGCACCTATATGTTTGTTTTGTTTGTGATATTTGATTGTCTTGGGTAAGACGTAGGACTGTTACCTACTTACCTAGACTCCTGCATTGTTGAGATATTTTCATGACATTTGTGTCACCATTTTATGACATTTCTTATATCATTTAGTTATCTCTATAGATACGCTATTGTTGTGATGATATCCATACGTCATGCCCCATATTCCGCCATGGTGGGGTGTGACAGAATGGTAATCAGAGACAATGGTTATAGAGAATTAGGTTGCCTAGTCGCGTAGCCTAGTCTATAGCTTAAGGGTCCCTGCATATAGGCGTCATAGGAGTATGTGTGCATTTTATATTAATTGATGTGTTTGGATGTTATTTATTGCGATGTTTTGACTAGTATGAATTGAACCATAGTATGTTCATTCTTAGTCACATGTTATTTTCTTTTCGGGTTTGTGACTAGTGCGGGTTGAACCATAATCGTCCACGCTAGTCACTGTTGTATTTTGCTTAAATGGTACATTATAGTACATAATCTAGTACAAGGTAGTTTCTATCTTTTATCGAGTTATTCTACATACCTGAGGTATGTTATTTTTCTTTTGATGTTTAAGTCATGTTCCCTAAGAATCGTGTGGTGGTTCGAGTTACTAGGAGTAGGTGGATAGGAAGGGTTTTAAGCTGTTTTCTACTCTTACGGGCGACATGACTTATAACTGATTATGTTTTTGTTTTGGATTTAGTCTAGGCTGTTTTAGCTAGACTATGGATTTCGGTATTCCAAGAGTTTTATTATGTTATTTTTATAGTTGGAGTTTTGGACCTTATTGGTTATGTGGTTATGAGCTTATGTGAGTATATGGGTTTATGTGTTATATGTTGTATTGATTCTTATAAGTGTCATCATAGGAGGGAGTGCATTGGGGAAAGGGTAATTGTATAGGTATGGTGGCCAACAAAGTTATACAAGTACCACAATTTCAATGGGCTCTCAAGTATGATTGCATGAAAGAGGGTTAGTACATGCTTGTATATGATGAGATGTAGAATTTGGGTATACGTATAATATATGGGTTTATGTAATGGCTGCCTATGATATGGCTATTGTTCTTTTGTGTCATATGTTTTGGGTTATAGTTGTGTTGTGTGATTATGGGGTCACATGATATGGTTTGGTTTTCGAGGTGGGCTTATTGCCTTGTTGTGGCACGGTGAGAAGGTGATTACTCGTATGGAAAAACGAGTGTATGACGCGATTGGTTGATCTGATATGTATAGTAACGAGTATGTTTTGGGTGGTTTAATAGGTATATATATGCGAATGTATATATACTACTATGTGTTAAGTTATGGTATATGGTCGTTCACTAGTTATTATAACTTGAACGTACCTTGTGTTTGCTCGTGTTTTATGGTGCTGGAGTTTAATGGAGTTCCAACGACGTTTTGAATCTTTTGAAGTGTGTCTGGTAGTGTACTCTTTGAGTTTCGTATTTCACGTGTACGTTTTAAAATGGTGTTTTTGGTTTCAAGTCTATTGAAATAATTTGGGGTTTCTTTTGAGATAATGAAATCTTTTGTGTTGGGTCTTGCAATTCTTTTGGTCGGTATATATTGGGTTAGATGGTTCGTTGTATTCGGTAAAATATGGGTAAGGTGTTGGAGTCGTGTTTGAAACAAGATGTAACATAAGATTTCTCTTTAAACAACACTTATATATTTCAAATTCTAAAAGACTTTCTTTGAAATAAAGCGAAGTAAAAATTTCTTTCTACTTACATAGTTTATATAATTGGGTTTAACCGATTCACGTCATTTATAATTATTAATACATGGTTAAATTGAGTTTATGAAGGTTACACATACAATTATATCTGTCATTTAAAAGGATTACATTAATCACTAAGTTTAATCTTTAGTCTTTTTAAAACAACTAGTATAAAATTATTTTGGTCGTAACTTGTTCGTTTTTTAAAGCTTTTTGGGTGATTCAAAAGCTAAAAATTATGTACTCGGAACGTACTTTTCAGATGTTCAGAATGTATAGTCATGGGAGGTCAGTATCTTGGCCGAAATTATTGTACAAGTGTCAGGTTAAAGGTTGAGTTTGAATAGTAGTTTATTTTTTTATGATTTTGGATGCACGGGATACCTAGTCTTTGAGTTGAGTTTTGAGATCGTCTAGAAGGTTATTTGTAGATTGTTTGAGTCACACAGATGTGGGAGGTAATAACAAAAAAAAGAAGATATAAATTCTTTTGGAAAAATCGATCTTTTGCACGGTTTAAATAATATTTCGCGGGGCGTAATATGTTTGGTTACCACTGGGTGTTTCTTGGATTATTTTTCGTTGTCATGGGTCATTTTGAATTGATACACGTTCTGGGATTGAGTTTTCTTTTGAGTCTCGTGGTTTTTGACTTGTTTTAACTGGTGCACGTGAAATGTCGTTAGTTATCCGTGGGTTTGATTCATTGATCATATCTGGTGGATTCAGGATGTAGTTTTTGTTTCGTATCGTTCGAGAGCGTTGAGGTAGTCGTATGAAAGACTTGGTTGCGCCTACACGATTAAGTAGGTGACCATGAGAGAACGGTCGGAATGCCCTTAGTGGGGAGGAAAGGAGTTCGTAGACGAACTAATGTGGTCATGAGGTCTCTTAGGAGTACCAGGGAGATGAATAGAGGTTTGTGTAATGTATGGATATTGGCACAAGTAACGTGCCATAGAGACTGTTGGAAGGGGATATTGTTCGTAAGGCATGTATGTTTTCCGAAAATTTCCAGAAACTTAGTAGGTTTGCCTAATATTTTGAGATAGAACCATGAATAGAGCAAGTAGGAGATGTGAGAGGAGTTGCAGTTAGTGCTTTTCCAGGAAAATTTTTGATGGAATGATTTCAAGAACAAGAGTTAATGGAAATTGCAACGGATGCAAGGTAAAAGTTGAGTTGCTTAGTAGTAGATTAGATGTGGAAAGCGGTTGAGTGGTATTATGAGAGGAAGCATTGGTCTTTTAAAATGCGTGTAGAATTTCGCAAGTGGAACAAGGTAGGAATCTATTCGTATTGTCGCTAAGAGAGGGTGCAAGGAGGACATAGTTGAAACTGCTAAGGATGTTGTATGAACGCTTTGGGTTTACGGTTATGCATTTGGCTTCGCCAAAGCACTAGCGGTATTCATGGTGTCAATGAACCAAGTGTGCGTGAACGTGTATAAACGAGTTGTCATCGGGAGCATCGACGACATCTTGATATACTCAAATCTGAGAAGGAGAGTGAGGCGAATTGTGTGTTGGTTTTGGAGTGGAATTATACGTGAGAATTTCAAGTGTGAGTTTTAGTATTAAGTCTACCATGATGAGTAGTTAGAGATGATGGCATATCATGGAACCAGCAAGGGGCGAAGTGAAGAAGGATGAGGAAGCATTTTGGAGGCTGAAGAGGTGGATTGGATAATGAGCCGATCTTGGCATTATCGGAAGGGTTGGATGAATTTGCGAAGCATGACGATACGTGGAGCAAGGATTTGGACGCGTACGAGGACGACAAAGAAAGGCGATCACTATACGTTGCAGGAACGGAAGATTTTGAAGAACTGGATAGACTTAGTCAGTGGAGCTGGATTGTTATATCTGCCTAGAATGCTAGAGGAATTTGGTGTATGAGACGTGGAGAATGATCTATACGGATCATGAACGTCTCCAATACATACTCAATCATCTTGATTGAACATTTGACAAAGGTGATGGGTGGAGTTAAGAGGTGAAAGAAAATTTCAAGGCCAAGTACCATCTGGGAAAGGCAAGCATGGTTGATGAACATGATTGGATATGAGCATATCCAGCTGACTGGAAAAGGAGGGACAAGTGAGATATTTATACAATCTTAGGAGTTACACCGAGGGCATGAGTGATTGATTTAGAGGGAGTTAGGAAACTCATTAGCGATGGCTGAGTTTTCATATAATGATGAATATCATACTAGAAGTCGCTAAATGCCATTTGAGGCACTATATGAAAGGATAGGGTGAGTTGTCCCTATTGTGGACTAGAATTGGTAAAAGAGGCTACTAATGTGGTAATGATGTAGTGGGAGTTGTATACATGATACATTTCATGTATTAAGATTGGTAAATGTTGTTTGAGAATGTATATTTGCATGTTCGGTTATTTGGGATTTGTGCTAATAAGAGTCTTTGTTTTATCAAAGAGTCATTTGTGGGATTTATTGATTGTGAGGTAAAGTGTTGGGCAATGAATTTAAATATTTTTGGTTAGTATATGTGGTAATTTGAGACTTGAACTAGAGTTCACGTGGAAACGAGAGGAGTTCGTTTAGAACAAGTATCCTCATGTTATTTGTTGTTGGTGTGTTCGATCCTAAGGAGTAAATCTCGGTACGAGATTTCTATTAGGAGGGAGTGATGTGACAACCCTGGTTTTGAGGTTCGTCACTTAGTTTTATTTTGTGCTAGTTACGTGTCTTTACGTGTTTATTTGCTAATTGGTGTGTATAGATGGTGGTTTGGATATCGTTTCCGGTACGGGGTACCTTGTGAATGAAACGATGTGTGATGATTTCATGTTCATGAGTTCACATGGTAGTGACTATGAAATGAGATGGTGTTATTTAGTGGTTTTACGTATACGTATATGTATTATAGAAAATCGTATTTTTACGATTTGCGGTTTAGCATTTAGAGGTCTCGGATGAGGTAATTAGTCATATGAATATTTTTCGGGATGGTTTTAAGTCATTTGAGACTTAGTTATAAAGTTTATTTCAAAATCTGAGATTTTTTATAAAAGTGTATATTTTACGTCTTTTACGGTAAAACGCGTAAAAACTGACTAGTTTTACGGTTTTGAGGTTTTGGAGGCTTTAAGAGCTGAAATAAATTAAGGAAAATTAAGATATTATTAATAACTTAATAATATAAAATAAAAAGAAAAAAAACGAATTTTAAAGGGGTGTTGGGTCGGTTTGGACGCAAGGAGGAAAGAAAAAAAGGAAAAAACAAGAAAAAGGAAAGGGGTTTTTGGGTTGGGCTAGGAATGGGTTACCACACCCTATATATTGTTTTATTAACAACCAAAATTCATTATTTTTCTCCTGGGACAAAGGAAGTTCGTGAGTTTCCACAAAATTAGGGTTCTTCATAATTCTTTTTGGGGTTTTCATAAATCAAAGATAAAGTCTTTAATCCCTTTTCAATTTAATTATTTTAATGATGTCTTAATCATCTTATGATGGATTTAAGTTAGGGTCTAATTTAAAAACAGTAAATTAATGATATATTAATGGTGTTATAATGATTACATAAATTAGGGCTTGTAATTAGAGGGATTAGGGTTAATTAATTAGTTTAATTTGATTAAACCCGTTTTTAAAAACTGGGCAGATTTTTGAGTCAACTGTTTTGATCATATCGAGAGTTCTATAACTCTTATTTTACGATCCAAGTACCCCTGGAAAGATATTTGAAGTGGCTTTCCAATGCAAGAAATGAGAACTAAATTGGAGGTCGGGAAGTGGGTCAAAAACAGGTTACAACAGTCGGAGGTCAAAACAGTTTTAAATTCTGCCTGTTTTCTTTTTAAGTTTTGGGTTGTTTGGGGTACTTAGGGTTGCATTGGGATCTTCTCACGAACGTGAGAGATGGTTTATATATTTTAGTAAGTATCTGCACTTGGGCTAAGATTGTGGTTTAGGGTAAGACCCCTTAATGGTAACAAACTTTTGGTATGTTTAAAATCAGGAAATCTGGAATGACAAAAGTAGATATATGTATATCGGGGCCTTAACAGTAGCTTTAAGGTTAGGGCAAGTGGGAGGTGTTAGCCAATATATGCAAGGGTATGAATATTCCTTTTACAGAAACCATTGGTATGTTTAAGTGGACGTTTGACTTAAAGTTTTGAGACCTAAAAACTGGGACTGTTGTGGGTAAAATATGAACGGGTTAGTTATTAAACTTAACCAAGTTAAGGACTTGTTAAGGAAGGGTAATGGGGTGATTAGAGCTTATCAATGAGGTAATATGTGGGAATAGGCTAGATGTCCATCATAGGTTAATGAGCCATCTTAGTGATTGGTTCGTGTATTGATTGCGTGTTTTTGGTTTGTTAGCTTGTTGCTAGTGCAAGGACTTGTGGAGAAGCTATCAGGTGAGTGTTCATAGTCCCATGTTTATTATTGTTTTTGACTTCCAGATGGGATGGAAGAGACACTGTGTGGAGTTATTTATAAATTGAAGCTGTGTATGTTTTTAAGGTTTGAGATTGGACTTGTGTGTACATTATGTGTTTAACTGCTATGTGGTTCTTGTTTGTGTATGGTTTGGGTCGGAAGGGTACATAGGTGTATGGGCGCCTATGGTACCATAGTGTTTGGTAAGGCGTGATGCCTTGGAAATTATAGTGTTTGGTAAGGCGTGATGCCTTGGAAATTATAGTGTTTGGTAAGGCGTGATGCCTTGGAAATTATAGTGTTTGGTTAGGCGTGATGCCTTGGTAATTGTGGTTGTTGGTAGGGCGTGATGCCTTGGAATTGTGTTGATTGATTGAACTTGAATGCTAGTTGTTAATACATTATTGTAGCACATTGTCCATATGTTATTGTGTTGATGTTTGATATTCACAGCTTATAACTGTTTTAGCGTTGGAGTCTAAACCTATGACTCTCACCAACTTTATGTTGACGTGTTTTAGTGTCTCTTTCAGGTGATGTTATGGTTAAGCTTGAGAACATAAGTGGCTAGGATTGGAGAAGCTTAGGAATGCATATAGAAGGAGAATCCCCGTTTCCTTCTTAGTTTCTTTTGTTTGTTTAATAAGTGATATTGTTGGCACCTATATGTTTGTTTTGTTTGTGATATTTGATTGTCTTGGGTAAGAGGTAGGACTTTTACCTACTTACCTAGACTCCTGCATTGTTGAGATATTGTCATGACATTTGTGTCACCATTTTATGACATTTCTTATATCATTTAGTTATCTCTATAGATACGCTATTGTTGTGATGATATCCATACGTCGTGCCCCATATTCCGCCATGGTGGGGTGTGACACTTGCGTGTGTTGTGATTATTCAATGTGCTACTTGATTCATATAGTCTTTGACTATAAACAAACACCTATCATACTATGTCCCTCTAGATGGACATTTGATACAAAAAGTTTTAAAAACATATTTACCCTCCTCTATGTTTTTCTATATAATCGTTACGAAAAAAGATAAATGAGCTACTACTACGGATCCTGGTGAGTGCCTTTTATGGGTGGTGATTGTGGTTCACGGAGTACTATTGATCAAGATACTTGTGACAATCCTCAAATTTCACTTATGTACTATAAGCTATGATTGTCTCAATATGACTATTTGGCTAGAAATTTTTGCTTTCTATACCTTACTTGGTAAGATGAACTGCTTCTCACAACCTGAACTACCATTACAACATATTCCTATATGTTATCAATATAATGTATATATCAAGTCTAAGATCTAAAAGTGATCTAATAAGTTCAATATTAATAATAACATCTCAAATGTAACCATGATACCCTAAATTCCCTTAGAAACCCTAGAATCCCTTTAAATGAGTTATAAACTCAAGAATTGTAAACCATGAATGAAGAATACATATGAATAAGTCATTATGGAATATATACAAGTTGCAAACTATACTTTGAAGACATAATGGTACCTAAGAATGACAAGAACAAACCTTACAAAGCTAAGTACAAGTAATTGTACATAATAGTCTAGATCACCACCTAGAAACTCTTGGTAAACAATATTTCAAGCAATGTAATTACATAATATCCATATACAAGTATAAAAAACAATGTACTAATTACAATCTATCAAATAAAAGAAAGTTAATTGATCATAAAATGCTAATATTCACTAATCCAAGGCTAATTACAAGTTAAGACCTAGTAACCAAGATTAGCATATAAAATCCATTATATATTGAACTAGAGTCTAATATTTTGCCATAAATTATAAAACTCAATTGTGTTCATATTAAGATTATACATTTATTTTAAGTTAAGTTACAAGTTGGTAAAGCATAAAGTACAAGTTATCAAAGCATATGATCTTAAGCTCCCATAATTGTCCCTAGAATATGATCAACCTATACAAACCCTTAAACTAAAAATGTAGAATCCATAGAAGTCATAAACATACTATATAAGCCCTAGAATAAGTGTTTATAAAGATACAAACACTAATTACCCAAGATAGAAAGTCATTAGGATTAATGACCTAAAAACCCTTATATTAAGAAATCTACATGGAGTCACTACCTAGTTCTTTTTGGACAAGTTTATAAATATTTATAAGACTTCATTAAGGTTATAAGATTATGTTAAGACAGTGTACAAGTACCCTAATTCATAAAGTACAAGGTTTTAATGCATGGCTTGTAAATTAGGTCAAAATGGGTATTTTCACCCTTTGGACATGTTTAGTTAGAATAACTTAATAAAACCATTGTAGGAACTTCATGAACACATTGAGGACAATGTAGGATGTATAAAATGAGTTTACATCAGTATAGAATTGAAGGATAATCAAATTATTAAGATTAAACCCTAAATCATTAGAAACCCTAACCTGCCTAAGTTTTCTTCCCATTTTTACATCAAACCTTTGTTAAACTTCAAACCAAAGACCCAAACTTTTTAATTAAAATGTATATAGATAATTAAACCCTAATCCATCACTAATCACATTCCTAAACCCCTAATCACCAAAATTACAAAGTTACAAGTTACAAGCCCTAGTTTTGAATCAGCCTAGGTTTTTCCCTCCAAAAATGCATTCAAACACTTTACCTCCTATTTTTAAACTTAGGATCAGTACTAATAGATATTTTCGGATATTTTTAAGTAGGTGATGCACCTCCTTGTGTGCTACACATCATTGTTTCTATCCATATCTTGTCGTGACCATTTCTAATCACATACATAAATATTTTTGATCCTAGACCTCATGACTCATTCTTAGACTTGCATAGATCTTTCCTAGGCTTCATTAGTTACCACTCCCTGGTTCTTACATGTTATGGGGCAAAACTTGGAGGCTAAGGCTTAGAAATAGTATAAATAGGAGCCTTTAGCTTCATTTTAGAATCATCCTTACATTTCTTACCTAAACACACATACATTCTGTTATCACACCACCATTGAAGCTCTAAGAAGTCCCTAAGATCAGTAGCAAGCTTTGGAAGAAGTTCTAGGAGTTCTTGAAGAGTTATGAGGAAGATATAGTCCATATACCTTATTAGAGCCATTTAAGATCATCCTAGGTTTGTGTGAGATCAAGCTGTTGTTTATGAGACCAAGTTGTGGTTTGTATGATCAAGCTGATTACCTGTGAATGAAATATATCTGATTATAGCTCGGATTCTATGGACATAAGGTGAGTTCATAGCCTCACTTTTTAAAAATTTTGTAAATGTTTTGAAAACCCGTGAGGGGAGATATATGCTACTTAAATATGAATTTTTTTGACTAATTGATTTCTAAAATATCGTGAGTTCATAGCCTCACTTTTTAAATTTTTTGTAAATGTTTTGAAAACCCGTGAGTGGGGATATATGCTACTTAAATATGAATTGTTTTGACTAATTGATTTCTAAAATATCGCGAGTTCATAGCCTCACTTTTTAAATGCTTTCTAAATGATTTCAAAACCCGTGAGGGGGATATATGCTAAAACTGGAATACAAGTGCTTTTAAAATTGTAAGGTATGATTATTGACACTATGTTTACTACTGCCATTAAGTCCCTCTTTAATCGTGAACCTCTAATCATTTCTTGAAAATGAGCGCTAATATTGTGAATAGTATTATTTGGGGATTGACATCCCCTATCTGGGCAATTCGCGCTTGCTAGCAGCTAAAGGTTCCTACCTAGGCTAAACAGATACACTTTATTTTGCTTAAGTCAGGAGTTTGGCAAACTGCCTGCATAAGGGCAATTTGTTGGTTTCTGTATGTCAAGTAGCGGTGCATGATCATAGTGCAGTATGGTAACTATTTTATGTGGGTGTATAACAACATAGCCCAGAGGATATACTTGTATTCAAAACTATTATTACAAACCTATGAATTCACTCAAACTTTGTGTTGACTTTAAGTATATATCTCAGATAAATGATGACTGATAGCATGGATCAGCACAAGGATGGCATGAAGAGGCACAAGACTGAAATTATTCCTAGATTTTGGGAACCTTATATTGTAAAACTTTGATTTTTTCAATGAAATATAAAGAAAGTTGATTTCATCACTCTTTTCAGTTGTTTTCTATTATTATGACTTATGTTCTATGAAGTAATACCCCAGATCAATGTTCTGTTGCGTAAAGGTAAAATGGGGGTGTTACAGACTCGTACTCAAAGCCATGGTTATAGATAACAAGAATTAAAATCTAGAATATAATACTACTTTTAAAATAATTTCAAGAAAGTCCTATGTGCCCGTGCTAGTGCTGCTACAAGAATGAGGTAATATTATGCCAATATTAGTATTGCTACCCTGTAGAAAAATGTGTGAATGATACTATGTTTATGTGTAAGTACTTATGAGTAAGTAATAAGTTAGGATTTATCGACGTCTCTAGAAATAGGTATCCCTATCTCTCTCCTATTATCATCTTATCGGATTCTCAAGATGAGCGTTCTGCAAGTATTCTTGATGATTTCCTGAAGTATCATATGGATTATTAGATAATTCAGAAAATACACCCAAAGTCCAGAAAATCCCAAAGTCGTTTTACCCTTTATGACGACCCATATATGCAAGTTATACGAGCATATAATGAAGAAGTAGATTTTACACCTCGACACCAAGATTTTCTATCACCTTACCCTATTAATATACCATCACCTATATCTGAAACCTTACCTAAAAATACTTATGAACAACAACTTAAAGATATCCTACCCTATATGAAAGAATTTCCTCCCGAGCGTATCGAAGATCTTGAAGATAAAATTGAAGGGCTTAAGAAAGGCCGAAGAATTATACAACGAGATTTTGAGAAGTTAGAAGGAGATTTTGAAGAAATCAAGGATAAGTTGTGGAGAAGACAAATGATACACGATGAAGAGATTGTTCAAGCTTGACTGAAGATTTCTTCTCTTGAGTTAGTCATTGAGTACATTCAAATTAGACATCGAGCCAATATACGCAGTCTTTTTGATGCCATCAAAGAACTTAAGGGGGAAAGATGAAAACACTAGACTATTAAGTTGTAAATACTTTCAACTTTATGTCCTTACTTTTATGTTAACAGAGAAGCTTGTCCTGTAAGTATAAACAAGACAAGTTGTTAATAAATAAAAGTCATGTTTCTCATCTTGTCGTTTCATATTTATTTTTGAGGAGTAAGAAACCCCTATTTCTTGGATTTATCATAAATGGTTATGAATTAAATTGCGTTAATTCAAGAAGAAAGCATATACTCGACAAAGTATATATTTTTGGAATTTCCGTTATCTTCGATGATAGTACGAATTATCAGTTGAATATAACTCGCAAGTTTGAAGAAAGAGAAAGGAAACTTCCCAAGTTTTCTAGAAATATTCTATTCTCGACTTTTGTCCATCAAAAGATTCTTTTATAGGATATGTAAAAGAGAAGCTTGTTCTATAAGACGAGTTTTTACATTTTCTGTTATATTCCTCCATTCCATATCATGGAAAATTCTGTTACGATTATGCATGAGTCATATCTTTATAAATCCATCGTAAAATTTGGAACTATGTTTCATAGTTGGATTTATTATCCTCAGATATGAATGATAATCAACATATTAAGTTTCCCCTACACCCTACCAAATAAACCCAAACGATATACCTTGTGTTTGATAAACATTTATATGTATCCACATACATATGTGACGAATGTTTTCTGTTATGAGTGTACCTTGGATCCTGAATTATTTCTATTCTTTCCCCTCATTATAAACCCAAAAAAGTATTTGACGAAGAATTAACGATGATGTGGTTACAATCCTGCAAGTGCAAATTGTCAATAAGAAGTATTATTCGGAAGAAGACTCGATGACTAGTTAGTTTTTGATATCCAAGGAAGAAAAGATGCTAGTAGTATCACCCGTTGGATTAAAAGAGCCAATTCTGTTTCCTATCGTATTTGAAATTATAAATGAAGCTCTCTATAAGAAGATAGCACCTCATCAGTTATCTTGGTAAATTCTTTATACTCAACCTATTGAGATAAAAGGAGTACATAAGATCGCTTGATTAAATTTCAAATCTTTTCTAGAAAGATGATCGAGAAGATGAAAGAAGAACTCCGCTATTTAAAGATAAAAGGAATTAACCTCGAGACATACACGAGGAAATTTCAAGAGTTAGTGGAGTTAGATCCTATTCCGTAGAATGATAAAAGCCTTCATCCAAAGATTTCATCATGGAATTTCATCTAAAATTCTATTAAGGAGACCCCATCAAAATATTTTGTTAGGAAAATTTAGGAATTTTATCAAAGATTTTAAAGAAAGATTACCACTTCCAAAAATCCCAAATTATTGTAAGAAGTCATTAACATATTCCAAAAGTTAATGAACAAGGTAATTAAGCACAATCCTATGCAAAAATCAGAAAAATCTTAAGCATAAATTCAGCAAGGAAAGAACGTCCGTAAATTATAATGAAACAAGAAACTATCATAACTGGAATTACTAATCCAATCTACGGTAAATATGATGGAAATTTTCTTCTGTGTAAGAAATGCACCCTGCATCACACAGAAATTTGCACCATCCGGTGTCAGATTTTCAACATAGTAGATCATTGGACTAGGATTTGTAAGGGCAAGTGGCCTTATAAATCATATGCTTGGTAAGATTGTTATGTATTTTATAGGGAATAAAATACCATCTTCTATATTAACGTCGTTCATCTCTAGAAAAACCGTATTCTTAGACTTTACGTCTTATATACGCTAACGTAAAAAGGAAACTTAAGGGTAGAATATTTGTTTATATTCGTGTTATGTCGTAAATTTCTAAGTCAATTATTTACATTCTATTTATTTGATTGAATTAGGATGCTTCTTTAGTCAAATGAATAAATTTAAATCACCAAATTTATAACTTCTTCCTTGCATAAAGTTGGACGCATCTTTATGTTAGTGAGAATTTATAAATGGACTTAAAGAAATTCGATATAAGACAAGTGTAGACCTGATAAAATTGGAATACTTGTGTTCTTAAACTGTATGCTTTTACTGAAATATGTTATTACATGGACTGCCCAAACTGTTACTTGCTACCCAAATTTCATGAGTCATTAAACACTTACGTGTGCGCTAATATGGTGAATAGATCCATTAGGTTTAACGAATCCTGTTTGTATTACTTGTACATGGGGTAATCGGGCATACTTTATTAAGAACTAATGGGTAATCTGTGCCTGCAGATTACTTGTCATAACAATTTTCATGACAGTCACTTCGGTGAATTCCGTTAGTTTTGAGGTCATGAACTTAGTATAACAAAACATAGCTTTATGTGAACGAATAGTAACGTAGCTCAAAGTGGTAGACATGATGCCATCTGGATCATTGTCAATTATCTTATTAGAGCTGCAGGATCTATTCCTATATAGGAAATTGATAATACGGAAACTCTGACTGAGATTATACAAGAAATAATCTGTCGACATAGAGAATCAATATCTATCATCTAAGATCGTGACGAGTGTTTCACATCTTGATCCTAAAAGTATACTCAAAATTTGTGTGTACTAATGTGTTAAGTGGAAGAACTACCCAAATACTAAACTATATACTCCACGTATGTGTTATAAGTTTGGAAGGACACTTAACATTAAGTAGATTTAAAGCAATACTACTTGAAGCACTCTATCGAAAGAAGTGCCATTTATGTATTTGCTGGGCTAAAGTTGGAGATTTTCAACTTACGAAACTCAAAGTTTCATGAAACTATTTGAGAAGGTTATATGAGAATAGAGCCTCATAATACGTTGAATAGTGACCGTTAGGTAACTACTAGATTTAAATGGTAAATTGGAAAGACTGTTTTGATAAAGATTTTTCACTGTTAATGAGTAACTACACCATATTAAACGATATCTATGTGAGAAGGATGTTTTCTCTATCAATTACCCAAATTGATTTTGAAAAATGCGATAATCAATTCAAGACTTTGAATTGAGCAGTGACATATTGACTTGAGTTTTTCAAAGAACTCAATAATAATCACAATCCTTTTCGTATTTTGGAATCTAAGGACGATTTATGTGATTAACTAGTATGTTTTCAATATTCCATTGGTATTAAACTAAAATCTAATGAGATAATAAACTGATCTTGATCACTAAAATATGAATGATATTTCATATACAACCATTTTTGTAATAAAGGATGATAGAAAAGATTGATTTGAAACTAAATACCAACCGTAAAGTTGTATTCTTGATATGTGAATAAAACTCTGAGATAGAATTTGAGCACCTAAGAGCTATGTTTGCCCTTGATATGCTATGTTACCCTTATAATCTCGGGATGAGATTTTTTTAAGAGGGAGATACTGTGACAATCCTCAAATCTCACTTATGTGCTATAAGCTATGATTGTCTCAATATGAAAATTTGGCTAGAAATTTTTGCTTTCTGTACCTTACTTGGTAAGATGAACTGCTTCTCACAACCTGAACTGCCATTACAACATATTCCTATATGTTGTCAATACAATGTATATATCAAGTCTAAGATCTAAAAGTGATCTAATAAGTTCAATATTCATAATAACATCTCAAATATAACCATGATGCCCTAAATTCCTTTAGAAACCCTAGAATCCATTTAAATGAGTTATAAACTCAAGAATAGTAAACCATGAATGAAGAATACATATGAATAAGTCATTATGAAATATAAACAAGTTGCAAACTATACTTTGAAGAAATAATGATACCTAAGAATGGCAAGAACAAACCATACAAAGCTAAGTACAAGTGATTGTACATAATAGTCTAGATCACCACCTAGAAACCCTTGGTAAAAAATATTTCAAGCAATGTAATTACATAATATCCATGTACAAGTATAAAAAACAATGTACTAATTACAATCTATCAAATAAAGGAAAGTTAATTGATCACAAAATGCTAATATTCACTAATCCAAGGCTAATTACAAGTTAAGACCTAGTAACGAAGATTAGCATATAAAATCCATTATACATTGAATTAGAGTCTAATCTTGCCATAAATTATTAAACTCAATTGTGTATCATATTAAGATTATACATTTATTTCAAGTTAAGTTACAAGTTGGTAAAGCATAAAGTACAAGTTATCAAAGCATAGGATCTTAAGCTCCCATAATTGTCGCTAGAATATGATCAACGTATACAAACCCTTAAACTAAAAATGTAGAATCCCTATAAGCCATAAACATACTATATAAGCCCTAGAATAAGTGTTTATAAAGGTACAAACACTAATTACCCAAGATAGAAAGTCATTAGGATTTATGACTTAAAAACCCTTATGTTAAGAAATCTACATGGAATCACTACCTTGTTCTTTTTGGACAAGTCTATAAATATTTATAAGACTTCATTAAGGTTATAAGATTATGTTAAGACAATGTAAAAGTACCCTAATGCATAAAGTACAAGATTTTAATGCATGGCTTTTAAATTAGGTCAAAATGGGTATTTTCACCCTTTGAACATGTTTACTTAGAATAGCTTAATAAAACCAATATAGGAACTTTATGAACACATTGAGGACATGTTTACTTAGAATATCTTAATAAAACCAATGTAGGTATGTAACACCCCATTTAATAGGATAGAGTGCTACAGTAAATTATGGCGTATCATCAAAGCATGCAAGATAAATGTCTAAACATTCATGACCATAAATAGAAATACCGGAATCAAACATCGGTAGTCTAGTAACTCAAAAACAAGAAATGTAAGTACTGTAAATGGAAAGGACTAAACAATGTCCAAAAGATGTAAAGTATGATAAAGTAGGAATAAATACATAAGGTAAAAGAGGCCGGATAGCTTTCATCTGAATGCACATACTCTGGAGTTCCTACTTGCGTCCTTGGGTAGGTGCCGTTTGGGAACATGGAAAAATAGACGGCTGAGCATAACGCTCAGTGCACGTATATCCAATAAAGCATGGAAAAACATATGATATAGAGGCATATAAAGAATATAAAGCATGAATGGTTGCGGAAATAAATAAGTCCTGGAAAAACCTAGTTATGTGTCATGTTAACTGGTTTTAGTTTTGAAAACATAGCTTAGGTTACTTATGAAAATCTGTATTAGTTAATGTACCATAATAGCCAATATAGGTCATGAGGTCAACAACGTGAATGAATACTTGGAGGGGAGACCTCATCATGCAATTAGAGGGGTTGCCTCTAATTAACTGGTCAGTAGGTAGGAGGGATCAACTCCTTGTGAAGGATGCAAGGCACACACCATATTCACCATGAAATCCTGTCTGAAACATGTAACTAGGATGCACTCATACGCCCCACATGATAATATAATAATATAATGGCCAAATAACTAAAAAGGGACGCCACGAGCTATCACTCTAGCGTGGTGAAGTCATAACACTAGTGCCTCTAGTGTTATGGTTATGGTACCTCCATAACTAGGTGAAACTGGTCATGCATGTATATGGCTAAGGTAACTAATAAACATAAGCATTCAATCTGTAACTACTGGGGAAAACAGTTGGCTGCATACGGGAAATCCTAATTTGAAGGAAGAGATTGTCCTCACTAAAGGACTAGAAATCCGTACCTTATGTCCAGTAGAATCTAACGGAAAAGATGAAGACTAATACGCCTCGACGGATAACACTACATAGGAATTATGGACGTGTATGAGTTGTCTGAATTTCATGTATTTTACTGGTTCTGTGTGTTATTAGCTTGTTATACGTATTCTGTCATGTTTTATTGTTTACTGTGTTAACTGTAGTTATTTTGATGTTCTGTTGTGTATTATTCATGTATTATTGTATTATAATACTTGTATTGAAATACTAAGTAACTTTCTAAAAAGAGCAAGTTTCCATAAATAGTAAGTTTCCAAAAATAAAAAGTTTCCAAAAATAGAAAGTTCCCAAAATTAGTAAGTTTCCATAATTAGAATTAAGCTGAATTATAATTAATAAGTGAAGTTAAATTAGTACAATGCAAGTCATGGTTATAGCTTAATAATTAAATAACTAGTTAATTTAATTAAACTATACGTTATATGATTTTAATTAAAAATACATGTTTTAATTAAAATGACTAAGTATAAATACCTTAGGTTATACATGAATTAATTTTAATAAATTAATTAACTTAAAGTTTAATATTACATGACTTATAAAAATACTTTTTATAAAAACCCGAATCCCGAACCCGTGTTTAATATAAGCCGAACCAAATAAGCCATATAAAAGTCCCACCAAGACCTTGGAGGGGTCCCGGTTGACACTACTTAATCAACTAAACATGTAAACATACCCCAACTCGAAGTCGCGGCCCCTTTGGTCTCGGGTCCGATCAAACAAAACCAATTGAGCCCCTTGGGGCTCTCGGTGGTGCCTCGGTTACACCCAACCGAACAAACAAACACACCCCGACCTTCGGTCGGGGTGTCTTGCCTGCGCCGAGCCATAACCAACCCAATCCGAGACCTTTAGGGTCTCGGTGGTGGTGTTTAAAAACAAGTCGAGCACCCCCCTTTGGGGTCTCGGTTGTCTCGGCCGAACCAAAACACAAACCAAACGCACACTAGACAAAATTAATTAATCCTAAGTTATTCCTTTACATGTTCACGTGATTAATTAATTTTTAAACATGAAATCATAAGAAAATAAAAATGAAAAGAAAAGATTTTTGAATATACCAATGCGTGTAGAATGACGAGGTGATCACGAATAATTAAACAAACACAAAAATCGTCTGGGTTTGCCCTTTTTACTTGATGTGGCCGACGGCTATGGTGAAACAAGGAGGAAGAGGACAAAATTTTCTGTAAACCTAAAATATAAGAAAAATAATTCTCTAGATGTTTTTATTAAAATTGGTTTTGGGCCAAAAGGCTCACTTGGCCTCTTTCTCTTGTTCTAGCCCGGCATAGGGGCCCACCATGGGGTAAACCCGTAGTTTTTCGTGTGTTAAATATTTTACGTGTGTGTTTGTGATTTATTATTCGTGATTTTGGTATTCGTGATCGTGTCACATTTATAATATTCATGATTGTTCGTTAATTATTGTCGTGACACGTGTATTAATATTATAAATGGAAAGTTTAAATTTTACCGTGTTTTCATAAGTTACTGTTCACATGTACTGTTCATAGGTTTTTAATGCGGGTTTTACAACTCTTCCCCTCTAAAAGAACAATTCGTCCTCGAATTAGAGAAACGTAAACTGAAAGATAACATACCCGAATTAGCACTGAAAATGAGGGTAAGAAGTCCGTATAGACTCCTCCGTCTCCCAAGTGGCTTCCCGCTCAAGATGATCCCTCCAGAGGATTTTGACAAAAGGGATCGTCTTCCTCCGCATGACGCGATCTTGTCAAGAACTCTTTCGGGTTCTTCGTCATATGAAAGATCCTTTTGAATCTGATCAAGTGGATACTGGACAACATGAACTGGATGATAGTTGTATCCCCTGAGTAAGGAAACATGGAACACGTTGTGAACGTGTGATAGATGAGGCGGTAACGCTAAACGATATGACACTTCACCAACGGGTTCTATGATGTCGAACGGTCCGATGAAGCGAGGACTGAGCTTTCCTCTGATTCCAAAACGTCTAACTCCTCGTGCAGGTGATACCTTGAGGAAAACGTGATCACCTACGTTGAAAGACACATCTCTACAACGTTTATTAGCATAGCTCTTCTGAAGAGCACGAGCTTCCTGAATTTTTTCCTTGGCGACAACGACCTTCTCATTGGTCACTTCAATCATCTCTAGACCTTCAAGCAGTCGTTCGCCCACTTGATCCCAGCAGGTTGGGGTGTGACACTTTGTGCCATACAACATCTCAAAGGGAGCACACTTGATGCTAGCGTGCCAGCTGTTGTTGTATGCGAATTCTACTAGGAATATATAATCATCCCAGCTTCCTGACCATTCTAAAGAACACGATCGCAGCATGTCCTCCAATGTCTGAATGGTACGTTCCGACTGTCCGTCCGTCTGAGGATGAAAGGCAGTGATGAGCTTAAGTCTGGTGCCCCAAGCTTTCTGCAGACTCTGCCAGTAACGTGATGTGAAACGGGGATCTCTGTCAGAGATGATTTCTGATGGAGTACCATGAAGTCTCAGGATCTCCCTCTGGAATGTGTCTGCTAATTTGCTGACCGGATGTTTCTTGCGAATCGGCAGAAAATGAGCATATTTAATCAACCTATCCACAATGACCCAGATAGCGTCATTCTTCTTCTGAGTAACCGGAAGACCAGTAACAAAATCCATGGAGATTTTGTCCCACTTCCATGCTGGAATATCTAATTGTTTTAGTAACCCACTAGCTCGCTGATGTTCGATATTCACCTACTGGCAGATCATACACTTAGAAACGAAGGTGGTAACATCCTGCTTCATACCACTCCACCAAAAGTGTTGCTTGATGTCGTGGTACATCTTGGTAGAACCAGGATGTATGGTAAAAGGAGAACTGTGAGATTCAGTCAACACAGCTTCCCTGAGAGTAGAGTCATCAGGAACCACTAGTCTAGTGCCCTGCCATAAGATACCGTCGTCGTCAACGCGAAACTCCTTCTGCTGATCAAGGTTCTGAATGATAGACAAAATCTCACCATCGTCCTTCTGAGCTTTCTTGATCCTAGAATGTAAGTCTGGTTCCACTCTAAGATTAGCCCAATAACTGTGCTGTCCTCGTACATAGAACTCAATATCAGTCATCTCTAGGTCACGAATGATCTCCTTTGCAATCCAAATGCCATCAATCATACCCGACCTTCTGCTTAGAGCATCTGCCACCACATTCGCCTTACCAGGATGGTACTGAATGTTAGTGCCGTGGTCCTTCAATAACTCTAACCATCTCCTCTGTCTCATGTTCAGTTCCTTCTGGGTGAAGATGTACTTGAGACACTTGTGGTCGGTGAATATGTCACATGATTCACCATACAAATAATGTCTCCAGATCTTCAACGCGAAAACAACTGCTACAAGCTCTAAATCGTGAGTAGGATAGTTTTCTTCATAAGGTTTCAGCTGTCGTGATGTGTATGCAATAACCTTCCCATGTTGCATGAGAACGCAGCCTAAACCCTTTCTTGAAGCGTCACTATATATCTGAAATCCACCTGAACCAGATGGGAGAGAAAGAATAGGTGCAGTCACTAACTTCTACTTCAGATCTTCAAAGCTCTTCTCTCGCTCTTCCGTCCAAACGAATTTCTCTCCTTTCCTCATTAGCTTAGTCAAAGGTAAGGCTAACCATGAAAAGTTCTCTACAAATCTGCGGTAGTAGCCAGCTAAACCAAGAAAACTTCAAACTTCTATTACAGATGTAGGTCTTGGCCATTTAGTGATAGCTTCAACCTGGGTAGGATCCATGGTGATCCCCTCTGCAGATACAATATGGCCCAGAAATGCCACCTTGGTTAACCAGAACTCACACATAGAGAACTTGGCGTACAAATGCTTCTAACGAAGAATCTGTAAGACTGTACGAAGGTGTTCCTCATGTTCCTCCTTGGATTTGGAGAAAATCAGGATGTCATCAATGAACAGAATAACGAACTTGTCCAGAAACTGATGGAAGACACGGTTCATCAAATCTATGAAGACAGCTGGAGCATTAGTGAGTCCGAATGGCATGACTACGAACTTGTAGTGCCTATACCGTGTACGGAAAGCAGTCTTAGAGATATCCTGCTCTTTAACTCGTAACTGATGGTAGCCGGACCTCAGATCGATCTTGGAGAAATGCACGACGCCCTAAAGTTGATCGAATAGGTCATCAATTCGCGGCAAAGGATAACGAATCATGATCGTAATCTTGTTCAGCTCATGATAGTCTATACATAAACGCATGCTGCCGTCTTTCTTCTTCACGAACAGTACCGGTGCACCCCATGGCGATGCACTGGGACGGACGAAACCTCGTTCCAGAAGTTCCTGCAACTGATCTTTTAGTTCCTTAAGCTCTATAGGAGCCATACGTTAAAGAGCTTTGGAAATTGGCTCTGCACCTGGTATGAGCTCGATTCCAAAGTCGACTTCACGAACAGGTGGTATGCCCAGAAGTTCATCTGGAAATACGTCAGGAAACTCTGACACAATAGGCTGATCTAGGATCGATGGAGACTCGGCAGTGATGTCATGAATATTGGCTATGAAGCCCTGACAACCGTGTGATAGCAATGCACGCGCCTCCATGGATGAAATAATCTATACTGACCTCCCTGGCAGAAAACCATGGTGTATGTACTCTGGAGATTTAACATCACTGAAGATAACCCGATGAGTGTGGCAGTCAATCGTGGCCTGGTGTTTGTATAACCAGTCCATGCCCAAAATCGCACATGTCCAAAGGAAGTACGTCAACTCTACGGATCTTGTCATCAAATTCTAGGGGAAGATCTCTGTACACTTGAGTGATTCGTACAGAGTCCCTAAGTGGCGTGGAAATGCATAAGGAATTATCTAATGGCATCGGGGAAATACTAACACGTACAGCAAAATTAGTGGACACGACTGAATGCGTCGCTCCAGTATCAAATAGAACACATGCTGCCAAACCATACATAAAGAGATTTCCGGTGATGGTACCTAAAGTCTTATTCGCCTGATCTCGAGTAGTAGTGAACACGCGACTAGAAGTAGGAGGTGGCTTGGTGTCGGCGTGTCCAGAGGTGCCTTCTATCTCACCCTGGCGACAGTCCTTCTGCTGATGGCCTTGTTGGCCACACTTGAAACAACCACCAGTACCTCAGCGACAAATACCAGAGTGTATGCGCGAACAAGTAGGACAGACAGGATGCGTGAATCCTCCAGCAGGCGTCCAAGTTATCTGAGAGCCTGTTTAAGGATTACACGCATGAGACATGATCGTGGAACATAAACATGATTACATAGAAGGTGTAAAATTTACCAGATGAGGTAGAACGGTCAGGCTGTGAACCCCTACGGTCCTGATCCCTGCTGTTACCATTGTTCCTAAATTAATAATTGTTGGGGTGTCAGAATACCATAACATAAAATAGTTGAACATGGAATAAGGTTAATGTAGGGACCTGCTGTTGTTCGAGTTGTTAGCGTTGTTACGGTAACTATCGTTACCGCTACGCCTCTCAGAACCAGAACGGTCGTTAGTCTGACCGTTTCCCTTGGATGCTTGCTGCTGAGCGGCCGCAGGCTTACAGTCATCAGTCTTCTGCCTGGAATATATATTGTTGAACAGAGGGTTATATGAAATGAATAATACTGATGGAAATGAATTGTTTACAATTGGTGATTGAAGATACCTCTTCACTGCTCTGTCATCATCGAACTCCTCTCGTTCCTAAAGAATCTCAAGCTTACGGGCTGCATCGGCCACCTGTGCCACTGTAGTGAAAGTAGCACATACCAAGTTGTTGGCAACCAAAGTGCGAAGTGCCCAGCGAAACTTCTCAGCCTGCTCCGCAGCAGTTCCTGCGGCTGGACCTAGAAAACCTGCTAACCGAAGAAACCTTTGCATGAAATCATTGTTGTTTTCACCAGCAATCTGCCGAATGTTGTGGTATTTCCTCTTGATCTTCTCTTGCTCAGCATGTGGAAAGTACTGATTAAGGAAGAGCTCCTTAAACCGGTCCTATGTCAGCTGTGCAACCCAATTATCACCACCGTTGGACTGCTTGACCGATTTCCACCACTGCAGCACATCACCTTCAAACTTATAGCAAGCCAGTATTGCCTTGTAAACGCCATCACAACCCATTGCATCTAAAATCTTCTCGATGTGAGAAATCCAAGCTTCAGCCTCGTTGGGGCTGTCAGTCTGCTCAAATGAACGGGGTCGCTGTTTGTTGAATCTCTCCAACCAAGTCATAAGAGTAACCAGTGGAGGAGGAGGAGGGTTGTTGTAATTACCATGAGCCTGGAATTCCGCCTGAAGTTCATCCCAGATTTCATTGCAAAGTTGGGGAAGGAGGGCTTGTAGAGCTGTATTGACAGCTGCTGTCAAATCTGGAGTATTGCGATTGTTCACCATCTGACAGTTTAAAACAACAAAATGGAACATAAATTATAAATCTGAAATGATATAACATAAGAATGCATGAACAATGTATAAATTAAAGAAGCCGTTTATAATGCATGAAACAATGTAAAAATGCATGACGCAGTTTATAAAGCTTCTATATTAACGGGAGTGAACGCCTATGGTCAGTTCACTCAAAACAAAAGACATGGCGCGGGGACGCCAATGGGTCGGTCCCAAGGTTAAAAGTTTCGATAAAAGCACATGCGACTAAATAGGGCCAGTCCTGTACCAACCATTACTTAGTCATAAACCTGCTACAATGATATGAATGCATGAAGTAAAAATGAAAATGAATGAATGCATGAAAACCAACTGTCAGTTCTAGGAAGACAGTGGCGACTACCCGTAAGTCACAGGTCATGTTTTATAGAGCTATAGGTCGAAACCTTGTCTCTGATACCATAATTGAAACACCCCATTTAATAGGATAGAGTTCTATAGCAAATTATGGCGTATCATCAAAGCATGCAAGGTAAATGTCTAAACATTCATGACCATAAATAGAAATACCGAAATCAAACATCGGTAGTCTAGTAACTCACAAACAAGAAATATACGTACTATAAATGGAAAGGACTAAATAATGTCCAAAAGATGTTAAGTATGATAAAATAGGAATAAATGCATAAGGTAAAAGAGGCCGGATGGCTTCCAATCCGAATGCACATACTCTGGAGTTCCTACTTGCGTCCTTGGGTACCTGCCGTTCGGGAACACGAAAAAATAGACGGTTGAGCATAATGCTCAGTGCACGGATATCCAATAAAGCATGGAAAAACATATAGTATAAAGGCATATAAAGAATACAAAGCATGAATGGCAGCGAAAATGAATAAGTCCTTGAAAAACCTAGTTGTCTGTCATGTTAACTGGTTTTAGTTCTGAAAACATAGCTTATGTTACTTATGAAAATCTTTATTAGTTAATGTACCATAATAGCCAATATAAGTCATGAGGTCAACAACGTGCATGAATACTTGGAGGGGAGACCTCATCATGCAATTAAAGGGGTTGCCTCTAATTAACTGGCCAGTGGGTAGGGGGATCAACTCCTTGTGAAAGATGCAAGGCACATACCACATTCACCATAAAATCCAGATTGAAACATGTAACTAGAATGCACCCATACGCCCCATATGATAATATAATAATATAATGGCCGAATAACTGAAAAGGGACGCCACGAGCTATCACTCCGCCGTGGTGAAGTCATAATACTAGTGCCTCTAGTGTTATGGTTATGGTACCTCCATAACTAGGTAAAACTGGTCATGCATGTATATGGCTAAGGTAACTAATAAACATAAGCATTTAATATGTAACTACTAAGAAAAAAAGTTGGCTACATACGATAAATCCTAATGAAGGAAGAGATTATCCTTACTGAAGGACGGGAAATCCGTACCTTATGTCCAGTAGAAGCTAACGGAAACGATGAAGACTAATTCGCCTCGACGGATAACATTACATAAGAAATATGGACGTGTATGAGTTGTCTGAATTTCATGTATTTTACTGGTTCCGTGTGTTATTAGCTTGTTATACGTATTCTGTCATGTTTTACTGTTTACTGTGTTAACTGTAGTTATTCTGATGTTCTGTTGTGTATTATTCATGTATTATTGTATTATAATACTTGTATTGAAATACTAAGTAACTTTCTAAAAATAGTTGCTTTCCATAAATAGTAAGTTTCCAAAAATAGAAAGTTTCCAAAAATAAAAAGTTCCTAAAATTAGTAAGTTTCTATAATTAGAATTAAGCTGAATTATAATTAATAAGTGAAGTTAAATTAGTACAATACAAGTCATGGTTATAGCTTAATAATTAAATAACTAGTTAATTTAGTTAAACTATACGTTATATGATTTTAATTAAAAATACATGTTTTAATTAAAATGACTAAGTATAAAAACCTTAGGTTATACATGAATTAATTTTAATAAATTAATTAACCTAAAGTTTAATATTACATGACTTATAAAAATAGTTTTCATAAAAACCCGAATCCCGAGGCCGTGTTTAATATAAGCCGAACCAAATAAGCCATATAAAAGTCCTACCGAGACCTTGGAGGGGTCCCGGTTGACACTACTTAATCAACTAAACATGTAAACATACCCCGACTCGAAGTCGGGGCCCCTTTGGTCTCGGGTCTGATCAAACAAAACCAACCGAGCCCCTTGGGGGTCTCGGTGGTGCCTCGGTTACACCCAACCGAACAAACAAACACACACCGACCTTCGGTCGGGGTTTCTTGCCTGCGCCGAGCCACAACAAACCCAAGCCGAGACCTTTAGGGTCTCGGTGGTGGTGTTTAAAAACAAGCCGAGCACCCCCCTTGGGGTCTCGGTTGTCTCGGCCGAACCAAAACACAAACCAAACGCACCCTTGACAAAATTAATTAATCCTAGGTTATTCCTTTACATGTTCATGTGATGAATTAATTTTTAAACATGAAATCATAAGAAAATAAAAATGAAAAGAAAATATTTTTGAATATACCAATGCGTGTAGAATGACGAGGTGATCACGAATAATTAAACAAACACAAAAATCGTCCGGGTTTGCCCTTTTTCTTGATGTGGCCGGCGGCTATGGTGAAATAATAAGGAGGATGTTGGAAATACGTTTTTACGTATTTAGGAAGATTCGGTCACTCCGACAATATATTAAGTAGTAGCTCGTAGTCTAAATATATTTATTAAACAAACAAAGTCAAGCCTAGCCTACAACATGTGTAGGCCGGCCCAACATTGTAAGCCCAAGCCCATCACAAGGCTTGGGTATATAAACCCTCTCCTTTGATGGAGAAGGTGTGTGTTCTTCATTTTTACACATAGTAAAAAAGTGTTTTTCTTTCACTTTCTCTCTCTAAGTGTGTGTGTTCTCACCATCTCTCTATCTCTTTCTCTCTCTAAAAACATAAGCAAGATTTACATATCCTACAAATGGTATCAAGAGCCATGGGATGATTGTATTGTTCATGTGTTTGTGTTCTTGATTATCTCGCCATTTTTGATCCATTTTCACACGCCCAAAATTTTGTTTGTGTTTTTTATGGTTTTTTCTTGATACAAATCTTCTACATAGTTGTGGTACAGATTTGGAATAGTTACTTTGGCTAAAAACACAAAATTTTTGGGTGTTTTGATCATTTTTTGGCTTAAAATCACAAATTGGTTGAGTTTTGTCTGAGAAAAGTGGGAATTATTCCGATCAGGTCATCGGAAAGGGGTTTATAGGACATTCCGATCAGTATAATCGGAATAGGGTTTAGGGATTCCGATCTTGGTACTTTCCGATTAGGTATTCCGATCAAGGTATTTCGATTTGGTATTCAGATTTGATATTCCGATTTGGTATTCAGATTTGATATTCCGATTTGTGCATTCCTATAAGGACATTCCGATTTGATATTCCGATCAAGGTATTCCGATCAGGGTATTCCGATCAGCATTCAGATAATCACATTCCGATCAGCATTCAGATAATCACATTCCGATCAGCATTCCTATAAATTATTCCGATAGGACATTCCGATTAGCATTCAGATCACTATTCCGATTGATGAGACTGCTTTTATACATAGTCTCATCTTCCAAAAAGGGTTTAAAATGCATTAAATATCATCAAAATACCCAAATATATGCTTGTGTTTGTTGTTTGTGTATTTTAGGTACGGATATTGAGAAAATGACAAAAGATCACAAGAATCATGCAAAAACGAACACGGGAAACGAAGCCGCACAATGAACCAAGCCCTAGTGAAGACCTTCCCAAGATCAACCCTTGAAGATTTGAAGAATTATGAAGAAGGGTCCTCCAATTATGAAGAATTGACACTTTATACCCTTGTATCCTCATAATTACAAGTTTGGTCCCTAAAGTTTGTCAAAATTACAAAAAGGACCCTTAACTTTGGAGAATTGGCAAGTTTAGCCCCTCAACAAAGCTAAATTGTCAACCAATGTCATCCACAAAGTCAAATACATCATGAAGTCCTTCAAAGTACAAGAAATGACAAGTTTGGTCCTATGAAAATCTCAAAATTACATAAAGGACCCTCAACTTTCAATAATTGGCAAAAATGGTCCCTCAATCATCAAGACTTGGCAAATTCATTCCTCCAAAATGACAATCATACAAGTCTAGACCATTAACATTGAAGAAAATACCAAACCAGCCCTTGAAGAATTCAATTATGGCAAGAAATACCCCTGAATTCATTTTGCAAAAGTTTTTGGGCCAAAAATGTAAAGATGCAAAAGTTGACAAAGAAGAGAATGGGCGTTGATAGAGTTTAGAAGTGAAAAGACAAGAAGAAAGGAAGTGAAGGACCAAAGCTGGCCAGACATGATTCTAACCTAGACCAACCAGCATCTCCCACGTGTCCCACTCACCCCTCTCCTCCAATCACAACCCACCAAAACTCCACCTCACTTCCCACTCACAATCTGTTATAACTAACCACTAATTAATTATTTAAATTAGGCGGTTAATATTTATTTAAAAACAAAAACATATCAAAAACATGTTCTTGGTGTTCTTAAGCCGATTTGGGTTTTCTTAATCCTGTCATAATTAGGCCTTGATAAAGTGCAGATTTATGATTAAGGTGGCCTTAATCACATCCCAACTTTCAAATAGCTTGCCACATCATCAACCAAGTCACATGTTTCCCCTGCTTTTTAACTTTGGAGAAGATGCCAAAACAGTAGGCCCTCATCCAACGTCCCACAAATAAGCTTGAAAGTTAAGCTTATTGGAGACCATTGATCAACTTCACATGCTTGCCAGCTCCACAAACAGCCAAGAAATCAGTCACATGATCCTCAAAGTTCAAACCACTCAAGGGCATTTTTGGAAGATCAAGTAGCTGGGGTTTACGTTTTATTTCAGTAAGTTAGCTCATTGTATGCCTATATAAAGGCTTAGGGTTCCAACATTTAGTCTTTGCTTTTGATTTTTCCTTGTTCAAGTTTTTGTAAATCCCATTTTCAAAGTTTAATGAAATTGAGTTTGAAATCTTGAAGAAAAGTCATTGGCGAATCTTGTTTACTGCTTTCATTTGTTATATGCTTTGTAGTTCTTAAAGTTCAAAACCTGTTTTTCAAAGAGGAGTGTGCAAAAGTTTGCATATTTCCTCATTTTCTTGATATTTTGCTAAGTCTTGTTCCAATCTTGGAATTCTTGGGCTATAGGGCTGATCATAGCATCCTAACTGAGTTGGTTAAGGTGTGGTGAGGCGTATAACTTGGGGATAATCAAGTGTAGGGTAACAAGTTTGCATTAATCAAGTTTTTCCAAGTTTCTGATTTTTATGATTTTGTGCTTAACCCTTCTTCAATCTTAGCAGGCTTTTGTGGAAGCTTGTGCTTGTTCTTGCTAGCACATAAGCTCAAAATTCGTGGGTGTGGATGTACATCCATGAGGTTTGCATACTTAATCTCCAAATCTGCTAAAATTGTGATTTTTGGTGATATTTGTATGAAACTGTTGTTCTTGTGAATTTTGTGGCTTGTTCTTGCTTGAATCTGTTTATTATACTTGTTTGAGTGTTAATTGATGCTTGGTTGGCCTGAAATCTCATTGTGCTTTTGAAAATTTTGATTTGAAAAAGTTAAAGGGGTGTTTGGGTCTACTGGTTTATGCTTGTAATTTGTTTTTGTGTTAAGGGAAGGTGTTGTTTATGCTTTGTATCTGATATACCTTTGTTTGAGAGTGTTTTGCTGCAAGTTTTGGGGTTTGAACACTTGAATTACTCAATCTGCTATATAGACCTTGTTTCTGCTTGTTTTGACCTAGGATTTTGGGAACACTTAGTGTGTATGCATGCTTAGGGATAAAAGTGGTTTAAACAAATTTAATATAACCTGTTTGAAAGATTTGAGGTGTTGAAATTGGCTTGTGTGTCAAATACATCAGCAAAAGTAGAAAACTGCATGTGTTAGTGTTCATCAGTAACTTTCATTGCTTGAATCTTGCTTAATTATTTGAACCAGTGCATGAAACCTGTTTAGACTTTCTAATTGGAGTTTATTATAGCTTGTGTGTGCATTTGGTTGAATTTGGCTGGCTGATTTGTGCTAAAACTACTCTTGAATGCTAAACTGCTTATTGTTCATGTTTGTATCATGTCTGATGAATGATTTATTAAACTGTATCAATTGGGTGTTTGTGATTGTGTTATTTTGATTGTTATTGACTCCTTTTGATCCAAAGATCATTTGGGTGCCTTTGTGAAATCTGAATCTCCAAAAAAGTCACTAAAGACAAAAAGTCAAAATAGTCAAGCAGTGGAAAAAGTTTCCACTGCTCAACATCCAAAACTAGCCCCTGCTAGTGCAATTTTGTCATCATCTTATCAATAAGCTATTCTAGCTTATTCTGACTTGCAACAACTTATTTTTTGTGATAGATCTTCATTATTTGACCCATTTAAGTGAACTGGAGCTTATGAGACTTTGACTTTGACTTTTTACTAGAAAACCAACTTGTTTGACTTTTAACATAAGTGCTTATTTGATTTTCCAGCTTATTGAGTGTGCTTATTTGAAAGGTCTTTGGTTTTTAAGCTTAGTTTTGTCAAAAGAAACATTTTGCAACTTGAATCAGCTTCTGAGGTGGTCTAGATCATAAAAACGACTATTTTGTCATTTTGTGAATAAGTTTGTGACTTGTTTCTGGCTTATTGAGTGGGCTTATTTGAAAATTCTTTTTGCAGAAGTCTTTGTTAGGTAAAAGAAGGTTGTGTGTAAAATTTTAGCTTATAGCATCAGCTTATGGCTTAATGGGCCAAAAAGCCCATTAAGAATAAGCTGCTTATTATAAGTTGGCTTATTTCACATTTTCAGCTTTTGGGCCTTTGGAAAAAGTTGTTTAAAATCAAATTTTGAGTCAACCTGTGCTTTTTGGGCTTATTCTGAACACTTTTTCTTATTGGGCCTTAATTAAGCCCAATAAGGGACTATTTTGGGTTTGGCCCATTTTCTAGGCCCAATAGGGGTATTTAGGTAATTTCACTTTCATTTATGAGTTATTTAGGTTAAATTAAGCTAGTTTGCAAGTTTTTAGAATTTTTTATAATTTTTGGATTTTTAATATTATTTTAATATTATTTTATTACTAAAAATTAAAAGTCTGATTTTCTAGGTTTTTATATTTTTCCTAGGTTCTAAATACTTAATTAGGATTTTTGCAACTTTCCAATTATTTTCTAGGTCTTTTAATTATTTTCTATAATTAATTTAAGATTTAATTGATTTTAGGAGTTTTTTATTGTTTAAAAATAGTTTTAATTGGTTTTAAAATTTTGAAAAATAGTTTTTAGCTTAATTAGGATATTTTTGAGGGTTACAAACTTGAAAATCTTGTTTAGGGCTTTTTAATAATTAATTTTGATTTTTAGGGCTTTAATTAGCATTAAAAAGTCATTATCTAATAAATTAAAAGGTTTTTGCAAGTTTTGATTTTTTTGTAAACTCTTAGAATATTATTAGGGATTTTTGGTAATTTTTAGAAATTTTTAGGTTAAAATTTTAATTTTGGTGGTTTTTACGACTTTACGTGTACGCCTTTTTAGACTTAGTTTAATCCGTCTTCATAACCGTCATTCTCTTCTAATCCCCTTTCTATTCTTCTTATTCAAATATAATCACAAATTAATCCATATCATTACACACATAACACACTAGCCTCCTTGAGAACGAACTTAATTGGTCATTAGTGCTTGGTTTTCCTAAACCGACACTTAATACTTGCCACTTTTGTCATCCTTTTCCTAAAGGGTGGTAAAAACTCAACTATCATTTTGGCGCCGCTGCCGGGGAGGCGTGTTGTGTTTTGATTTGGCATTGTTGTTTTTATACTAACCATAATTAGTATTTGTATTAGTAGCACTCTACTAATACGTATTATCGTTTTTCGGTTTTTGTGTGAATATTATTACTATATTGTATACGTAGAACAATAAATTCACAAGTACTCCAAATACGTGAGAAATCACAACCTTGACTTGGGAGGTCATTACCCAATCATTGTATTCGAATCTCAAACCAAAAAAAAAGGCAAAAATAGATAAATACTTTCGTGAAGCTTAATCTTGAAAATACAAACTATAAGGTGGGTATAAGGCGGATATTATAAAATATATCCTAAGGAAAAAGGCTCTTAAGTGCTTTGCGCCGCCTCGTTTCCCCGCTTGCTTGTGCGTATTTGATTTTGAGAGTGAATCGAGGGTTTTGCCGCCCAAAGTATTACTAAGTATCATATATATTTTCTTGGTTTCTATTGATTAAACCCTCTTGAACGATTTGGTGTTCCACCATCGTTCTAAAGTCATCGAAGGCATTCACCCCACGTGATCGTTTTCATTCCTTGAGGCTTCGTTAATCAAGAGATTTGATTAAGGAGGAGATTTGAAGATTTTTGTCTACTTAGTACATTTCACCAAACTCCAAAAAGGTTAATACAATCAAAAACCAAAAAAAATTGAAAAAATACAAAACACCAAAAAGAATCTTCTTTGCTCATCCCCTCGTTGTACGTGACGTTTATGCTAACTCGAAATCAAGCAAGACGTGCACGTAAACGAAAGAACAAAACTCCCACTCCCAACAATTCTAGTGAGGAGTCTCCTATTGACGAACCCATTGTAAGAGAAGCACCGACCATGGCGAATCGAACTATGATGGAGTTACTTCAAGCACCCACCGAGGGTTATGGAGAGGCTATTGTGATTCCCGCAATCCTAGCGGAGAATTTTGAGGTGAAAACGGGTTTGTTGTCCATGATTCAAAACAACAAATTCCGTGGTGATGAGAAGGACAATCCACACAACCATATCCGCCAATTCAATCGTCTTACCGCTACTTGCAAGTTTAAGGATGTCTCTAACGACTCGATTAAGATGATGCTTTTTCCGTATTCCTTAGCGGGGCCCGCTAAAATTTGGTTAGAGAAAGAGCCACCCAATTCTATATTGACGTGGAAGGATCTCGTGTCTAAGTTTGTGAACCAACTTTTTCCGCCCTCTAAGACTACGCACTTGAAAAACGAGATTTCAAAGTTTTCACAAGAATTTAATGAAAGTTTTTCAACGGCTTGGAATAGGTTTAAGGAAATGTTACATGAATGTCCTCATCACGGTTTTTCCGATTTGCATCAAATTGACACGTTTTACAATGGACTTAATGATCATGAAAGGGATTATTTGAATGTCGCCGCGGGTGGTAATTTTTTGTGTAAAACGGTTGAGGAAGCTTTGGTGATAATTGAAAATAGATCTAAGGTGTATAGTCCTCGTAGCACGTCTAGTGTTCGTAAGGCTTCGTCTTCGGCTTCACCTACTTTGTCTAATACCATCGATGCTTGCCAAATTGAGGCAAACTTGGAAAACAAGATTTTTGATAAGTTGAAAGGACTTTTGATTGAGTTTAAAGTTGGTGAACCAAGTGCTCCCGCTACGGCTAAAGCGGTTGAGGTTTCTTGCATGTATTGTGGTGGAGGTCATGATTTCTCCGAGTGCATTACCAACGGTAGTAACACTTCGAGTGCCTTCGCGGCCACGGGAAATTACAACCAAAACGGTCAAGTTTCCCGCTCTAATCAAATGACTCCACCGGGTTTTGGTTCAAATCAAAATGCTAACAACTATCGCAACAATCCAGTTGGTTTTAAGAACAATTACAACAAGGGAAACTATGGGAATCAAGGGGCTAATAATCAAGTTTCAAACAAAAATGATTTTCAAAATAACAACAAAAGTTTGCAAACATTGAAGGATCTTCCAAGTGAGTTTGTTGAATATGCTAGTGGGAATGATGCTAGGTTTGACAACATACAAAGAGAAATCATAAGCCTAAGATCCGAGTTTAAAAATGACTTGAAGAAAGAGTTGAAAAATGAGTTAGCTAATGAACTTAAAATCCACACCAACAAGATGGAAGGAAATGTCACTAGGTTGCAACAAAACCAACAAAAGATGGAACAAGGGCAACATGAGATTAAACAAGAGATGCTTAAGGCCGAGAAAAGGCAAACCGAAGCCGTATTGAGGCAATCTAATTTTGAAGATAAAATCTCGTCTATGTTTGAGGCAATAATGTGTAAACCGTCGTCAAGTGGTCTTCCTAGTAACACCATATCCAACCCTAAGGGTGAGATGAAAGTGATTACCACACGTAGTGGTAAGACACTTAAGGAGCCGATTCCTCAACCAATTGCTCCTACGGAGGAAGCAATTGAGGAAGAACCCGAGGTGGTGGTCCAAAAGGAGCACGTTCCAATCCCACGAAGTACCGCTCATGCCACACCTACGGTTGACCCATTACCATCATTGGAACCCGAGATTCCAAAGGCTATGCCTACCATGCCTCAACCCACACCACCTTTGCCCCATCCATCAAGAATTAGGAAGGAGAAACGTCAAGAGCGCGACAATTACCAATTTGAGCTTTTTATGAAAATGTTTCGTGATTTGCACCTTAATGTGAGTTTCGCCGATGCTTTGGTCATGATGCCTCGATTTGGCGCTAACTTTAAGAGTATGTTGAACAACAAGGAGAAATTGCACCAATTGTCTAGTTGTTCGTCGGTTTATCTTAATCGCATACCTCAAAAAGTCGGTGATCCCGGTAAATTTTTGATCCCTTGTGCAATCCAAGACATGGAAGAATGCTTCGACTTGGCCGATCTTGGTGCTAGCATTAACTTGATGCCACTTGCAATATTCAAGTCGCTCAATCTTCCTAATCTTACTCCTTCACTAATGTCTATCGAGTTGGCCGACCATTCCACAATTCCCGCATGTGGTTTGGCGGAAGACGTTTTGTGAAAGTGGGGAAGTTCTACTATCCCGTAGACTTCATTGTTGTTGATATCCCCACGGATCCTCAAGTTCCTCTCATTTTAGGTCGTTCGTTTTTAGATACGTCTATGGCTTTGATCGATGTGCATGCTAGAAAGATCACCTTACGTTTCAACGACGAGGAACTTGTTATAAACGTAGCTCAAAACTCTCAAATTTCTCATGTTTATTCCGTTGCAACCATAAACCTCGTTGATATGATTGACGTGGTTTGCGAGGAATTTTCACAAGAAATTCTAGGTTTTGGTGATGAAGAAACTAGTGGCAATCCCACTATGTTGGATCCAATTCTTGATAATTCGACACCAACCTTTACTCCATTTGAAGGTGGTGGTTTTACGTTGGAAGAATGCAATGTTCCACGTACTTGTGACGAAGACCTCGACAACGATGAGGAGTTCTCGATTATCAAGGATTTTCTCAACGATTTCCCATTTCCTCCACCCGAGGAGGTTATGAGTATCGAGCCCAAATCTTCACTTGAGGAACCACCTATCCTCGAATTGAAAGATTTACCTCCTCACCTCGAATATGTCTATTTGGAGGAGGACGACAAGTTGCCGGTTATTATTGCGAAGGATCTTTCGAATGATGAAAAAACCGCACTTGTCGATGTTCTAAAGGCTCACAAAGGGGCGATTGCGTGGAAGTTATCCGACATTAAGGGGATCGATCCCAAGTTTTGTACCCACAAAATCTTAATGGAGGAAGATTTCAAGCCAACAATCCAAAGTCAAAGGAGGGTGAACCCCAAAATTCACGACGTCATCAAAAAGGAGGTCCTTAAACTCCTCGACGCGGGAATGATTTACCCTATTTCCGATAGCCCTTGGGTGAGTCCTATTCATTGTGTCCCTAAGAAGGGAGGGATGACCGTTGTGCCAAACGATGCCAACGAGTTGATTCCCACTAGACTCGTAACCGGATGGAGAGTGTGCATTGACTATCGAAAGTTAAATGAAGCCACTCGAAAAGACCATTTTCCCTTGCCCTTCATGGACCAAATGTTGGAGCGTCTTGCGGGAAATGATTTCTATTGCTTTTTAGATGGTTTTTCCGGTTACTTCCAAATTCCCATCGATCCTCGTGATCAAGAAAAAACTACGTTTACGTGTCCATATGGAACGTTTGCCTATCGTAGAATGCCATTCAGACTTTGTAATGCACCGGGAACCTTTCAACGATGCATGATGGCTATTTTTCATGATATGATCGAGAAGACGATGGAAGTCTTCATGGATGACTTTTCCGTGTTTGGTGATTCTTTCACTTCGTGTTTGTCGAACCTTGAGAGAATGTTAAAACGTTGTGAGGAAACCAACCTTGTGCTCAATTGGGAAAAATGTCATTTTATGGTTAAGAGTGGAATCGTCTTAGGGCACAAGGTCTCGAAAGCGGGGATTGAGGTAGATCAAGCTAAGGTAGACGTCATCGCCAAATTACCTCATCCCAAAACCGTCAAGGGAGTTAGGAGTTTCCTAGGCCACGCGGGCTTTTATCGTCGATTCATCAAGGACTTTTCAAAGATTTCTCGACCCATTACACATCTTCTTGAAAAAGAGGCACGTTTTGTCTTTGACGAAGATTGTGTACGAGCCTTTGAGATCCTTAAGAGGAAACTTACCGAAGCTCCCATTCTTGTTGCTCCAAATTGGAACCTCCCCTTTGAGCTTATGTGTGATGCTAGTGATTACGCCATTGGGGCCGTTTTGGGGCAACGTCATGATAAGCACTTCTTGCCTATTCACTATGCTAGCAAGACGATGACCGAGGCTCAACTTAAATACACTACAACGGAAAAGGAGTTCCTTGCCGTGGTGTATGCATTTGAGAAATTCCGACCTTATCTCGTCTTGACGAAATGCATAGTGTATACGGACCATTCGGCTATTAAGTATCTCATGGCAAAGCAAGATGCAAAGCAGAGATTACTTCGTTGGATTCTCCTCCTTCAAGAATTTGATCACACCATCGTTGACAAAAAAGGAGCCGAGAATCTAGCAGCCGATCATCTCTCTCGTTTGGAAGATCCTCACCAAAGTGTTTACGAGCCTAAGGAAATCACCGAAACATTTCCGCTCGAGACACTTGGTGTAGTGAATTCTAAGCTTGATCTTTCCACCTCATGGTTTGCGGATTTTGCAAATTACCATGCGGGTAACTTCATCGTTAAGGGTATGACGACTCAAGAAAAACGAAAATTCTTTCGTGACGTCAAGTTCTACTTTTGGAACGATCCTTACTTGTTTCGAACTTGTGCGGATCAAATCATTCGACGTTTTGTTTTTGGCACCGAAGCTTCTAACATCCTTAGAGCTTGCCAAGAGGGACCCACGGGTGGTCACCACGGTGCTAATCTCACGGCTAAGAAGGTTTTTGATGCCGGCTTCTTTTGGCCTACTATTTACCGAGATGCACAAATTCTTGTGAAGTCTTGTGATGCATGCCAACGACAAGGAAAAGCCTCACAAAAAGATGAAATGCCACAAAATATCATTCAAGTATGTGAGATCTTTGACGTTTGGGGTATAGACTTTATGGGGCCGTTCCCATCATCTCGTGGTAATAAGTACATTCTCGTTGCGGTTGACTACCTATCTAAGTTGGTGGAGGCGAAGGCCTTGCCCACTAATGATGCTCGTGTGGTAGTTAAGTTCTTGAAAAGCTTGTTTGCTCGGTTTGGAACCCCTCGTGCGATCATAAGCGATCGTGGAACCCATTTTTGTAATGACCAATTCGAAAGAGTCTTAAGGAAATATGGGGTTACACATCGTCTTTCTACGACTTATCACCCACAAACGAGTGGGCAAGTCGAGGTTTCAAACCGAGCTTTGAAGAGGATCTTGGAGAGATCCGTAGGAGAAAACCGACAATCTTGGTCGGATAAGTTGGACGATGCTTTATGGGCCTTTAGGACCGCTCATAAGACACCCATTGGGTGCACTCCCTATAAGCTTGTGTATGGAAAGAATTGTCATTTGCCTATCGAGTTAGAACACAAGGCTTATTGGGCCCTAAAGCATTGTAATGATGATATGGAGACCGCGGGAAAACACCGGAAAATGCAATTAAATGAATTGGATGAATTGAGGGATATTGCTTATGAAAATTCATTGATTTATAAAGAGAAAACTAAAAAGTTGCATGATTCTAAAATTAAAAACCGGGTTTTTAACATTGGGGATCAAGTTTTGCTTTTTAATTCAAGATTGAAAATTTTTTCCGGTAAATTGAAATCCCGTTGGTCCGGTCCATTCACCGTGACTCAAGTATTTCCGTATGGAACCATCGAGCTAGCTCAAGATGATGGTCCTAACTTCAAGGTGAATGGACATAGGTTGAAGCACTATTTTGGCGGGGAAGTTCCATCCTTGAACTACCTCGACCAAGTCACCTTCCCCAATGATAATTAGTATTGAGGGGATCGAGTCGAGCTCATGACTCGGTAATCAAAAACGAGGAGCCTCGTGGGGGAGTCCCATGCTTATCCTATGTACATATTATCGCTTTCTAATGTAGCTTACGTGTGGGGATTTGTGCCCTTCCAACCTTTGTTCCGTGGTTGTTTGTGATATGTGGTTTTTAGATCATGATCTTCACGATTGGAGCCTCTCGTGTTCGTTTTATGGGAGCACTCGATCGTTTGCTTTGGAGACATTTCTCAATATCCATGATATATCCTTTTGATGTCCTAACCTTAGGTTTATAGCACACTTCATAAACGGCTATTAATTTATTGGTTACACCCTTTCCATGCTAGATTAGGCATTCGACTACGTCTCTAGTATGGGGGTGTTTGCACCCCTAGACTCGAAACATTGAGGACAATGTTTAACTTTAGTATGGGGGGGGGGGGGGGGGGTGAATAGATACTTGCCTTGCCAAACCTTCACGCTTTCCAAAGTTTATCGTTTTGTTTATCATTTTTGTTGCAAAATAAGGCTAAAAATGGCCAAATTTTAAATTTTTCTCATGTTTTATAAGTGTTTGAAGACACGAATGTAGATTTTCCGATGGCGAGAATAAGAGTAATGTTTGACTCGACCGTGCGTGTTGAGCACTTAGCTTTGATTCCTTAACTACACATTAGGCTAAGTCTCTTAAATGAGGACGAGAAATGATAGAGTTAATTATAAGTTACTATGCTAAACGTAGAGTACTCGTATTCTTTCAAAAACTCATGTGTTCTCGTTGTTTGCTTATTCTCCCTTCGCATGTAAATATTTTTGCTTAATAAATATTGACTTAGCGGTTTAGTTGGGATTGTTGGGTTTCTAGTCTTTTCTAGTAGCTTCCGTGTAATAAAATTGGGAAGACATTAAGGTATCGCCAGCGTCACGGTTTTGAAGTATTGGCACCCTAATAATCGAAAGCTTCACCCAATAATAAGATTTCAAGTGCTCACCTAAATCTAGCAAACAATTTGAAGCCCCACAAGGCCTAAAATCTATGCAAAAATTGAAAGTGAATCAAGCCTTAATCTTCGAAGCTTTAAAGATCCAAAATTCGCCTTAGCGTGAGGATATACGTCTTTGACTAATAAAACCACAGATGAGGCGGATAATAAAAGGCAAGGCAAGACCGAAGTCATAATAAAAGCTTCATGGCGAAGTTGAATAAAAGATGGAGGTAAACCAAAGATAATAAGGCCCTTCCGTTAGGGGGCGTATAAAAGTCTTGGTAATAAGTCTCATGTTCAAAACCGTTATAAAACCGTGTTTATCGATTCTTCTTGTCAACTTAATTTTTTAACATCGTTTTCTATTAGGAGGGGTTATTGATTTGATGGTCTTAGTTACACCGTTAGGACTCTATTTTTAGACCTAAATCTCTATTATCGCATAAGTCAAAAATGTATCCTCGTGAAACATTCAAGACAAAATAAAATATAAGAGATACAACTTAGGAATAATGAGAGGATAAGTAAGTGATTAGGGCATATGAGTAGTGTTAGCATTACTAACTTATAATGACAATGATCTCGTTGCACGCTTAGCATGGAATTGGGGTGAAAATCGAGGACGATGAAATTATTTCTAACGAAGCATTCACTTGTTCTTATTCTATGAACCTAAACGTCCCATTTTGCGATGAAAATCATACATTATGTCTATAACACAAGTAGTAATAGTAGTAGAGTAGCTAGTTTATCATTTCAATAAAGTGAATAAAATGAATTTTGGAGATGCTTTGATACTTTATTCTAGCATTGCGTGAGGGCACGGCAATGGTTTAGTATGGGGGAGTGATGAGACTGCTTTTATACATAGTCTCATCTTCCAAAAAGGGTTTAAAATGCATTAAATATCATCAAAATACCCAAATATATGCTTGTGTTTGTTGCTTGTGAATTTTAGGTACGGATATTGAGAAAATGACAAAAGATCACAAAAATCATGCAAAAACGAACACGGGAAACGAAGCCGCAGAATGAACCAAGCCCTAGTGAAGACCTTCCCAAGATCAACCCTTGAAGATTTGAAGAATTATGAAGAAGTGTCCTCCAATTATGAAGAATTGACACTTTATACCCTTGTATCCTCATAATTACAAGTTTGGTCCCTAAAGTTTGTCAAAATTACAAAAAGGACCCTTAACTTTGAAGATTTGGCAAGTTTAGCCCCTCAACAAAGCTAAATTGTCAACCAATATCATCCACAAAGTCAAATACATCATGAAGTCCTTCAAAGTACAAGAAATGACAAGTTTGGTCCTTTGAAAATCTCAAAATTACACAAAGGACCCTCAACTTTCAACAATTGGCAAAAATGGTCCCTCAATCATCAAGACTTGGCAAATTCAGTCCTCCAAAATGACAATCATACAAGTCTAGACCATTAACATTGAAGAGAATACCAAACCAGCCCTTGAAGAATTCAATTATGGCAAGAAATACCCCAGAATTCATTTTGCAAAAGTTTTTGGGCCAAAAATGTAAAGATGCAAAAGTTGACAAAGAAGAGAATGGGCGTTGATAGAGTTTAGAAGTGAAAAGACAAGAAGAAAGGAAGTGAAGGACCAAAGCTGGCCAGACATGATTCTAACCTAGACCAACCAGCATCTCCCACGTGTCCCACTCACCCCTCTCCTCCAATCACAACCCACCAAAACTCCACCTCACTTCCCACTCACAATCTGTTATAACTAACCACTAATTAATTATTTAAATTAGGCGGTTAACATTTATTTAAAAACAAAAACAGATCAAAAACATGTTCTTGGTGTTCTTAAGCCGATTTGGGTTTTTTTAATCCTGTCATAATTAGGCCTTGATAAAGTGCAGATTTATGATTAAGGTGGCCTTAATCACATCCCAACTTTCAAATAGCTTGCCACATCATCAACCAAGTCACATGTTTCCCCTGCTTTTTCACTTTGGATAAGATGCCAAAACAGTAGGCCCTCATCCAACGTCCCACAAATAAGCTTGAAAGTTAAGCTTATTGGAGACCATTGATCAACTTCACATGCTTGCCAGCTCCACAAACAGCCAAGAATTCAGTCACATGATCCTCAAAGTTCAAACCACTCAAGGGCATTTTTGGAAGATCAAGTAGCTAGGGTTTACATTTTATTTCAGTAACTTAGCTCATTGTATGCCTATATAAAGGCTTAGGGTTCCAACATTTAGTCTTTGCTTTTGATTTTTCCTTGTTCAAGTTTCTGTAAATCCCATTTTCAAAGTTTAATGAAATTAAGTTTGAAATCTTGAAGAAAAGTCATTGGCCAATCTTGTTTACTGCTTTCATTTGTTATATGCTTTGTAGTTCTTAAAGTTCAAAACCTGTTTTTCAAAAAGGAGTGTGCAAAAGTTTGCATATTTCCTCATTTTCTTGATATTTTGCTAAGTCTTGTTCCAATCTTGGAATTCTTGGGCTATAGGGCTGATCATAGCATCCTAACTAAGTTGGTTAAGGTGTGGTGAGGCTTATAACTTGGGGATAATCAAGTGTGGGGTAACAAGTTTGCATTAATCAAGTTTTTCCAAGTTTCTGATTTTTATGATTTTGTGCTTAACCCTTCTTCAATCTTAGCAGGCTTTTGTGGAAGCTTGTGCTTGTTCTTGCTAGCACATAAGCTCAAAATTCGTGGGTGTGGATGTACATCCATGAGGTTTGCATACTTAATCTCCAAATCTGCTAAAATTGTGATTTTTGGTGATATTTGTATGAAACTGTTGTTCTTGTGAATTTTGTGGCTTGTTCTTGCTTGAATCTGTTTATTATAGTTGTTTGAGTGTTAATTGATGCTTGGTTGGCCTGAAATCTCATTGTGCTTTTGAAAATTTTGATTTGAAAAAGTTAAAGGGGTGTTTGGGTCTACTGGTTTATGCTTGTAATTTGTTTTTGTGTTAAGGGAAGGTGTTGTTTATGCTTTGTATCTGATATACCTTTGTTTGAGAGTGTTTTGCTGCAAGTTTTGGGGTTTGAACACTTGAATTACTCAATCTGCTATATAGACCTTGTTTCTGCTTGTTTTGACCTAGGATTTTGGGAACACTTAGTGTGTATGCATGCTTAGGGATAAAAGTGGTTTAAACAAAGTTAATATAACCTGTTTGAAAGATTTGAGGTGTTGAAATTGGCTTGTGTGTCAAATACATCAGCAAAAGTAGAAAACTGCATGTGTTAGTGTTCATCAGTAACTTTCATTGCTTGAATCTTGCTTAATTCTTTGAACCAGTGCATGAAACCTGTTTAGACTTGCTTATTGGAGTTTACTATAGCTTGTGTGTGCATTTGGTTGAATTTGGCTGGCTGATTTGTGCTAAAACTACTCTTGAATGCTAAACTGCTTATTGTTCATGTCTGTATCATGTCTGATGAATGATTGATTAAACTGTATCAATTGGGTGTTTGTGATTGTGTTATTTTGATTGTTATTGACTCCTTTTGATCCAAAGATCATTTGGGTGCCTTTGTGAAATCTGAATCTCCAAAAAAGTCACTAAAGACAAAAAGTCAAAATAGTCAAGCAGTGGAAAAAGTTTCTACTGCTCAACATCCAAAACTAGCCCCTGCTAGTGCAATTTTGTCATCAGCTTATCAATAAGCTATTCTAGCTTATTCTGACTTGCAACAACTTATTTTTTGTGATAGATCTTCATTATTTGACCCATTTAAGTGAACTAGAGCTTATGAGACTTTGACTTTGACTTTTTACTAGAAAACCAACTTGTTTGACTTTTAACATAAGTGCTTATTTGATTTTCCAGCTTATTGAGTGTGCTTATTTGAAAGGTCTTTGGTTTTTAAGCTTAGTTTTGTCAAAAGAAACATTTTGCAACTTGAATCAGCTTCTGAGGTGGTCTAGATCATAAAAACGACTATTTTGTCGTTTTGTGAATATGTTTGTGACTTGTTTCTGGCTTATTGAGTGGGCTTATTTGAAAATTATTTTTGCAGAAGTCTTTGTTAGGTCAAAAGAAGGTTGTGTGTTAAATTTTAGCTTATAGCATCAGCTTATGGCTTAATGGGTCAAAAAGCCTATTAAGAATAAGCTGCTTATTATAAGTTAGCTTATTTCACATTTTCAGCTTTTGGGCCTTTGGAAAAAGTTGTTTAAAATCAAATTTTGAGTCAACCTGTGCTTTTTGGGCTTATTCTGAACACTTTTTCTTATTGGGCCTTAATTAAGCCCAATAAGGGACTGTTTTGGGTTTGGCCCATTTTCTAGGCCCAATAGGGGTATTTAGGTATTTTCACTTTCATTTCTGAGTTATTTAGGTTAAATTAAGCTAGTTTGCAAGTTTTTAGAATTTTTTATAATTTTTGGATTTTTAATATTATTTTAATATTATTTTATTATTAAAAATTAAAAATCTGATTTTATAGGTTTTTATATTTTTCCTAGGTTCTAAATACTTAATTAGTATTTTTGCAACTTTCCAATTATTTTCTAGGTCTTTTAATTATTTTCTATAATTAATTTAAGATTTAATTGATTTTAGGAGTTTTTAATTGTTTAAAAATAGTTTTAATTGGTTTTAAAATTTTGAAAAATAGTTTTTAGCTTAATTAGGATATTTTTTAGGGTTACAAACTTGAAGATCTTGTTTAGGGCTTTTTAATAATTAATTTTGATTTTTAGGGCTTTAATTAGCATTAAAAAGTCATTATCTAATTAATTAAAAGGTTTTTGCAAGTTTTGATTTTTTTGTAAACTCTTAGAATATTATTAGGGATTTTTGGTAATTGTCAGAAATTTTTAGGTTAAAATTTTAATTTTGGTGGTTTTTACGACTTTACGTGTACGCCTTTTTAGACTTAGTTTAATCCGTCTTCATAACCGTCATTCTCTTCTAATCCCCTTTCTATTCTTCTTATTCAAATATAATCACAATTAATCCATATCATTACACACATAACACACTAGCCTCCTTGAGAACGAACTTAATTGGTCATTAGTGCTTGGTTTTCCTAAACCGACACTTAATACTTGCCACTTTTGTCATCCTTTTCCTAAAGGGTGGTAAAAACTCAACTATCACCGATCAACATTCTGATAATCACAAATTATTCCATAAAAAATTTCGAATCATGTGTAATTTGACTTGGAATTTTTGGTTTATCGAGGACATATTTTAGGGGATTTTAACATTGTTTCTCGACTTCAACTCACAACAACAAACACATTTACTTTCTTTCATTGATCGATCAACATTTGTAAATCTTAACTTATTGAAATGGAGTACACATCTCTTACGGATAAGTCCATCCTTTCGGGTACGGATAATCGTCCACCAATGTTGGTGAAGACTATGTATGAGGAATGGGCTTCCCGAATGGAACTTTATATGTTGAACAAGGAGAATGGACATCTCATTTGGGCATCGGTGCTCAATGGACCATTAGATTATGGTACAGTGACGGAAGGTACGTCTACTCATCCTCGCACAACGGGTGAATTGACTGGAGATATGAAGATTCAAGACAAATGTGATAAGTATGCTACAAACATCATTCTCCAAGCCCTTCCTCCAGATGTCTACAAACTCGTCAGCAAACATAAAGTTGCCAAAGAGTTATGGGATAGAATTCGTGTTCTCATGCAAGACACCTCGTTAACTAAACAAGAACGAGAGTGTAAGCTTTATGATACTTTTGATAAGTTTGCCTATGTGCCAGGGGAGACTCTCAATGATTACTATCTGAGATTTACCCTATTGTTGAATGAGCTCAATATCTATGGCATAACAATTCCTACCTTTCAATTGAACACCAAGTATTTGAACACTCTTCCTTCAGAATGGAAAAAATACGTGACGGATGTTAAATTGGCTAAGGACTTGCATAACACCAATGTGGATCAACTTCAAGCTTTTCTTCAACAACACGAATGCCATGTGATCGAGGCTCGGTTGTCTACACCTCAAGTTCATGATCCACTTGCAATGTATGCTTCTCAACAAAACATGGCTTATACTTATCAACAACCATCATACTTGCAGCAACCACCACCACACACCTATCAGCAACCATCTTATCAACCACCAATGATGCCACAACAAGCATTTCAACAAGGTGTTCATCAACAATCTTTTCCGCAACAACCATCATATCAGACATCACCATCACAAGCCAACACTTCTCCAATGGGCTATACTCCTCAGCAAGGATATTTTCCAATAGAAGCATAACCAGCACAAGCTTTCTACTCTAATGAACTTCCACCAATCCAAGCACCGGTCTTTACTCCAAATGATACGCCAGCTGATGTTCTAAACCATCTCACAGCCTACTTGTCAAAACTTGTTGCAACTAGAGGATTTCCACCAACAAACAATCAGCTCCGCACCTCATCAAATCCTCGACAACAAGCCACTGTTCAAGATGGTCAAGTGACGGTGCAACCAATTCAGGGAAGGAAAAATTCATATGGACCTCCTACAAGGACTGGGAACAATCAAGATGTGAATTCTCAAGCTAGTGGAAATGGGAGTCCTATTGGTCCTAAGAAGGTTGTGACTTGCTACAATTGCCGAGGACAAGGTCATATGGCTAGGAAATGCACTCAGCCGAAAAGGAGGAGGGATGATGCATGGTTTCGTGAGAAGATGTATTTGGTTGATGCTCAATCTAAGGGGAAGATTTTGGATTCAGAGGAGTTAGCATTTCTTGCAGACCCAGGGGCAGCAGATACTGAAGGCATTGCATTCGTTTCTACTTCTAATGCAGCTTACCAAGCAGATGATCTTGACGCATATGATTCGAATTGTGATGACATTCACTCTGCCCAAGCTGCTCTCGTTGCTAATCTCTCTCACTACGGTTCTGATGTCGTCAGTGAGGTACCAACCACATCTAATAATATTGATGATAACCAACATCAAGTTGGGCATGAAAAGGACAACCTCGAACAGCATTCGGGAACTAGTAACTCAAATGTGGTACCCAATCCTACACATTTGAGTGAACCTCAACCAAATGCTATGACGGGTATGGAATCTTATGCTCAACATGATTTGGTCATGGTGCCTAAACATATTATTGATCAAATGCATATGGCCCTCAAACAATCCGTAGATACCAATTCCACCCTAACTGTTGAGCTTGCGTTGCATAAAGAAAAGGTCAAAACTTTTGAAATGGTCCCTCAAGCAGAGAAAATAACATGTTCTGAATTTGACCAATTTCGTTTTGAAAAGATTGAACACTTGAAAGAAATAGAATCATTAAAAGCTAATCTTTCTAATGAATTAAAAGAAAAGGAGTCGGTTGTCAATGATTTTCATAAACTTAAAATGGATTTCGAAACTCTCGAGTCTAAAAAGGTTGAATCAGAAATTAATGCTACCAAACTTCTTAAATTCAAGGAACAACAGCTTTTAAAACAATACGCTTCCACAGAAAAGGTTCATCTTTTAACTAAATCATTTAAATAACTCGAACTTAAACGTCTTCAAGATTTACACCTATTCCCGGTTATGCAAAACAAGCTCAGGAATATATTTACGGTCTTTATGATATGACCATAATTGGCAAATCGAAAGAAGCACCTTTTGTTCGTAGTAATGAGGAGACACAATAACTTGCGGATGAAACTCATTCTAAAATGCTTTCAAAATTCCATACAATTGATTATGATCAACATAACAAAGATCAATTTTCAAAAAAGACACGCATTCGCTTACAAAAGGAATTAGCAGAATTGACAATTCTTGTGCCCCAAAATTTGTCAAATGAAAACCTTCCTAGTACGTCTCCTACACTTGTCAAAACGGATTTAACAAAGTTAATTCCACCGGTAAGCAAGGCGTCCGTTAACTTAAATGCGGTTCACCAACACTTAGCCGATTTTGACAAGGTCATTTTGGAACGTACGACGGCTTCGGCCATAACGGAAGGTGAATGGAATTTCGAGCACACTAGAGCTGCGTTTCGAGACGAAATTGTTCCGTTTGTAAAGAATGTTAAGGCTTGTCTTAGAAATCTTGATCAAGATCTGCTTTTGGAAATAGAAGACGTTAGATGTGTTTTCAATAAAATGGAAGATGCTTATGAAAACAGTTTACTTGAAATAGAACGGGTTTCACGCCAAAATGATCAACTTCTGAAGCAAGTGATGTCTCATGATATAGTTTATGTCTGTGTGAATAAAAGTGTTGATAATGATTCTATTGTGCATAATGTTGAATCTGTGGATACTGTGGTAGATAGTACTTGTCACGAATCTGACGCTGAATTTTTAAAGCTTCAAGATTCATATTCTTCGCTTTCAAAACGTTTTGATGAGATTCAAACACATTGTATTTCGCTTGAATGCAAGCAACAATTTATTCAAGAAATCTTTGAAACGTCATTCGAAGGTGTTAATATCGATGATGCAAACTTTGAAAAGAATTTTCGATTGAATTTACAATCAAAACAGCGTCAGCCAAGTGACAAGGTTGCTCAATCTTTGCCGATAGACATAGAGAAATCTAAGGAGCTTAACTGTGTGAACGTACTTGAGGCCGCTGAGAATTTTAAACTTGATCTAGATAATCGGGTTTCCAAGATTTTGTCCAAAGTTGATAACTTAAAACAGAAAAATACACGACTCTTCTATTCAGTAAAGCCCGCATGTGTTCATACCACTGTAGAGAATCAATCGTTGATTGAACAATTGAATCGAAAGTCGGTGGAAATATCTGATTTGAGGGAACAAATTTGTGATAAGAATCTGGTCTTGGCTGAGTTAAAGGAAACACTTCGTACTCTAAAAGGTAAGAATGTCGTGGATAACGCAGCCACTGTCTCAGCATCGCCCTCTAGTGCAATCAAAAGGAACCTAATAGCCGTCACACCACTTAACAAGGGCCCTAGGACTAAACCATCTCAAAATTTGGTCACTAAAGATAAGGCGGAATCAAAACCAGCTTCTAATATTCCCGTGTTGCCTTCTACAGGAGTAAGCACCACTACTAAGGCTCAAAGATCTAAGCATAAAAGAAACAAGAAGAAAGATAGGATCTTGCCCCCATCTAGTAGTCAAGTGAAGAAGAAAGTAGAAGCCCATCCTAGGAATGTTATTTCTGTTTTGAATAAAAAGAATCATGTAGCTAAACCTAAAGGCTCTGCGGTTGTGTAGCGTTCTAAGCCTAGTGTGAATTCTAATTTAAAATGTTGGAATTGCAATGAATGTATGTTTTCTAGTCGTCATGATTCTTGCCTTATTGACCATGTGAATGAGATGTATGCCCGGAAAAATGGATTAGAATGGAAACTGACTAGGAAAGTGTTAACCCAAGTTGGTTGGATGTGGCGCCCCACTGGTAGAACTTTCACTATAGTAGGAAATATATGCCCTTTGACTAGGATCACTCCCACTAAAGCGAAGAAAGCGTGCCCTTTAACTAGGAGTACCAAGGCTACCAAAACACAAGCGTGTCCTTTAACTAGGAACACCGACACTACTGTAGGAACCAAGTGCCCTTTAAATAGGTCTACTCCCACTGTAGTGCCCGCGAATAATCCAAAACCTAAGAAAGTTGGAACAGTAAAACCTGTTAGTGCTAAAACTCACATTAGAAAACGCAAGAAATCTAAGGGTCACAAACCTGTTAGCAATTCTGATAATATTTTATCTGTATATGCTAACACTCCGGAACCAATAGTTTCCAATGCATTGTCTACTGTTGTTGTTGAAAACAGGTGGTCCGAATTGTTCTCTGGTATTTTGACTCTGGTTGCTCCAAGCATATGACCGGAGATCGCTCTCAGCTTAGAAATTTCGTCAGCAAGTTTCTTGGTACGGTTCGATTTGGAAATGATCATATTGCAAAGATAATGGGTTACGGTGAATATCATATTGGGAATGTTATTTCGAGAGTGTATTATGTGGAAGGTCTCGGTCACAACTTATTTTCTGTGGGACAATTTTGTGATGCAAACCTAGAAGTTGCTTTTCGAGAGCATACCTGCTTCATTCGTAATTTTGAAGGGGTTGATTTATTGAAAGGTACTCGAGGGAATAATTTGTATACTTTGTCTCTACAAGACATGATGGTCGCTTCTCCCGTATGTCTTCTCTCCAAAGCATCGAACACTAAGTCATGGTTATGGCATCGACGGTTATCTCATCTTAACTTTGACGCTATTAATCATTTGGCAAAAAATGAACTTGTTCGTGGTCTTCCTAAACTTTCATTTCACAAGGATCATTTGTGTTCCGCGTGTACAATGGGGAAAAGCACTAAGAAATCTTACAAACCCAAGACGGAAGACACCAACCAAGAGAAACTTTATCTTTTGCATATGGATCTTTGTGGTCCAATGCGTGTTGAAAGTCTTAGTGGCAAAAAGTACATCCTCGTCATTGTCGATGATTACTCTCGGTTTACATGGGTGAAATTTCTTAAAGCAAAAAATGAGGCACCTAAATTCATCATCGGATTTCTCAAGATGATTCACGTGCGTCTCAACACTACTGTCCGACGCATTCGTACAGATAATGGAACCGAATTTGTGAATCAAATCTTACGTGATTATTATGAAGAAGTTGGCATATCTCATGAAACATCCGTTGCACGCACTCCATAACAAAACGGTGTCGTTGAAAGGCGAAATCGCACACTTATGGAAGCTGCTCGAACGATGTTAATTTACGCAAAGGCTCCATTATTTTTATGGGCAGAAGCAGTATCTACAGCAGTGTACACCCAAAACCGGTCACTAATTCGTAAACGCCATGGTAAAACACCTTATGAGCTTCTCCATGGAGAAGTACCAGATTTATCATATCTTCATGTATTTGGTTCTCTTTGCTATCCAAATAATGATGGTGACAATTTGGGAAAACTTCAACCAAAGGCTGATATTGGTATTTTCATTGGTTACGCACCCGCAAAGAAGGCATACCGAATCTACAACCGTAACTCTCGCAAGATCCTCGAAACTATGAATGTTGATTTTGATGAGCTGACAGCAATGGCTTCTGAGCAAAGCAGCTCTGAACCCGCACTTCATGAAATGGGACCCAGTAATATTAGTTCTGGTCTTGTCCCAAACAACCTTACTTCATCATCATTTACACCACCTTCTAGGAATGAATGGGATACGTTGTTTCAACCGTTCTTTGATGAATTCTTTACTCCTCAAACTATTGTTGCTCCAGAACCTGAGGTAATAGCTCCGGTAACCGAAGTTGTTGCTCCAGCAACCGAAGCATAATCAGACACATCTGCACCTACAATTGGTCAAGATATACCATCAACAAGTAATTCTTAAACAACACATGTTTCAACTACCCATGTCATGCCTATTGATGATGAAGAGGATGATGATGATCACGACTTGGAATTCGCTCAAATGCGTGAACTTCCATTCTTTGGTGTACCAATTCCCGACCCTAATCAAGCCGGGTCGTCCACCTCAGAGGAAGCTCCAACTACAGTTTACTCCAATCCACGGATTCGTGAACATGACAACAAGTGGACAAAGGATCATCCTATAGATTCTATTATTGGTGACCCTAATCGTCTGGTATCCACACGAAGTCAGTTACAAGAAAGTGAAATGTTTTGTCACTTTGATGCTTTTCTCACTGAAGTTGAACCTAAGACATGGCAACAAGATTTTACTCAATCCTGTTGGATAGAAGCTATGCAAGAAGAACTTAACAAATTCATACGTCTTGAAGTTTGGGAACTTGTCCCATGCCCGGATCAAGTGCAGTTACTCACTTTGAAATGGGTTTACAAGGTGAAACTCGATGAGTTAGGCGGAATATTGAAGAACAAAGCTCGACTAGTAGCTCGTGGATACAAGCAATTATTGGGCATTGACTTTATGGAATCCTTTGCACATGTTGCCCGTTTGGAAGCTATTAGACTATTCCTCGCTTATGCAGCCCATATGAATATGATCGTCTATCAGATGGATGTGAAGACGGCATTTCTTAATGGAGAAATCAAGGAAGAAGTCTATGTTCAACAGCCGGATGGTTTTGTGAATCCTAATTATCCTAATCATGTGTATAAGCTTAAGAAGGCTCTCTATGGGTTGAAGCAAGCTCCACGCGCATGGTATGATCTACTTTCACAATTCCTCATTTCGCAAGGCTTCGCTAAAGGCAAGGTGGATCCCACGTTGTTCATACAGAAACGAGGTAAAGATATGATTATGGTACAAATATATGTTGATGATATTATATTTGCAGCCTCGACCCAGACCTTATCGGATGAGTTTCGGACACTCATGTCTTCCAAGTTTAAGATGTCAATGATGGGCAAGGTATCATTCTTCTTTGGTCTTCAGATACCTCAGAGTCCCAGAGGCATCTTTATCAATCAATCCAAGTATGCCCTTGAATCGCTAAAGAAATATAAGATGGAATCTTGCGACCCCGTGGATACTCCAATGGTGGAACGAACTAAACTTGATGCAGATCCACATGGAGTTGCCGTTGATCCGACACTTTATCGTGGAATGATCGGTACTCTTCTGTATATCACCGCTAGTCGACCTGATCTTCAGTTTGCTATTTGTATGTGTGCTTGGTATCAAACTCGACCTACTGAGTTACACTTGGCTACTGTGAAACGGATCTTTCGATATCTTAAAGGAACCATTTATCGGGGACTTTGGTATTCGAAGGACTCTTCGATTGCCCTAATGGCATATGCAGATGCGGATCACGCGGGTTGTCAAGATACAAGGCGTAGCACGAGTGGAACTTTGCAACTACTAGGCGATCGATTAATCAGTTGGGCATCGAAAAGGCAGAAAAGCGCTGCAGTTTCAAGTACGGAAGCAAAATACATAGCTATGTCCGGTTGCTGTGCTCAAATTCTTTGGATGAGATCGCAATTAACCGACTATGGTCTAGGTTTCAACAAAATTCCGATGTACTGTGACAACAAGAGTGCAATTGCCTTATGCTGCAACAACGTTCAATTCTCCCGGTCGAAGCATATTGACATTCGCTACCATTTCATCAAGGAGCAAGTAGAAAATGGAGTAATCGAGCTTTACTTTGTCCGATCTGAGTATCAATTGGCGGATATTTTCACGAAGGCTTTAGATCGCGCTCGAATTGAATTTTTGGCCGACAAGCTAGGAATGAGAACCTTCTCGTCTGAGACTCTAAAGGAACTAGCAGATGAAGCGAAAGAATAGTCTTGGTAAAACTATTCTCCGTATCCTTGGTGATCATTTGTATATATTGTTTATATTTTTATCCTCAAAAGCAAAATACAAAAATATAAAACCATATAAAAACCATAAAAATTAAAAAATTCATAAAAATCCAAAAATATTTTTACTTTATTTTTCAAAGGCATGTCTTTTGGTACGATAATATTTACGGCCTTAGAAATGTTGATTAATATTGACACGGCGCCATAAATAGAGTTCGTACAAAAGTTGTAAATATTTCATAAAACATGCCAAATAGGCTTGTAGTTATTTCAGACTGCAACCTGGTTTTCATATTAAAGTCAAGTATTTCTTATGAAAGCTTTGGCTAACAACAGGAATTAGTTTTCTCGGGCAAGGTTTACTTTAAAACCTTGTAAGGGATCAAGTTTACTTTCTAACTTGGTCTAACACAAATTTATGTACGTTTCAGTGCATTTATTTGCTAAAACAAGAGAAGTCTTGTTTTTATGAAGCTATCATCTCTACAACCATGGCAATCTACAATTGGTATCTACATACTCGACGCTGCAACTACTCAACCGACGGCTACAGCTCTTTCAATAGAACACGGGTCAACAATTGAGGGGGAGCAATTGTCAAGCATTCAGAATCTTCGATGCCGAAAGTGCCAAGTTCACAAGTTGGTGTCAAGACAAGAATACCAATCGTGCATGTGGTGTCAAGAGATGACTTCAGACGTGACGAGGCGACCACCATATGCTGACAAGAACCATTTGATTTTATCATATGATGTTCTCATCAATCAGGTCCAACCTTGTCAATTCTTTTTAATATGGTGAATATGTGATCATGCTACAATTCGATATCATATCTCATGCATTTGATATCATGAAGATTAAACGGACTTGCATTTTTCTTCCCAAAACCTTTGTTAAAACTTCATTAAATCAATTGATATTAAAAACATCGATTGGGTTAATATTTTTAATATGGGGGAGAAAATGTGATTTAATATGAGATATTATCACAAATGGTTTCACTTAATGTGCTGGCTCATCCCGACATATGCGAAATGTTTTCGAATATCGTGGCATATGTTAAGGGGGAGCAAAACGGATTTGCATATCAAAATGGATTTTCATGGTGACATATACTTACCCAAAACCCATTTATTTCACGACAATGGAGATTGTGGTGACATAAGTATGGTAGGATAGGTTAAGTCCTATGATTCTTCCAGAACCGGAGGAATCTTCCCAAGGACATTCCATAGCTAGAAATAGTAGTCCTTAGGAAAGATGGAGAAAGATTGTGAACGTAGTTGAATGCCGACCAAGTACTTAAGTTAGCACTGGAACAATCACAACAAGGTGCTAGTTATGACGTATTGGTAAGCATTGAAGGGGTTGAAGAATGAAAAAGAATTGTAAAGATAAAGGGTGTAAAGAAAGAAGCCCTCCTTACAACTTTAGGCAGAAACCGGGTCAACAAATATACTATTGAGATCATTTTAATGATGCTCGATATTGAAGATAGACATCATGGACCCAGTGATGCAATGCACAACCCATCCCAGCTAACTCAGATATCTCTCAAAAGGTATTTGTTTTATTCACACGGAGACAACGCATTATCTATTGATTTATTCACTCCGAATAAATTGGTATTGAAAAGGTGGCACTCCTCTCCAGCCTCCGATCACTAAAATCCAAAATGCACGATCGAGTCTAGAGCCATTTGAGATCATCAAATATCTCATTAGGACACACTTTCATATTTCCTTGCTTCTTCACACACTGTGAAAAGTAAGAAAGATTTTGAGAGTCCTTCGCAAAATCTTCATGATCTTGTCTGAACATCTGAGTAATACGAAAGTATTTACAATGATGATGGAAATCCTTCTTGAGCGAACATTAAAAAGCTCATGGTAGGTGACTTGTGCGATTCTTTATGAATCAAACTTGTGATAACTGGAAAGCAACAGCTGTTTAATTCTTAACTAAATTTAAACACGTTCCAGGCCTCTATGCAATATCTTAGTGATCTTACCAGAACACTCAGAGTGATACCTTAGTGTTCACAGTGATGAGTGGAAATCCTTCTAATGTTAACCTCAAACAGCACTTGGTAGGTAACTTGCAAGATTCTATACGAATCAAGCTCGTGACAACTGGAAAGCAACGATGGTGCGGTTCTTAATTGAATTTCACTTGTTTCAGGAACATGAATTGACGGCTTCAAATCATGCGGATATTATTATCCAAATGATTCACTCTTTATGTTCGCAGTCAGCTTTGGACGGTCGAATAAAGAGAACGGGTTTACCCGCGAAATCCTGTCAGGAAGTTACTTAATTGAAACTATCCGTCACGGGTACGATATCTAATATCGTCCAACGGTCTTCACCGACCGGAGGTAAAATGCTACCGAATTAGAATGAAATGTTCAAAACCATTTCGTTCGTGTCCACTTATGTTGCGGAATTTGAAGACGGTGGCGTTGCGGGATCCAAGAAGAAGTCGTCCCCGCATGCTTATACTTTATGCACTTAATACCTCATCAAATTCAAGAAAGCCTAATAGTTAAGTCTTCCGCTATATCGCACTCTAAAACTTTCAAGAATTACGAAGGTATAAGTATGTGGGACATGGTGTCACGAAGAGGCAAAGATCACAAGTGATGGATGCACGAGATCAAGGCAAGAGATTGATGCTAAAGATTGATATCAAAGATCACATCAGCATGTTCACCAGAAAAGAAAAAAGAAAAGAAAGATGAAGACTACGAGCTCAAGACAAGCATAGTATGCTAGGTTTATTTCATTATTGTAACTCGGGTAACGCCCTTGTTTGGAGTGACCTCCCTTAGGGGGAGATTGTTGGAAATACGTTTTTACGTATTTAGGAAGACTCGGTCACTCCGACAATATATTAAGTAGTAGCTCGTAGTCTAGATATATTTGTTAAACAAACAAAGTCAAGCCTAGCCTACAACATGTGTAGGCCGGCCCAATATTGTAGGCCCAAGCCCATCACAAGGCTTGGGTATATAAACCTCTCCTTTGATGGAGAGGGTGTGTGTTCTTCATTTTTACACATAGTGAAAAAGTGTTTTTCTTTCACTTTCTCTCTCTAAGTGTGTGTGTTCTCACCATCTCTCTATCTCTTTCTCTCTCTAAAAACATAAGCAAGATTTACATATCCTACAGAGGAAGAGGAAAAAATTTTCTGTAAACCTAAAATATGAGAAAAATAATTCTCCAGATGTTTTTATTAAAATTGGTTTTGGGCCAAAAGTCCCACTTGGCCTCTTTCTTTTGTTCTAGCCGCGGCAAAGGGGCCCACCATGGGGTAAACCCATAGTTTTTCGTGTGTTAAATATTTTACGTGTGTGTTCGTGATTTATTATTAGTGATTTTGGTATTCGTGATCGTGTCACATTTATAATATTCATGATTTTTCGTTAATTATTGTCGTGACACGTGTATTAATAATATAAATGGAAAGTTTAAAATTACCGTGTTTTCGTAAGTTACTGTTCACGTGTACTGTTCATAGGTTTTTAATGCGGATTTTACAAGGAACTTCATGAACATATTGAAGACAATGTAGGATGTATAAATTGGTGTTACATCAGTATCTAATTGAAGGATAATCACATTTATTAAAATTAAACCCTAAATCACTAGAAACCCTAACCCGCCTAAGTTTTCTTCTCGATTTTACATCAAAACTTTGTTAAACTTCAAACCAAAGACCCAAACTTCTTAATTAAACATTATATAGCCTAATTAAACCCTAATCCATCACTAATCACATTCCTAAACTCTTAATCACCAAAATTACAAAGTTACAAGTTACAAGCCCTAGTTTTGAATCCGCCTAGGTTTTTCCCTCCAAAAATGCATTCAAACACTTTCCCTCATATTTTTAAACTTAGGATCAGTACTAATAGATATTTTGGGATATTTTTAAGTATGTATGCACCTCCTTGTGTGCTACACATCATTGATTTTATCTATATCTTATAGTGACCATTTCTAACCATATACGTAGATATTTTTGATCCTAGACCTCATGATTCACTCTTAGACTTGCATAGATCTTTCCTAGGCTTCATTAGTCACCACTCCCTGGTTCTTACACGTTATGGGAAACAAATTAGAGGCTAAGGCTTAGAAATAGTATAAATTGGAGCCTTTAGCTTCATTTTAGAATCATCCTTCCATTTCTTACCTAAACACACATACATTCTGTTCTCATACCGCCATTGTAGCTCTAAGAAGTCCCTAAGATCAGTAGCAAGATTTGGTAGAAGTTCTAGGAGTTCTTGAAGAGTTATGAGGAAGATATAGTTCGTATACCTCATTAGGAGCCATTTTGGAGCATCCTAGGTTTGTGTGAGATCATGCTGTTGTTTATGAGACCAAGTTGTGGTTTGTATGATCAAGCTAATTATATGTGAATGAAATATATCTGATTATAGCTCGGATTATATGGACATAAGGTGAGTTCATAGCCTCACTTTTTAAAATTTTTGTAAATGTTTTGAAAACCCGTGAGGGGGGATATATGCTACTTAAATATGAATTGTTTTGACTAATTGATTTCTAAAATATCGTGAGTTCATAGCCTCACTTTTTAAAAATTTTGTAAATGTTTTGAAAACCCGTGAGGGGATATATGCTACTTAAATATGAATTATTTTGATTAATTGATTTCTAAAATATCGTGAGTTCATAGCCTCACTTTTTAAATGCTTTCTAAATGATTTAAAACCCATGAGGGGGATATATGCTAAAACTGGAATACAAGTGCTTTTAAAATTGTATGGTATGATTATTGACACTATGTTTACTACTGCCATTAAGTCTCTTTTTAATCGTGAACCGCTAATCATTTCTTGAAAATGAGCACAAATATTGTGAATAGTACTATTTGGGGGTTGACATCCCCTATCTGGGAAAGTCGCGCTTGCTAGCAGCTGAAGGTTCTTACCTAGGCTAAACAGATACACTTTATTTTGCTTAACTCAGGAGTTTGGCAAATTGCCTACATAAGGGCAATTTGTTGGTTTCTGTATGTCAAGTAGCGGTGCATGAACGTAGTGCAGTATGATAACTATTTTATGTGGGTGTATAACAACGTAGCCTAGAGGATATACTTGTATTTAAAACTGTTATTACAAACCTATGAATTCACTCAACCTTTGTGTTGACTTTTATCATATATCTCAGATAATTGGTGACTGATAGCATGGTGCAGCACAAGGATGGCATGAAGAGGCACAAGACTGATATTATTCCTAGATTTTGGGAACCTTATATTTTAAAACTATGATTTTTTAATGAAATATAAAGAAAGTTGATTCAATCACTCTTTTGAGTTGTTTTCAATTATTATGACTTGTGTTCTATGAATTAATACCCCAGATCAATGTTCCGTTGCGTAAAGGTGAAATAGGTTGTTACAATACTAGTATAACCGATGTTGTGGGTGTTCAAAAGGATTAGACGCCATGTGTTACTCTTGATCCTAAATAGGGTATGTCGTTTTCTAACAAATTTATTAGTGAACCAAGTATTAATGGTCTTAGCTTTCGTACCTGTGAAACACAAGCAAGACATGGGGCCAATGTGATAGTCCCGTTGGAGTTCATATATGTAACTAGTGAAACGTATGACAATTCGGTGTATGGTTTCTTCTTGGGTAAACTGGTGGCATAACCTGTTGTTGCGAATTATGTTAGGAACACTTAGAGTAAATTTTGACTAGTTAAATGAATGCTTAACTTGTCGACCAAGTTATTTTTCTTCCAATTTAACTATATGGAGGATGTGAGGGCTATACTTCAGAATAGTCTTAGGTTTACTCAAAATAAACCTATTATTTTGAAAAAATGAGACCAGATATGAATATACTAAAAAGGATGTTCGTAATATTCCGGTTTGAGTTAAATTGCATGGTGTCCATATAACAACATTTAGTATGGATGGTCTAAGTGCAATTCCTACAAAACATGATACTCCCTTGAAGCTAAACTTTTATCTTCTGATATGTGTAAAAAATCATAAGGGAGGTCAAGCTATGCTACAATAATGATCGATCTTCGTGCTGAATCGGAGTTAAAATATAATATTGTGGTGTCTATCCCTAGATTCAAAGGTGGGGTGTCTAGTTGTGCACTATCCGTGTAAAATGTGAGTGAAAACCTCTTAGATGTTCAAGTTTAGAACTTTTGGTCATGTGTTTGATGAACGTCCTATGCTATAAGATCTGTTGGGGAAAAGAATGCAAAAAAGCCTAAGCAAGTTGATAAGCCAAAGAAAGCCGGTAAGGGTCTATCGGTTGGTACTACAGTGGACTTTAAACCTGTTAATCATATAATGGATCGATTCAGAGGAAGAATACCACTTCTAGTGGTAGAAAGAAACAAGATGCGGGTCCTAGTAAAGAGGTTAGTTACTCAAATTATTTTAATGTGATTCCGTTAAAAATGATGATGATTATGGTACAAATTGGGGGACTTTTAAGTTGTTTCCAGAAGCTTGCGATACCCCATTATTGTTTAAATTGATAAGATGAAAAGCAACATTATTGAGGGTATTTTTATTCTTGTTGATGATGACGATGGGAAGCCGCTTCTAGAAAAAAACATTAAATACTTAAGTGAGATTGACAACGTGGATGTAGTGGAACATGTGGATGATGATATGACAAGATTTTTGGCTTTTAAATTGTTTGATATAGAATTTGAAACTAATAGTCTGTGTGAACAATGGAAGGAAACTCATGGACATGTTGAAGATGAATTCACCTATACAATGACGATATGTATGTATATCAGGATATTCTGGACAATGTCTTGTGTGTAGCTGATAATTTAGAAACTAGGGTCCGAGGTCGTATGAATAATTAGTTTTCTATTTGTTTTGTGACTTTTAAGTCTAGTTTCGTTTGATTATTTTCATTTAAAGAAGTTGTTTGCTTATTTAACAGGTGGAGATATGAGACTTGCTGACATCCTTTATACTTAAATGTTTTTTGGTATAACAAAATTTACCGGAAAACATCGTTACGAAAAAATATATCCTAACTAAACTGTTAATTAAAAAAAATGTAACTCAACGGATAAAGAGAACGAATGGTGATGTACGTAGTCATCTGTTCTGTGAATAAATCATGATCTACATAATACTTTTATCATGTTTTTCAACTGCACGATAATCATATATGAATATTGTTTTTTTTGTCATAACTTTATTCACGTTGACCGAATGTTATGATTAATCTAGATTATAATCTTCAATGCCTTGCATTGCGGATCTTTAAAAATGTTGTCAATTGTATCAAATTTTCGAACTTAGGTTTATTATTCTACACATTCTCTTTCAAAAATTAAAAAGCATTAAAGATGTTAGAAAGAAAGGTGTAGTGGAGCAAATGTGTTCGCCGAGGTAAGGTGGCAGCTTCCCTGAGACTTGTCGTGAATCGCCGCCACACCGTTCCTCCTGTTTTGTCGAGTTTTTGTCGCCCAGACGGCGAATGAACGGAGAGGAGAGAAGGGAAATTAGCCGTTGGGAACGGCTAGTTTTAAAAAAAATAATTATATTCTTTAAACTTTTACTGTTATATATATCTTCACATTTAACACTTTTACCACACATATATTTTTATAATCTTTTCATCAAACAACAAAAATCATATAAAAAATGAGTGAAATATATGTTTGTCTACAACCAAATATATTAAGGACATGGGTCGAACGTTGTGCAATCCGTCGGAGACAACAAAAAGAATTTCGTGTTAAACCAACACATACAAGGTTTCAACGGCGTCTTATTGAGCAATTTAGGAAATCAACCCCAAAATTGGTAGTTTATTTTATTGTTGTGTGTTTTTAATTTTCAGGAAAAAAAATTTGTATTGTATTTTAAATTCCGTATTTGTATTTTTATTTACGTATTTGTAATTTATATTTGAATGAAATGAATTTAAATTTGTGTGAAAATAAAAAAAATAGTGGTGAAACGAAAGTGGAGAGGAAGTGTGTGCCACTACAAAGAGGTGTTTTGGTTGATTGTTTTATGATAAGGAGATGATTTGCACACTCTTCAAATTTATTGGCACATTTTAAATGTGTGTGTTATACCTATTATATCCTTAATATTTACACACTCCACTAATTGCTGTAAGGTTATAAATGTCACGATACACATAATTTGAGTGTACCAATCAAATTTTAGAGTGTGCAAATCATTACTCTTTATGATAATGTAACCCTAATGTGCCAGCAGCGAAGAAAAAGTGAAAAAGAGTTATCTTTCCGCTTGAGCTCATACCATCATTCATATATGTTGGATTTGTTGGATGCTATAAATGCTTGTTTCATATGAAAACCTAAAAAACTTGATGGATTGCTTTATCTATTGTCGATAAGTTTTAGATCAGCATCTTCATGCAACCTTATACGTTGTGCAACCTTAAAAATGGTCCTGATCCACCGATAAGATAACTCGGCTTTAGCAGATCACGCCGTTTAATTAGAGCACGACATGTGGCCCATCGGCAGTATACATTTACTTTAGAGCTAAAACGGAAGACAATTATTGCATCATTCATTCTCCTACTTGTCCTGCACTTCAACGTTCACAAACAAGAACCTGAGTATGATTGTTACCTTTTACTCGGAAATAATTCACAAACATCAAAATTCACCTGCCGTACGTTTCTTTGGAATCATGTCAAAATTTATATGCAGGTTTAACCATAATTTAAATCCAACGATGCCTTTGCATATACAATATTTAAGCGCGATAATTCTTTAACTTAATTGAGCCATTGCATTTTTTATGGCACAGAACATTTTCAGTTTTTTACCTACATAATTTATGACCAATATACAGCTAGCTGGCATAAACCTTCCCCTGCCTTTAGCCATGGTGAGTACAGAACTTCATGTTAAAGTTGACCTATAAATTAAAAGTCATAATGGAATTTAATTGGAAGGTTTTGTTTTAGAAAAAAGTATGAGTTGGTGGAAGTTGAGTGATAGATATGTTGCTATATAGAACATTAGTAAGGCATGCAAGGTGTGCCCTCCTCTCTTTTTATACAACCAAACTAGGTCTCTACCCGTCCGATGGACGGTTTTCTGAGTAACTGAGTAAATTAGTAAACATTTGTTTTAGTGTCAATTTCAAAATGTATAAAATTTGTGAGAGATTGATTAAAAAAGTTATTCAGTTGGAATTTTTATGTTAAGCAAAAAGAAAATTAAAAAAATACGTGCTTGGAAGATGGGCCTGCTTACTAACAAATGAAAAGACATAAATCGAAATTGCGAGAGTGCACAAACAGAAAAGTTGACTTACAACTGATTATAATAAACAAAACTTATTAACCGACATATAAATCGAAATTGCAAGAGTGCACAAATACATCTAAAATAAAAGTTTAAAACACTGGAAGTTGATCGTCAAATACATAATAAAACAACTGAACCATAAAACATAATAAAAGAGACGGATGCAACAATTAAACCCCCAGATAGAACAAAACGCACAATTAATCACATTCCATGTAAAACTTCTTTAAAAACAACATTCGTTGTAGTGTTGTTGCTTTCACATTCCTTGTCGTCACAGATTACAACTTTGAGTCCATTTTTACTCCTGACTCTCGAAAGTGCCACATATAGTTGACCATGCGAGAAAACAGGCCTCTCAAGAAACAAACCAACCTGTGATAATGATTGTCCTTGACTTTTGTTTATTGTCATAGCAAAACACACCGTTAATGGAAATTGCCTTCTATAGAACTGTAACGGCATTCGCTTGTCAGAACTGTTTAGGCGCATTCTTGGGATGAAGGTTATATCACCAACATTTGTGCCTGTTATAATTTCTGCTTCAACAACATGCGAACCCATTCTACGGACCAATAATCTTGTTCTGTTGCATAACCCAGCTTGTTGATCAATATTTCTAAGTAACATAACAGGAACACCTTTTTTTAATGTAAGGCTGTGATTTGGAAGCCCGGACAACTGTAAATTGTTGAGAAAATCAGGACTGTATAGGTTCTCATTTATACCGGTTGTTACTTCACACGGGGAGATTGTGTCAGAACTTAGGTAAACGTGTTCTTCTGTGGTTATAAGATCCATCATCCTCTCATTTATCTTATTCACCACATCATTTGTTGGAGCCAATATTGCCCTATCTTCAAAGTAACCAGGTGTTGACAGATTTGCAACAACATCTGGATATATTGCCTTAATAATAGCATCTATCGGATCACCACTTGTGTCTTTAATAAGTATCCCATTGGGAATCTCAACTTCAGCTTCGCCTTCTTGATCCTCTCCAACTTCACCATTGCCAATACTTAAAATCCAATCTGCAAATGCCTTTGTCTCTTCTGAATCATCATTATTATTTCCTACACGCAGCCTCATATTTTGGGTCAACTTAAGAACTTGTATATCATCCCAAATATACGAATACCGCAACGATGCATTTACAATTTCACTTCTAGTTCCTCTTGGAATTACTGGTAAGATCTATCGAAAATCTCCCCCAAATACAACAACAATACCTCCAAATGTTTTACCTGATTGCATGATATCTTTTAATGTTCTATCAAGCGCTTCAAAACAGTGTTTGTTCACCATAGGAGCTTCATCCCAAATAATTAATTTTGTTTTCCTTATTAATCCGGCCAGATCACTCTCTGTATTAATGCAACACGTTGAATCTTCATTAACATTTATTGGAATAGCAAACCGAGAATGCGCTGTTCTACCACCAGGGAGTAAAAGTGCCGCTATTCCACTTGAGGCAACATTCAAAACGATATCACGTCTGCGTCGTATTGCAGCCGACAGGGTGTTCCAAACAAACGTCTTACCTGTTCCACCATAACCATATAGGAAAAAAACACCGCCCGTTTTGTTATCCACAGCATGTATTATCTTGTCATAAGCATTTTTTTGCTCTGCTGTTAAACTTGTTAGCATTTTGCTATGATCAGCATTCAGTTTTGGAACATTATATCTCAGCTCATCTTCAACCAACCTGTTTATGGATTGAGATTCAACAGATAGATCAGGATATGGCATATTTGGAATTTATTTCAAACTTGTGCCATTTCTTTGAAGAAGCTTCTCAATAGCACAAAGTGTAAGATTCATTTTTTGTTCATCTGATAGTTCCAAACCTGTACATAAATAGATAACGGCATCAATACTTCTATAATCACCATGAGGATACGTACGATATCAACACTTTGAAAATTCACATATTAATATATGTTCTTATACATTAGAATTTCATATCTACTTAAATCACCGTTATCAACTGCAATATGTTTGCATAATAAAACATAAATAAAAAAGAATTATAGCAAAAAAAGTTATATACTAATAAAAATAAGAAGTTTAATTATGGCTTTATCAACTTATATAATATGGGCGTATTTTAACATATTTTGGCTTATTTTTCAGCTTATAATGATAATAAGCTGTAAGGGGGTGTTTTTTAAGCTTATTTATGGGTTTATGACCTTTTAAGATATCGGGTTATATTTTTATTTTTTAGCTATGATGAAAAATGAGCTTCAAAGGGGTGTTTTATAAGCTTATTTGTGGGTTTATGAGCTTTTATGATAACGGTGTATATTTCATATTTTTTGGCTTATCTTCTGGTTTATGACTTATGAGCTTAGTTTGAAAATAAGTTGAAAACTATGAGTTTATGAAATGTAAGCGGATATCATATAAGCTTATAAACCCATATTTTTTTGGCTTATTTTCAGCTTATTATGAAAATTTAGCTGTAAGGGAGGTGTTTTTAAGCTAAATTGTGGGTTGATGAGCTCATAAATATTGGGTTATATTTCATATTTTTGGCTTATTTTCTGGCTTATTATGAAAAATAAGCTGAAATTAAGCCCAAAACTATGGGTTTATGAAATATAAGCTGATATCATATCAGCTTTCAAACCCATATATTTTCGGCTTATTTTCAGCTTATTTTCAGCTTATTTGCATAATAAGTTCATAAGCCCGAAGATAAGCCAAAACAAATTGTGTTTATAAGCTTCTACAAACACCCCATATGTTAATTATATTAATTGATGTGTTTTTTTTCCAGCTATTTGACTTGATTTTGTTTACTTGAACAGATTGTAGGGATCGCGATTTACGGGATTCTGGTTGCGGCTTTTTATATCTGTCAATAAGGTTATGCAAATTCCCCTTAGTGTAACTAAATTTGATAATGCTGAGCATTTAAGGGGGTGTTTGTTTTAGCTTATTAACGGGCTTTCGAACTTCTCACCTTTAAAGGTTTGTTAAGAGATAAAAACTCTTATGTTTGAGTGCTTAACACTCTAAATTGCTTAATAAGATGTGCTGAAATTCTGATATGCTTTATATTGCAATCATAACGGTGCAATAGTTGAAGCAAAACCGTTAGTTTATGAATGTGGTCCATCATGTGGCTGTCCTCCCAGCTGTTACAATCGAGTCACACAAAACGGGATAAAACTCAAGCTTGAGATTTTTAAAACCGGTTCAAGGGGTTCGGGGGTTAGATCGTTAAGTTCGATATTATCTGAAAGCTTTATATGTGAGTATATTGGCAAGCTTCTAGAAGACACGGAAGCTGAGAAACGAACGGGTAACGATGAGTACTTATTTGATATTGGGCAAAAGTGCAGTAACTCGCTATACCCTGACGAGTCTGGTGAGATGGTTGATAAGACAGGGTTTACTATAGTCTGGTGAGATGGTTTACTATCGATGCTTTACATTATGGTAATGTGGGTCGGTTTATTAACAATAGTTGTACACTGAACCTCTATGCTCAGAATGTGATGTATGATCAAGAGGATACACGGATACCGCATATAATGCTTTTTGCTGTGGAAAATATTCCACCTCTACAGGAGTTGACTTATCATTACGATTATGCTGTCAATATTGTTCATGATGCTGATGGGAATATAAAAATCAAGAATTGTTATTGTGGTTCTTCAGAATGTATTGGGAGACTTTATTAGGTAAGTTGAGTCTTGGCAGTAAGGAAAATGGAGGAACATGGAATGTCAAGATGACAAGGAGTAAACCAAGGGTGTGCATTTTTTTTAACACAGCTAAAATTATAGGAGCAGTCTAGCAAAATGCTAGAAGTAGAATGACAACAATACAACAAAGTTTGGAAAGGCCATGGTTACACACTTGTGCACTCTATATCAAATTACAGATTTGGGGATAACTCAAAATTCGAAAGATAGCTTATCTCATGTTAATAGAGATGGTTCGGCCTCTGAATGAGGGTGATGCCTTATGTGGATGCCTGTTTATGAGCTGTTTGTGAGGGGGTTGCTGCAGACAGATTATCAAGTCGCCTTAACAAAGGAAATGTAGCCTGTTAAGGGCATAACATTGGATGATGCCATTCATGGAATAATGTTAAGTTGGCATTGATGCTATAAGAAATGTAGAGGCTGTTTGGATTGTCTTTTCTGAATGTTGCTTTGTTTATTGTTAGAGGTGAATCCACATTGGGTCATTGTAAACTGTTACTACTATAAAAACACGCATAAACATCTAAAGATGCAGGCATAAAAACACGGTCTCAGAATAATCCTACAAAATATTCTTTTCATGCACATCTTTGTATGCCGGTTTGTTAGTTTTTGCAATGCTTTACCTTGTATCGTGTTATATAGTGCAGTGATCCTTAGGATCCCGAATAACAAAAGTAGCTTATGACAGAAGTTGTAGTTGATTTGATTTGCTTCGTTACTTAATGGCTGTTGTCATTTTCATCGTTTTTGACGCTGTGATCAGCAAATTTCTGTTTCTAGCTATGTCAAAGTATGTAAGCTTAATAAGATGTGCTGAAATTCTGATTATGTTTTATATTGCAGGCACTTGCAGTCAAATTCTGATTGTAGACACTTGCATCCATTATTCTATTGATTGAACCAACTCAAAAAAGAAAAAGAGGGAAAATTTGAAAAACATGTTGAATCAGCTTACTTATGGTTCTATAATGGGTCACATTCTTATGAGTTTTTTCACTAAGATTGAGCGGAAATTAGTTAGGAAATTTATAAGGCGAAAGTTCGTTGATCCTTTGAGTAATACAGCTCAAATGGACCTTTACTTCCATTCCCACTTGTTATCAAGGATGATTCAGTTTCGCCAGATCCATCAGAAGATGATATCTCGTATTGTGTCCTCTGCGATTTTCAGGTCTGTTGGATTGCTATTGTAATTTTCATGTCTTAAATGGTGTTTGGCCTTTCATTTTGAAATAGTATATCTAGCTATTTAACATAAAATTTGCCGAACAGTTTAAAACTCATTGTTGTTTGATCACACAATTAGCTAATAAGATCTGTCAATAAGCTTATGCAAACGCCCCTTAGTGTAACTAAATTTGATAATGCTGAGGATTATATATCTTCACAGGTTAAAAAACATACCTGGTCTATCAAGAATTTTTCTTTGCATTGACTCCATATCCTCAGACAGCATCGTCCATGTAGATTCCCAAACATGTTCGGCCCTGCTTACCGTATCTGATGTTATTAACATTACAAACATAGAACGTAGATAATGAGCTGCTCCCCAGAAACTTGCTTCTTTAATTCCATCTATATATTCCTTATCATCATCTAACAATCCCATGGCGTAGCAAGCATCTTTATTAGTTTCGAATAATTGACCATCAACTGTACGGATTTTTTTCCATGACGTAGGTCCTTTCTGTTTGTTTAGAAGAATTCTGAAAAAATATGACTCACCAGCAGATGGTGATACATGATGCACTCTTCCAAGGCTAAATCCTTTCTTTCTTGGCCTCCACTTCTTTATATCTTGCTTCCACACAAATTTGGTAGGAAATTCAACATATGTCAACTCTTTTGCTTCGTCGTATATTTTATTGGCTTCCATCCACTCACTGAACATAGTCTCGTTGACCGTTGGGTTGTTGACGATATCTTCAATACAACTACCTTCATCAAAAAAAAATATTTTGTTCACCTTCTAAATGAAAAGGTAACCGCTCAACTGGAGGAGTCCTTTCATGAATATCAAATTGAAATATTCTCCATGCCGCCTCACAGGATGATACATATCGACAGTCGTAATACTCTTTAATTTCATCTAACTCTGCATCCACAACCGCAGCACTCGCTCTGTCATGTCCTTTGTTAATATATTTGAACAAATACTTTATTGAACCAACTTGGTTACACCATTCTACATTGATATGTGCTTGATATTTTTTTAGCAACACTTTGTTGTATCCAACAACGTATCTGTTATCCAGCTCGGTTCCAGATTTCGTAACCGTTCTACCATTATCACGTCGCCTATACACCGGATATCCATCCTCATCAATTGTAGTTTCTTGACAAAATTTCCAAGGAAATTTTTTTGAACATTTTTTCTTATCGTTCATACACGGGCTGTACGTATGACCTGGACCACATGGACCGTGCATCATCAAATCACTTACCAGTTCATATAATTCAGGATCAATGAGTTTATCCGGAATTTCGGCTGATATTACTCGATCTATATGTTCAGGATCTGGTAACTTGTCATTTGCGTGCAAAAACAAACATATATGACTGTGAGGAAGCCCTCGTTTTTGAAACTCCACTGTATATACAGCGGCATCATAATGAGAATAAGAATAGTTAGTTTACTTTTTCAAGGTTAGCATTGTCATTAGACATAAGTTTGGTTATGAATATAAATTAGAAAATTCAATTTCACCTGCTTCTACACGTCCAAAAAGCTTGTTGGTCTTTAAATCTTTCATTAATGTATCAAGCTTCATTTTGAACACCTTCGATACAACCTCTGGCCTATCTTCTGGTTTAAGATTTCTTGCAGCCATAAATCTGTTGATTTCTGGCCACTTTGTGTTGCAAGTGAATGTTATAAACAAATCGGGGTAGCCATAGTATTTGCATATAGCCATAGCGTCCAAATAATTTTGTAACATGTACCTAGCTCCACCAGTGTACGTACCTGGCAAGTAAATTTGTTTCCCGAGTCTTGTTGTACTTGTTTCTCCATTATTAACAGCGCTCGTTAATTTTGAATACAAAGCACATCTAAGAGTTTTCTGCTCGCGGCGCATAAAAAAAAGGCGCTGTGACTCTACCATTGTATATCCATCAACTAAAACCTGTTGGTAAAGCTTACGTGAATTATGCAACAATGAATACCGGCCATTATTTCTTTCCTGAATTCGATATGCTAACCATTCCCTTATTGTTACGTTTTTTTTCTTTTTCGTTCTAGAACATGAATCTTCAGCATGTTCAATATCTGTCCGATATCCATCTTCACCACGTGCATATATTAACGGATATTGTAAACCCAAATACAGCACATGTAATTCACTTATTCTTTGAAATTCTCCTTCATGACTTTCTACTACAATATCTCGATTATCCGATCCAAGCCCAATATCTCCAACAATCAAAGCAGCAACCTCATCAGCTTCTGGAAGATTGTAGTTTCTACCATCCCTCTTTCTTTTCCCAAGAAGCTTAATTTTGAATCTCTCGTTTTTGTTCTTGGAGAAACAATACCTGGCCCTTCTAAACTGTTTAACCAAAGGATTGATTTCATCTAACATTGCTTTAAGATCATGTATGAGGCCAGGATTTAATTGGTCATTTTTCTTGTTTGAACGCTCCTCAGTTTTACTGAAAAATTAAAGTATGATTTATTATAACATAAGATGTGTAAATTACAGATTATGCAATTTAACATTTTACAAAAATAAAAATCGACAGAATATACCTGCTGCTAGCCTTTATTCTGTTTGAAACCTCGTTTTCAGTATCATAGATGTAAAGTTGACAGAACTTAGGTATTTCGTTTTCAACCGGAACCAAACTGCCCATTCTATGAAAATTCTGACCTTGAATTCTGTAAATATAAGGCCCCTTCCCTTTATTGATTGACTTGTCAACTTTGGCACCCATTGATGTAAATGAAAACATCATGTTGTATCGTCTGATATTTTGAATGTAATGCTTACTCAACGGATGATTATTAGATAAAAGATTCATCAATAAAGGTGGAACCGGCTCATCATGTTCTTCTAATTTCACCTTCCGATGTAAGCAACATAATGAAAAACCAGTAGTCGCCGACTGGTTCATTCCTCTCTTACTCTCTAATTCCCATAGCATGGCACCACATTTAGAGCATTCATACGTCGGATCGCCAAGATCAATATAGACTGAGGTAAATATTTAATTCACAGATATTAGTTACACTCGGTTAACTTACATGTCAAGCTTACATTGATTAACGGGTATGTTATATAGTAAAATAGAATAGAGTAAACCTGATGAAATTCCAGAAAATCGCTTGTTATCTAAGTCCACGCTTACACCATCAACTGAATTTCGATCATTCTGTTGACCATGAGTAGTAGCAATGCCTTTACGATATTTTCTCGGTATGCCTGATCACGATACAGATCGTAAACATATAATGCATATAATATATAAACATATACTACTTTTTATATGATACTTTAAAAAATGAATTTTATATATTTGTGTAGTGTACATTAAACTTCACATTATAAACTAAAAGTATGAGTAGGAACAAATACCATTAGAAACGTCTCTTAGTGGAGTTCTCCTATTGATATATGCATTAGTATTAGCCATATTATGCATAGATAAACCACTTAAATTTGGTTGCTGTGTGATGTTTGGTAATTGGACACAACCATCTTTTGTTTTCTTATTGTTGATAATTAGTCGCCTTCTTTTCCTGGCTTCTGATGGATTGTTAGTCACACTGTGTCGGGTTCCATGTATCTCATTTGATGATGGATTGATAACTCTTGGTGTTGATGTCGTAGAACCTACATATATATTGTCAGATATTAGATACTCTAATACGAAAATTTAAGTACTTTAAGTTTCATTTGACCTTTTTCCATGTATCTCATTTAATCATGGATTGTTAGTTACACTGTGTTGAGTTCCATGTATCTCATTTAATCATGTAACTTGGCATAATATGTTAATAGATATTAAAGAGTCTAATAATAAAAGAAAAACAAATATGACCATTTCTTTGAATGTACTGTCCTTTGTTGTTCATGATTGTTTTTCGCAACTTCCTTGCTTCAGTCGTTGGGTTACTGACTGTTGATGTTGTAGCCCGACAAGGATCTACGTAGTATCAAATTTTGTAACAAATTAACAAACTTTAAAAGTACCTTGGTTTTAGTCTTACACTAATATAAATTAATTATGGATCAATAGATACAATTAATGTTACACAGGTTTACACAACCAAATTCACTTTATAAACATACCTGATATAGCATCCATTATTGGCATTGATCGAAAAGTGTATGGAGATAATGGATGTGAAAACTGTGAAGCTACAGGAGCAACATTTTCTTTATCACCGCGCATGTTGTTACATATGTTAGTACGTGAATGATGTTTACGAATGGTATTATGGTTTTTCATGTTAGTTTTGTGATCAGCATCAGATAGATAATAAGTTGGAGAGTCTATGAACTGTAGTTTGAGTTTCATATGTTGTTTCAAATTTCAAAAAAAAAACTATCGTGTGATTTAAATTTAAACAAAACCTAACTGCTTTACCCAAAAAAACAAAAACAAAACCTAACTGCTGTGTGTGGGTCACAAACATGTTAGTATGCTTTGGTTTAATAATTTTTATGTTGTGGGCTTATCCACCAATCCATATTGGGTTGGGCTGTGTTTATAAAATACTCATATTACTGTGTTAAAAAAAGTATTCATGTCATATGAAAGAAAATTGGTGTTATCGCATTTAACATGAGTTTTAAAAAGCAAGATCATAGTTTTATGAAACAAATAGTTGTTATATGACATAATTAGTATGACATAAAGTAAAGGAATTAACACATCATTTTATTAAACACGAATGTCATAACATAAGACAACATAAAAAGATGGACAAACTACAAATATTATATAGACAACATTTTATTTAATAAAAGTTATTCGATCTTCATACAACCATCATCTCTCTTTATCATTATAATTGTTTGTCATCATCTAATAACAAAGAACCAAGGGGCATTGATGTTTGCACTCGTGTAATGGCATTCCATCGTGGTGACCTAAGCAAGGCAATCTTGGAATAAATGTGATATGACCCGCATTAAAACCTGACATAATCGTAGCTTTGACAACATGGATTCCGCATCTAAGGACACGTAATATTGTTCCTTTACATAAACCTGATTTAACATCAATAGTTTTAGTTAACCTTACCCCTTTGAACCCGACGTTATTTCTGATTGGAACGCGTTTAACATTGTAACGTTACATGTATCATCATTACATATGTCATCAGACACGTTTTCCTTACCATGAATGTCGTGATTCTTTAACATTTTCATTGTATATGTCGATTTATGGATATTTATTTCGCGGAGTGTAGATATTGAGTTAAGAAATAAAATTATGAATGAGATGATTTAATATATATATTATGTAAATTTTAACGCATGGAGATTAGATAGATGAGATCAAGAGATATATATGCCAAACCCACATTTTATTAATGGTGAAGAACAAATTTAGGAAAACTTTTATTCATAGACTAAATCAATGAAACATTAATGGTTCACCATAGTTACTACTTTTGAATTACACTTCTTTACGATTCTATAAAGATTAGATTATGGTTTTCTAATTTGTTGCACATTTCCATCTAATTCAGTCGATACATACATTCCTTACAATATTAAAAAAGTATAAGTTTTATTTAGGCAAGAGACTTTTTTGTTCATGTTTTAACCCATACGAATATATGGGTTTCTGTAGTACTTGTAAATCTTCTTGTTTACATGTTCCCAATATTATATTTGTCACATTATGCAGCATTTAACAAACTTCATTGTATTTAAATTTAATAGGTGATGTGAATGTGTACCACTAACAATGGCAATATGATAAGATCATAAGATACACATTCAAATTACGAAATTGCATACAAAATTTAAGTCACCTTAACTTTTATATGACTAAGTGAATAACTTATAATGTTACAGACACAAAAAAATGCATTAAAATTAAATATCATGACAAGAGACAATTAGAAAGTAAACATACTAAATAACTTCAAACCATAGTCATAAAACCAAAATAAAGACAGTTAAACCCATACTTAGCATATTCAGACTGAAACTGACAAACTTAAACTTAAATAACTGACATTATAGCCTTAACACACAAGACTATAAGAGACACACAAACAACCTAGACTGAGTTTGGTTACAAAGACGCAAACATTATTATAGTAATACTTAAACAGCAGCCGTAAACTTCACGCAAGTATCCTTCTGCTCAGTTGGCCACTTTGTCTTTGCGTGACACGTACTTCTTCTTGTTACTTGAAGTAACAGATGGAGCACCATTATCTTTATCAACAGGAGCAATACCATGTTTTCCTTGTAGAGGGGTTGCAGCAACCTCAAGTGACTGAACCTTCACATTATCAGCCATAGATGATTCAACATCCTGCAATATTATTTAGTAGTACAATATAAATAAAATACAAATGAGTCACCATGATGTATAAAAATACAGTAGTATATGATAGATGGCAATAAGCACAATAATAGATTAATAGTATACCTTAGTTGGACTTGTTTCCAGATTTGAGTTTTGATTTGTTTCAACTATTGGTTCTTCACTATCAGTATCTGCTTCATACCCATCTTCATTTGCATTTTCAACTTCAGCCTGAAATTGTGAAACAGGTTGAATCATAGTTCAAATATACAAATATCGTTTAGTGTGTATGACACACTAATTTCTAAACATGCCTTTGAATTGAGATGCTTACCATTTCATCAGCATATAACTTGATGAACGTCTTAATGAAGACCTCACTTGATGTCATTCGACCAACAGTGTAAACAGGATAGTTGTTGACCAGGTTGTACCTACTAACATCAACCCTGAATAACAATTTCTTTCCAACCAAAGCGTTCAAGTCTGCTGGGTAATCTGATTTATTAGGTTTATTTGCTTCTTCTTCCTTCAACACGTAGGCACTCCTACCAACAATAGAAAACACATCTCGATCAAACATTAAGAAGGAGGCACACGCTGAATCATCACTGACCCTCACTTGGACTCTAAACCTGCATATAATGTCAAAAGAATAATGATATTAAGCTTTCAAATTGTTTAAGAAAAATGAGTATTTGTTATATAAAAAAACTTAATTTACTTTGGAATAACATCTACGACATCTGGACCATAGATTTCACATCTATAAGTATTACGGATCTTTCTTTTTCCAGCTTTCTTGCTATTCGTTTGATCGTCATTAGGAACAGCCTTGCAGTTGCACTCACAACATGCAGTGTAAACCCAGCCTTCTTCATATTCAATAGATGTTATCGTAGCCAAAACAGTACAGGCAGATATCTACAAATATTAACAACATTAAAATTAGAAAATATACAATGGTGTTGGTTTTGATATAATTATACACATAAGGTAGTAAAAAAACAAAATACTGATGGGTAAAGAAGAGAAACCTGGTCAACATCCATAAGTTGGTCAAGATTAACAGTTTTAGATCCAGCAAAGAAATACTTCTCTTGTGATGCCTCAGATGATTCAGTTGTCAGGTTTGAAACGTGAAGTGATGAAGTGTCATCACCAAAGCGTTCAAGAAGCCTGATAAAAAAAATGAATAGTATATAACATGTATACATGAAGATAATACATAAGATCAAAATGTACATACACCCTGGATGAACAGTTATAAAACATATAATACCGAATCACTTATTTACTAAACATTTGTTGTTTACTACTAGGGCTCTTTCAATTCAATTACCAAATCACACTTTAAATTTCAGGAGCACCTCAAATAGAACAAATTTTAACACTTTTTTTATCAGTAGATTACATATTTAATATTAACTCTTCAAATATCACACTTTAATTTTCAATAGCAGTGGATAATGTGTTAGATAAAGTGTGGCATTCTCATACCTTGATCTGAAGTCAACAATCTCCGGTATGTCCTCATTGATAAAAAATCTGCTTGAGTAAAAAGTGTTTGAAACACTTATGGATTCTGATATAAGTAGAAAAAAAAACAATTAGTTGAGGATCTATAAAATCAGAACATAACAGCAATTCAACATCATTTATAACATATATACAGCATACAGACTACAAAGTGATTTAATGTATCAATTCAAGACAAAAAGTATATACATGGCACAATTGTAGACAAAGAGATAAGGAGCCAAATCTGACGTGGCAAACTGGGAGCAATTTTAGATGTGCAGTTTGTGAAAGGAAAGCAAGTTATTAGATCCTGATCAAACAAAACTACCCACGTTTCATAGCAGTGAAATAACTGTTTATACTTCAAATGCTCTCACTCTTCTCTATACTTTTTAATCATGCTGTTTTTTGTTGTGAAAAATTGAAGTCTATAATAGAATCAAACGTTACATAACTCACTTGATCTATATAGACATACTCCTATGATCACATATCAGAAGCAGCATACAGATTGACAAATTCAATAACATACAGATTGACAATTCACACACTAACGTATATTGCACAAGTTCACTCATAGCTCTTACATTTCGTATATCAGTGATGTCAATTCCGGTGTCGAAAAACTATAACCAACATTATAGAATTGCCTTATAGATGAAAAAGACATATAAAACAGTTAAATATGATGGGTAGCCCATTCAATGCCCAAACTAAGTTCTAAGTTCTTACAGTACATATTTGGACCCCCAACATCCGCTATACGACATCTGAGATATGCCTGTTTTTGTTAAATTATCCTACTGATATCATATGTGTTATATATTATATATGGTTTTTATCCTACTGATATCATACATGTTATTTTATCCCACTAATATCTACTTCTATTAAATATGGTTTTTAAACAGATAATCAGAACATCACGTTGTATTTTATAACTCCTGTATTATAATCAATCGCAAAGTGTGTCCATTCTACTATTAATAGTTACTATACTGTATCAATTCACAATTTTAGTTTTAAGCATTTGACATAACATGATATATCACATAATGTAGCACCAAATATTTTGAAATACATACCTCTATACTTGCGGACACTTCCGAACTTAAAGATGCACACTTTAATGTGATCTGATGAGGCTTCCATTTTCGTCCTAAAATCATCAATAAACGCATCCCATATTGTGCACTTAATTTTTCGGCCCCTGTATGAAAAGAAGTTGTAAATACAAAGATAATTCGAAAGGACGGTATGTAATTAATTTGAAAATTAATTAACGCATATAACTCACTCTAAATCCTCGAGCTCAACAACCATTCTTCTATTGGGTTTCCCTTTCCTTTCGCCATGAACAACATCACCCACAGCAGCAACATAGCCGATTACATCTGAAAATTCATAATAAATTATAAGTTGCATGCTATGAGTCATTAAATTAAATTTACATATGTGTAGGTTAAGTAAAAAAAATACAAACAAAACTCACCAACAGCTTGTTCTTCCTGAACATTGTCCTCAAGAAATTCCGTAAAAGGAACAAAATCAAACCCATACTTGGATTCAAAAACAGACTGAATAGACTTCACTTTTGTCTTCCTGTGAAAGTTGATCTTCAAAGCATGGTTTGCAACCCTGTAATCAGCATTATTTTTTACAACATAAAAGTTGCTTAAACTAACGCTCCCACCCTCCTTTAGAAGTGAATCAAACTGAGAAACCATCTTATAACCAATTGAGGCACTTATCCTTGATCCCTAATAAAAAGAAAAATAAATATGCAATTGTTACAATCACAAGAATAAAATTTAATCAAAGTACAACAGTTAAAAAAGTATTACTACCATTTTAGCAAGTTATACCTCTTGATCCATAAGTATCATGATTGTTTGTACTGTCCTTTGTTGTTCATGATTGTTTTTCGCAACTTCCTTGCTTCAGTCGTTGGGTTACTGACTGTTGATGTTGTAGCCCGACAAGGATCTACGTAATATCAAATTTTGTAACAAATTAACAAACTTTAAAAGTACCTTGGTTTTAGTCTTACACTAATATAAATTAATTATGGATCAATAGATACAATTAATGTTACACAGGTTTACACAACCAAATTCACTTTATAAACATACCTGATATAGCATCCATTATTGGCATTGATCGAAAAGTGTATGGAGATAATGGATGTGAAAACTGTGAAGCTACAGGAGCAACATTTTCTTTATCACCGCGCATGTTGTTACATATGTTAGTACGTGAATGATGTTTACGAATGGTATTATGGTTTTTCATGTTAGTTTTGTGATCAGCATCAGATAGATAATAAGTTGGAGAGTCTATGAACTGTAGTTTGAGTTTCGTATGTTGTTTCAAATTTCAAAAAAAAAACTATCGTGTGATTTGAATTTAAACAAAACCTAACTGCTTTACCCAAAAAAACAAAGACAAAACCTAACTGCTGTGTGTGGGTCACAAACATGTTAGTATGCTTTGGTTTAATAATTTTTATGTTGTGGGCTTATCTACCAATCCATATTTGGTTGGGCTGTGTTTATAAAATACTCATATTACTGTGTTAAAAAAAGTATTCATGTCATATGAAAGAAAATTGGTGTTATCGCATTTAACATGAGTTTTAAAAAGCAAGATCATAGTTTTATGAAACAAATAGTTGTTATATGACATAATTAGTATGACATAAAGTAAAGGAATTAACACATCATTTTATTAAACACGAATGTCATAACATAAGAAAACATAAAAAGATGGAAAAACTACAAATATTATATAGACAACATTTTATTTAATAAAAGTTATTCGATCTTCATACAACCATCATCTCTCTTTATCATGATAATTGTTTGTCATCATCTAAAAACAAAGAACCAAGGGGAATTGATGTTTGCACTCGTGTAATGGCATTCCATCGTGGTGACCTAAGCAAGGCAATCTTGGAATAAATGTGATATGACCCGCATTAAAACCTGACATAATCGTAGCTTCGACAACATGGATTCCGCATCTAAGGACACGTAATATCGTTCCTTTACATAAACCTGATTTAACATCAATAGTTTTAGTTAACCTTACCTTTAAACCCGACGTTATTTCTGATTGGAACGCGTTTAACGTTGTAACGTTACAAGTATCATCATTACATATGTCATCAGACACGTTTTCCTTACCATGAATGTCGTGATTCTTTAACATTTTCATTGTATATGTCGATTTATGGATATTTATTTCGCGGAGTGTAGATATTGAGTTAAGAAATGAAATTATGAATGAGATGATTTAATATATATATTATGTAAATTTTAACGCATGGAGATTAGATAGATGAGATCAAGAGATATATATATGCCAAACCCACATTTTATTAATGGTGAAGAACAAATTTAGGAAAACTTTTATTCATAGACTAAATCAATGAAACATTAATGGTTCACCATAGTTACTACTTTTGAGTTACACTTCTTTACGATTCTATAAAGATTAGATTATGGTTTTCTAATTTGTTGCACATTTCCATCTAATTCAGTCGATACATACATTCCTTACAATATTAAAAAAGTATAAGTTTTATTTAGGCAAGAGACTTTTTTGTTCATGTTTTAACCCATACGAATATATGGGTTTCTGTAGTACTTGTAAATCTTCTTGTTTACATGTTCCCAATATTATATTTGTCACATTATGCAGCAGTTGACAAACTCCATTGTATTTAAATTTAATAGGTGATGTGAATGTGTACCACTAACAATGGCAATATGATAAGATCATAAGATACACATTCAAATTACGAAATTGCATACAAAATTTAAGTCACCTTAACTTTTATATGACTAAGTGAATAACTTATAATGTTACAAACACAAAAAAATGCATTAAAATTAAATATCATGACAAGAGACAATTAGAAAGTAAACATACTAAATAACTTCAAACCATAGTCATAAAACCAAAATAAAGATAGTTAAACCCATACTTAGCATATTCAGACTGAAACTGACAAACTTAAACTTAAATAACTGACATTATAGCCTTAACACACAAGACTATAAGAGACACACAAACAACCTAGACTGAGTTTGGTTACAAAGACGCAAACATTATTATAGTAATACTTAAACAGCAGCCGTAAACTTCACGCAAGTATCCTTCTGCTCAGTTGGCCACTTTGTCTTTGCGTGACACGTACTTCTTCTTGTTTCTTGAAGTAACATATGGAGCACCATTATCTTTATCAACAGGAGCAATATCATGTTTTCCTTGTGGAGGGGTTGCAGCAACCTCAAGTGACTGAACCTTCACATTATCAGCCATAGATGATTCAACATCCTGCAATATTATTTAGTAGTACAATATAAATAAAATACAAATGAGTCACCATGATGTATAAAAATACAGTAGTATATGATAGATGGCAATAAGCACAATTATAGATTAATAGTATACCTTAGATGGACTTGTTTCCAGATTTGAGTTTTGATTTGTTTCAACTATTGGTTCTTCACTATCAGTATCTGCTTCATACCCATCTTCATTTGCATTTTCAACTTCAGCCTGAAATTGTGAAACAGGTTGAATCATAGTTCAAATATACAAATATCGTTTAGTGTGTATGACACACTAATTTCTAAACATGCCTTTGAATTGAGATGCTTACCATTTCATCAGCATATAACTTGATGAACGTCTTAATGAAGACCTCACTTGATGTCATTCGACCAACAGTGTAAACAGGATAGTTGTTGACCAGGTTGTACCTACTAACATCAACCCTGAATAACAATTTCTTTCCAACCAAAGCGTTCAAGTCTGCTGGGTAATCTGATTTATTAGGTTTATTTGCTTCTTCTTCCTTCAACACGTAGGCACTCCTACCAACAATAGAAAACACATCTCGATCAAACATTAAGAAGGAGGCATACGCTGAATCATCACTGACCCTCACTTGGACTCTAAACCTGCATATAATGTCAAAAGAATAATGATATTAAGCTTTCAAATTGTTTAAGAAAAATGAGTATTTGTTATATAAAAAAACTTAACTTACTTTGGAATAACATCTACGACATCTGGACCACAGATTTCACATCTATAAGTATTACGGATCTTTCTTTTTCCAGCTTTCTTGCTATTCGTTTGATCGTCATTAGGAACAGCCTTGCAGTTGCACTCACAACATGCAGTGTAAACCCAGCCTTCTTCATATTCAATAGATGTTATCGTAGCCAAAACAGTACATGCAGATATCTACAAATATTAACAACATTAAAATTAGAAAATATACAATGGTGTTGGTTTTGATATAATTATACACATAAGGTAGTAAAAAAAACAAAATACTGATGGGTAAAGAAGAGAAACCTGGTCAACATCCATAAGTTGGTCAAGATTAACAGTTTTAGATCCAGCAAAGAAATACTTCTCCTGTGATGCCTCAGATGATTCAGTTGTCAGGTTTGAAACGTGAAGTGATGAAGTGTCATCACCAAAGCGTTCAAGAAGCCTGATAAAAAAAATGAATAGTATATAACATGTATACATGAAGATAATACATAAGATCAAAATGTACATACACCCTGGATGAACAGTTATAAAACATATAATACCGAATCACTTATTTACTAAACATTTGTTGTTTACTACTCGGGCTCTTTCAATTCAATTACCAAATCACACTTTAAATTTCAGGAGCACCTCAAATAGAACAAATTTTAACACTTTTTTATCAGTAGATTACATATTTAATATTAACTCTTCAAATATCACACTTTAATTTTCAATAGCAGTGGATAATGTGTTAGATAAAGTGTGGCATTCTCATACCTTGATCTGAAGTCAACAATCTCCGGTATGTCCTCACTGATAAAAAATCTACTTGAGTAAAAAGTGTTTGAAACACTTATGGATTCTGATATAAGTAGAAAAAAAAACAATTAGTTGAGGATCTATAAAATCAGAACATAACAGCAATTCAACATCATTTATAACATATATACAGCATACAGACTACAAAGTGATTTAATGTATCAATTCAAGACAAAAAGTATATACATGGCACAATTGTAGACAAAGAGATAAGGAGCCAAATCTGACGTGGCAAACTGGGAGCAATTTTAGATGTGCAGTTTGTGAAAGGAAAGCAAAGTTATTAGATCCTGATCAAACAAAACTACCCACGTTTCATAGCCAAGAAATAACTGTTTATACTTCAAATGCTCTCACTCTTCTCTATACTTTTTAATCATGCTGTTTTTTGTTGTGAAAAATTGAAGTCTATAATAGAATCAAACGTTACATAACTCACTTGATCTATATAGACATACTCCTATGATCACATATCAGAAGCAGCATACAGATTGACAAATTCAATAACATACAGATTGACAATTCACACACTAACGTATATTGCACAAGTTCACTCATAGCTCTTACATTTCGTATATCAGTGATGTCAATTCTGGTGTCGAAAAACTATAACCAACATTATAGAATTGCCTTATAGATGAAAAAGACATATAAAACAGTTAAATATGATGGGTAGTCCATTCAATGCCCAAACTAAGTTCTAAGTTCTTACAGTACATATTTGGACCCCCAACATCCGCTATACGACATCTGAGATATGCCTGTTTTTGTTAAATTATCCTACTGATATCATATGTGTTATATATTATATATGGTTTTTATCCTACTGATATCATACATGTTATTTTATCCCACTAATATCTACTTCTATTAAATATGGTTTTTAAACAGATAATCAGAACATCACGTTGTATTTTATAACTCCTGTATTATAATCAGTCGCAAAGTGTGTCCATTCTACTATTAATAGTTACTATACTGTATCAATTCACAATTTTAGTTTTAAGCATTTGACATAACATGATATATCACATAATGTAGCACCAAATATTTTGAAATACATACCTCTATACTTGCGGACACTTCCGAACTGAAAGATGCACACTTTAATGTGATCTGATGAGGCTTCCATTTTCGTCCTAAAATCATCAATAAACGCATCCCATATTGTGCACTTAATTTTTCGGCCCCTGTATGAAAAGAAGTTGTAAATACAAAGATAATTCGAAAGGACAGTATGTAATTAATTTGAAAATTAATTAACGCATATAACTCACTCTAAATCCTCGAGCTCAACAACCATTCTTCTATTGGGTTTCCCTTTCCTTTCGCCATGAACAACATCACCCACAGCAGCAACATAGCCGATTACATCTGAAAATTCATAATAAATTATAAGTTGCATGCTGTGAGTCATTAAATTAAATTTACATATGTGTAGGTTAAGTAAAAAAAAATACAAACAAAACTCACCAACAGCTTGTTCTTCCTGAACATTGTCCTCAAGAAATTCCGTAAAAGGAACAAAATCAAACCCATACTTGGATTCAAAAACAGACTGAATAGACTTCACTTTTGTCTTCCTGTGAAAGTTGATCTTAAAATCATGGTTTGCAACCCTGTAATCAGCATTATTTTTTACAACATAAAAGTTGCTTAAACTAACGCTCCCACCCTCCTTTAGAAGTGAATCAAACTGAGAAACCATCTTATAACCAATTGAGGCACTTATCCTTGATCCCTAATAAAAAGAAAAATAAATATGCAATTGTTACAATCACAAGAATAAAATTTAATCAAAGTACAACAGTTAAAAAAGTATTACTACCATTTTAGCAAGTTATACCTCTTGATCCATAAGTATCATGATTGTTTGTACTGTCCTTTGTTGTTCATGATTCTTTTTCGCAACTTCCTTGCTTCAGTCGTTGGGTTACTGACTGTTGATGTTGTAGCCCGACAAGGATCTACGTAATATCAAATTTTGTAACAAATTAACAAACTTTAAAAGTACCTTGGTTTTAGTCTTACACTAATATAAATTAATTATGGATCAATAGATACAATTAATGTTACACAGGTTTACACAACCAAATTCACTTTATAAACATACCTGATATAGCATCCATTATTGGCATTGATCGAAAAGTGTATGGAGATAATGGATGTGAAAACTGTGAAGCTACAGGAGCAACATTTTCTTTATCACCGCGCATGTTGTTACATATGTTAGTACGTGAATGATGTTTACGAATGGTATTATGGTTTTTCATGTTAGTTTTGTGATCAGCATCAGATAGATAATAAGTTGGAGAGTCTATGAACTGTAGTTTGAGTTTCGTATTTTGTTTCAAATTTCAAAAAAAAAACTATCGTGTGATTTGAATTTAAACAAAACCTAACTGCTTTACCCAAAAAAAACAAAAACAAAACCTAACTGCTGTGTGTGGGTCACAAACATGTTAGTATGCTTTGGTTTAATAATTTTTATGTTGTGGGCTTATCCACCAATCCATATTGGGTTGGGCTGTGTTTATAAAATACTTATATTACTGTGTTAAAAAAAGTATTCATGTCATATGAAAGAAAATTGGTGTTATCGCATTTAACATGAGTTTTAAAAAGCAAGATCATAGTTTTATGAAACAAATAGTTGTTATATGACATAATTAGTATGACATAAAGTAAAGGAATTAACACATCATTTTATTAAACACGAATGTCATAACATAAGACAACATAAAAAGATGGACAAACTACAAATATTATATAGACAACATTTTATTTAATAAAAGTTATTCGATCTTCATACAACCATCATCTCTCTTTATCATGATAATTGTTTGTCATCATCTAAAAACAAAGAACCAAGGGGAATTGATGTTTGCACTCGTGTAATGGCATTCCATCGTGGTGACCTAAGCAAGGCAATCTTGGAATAAATGTGATATGACCCGCATTAAAACCTGACATAATCGTAGCTTCGACAACATGGATTCCGCATCTAAGGACACGTAATATTTTTCCTTTACATAAACCTGATTTAACATCAATAGTTTTAGTTAACCTTACCTTTGAACCCGACGTTATTTCTGATTGGAACGCGTTTAACGTTGTAACGTTACAAGTATCATCATTACATATGTCATCAAACACGTTTTCCTTACCATGAATGTCGTGATTCTTTACCATCATTCATATATGTTGGATTTGTTGGATGCTATAAATGCTTGTTTCATATGAAAACCTAAAAAACTTGATGGATTGCTTTATCTATTGTCGATAAGTTTTAGATCAGCATCTTCATGCAACCTTATACGTTGTGCAACCTTAAAAATGGTCCTGATCCACCGATAAGATAACTCGGCTTTAGCAGATCACGCCGTTTAATTAGAGCACGACATGTGGCCCATCGGCAGTATACATTTACTTTAGAGCTAAAACGGAAGACAATTATTGCATCATTCATTCTCCTACTTGTCCTGCACTTCAACGTTCACAAACAAGAACCTGAGTATGATTGTTACCTTTTACTCGGAAATAATTCACAAACATCAAAATTCACCTGTCGTACGTTTCTTTGGAATCATGTCAAAATTTATATGCAGGTTTAACATTTAAATCCAACGATGCCTTTGCATATACAATATTTAAGCGCGATAATTCTTTAACTTAATTGAGCCATTGCATTTTTTATGGCACAGAACATTTTCAGTTTTTTACCTACATAATTTATGACCAATATACAGCTAGCTGGCATAAACCTTCCCCTGCCTTTAGCCATGGTGAGTACAGAACTTCATGTTAAAGTTGACCTATAAATTAAAAGTCATAATGGAATTTAATTGGAAGGTTTTGTTTTAGAAAAAAGTATGAGTTGGTGGAAGTTGAGTGATAGATATGTTGCTATATAGAACATTAGTAAGGCATGCAAGGTGTGCCCTCCTCTCTTTTTATACAACCAAATGTTTAATTTGTTTTTCAAATTCCACACCAAAAACAGCATAATATTTCATCTTAAAACACTTCTCAAACTCATTCTCTCCCCTCTAAAATGGTGTTTTCTATCACCATTTTGTGTGTTGTCCCTCTTTTATATATTCTTTACATTTTATGCAATTTTCTTGGAAAAAAGAGACATCAGAAATGCTACTAATTGGATTACCAATTGTACAAACCCTCCGATGATAGGAAACTATCAACGAAATTCTGCGGTGAAGTCATCAAGAGGTCGAAGAATCTCGGCCTAAAAGAGTACCAATTTCTTCTCAAATTGATTGTTAGCTCAGGCATTGGAGAAGAAACATACGCTCCAAGAATGGTATTTGAAGGCCGTGAAGAAAGCCCTACTCACCATGATGCACTTGTGGAGATGGAAGAGCTATTTGAGGACACAATAGGAAGAATTTTAAAGCGAACCGGGATCTCGCCCTCAGAGATTGATGTTTTGGTGGTTAATATCTCAATGTTGGCGTGCATGCCTTCTTTATCTAGTCGAATTGTGAACCAATACAGAATGAATGAGGATATTAAGACGTATAATTTATGTGGAATGGGGTGTAGTGCAAGTTTGGTTTCTTTAAATATCGTTGAATGTATTTTCAAATCAAAGAAGAACCAAATTGCTATGGTGGTTGCATCCGAATCTTTGACTCCAAATTGGTATATTGGTAATGATAAATCAATGATACTTTCAAATTGTTTGTTTAGATCAGGTGGGTGTGTGATGATTCTTACAAACAAGCCAAGTTTAGCTCACAAATGCATGTTAAAGTTAAATTGTCTTGTTCGAACCCACCATGGTGCAAAAGATGAATCATATGGATGTTGCATACAAACTGAAGATGACCAAGGTCGGGTTGGGTTTCATCTAGGTAGATCCTTACCCAAAGCCGCAACTCGAGCCTCTGTTGACAATTTGAAAGTGCTAGCACCAAAGATCTTACCGATTCGGGAGCTTGTTCGGTTTGGTATCCTTTCGGTAACCCTAAAAATGTTCAATTCTGGCCAAAGAAAGTCAACCAGGACAAAAAGACCCATAATCAACTTTAAGGCCGGTGTGGACCATTTTTGTCTCCACACCGGCGGAAAAGCTGTGATTGACACAGTCGCTCAGAGTCTGAGTCTGAGCGAATATGATGTTGAACCGGCACGGATGACATTGCACTGGTTCGGCAACACTTCCGCTAGTAGTGTTTGGTATGTTTTAGGGTACATGGAGTCCAAAAAGAGGTTTAAAAGAGGTGAGAAATTGTTTATGATAAGCTTTGGGGCAGGTTTTAAATGCAATAGTTGCTTATGGGAAGTTGTACGTGATCTAGAAGGAGTAGAAAATGTATGGAACGAATGTAGAATTGAAGACTACCCACCATAAACTTTAACCAACCCATTCTTAGAGAAGTATGGTTGGATCCAGGACGAAGACATTAGCACGTTCAAGTTACCGGAGTGAAATTAATATACACAAGGACAAAGGAATGCATTTCACTTTCACAATTCATTATTTATTTACATAAAGAAAGATGTATATTAGTAATTACCATGGTTACAAATAGCGTGAGACGTGGCGTAACGGTATATCCAAGCTACAGGCTTTAGCGTCTAAAGCGAAGCTTTAGCGTTTTTAAAGCGTGGCTTATGGCGGCAAAACCTATAAAAATATCTTTACGTTTTATCATATTTCAATGTTATATTTATATTGAGTTCATAATAAGTGTTGTACTTAATAATTAAAGTTATAAAACTCTCCTTACATGTAATAATATTTATTTTTTGAATTTGAATTCAAAAAATTATCGCACCTCATGTCGTAGCGTGTCTTGACCTATAGCGTTGCGTGAAGGTCGCGCATCAAGCTTTAGCGCGCCTTAAGGCGTGCTATAGCGGGCTATTTAAAACCATGGTAATTACCAGCATTTTACCTGTTTGTATTGTGTTTTCTTAATAAACTTAGAAACTTGTAATTTGATCCACATTTAGGGTTTCATTTGTAACAAATACTTGAAGTTTTTTCCTTGACATATATATGTGTAAATGCGTAGTTAAATGTCATCTAGAATACTGTTGTAAAGGTTCTACACATCAATCTGACCATTTTCTGAAAATGGGTTTCTAGGCATATATTGGTAAAATGTAACATAATCATTACCAAATAGCTTAGTAATAAGATTTTTGGCTCTTAAACAAAAAATCAATTATACTTGAAAGTGACCACGGAGGTTCACTTGTAACGACTTCAGACTATCCAAAAAGCTAATCGCCTTGATATTAGTCGACTCATAATGTCGAGTAAGAATTACAGGTATACCCAACTCGTTCTAACATAAAAGAACCTATGACATTATTCTTTCTTCCTTTCAGCGAAACACCATTTCATCAAACTTGAATAATTTAGCAACGACATGGGGTCTTCTAACTCTATATACTTCTACTATCATTCACTTTTTTTCACAAAATTTAAATATTTACTTCTTTAAAATGCTTTTGTCTTGTAAAAAAAAAACCAATGTGTTAGAACCCGGTTTTTCAAATGACTCGGTCGTGCCACCGGGTCAAAGGCGCTTCAACCGAGTTTTCGATCAAAAAAGTGTCTTGGTGATTTGGGAAAGAGTTTTGCTAAACATAAGTGAACATAGCTCCGCTAATTTGCCACGCATGTTTCCTAAATATAGAAAGTTTCTTAATTCAGTAACAATAATGTCAATAATCTCTAGAAACTTTTCAATGAAAGAAATGGTTATTACAGTAACTTGTTCTAGACTTCTAGTACCCGTGACATAACCAAGAATGACAGATCTACACAGCTTAGTTCAATTATATCCAATCCTGGGGTTTCTTAAAAAATCAGATACATATTTTAGGTAGATTGTACTTGTTCCGAGTATCCAACCCAGTGAATGCGATTGAACAGCACCATTCAAGAACATTTAATCAATATACTTAACTACATAAGGGTGCATTTAGTGGTGTGGTTTCTCACGAGTTAAGACCCACCTTGTGTGGGTAGTATACTAGTATATATGACGCGTAAGCAAGAGGTAAATATGAGGAAAATGGTGACCATACTTATAAAGTTTGCTTTTGTGTGTGATTACGTGAGTCTTTTGTTAAAAAAACTTACAAAAAAAAGTCTACTGAGAAGCTAAAAAAAAATTATAAAAAAGTTTAAACTATTAGACTTATGTTTTTATAGCCTTTGGGCTTTGTATTTAGTCAATAGGCTAAGCCCACTTGTTCTAGAATAATCTTCATGTACTATATATTGTAATCATTCTTATCAAATAAACAAGTCAACAATTACAATTCTAACATGATATCAAGAGCAATACCGATACTCTACTAATTTTTCTCCCCAAATTATCTTCATCCTCTTTATCCTTTTATCAGTTTAAAAAAAATAAAATTACGGCAGTGGAATAATATAATTCTTGAATCATCATCAATTCTATGTGAAAGATTGCCTACGTGTGAATGATAAGAAGCTAAGTTCGTTTGTGTCTTTTATTATTCTTGGTATTGTCGGAGCACAGGAACAAAAGTGGGACAGAACTCCATACTGTTTAATTTTCATTGGTATTGTCTAAAGGGGCCCTTGTCTAAATATGTCAAAGCATGCAATTAAACCATATATGTTTAGACGCGGTGGTTTAGGTGCGGCTCCCTGTGTACAGCCAACTGCCAAGTGCTTTTAATATTACGAGTACTCGAGATTCGACATGGAATATGGATACAGGTGCATCATCTCATCTCAATTCACATACTAGTAATTTAAATATTGTTTATAATAAACGTTTATATCCATCTGTTTGTGTTGGTGACGGCAAATCCATACCTATAACCAACACTGATCATAGCATCTTACCTCCCCTTAATCGTCCGTTATATTTACATAATGTTTTGGTCACCCCGAATATCATCAAAAATCTTATTTCAGTCCGTCAACTTACTAGAGTAATAATTGTACTGTTGAATTCGATGCATTTGGTTTCTCAGTAAAAGATTTCTTGACCCGTAGTATTCTACCCAGATGTGATAGTTCAGGAGATCTCTATCCAGTTACCCAGCCCTCTATTCCTCATGCTTTACTTTCTATTAGTTCTTCTACATGGCACCAACGCCTCAGACATCCCGGGGAAGAAGTGTTACGTTCTCTAGTTTCTCGTTAGTTTATTTCTTGTAAGAAAGAAAAATCTCCCCATATTTGTCACGCTTGCCAGCTTGGCAAACATGTGAGACTTCTGTTTTCTAGTTCAAATTCAGCTATTTCTCGTTGTTTTGAAATTGTGCACTAAGATATTTGGACTTCTCCTATTGTTAGTTCTGGTGGGTTTAAATATTATGTTCTATTTCTTGATCATTACTCTCATTATTTATGGATTTATCCTTTACGTACTAAATCTGAAGTGTTCCAAAAGTTCTTACACTTTCGTTCTTACGTAAATAATCAATTTAATTGTGACATTACGGCTTTTCAGTGTGACCATGGTGGTGAGTTTGATAACACCAACCTTCTTAATTTGTTTTTCCAAAATGGCATTCAGTTTCGGTTCTCTTGTCTAAAAACCTCCCAACAAAATAGAAAGTCAGAGCGAATGATACGCACCATTAATAATGTTATCCGCACACTTCTTTTCCAAGCCCACCTTTCGCCTACTTTTTGGGTTGAGGCATTACACATGGCCGCCTATTTACTTAACCTTCTCCCATCTTCTACCATTCAAAATGAAATACCATGTACCAAATTATTTAACAAACAACCCGATTACTCACGTTACGCACTTTTGGTTTCCTATGTTACCCACATCTTTTTTCACCCCACAAACTTGCACCACGTGCTACTCCTTGTATCTTTTTGGGATATCCCGCTTATCACCGCAGATATCGACGCCTTGACATTTCAACCAACAAAATAATCCTTTCTCGCCATGTTACATTTGATGAACTTCAATTCCCATATAGCAATCTGACACCTTCAAACCCATCAACCTACACGTTTTTAGATCACACACCATCTCCTATCCTCCAACATATTATTCACCACCACCCAGCTCATATCGATCCTACTAACACTACCAGCCTGTCTCGTCATGATCTTAACACCCCCAACACCCCAATCGGCCCAACAAACTCCTCAACCCACACACCAACTCCGGTCCAACTTATACCCACGCAATCCAATACATCCACAACTCAACCGATTCCACAAATTGTTTCACATCTCACGAAACCACCTACCACCAATAACCCCTCAACCTGAACTCATCCAATGGTCACACGTGCTCAACGATCAAGCCTAATCCGCGCTTCCATGATCATGTCTCTCATATCTCTCCTCTACCTAAGTCCCCTTTTGTTGCCTTATCTGGTCCAAATTGGCGAGATGCTATGAATGATGAATATAATGCGCTAATTAAAAGAAGTAATTGGGTTCTTGTTCTGCGGCCACCTAATGTCAACGTGGTCCGGTCGATGTGGTTGTTTCGATATAAATATCATGCCGATGGTTCTTTGAGCAAATATAAGGCTCGTTTAGTCGCTAACGGGTGTAGTCAGCAGTTTGGTGTTGATTGTGATGAGAATTTTAGTCCAGTTGTTAAACTGGCTACTACACATACTATCCTTAGTCTTGCTTTATCTCGGAATTGGCCTACTCATCAGTTGGATGTTAAGAATGCTTTTCTTAACGGCGATCTGTCTGAGACTGTATATATGTATCAGCCACCAGGTTATATGGACACTCGGTTTCCTCATCATGTATTCTGTTTACAGAGATCCTTATATGGATTAAAACAAGCACCTCATGCTTGGTTTCAACGTTTTGCAGGTTATGCTCTTCGATTTGGTTTCTCCTCGAGTCTATGCGACTCATCTCTGTTTATTTATAGGCATGGTGCTGAGGTTGATTGTTTGTTGATATATGTTGATGATATTGTATTGACGGCCTCTTCCACCGCTTTACTGCATCGTATTATTACTTCTTTCCATACAGAATTCGAGATGACTGATTTGAGGCCTCTTAATTACTTTTTGGGGATATCTATTAGATGTGACTCCAAAGGCATGTTTTTGTCTCAAAAGAAATATGCTTTGGATCTTTTGGACAGGGCATATATGACTACATGCAATTCCACTCGGACTCCAGTTGACACTGAATCCAAACTTGGTTTTGATGGGGATCGTATTTCTGATCCAACATTATATCATAATCTTGTAGGTGGTCTTCAAATTTGACTGTTACACGTCCATATATATCTTATGCAGTACAGCAGGTGTGTTTTCATATGCATGATCCTCGAGAGCCTCATTTTGCTGCTCTTAAGCGAGTTCTCCGTTATGTTCGTGGTACATTCGACTTTGGTCTTCAACTTTATGCTTCATCTACTGGATCATTGGTTGCTTATTCAGATGCTGACTGGGCTGGGTGTCCTATAACTCGGCGCTCTACTTCTGGTTATTGTGTTTTCTTGGGAGATAATCTTCTATCTTGGTCATCCAAACGTCAACATACACTCTCTCGATCGATTGCAGAGGCGGAATATCGTGGAGTGGCTAATGTTGTTGCTGAAACAGCCTGTTTATTGTGACAATGTCAGTGCCATTTACTTAACATCTAATCCGGTTCAGCATCAAATAAAGAAGACAACAATTACAATTCTAACACCACTTACCTCAACACAATCCAACCATCACGTTACACCACCTACGGTCCAGACCAAACCTACATCCAGTTCATCACCTATAACCCACACCCATGCCCCATCTACGACCTCGGCTCCAAACCCAAACCAAAACCCACAGCACCTCTCAACCCATCACTAGTAATCCACCAACCCGAATTCACCCTATGGTCACTCGAAATCAGGATGGCACACGTAAGACCACTCAGCATCTAGACCTTCATGTTTATCATATTTCTCCTATACCAAAATCACCGTCTCTTGCTTTATTTGATCCGCACTAGCGGGATGCTATGTATGATGAATATAATGCATTAATTAAAAATGGTACTTGGGTTCTTGTTTCAAGACCTCCTGATGCAAATATTGTGCGGTGTTTGTGGTTATTTCGGCATAAATTTCATGCTGATGGTTCATTGAGTCGATATAAAGCCCGATTGGTTGCCAATGGTAGTAGTCAGCAGCTTGGAATTGATTGTGATGAGACTTTTAGCCCGGTTGTCAAGCCTGCCACTATTCGTACTGTTCTTAGTCTTGCATTGACTAGACATTGGCCTGTTCATCAGCTAGATGTTAAGAACGCTTTTTCTTAATGGTGATCTATCAAAGACTGTGTATATGCATCAACCTCAAGGTTTTATGGATCCTCAATACCCTCATCATGTATGTCGTCTTCAGAAGTCTTTATATGGATTGAAACAAGCCCCACGTGCTTGGTTTTGTCGATTTGCTTCTTATGCTACCCGAATTGGATTTTATCCTAGCCGATGCGATTCATATTTATATATTTACAGATCTGGTAACGACACAACATATTTACTTATCTATGTGGATGATATCGTTCTCACAACTTCTTCTTCATCTTTACTTCAAAATATTATTTTTTCTCTACACAGGGAGTTTGATATGACAGATCTTGGTGCCCATAATTATTTCTTAGGGATTGCGTTTACACGTGACACTACACGGATGTTTCTCTCTCACAAGAAATATGCTATAGACTTGCTTAAGCGAGCAAATATGCTTAACTGCAATCCTACTCGGACTCCTGTTGATACTGAGTCCAAGCTTGGTCCTGAGGGGACTCCTATTTTAGATCCTACTTTATATCGTAGTCTTGCAGGTGGCTTGCAGTATCTTACTTTCACTCGTCTGGATTTGTCTTATGTTGTGCAACAGAATTGTCCTTATATGCATGATCCTCGGGAGCCTCACTTAGCTGCTCTTAAGAGGATTCTTCGATATGTTCGAGGCACTTCGGAGTTCGTTTTACAATTATATGCATCATCAGAATCTTCTCTTGTGGCTTACTCTGACACTGATTGGGCTGGTTGCCCTGCTACTCGAAGATCAACATCTGTGTTAATGCAAGTGATGCCTAAAAACATTATTAGTGTTAACTAATCTTTCTTAGTTTTGACCACAACAAACTATACAACACATTTAGTGTAAAACACAAAACGAATTATTTAACTAACACTATCATCAAGGTAATAATCATATCACTAACCTTTCTTAATCATACTTAGTGATCATAAAAATAATTATCCTTAAAACTCACTTTTGTTAATATGCCAAAATATTTTTTAATAAACTTTCTTTTTAAGAAAATGTTTTATTAAAATGGAAAATGTAAATTTGAAAATGGCATATTCCATATGCCATAAGAATATCTTTTGAAGGTTTAAAAAACCTCAGATGTTCCTACCCTACTAAAAGACAAAAACGGGAGCGGACTCTACTGGGCGGTGCCTTAAATAGCCTAGGCGGTTCCTTGTCGATAAGGTACCGCCGGCTAGATAAGGATTCGCGCCCAGCTAGCCGTTGGACATTGTCTTCTATAAATAGTGGCTCAAATCTCATTTTCCAATAAGCCTCTTGGACGTTTTTCTCAGCCCCCTTTCTCTTTTCTAAAGCATAATCATTAGTAAATGATCACTTAAAGTGTTAAGGATGTTTACATATGATTATCCTCTTGATCCCTTCCTTTACCTTATCCATTGAGAAGATCACTCACTCACTAGTCTTGTGATAAAGATGAATCCATGAATTAGTCATGTTCATCATGTTAGCCTTTTTATTTTTGTTAATCCATTTGTATTTATGAAATACTTGGACTACTTGTGTTCATCCAAGCTATTTGTAAATACTTGGATTTGTTGTGTACATCCATTGCATATATGTTTGCTTGGATTTGTGTTGTGTAGATCTAAGCTACATGTGCGTACTTGGATATGTCTAGTTGAGTTGTAATAGATTTGTGTAGTAGTTCTCACTAAACTATAAAGTGATGTGGTTGTGTCTTGTGAGTTCTCACTAAACTTGAAATTGATTAGTAGTTGTGTTGTGTGAAGTCCTCACTTAGCTTCAAAGTGAAGAGTCGTGAAGATTGGTTCTAGCTTTAGATTAGAACTCGACATCTAGCCTTGTGTCGTTAAATGGTGAAGTAGGCAACATCGTGAAGATTGGTTCTACCTTGAGATTAGAACTCGACATCTAGCCTTGTGTCGTTAAATTGTAAAGTAGGCAACATTGTGTAGATTGGTCCTAGCTAATGATTAGGTCTTGACATTTAGCTTAGTGTCGGAAAATAATGTAAGCGACGATGTAAGGCTTTCTCCGCCAAGAAGGGAGCTTGTGGATATAGTGGAAATCTCGAGTAGGTATACTCGAGGAGTGGAGTAGAATCGAGGATAGAGCCTCGTTGTCGAACCACTATAAATCTTGGTGTCTTGTCACTAGGTTGTCTCTTTCCTTACTCTTTACTTATGTCATTATCATTATACTTACCTATTACCATTGCTAATGCATTTGAATTGAACCTAATCATTATGCAACTTAGCTTTAAGTAAAAGATAGTTTTGATACACACTTAATTCAAAGTAACTTAAATTAGGTGACTAATTGAAGAGAAACTATTCAACCCCCCCCCCCCCCCCCTTCTAGTTTCTACAATTGGTATCAGAGTGATGGTCACTCAAGATCTTTGAAGTATATTATATTTTAAAACTTGGATCGATCCATTGTCTCTTCAAATTAGAAGGTCAAGTTGTACTAAAGTTTCTCTTTGGTCAAAACTATTTTTTTTGAAAATAGGTCTTTTAATTGGTAATATTTCATCCCTCTTAGATTAGTAGTCTTTATGCATTTTAGATCTACTCTTGAAATGTATCTACTAGTTTGCATCTTGCTTTGTGTAGGTACTCATGAAGATCAATCACTTAATTGGTTGTGGATTGAGTTACTTGCACTTGTAGAAGACTCATCTTCATTTATCTTCAACATCCTTGAATGATGATACCAAGATGATTGGGAATGATACTAGTTCTTGAAGACTTAGTACTCATCATAGTCATTGTTGGGCATTGCATTGATTCCTTGATGGATTGCTCTTTGTGGCCAAGGTACGCTTTCGTTCTTCCACACGCCCTTTGATCATTCTTTTGATCATTACTTGACTATGTGCTTATTCTTGGCATCCTTGCCTTGACATTTGTTTGTGGTTTGTGATTCTTTTCTTTTATCCTCTCAAACCTTCATTGCTTGGATACTTGACTCACTATGGTGATGTAGAGCGAGTTAGTAGTAGCTTAAAGTATCAAGCATGATTTCCATGGTTTGCACCCATACGGTTAGTAGGCCCTTTGTGGGAGAGAAAGTGAATCAATACTTTGCTCATATTTTGGTTTAGACTAAGACTATTATTGAAAGTGATCTTAGTCTATACATGAATAATTGCTTCGTGTTTATTCATTACCAAAGCCGTTTAACGTTTCGCCGGAAAGGCACGTCTTAAACCACTATATATGACACAAGCTCTTCGTCTCCATGATTTGAAGATTGTCATTAATCCCTTGAGCATTGATCTCAGTCTTGATTCACTTCCCTTGACTTCTCTCCACTTTGCCTTTTCGCTGCGAGTAGTCGTTTGTCCGTTTCAGTTATTTTCGCTACGCTATATATGACACAAGCTCTTCGTCTCCATGATTTGAAGATTGTCATTAATCCCTTGGCGTGTTTCATTGATAAAAACCAGCCTCTGCAGGCGGTTCTTTATCTCTGGTGGCTCAAACCCGCGGTTCCTTATCGATAAGGTACCGCGGGCAGTAAAGTTTGTCAGAGCGCCAGTTTTAATAAAATAACCCTTTTCAAACCTAACCTTCTCTCTCCCAAAAACACACTCCGGACGTTTTTCATATTTTCCACCATTGTTGAAGCTTCAAAAACCTTCAATCGATCAAATTAATTGATTCCAAGTTGTGGGTTTCACTCATCCTTCATCCAACATCAATTAATTGTAAGTACTTTCTTTCAATTTCATCTATTTTGTTATAAGGTTCATCCTTTCATAATTGGGGATTTTTAAAATTGAAATTGAATTAGAACCTCAATAGGAATATTGGTTGACATGGTTATTTTACTATGATTCTTTAGGTTCATATTCATTGAGATTTCACTAAAACCCACTTGTAGAACAAATCCGAATTTTGGCTAAATGATTTTGCTTAAAAGATGGAATTGAGATGAACCCATGAACAAATAGGTAGTTGCATTGTTAATGCTTACCTAAAAACCTTGTTTTGAAAAACCAATGTTCTAGTCCATTGTTGATCCAATATAGGTCATATGTTCTTGGTTAATAATGGATTAGATACATTGTGAACATGAGAATGTTATGGATTCAATCCTTTGTTTGTCAAGAAATTGATATAACACATTCTCATATTTTTTACTATTGAGTTTATTTTTCATATAAGTGATTGGAAAAATATTGTCTTATGTTTATATTAGGTACTAATCATGCCTTCTCAATATCAAAAGGATCATCAATTCACTAGACAATACATGCCAAACCTTTCCCAAACCTATGCTTCCACTCAACTTCGAAACTCCTTTCCATCCCTTTCTACTCGTTGTTTCCATGAGGGTAGGGTCGTTGACGAGGGAATAACGGGTTATGACTATATCCAATCTATGTTTGAGCTTTCGGGGTTTGATTGCTTGCTCAACATAGAAGAAGATATTTACCCCTTGACCCTTCTTGAATTCTTTAGCACCTACTCCATGCTTGAATACAATGGAGAAATCTTCATTCGATTCGTGTTGAATGATCAAATGATTCAATACTCCCTCGAAAACTTTGGTGAAATTCTTGGTGTGCCATATGAAGGCACTTTTCGTTTTACGGATAAATGGAGACTTGATGCTCTCTTGGAATCCTACGATAAACCTCCAAATGACCTCACCGAAATTGATCTAGAGTTTATCCTTGACATCATTTCGAAAGAGCGTGATGGAAACGTTGTGAGAAGCCTTCATTCAAATGTGCGAAATGTGAATCGATATGAAGTGCTCTCTAGCGACCTTAAGGATTTTATGGTCCAATGGGCAAATATCCTTAGGGAGAATGTCTTTTGTCTTGGTGGAAACCGAGATCATATCCCGGCTTGTATGGTTCATATGTTGAGTTGCATCTTTACATCCACCAAGTACAATTTGGCATTCTATATCGCTCGGCGAATAAATTATGCCCTTTCAAAGCCCAAAACAAACCTTCCCTATGCTATGCTTCTTACTCGCCTTTTCAAAAGGGTTGCTCATGACTTTCCCCACCTCGATCTTTCTCGCTTTCACCCGGTTCATCGGGTTATGTTGCCTATTCAAGAGGTATATGCAAGAAAGCCAAGAAGTGATCGAGGTTCGTGAAAATCCGATCATCAAGAGACGGATGATGAGGACACCTATATGCCAACAAGTGATGGTGATGGCATAGGTACTAGTTCTCACTTCAACTCTTCGAGTAATTCCCACCCATCCTCAAACTCATTCGTGGATGGACTTGAAGACTTAGCTCCCCCACCTCATTACTCCTCTAGTGAAGTACCGGAAGATCTCAACATGGAGCATCTCTACTGTGAAAATCTTAGGACTAGAGGTGAATTGCATGAACATCGGGTTGAGTCAAGGAAGGGATTCAAGTATTTGGGGAATATGATCAAGGGATTGGGCAAGAAGAGAAGTTGAAGGCTTTGAAGTATTTCAAAGAATACATGTTGGTAAACATGTAATGTTGAACAATTTTTTTTATCTTGGATGTGTATTAACTAAATTCTACTTGTGCGGATTATTTGTGTATTATCCTAATGATTATCTATGCCATTGTGATTATGTTATGCATAGCTTTGAGCATCCTATGTGTTAGTTAGCTTCCTAGAGTTTGGTCAGTAGTTAACTTTGGCTTGAAAATCCTTTGATAAAAATCTGGGCTAACCAAAATTTGAGAAAATACCACTTTTGAACACCACTGGTCGCGGTTCCTTATTAACCCGCGGTACCTTATTGATAAGGAATTGCCGCCCTTAGATAAGGAACCGCTGGCTACTGTGTTCGACAGAATCTTTGCTTTACACTATTTTCCTTAATCTGTGTAAACCTTGCTTGATTCTTTGCAAAAACCTGCACATTTCCTAAACTAGGTTAGCTAAATTCATTGTTCACATAAAATGTTTTTAACCCATTACTAGTTTGGATCATCCCTTCACCCTTTTAAACCCACCTTGCTAGCCATGTTCTTCACACATCAAACCTTCTTCCTTAAACCTTAAACCTTAAACCCTTCATCTCAACCATGGTTTCTACAAGAAGCTCAAACTCATCCAAAACCTCCACCACAAAGAATAATCTTAAGATTAAGATTAAAATGGCTAAACCTAACTCCTCACCCTTTCACACTCCCAAAAATGAGATTGTCCCAATTCTCATTTCCTCATCAAACTCACCACCTCTTGCTCCATGCAAGACTTCATCAACCCATGAAACCAACCATTCTCATGGTTCTACCTCCTCTTCATTCCAATCTAGGATGAATGATCTTTCCTCACCCTTTACTCCAAGTAATCTCTTGGATGTGACCACCCAACCACAACCCATCCAAAGCTTTCCCATTGTGAATGACTTTGATGATACCATGGTGACTTCACCATTTACCCCTCCCAACTCACCCTTTTCACCATTGGAGAGCTTGCCTCCACACTCACCCTCATCACCCTTGGAGAACATACCTCCTCCACCTCCACCTCCCTCAAACACTCCCATTTTGGGTGTTCCACTTCCCTTCTTTATGGGTGATCCTTACTTCCTTGGGTTCCTAGAAGCTCATGGTTCTCATTGTCCATGTTGCCTCTACAATAACTACATCATTCAAAACCTTAGGAGGGAGATTTTGGGACTTCATATGAGGTTGCAAGATTTCTTGCTCACGTTGTTTAACATGCCTCCTCCTAGGACATGAATGGTGATTTTCTTTAAAAATAGTTTTCAAGAAACTTCAAGCCAAGGAAGATTACTAATCAAGACCTAGCTTTTTAGCTATCTTTAGTTTTGTTAGTTGTTTTTCTTTATTTTCCTTATGTATCTCTTTCATGATGTTTTATGAGAATGAATTATGGACTTGGCATCATGTGCTTCTATCTCTATGTGGACATTAATCGACTTTAATTCCAAACTAAAATTGAACCCAAATCTATCACAACCTCTAAAACTTGACTAAAATTGGTTCAAAATGTTATCCAAAATTTTGTCACCCTTTGTCAAGACATTCTTGGTGAATGTGTTGCTTTTATGCAACCCTAGCAAAATTTAGTGCTAATAGAGGTAAAATTCGAAAATTTGCAACTTTTTGAAAAAGTTTTAGTTTTTCTCAAAACCCTGGAAAATCTAGATTTCAAGTCCACTGCACGCGGTTCCTTAAAGAATGCGCGGTTCCTTAAGTGATAAGGAACCGCCGGTCCCTATTAGGTACCACGCACAGAAAGCCACTTTTTTCTCGTTTTTGGTCTTCCTTCATCACCCTATTCCCAGTCAAGATTCCATGTTTACTCAATTTGGCTAAACATTCCTTGACACTTTACATTTGTTTTTCAAACCTTTGCCTTGTATACTTTCTTCTTATACCCCAACCTTGAGATTTCATTCTCACATCTCAACAATGCCTAACTCTCCCTTTCATAACCTTGACATTTCTTTGTCACAAACCTCCTCACCTAAATCTTCCTCATCAAAGCTTTCAAAGAAACCAAAAATATCGGTTAAACCTATCTGGATCAAGAAAAATGAACCCTCTTCATCCAAACCACCCAAGAACCCCACCTTCTCTCCAATCAAGTATTGGAATGAGACCTACTCCATTAACCCAATCACCTGAGAAAAGGATAATCTCCCCTCACCACCAAAACCCTTTGACACCCCTCAACTCAATGATCTTTCAACCTTCCCAAACCTCACAAGGCATTGTGAAAACATTACCTACCCACTCTCCTCACCACCATGAAACCCTAGGTGTGATGGCCTTCCCCCATCAACCGAATTTGTGTTGCATCATGGATCCTCGTGTGCTTGTTGTCGATTTCAACAAATTGAACTTGGTCATGTGTATGAGAAGTTAAATTTTCTTGAATTCCTCCTCACTCGACCTCCTCTCAAAGTTTTCGTTCCCGTGGACAAAACTTCGAATGATGCATCGTCGTCTTATTTTTCCAACTAAAGGGCTACACTCCATTGGAGTCAATAAAACTTTAGTTGTTTTAGACTCATTTTCTTAAGCAATCTTGGAAAATTGTCACTATTAGACTAGCTTATGCTTTGTTGTTTATTTTCCATATCTTTTGCTTTAGATACTCATATTGTGTGTATGACTATCTACTTTGCTTGTCTTTTTCATATTTATGTACTATGAAATCTTTGTGTTGTGTTTGTTTTCTTTATTTGATCATTCTCTCTTTCTTTTGAGTTGATCGTGGTTAATCTTTACAATTGTTTATGGGTGATTCCATCAATTCTAAATTTTAACCCCTTGACAAATTTATCATCTTCATTGGTTGGATGTTTCCTTTCTACCTCCATTCCACCAATTGAACCTTGATTTTGTCATTTACCTCTTTGGACATACTTAGCAAATACTTGCTTCTAATTTGAGATTTCTTCTCCTTCTCCCTCTCAAGTTACTTAGTAGGTAGTGATCATATATACATTGGTGTTTCTTTCCTTTCTACTAACATTTGTGTAGCATGTCACCTTAGCTCATACACTTGGTGCCCTAAGCAATGGGGAGCAACCACCAAGGGGGAGCAACCACCAAGGGGGAGCTACTAGCAAAGTCCGGATATCTTCAAAGACTTGTGCTTACCTTTTTGCTATGACAAAGGGGGAGAAATGATAGTGATAAACTCGTTAATAATTCGATATTTTGTGTTTCTAAGTAAATGAGTTTATAGTTTGTCGTAATCAAAAAGGGGGAGATTGTTAATGCAAGTGATGCCTAAAAATATTATTAGTGTTAACTAATCTTTCTTAGTTTTGATCACAACAAACTATACAACACATTTAGTGTAAAACACAAAACGAATTATTTAACTAACACTATCATCAAGGTAATAATCATATCACTAACCTTTCTTAATCATACTTAGTGATCATCAAAATGATTATCCTTAAAACTTACTTTTGTTAATATGCCAAAAGATTTTTTAATAAACTTTCTTTGTAAGAAAATGTTTTATTAAAATGGAAAATGTAAATTTGAAAATGGCATATTCCATATGCCATAAGAATATCCTTTGAAGGTTTAAAAAACCTCAGATATTCCTACCCACTAAAAGACAAAAAAGGGAGCGGACTCTACTGGGCGGTACCTCAAATAGCCTAGGCGGTTCCTTATCGATAAGGTACCGCCGGCTAGATAAGGATCCACGTCCAGCTAGCTGTTGGACTTTGTCTTCTATAAATAGTGGCTCAAATCTCATTTTCCAATAAGCCTCTTGGACGTTTTTCTCAGCCCCCTTTCTCTTTTCTGTAGCATAATCATTAGTAAATGATCACTTAAAGTGTTAAGGATGTTTACATATGATTATCCTCTTGATCCCCTCCTTTACCTTTCCTAATGAGAAGATCACTCACTCACTAGTGTTGTGATAAAGATGAATCCATGAATTAGTCATGTTCATCATGTTAGCCTTTTTATTTTTGTTAATCCATTTGTATTTATGAAATACTTGGACTAGTTGTGTTCATCCAAGCTATTTGTAAATACTTGGATTTGTTGTGTACATCCATTGCATATGTGTTTGCTTGGATTTGTGTTGTGTAGATCCAAGCTACATGTGTGTACTTGGATATGTCTAGTTGAGTTGTAATAGATTTGTGTAGTAGTTCTCACTAAACTATAAAGTGATGTGGTTGTGTCTTGTGAGTTCTCACTAAACTAGAAAGTGATTAGTAGTTGTGTTGTGTGAAGTTCTCACTTAGCTTCAAAGTGAAGAGTCGTGAAGATTGGTTCTAGCTTTGGATTAAAACTCGACATCTAGCCTTGTGTCATTAAATGGTGAAGTAGGCAACGTCGTGAAAATTGGTTCTACCTTGAGATTATAACTCGACATCTATCCTAGTGTCGTTAAATTGTGAAGTAGGCAATGTTGTATAGATTGGTCCTAGCTAATGATTAGGTCTCGACATTTAGCTTAGAGTCAGCAAATAATGTAAGCGACGATGTAAGCCTTTCTCCGCCAAGAAGGGAGCTTGTGGATATAGTGGAAATCTCGAGTAGGTGTACTCGAGGAGTGGAGTAGAAACGAGGACAGAGCCTCGTTGTCGAACCACTATAAATCTTGGTGTCTTGTCACTAGGTTGTCTCTTTCCTTACTCTTTACTTATGTCATTATCATTATACTTACCTATTACCATTGCTAATGCATTTGAATTGAACCTAATCATTATGCAACTTAGCTTTAAGTAAAAGATAGTTTTGATACACACTTAATTCAAAGTAACTTAAATTAGGTGACTAATTGAAGAGAAACTATTTAACCCCCCCTTCTAGTTTCTACAATCTGGTTATTGTGTTTTTATGGGCAACAATCTTTTATCATGGTCTTCAAAGAGACAACCCACTCTTTCACGTTCTAGTGAAGAAGCTGAATATCGAGGAGTTGCTAACGTTGTTGCTGAGACGGCATGGCTACGTAATCTTCTTCGAGAACTTCACACACCGCTATTGACCGCTACTCTTGTGTATTGTGATAATCTTAGTGCTGTTTATTTATCTTCCAATCCGGTGCAACATCAACGAACTAAGCATATTGAGATTGATATTCATTTTGTTCGTAATATGGTTGCTATGTGTCACGTGCGTGTTCTTCATGTTCCATCTCGTAACCAGTATGCGGATATTTTCACCAAAGGTCTTCCTTCGGCTTTATTTGAAGAATTTCGGGCCAGTTTGAGTGTTCGATTACCTCCCGCTCAAACTACGGGGGAGTGTTAGTTGATATAATTAGTTGTCATGTTACGGCCCATTGTGATTAGGCTTTAGCTCGTTTCTAGAACCTTCATATGTAGCATATATAGTGTAATCATTTTATTGAAAATGAGATAAGGAAAATTACCAATCTAACATCAATCAAACTAATTACAAAATTTCACGCAGAACTTTAACCAGAAAAATAAAACTAAACAAATATTATCGAAAATGTCATACTGTCACATGGTTTGATAGCAAAATGTAACATTATTTTTATAACGCCAAATCAACCAAAGAGTAGCAGAAATAATCACATACATTCGATCTTTTCTTGGGTTTAAAGCATTCTAGGTTTTGAGCCAATCGATCCATTCGGAATTTGAGCACAAGCGCGCAAAAAACGCCACTACAAATGCGAATTTTATGCCATACATTTGCAGCAGTATCACACATAAAGAAAGTATGATCAGAAACGTCACTCCATATGATAATTTTGTGTTTTATGCTTTTATAAAATAAGTATTGTTTAGAAAACTTTGAGAGAATTATGACTATTGTGGTTGAAAGGTATGAAAAAGTAACGAGAGGTGATACTGATGTGCCGCCAAGATAAAAGGGGAGAGGGAGGGGGAGAGGGTTACCACTAAGTGCAACATAATAATCAAAAGATTACTAAAAACTTAAATACATTACTAACTAGTATAAGTGTTGGTGAATTAATATAAGTTTTGATTGTGGATGTTTCATCGATTAGGATTCAAGAAGTTGTTGGAATGCAAGTCTAATTCGTCTATGTTTTCTTTATGTGTTACTCGTATTGGTTATCTTCTAGCTTATTAGATAATTATTAGATTAAGTTAGCTGCAATCCTAATTATACTCTAACGTGTATAGGTTAGTCTATCAATTAAAGTTTTAGAGTTAGGGTTTCTTCTATAAAACTATTTGTTGTTCCATGCACACTCTTGTTTTTATTTCATGTGACTTGTTCTTGTTGTGTGTACCGTTAATAACCACAATTTCTATCAAGACTTGTTTGTTTGAATCGGTACCTGTAACTGTGATTTAGGGTTACATAAAACCAAACTCGGTCCAGGAAACTAAACCGCGTTTCAGGGGTTAATCGTGTTTGACCCGATTGCCTAAACCTGTTCACTATTTGGATAACATAAAAGACCCTTCATGAAGTATTGGAGATCTGTACTTGCGTTTTAAGGTAACACAAACCAAAAACAGTCTTTCGCTCTAACACTTGAGACTATTTTTAAGTTGCATATTTTATCATACATCACGTAGTGGAAGTTATCTTGGAGTTTTTGGTAACCTGTAACCGCGACCTATGGTTACACAAACCGAAAAAGATTCTTGGGAACAAACATGTGATTAAGAAGTTAGTCGTGTGCCTTGATCAAATAACTATTATGACCTCAATTGATTTTGCAGTTCAATATAACGAGTTGGAAACAGTTAATTAGGGTTGATTATCTCTCCATATATTTGAGCTTTCGTAGTGTGGATCCGGGAACCGTGTGATATACCTAGGCGTTTTCACAAGAACTAATATTAACAAGTATAGACATGGGAAAAAGTACTTGATTTTTCCCCTTACAGACTAATTCACGGTCAAAAAGAAGAGAGCAGGAGATCTCTCACAACATCCGTTGCGAAAAGAATCAAGTTTGACGTGCCAATGCCTAAGGATGACAAAAGCATCAGAAACCGACGGAGAAACTGGTTAGGCCGAGGGTGGGTTAGCGGGTATGAATGTGGCTTTCGGTATTGATGAATTTTATTAGTCGTGCACATGTTCTAGTAATACCCACCATAATTATCTTTATCCGTATCCATGCCCGTTTATCCGAATTTTTACCCGCTTTGTTATTAGTTATTGTTATTCTTATTTATTATAATTTATCACATTGTGTTTTTATATAACTATCTTTATTATCGCATATTTAAATCTTGTACATGAATTATTCGAAAGTGTAAAATTATGTTATATGGTAATTGTTTCTTAAACTTATAAACTTTGAATACATTAGGTTATTTATTTATTTTATCGGTGGTTTTTAGTGTGACTTAATCTTGGTACTCATATTTTGTCAATATAATATTCAATTAGGAATATCCATTACCCGCGAGGAAACGACGGATAATATTTACCAGGTAACTAGTGGGTAATGGGGCAAGTACGAATGTGGGTATCGTAAATGGGTTTAGGTACGAGTCATTTAAATCTACCCCGAAATCGAGTCGTCGCCAACCCTATCAATGCCCGTTATTACCGTCAAAAAATTACACCATAAGGAGGATGAGCTTAGAGGTATTTATTGAATCCTTCGAGTCTAGGATGTAGTAGATATGAGTTTTGCGGATGCCAAGGAGAACAACATTGTGAAAGCTTTGTTGTTTAAATTAATTCTAGAAGACGTAGTTCCTCAAATTTGGTAATCTGAAAACGGGGAAGGAAATGTGGAAAACAATAAAAACAAGTAACCTAAAGTATGATCCCGTAAAAGAAGCTAGACTTCAAACTTATAATTTGAAAATCATAAGATGTCAGATAACGGTACAATAGATGCTTATGCCGCAAAGATGTCAATTATTTCTTTTAAATCAGCAACGCTTGGAAAGCTCATATCAGAACACAAACCGGTAAAGAAGTTTTTCACAAGTATCCGCAGACGGGTTGTCTATATTGTGGCAAACATTGAACATTTTTTAGACCTTAAAGAAACGGGATTTGAGGATGTGATTTGAAGATTAAAATCTTACGAAGAAATAGTCAAAGAAGAAGATAAAGAAAAGAATGCACAAAATAGTTTGCTTTATGCTCAGACTGAATATTCCAACAAGAATAATAACTTAAGTAGGGGGAAGAGGACTTCGTTCGTATTCTAGAGGTCGTGGTCAAAGTATCGGATGTGGAAATACACAAACCATGGTCAACGTCAATCCTCGAAAAACCATGAATATCATGAGCAAAAGGGTAAACAACATGAGCAATGCGATCTTTTGCATATAAAATGTTACCTTTGTGACAAGTACATACTTTATTATAAGATCCATGTACGAAACTGAAACCATAAAGCTGACCTTAATGAGATGTAAGAGGACGACTTGTACCATAATGAATGAACGTTCTTTATGATGAACATGGCTCAAGAAAATATTTTTATGAATGAGATAAAAGTACATTCCAGAAGAAATGGCGATCTACAAGGCCGATTAATCGTCTCTTAATCGCTACAAGGCCATCAACCTGGTCGATTTATGTAAAAGTCGATTAATTAACGACGATCAGATGTGGTCAACAGCTGGGTCAAGAGAGGTCAAACTTGCTGTAAACATGCAAATCTTGTTGAAAATACCAAAAACTCACCATAAACTTGTGTCTATCACTTATAGTAACTATTTATATGTATGATAAGTTGAATTTTATGGATAATATTGCCGAAAATACTTATAACTTGTTAGAAATACCCAAAACTTGCTAGAAATACCCAAAATATGCAAAAAAAAAATGTCGGTCTGGTTACTCATCGACTAGTCCCTCCTAGAAAGATTACAAGTTACAAGGTGGTCGACCGGCCGACTAGCGATTCACAATTTTTACAACCTTACTCATACATGAGTTCAAGAAAAGGATGGGTTCGTAATTTGAAATGACTGATCTTGGTGAATTAACTTACTACTTGGGGTATCGAAGTATCACAAGAAAATAATAGTGTCACGATCAAGTAGGAGAGATATGCAACGAAGATCTTAAATGAAGTTGGTATGAAATATTGCAAGGCAATTATAAATCAATGGATCCATTATTTTAAGCTATCAAAATCAAAGGATGCATAGAAGTTTAAGCTACTCACTATGCAAGAAAGATGGTTGGTTTCTTAAGTCATCTCTTGCATACTCGTCCAGATTTAACATGCTTGTTATTGTTGTTAGTAGATACATGCAAAGTCCAAGAGAATCATATACTCGTGCTATCAAACAGATTTTAGGTTATCTCAAAGGTGCAACTTCGTTTGAAATTAAATACAAGCAGGATAAACTGTTGTACCCCATTATCTTCATGTGAAACTGAGTTCATGGTGTCCACTACAACTACATGTCAACCAATGTGGATAAGGGAGTTATTGGCAAAAGTGATAGGACTGGAAAGAAAAAAAGTGATAATTAAAATTGTAACAAATCAACAATATCACTATCAAAGAACTCAGTCTTTCATGGTAGGAGCAAATATGTCCACACTTGATATCACTTTATTCGTGAGTGGAAAACGAGCCAATTATATTGATCATATATTTGGAGAAAACAAAAGCGAAGATCCTTTGACGAAGGCCTTGGCGTACATAAGGTTCATGAAGATGAGGTCGTTACTTCTGTGCAATAGTTACCCCCTTATACTCACATATCTAGCAGTAATTGTTGGCGAATCAATTTGTGTCTTGATTATGGCTACTCTGTGGATTAGAGAAGACAAGTTGGAGTGCAAATCCAACTCGTCTATGTTTACTTAACATGTTATTAGGTATCTTCTAGCTTATTAAATAACTTTTAGGTTAAGTTAAATGCAATCATAGTTATAACCTAATGTCTATTGGTTAGTCTATGTATACAATGAAGGTATGGTTTAATATATGAATTGAACTTTTAGAAGAGTTAAGATTTCTTACTAAAATTATTCCTTGTTTGGAAAAATTCTTGTTAGTTATTTTCTATAACATATTTTTGTTGTTCGTACTTTTGATTACCACGTAAGAGGGATCATTGTCGATGGATGAAAAGTGTTGTGGGGACCAAAAATGCCAACCAATAACGCAAGCTCGACATCACGATTCGCGCCATACGGGTTAGTATCATACTCATTAGCTAGGGCATGTGTATTTCTTTTTCTATTTTATGTTTGTTGTATTTGTGTTTAGTAAGGTTATGTGTGAAAAAGAATGTTTTATATCGCGAGTGATGAGAAAATAGTATTTATGGTTTAAGTTATAATTAAGTTTCGAGTTATAGGCAAATAATATTGAGCTGACGAGACGGATAACAATTATGGCCCTCGGTGCTCTACAACGAAGTTAAAATACTAAACTAATGGTCAACACAAAAATTATTCGATGTATATATGACCTTCCAACGAGTTTAAAGTAGCGTGTCATGTTCTAAATCATTAAAAAATGCCACATACCATCGTACCTTTATACGGCGTACTATGATACAATGTGCTTTATTTGTTTTACATGTTCGTATATTATAGATTTTGACTGTCTACCTATTTATACACATGTTCGTATATTATAGATTTTGACTGTCTACCTATTTATACCATTTCTCGTTTTATCAAAAGTTCATTTTATCTTTCTTGTGTTTGGTACATGCTTTAACATTTCATTCATAATATGGGTCCTAGAATCATTAATTACAATTTATGTTCATCGTTGTTTATTTACTATGAAGATAAATGGTTCCTTAACAAGTTCACAAGGCCATGATCAAACCAGATAATATGCAACACGACTCACCCCTTAATAATAAGGGTCTAAAACGAGGTGTATAAGTGAGTCGAGCTATTTTGACTCAAGATGGGCCTGTAAAGTATTTTAGTCGACCCGAGCTATATAAGTATTTTAATCAACTCGAGCTACATAACTAAATACTCTCGTAGAAAGACTCATAATGAAAGAAAAAGCATGAGTATGTAGCGACCCAAACGTATCGAATAGGCGAATGCTCAACATAAATAAACAACATAAAACTTATTACGTATTTTGTTATCTTTCCAATATTAATTGATCTTTTGTGTCACTTACTATGAGTTAGAACCCGTCACAAACAAGGTATATCATCTTTATGGTGTCAGTCTGTCAGATTATGGTGAATTGATGGTCCATTATGCCTTCTCGTTAAAGTAGTACTCCATTTAACTAGTTTGTACGTGGGGGGAGAGAAAGAATATAAGATGGGTCTACATGTACCTTTTAGACATTAGAATACCAAAACAGTCAGTGCATAAACTTTTTATCAAAATGAACTTTTTCATAATAACCGTTATATGTAAGACATATGGCACATCAAACTGTCATTAAATAGGTGCATGATGTTTATAGTGCGTGTATGATGATATGTGCCTGATGCATATACAAAAAACCAATAAAATGTTTATGCGCCGATGCATAAGCTTGTGCACCTCGATGCATAAAGTTATACGTCTGAATGCATAAGGTTTTGTGCGCCAGGATGCATAAGATTGTGCGCCATGATGCATAAGGTTGTGCACCAGGATGCATAAGATTTTATGCACCAGGATGCATAAGCTTGTGCGCCATGATGCATAAGCTTGTGCGCCATGATGCATAATTGTTATGCAGTTGATGAATATCTTATGAATTTAAATATAATGCATATCTTGTGCACCTCGATGCATAAGATTTTTCACCTCAATGCATAAGGTTTTGTGCACCATGATGCATAAAGTTGTATGCACCAGGATACATAAGCTTGTGCACCATGATGCATAAATGTTGCGCACTTGATGAATATTTTACGAATGTAAATCTGATGCATATCTTGTGCATCGAGATGCATAGTGTTGTGCAATTGATGCATAATCTTGTAAAATATTATGTGTGTTTAGATGCATATTTGTCACTTAATAATAGGCAGTTGTGCATGTGATTAAAACTTTGCAAGTTCATGAGAGTTGTACCATATGCACATGTTTATACATCATGGTTTATTTTCATAAAATACTAAAATTTGGTTATTTTCGTAAAAGGAGTTGTGAAAGAGGCTTATTTAATAATTCCCCTTAATATATTATACGTAGTACGAGTAATTAACTAGTGAATAGAAGACGGTTTTTTAGAGCATCCACAATGGCAAAAACAAAAAATGACTTTTCACTATTTCAATAAGTGGTTTGAAGGTGTTTTCTCCATTGCAACAAAAGCTTTTTACCTAAATTTTTAAGGTGATTTGTGAAACAACAAGTCTTTGGCAAAAGCTCTTGTTATAAATATTGATTTGCAATAATGGCATTAAATGCAAAAAGCCTTTCAAATTTTTTGCATTGTATATGCTCTTAGTTCAAAAAAAATAGAAGACAGAAGGACACATGTTTTGTTGCATTCATCGCAAAACAATTATGCAATACCTTTAATGAGAAAATAAATCAACACAGGTTTTTTATATTAAGGAGAATCGCATATATATCTTTGTAAAAAGTTAAAATTACATATATATCCAGCTTAAATTTAAAATTGCATATATATCTTTATCAAACATGACAAATTGCATATATATCCAAATTCTTATTTTTTATGACAAAAGCTATATATACGTAACATATATTCAAAAATTGACAAGTCTCACTAATGTATTATTTAAACAACAAGCTCGCTAATATACTTTCAAAATATATTTAATTTCGCTAACTTCTCGAATGAATTTACTTAAATACTCATGTGTTCTTGAATGAATTAAAAAATTGGAAAGTTATCAAAAAGTCCACTTTTTTAGGGCAACGTGTATTTTAGTCCAAACAACATGTTTTTTCTCAAATAGTCCAGGGCAACAGCGAATCTGAGCAATGATAGAAGAATCTGCTATGTGTCCGTATAAAATACACATGAAGTACGTATTGTGTAAGAGATGTTTTTTGGGAAATTTAATATATATGGGCAATTAGAATATTGGGCAACTTGGGTTTTTGGTCATTTTATCAAAAAGTGGTTTAATATTATATATTATTATTTTGGGCAATTATATTATGGGCAACTAGCTAAATAAGGCAACAGAGTATTTTTTTCATTCTGTTACCCTCAATTTCCTCAATCAAAACATACCCATTCCACACAAACATAATAAAATTCATCTATGTTTTCTTCAATGAACAAACCCAATATACCTATAATCACAGCTTTTGTCAATCATTCGTCAATTTTTTATTCATATTACACCTAATGCAAAAGTGTTCATAAGATTCATTTCCTTCAATAGTTATTTTTCAATAATGATAATTTTTTATGTTTAAATCTTTTCTGAGCCATTGTAGATTTATTTTTTTAATAATTATAATTTTTTGCGCCTTTGGAACTGTTCGTGGAGAAAGCCCAAGGGACGATGTCGATGACCCTAAAAGATCAAGGCGTCCACCTCAGTCGAAGTCTTACATTGTGAAGATAAGCTATGCGACTAGGATTCCCATTAAGACCATCTTCCAGGCACTTCAAGGCCATGAATCCGAGCAATTTAATTAAGCTGTAATTGTCTTGGATGTGCTTCGAAGACAACATGCTACAAAACAGTAAGTCATACTTATACAGTCTTAAAATGGTTTTCAATTTATGATTTGACCTTTGTTTTACGAATCGCGTGATCAAGAACGTTAGTTTGTTCAATAGGAGTGTAATTAGGTTTGAATCATGATGTATTAGTTTGGATATAGATTGACCTTCGTTTAATTTATCACATGAGTAGGAGCGTTAGTTAATTCATTAGGTAATTACGCTTGAATCAGGCTGTATTAGTTTGGATATGGATTAGCGTTCGTTTTATGAATCATGTGATTAGGAGCGTTAGTTAGTTCATTAGGAGCGTTAATTGTATTTAATCAGGTTGTATTAGTTTGGATATGAATTGGCCTTTGTTTCAAATCGTGTCATTAGGAGCATAAGTTAGTTCATTAGTAGCTTTAATTAGGTTTAAATCAGGATGTACCTATTAGGATATGATTATTTAGTTGAGAGATGTAGATAGGTTTCAGTTGATGTTCGTATTACCGAATTGTTTGATTAGGAGCGTAAGTTAATTTGGTATGGTCGTATGGGGAGGTAGGATGTAGATAGTAACACGCATATCTCACAATAGTGTGTAACCGTAGATGTAAGCGTAATATGTAGGTTTGTGTGTTTTTGTTGAAGACTAGAAGTGTATATAAGTAAAAACACACACAAGCATAAAGCATAAATACATACATAGGTAAAAATATATACGCGCAAGCTTCAAATAGTGTTAATCTAATTAGGTTCGAGTTGATATTCGTTTTATGAATAGTGTCATTGGAGTGTTCGTTAATTATAAGTGTTACTTAATTAGCTATTTAATTAGGTTTTTTGTGTTAGTTCATTAGGAGCGTTAATTAGGTTTGAATTGACTTTCGTTTCGTGACTAGCGTGATTAGGAGCGTTAGTTCGTTAACAGCGTTAAATAGGTATGCGCAAGATATGTAGGTTTTGGTACGCCGGAGAGAAATAAGCTAGAAGCGTACAAAATATGTAGGTTTTTGTGCGTTAGTTCATTAGGAGCATTAATTAGGTTTGAGTTGATGTTAGTTTTACGTATAGTGTGATTAGGAGCGTTACTTATTTGGAATGGATGTATCTCATGGCTCACTTGGACGTTCTTGTGTTCCCTCATTTGCAGCTGTAAGCTCGTCTTCTTGCAATTTATTTTTCATTAAAATGTCTTCTCGCAATTTATTTTTCATTAAAAGATCTCAAGTAAGTACATTATCATATCATATAACACACACTAAACACACCTTCATTTTACACACACCAAAAAAATGTCCAAACCCTCATCACCACCTTCACCAATCTTCAAAAAAAGTCCTTTAATAGATCTGTGGGGGAAGCCGTGGAATTGGGTGAGATTGGCAGGTGATCGCCTTGTTTTTACGGGAGGTGGGAATTCTTTTTAGAAGGGGTTAAGGGGTATGTTGAGGTGTTGAAGAAGATTGTGTCACTGCAATCTGGGGCGATTAGGACAGTTCTTGATACAGGATGAGGGGTATGTGTGATTCTTTCATGTAAAAGCTGCTTTATCAAGCTTCTGTTTGTGTAAGCTAATTATGTTCTTTACTGTATTGACCCAAATGGTCTCTTGATCAAGTGGTAATAGGAGTGTGAAGATTGCAGGTCATGCAAATTAAGTAACGGGTTTTCGGTCAAAATAAACAAATTTTGCACGGGTTGGATTGTTTTTGCACTTTCCCCAAAAACCTAAGATGTTAATATGTAACATGCTAGTTGCTAAATGCTAACTCTCGACCCAACACTAGATAAAGCATAGTCCGAATCAACCCATTATTATATAAGAGAGTTGATTTTCACCCGTATATAATTAGTATACTCTTGGTGAGTTTCGACCCAATGTAGAATCCCTCTAAAGTTGTTATTTAGCTAAGAAGTTAAATTAAGACAAAACATAGCCTGAAGCGACCCATAATTTAGCTAAATGAGTCCAAATTCTCACATGTATAATGAGTGGATCAAACATGACAGGTTTCAAGCTTTGCAGACGCTCTAAAGGACTATAACATCATAACAATGTCTATAACTCCAAGGGACATACATGAAGCTCAAGTACAATTTACCTTAGAAAAAGGTCTCCCTGCTATGCTTGGTGTTCTCGGCACCTACAGGCTACCCTACCCGTCAAGATCATTTGACATGGTTCATTGCTCGCGCTGCCTTATCCCTTGGAGCGAATACGGTATAGAAACTAACCCTACGCCCTTCTTTTATATAAAGAGTTATTTGCTTCAGAAATTAGTTTCATGATTACATGATTAAACTATTTTATAATAATTCAACCAATTTGATCCATTTCTACTTAGCAAAGGCATTTTATTTTACCCCTTTGACCCGTTAAAGACATGATAAAGAAAAATCGACCCATTTACTAATGGATCAAAAGTTGTCACCTATACCGGATTACTGTAACTCTGTGATGGTGTTGTGTTGCTAGATGGGTTGTATCTAATGGAAATTGACCAACATTTGCGGCCTGATGGCTATTGGGTGTTATCGGGCCCACCTATCAAATGGAAAGCTAAATACACAGCACCACATGGAACGACTAGGGATCCTAAAAAATAATTGAACCGTTTAGCGAAACTTGTTGCACAGCTCTGTTGGAGAAAGATTAAAGCAAAAGGGCCAATTGTGGTGTGCCATAAAACCTACTAATCACATTGACTGCATCCAAAAGAAAAATGATCTGAAATCACCTAGATTTTGTGACAAGAATGACGATCATGATGATGGTTGGTGAAGAAAGATGGAAGCATGTATCACTCCATTGCCTCAAGTAGATCATACGAAGGATGTTTCTGGGGGTGTACTTGAAAACTGGCCTAAAAGGTTAAGTACGATTCCACCCAAGATTATGCAAATTCGTGACATAAAACCCAAAGATTTTCCGGAGGATGATTTGATGTGGAAAAAAAGGATTTCGACATATGGGCATGTGTTGTAATCGTTATCAAGTGGTGGGTACAGAAATATTATGGACATGAATGCCGGGTTAGGTGGATTTGCAGCCTCACTTTCAAAGTAACCTATGAGGAAAAGGACTAAACAATGTCCAAAGAAATGAAGTAACGTAATGTATGAAAAAATGCATAAAGTAATGAAGGCTAGATAGCTTCTATCCGTATGCATATACTCTCAAAGTCTATGAGCGTCCCTGAGTACATGTCGTTTGGAAACAGGAAAGGAAAACGGCTGAGCATAACGCCCACTGAACGGATATACAAGCATAGAATAAAATGACATAAGCATAATAAGACTAATAGCAACGGAAATGTATAAGTCCTAGACAACCTGGAACATGTTCATAAAACTGGTTTTATAGTTTGAAAAGACTTATGTTTTTATATGAAAAACTATATTAAATAGCCAATAGCCCATATAGGTCATGAGGTTCCACTGTGCATGAATACTTGGAGAGGAGACCTCATTATGCAATTAGAGGGGATGCCTCTAATTAATTAGTCTAGGTAGGAGGGATCAACTTCTTATGAAGGATGCAAGGCACACACCACATTCACCATGAATATCCTGTAAAAACATGTAACTAGGATACACCCATATGTCCCACATGATAATATAATTAAGGCCAAAACTGTAAAGGGACGCCACGAGCAATCACTCCACCACGGGGAAGTCATAACACCGGTGCCTCAAGTATTATGGTTATGGTACCTCCATAACTAGGTGACATGGTCATGCATGTATATGGCTTAGGCATTTAAAACTAACATAAGCAGATCAAAACATACAAAACAAATACATGGGAAAATAGTTGGATGTAAACGGGGGATCCTAATAGGAAATCAATGTCCATACTGAAGGACAGAATATCCGTACCTTATGTCCAGTGAACGAGGAAAGATGAAAGGATGAAAAGTCCTACTCCGACCTCACTATTGCTACTTAAATAAGGGACATGTATGAGTTGTCTGATATCTGAGTATATTACTTGTTCTTGTGTGTTCTTAGCTTGTTTTATATGTTCTTGTCTTATTTTACTGTTTTAAATGATATACTGTATTATTCATGTATTTTATGTCTTCTGATTATGTATTATCTGATATTCTTGTATTATAATACTTGTTGTGTAATAATAAGTAACTTTCTAAACATAGCAGGTTTCCAAAAATAGAAAGTTTCCAAAATTAGAAAGTTTCCAAAAATAGATCAGTTTCTAAAAATAGAAAGTTTCTAAAAAAGTAAGTTTCTTGAAATAGAAAGTTTACATAATTAGAAATAAGCTATATTAATAAGCTAGTAATATAAGCTGGTGATTATTAGACATATACTATAAGTCATGATAAATTATTAATAAAGTTTATTAAATAATACTATATGTTAAAGTGATTATTAATTATTAATAAAGTGCATGGTTAAATAATTAATAATATGTCATGATACACTAATAGACTTTACCTTATAACGTTTAATTAAATTATGACATGGTTAATTTAATTAAGAGGGTGTTTGGTTAAACTTATAAGTGGGCTTTGGCTTATATTATATAAGCAAATTATGGCTTTTATATAATAAGCTTATAAACTTTTGTTAAGTGTTTGGTTTAGCTTATATAACTAATATGATAAAATGACAAAAAAATACATAAAATAAAAAGGATAGTAATAATTAAATAAGGGAATAAAAGTGTTTTTAGGTAATATTTTTATATAAGCCCAATTAACCTTACATAAGCCATAAATTTTTGGCTTACCAAAACCTCCTTATATAAGCTTATAATCCCACTTATATAAGCTTAACCAAACACTTGGTTTTGGCTTATAAGCTTATATAAGCTAATAAGCTTATAAGCTCATTATATAAGCTAAAACAAACACCCTCTAAGTCTAGAAAATACGGAGGTTAACATTTTTATTAATTTTAATTAATAAACCTAAGTCATGCATTATTAATTAGTTATAAGTTCATGTTTAAAATAATTAATTAATAAACTATAGTCTAAATTAAATGACAAAATATACTTAGGCTAAACATGTATTATTTAAAAAAATAATATAACCTAAGTCAAGTTTTAATTAAATTAATTATTAAGGCATGTTAATTAATTTAATTAATCTTGTAAAAAAAAACTTGCAAACAATCCCGAGCCCGAACTCCGAGACAAAAACCAAAACCCAGACACCAACCACCACTCACAGTCGCGGCTGTGGTGGCGGCTGGTGGTTGCGCAGCCAACGGCGGCAGCTACCGCTGCTGTTGCGTCGTGGCTAGCCATTGCTAGAACAAGGTTCCCACCGGCATGAGCCGGTGGTACCCCCTGCCATTGTTGCGTTCCCCCTGCTTACCCAACCTAGCCACTGGCTTGAGCCGATGGTTCCTACTGCTCGATTGAGACACACACCGAGCCCCATGGGGGTCTCGGCTGTCGTCAAACGAGCGACACCGAGAGCCTTTGGTTCTCGGTTGGCTGCCGAACCACACAACAAACCAAACGAACCCTTATACTTGTTTTAATAAATCCCATAACGTGTTTATAGTAGTTGTTTTTGGGATCTAAACATGTGTTTAATAAAAGATTAAAAACAAAGATGAAGGTTTGATAATTTTACCCCAATGCGTAATTGAAAAGAACACGAACACGAACACGAATACCAATAAACAGAAGATCAAAAATCAACACGAACTCTCCTGGTTCCTTTGTTGTGTGTCGCGGCCTATAGTCACCAAGGGAGGCTAGGGTTTTAATTTTTTGATAAAACTTTGTAAATGGTTTTCTTGTGTTTTAATTTTCCCTTTAGTTAAAATTTAAAGTGGGCTTGGGCCTCCTTGTTCCCCTTGTTCGCGGATAACACAAACCCGTGCCTTTTCAAGTTAAACTATTATTCGTGTATACTCGTGTTAAATATTCGTTCTAGTTCGTGCATTAATGTTCGTGTTACATATACTTCGTGTATGTCGTGTTCTAATAGTCATGTTATAATTATTATACGTAATAATTATCGTGTTTATAATTGTTTGTGGTTATATGTTCGTGATTAAAATTATTATACTTAATAATTATCGTGTATTATTACGTACTAAATAGTTATCATGTATTATGAAGTTTCTAAAAGTAAAGAGATAGTCACTTTTGACAAAGCTAATGATGACTGTTTTTTATCACTCCAAAGTGTGTGAGGTCTCAAGTTCAATTCCCACTAGGTGCAAACAACCTTGAAGTGGCCACGCCAACCTCCTGAAAAGGGAGGGCTTTACCTGGTTTGAGTCTGTGTGGCGGTGGGCTCAAACCCCGTGGATTAGTCGGCCAATGAGTCGGAAATCACGGTTACCAAAAAAAAACTAAAATGAAACTTGCTAAAAATAATGAGGCTAAAATGGTGATTTTTAATGATTTACCAAAGAAAGAGTACGAAAGGATTTTTATGTGTGAAACCGCTAAATATATTTGGAACACTCTTTTAGTAACCCACCAAGGTAATAGCCAAGTCAAATAAAGCAAAATCGATCTTCTTGTTCAACAATATGAACAATTTGTCATCTTAGAATATGAAACTATTGATAGTGCATTTGCGAGATTTAACACTATTATTACTAGTCTAAAAGCACTTGATGAAGGTTTTTCTATCAAGAACAATATTAGGAAGTTTCTTAGGGCGTTGCATCCAAAATGGAGAGCTAAAGTCACAGCGATTGAAGAATCAAAGGATCTCGCCAAATTATCACTCGATGAACTCATTGGCAACTTGAAAGTTCGTGAGATGATAATTTTGAAGGACTCAGAAATGATGAAAACCAAGAGTGAAAGAAATTCTCTTGAACTTAAGGCCAAGAAGGCGCAAAGTGACCATGAAAGCTCCTCGGATAGTGATGATGAGGAACATGCCATGGAGGTTAGAGACTTCCAGAAGTTCTTCAAGAGACGAGGTCAACAAATGAGGCAACCAAACAACGACAAGAAACCCTTCTCCAAAAACCAATTTGCCAAAGATGATAAAGGTGATAGGAAATGCTTTATATGTGGTGATCCGAATAATTTCATCGGTGATTATCCTAAGCCTTCACGCGACAAGAACCACACGGCGTTCGTTGGAGGTTCATGGAGCGATAGCGGTGAAGATGTTGACGACAACCCCAAAGATGAGAAATGTCTTATGGCTCACATTTCTAAAGAGGTACATTCCGAAACCGATTATTATAGCAATAATAGTTCTTCTCAAGATGATAGTGAATTAGAAGGCCAATACAATAACTTACATAAGCTTAGCCTTTAATTCATTTAAAAGAACAAAGTGCTAAAATCAACTAGAACCAAGCTTGAAAATGAGATTAGTGAGCTAAGAGAGAAATTAGCTAAGCTTGAGAAAAACAAAGAAGTTGATTTAGGTTGTTTAAAATGTGAAAACCTTAGACAAGAGAATGAAGATCTCAAGAGTACCTCCATTAAATTGGAAAAGTTCATGAAAGGTACTAGTGCTCTTGATCATATGTTGAACAAACAAATTCATTCTAAGGAAAGACTTGGTTTGGGATATAACACTAATGAAGCATCAACTAGTGAACCAAAACAAGTTAGATTTTCAGAAAAACGCACCCTATACGCGGTTCGCCAGTAAATGGCGCGGTTCCTTATGTCTAATGGAACCGCGGGTGGAGCTAAAGATCCGTGGACAGAGGAAAGTTTTTGTGAAAATCCTGAACTTTCTGAAAAGTCTATTTTAGGTGAAGGGCCAAAACATATTCGTATTAACAAGGTCAAAGTACCTATTCTTGAAAATCCTACTCTAGATAAATTCTACAAGCCCTTGAATAAACCTCTAATGGGAACTAGAAACTTATCTAGACAAACATCTACTCCTCCAAGAGTACGAAATGAGTCAAAACCTATAAGTAGAACACCTACACCAAAAAGAGATGATCAAGCTAAATCACGACCTAGAAGTAAAACTCCAACACCTAGAAGGAATAACAATAATTCTAGATCAAGATCAAAGACACCTAGGAGAAACTATGGACAACAAAATGGCCATATGAATTGGAACAATTTTCAACAACAATACTTTTCCCCATGGGGAATGTCTCCTCCATTCATGCATCCCAACCAAATGCAAGGGATGTTTAGAACTAACAACTTTGAACCCATGAGATATTGGGGACCAAATGTTTGATGTTGTGTGTTTTTACCTAGATATTCTTGGGAATTGATTTAGAGCCCGACGAGTGGATTATGGATAGTGGTTGTTCTAAACACATGACGGGTAATCGAAGTTTGTTCTCACACTACAAAGCATACGATGGAGGTAAAGTTACATTCGCTAGTAATCGACTAGTACTATCATTGGCAAAGGTACGGTTTATCTTGACTCCATGACCATTGAAAATGTAGAGCACGTAGTTAACTTAGGTTTTAACCTTCTAAGTATAGGTCAAATTTGTGACAATAAGTGTAAGGTCATCTTTTTGGAATATGAAAGTGAAATCGTAAAAGATGGAAAGGTCATTAGAAAAGATGTTAGAAAGCATGGGCTTTATGTCATGAAGGTCAATTGAAAGTCAAAAGACAACTTATGTCTAGCGACTTTAGATGATAGTTCTACTCATTGGCATATGAGATTAGGTCACGCTAATATGCGTTTAATTCAATCTTTAGTCTCTAAGGAGTTGGTAAGACATCTCCCCAAGATGAAGTTTGATAGTCACTTTTGTGATGCTTGCAAAGTTGGGAAGCAAGTTCACTCAAGTCACAAAGCCAAGAATTTGGTTTCGACCTCTCGGTGCTTACAGCTCCTACATATGGATCTCTTTGGACCTTCCGCCATACGGAGTTATGGAGGTAACCTTTATACCCTAGTTATAGTTGATGACTATTCTAGATTCACTTGTACTAGATTTTTGGTGTCTAGGAATGAAGCTTTCAACCAGTTCGAAACCTTTAGTCGAAGAATTAAATATCAACTAGGATGTTCAATTGTGTCTATTAGGACGGATCATGGTAGGGACTTTGATAATGAAGTGCAATTCGGTGCCTTTTGTGAAGCTCATGGCATTACCCATAACTTCTCGGCTCCTCGCACTCCACAATCAAATGGGTTAGTTGAAAGGAAGAATATGACCATCCAAGAGATGAGTAGGACGATGTTTAATGAGCAATCTTTATCTCAAAATTTTTGGTGCAATGGCGTGGACACATCGACCTATATTCTTAACTGAATTCTTATTCGACCTTTCCTAGGAATGACCCCCTATGAGATTCTTAAAGGTAAGAAGCCCTCATTGGAATACTTTAGGGTGTTTGGAAGCAAGTGCTTCATTCTCAACACCAAAGATTACCTTACTTAGTTCGACCCAACGTCTTACGAAGGTATCTTTTTAGGTTATTCTCAAACTAGCAAAGCCTACATAGTCCTCAATAGAACCTCGGGTGTAATTGAAGAATCACTTAACGTGACATTTGATGAAACCCCTCCTTCATCTAAGACACCACCTTTGGTAGATGGTGACTTGGATTAAATAGAAGTAGTTAAAGCCAAAGATGTTAGAAACATAGGAGTTGAAGACCTTAATGTTGAAAAGGGAGTAAACATTAAGGAGTCAAAATGCTCTCGACAACGTCATAGGCGAATTAAATCAAAGGACCATAAGATCTCAAGTCCAAAATTCAAAGTAACTTCTTTTGTATCATCTCCTTGATTGAACCAAAGAATGTTAAAGAAGCTTTGATGGATGAGAGTTGGGTCATCGCTATGCAAGAAGAATTGAATCAATTCATTGCTAATGACGTTTGGGAACTTGTTCCTCCACCTAGAAGTTCTACCATTATAGGAACCAAATGGGTATATAGGAATAAGTTAGACGAGAATGGTGTTGTGTCTCGTAACAAGTCTAGACTTGTAGCCCAAGGCTATAATCAACAAGAAGGTATTGATTATGGCGAGACATACACACCCGTAGGAAGATTAGAATCCATTAGAATCCTTTTAGCTTACGCTTGTGCCTTAGACTTTAAGCTTCAAAAAATGGATGTAAAGAGTGTGTTTCTTAACGGTTTGATCAGTGAGGAGGTATATGTGGCTCAACCTCCCGGCTTCATTGATTTTGAGAAACCGGATCATGTTTATAAGGTTAAGAAACCTCTTTACGGTCTCAAACAAGTACCCAAAGCTTGGTATGATAGACTTAAATCATTTCTTGTAAAACATGAGTATACCATGGGGATGGCAGACAATACGCTCTTTAAAAAGAAGAAAGATTCTCACCTCATTATCGTACAAATATATGTTGATGACATTATATTTGGTTCAACTTGTCAATCATTGTGTGATGACTTTGCCAAAATCATGCAAGACGAGTTTGAAATTAGTATGATGGGAGAACTTAACTTCTTTTTAGGACTCCAAATTAAACAAATGGACGATGGTATTTTCTATAATCAATCCAAGTATGTTAAAGAAATGCTAAAGAAATTTGGATTAGAAGACTCTAGACCGATGAAGACCCCTATGGCCTCGGATACTAAACTCACCGTAGATGATGATTGTGAGTCGGTAGACAACACCAAATAAAGAGGTATGATTGGTAGTTTGTTTTACCTAACGGCAAGTCGACCAGATATCATGTTTAGTGTTTGCCATTGTGCTCGCTTCCAAGAGGCTCCCAAAACCTCTCACCTTGAAGCGGTTAAGCGTATCTTCCGATACATTAAGGGCCCTATACATTTAGGATTATGGTATCCTAAAGGGAACGACGTAGAAACCATTTTCTACGCGGACTCGGATCATACGGGAGACTATGTGGACAAGAAAAGCACTAGTGGAGTTTGTACCTTCATGGGTTGTTGTTTAACTTCTTGGTTCTCTAAGAAACAAACCGCTCTTGCAATATCCACCACGAAAGTCGAGTATGTGAGTGTCGGTAAAGCTTGTCAACAAGCTCTATGTATGAAGCAAGAGCTTGTTGATTACGAGATTTCTCTTGATGATGTTCCCATCATGTGCGACAATAAGGGTGCAATAGACCTTAGCAAGAATCCTGTGCAACATTCACGAACTAAGCACATAGAGATTCGCCACCATTTCCTTAGGGGATAATGTTCAAAAGGGGAACATTTCGATTGAGAAGGTACCCTCAGTAGAAAACTTAGCTGACATCTTTACTAAGCCACTTAAGAGGGAACCTTTTAATTACTTGCGTCTAGGTCTAGGTTTAATGAAACATACTCCTTAATTGCACATTTTATTAATCGAGTCTTTTTCTCTTTTGAGTCTTTTCTTTCTTTGATTTATTGAGTATTGCAAATTCTTTTTGGAAAACTTCTCTTCTCTTTTTCAAAATTCTCAAAGTTCTTTCAAAAATGGCCGAAAATGTTATTGCATTGTTAATTCAATCTAAAAACGTTTTTCATAGCTTCTCACTATTAATAATGAGCTTACATAATTCATATATATGTGTCTCTCAAATATAGCAAGAACAAAAGTGAGCTATGGAGGATCATTGTGTGATGACTTTTTGTCTAGTTCTGCACACCTCGAACATCGATTTTCTTCAAAATCCATGTATTTTGGTCAAAACCTTGTTTGGTGAGTTCTTGTGTGTTTTCTTTGTCTATCTTTGCTTCTTAGCATGTCTACATGATTAGTTAGACTAGAAAAACAGGATTTGCTGAATTGGAAAATCCTCCCTCATCACCAAAATCAACCCACTGTGGGCGGTTCTCTATTGAGACCGTGGCTCCTTATCGATAAGGAACCACCGGTGGAGAAAAGGAACCGCGCACAGAGCCTTCTTTTTCGGGTATTTTTGAAACTCCAAATTTGTTCCAACACTTTTTAGAATCTTTGTTTCAACCCTTTGACCACCCCCAAAATATCTTGGGCTTTCTCTATTTAACCCTAAGCATTTTGCATCCTTTCTCAAATCAAAATGTCTTATTCTCTAAATGAAAGCCTTGATTCTCCTCCATTTTATCGAATTGCTTTCAATCCCAATTCACCCAAGAACACTAAAAATCACATCTCTTCTCCTTCTAAGAATGTTGATTGTGGAACTTCTTATCTTCCACCACTATCCTTTAGTGTTCTTCCTCCTTCACATGATAATGTCATGCATCATGGAACATATTGCCATTCTTGTCAATATCAACATCTTGTCATGGCTCATATCTATGAAGAGTTGAATTACATCAAAAGTTTCTTAGTCAAACCTCCTCTTCAAGCAAATCTTAGAGTTCTAGTCTAACTAAGAGACTTTTATTTCTCATACATCTTTGTATGCTTTGTTTCCTTGTATCTTTTATCATGTTTCCTTTTAACATGATTTATCTTGGATCTTTGTCTCTTATTTTATATTTTTTCTGTGTAACCTTTGTTATATCTTGTTGGGTGTCTCTTCTCTACTACTAACCCTTCTATGTAGCTTGTCACCATATCTTGATTCCTTGGTGCCCCAAGCAAGGGGGAGAAATCACCAAGGGGGAGCATTTGTAAAGTCCGGTTCTTTTCTTCTTCATAGACTTTTGCAACCTTTTTGCTTCGACAAAGTGGGAGAAATGAAATAAACTCGTCTTCGAAAATCTTGTTTTTATTAGTTGATTGAGTTTATGTATTGTCGGAATCAAAAGGGGGAGATTGTTAATGCAATGATGCCTAAAAACGTTACTTGCATTTTTCGGTCTCGCTTTGTTTTGATTACGACAATATGTAAAAACAAGTATTTACGAAAACAACAAAAAACGAATTCTTGAGTTCAAGTATTTCTCATTTCAACCATTATCACTTAAGGTATGTACAAACAAGTACTCATCCTAATTAAGTGATCAAGGATTTAATCTTTTCTTAAAACTAACTTTTTATTAAGTGTGACAAGTTTTTATTAAACTTTCTTTTTTAAAAAATGTTTTATTAAATTAATTATTTGAAAATTTGAAAATGGCATATTCTATCTAGGTTTGGAATATCCTTTCAGGATATTTTAATCTCCAGATTCGAACAATACCACTAATAGATAAAAAGGAGCGGAGTCTACTTCGGCGGTTCCTTAAGTGGCTATGGCGGTTCCTTATTTATAAGGAACCACAGGCTGCAATAAGGAACCGCGGGCTGCAATAAGGAACCGCGGGCAGATATAGCCGTTGGAAGTTTGTCTTATAAATAGTGGACCATTCTCAGATTTTCTCTTCACGTCTTTTGCACATACATTTCCAGATTCTATCATACTTCTTAAATCACTCAAATCCTAGGTCATTTGGTTGATTACTACTTGTTTAGAAGTGAATCTTTCTCCTCCCATCTCTTCCTCTCAAAGTGCAAAGAGAAGAACACTTTCATCCTTGAAGTGTTGTGTCTACCTCAAAGATCCACTGAAGATCTAAACTTATTTATTCATTGTTGTGTCATTTTTGTGAAGATCCAAGTAGTTGTGTCTATTTGGAAGTTGTGTATGTATTAAGGTTAATACTTGGTCCTTAAAGTATATTGGTGTAGATTGGTCCTAGCTAAGATTAGGGCTCGACTTTTAGCTTAGAGTCGGAAATTGGATAAGCGACGTTGTGTACGGTTTCTCCACCTTAAGGAGCTTGTTGATTAGTTAACTCTCAAGTAACGAGTACACGAGGAGTGGAGTAGGAACGAGGAGTGAGCTTCGTTGCCGAACCACTATAAATCGTTGGTGTTTGGTTTGATCTTTCCTTCCCTTATCTCTTTACATTCATTATTCTTTATACTTGTGATTATTAGTTTAGTTGCACTATACCTTGTTCATATTGTGTATAAGAAGGTTTCACACACATACTCAAGCCTAAGTTTTTCAAAAGGATTTTTAAAACCATCTTTTAACAAGTAAAATTTAAAAAACTATTCAACCCCCCCCCCCCCCCCCCCCCCTCCCTTCTAGTTTCTACATATCCTTTTGAAACATGACAAATTGCATATATATCTAAATAATTCTTTTACATATTTAAATCTATTTAATTACTAAAAAAATAATTTCAACAAACATTTAATAAATTTTTTAATTTAAATAAATTTAACTTATTATTGAAAATTTGATTTAAAAAACGCAAGTTTTAATATTTTAGATGTTTTTTTTTAAATATTTTAAATTTCAGATTTTTTGAAATTAATTTTTTTGAAATTAATTTTTTAAATGATTTCTTTTTGAAATTAAAAAAAATTTCGAAAATAAATTAAAATTTCTGAATCTTTTTTCGACTTTTTTTTTAATATAAGATAAATCCTTTTCTAAATTATTTGTTTTAGAAGTACACTTTTTTTAGGGCTAATTATCAAAAGAGTCCAAAACCTTTTTTCCAATTCCCACAAGAGCCCTTAATTCTTCTCTTTCTGAGAAAGGACTTATTTTTTTAAGGCAACAGGGCAACAGAAGATGAATTTGACACTTGACAAATACTGCCAGTATTTTTCGGGTATAAATACGTTTTGTACTTCTAGGCAATCTTTAGAATTTTGGCAATTGATATTTTGGGCAACTAATTTATTCGTCATTTTTCTCCTATGAAAAGGTACAACCAACTTTTGAACAACTAAATAATTTTGGGCAACCCAAATTATGATTTGGGCAACTAAACAAATTTTTCATAATTTTACTAACCATTTAGCCAGACTTTAAACAAAAAAAAACACATTTTCTTTCATCATCTCCATCCTCTTTTCTTCTAACTCTGTATAACCTGGCTCTATAGATCCGTAATTTTCTATCATCAAGATTAACTGTCATCATAATTAAATTCAAGTTCAAATCATTCAATTTGTTTATCTATTATCACAACCATCAAACAACATCTTTATTCAAGAACTAAATGATAACATCTTTAATCATCTGTTAATTTCATATCAATTGTGACATGATTTCAAAATGAGGGTTTATCATTTCAGGTATGTTTATTTGTATATGACTATGTTGTTTTATATCTACCATTGGGAAAAATTAATTTTGTTTACAACCCACTCATTTTTGCGGTTTTTACTGTAACTATTCATATTAGGGGTTGTTATTATTCTTCTTCTTAACTGAAATAGGAATCAGTTATTTGTTAAAATGCTTGAAGAGAACTAAATTTGCTAATATGATTAACAATATTTTTTCGCATTATTACCTTTAAATGTGATGACATTGGTGGATCATTCTTCGGCTTTAACTTTAAGCCTTTGAATCTGTTCGCAACGAAGTTAAAAATTATGTTGTTGCTTATGGTTAGTGTGTTATACTTTTTTGTTTAATTTCATTCAATATTAGTATAACAGTTATCAATGATTTTATAGATTTCATTAGCATGATTAATTTGAATTTCATAGTTTCAGATAACGTAATAGATGTTAGGTGCTTAATTATATGTATGTATTATGTGTTAAGGCATTTGTTGGGAAGGTTTTGGGTTCAATTTATTTGTATGTATAACTATAATATTATAAATTGCATTGTAATTTATGCAGACTCAATGGAATAGTTGATTGTGGCCCGCGACACGATCATATCTTCAAAAGAACTATTTTATTAGCAGAACAAGCTAAAGTTAGCAGAGGTAGTGCACTTGTCACAGTTCTTCTGGAAGGCCCAAGTGGCAGGTAAATCATGGTTTGATAAAAAAATTAAGCACAAGTGTAAGCTGCATCCCAGTTAACCTATTTTTTTTACTTCTTGGGCAGTGGTAAAATTGCAATGGCAGCTACTGTTGGCATTGGTATTGATTTCCCCTATGTGAAGATTTTAAGTTTTCCATATATGATTATTTATTCGATGCATATAGTTATGTGACATTGACCTATTTTCTTAAAATCGATTTTGTAACTCTAGAATTGTAGATTTCTGCTGAAGTGATGATTGGTCTCAACGAAAGCAGTAAATGTGCACAAATTGTCAAGGTTTTATGCTTCTTCTGACTCATATATTTAGAGCATATGTAGCTTTCTTGGTTTATAATACATTTTATAAGTTTTTTGTCATGAGAAAGCTATTATAGGTATTTGAGGATGCTTACAAGTCAACACTAAGCATTATTGTGCTTGATGATATTGAAAGGTAAGTAACGTGATATCTTGTATGCAAACATACTCGATTTAAGTGAAATTTGTATATGATGCTGATTAACCTATTATGTGTTACAGACTTATAGAATATGTCGCCGTTAGACCTCGCTTTTCAAACTTGATTTCTTAGACGTTGATGGTCCTTCTAAATCGCCTTCCTCCAAAGGTCTTTATTTTCTCTTTAATATAATATAGTTCTGAAAACAAGACAATGTATCAGATATTATATCGTTTGTATTATTGTTGTTAACTTTTAGGGTAAAAATATGTTGGTTATCGGTACAACAAGTCAGGTTGGTTTCATGGGTGATGTTGGCATCTGTGATGCTTTCTCAGTCATTCACACTGTTCCTACACTGAACACAAAAGATGCTAAAAAGGTATTTTTAATCCTGATTATCATCTCCATCATAGTGCACATTTGATACTTATGTGTTGTGAAAGTGAGTTGTAGTCTGTTTCGTCCATTTACTGTTGTAATCTGTTGTTTCAGGTATTGCAGCAAATCAATGTGTTCTTTGGAGATGATATTGATGTTTCAGTCGAGGCCTTGAATGACGTTGGATTTATGATCTATAACATTTTGCTACTATTACCACAAAGTTACAAATATAGTTGGTATTTAGACTTGATTAATCAGCAAGCTAACAAAACAACAATACAATTTTATCCAAACTTATTAGCACAATAGACTTGTTAGTAAGATCCTAAATATAATAACATTGTTTTTGGTAAACATAAATGTATAAATGAGCTAATGGTTACCAAATTTGTGATGGTATTTTAGATGCCACCCAAGAGGCTGTATATGGTCGTCGAGATGGCAGCACAAGGAAAATCTGGTGGAAGTGCTGAAGCAATCTACTCGGGCAAGGAAAAAATTGATGTTTCACATTTCTATGAGTTCCTCCAAGATATCGTCCACTTCTAGTGTGTTACTACTTATTAGGGTTATCCTTTATTTGTCTGTGTGTGTGCGCGTGCACTATGAATATTACGAGTCGAAGTCATGAGTTGAAAACTATGTTGTTATCTATGAGTAAGCATTTTGTTGTTATAAATAACTGAAACAAACTCCGCATGATACCTTATAAGGTCGACAAATCGGGCTAAATTCCATCCAGCAACGTCATGCTAGAGTTTCCAATGACGACTCGGTACCTGTTAGCACGTATGTGTGGTTATACTTACTCTAGTGTAGTGAATAAGTTTTTGCTGGTTCTGAGATGATTCATGTGGGAACCATTATAGGTTTATTCCACCAGATGATTTCAACATTGCGTTGCTTACACTTGAGTTGGAGTTTCAGAAGAAATGGAATAAAGAGGAGCAGGTATTTCTCGTTCTTATTGATCGATAACGTGCATATCAACTACTTGCTTTGTGATTGCACTTTTCATCTTTAATTTTGTATTTGTATCTATTACAGGTTGATGTTGTCTTTTAGCCCAACAGCTTCGAAAAAGATTTGCAAACCAGGTACGACTATGTTGTTCATATATACATTGGCAGTTTTGCAAGTCACCATTCTCTTTAAAAAGAAAATAAAGATTTAGCAAGGTCACTATTTAAAGTTAATAATTGTAGATCCAAAACACATTGCTCCGCCTGCAGTTTTATTCACTGTATCAGTGTCATCGCTATATGTATTTAGCCTTTTTCTAAAGATAAAAAGAAAATTTGGGATGTGTGATATAGAAATACAATAGGAATAGACTAACAGTAAGCAAACAAAGTGGACGAGGTAGGCTAAAAAAAGGAATACGATACAATAAGTTTAAAGAGGGAAGCCCAAGATTTTTGATGCCCTTGTAGTTAGGCTAACTCCTGCGTGACCAGAGTACTAGATGTCACCCAACAGCCTCCAAACTTATTCTTCATTTATGATTGTATATCGCAGTGTCATCAGACCACATCAATATCAAACGAATGAAGTTTTCCCTATTCAGGTTTACCGGGAGGGCGAGTCTTTTGACTCAAACGTATGCGACCTAACTGAGGTATCCCCGTGACTGATTCCGGCCCTTCCCTGACCACCTCTAAGTATGTACCTAGTGAGGTTTGAATCATTGAACTCTTGTGAGGAAGTCAAGTGCCTTACCGCTAACCATTTGGTGATGGTTAGTTCACGTCAGTATTCACATTTCTATTATGTGCATCTTGTGTAACAGTTTCTTTTGCTGGCTTGACGTTCACATTTTCTAATAAGCTTAGTATATATTCTGAATATGAATCAACATTATAGAAGTTGCACTTCATACTTCTGATTCGAAGGCATCATTTTATTCCTCACTTTAGACTAGGATATGATTGCAAAGTGGCTTAGAAATGATAATATACAAAGACATGATCAATACAGTTTATCGTTTCCTATATTCTCTAAATATTTATCTGTTAGGAGATTTAAATAAAGCCTTACTTGAATGTAGATTTTAACATCAGGACAAAGGGTACTCTTTGAGTATCATGGGAACGCGTATATCTTCATAGTCAACCAGGTTGTCGTGGAAGGGCAGGAAAAGTCAGCCATTGAAAGAGGCATGCTTACATCTGATTCATACATTGTGTTTGAAGCACCCAACTCTAGTGGAATAAAGGTACTATTTTCTAAATGAATGGGATGATAATATTTTCATGTGTTGTTGCTTTCTCTGCTGTCCATGGCAATAAGTTACTCTCTATGTGCAGATTGTGAATCAGTGTGAGGATACTAGCAGCAACATCTTCAAGCACAAGGAGTTTAATCTTCAATCACTTGGCATTGGTGGTCTGATATGGTTGTTGTGGGCTGCAGAGATGTGTGGAACACTCTCGTGGTGAAACTAGAAACCGTCTAGTTTCTGAAATCATGGCTAATGCAATGCATATAGCAGAGGATCCTTACGGGTTTGTTAGGATTTTTTAGTGTCATGTTAACAAATCATCTTTCTGCACAGGAATTGTTAGGATTTTTTAATGTCATGTGAACAAATCATCTTTCTACACGGGAATTAGAAGACTATATCTGGTTGACTATATGGGTTCATTTTTATATTCACAGGAGATAATGAAGACTCCGTCTCTATAGATAAATCTACTTGGTCAGAATCAAATATGAGTTGATTTCCAATATTTCTGTACTTATCTTAAACTAAACAAAATACTTTCCCTGTCAAGTTATATTTGGGATCTGGTTACATTTAGGTGGCTGAATCTGTAAAACCCGCATATAAATGCCATGAACAGTACACTACGTAAACATACGAACCAATTAAAACTTTCCATTTATGTTATGTACACGTGTCACGGATATTATTACGAGAAACTACGTACGTAATAATACATGATAATTATTTAGTACGTAATAATACACAATAATTATTAAGTATAATAATTTTAATCACGAACATATAACCACGAATAAATATAAACACGATAATTATTACGTATAATAATTATAACTTGACTATTAGAACACGACATACACGAAGTATATGCAACACGAACATTAAGGCACAAGCTAGAACGAATATTTAACACAAGTATACAGGAATAATTGTTTAACTTGAAAAGGCACGGGTTTGCCTTGTGGGTTTGTGTTAGCCGCGGACAAGGGGAACAAGGGGGCCCAAGCCCACTTTAAATTTTAACTAAAGGGAAAAGTAAAACACAGGAAAACCATTTACAAAGTTTTAACAAAAAAGTTAAAACCCTGGCCTCCCTTGGTGACTATAGGCCGCGACACACAACAAAGGAACAAGGAGAGTTTGTGTTGATTTTTGATCTTTGGTTTATTGGTATTCGTGTTCGTGTTCGTGTTCTTTTCAATCATGAATTGGGGCAAAATCATCAAACCTTCATCTTTGTTTTTAATCTTTTATTAAACACATGTTTAGATCTTAAAAACAACTAATATAAACATGTTATGGGATTTATTAAAACAATTATAAGGGTTCATTTGGTTTGTTGTGTGGTTCGGCAGCTAACCGAGAGCCAAAGGCTCTCGGTGTCCCTCGTTTGACCACAGACGAGACCCCCATGGGGATCGGTGTGAGTCTCGGTCGAGCAGCAGGAACCACCGGCTCAAGCCGGTGGCTAGGTTGGGAGAATAGGGGGAACGCAGCAAGGGCATGGGGTACCACCGGCTCATACCGGTGGGAACCTTGTTCTAGCAGTGGCTAGCCACAACGGTAGCTGCCGCCTTTGGCTGCGCAGCCAGCAGCCACCACCACAGCCGTGGCTGTGAGTGGTGGTTAGTGTTCGAGTTTTGGTTTTTGTCTCGGGATTCGGGCTCGGGATTGTTTGATAGTTATTTTTTTTACAAGATTAATTAAATTAATTAACATGCCTTAATAATTAATTTAATTAAAACATGACTTAGGTTATATTATTTTTATAAATAACACATGTTTAGGCTAAGTATATTTTGTCATTTAATTTAGACTATAGTTTATTAGTTAATTATTTTAGACATAAACTTATAATTAAATAATAATGCATGACTTAGGGTTATTAATTAAAATTAATAAAACATGTTAACCTAAGTATTTTCTAGATTTAATTAAATTAACCATGTCGTAATTTAATTAAACGTTATAAGGTAAAGTTTATTAGTGTATCATGACATATTATTAATTATTTAACCATGCACTTTATTAATAATTAATAATCACTTTAGTATTATTTAATAAACTTTATTATTAATTTATCATAACTTATAGTATATGACTAATAATAATCAGCTTATATTGCTAGCTTATTAATCCAACTTATTTCTAATTATGGAAACTTTTAGTTTCAGGAAACTTACTATTTTTAGAAACTTTCTATTTTTAGAAACTGATCTATTTTTGAAAACTTTATGTGTTTAGAAATTTTCTATTTCTAGAAACTTCCTATTTTTGGAAACTTTCTATTTTTGGAAACCTACTATTTTTAGAAAGTTACATATTATTACACAACAGGTATTATAATACAAGAATATCAGATAATACATAATCAGAAGACATGAAATACATGAATAATACAGTATATCATTTAAAACAGTAAAATAAGACAAGAACATATAAAACAAGCTAAGAACATACAAGAACCAGTAATATACTCAGATATCAGACAACTCATACATGTCCCTTATTTATGTAGAAATAGTGAGGTCGGAGTAGGACTTTTCATCCTTTCATCTTTCCTCGTTCACTAGACATAAGGTACGGATATTCCGTCCTTCATTATGGACATTCATTTCCTTATTAGGATTCCCCGTTTGCAGCCAACTGTTTTCTTATGTATTTGTTTTATATGTTTTGATCTGCTTATGTTAGTTTTAAATTCCTAAACCATATACATGCATGACCATGTCACCTAGTTATGGAGGTACCATAACCATAACACTGAAGGTACCGGTGTTATGACTTCCCCACGGCTGAGTGATTGCTCGTGGTATCCCTTTATAGTTTTGGCCTTAATTATATTATCATGTGGGGTGTATGGGTGCATCCTAGTTACATGTTTCTACATGATTTCATGGTGAATGTGGTGTGTGCCTTGCATCCTTCACAAGGAGTTGATCCCTCCTACCCAGACTAATTAATTAGAGGCATCCCCTCTAATTGCATGATGAGGTCTCCTCTCCAAGTATTCATGCACGGTGGAACCTCATGACCTATATGAGCTATTGGCTAATTAATATAGTTTTTCATATAAAAACATAAGTCTTTTCAAACTATAAAACTAGTTTTATGAACATGTTCAGGTTGTCTAGGACTTATACATTTCCGTTGCTATTAGTCGAATTATGCTTATGTCATTTTATGCTATGATTGTATATCCGTTCACTGGGCTTTATGCTCTGCCGTTTTCCTTTCATGTTCCCAAACGACATGTACTCAGGGACACTCGTAGACTTTGAGAGTATGTGCATACGGATGGAAGTTATCTAGCCTTCATTACTTTATGCATTTTTCCATACATTACGTTACTTCATTTCTTTGGACATTGTTTAGTCCTTTTCCATTCTAGCACTTATATTCATGTGTGTGAGCTTATGTTGGACTACCGATGTTTGATTTCGGTATTTCATTTTATGGTCATTTAATGTTTTTGGACATTTACCTTGCATGCTTTGATGACACGCCAGAATTATCCTGTGATATTCCATTTATCAAAATAGGGTGTTACAATTATGGTATCAGAGCCAAGGTTTTGACCTGTAGGCTCTAAAAACATGACCTGTGATTAGTGGGTAATCACCATGGTCTTCCTAGAACTGACAGTTTGTTTTCATGTATTTGTTTCATGTACCATTGTCGTAGGAATTTTGACTAAGTAATGGTTGGTACAGGACTGGCCATATATAGTCGCATGTGATATTAATCTAATAATTTTGTTTTTATGAACCGGCCCATAGGCATTCATCCTCTTCATGTCATTTTATTTTGGCGAACCGACCCATAGGCGTTCACCCAAACCCATGTCATTTTGTTGGCCATGCACTCATACACTGTTTCATGCATAAAAAAATTTCATGTTTATATGCATATTTTTTTTCATGATTATATATTATGTCCAATCAGCTTAATCATTGCATTTTGTTTTATACTGTCAGATGGTTCTCACACGTGAACACGAACAACTAAATGCAGCAGTTCAAGCTGCTATGCTTCCTCAACTGAGAAATGAGATTCGGGCCGAGGTGCAAGCTGCCAACAATTAACACTAGCACCAGCATCAGAATCCTCCTCTTCCACCTTCAGCTACCCTGATCACATGGCTGGAGCGGTTCAATAAGCAACGTCCAAAATCTTTCGAGCAGACTAACAGCCCCGTTGAGGCTGAGAGCTGGATAACTCACATTGAGAAGATCTTTGACGCTATGGGATGCGACCCCGTCTTTAAGGCAAGGTTAGCTTGTTACATGTTTGAAGGGAACGTGCATGCATGGTGGAAGGCACTTAAGCTGTCGAATGGAGGCGACGATTGGGTGACTGGCTTGACTTGGGCATAGTTCAAGGAGTTGGTGATGGGGAAGTTCTTCCCGAAAGCTGAGCAGGATAAGCTCAAGACGGAGTATCATGGTATTAGGCAGAGAGCTGGGGAAAACAACAATGAGTTTATGCAGAGGTTCCTACGACTGGCTGGATTCCTTGGCGCAGCAGCCGGGACTGCATAGGAGCAGGAGTATCACTTTCGCTAGGCTCTTCGCACATCTGTCGCCAATAACTTGGTGTGTGGTGCCTTTAATACCATGACACAGGTGGCAGATGCAGCCCGCAAGTTGGAGATGCTACAAGAGAGGGATGAGTTTGGAGAGGCAGAAAGACCTGACAAGAGGTATACTTCGTCATCAGGAGTGATCATTTCATTTCATTCAGTATTATCCAAATATTTATCTTTCTCTAAGCAATTACATCTTTCAGGCAGAAGACTGGGGACCGGTCCCAACCGGCCACTCAGCAGCAGAATCAGCATAAGGGTAACGGTCAGACTCAGGATCATTCTGCTTCGGATAGGCGTGGCGGTAATGACAATTACCATAACAACGCCAACAACTCCAACAGCAGCAGGTCCCTAAACTTACTCATTTTTATGTTATATGCTTTATGATTCATAATTCTGACACTTCAGCATCTACTACCAGGAATAATGGCAACGGACGGGAGCAGGACCGTAGAGGTTCACAGCCCAACCGTGCAGCTACATCTGGTATTACATCTTACGATTTTCTGCATTGTCTTGTCTGTAACCGATAATCATGTCTCACGTATACTTTTCTGAAACAGTCTCCCAACCAGCTAGGGCACCTGTTGGAGGGTAGACTCACCCTCTTTGCACTACGTGTAACCGCAGACACCCAGGGCCGTGTCGCCGTGATATTGATGCTTACTTCAAGTGTGGCCAGCCAGGCCATCGCATGAAGGACTGCCGTAAGGGTGAGATTGAGGGCACTTCTGGACATGCCGACTCCAAGCCACCTCCTACTACTGGACGTGTGTACACTACCTCATGTGACCAGGACAACAAGTCAACAGGTACCATCACTGGAATCTTGTATATGTATGGTCAAGCTGCATATGTATTATTTAACACGGGTGCTACTCATTTGGTCATATCTACCGCTTATGCAAAACGTGTTAGGATATCCCCGATGCTACTAGAAAATGTCTTAAACATTTACACGCCCTTAAGAGACTCTGTACGCATCACACATGGGTACATAGATATTCCCCTTAAATTTGATGACAGAATTCGTTCAGTTGACGCACTTCCATTAGACATGTGTGATTTCGACATGATATTAGGCATGGACTGTTTATCCACCACGCCACCATAGATTGCCATTTATATCGGGTCATTTTCGGTGATGTAAACGCACCAGAGTACATTCACAACGGTTTCATACAAGGAAGGTCTGTACAAATTATTTCAACCTTACAAGCATGTGCATTGTTGTCACATGGTTGCGGGGGCTTCTTAGCTATTGTTCATGATCTGGAGGCTGAATCTCCATCCATCCAGAATTAGCCTATCGTGTCAGAATTTCCCGACGTGTTTCCTGAAGAACTTCCGGGCATACCACCTGCTCGTGAGTTTGAGTTTAATATTGAGCTCATCCCGGGAGCTGAGCCAATTTCCAAGGCTCCTTACCACATGGCTCCCATCGAGCTTAAGGAGTTAAAGGAACAGCTACAAGAACTTTTGGAACGAGGTGTCATCCGCCCTAGTGCATCTCCATTGGGTGCACCGGTTTTATTCGTAAAGAAGAAGAACGGCAGTATGCGTCTCTGCATTGATTATCGTGAGCCTAATAAGATCACCATCAAAATCGATATCCTTTGCCACACATTGATGATCTGTTTGACCAACTTCAAGGTGCCAAACATTTCTCTAAGATTGATTTGAGGTCTGGCTACCATCAGCTACGGGTGAAAGAGCAAGATATCGCCAAGTCTGCTTTCCGTACATGTTATGGGCACTACAAATTCGTAGTCATGCCATTTGGCCTTACCAATGCTCCAGTAGTTTTTATGGACTTGATGAACCGTATCTTCCATGAGTTTTTGGACAAGTTCGTCATTATTTTCATTGACGATATTCTAATTTTCTCTAAATCAAAGGAAGAACATGAAGACCATCTTCGTACAGTATTACAGATACTTCGCCAGAAGCAGCTGTATGCTACATTCTCCAAATGCGAATTCTGGTTGAGTAAAGTGGCGTTTCTAGGCCACATAGTATCCGTAGAGGGAATAACCATGGATCCTGCGAAGGTTGAGGCTATTACCAAGTGGCCAAGACCGACATCAGCAACTGAAGTTCGTAGCTTTCTAGGCTTAGCTGGTTACTACCATAGGTTCGTAGAGAACTTTTCCCGATTAGCACTGCCATTGACCAAACTGATGCAGAAAGGGGAGAAATTCGTATGGACTGAAGAAATAGAGATGAGATTTGAAGACCTAAAGCAGAGGCTGATATCTACACCTATTCTTACTCTCCCATCTGGTATAGGTGGATTTCAGATCTATTGTGATGCTTTAGAGAAAGGGCCTTGGCTGTGTTCTCATGCAACATGGGAAAGTGATTGCTTACGCATCACGGCAGCTTAAGCCTTATGAGGAGAACTATCCTACGCATGACTTGGAACTTGAAGCAATTGTGTTTGTACTACAGATATGGAGGCATTACTTGTATGGCGAATCATGTGATATCTTCACAGATCACAAGAGCCTGAAATACATCTTCACTCAGCGTGAACTGAACATGAGGCAGAGAAGGTGGTTAGAGTCGTTGAAGGATTATGCAATTAATCTACAGTATCATCCCGGCAAGGCAAATGTAGTGGCAGATGTTCTTAGTAGGAAGTCGGGTATGATCAACGACATTAAGATAGAGGAAGAGATTATACGAGACTTGGAGCGACTGGATATTGAGATTATGGTACGTGGACAACATGGCTACTGGGCTAACTCTTAGAGTGGAGCCTGACTTACTCTCTAGGATCAAGGAAGCTCAGAAGTATGATGGTGAAATCTGGGCAATTATTTAGAACCTAGAGCAGCAGACGGAGTTTCGGGTAGATAACGACGGTATCTTATGACACGTCACTAGACTTTGTGTTCCTGATGATCTTACACTCAAGGAGGCGTTATTGGCTGAAGCTCATAGCTCCCCATTCTCCATTCATCCTGGTTCCACCAAGATGTACCACGACATCAAGCAGTATTTCTAGTGGAGTGGTATGAAACAAGATGTTGCTACCTATGTCTCCAAATGTCTTACATGCCAGCAGGTTAAGATCGAGCATCAACGATCTAGTGGTCTACAGCAACCATTAGACATTCCAGAGTGGAAGTGGGACAAGATTTCCATGGATTTTGTCACCCGACTTCCGTAGACCAAGAGGAAGCATGATGCCATTTGGGTTATTGTTGACCGACTTACCAAGTCAACTCATTTCTTATCGATACGCAAGGATGACGCGGTTAGCAAACTCGCTGACCTATATCAGAAGGAGATCTTGAGACTTCATGGTTCTCCATCCAGTATCATCTCGGACAGAGATCCTCGGTTTAATTCGCGATATTGGAGGGAGTCTACAGAGAGCTTGGGGCACTAGACTTAAGCTTAGCACTGCTTTTCATCCTCAAACAGACGGGCAGTCAGCGCGTACCATTCAGACATTAGAGGACATGCTTCGAGTATGTGCTTTAGAATGGACAGAAATTTGGGACGACTATATCTGCTTGGTAGAATTTGCATAAAACAACAGTTGGCACGCCAGTATCAAGAGTGCACTGTTTGAGATGTTGTATGGCAAAAAATGTCACACCCCAATCTGCTGGGATCAGGTTGGTGAGCGAACACTTGAAAGTCCGGAGATGATTGAGATGACCAACGAGAGAGTCGGTGTAGCTAAGGCGAAACTGCAAGAAGCTCGTACACGTCAAAAGAGTTATGCCGAAGAGCATCGTAGGGATTTGCATTTCAACGTGGGAGATCATGTCTTTCTCAGGGTATCACCGGCGCGTGGAGTTAGACGTTTTGGAATCAAAGGAAAACTCAGTCCTCGAGTCATCGGACCGTTTGATATCATCGAGCGAGTCGGTGAAGTATCGTATCGTTTAGCGTTACCTCCGCAGCTTTCTCACGTTCATAACGTTTTTCATATGTCCTTACTCAGAGGGTACAATTATCATCCCCTTCACATGGTTCATTATCCATTCGAACAGATTCGTGAGGATCTTACTTTCATTGAGGAGCCCGAACGAGTTCTTGATCGTCAGGAACGAGTCATGAGGAAGAAGACGATTCCATTCGTCAAAATCCTTTGGAGGGACCATTCCGAGCGGGAAGCCACTTGGGAGACGGAGGAGTCTATGCAGAGTTCTTACCCTCATTTCCAAATTCGAGTCGGGTATGTTCCTCTTTCAACTTACGTTATCTATAATTCGGGGACAAATTATTCTTTTTAGGGGGAAGATTTGTAAAACCCGCATATATATGCCATGAACAGCACGCTACGTAAACATACGAACCAATTAAAACTTTCCATTTATGTTATGTACATGTGCCACGGATATTATTACGAGAAACTACGTATTGATTAGGCAAAAATCACCATGGGTAATAACATGCCCAAGATCTAAATCTTTTGATTTCACATAAGTCTCAAATCTATTTTCCTAATAAACAAAACTACTGGTTTCAAAAAGAGGTGGTCTTTGCATAGATTGCCCTTCTAGATACTTTTTGGAATACATAGATCGATTCAAGTTTTAAAATAAAATATATTTTAAAAAGGCTTGAGCAACCACGCTCTAATACCAATTGTAGAAACTAGAAGGAGTGGGGGGTTGAATAGTTTCTTAAAATTTACTTGTTAAAAGATGGTTTTTAAAAATCCTTTTCAAAAACATAGGCTTGAGTATTTATGTGAAACCTTCTTCTACGCAATATGAATAAGGTATAGTGTAACTAAACTAATAATCACAAGTATAAAGAATAATGAATGTAAAGAGATAAGGGAAGGAAAGATCAAACCAAACACCAAGGATTTATAGTGGTTCGGCAACGTAGCTCACTCCTCGTTCTTACTCCACTGCTCGAGTACTCCTTACTCGAGATTTCACTCATCAACAAGCTCCTTAAGGTGGAGAAACCGCACACAATGTCGCTTATCCAATTTCCGAATCTAAGCTAAAAGTCTAGCCCTAATCTTAGCTAGGACTATTCTACACCAATATACTTTAAGGACCACGTATTAACCTTAATACATACACAACTTCCAAATAGAAACAACTACTTAGATCATCACAACAATGACACAACAATGAATAACTAAGTTTAGATCTTCAATGGATCCTTGGGGCACATAACACTTCAAGGATGAAAGTGTTCTTCTCTTTGCACTTTGAGAGAAAGAGACAGGAGGAGAAAGATTCACTTCTAAATTAGTAGTAATAAATCAAATGACCAAGGATTTGAGTGACTTAAGAAGTATGAAAGAATCTGGAAATATATGTGCAAAAGAGGTGAAGAGAAAATCCGAGAATGGTCCACTATTTATAAGACAAATTTCCAACGGCTATATCTGCCCGCGGTTCCTTATTCCAGCCCGCGGTTCCTTATCGATAAGGAACCGCCATAGCCACTTAAGGAACCGCCGGAGTAGACTCCGCTCCTTTTTTTCTTTTAGTGGTATGGTTCGAATCTGGAGATTAAAATATCCTGAAAGGATATTCCAAACCTAGATAGAATATGCTATTTTCAAATTTTCAAATAATTAATTTAATAAAACATTTTCTTAAAAAGAAAGTTTAATAAATACTTGTCACACTTAATAAAAAGTGAGTTTTAAGAAAAGATTTAATTTTTGATCACTTAATTAGGATGAGTACTTGTTTGTACATACCTTAAGTGGTAATGGTTGAAATGAAAAATATTTGAACTCAAGAATTCGTTTTTCATTGTTTTCGTAAATGCTTGTTTTTACATATTGTCGTAATCAAAACAAAGCGAGACCGAAAAATGCAAGTAACAATTTATATTTTAAGTTGAATATATATGCAACTTATCATGTTTTATAATGATATATATGCAATTTTAAGGTTAAATTGTATATATATGCAATTTTGACTGTTTGCAAAGATATATATGCAATTCACCCTTTATATTATAAAGAAGATAAAGATGAATGAGCCCTCAACGGGCAAATTGGTAGACGAAGATCGAGATGTATTTGATCAAAAGCCTTTGTGGATTAATATTTTCCCAGTGGTCCAAGTAATTTCGGAATAATTTTTAATGAAGAGAATCACAGTAATAACGATATCTAATCTCATCACAAGCAGTTGTTAAAAAGAGAATAAAATTCCAAAATTTGTTACGTACGTAACTCTTGCAGAGTAAACATATTTTACAAGACATTAAATGATCTTCCAAAGAACAGATCTCTCTAGGTCCCCTCTTTTACTTAGGGGTGGTTATTCGTACCGCTAATTAGATTCTAATATCCCTAACTTTTTTATTTCTTTTATTTCTTTTTTCTTTCTTTTTGATTTCTATTCTGTTTTTACAATTTTGTTTTTTTATAAAACTGCTAAACAGAAAGTGCGAAATAAAAATATAAAGTTTAACATGTCAAAAACAGTAAACTGTCAAAAATACGAAAAAAATTGACAAAAAATAGTGTTGTATTGTAACAAGGGGACAAAAAAAGTATTAAATTACTTTTTGTATTTTTTGAAGCTAAGGGTATTAATAATATGACCCTTTACTTATTTAAAGTTTAGTGCATTGTCCAGGTGCTTTTACACCGATAGTTATTTAAGGATATAAATATTAATCAACAAATTAGCACAAAATTCAAAAACTATAAAATGAACAAGATATGATGCAAAGGTTGGATGAGTTTTTAATACTGACCACATCGAAACTATTTATTTACGAGTATAAAACATAAAATAGTTACGTGTTTTTTTTAATTTATCAATATAATACGTGTACTACTTTTATTGTCTATATCACACACGTACTTTATCAAATGTATCGATGTAGCTACTTTTTAACCGAAAACTGGTAAAATCGGTTACCAATTCCCTACTAGAAAACATGTCAATAACGACAGTCATTTTCATCGAAATTCTATCAGTATTCATGGTTTCCGATTGATTTGTGACAAAGTTGTCTGTCACATTTACATAATTATTTATAACTATTACTTGGTAAAAAGTTTCAGGAACAAAAATTTCATAAAATTTTAATTTTGTAAAAATTATTATTTTCGTAACAAAAGAATTTTTGATATGAGTGATTTTACTCATATCAATTATATCGATTAATGAACTTAAAATGCATGAAATGTATCAAAAAGACCTTGTATATGCATGTTTTGTTTGTTTCGTGTGTGTAGGTACCAAGATCGTGAAAACCGGCAAAATCGACACGAGAATGAAGAAAAGATCGAGGAGCCAAAAGACAAGTCGTTTTATTCGCGGATTTATCAAGTTTGAGCCAAGTGGGACCCACAACGGGGTAAATGGGCTCAAAAACCCATTTATAATTCAAGCTTAAATTTACTTTGTGGTTGAAAGTCCATTTGGCCCAAATGAATTACACTCGGATGGAAATAAGGATATGGGCCAAAAGCCCAACAACCCTTGGATTGAATGATACGAATGAAGAATAGTGATCATGATGGGCTCTAGGGTTTCAGTTTATGTTACAACTTTCCACAATAAATAATCTTTCCACTCGTTTTCTTATTTGTGTCACACACACACATTTACAAACCGATCATTCCATCCACTTGTTTACTCACACGTCATCCACTCACATTTGACTCTTATCACATAAATAAAACCGTGACTTTCTCTCCCACTCATTTTCATTAATAAAATACTTTCGATATCACCAAAGCTCTTTCTTCTTCATCACCCCAAAAACCAGTAAATGGTACTATTCCCACAAACCCTAGGTAAATAAAAAGGCGTTTTTACATAGGCTTTTTACTCATTTAATTATTTCATACCAAAGGATTTAAACCCCCATGGTTTAAGGAAGAGAGGGTATGGAGAGGGGATGCTACGTGGCTTAATTTGATAGGAGGATACACCTCACATCTCCAATTCCACCAATCAGAGGCTACAAAAGAAACACAACTAGCACACGGATGCCACGTTGGCAATCCGTGTGATAGTTAGTGTGATCACCACCATCCGATTGAAGAAAGAGAAAAGAAGAGAAGATCAAGGGCTACAAAGAAAAGGGAATATCCCTTGAGAGATCCGGATATTCGTCATCAACAGCCTTTGGGGAGGCTATAAAAACCCCCATTATTTTCCTTGTAATCATCCTTTCTTTTACTTTAATATTATGCTGTAGAAATAGTTTTAGGATTATTATTGTATTTCTTTTTAAGCTTTGTATTAATTCTTGAATATTAATAAAAGTTCAGTCAAATTATTTTACATTCGTGTCTCTCGATTTACGTTTTCTACTTATATTGATTTACAATTTGATTCTTATAACTATTTTACATTAATAATAATTGATGTATTAAACTTAAACTAATTAATAGTCTAAATTTAATATTGGAAGTAAAGATTGGAATCAAATATTTTCCCTACTGGAAAATATTAACAAAAAGCAGATGGTTCGAATGTTAATTATTTGGTGGTGCGTATGATGTTTGGTGGTTAATGGAGGTTCGAGTTACGGTTCTCAGGATGCTCAGCGCATTCCTACTGCCCAAAGGTTATCTACAAAAAGGTGCATTTACTTTTATTCTTTTTTGATATTTAGTTTATTAGAAGCTAAAATGGTTTAATGTTTAGGTTAAAATCATGTTATGAATTTGTTTTTTGATGTTTCTGAAATGTTTATTATTTGATAATTGATTTTATGATGATACGGTTGAATGTTTAAACGTTTGTATGTTTATAATATGGGATGCTGTTGGACTGCCATGTTAATCTGAATACTGAGTTTGTTTACAAGTTTTTTTTATATGCTGATTAGTTAAATTTGATATAGATTTATTAAGCTGATTTAGTTTGAGAATGTGAGTTAGAGTTTGCTTAATGTTTGCGGATTTAATCTTGATATATTTTGTTAACTTGATATCTGAGCTTACTGGATTTATCTTTTGATTTAGAAGTTCGTTTTCTCTATTTGATTAGGAAATTTATGAGTTTCAGTTTTGTGCTAAATTGGTCATACGAATTGAGCAGTTCTTAACTAATCTTTACATTGAGTTTTTTTAGCAGCTTAACTAAGTTCTTTCCTGCTTTAGTTTTTTATATTGGACCTGCTTAGTTTGTGTGCAGATCTGGGTTGAATTTGTGGTTTAATAAGTTGTTTGTTTCCCGTTTTTCTTAACTGATCTTATATGCATTTTGGATAGGATTTTTACAACTGCCTGAGTTTTTTTAATTTGATAATTGTTATTTTGATGGTGATTTACTTTTCCTGTATTTTTGCTGCTAAATTGTTTAGATTAATTGCTTATCAGATCTAACTTATCTGATAAGCATATCAGCTGTGACCTAACAGCTCAAAGCTTATAAATAAGCTCCAAAAAAGTCTTTCCTAAGACACCAGTTATTTTAACTGTCAAAAAGGATTAATTCACAAAATATGTGTAGCTTGGGGGTTTAGAACTCGAGACCTCCACTTTGAATGGCCAGCGTGTTTACCAGCTGAGCCAAGTGCTCCTTTGATTTTTATTACAGAAAACTCAGTTCTTATAGATTAGTTGTAGTATTGGCAGAATTCTTTACTTATTAACTTCCATTACTTTTAATCCGTTTTTTTATAAATCTTTAATAAATATTTTTATTAAAATAAGTTTTAGTTAAATAATAAAAAAAATAAAAAAAATGTTTTAGTTAAATTTAGATTATTAAATTAGTTTATTTTCTTTTAATTAGAATTTTTATAAAAGTTGATTTAAAGTAAGTAGTTTTTAAAGTAGATTTGTTTTTAGGTAATACTTTTAATAAAGTTAAATTAGTTTAGTATAGTTTATTATATTTTTAATTAGATTAAAAGTAATTTTAATTAAATAGTTTAATTTTTTTTAATAGATAATTAAATTAGTTTAATTTTTAAATAGTGTTAATTTTTAAATAATAATTGTTTATAGATTTTTTAAAATAGGCGGGGTTTACGATTAATGCACTTTTGGTTTTTTTTAAATAGCTTAAAATTCGTAGATTTTAATCGTAGTTTAAAAACCGAAAACCAATTCAAATCGATTGTCCAAATCAAAACAAAACGTCTCAAATTCATAAGATCTTCGTTTACAACGAACTCGACTCACTCACGTGTTTAATTGAATTCGTCATTGGTATTATTAGACTATTACTTTTTCCTAAAGGTAATTTTCTAATTTATCCTATAACGTATCTTAATTATCACTATACTATCCACGATACATCAAAAATTTTGGCGCCGCTGCCGGGGATCTTGTGTACGATTCGCTTTTGTGGAGATTTGTTGATCGTAGATTTGAAGACCCTTTCCGTCCTCGGAAAGTTTGTTATTTTTTCTATTACGTAGTATGTATCGTTTTTCTCGTTTTTTTGTGAATAATATATTGTATTACGTAGCACAATAATTTTACATATCTTTCAAATAAGCCTTAGTTGGGATTTCATCACCTAGCTATTGTATTCGAATCCAAAACAAAAATAAAGGCAAAATAGATAAATACTAATAAGAAGTTTGAACTCGATTTATACAAACTATAAGGTGGGTATAAGGCGACGTGCTATAAAAGGCCGTCTAAGGAAAAAGGTTTTTAAGTGCTTAGTGCCACCTCGTTTCCCCGCTTGCTTTTGCGTATATTGAGAGGGACAACCTATTATTGGTTTGCCGATTCAAGTAGTAATAAATCTTATTTTTGTTGTTTACTTATTGAACCTCGAGACGTTTAGGTTTTCACCTATCGTTTCAAAGTCGACCGAGGGTAATTTACTTCCAAAGTAGTTATCCTTATTCTTTGTTTTTTATCGATCATTTTTGATTGAGCAATACCAAATAAAATACTAAAAATAATCTTCTTCTTGTCTAATTTCTTTTCTTCAATCCTCTTAATTCTCGTCTTTGTAGTGTATGCAATTACGTTCTTCTCGTCTTGTGATTGATTTTAATAGGCTTGAAAATATTCCTCGTAGAAATAGAAATCGTCAACAACGAATAGTGGAACCCGAGCTTCCACCTATTGTTGTAGAGATGGCCGATAACCGAACAATGGAGGAATTGCTCCGTGCACCCACCGAAGGGTATGGGGAAGCAATCGTTGTTCCGGCTATTTTGGCGGATCATTTTGAGATTAAGACGGGTCTTCTATCGCTCATTCGTGCCGACCAATTTCGTGGCAATGAGACCGATAGCCCGCATTCTCACATACGGAATTTTAATCGAATTACCTCGACTCTCAAGTTTAGAGATGTGCCGAATGACGTGATTAAGCTCATGCTTTTTCCGTACTCGCTCGAGGGTAATGCTAAGCTTTGGTATGAGAAAGAACCACCGGGTTCGATCTTAACTTGGGATGATTTAGTGTCAAAGTTTATGAATTATTTCTTTCCACCGTCCAAGACAACACACTTTAAAAATGAGATCACTAGATTTGAACAAAAAGTGCATGAATCGTTTGGGGTTGCTTGGGAGAGATTTAAAGATTTGTTAAGACAATGTCCACACCACGGTTTCTCGGAATTGCATCAAATAAATACTTTCTATAATGGGCTTAATATGATTGAACAAGATTCTTTAAATGCCGCCGCGGGTGGTAATCTTTTAAGAAAAACACCGAGAGACGCGTGGAGAATAATTGAGGATAAGTCTAGAGCACAATATTCACGAAACACACCGGTTGTTTCCAATGTGAATTCATCTAATCACGAGATTGCTAGATTGGACTCTAAGATTGATAGTGGATTTGCGACTTTGTTGAGTGAGATTAGGAAGAATCCTCATGGATCGATTAATATGGTTGGGAATGTTTGTGTATCATGTGGTGGAGCACATCCTAATTATGCTTGTTTAAACGCAGGGTTTGATCAAGCTAGTGCTTTTGCCGCGACGGGAACTTATGGCTCCAACGGTCAAGTTCCTCGTCAAAATCATGTTGCTCCACCGGGTTTTCCACCGGTTCAAAATAGGTACAACAATGGAAACAATGGGAATAATTTTAACCGTGGTAACCAAGGGAATTTTAATCAAGGAAATGGGTTTAATGCTAATCAAAACAATCAAGGTTTTCAAGGGAATAATCAAAATGATTTGTCAAGCTACATGAAATCAAATGAGGCAAATATGAAAGCTTTGCAAAATAACATTCAAGGACAAATGGCAACTTTGAAAAATGAGTTTCAAAATACGCTAAAGGGGTAAAATAATAAGATTGAGCTTAATCAACAAAGAATGGAACAAAGATTTGAGCAAATGTTTGAGCAAGGTCAAAATCGTTTGCAACAAAATTTAGAGCAAAGTCAAAATCGTATGCAACAAAATTTGGAACAAGGTCACAATAAATTGCTTTCGATGTTTGAGGGATTTATGTCTAAACCGTCATCTTCTTCGGGTTGCTTACCTAGTAATACCATTCCAAACCCGAGGGGAGAGCTTAAGGCTATCACCGCTTATGATAATTTAGAAAGGAAGCTTGAGCTTATTGTGCCGCCTAAAGAAACCTTTTGGAATGTCACCAAGGCTACTTTAAATGTGATTAGTACCTCGGATTTCATTGATCTCTTTCCTAAGAAATATAATGATCCGGGTCACTTCTTGATACCTTGTGTTTTCGATGAGCTTGGGGAATACAAAGCTCTAGCCGATCTAGGAGCTAGTATTAACGTAATGCCCTTGTCCATTTGGAAAACTCTTGACTATTTGCGACTTATTCCCACTCGAATGATCATTGAGCTTGCTAATGGTACCACCACTCGACCGGTTGGTATAGCGGAAAATGTCATTGTTAAAGCGGGGGAGTTCGTCTACCTAGACGATTTTGCTATCATTGATTATGAGCTGAATCCTCGTGCGCCTATAATTTTAGGACGACCATTTTTGTGTACGGCCAGTGTTTTAGTTGATATGAAAGAAGGGGAGCTTAAATTGTTTCATGGGGATAAGCATATGATTTTCAAACCGAAAAAAATTTCAAGATTGGTTCCTAAGAAATTGGAAAGTGTAGAAATTTATAAACCTAATTTTGTTGAATCATGTTGTAATGTTACCTCATCTATACCACTCCACACGAGGATGATAAGATTGAAAAACAAACTGATGATTAATTGAGTGAGCCATTTGATGCTAGTGAGTTTGATAATGAGAATTTTGATCCCGAGAGTGACATTGCTTTAATTGAACAATCTTTGAAAATGGACTCGTTTTCACTCTCTTCTAAGGATCATGTTGATGTTCCTAAGGCACAATCTTCCATTGAAGAGCCTTTGATTCCTAGCTTCACACCAAGTGAGGTTAGTGACTACTCGTTGGATAAGTTCGTCGACGAACTTTTTGCTATCATTGATCCACTTCCACGGGGAAGTGAAGACGTTTCCGATCTCGAGATCGAACGTGATTCTTGTGTTTTACCTACCATTCTCGAGGAATTCGCCGATGAATTGCCTTCAAATGAGAATGATGATCTTGTATCCGAGTGTGACACACTCGATACTTTGTCGGAAATTTCTTGTGATGACAAGGATGACGACACTTTTGTGACTTACTCAAATCCTCTATTTGAAGCTTCATTGAACAATAATCCATTGTTTCAAGAGGATTTTGAGAACATCATACCTCCTCTATCTCACACCTTTTGTGATGATGAGTATGTCGACTCGGATGGAGAAACTTACTTTATTCCCAATCTCCCTCCCACTCGCGTTGATCTTAATGTGCGGGTTTTTCATGTGACTCATATTGAGTACCATGACCCCTTTGTTCACATTCCTAAGAGTGAAACGGTCGACAAAGTCATGCAAGTTGAAACCACTATGGTTGAGACTTTTGTACCACCATTACCATGTGCTTCATATGACTTAGGATTAGAATGGGGGGACGACACCTTGTTGTCTATTCCTTTCTCCACCGAGGACGAGGTATTCGATCCCGGAATCGTTGATTTAGGGAAATCTCGGCCTTTCACCGATGCAATAATTAAAAGATTTTTCGATCATCTTGGTGCGAGTTTATCTCGTGGAGCATGCTACATCCATACCATTGCTTGTGACTACCATCTCTTATTAGAGATTTGTGTTAGACTTTTATCTTTTCGTTTGTCATCCGACAACGAGGATGAGATCTTTGACCCCAACATCGCGCTTCATGATGGATTTTATCCTATTATGCCGGTTTTCATCACTTTCCCTACGGACCAATGAATGCGGGGATCGAGTCGAGCTCATGACTCGGTGAACAAAAACGAGTTTTTCTATCTTCTTTCAATTTTTTAACAATTAATAAGGCTTGATCTTTCAAGCTCGTGCTCGTGTTTTATTGTGTTGTGATCTTAGGTATGACCCTAATTTTGAAGACTCTCGTGTTCGGTTTTTGCCGGTCCACTTGATCTTCCTTTCTTTGAATGCCAAAAAGGGGCACACTTTCTTTACCCTTGATTTTTATCGACTAACGTATTTCTTGAGGCATAATTAATAAATGGCTTATAGATTTGCGTGCTCTTTCCATGCTAGGAATTTGCATTAGACTCTTCGTGTCTTAGCAAGGGGGTGTTACTCTTGAGTTAAGATTCATTGAGGACAATGTTTGGTTTTAGCATGGGGGAGTCAATCGATATAATCGCTTGCAATTGCTTTTGTCGTGTCCAAACGTAGTGTTTTTCTCATTTTTCAATAAAATTTTAAGTTTTTTGTATTTTAATAAAGAAAATAAGTGTTTTTGACACGAATGTAGGCTTTAAATAAGAATAGTTTTTGACTCGACTCGGTTTTTAACCTTAGCTTTTCCTTAACGTATTTGAATTAAGTTTTGCTAGGCTATTATATAGGGAGCTTTAAAACGCGAAAGTCTTAATTCATACGAGTTAAGGACAAGAACTTTTCGCAAGCTCCTATAATTGATCCTAGAAAGTCGTCTATCAAGGGAACTTTAAAACGCAAATTCTAAAACTTGCAAGAGTATAAGAAGATGCAAGATCCTATAGATGACTTGAAAACCCAAAACTTTGATTTAATAGGCTAAGTATCCATTGATTTCATTCTTGGAATTTTACAATATGGAGAACAAGAAATGATAGAGCCAATTATAAGTTTGGTATTCTTTCAGGAATTTATGTGAGTTAATTATGAGCCTATTCCCCCATCGCTTGTTAATAAATTTAATTGCAATAAATAAGGTTGAACGATTTGAAAAGTTACTTAGCTTCTAGCCCAAGATCGTTTAAAAGTTGCTCGGTATGGATTAGAGTTCATAGCCAAGGCATAACTTATTGAAGCGGGATGCGAAGATTGGCGAGTCCAAAAAGGTCCTAACAAGACATGAGGGCTATGTTTTATTGCTAAAGATCTCAAGTGATGTGAAGAATCATTTATTGAAAATCAATATGAAGGATCGAGACACACGACGAAAAGCAAATACTCCCAAAAAGTCATGGAGAAGTCTATCCAAAAAGACCAAAATAAGGTATGAGGATAAATGAAGCCAAGTCTAAAAAGGAGGCGGATCGTTGTTAATCAAAATCCCAAATAAAGATTGGAGAAAAATGAAGAAGTCGTGGTCCAAGTATGAATCTCTCAAAACTTCAAGTGAAGAAATATTATGAAGAGAAGACCATTATTTCGTGAACGTCTCTCAATGTTGGAAGTATAAAGTCGCTGCCAAATATCAGTCCGAGAAAGGTCTCAAATCGCGAAACAAGTTATGCCAAGATATGAACTTTATAAAGTCCCGAGAAGCAGTTTTAAAAGATTTTGTCCTTTAGCTAACTATTGATTAAATCCTTCACTTTATTTTTGGCCTAATAAATTATCGAAATAAGTCAACAATGCATCCTCGTGATCATTCAAGACAACAATAAAATATAAGAGATACACTTAGGAATAAGGGAGTCTAAGTGAATAATTGACCCACATGAATTCGCGTTAGTTTGCCAACTTATAATAACAATGATCTTGTTTTTGCACTTGGCATGGAAAAGTGAAAAGTCGAGGACGATGAATCTATTTGAGCTTTTATGATCATTAAAGTTATTTTATATCTTTGCAAAATAAAGTGTCATAAGTTGAATAATGGTGTAGCTATAGTTTTATTTTATCATTGCGTGAGGACACGGCAATTGCTTAACATGGGGGAGTTTGATATGAGTGATTTTACTCATATCAATTGTATCGAGTAATGAACTTAAAATGCATGAAATGCATCAAAAAGACCTTGTATATGCATGTTTTGTTTGTTTCGTGTGTGTAGGTACCAAGATCGTGAAAACCGGCAAAATCGACACGAGAATGAAGAAAAGATCGAGGAGCCAAAAGACAAGTCGTTTTATTCGCGGAATTATCAAGTTTGAGCCAAGTGGGACCCACAACGGGGTAAATGGGCTCAAAAACCCATTTATAATTCAAGCTTAAATTTACTTTGTGGTTGAAAGTCCATTTGGCCCAAATGAATTACACTCGGATGGAAATAAGGATATGGGCCAAAAGCCCAACAACCCTTGGATTGAATGATACGAATGAAGAATAGTGATCATGATGGGCTCTAGGGCTTCAGTTTATGTTACAACTTTCCACAATAAATAATCTTTCCACTCGTTTTCTTATTTGTGTCACACACACACATTTACAAACCGATCATTCCATCCACTTGTTTACTCACACGTCATCCACTCACATTTGACTCTTATCACATAAATAAAACCGTGACTTTCTCTCCCACTCACTTTCGTTAATAAAATACTTTCGATATCACCAAAGATCTTTCTTCTTCATCACCACAAAAACCAGTAAATGGTACTATTCCCACAAACCCTAGGTAAATAAAAAGGCGTTTTTACATAGGGCTTTTTACTCATTTAATTAATTCATACCAAGGGGATTTAAACCCCCATGGTTTAAGGAAGAGAGGGTATGGAGAGGGGATGCTACGTGGCTTAATTTGATAGGAGGATACACCTCACATCTCCAATTCCACCAATCAGAGGCTGCAAAAGAAACACAACTAGCACACGGATGCCACGTTGGCAATCCGTGTGATAGTTAGTGTGATCACCACCATCCGATTGAAGAAAGAGAAAAGAAGAGAAGATCAAGGGATACAAAGAAAAGGGAATATCCCTTGAGAGATTCGGATATTCGTCATCAACAGCCCTTGAGGAGGCTATAAAAACCCCCATTATTTTCCTTGTAATCATCCTTTATTTTACTTTAATATTATGCGGTAGAAATAGTTTTAGGATTATTATTGTATTTCTTTTTAAGCTTTGTATTAATTCTTGAATATTAATAAAAGTTCAGTCAAATTATTTTACATTCGTGTCTCTCGATTTAAGTTTTCTGCTTATATTGATTTACAATTTGATTCTTATAACTATTTTACATTAATAATAATTGATGTATTAAACTTAAACTAATTAATAGTCTAAGTTTAATATTGGAAGTAAAGATTGGAATCAAATATTTTCCCTACTGGAAAATATTAACAAAAAGTAGATGGTTCGAATGTTAATTATTTGGTGGTGCGTATGATGTTTGGTGGTTAATGGAGGTTCGAGTTACGGTTCTCAGGATGCTCAGCGCATTCCTACTGCCCAAAGGTTATCTACAAAAAGGTGCATTTACTTTTATTCTTTTTTGATATTTAGTTGATTAGAAGCTAAAATGGTTTAATGTTTAGGTTAAAATCATGTTATGAATCTGTTTTTTGATGTTTCTTAAATGTTTATTATTTGATAATTGATTTTATGATGATACGGTTGAATGTTTAAACGTTTGTATGTTTATAATATGGGATGCTGTTGGACTGCCATGTTAATCTGAATACTGAGTTTGTTTACAAGTTTTTTTTATATGCTGATTAGTTAAATTTGATATAGATTTATTAAGCTGATTTAGTTTGAGAATGTGAGTTAGAGTTTGCTTAATGTTTGCGGATTTAATCTTGATTTCTTTTGTTAACTTGATATCTGAGCTTACTGGATTTATCTTTTGATTTAGAGGTTCGTTTGCTCTCTTTGATTAGGAAATTTATGAGTTTCAGTTTTGTGCTAAATTGGTCATACGAATTGAGCAGTTCTTAGCTAATCTTTACATTGAGTTTTTTTTAGCAGCTTAACTAAGTTCTTTCCTGCTTTAGTTTTTTATATTGGACCTGCTTAGTTTGTGTGCAGATCTGGGTTGAATTTGTGGTTTAATAAGTTGTTTGTTTCCCGTTTTTCTTAACTGATCTTATATGCATTTTGGATAGGATTTTTACAACTGCCTGAGTTTTTTTAATTTGATAATTGTTATTTTGATGGTGATTTACTTTTCCTGTATTTTTGCTGCTAAATTGTTTAGATTAATTGCTTATCAGATCTAACTTATCTGATAAGCATATCAGCTGTGACCTAACAGCTCAAAGCTTATAAATAAGCTCCAAAAAAGTCTTTCCTAAGACACCAGTTATTTTAACTGTCAAAAAGGATTAATTCACAAAATATGTGTAGCTTGGGGGTTTCGAACTCGAGACCTCCACTTTGAATGGCCAGCGTGTTTACCAGCTGAGCCAAGTGCTCCTTTGATTTTTATTACAGAAAACTCAGTTCTTATAGATTAGTTGTAGTATTGGCAAAATTCTTTACTTATTAACTTCCATTACTTTTAATCTGTTTTTTATAAATCTTTAATAAATATTTTTATTAAAATAAGTTTTAGTTAAATAATAAAAAAAAATTAAAAAAATTTTTTTAGTTAAATTTAGATTATTAAATTAGTTTATTTTCTTTTAATTAGAATTTTTATAAAAGTTGATTTAAAGTAAGTAGTTTTTAAAGTAGATTTGTTTTTAGGTAATACTTTTAATAAAGTTAAATTAGTTTAATATAGTTTATTAGATTTTTAATTAGATTAAAAGTAATTTTAATTAAATAGTTTAATTTTTTTTAATAGATAATTAAATTAGTTTAATTTTTAAATAGTGTTAATTTTAAAATAATAATTGTTTATAGATTTTTTAAAATAGGCGGGGTTTACGATTCATGCACTTTAGGTTTTTTTTAAATAGCTTAAAATTCGTAGATTTTAATCGTAGTTTAAAAACCGAAAACCAATTCAAATCGATTGTCCAAATCAAAACAAAACGTCTCAAATTCATAAGATCTTCGTGTACAACGAACTCGACTCACTCACGTGTTTAATTGAATTCGTCATTGGTATTATTAGACTATTACTTTTTCCTAAAGGTAATTTTCTAATTTATCCTATAACGTATCTTAATTATCACTATACTATCCACGATACATCAATTTTTCATACAAAAAGAATTTGCAATCTGATAAAAAAAGCGGTAATTTCATTAAAAAATTGTAATTTCATAAAAAAATTGTAATTTCATAAAAATTGTAATATCATTAAAAAATAGTAGTTTCATAAAAAAATGTAATTTTATAAAAAAAATTGTAATTTTATAAAAAGAAATCAATTTCATACAAAAATTGTAATTTCGTAGGAAAAATATAATTTTATAAATTAATTGTAAACATAAAAAACTTATATTCATTTTAAAAAAATATATTGAAAATTTTTCATCAGTATCACCTAATATCCTAATCATCAATCGTAATCCCACTATTTAAATATTAATTCGAAAAAATATTTCCACTTCTATTATGAAACAAAAGAATCTATATTTTTTTCGAATTAAAATAGTAGCTGAAAATTCAATTTTTTTAGATTATTTTCCAACAAAATTTCAAATTTTTTTTCCAACATAAGATTTTTTTACGAATTAAAATAGTAGCTAAAAAATAATTATGAAAAGGAAAATTCAAAAAAAAGTTCTTTTGTTAAAAAATATTGAATTTTTGTTTTGGGCAAAAACTTTTAGAAAAAATCATAATTTCTATTTTTACTTTTTTTTTATAATTTTTTTCAATCCAATAAAAATTTAATTTTTTTCAACAAAAATCTGAGTTTTTTTTCAACAATTTTTTATTCGAATTAAAATAGTAGCTGAAAAATATTAAGAAAAAAAAATTCAAAAAGAAAAAAAATTTTGTTGGAAAAAAATGAACTTTTATTTTGGACAGAACTTTTCTAAAAAAATCATAAAAAACAATTTGAAAAGTTTAAAAACAAAACAAACACTCGTTAGTATAAAGGACTAAGAGTGTAAATTTTTGATGCAAACACTCGTTAATGATTTGTCACGTAAGCAAACTTGCGTGTTAAATAGATAGAAAAAAGAGTACCGCAGCATATTAGCTGGTTTACTAAAGTACGCGTATGATATTACCAATAAAATACAGTTGTCATGTCGATACATTTCAAAATATATGTAACTATTTTATGCCTTAACACTTTTTATTTCTTCTTACTTTTCAAATAGAATAAAAATTATGAATGATCGCGTATAGCTTGGCCATAGCCCATTGGGCCTAAAACCATACACCAAAACCTTGGGCCTAGACCCAAATCGTTAGCCCTAAAATGTGAGCGTCATTTACGGATCTACATTAGATTCAGATAGGCAAAATACGGAGGGACTACTGTTGCTAAGTTGTCAAACTCACTCCTTGTCGAGCCTATATATACCCCTCCATACTTCCATGGAGGGGTGAGGATTCCCATTTGTTTATTATCATTTCTCTCTCAAAAATAAACACACTTCCTTCTTCCTTGCTACTTTCTCTCTCTAAAATGTCTAACCATCACTTTTATCCTCCCCGACCTCCGGATCTATACCATGTTAGCTTGAATCATATAAGTTAACCATTGGTATCAGAGCTAACCGGGGGTGTTTTGTGATTTATATTTACTGATTCTCGCCTTTTTTGGCTTATATTTTAAGTTGTTAAAGTCTCGAATTTTTGGTGATTGTTTACTATGTTTCAGTCCAAAAAAAAGTCCATTTTTTTGTCTCAATCTGATATGAACAGTCCTCGTTTTTCTCATATTATATCAAATCTGTAACACCCCAATTTGATAATGGAATGTAACGCGTAATTATGGCGTATCATCAAAGCATACAAGGATAAATGTCTAAACATTACATGACCATAAAAGGAAAATACCGGAATCAAACATCGGTAGTCCAAAAGTAAAGCTCATCACACACAAACATAAGTATTGTAAATGAAAGGACTAAACAATGTCCATGGCAAGAGTATCAAAGTAAAGATAATGCATAAAGTAAAGAAAGGCTAGAAAGCTTCCAGTCCATATGCACGTACGCTTAAAGTCTACGAGTGTCCCTGAGTACCTGCCGTTTTGGGAACATAGAAAAGGAAAACGGCTGAGCAATACGCTCAGTGCACGGATGTACAATAAAGCATGAATAGTATAAGCATAAGCATATAACAGCGGAAGAAACTAAGTCCCGAATAACCTGGTTAAGTCTTGGAAAAACTGGTTTTTGTAGTTTGAAAAGCCTTATGTTTATCTTATAAAAACTGTTTAACATATTCTACCATTAGCCAATATAGGTCATGAAAATCCACCGTGCATGAATACTTGGAGGGGTGACCTCATCATGCAAATTAGAGGGGCTGCCTCTAATTTAATATACTGGTTTGGGTAGGAGGGATCAGCTCCTTGTGAAGGATGCAAGGCACATACCACATTCACACTGAGTAATCTGCTGAAAACATGTAACTAGGATGCACCTATACGCCCCACATGATAAATATAATAATATGACCAAAAGCTGAAGGGACGCCACGAGCAATCACGCCGCCGTGGGGAAGTCATAACACCAGTGCCTCTAGTGTTATGGTTATGGTGCCTCCATAACTAGGTGAAACTGGTCATGCATGTATATGGCTATAGGTATTCTAAATTAAACATAAGCAAATCAAACATATAAACTTATACTAGGGGAAAATAGTTGGCTGCATACGGGGAATCCTAATAGGGAAAGAATGTCCATACTGAAAGGACGGGAATCCGTACCTTATGTCCAGTGCACGAAGAAGACGAACTGAGGAGAGTCCTACTTCAGTATCTGTAAAACCCGTATTTAAAAATCAGAATATTTAAATACGCAGTTTAATTTTGATAAACTATACAAATATTAATTATTAGACAGAGATATAAACGCAGAAATTAAATACGCAATCCCAGTTTATTTAAATACTATAGATATTACAGTTTATTCAGATAATAATTATTTAGTCTCAGAAAATATTACAGATGAATTATTTATTTTACAGAAAGAATTAAACGTAACAGTAATTTACGCAGCCTCAGTTTTATTTAAAACGTTACGTAATTGATTATTTCAGAAAAATAATAAATAGAAATTAGTTAAGTATTATGTAAGCACAAATTATTCAGGAAGATAAATAAATATGGGATAGATTTGAAAACACGAACACGCAAGTTATACGAATTTAAACGAAGTGAATCGAAAACGAAATATTATGAATCGCTTTATTTGGGCCGCGGTTTTAGAGTACATAGCAGATAAATAAAAAAAAGAAGAGAAGAGAGTGTAAAGAGGGCTTTAGGCCCGGTTTGTGTTAAAAAAAATGGGCTTTAGCCCGTTGGTTTTTGGGTGAGAAGAAAAAGGACGGGGGTTTTCCCCTTTACACACACAACGTACAAAAAAAAAGGAAGATTAGGGTTTGGGTGCAGGGCTGCCGCCGGCTGGGAAAGCAAAGCAAAGGAAGTTCAGGTGGAGACTTATCGTGGAAACCCGCATGTAATTTTTGTTAATCCTAAATCACGCAAGATAATTGGTAATCCATCCTTTTCTTTTCCATCGATAATCAAAGATCAGTGTATATGAACATCAAGAATAAAGGTTGTTAACTAAACATGTTTTATATATAAAACCAAAAAGAGGAATGGATTAGTTGCTGTTTTGGTTCGGTCAGGCACACAAACCGAGACCAGTAGGTCTCGGTGTTTTCTGTTTTGGCCCAGCCGCGACCCAAGTAGGGTGCGGTGGAGGCTGTGGTTGTGTCGGCAGCATCACCAAACCAACCAGGGGGCGTTTGGTTCTGGACGCAAGGGGGCGTTTGGTTCTGGACGCAAGGGGGCGTTTGGGATTAACTGACTAAGGGTGTGTTTGGGTCTGTCAGAATATAACTAACAGTGGGAACAGGATATAACTAATAGTGGAAACAGAATATAGCTAGCAGTGGGAACTGAGTATAACTAGCAGTGGGAATTTATTTAGTTCTGGTTAAAACACTTTATAAATAAGTTTTTATATTACAAAAATAAAGTTAAACATATTAGCTATTTTAATTATTTAATTAGTAAAATTAAATTGATTTTAACATTCTTCCTTCATCAAATTAAAAGTCGGATTTAACTATGAGTTAATTAATAATTGTTTTAGAAAAACTAAATTTGGAAACTTTCTATTTATAGCAGGTTGCTATTTATAGTAATATTATTACGTTGGAGTACATGTTTTACGATAATCAGGAATACAGAGGATACGTTAATCAGGAGTAATATTATGAGAACGGTAAAAAATTATCAGTTTATCCATAAATAGTAATACAAGAATAAATTAAATTAAATTTAGAACATATAAGAATCAGTAACAGCAAACAGTAATTAGACGACTTATTTTCGCGTCCATTATTTATGTAGTATCCGTGAAGTCAGATTCGATCCGTCAGCTTTCAGTCTTATTTTAGTACTGGACACGAGGTACGGATTTCCCGTCCTTTCAGTAAGGATTTCCTTTCCTATGCATGATTAGGATTTCCCGTCTGCAGCCAAATGTTTTCCCCAGTATATGTTTAAGTTTATCAGTAATCATGTTAATAACTAAATAAATTGCCTGAGCATTATATACAAGCACGACCAGTTTATGTACTAGTTACGGAGGTACCGTAACCACGGCACTAGAGGCACCGGTGTCGTGACTCACATGCAGGAGAGTGATATCCTGCATCGTCCCACTCAGCTCAGCTTGGCCATTTTATCAGTATTTTTAGTGGGGCGTATGGATGCATCCTAGGCTTATATGTGTTACAAGTTATCAGGGTGAATGTGGTGTGTGCTCTACATCTTTCACATTGGAGCTGATCCCTCCACCCAGCACAGTTATTTAGAGGTCACCCCTCTACAGCATGACGAGGTCACCCTCCAGTTATTCATGCACGGTTGTTACAGCACGTGACCTATATAAGCTCTGGCAAATAAAATACAGTAAATGCATGTTTTTAGAATTAATAGTTATATTTCAGTATCAGTATATATGAACCAGGTTGCTCAGATTTTATGTAGAGTTCTACCACATGTTACATATCAGTCTTACAGCTTCTGTATTCTATCGCCTGTTTCATTCAGTATATTCTTATCATGCTTTATATCCGTTCATTGAGCGTTATGCTCAGCCGTAGTTCCTTTCATGTTCTAACGGCAGGTACACCAGGATGCTTTTAGGATCCTAAGAGCATGTGCATTTGGATGGAAGCTATCCAGACTTCTTACTTTATGCATTTCATACATAATTCTGTTTATTTGGACATTGGTTAGTCCTTCCATTCAGTATTTTATTTTTCATGTTTTGGGCTTATGTTTGGATTGCCGATGTTTGTTTCCGGTATTTCCGTTATGGTCAGTTAATGTTTTAGGACATTTACCTTATGCTTTGATGACACGCCATAAATACACGTAAAGGTCCACTTATCCAAGTGGGGTGTTACAATTATGGTATCAGAGCGCAAGGTTCGACCTGTAGGCTCTAAAACTTGACCTGTGACTAGTGGGTAGTCACCAGGAACTTCCCAGATTTTGGCGTTGTTATCTTTCATGTTTCTCATGGATTATTCAGTCAGTTTTTCTTCATTTATCAGTCAGTTTTCTTAAAGTTTTGACTAAGTAAAAGGTTGGTACATAACTAGCCATATTTAGTCGCATGTGCTTTTAGCGAGTTATTGTTTTGGTGAACTGACCATAGGCGTTCACCCTTGCCCGTTCGGATTTTTGTATAGATGAACTGATCATGGGCACTTATCCTTACTCATGTCAGATTCATGTTTTCAGTCCAATATTACGTGGTGAACCAGCCCATATACGTTCACCAATGTTCAGATCAATTTCATGATTTTCAGTCAAATGTTGTTTTGTGAACCGATCCATAGTTCACATTTGTCATATCATGGCATTCTATAAATTTTGACAAGTATGGATTGGACCACAGTCATCCATATTTAATATCAGATTATAAATTTCTATACATGACAGTTCTCAGAAAATTTTGACCAGTATGGATCGAACCAGAATAGCCCATACTTAGTCTCATGTTTCCTTCCTTGAAGTACGTGGATTGAACCATAGCCGTCCACATCAGTTAATATTACACCTCAGTTGATTTAACTTTTTGTGTTCCTTATAACAGTCAAATTTTCATACCCTCACGTTGATGTCATCTACATGATGATTCAGTTTCATGTCTCCTTACGAGGATTATGTTTTCAGCAAGGTGATGATGCCTTCAGGCTAAAATATAGAAGGATTACAGTAAAATCCTATTTCATGATAAATCATGTTCTGGTCTTTATCAATCATGTCTTCTGTCTTCATACTGAACATTGATGAAACTCTGTTTAATCATACTTTCAGCCTCTATACAACCAACATTAAGTCTACGCAGAAATTATCAGCCTATCACGTTACCCATTTCAGTTCAGTTTACTACCGTTTAAATCAATTTATTCCTTTGATAATGTCAGACAAGCGACACCAGTATCGATCATCCCATAAAATTTCCACCAGCTCCATGTACAGTATTCCATATGTACCCCATGTACAGTGTCTCAGTTATACTCCATGTATAATATTTCACGTGTACTCCAGGTACAGCGTCTCAGATATGCTCCATGTGCAGTATTCATTTTGTACTTCATGTACAGTAGTTCAGGTGTACTCCAGGTACCCTACTACATGGATATTGCTAATCGATCCTTAATCATCTCAGGCGTTTCCACTTGTCGATATTCTACCAGGTGCTGATGCTGCTCGTGAGTTGAAGAATTTACCAGATGTTGATGCTGCTAACACTCTGAAGACCACACAGATGCTGATGCTGCTGAACTTTGGAGATTTCTCAAGATGCTGATGCCGCGGAACGAGGACGAAAACTATAAATTTGAAATTTCTGACAAGAATAAATTCAACCATCAGACACTACCATTCTATTTTATGTTTTTACTTCCTCAGTTAGATGTCACACATCACTTAGCTAATCTTTCCGTCAGAAGAGTGGGAACCGGTAACCAGCCGACCACTCAGCAGAAATAATTACATTAATCACGGTCATGATAACGACCGTCAGGAAACTGACAGACAAAGTAGTAGTGACAACCACCGTGCTCATAATTAATCAGTTAGTACCATCGGAACCCCGGAACGGACGTGACCAGAAATACAGAGGTCAGCAGTCTAACCGGTCCGCCAATCCTAGCAGTTACCAAAATTTTTCATCCTTGTTCATATTCATCTATTAAAACACGTGCCAAGACATCAGTCAAGACATAGTTCTCAGGTATCATTTCGGAAGACACATATCAGGGCACCAGTCATGATACACGTCATACGAATATCTTCTCAGAGTACGAGTCCGAGCTCCTAACTCCAGTATGTTCCAAGCAAGACCCTCAGTAAGTCAGGGTATCTTTCAGAAAGGGTTATACCCGATCTATTATGTCACGCATGAATCAGATCATTAAAAAATTAGTCACCACCACTAGAGTATGATTCAGGTTAAACACGCAGCATTCACTCTGTGAGATTACAAACGAACCCATTCAGTGAAAAGTCGCCATGATCACTTCAAGTATTCCTATGTCAGCTTTATCTTAAATAAGGTAGTTACCTGCCTCTTAGCCAGAAAGGACTCAACAGTATCACCATATTTATTAAAGCCTCATTTCAGTTAATGACGAGATCCGTTTCTACTAAATTCTAAATATATTGTTATACTTTCTGCCAGAAAAAAATCAGTACAAATTACGTCTACCTTACAAGTACGTGGCTTGTCAGTCCATAGCTACGAAGACTTTTAGCTACCAGTTATAAATTCACTTCTGAAATTCCTTAAATTCATGATCAGCAGATTATTCCAGTGTTCCAGATATAATTTTAGAAAGTTTTTCAGAAATTCCCTTTCTCACCACGAGACAAAATTTATCATCAAGCTTGTCTCAAGAACAGAACCTGTTTTCAGAACTCTTGATCACAGGGCTCTAGCTACGTTAAAAGAGTTGCAGCAATTGCTGCAAGAGTTACCAAAACTAGGCTTTATTCGCCCTAACGCACCGTCGAAAAATTCATCAGATCACCATTCCTAATCGATATTCATTCCACGAATAGAAGTTTAATTGACCTACTACGAGGTGTCTTAAACATTCTCCCAGAAAAATTCAAGATCATGCTACCATCAGTGGTGAGGGAAGAACATGATGGTCTTCAGACCGTTGTTACACATATTATAGCCACTCTAAAAATTTTAAATTTTACTCCTGAGCTCCCTAATGCTCCAGCTATAGTATGAAAATGTATGAATAAATTTTTCCTTGAATTCTCAGATAAAATTGGCAGTACATTCATTGACAACATTCTGATCTCCTAAATTCTAGAGAAGGACATGAGAATCATCTTTTCACGACCCCGCAGATTCTCCGATAGGAGAAAATTATATACGCAAGCTTTCTAGATGTATATTTCAGATGAACAAGTGGAATATCTGAACCACCCTATTTCAACAGAAAGAAATTCCAGACAATCCTGCGAAGGTGAAGGCCATCACCTGATGGTCCCGAGTGACGCCTGTGAACAAAGTACAATTTTCTAGAACTCAATTGACTACCACCGCGGAAATTGCCGATAGTTCTCACTAAAAATGATTTATGACTATTCAACCAGATTTCCACGAAAATGTTCCATAACCCCAGATAAAACCTTGATAGAATCCGCAACACACATTAATGCAGCTATGTTCATATATCTAGATGCCCGAACCACTACAGGTTCAAGATAGAACACCTGCATGTGAGTGAGTTACTACAACCCTTAGAAATTTCTGAACAGAAATGAGACGAAATTCCATGAAATTGTTATCAGCTACCTCAGGCTCAGAGAAAGTATGATACTATCTAAGTTATCGTCAACCATGTAATCAGCCTGCGCGTTTCTTTCATCCGAAAGGATCACGCAGTAGCAGATCTGCAGAAAAATTTTGAAATTCAGCTGTGAATCGTACGAATTCAAGGCATTCCATTGACCATCATATCAAACAAAATTCATGTTCACGACCACGTGTATGATTACGTTCACTTTATGTTCACGTTTATTTCAGTTTCACGTTTACATCTCATTCGCAGTACGATGCTGTTTCAGTTCATGTTTTGGTGATATCTCATGATTTAAGTTAACGTTCACGTTAGCGTTCATAACGTTGTTCACGTTCAAGTTCGTGTGCCATTTCACGATACACGTTTCTCAGTTTATTACCGAATACGGTTACAGAAAGCTTGAGAAATCAGACTCAAGTTTAGCACAACTATTCCATAACCAGGCAGACGTTTCACATCTCAGGCCGTATCGTTTGGCATTCATTCCTCAGTCAGCATACGTTCATGATATGTTCTAGTATCACGTTCACAGTATGATTCACTTATCTTATTCTAATTCCATGCCAGCGCTCCTCATATAATTATGAACCACGTTCACAATTGTTCACGTAGTTCGTCCCTATATATATATTCTCAGCAGCTTACTCAGAGATATAAATGTTATCGTTTCAGGATAATTGTACGTACCGTTTTATGTATACTACATGCTATAGCTCATTCATTCAGGTTCAGAAAATCCATCTTAAGTATGGAACCTGAAAGTATTCAGCATCATCAGGAAAGGGTCATCAGGACCAAGATTTTTATTTATGTTTAGACCTTTGAAGGAATCGTTTCGAGCGGGAGGCCACTCGAAACAGAGGAGTCCATCCGGACCTCTCATCCCCTTTCCTTCAGTAAATTCAGTTATGTTCATTCAGTCATGTCACGTTACATGATTATTTCAGTCATGTCAGGTTTATACCTATCAGCAGCATTATGTCGTAATTAGAAGACAATTTATCCTTCAGCTAAATTGTCTTTTCAGTCTACGTGTTCTTTCAGTTCTTATAACTTCCTCAGCTTATTACCTTAATTCGAGGACGAATTTCTCCTTTTTAGAGGGGAAGAATTGTAAAACCCAGTATAGTCGTATCTTTAATTCGGGGACGAATTATTGTTTTTAGAGGGGAAGAATTGTAAAACCCGTATTTAAAAATCAGAATATTTAAATACGCAGTTTAATTTTGATAAACTATACAAATATTAATTATTAGACAGAGATATAAACGCAGAAATTAAATATGCAATCCCAGTTTATTTAAATACTATAGATATTACAGTTTATTCAGATAATAATTATTTAGTCTCAGAAAATATTACAGATGAATTATTTATTTTACAGAAAGAATTAAACGTAACAGTAATTTACGCAGCCTCAGTTTTATTTAAAACGTTACGTAGTTGATTATTTCAGAAAAATAATAAATAGAAATTAGTTAAGTATTATGTAAGCACAAATTATTCAGGAAGATAAATAAATATGGGATAGATTTGAAAACACGAACACGCAAGTTATACGAATTTAAACGAAGTGAATCGAAAACGAAATATTATGAATCGCTTTATTTGGGCCGCGGTTTTAGAGTACATAGCAGATAAATAAAAAAAAGAAGAGAAGAGAGTGTAAAGAGGGCTTTAGGCCCGGTTTGTGTTAAAAAAAAAAGAAATGGGCTTTAGCCCGTTGGGTTTTGGGTGAGAAGAAAAAGGACGGGGGTTTTCCCCTTTACACACACAACGTACAAAAAAAAGGAAGATTAGGGTTTGGGTGCAGGGCTGCCGCCGGCTGGGAAAGCAAAGCAAAGGAAGTTCAGGTGGAGACTTATCGTGGAAACCCGCATGTCATTTTTGTTAATCCTAAATCACGCAAGATAATTGGTAATCCATCCTTTTCTTTTCCATCGATAATCAAAGATCAGTGTATATGAACATCAAGAATAAAGGTTGTTAACTAAACATGTTTTATATATAAAACCAAAAAGAGGAATGGATTAGTTGCTGTTTTGGTTCGGTCAGGCACACAAACCGAGACCAGTAGGTCTCGGTGTTTTCTGTTTTGGCCCAGCCGCGACCCAAGTAGGGTGCGGTGGTGGTTGTGGTTGTGTCGGCAGCATCACCAAACCAACCAGGGGGCGTTTGGTTCTGGACGCAAGGGGGCGTTTGGTTCTGGACGCAAGGGGGCGTTTGGGATTAACTGACTAAGGGTGTGTTTGGGTCTGTCAGAATATAACTAACAGTGGGAACAGGATATAACTAACAGTGGAAACAGAATATAGCTAGCAGTGGGAACTGAGTATAACTAGCAGTGGGAATTTATTTAGTTCTGGTTAAAACACTTTATAAATAAGTTTTTATATTACAAAAATAAAGTTAAACATATTAGCTATTTTAATTATTTAATTAGTAAAATTAAATTGATTTTAACATTCTTCCTTCATCAAATTAAAAGTCGGATTTAACTATGAGTTAATTAATAATTGTTTTAGAAAAACTAAATTTGGAAACTTTCTATTTATAGCAGGTTGCTATTTATAGTAATATTATTACGTTGGAGTACATGTTTTACGATAATCAGGAATACAGAGGATACGTTAATCAGGAGTAATATTATGAGAACGGTAAAAAATTATCAGTTTATCCATAAATAGTAATACAAGAATAAATTAAATTAAATTTAGAACATATAAGAATCAGTAACAGCAAACAGTAATTAGACGACTTATTTTCGCGTCCATTATTTATGTAGTATCCGTGAAGTCAGATTCGATCCGTCAGCTTTCAGTCTTATTTCAGTACTGGACACGAGGTACGGATTTCCCGTCCTTTCAGTAAGGATTTCCTTTCCTATGCATGATTAGGATTTCCCGTCTGCAGCCAAATGTTTTCCCCAGTATATGTTTAAGTTTATCAGTAATCATGTTAATAACTAAATAAATTGCCTGAGCATTATATACAAGCACGACCAGTTTATGTACTAGTTACGGAGGTACCGTAACCACGGCACTAGAGGCACCGGTGTCGTGACTCACATGCAGGAGAGTGATATCCTGCATCGTCCCACTCAGCTCAGCTTGGCCATTTTATCAGTATTTTTAGTGGGGCGTATGGATGCATCCTAGGCTTATATGTGTTACAAGTTATCAGGGTGAATGTGGTGTGTGCTCTGGTGATGCTGCCGACACAACCACAGCCACCACCGCACCTTACTTGGGTCGCGGCTGGGCCAAAACAGAAAACACCGAGACCTACTGGTCTCGGTTTGTGTGCCTGACCGAACCAAAATAGCAACTAATCCATTCCTCTTTTTGGTTTTATATATAAAACATGTTTAGTTAACAACCTTTATTCTTGATGTTCATATACACTGATCTTTGATTATCGATGGAAAAGAAAAGGATGGATTACCAATTATCTTGCGTGATTTAGGATTAACAAAAATGACATGCGGGTTTCCACGATAAGTCTCCACCTGAACTTCCTTTGCTTTGCTTTCCCAGCCGGCGGCAGCCCTGCACCCAAACCCTAATCTTCCTTTTTTTTTGTACGTTGTGTGTGTAAAGGGGAAAACCCCCGTCCTTTTTCTTCTCACCCAAAAACCAACGGGCTAAAGCCCATTTCTTTCTTTTTTTTTAACACAAACCGGGCCTAAAGCCCTCTTTACACTCTCTTCTCTTCTTTTTTATTTATTTATCTGCTATGTACTCTAAAACCGCGGCCCAAATAAAGCGATTCATAATATTTCGTTTTCGATTCACTTCGTTTAAATTCGTATAACTTGCGTGTTCGTGTTTTCAAATCTATCCCATATTTATTTATCTTCCTGAATAATTTGTGCTTACATAATACTTAACTAATTTCTATTTATTATTTTTCTGAAATAATCAATTACGTAACGTTTTAAATAAAACTGAGGCTGCGTAAATTACTGTTACGTTTAATTCTTTCTGTAAAATAAATAATTCATCTGTAATATTTTCTGAGACTAAATAATTATTATCTGAATAAACTGTAATATCTATAGTATTTAAATAAACTGGGATTGCGTATTTAATTTCTGCGTTTATATCTATGTCTAATAATTAATATTTGTATAGTTTATCAAAATTAAACTGCGTATTTAAATATTCTGATTTTTAAATACGGGTTTTACAATTCTTCCCCTCTAAAAACAATAATTCGTCCCCGAATTAAAGATACGACTATACTGGGTTTTATAATATCACTAATGCGAATGCGTGGATCAAACGAGGATGAACACACACGAATACTTGCACCAAATTCAAGATCAAAAATCAAACAAACACCCCCTTTCTTGTTTTTATATACGGCGGCCAAAAGGAGAGGACAAGGAGAAGGAGAAACTTTTTAGGGTTTTGTAATTTTACTGTAAAGTGAAAAAATGACAAAAGATTTCACCTTAACCCTTGTTAGTAAAAAAATTAGATGGGCTTGGCCCATCTCCTTGATGTAGTCGCGGGTAAGGGCCCCCTAATGGGGTACCCGTACCTTTTCCCGAGTCTATTTATTTAAGTATTCGTTCGTGTTTAGTCGTGTTCGTGTTTTATGTGTTCTCGTTAAATATTAACCGTGACTTTATATATTTATTCGTGTTCGTAATAAATATATATACGTAATTAATATTAGCTCATGATTAAATTACGTTCATGATTTCATGATCGCATGTTCGTGATTAATTATTGTTTAAATAATTATTGTGTGTTCGTACGTAATAAATACTTATCGTGTTCTAACACGTACGTAATACGTAAAAATTCTAACACGTGAACGTAATCATACTATAAAAGGAACGTTTTAATCTAGTACGTACGATCTTAAGGGTACTATTCATGGTAAAAGCATGCGGGGTTTACAACTCTTCCCCCCTAAAAAGAATAATTTGTCCCCAAATTATAGATAAAGTAAACTGGAAATGAAGAACATACCTGAATTCAAAATATGAAGTGAGGGTAAGAAGCCCGGATAGACTCCTTTGTTTCCCAAGTGGCTTCTCGCTCGGTATGATCCGTCCAAAGGATTTTGACGAATGGAATCGTCTTCCTTCTCATGACTCGTTCTTGTCTGTCAAGAACTCGTTCGGGTTCTTCTATGAAAGTGAGATCTTCACGTATTTGTTCCAGTGGATACTGAACCATGTGAAGGGGATGATACTGGTACCCTCTGAGTAAGGACACATGAAACACATTGTGTACATGCGAAAGCTGCGGAGGTAACGCTAACCGGTAAGATACTTCACCGACTCGTTCAATGAAATCAAACGGTCCGATGAAACGAGGACTGAGCTTCCCTTTAATCCCGAAGCGTCTAACACCACGTGCCGGTGAAACCTTAAGTAAAACGTGATCTCCTACGTTAAAATGTATGTCCCTACGATGCTTATCGGCGTAACTCTTCTGACGTGACCGTGCTTCCTGAAGTTTCTGCTTAGCTACTGCGATCCTTTCGTTGGTCATCTCAATGATTTCTGGTCCTTCAAGTGTTCACTCGCCAACCTGATCCCAGCAGATTGGGGCGCGACACTTCCTGCCATACAACATCTCGAAAGGAGCACACTTGATACTTGCGTGCCAACTGTTGTTGTATGCAAACTCCACCAAACAGATGTAATCGTCCCAATCACCCGTCCATTCCAACGCACATGACCTCAACATGTCTTCCAATGTTTGAATCGTTCGCTCCAACTGTCCGTCTGTTTGAGGATGAAAAGCCGTGCTAAGATTGAGTTGTGTACCCCAAGCTTTCTGCAGACTCTTCCAAAATCGCGAAGTGAATCGAGGATCTCTGTCTGAGACGATGCTGGATGGAGCACCGTGGAGTCTCATGATCTCTCTTCTATACGTATCGGCGAGTTTACTTACCGGATCTTCCTTGCGGATCGGTAAGAAATGAGCTGATTTGCTGAGTCGATCTACGATAACCCAAATTGCATCGTGCTTCCTCTTGGTAGGCGGAAGACCAGTAACAAAATCCATGGTGATTTTGTCCCACTTCCACTCTGGGATATCTAACGGTTGAAGGAGACCGCCAGATCGCTGATGCTCGATCTTAACCTGCTGGCAGGTAAGACATTTGGAGACGTAAGTGGCCACATCCTGTTTCATACCACTCCACCAAAAGTATTGCTTGATGTCATGGTACATCTTAGTCGAACCAGGATTTATAGAGAATGGGGAGCTATGAGCTTCAGCTAACAAGGCTTCCCGGAGTGCTTGGTCATCAGGAACACAAAGTCTCGTGTCCTGCCATACAATACCATCTGCATCTACTCTGAATTCCGTCTGTTTCTCCAAATTTTGTACTATCGCCCAGATTTCTCCATCATCTTTCTGAGCTTCCTTGATCTTAGAGAGTAACTCGGGTTCTACCAAGAATACCTTAGGGAATTCTGGTACTCTGCTGAAGTGGTAGATGACACAATAACCTTTAGCCTTTCATGCAATGAACACCCATTTGCTTTCTCCCTTAAAGATTTCTCGAGTGTGGCTGGATTGAAACATGGAGATGAATGCCTTAAGGTTGTTGATAAAAAGGCTGTTAAAGATGCCCTGGCCACACTCAAACCCTGCCATGATGTAAACCCTGCCCTTACACCCGCTGAGGTCCTCTCAAAATCTCCCTTGAAGATTAAGTACTTTACACCCATGTGGCGTGTCCTCTTCACCCACATTGTTAAATCCCTGGGAGGAATGCAGGGATCCCAAGATCAGATGTCCTTTAACCATCAAGCTATAGCATATGGGCTGATCTGGGGAGCTGATGTTGATGTTGGAAGCATTCTCTTCTCCAACCTTGTAGAACAGCTGAAAGGAAGAAATCAAGTCAGGGAAAGGAATATCTGCTATGTTCGCTTCTTGTCGCTGATCTTTGAAAGTCTGTTGGGAGACAACTACCACAACTCTACGTTGACTGCTCTGAAGCCCTACCGCATCACAGGTGCCATCTACAAAGAAATAGGAGCTGAAGATGTCCTTGTCACCTCTCATATGATGAACTTGGCCAACAAACAACCAACAGCTGAGAAGTCCTTGCTCCCTTCTTCAGAGAAGGTGAATACTTCTAGTGTGTCTGGCAAGTCTAAGTCTTTGACCTCTGGGCAGCACACTACGAAGTCCAAGGCTTCTTCTGGCCAACAGCCTAAGAAGAAGAAAATCCCCTCTTCTTCCCACACCAAAACTGTTACTAAGGCCAATGGAAAGAATATTGACACCTCCTCTGTTCCAGATACTCATGTGGAATCAGATACTTCTGCTGACCAACAACAGGGGTCTAGTGTCTCAAAGTCAGCTGAGACAACAGGAAACCAGCCTAATCCAGCTGATATCTCACAGGTAATCAGTGTACATTTTTAGAGGTTCACAAGCAGCCACTCTCAATTGTCTGTAAGAGAGAGTGGTGAAGTTAGGGTAATCCTCGACCCATAGAAGTCTATCTATGCACTTAGAACTCTTTAGGACTTCTGTACACTCTGTCTTTGCACCAGGGAATGATTCATTTGTGTTTATAAAGCACCCTGATGACCCTGCACCCTCTAGACAGTATTCAGGCTAATAACAACCTGGATACACTTATGTCTCAACCTTGATCAGCTGTACTTCACACAGCCTCTTGGTTCCCTCCTTAAAAGAATCCCAAAGGATTTATCCTTTTCAGGGGGAGCTGAATCATCACCCTCAGCTTTCCTAGGGGCAGCGTAACAGGCGACTTTAAACCACATATGTTTCTCTCTTAAAAGAGTCCCAAAGGTTTCTTAACCTTTTGGGGGGCTGAATGATCACCCTCAGCTTTCCTAGAGGCAGCGAATGGCGATCCATAAACAACATATGTTTCACAATCAAAAGAGTCCCAAAGGTATTAACCTTTTGGGGGGGCTGAATAATCACACTCAGCTTTCCAAGGGGCAGCGAATGGCGATCATTAACCATATATTTTTCACACTTAAAAGAATCCCAAGGATTTTCCTTTGGAGTGGCTGAGTAATCACCCTCAGCCTCTCTGGGACAGCGAAATGGCGACCATTCCCCTTATCTTTTTCCCTGTTACTAATTATAACAATTTACAGGCTGAAATTATACAGCCAGTCACTGAAACCCAGGTACACCAGGAGAAGGAGGCTGATACAATTACTCAATACCAACCTAATGACGATGAGCCTTTGCTGAATACTGATGAAGAAATGCTGTCATTAGAGGATGATGTCTCTGACCTTGAGTCAATGCCTGAAGATGAAATCCCTGAAGGGATGTTTGAGGAGGAGGATGAAGAAGATGAGGAAGATCAACAATCTGTCTCTCCTCCCAAAGAAATAGATGTGTCCACACCAGCTGGAAATAATACTCCTCCTCCCAAGGATGCTGTTGTTACTCCAAACTCTGCTACCTCAACAACAACAGTCTTCCATCGCCCAGCCTATGATCCAACAGCGGAGTTTCTAATGTTTGATCATCCTGTCCAAACTAACTTTGATCTTTTACCAAGGGGGGATGATTATGCTCAACAAAGCCTCAACATCCATAATCTTCAGCCTGTTCATCACCAATCTGATATTGAACGCTTATCAAGGAAGCTGGATGTGATCAAGTCTGAAATGCACAACTTCACTGTTACATTTCCAGGAATCATACAAAAGGCTGTGGCTGAGGCGGTTACTGAACCCATCAAGGATGGTGCAAGAAAAGGTGTAGCACATGGACTTAGTCACCTTTCCACAAGAATGAAGGATGTCATTGACTCAGAGGTCCCTGCCTTACTTCATGAGCATGAGCTAACTATTCACAGACAATTTGATGATGTTCGCAACAGGCAATACCGTCATGCAAACTTCATTGTCAGTCGCGTTCAGGCCAATACTAATGCAAATGGTAACCTTCTGCTGAAGATTGCCAGGGCTTCAAGGAAAAGGCAACGTGCTATGGCTGCCTTTGTTGAACAGATTGCAAGGCATTTTCAAACACGTTCATCCAAACGTCTGCGTAGCCAGGATGAACGTGAGGGGGAGAAAGAAACAACACTTAACCTTGCATCTACTAAACAAGGCTCATCATCAGCTGACAACACCATTACACCTGTTCCTCTCCAAGTCATCACACCCATCAACATACCTGATGATGAGGATAACACTCAGGGGGAGCAACAGAATCAAGATGGAGCTGACTCATCAAAGTCCCTGGCTTTGGTTAACACCAGCGAGCCTGGGATGATGGTGAACCAGCTGCCAAGAAGCTAAAGTTCACTGTTAGCTCCCTCCCCAAAGCAATACAAACTCAGGCTCAGACAGCATTTATCAGAAGAGCTGATGTTTTGAAAAACATAAGTGTGGAGTCCTCTGTCTCGAAGAAAGGAAAGGAGATAGTTTTGGTTGACACAGACACCAAACTCAAGAAGATAGCTGCGATGCTAGAGACAGGAGGATCCACCACAGACCTTTCCCAATTTTCAACCTTTACACCTTCCAACGAGATTCCTTTAACCCCTGAAGAAATAGAGAAACAGGCTGAGGAATTCAAGAGATTAAATGAACTCAAGACAGCCAAAGAATTGAATGAAGCTACTCTAAGGAAGATGACTCCACCTGAAAGAGAAAAGCAAAAATAAAGGTTGAGGGAAATGGAAGCAAAACGCGCTGAGGCACTAAGGAAAGTCAAAGCTGACTATGATGCCTGCGTTAACAACAGATATGCACCTGGCAAGATAACCAAGTTCAAATACACCATTCATAAATCCACAAACACCCCACAGATGATCTTATGGAAGGATAACCAATAGGGAAATATGAATGTGTTTGACAACTTCAGGCTAAAGACACTTGGGTTATCTAAATGGTTCGAACTTTAAGCCTTAGCTGCCAAAAGAACTGGACAGGCTAATTTTCTTCTGCTTAAGACTATTAAGGCCAAGTTTACCTGGATCAAAGAAACAGCTGCCAAACTCAAGATTGATCCCCCACCACAGCTTTTTGAACAAGAACCCCCAAAAGACTGGCAACAAAAGAAGAAGAGTTTCTCAACTTGTTAAAGAAACTTTTGTCACAGATGATGTTCAAGTGGATGGCATGCACATGGATTTGATCCTACCCAATGGTATAGTTGGCCCTGTTGATGGTCAGACATACACAGAGCCTGAAAGAGGAATGGCATTCATGAACAGGGCTTTCCAGTATGCATTTCAAAGAGAAGATGAGATGTGCTTAGCTTCAACAATTCAGCTACTTTGTCACAAGAAGTCACTCAAGATCAACACAGAGTATTCCAAGAAGTTTGCAAAGACTTTGCAGGAAGAACTTGATAACAGATTGGACTTGGCTGAAGCTGAAGAAAGGATTAAAAATGATGACTATTGAAGATGTTCACTGCCCAATTTTACCTTCACCTTTTATTTTACTTATGTAATGTACTTGTAATTTTCTTTAAGTATTAATAAAATCATGAGGTATGTTTGTTTAGATCTGTTATGAGTAAGAAGAAGCTGTTAACTCACTTACCTTAACTTAGTTAGATCTAGCAATATTTATGTTTAAATAGGGGGAGATTGTTGGGAATCTAAACTTGTTAGATTCCCTGATCATAGATTTAAACATAATTAAGCTGTTAGATAGTCCCTTGCCTGTGCCTAGGAGGCAGGCAAGTATCGCAAGACTTACAGAGATCCAAGTCTCTGTGAGCAACCTCAGAGGAGTCTATGTCAGAGACATTGTCAAGGAAGTCAAAGATTACTTGAAGACATACTCATTGGCTGTGATGGATAACAGCCAAGATGTATCAGGGACTCTGAGGGGTTGAAGGTTAACACGGGTGGCAATACCCTGCTAACACTCAACACACTTTGGACATGCCATTTGTGTGTTCGAGACTATGAAGAAAAAGGAAACTGTTTTGACAACTGTTTCCTTAAAGCATAATGGAAGACTACCAAGAATAGAAGAACATCATGTGATTGATGTGGGAACTTGTGAAAGCTTGTGTAGTCACCATCAAGGACTATTTAGGTCAATCTCGTAACACTATAAATAGGATGTGTATCCATGCATTAATGTTCAACACTTTGAGATATTCATAACATTATTGCATAGAACTTATAGAATCAAACAGCTGCGACTGTATTCATAAGTTAGGGTTTATAGTTGTTCAAAGTGTGCACAACACATTGTCATCAAACGGTGTTATCCATAACACTTGTAATTCTTTATTATACAATAATAAGATTACGTTTGAAAAGTAATATCTTGTGTTGATTAGTAAAGATTAGGGTTTCTAGCATTGATTAGGGACTTTCAAGATGAAAGGCTAAACTTTGTTTGTATCGAAAACCAAGTGTGTGTGGGTAAGTGTGAGTTGAGTTGACCAAAAACGAGTTTAATAAACTTTGGAGTTGTGAGTGGTTAAAAAAAATAATCCTAGCCCATTTACTGCATTTCGTTTATTATCAAAAAGGAATGGGCTTGTGGCCCAATGACTTAGATCCGTCCCAAATTTATGCCAAATGGGCTTTTGTTTGGGTTTGTAGCCATTAAATAAACAAAACATGTTCATCAAATGGGCTTTTGAGCCCATTAACCCAAATGTGGGACTCAAAAGGCCCAATTAACCTCCTTTAAGTTAAATCCACTAAAACGAACTCGATTTTTGGCTTTGTCTCTCTTTTCTTCAAAACCCTTGTCGAATTTGCCTGTTTTCGTGATCTTTGGTTAACTTTTGGTTCCTTGACTTTGACTTTGTCTCTTTCTTTGACTTTTCTTCAACAATTGACCGTGAAATCCCGTGTTTTCTTTCCTTTTGATCTTTTGTACCTATTTCACACAAAAACACAAAAACACAAAACCACGCGTAATTCCAACTTTTACGATATTAAACACATGATTATGTCTTGTTTTTCATTGATTTTAGTGGTAAAGGATAAGTGTTTACACACTTATTAATGACGTTGAAACCATGTCGCTCATCATCCCTATAACTCATTATCGATGAAGAACCAAGTTGTCAATGACAAGTTCAAAGAAGACGAGGACATACAAGTAGATCATGGATGATGACTGCTAAAAATCTCCGCGTATTTCATGTTATTATAAGTATTTTTTTTCATGACCGATAGATCGATAAATTATAAAATAGTAAAAATAAAGTATGACGTTAATCACTTTTGAAACTACATAATTTGTTGAATGTTTTTTTAAACATCCATCGTCACCTAAAAATCTCGTTACTTACTAAGTTGTACTAATATTTATGATGATTTGGAGAATACTTTTAACACCATTATATTTTGGTAAATATTTTTTAAAAACATCATGAGTTGGTTAAAAACTCTAAAAATCTATCTTATAATTAAATCAAGATAAAAAGTGAATACGTGGCACAATTTTAAGCACAACAAGTATTGCAAAATCTGAGGTGTCTCATTCTCCGTAAATTTCTCCACATATAGTACTTTTCAAGCCTTATTCACAATATTGAAACTGAAAAAGGCAGTTGCAAAACCGTCATTGAATCCCCCACTACATTTGTCAATTCATATTTTTAGAAAAGAAAACAAATCCTGGATGGTAAATTGAAGTCCTGGATGGTAAATTGAAGGTACACGATGTATGAAGTTTATGATTAGTTAATTATCACATATTCAAGGTATGGTAATTAAACATATATATCACTTCTTATTACTCATTTATTTTTAGATTTTGATTAATTGAATTCAATCACAAGATTAAAAAGTTGTATCAATTTATTGATAATTATTAGATTATAATGTGTATTGTTGTTGTAAGTTGTAATTTATGTCTCCTATGCCTTTTAAATTTATAATATTGATTTGTGTTCGGCATTTTATAGAGTTTTAATGTGATTAGTAGGCAGAAACAGACTTTGTTTTGTAACCTAACCAACCTTTGCTATTTGGTTTTCTGGATTTGGTTATGTTTTTTGTGAGGTTAAACTTTGTTTAATTTTATAGAATACAATCAGTTGGCTATGTTATTTCTTTCATTTACTTCTTTTTCTATTTAGTTTTTACTTTTAATGGTAATAACACCATAAACACTCGTGTTATTTGGTGGACATAAGTCAAAACTTTTCATTGACAATATAAAATTGGTAATGTTTAAATCATGCCCTTGGTCCAGTCCAAACACTCTTACTAAAATAGTAGGTGTGATTAGTTCACCCATTATGTCACGTCTGATAACTACTTGGCTTTGTCTATTCGGATTTTGCATTATTAATTTCCAGACTTTAAACTTTGAAAATGCAGATTATCTATGCTTAGGATACCAAAGGCGGCTCCACCACCCGTTGTTGCAAAGAGTAGTACTAATTACGCTGGTGACTCTGTTACACATTGTGTTGACTTTCACAGTATGGCGGGTGCTACCTTATTTCGAAGCATTTACTTTGTACGGTTGCTACAGGACGTATTAAATGAAATCAGAGAAGGTCGTGGAAACATTAAACGGGAGCAAGAAAGCTTTGATAAAGAATATGGGTTTTGGAGTTCAAGTAGGTATGAATTGCTATTACGAGGTCTTTATTTCATTTTCTAAATTGTTACTTGGATTAGCTATGTTACAGGCATACATGATGTGGCATTATGAGAATTACATTTGCACAAATAGTTTTTTTTCCTTCTAGAGTTGGTAGTAGGTGGTTTTGGTTTACAAAAGCTGACTTGATAATGTCTCATATGCAGGATTGGATCACAGCGTGCGTCTGCAATTGAATTCCTTATAGGTGTACACAGACTAGGTCCAACTTGATGACATGTAAGAGCATCTTTGCCTAACATTAGCCTACTACAGACTTTAACTAGTGAAGTACGTGAGTTCATTGGGTAGACCATTGGAAAAGGCAGCTGAAACGAAGGGGAATGGGGGAGGGGGTAACCTGTTATATTTAAGGTTTTTATTGAGTCTCCTTCTAGGTTTGAAGATCAAATTTGTTGGATCTTCTATCAAATTTCTGGTACTTTTTAGGTTTTCAGGATTCATTTACTATGATTTTTTTCTGTATACTTAGGCTTTGAGCAGGAAATGGTGAGAAGAAAGGTCGAGTCTTTAAGAGAATAGATAACACAACAAGCAGACAAGCGACTTTCAGTAGGAGGATAAATGGGCTTCTGAAAAAGGCATATGAACTTTCAGTATGTTGTCCTCTCCCTAGATCTAAAAAACGTAGTAAACACTTGAAGTTGCTTTGTACCTTTAGAAAATTGTTATCAACATCACATGAGTTGTGTGATTGCTGATGAATAGCTATACAAAATTTCTATTAACTTATTTCTTAGCTTCCATTTCACAAAAGTTAATAGAGTAAAACCCGTGAATTAGTCGACCAATGTGTCGGAAATCACGGTTACCAAAAAAAAGTTAATACAGTATAATGATTGAATTCAAAACAGTTATTTTATATTCTTGTGTTACCATGGAACATCATGAAGATCATCCATGTTATCTTGATACATGTCCTGTATTGTAGTGCATATCTTCATGGTTTTTTATAAGACAAGTACTTCGTGTACAATGATGAGTAATAACGAACTGGCCCGTTCATCAGCAAATGGGTCAAAATTGCCATATCTAAACATGTGGTTATGGTTCAATTTTGTATCTGACTGGTGTTTATTTATTGGTAATTCTGAGAACCTAAAGCCACCAACCTCTCTTGCCCCGACAACAAACTGGTGTTTATTCATTGCAGTCGCTGATAATATTACAGTGATTAAAGATGGAAGTTGTCAAGCAGGATCATCCTCAGATTGGTACATCACGTTATGTGTAAGTTACCACAATTCTTATCTTCCTTTTGTTTTGGTTTAGCGCGGTTCTTATCGGTTATTATCTTCCTTTTGATTATACTTTCTTTTGGTGAATAATACTTTTTCTACCATGAATAATTCAAAGAAAAAACATATCAACTAGCTTTAGGCAACTTATATTTCGGAGAAATTTTTAACCATGTTGACTGTATTTGTTGCCCTTGAAAAATGTTATCTTAAGTCACCTTTTATTACCTACAGATGTCACTAATCCAAGAACCAATACTTTTCTTTGTCCAGAAAACCATGAAAGTTTACAAACACAGTGATTTGAGGCAACAACTTCTCAAATCATTTAATTCAATAAAATTTGACGTGGTAGCCAGTGAAAGTTATGAAAGAGCTTATGTGTTAATATTTGAACTTCTGAAACAAACTTTAGTATATAACACATCGAAATAGTAGACGCATTGCTACCGATTTTTTAGCTCGTGTATGATATATTATTTCGTCACTTTGTGGCTACAGATGAAAACTTGGGTGAGTCGTACGGGTGAAATAATAAGTCATATTTTTGTCTTATTTCATATGTGTTCAATCTTATTTCATATGATATCTTAAAAACATGACCGAGATCACATTACCTTTTACGACTCCTCTAATACCCCTGTCGTAAATTGTGTGCATTCTGCTATAGTTAACATATGTTGAAGCTTAAACATACTTTAATAATCTCTGGCACTCTTATTTCATTTCACGATCTTTTTACGGTGAGGGTGTTATCGTAGGAGTGGAAGAGTTATGGGACCACGACGTGGTGGGGTGGTCGCAAATAAAAACAATATGAGGCAAGGCACCGAAGTTCAGTTGTGCTAATTATACCAACTTTAATTTAGTTTATGAACTGGTTGTTGTTTCTCATTATTAACCCAATGTGCGCTCTTACCAAATACAGAAGAAAGGAGTTGGTGATCTAGAAAGTTATGAAGACTCCTCAAGATTATATCAGCAATCATCTCGAAGGAAGAGTCGCGGTGGTGGTGGTTACTCAAAATGGGAAGGAGAAAGTAAGCTGATAAAAAAAGAGTGAAGGGTAAGTCAGGGTCAGTCTTGTATCGTACATTTATATGGAAAATACGCAAATGAAAGTTACGTGTATTTAGCTTGAATTCTTTAGAGAAATTTGTTGTTCGTTATGAACCTTCTAATATTACATGTTGCAAAATATGTGCATTCTTCAATAACCACTAATTACAACACAACTTTACGATAACTATTAAGAAAATCGTCCATCGGACGAGTAGAGACCTAATTATATATAAAACTAAATAAATTCCAAATTTATATCTCAACATGATAGTTCATTCAGTGCTCCATATAACAAAGGACTCGATTGCATCGTATAAATTCAACTTAAGAATAAAAATCATAACATTCTATCTTTGAGCTTCATAAACAAATACAAAGAACTTGATTCAGAAATCAGAACTCAATTACACTAAAGTCTTGATTGATCCTTCCTTTCTCTCACATCTACCCAATTTTGCTATTCATCCTTACTTCTTTTTTGCTTCGACTCAACATATGATCGACTGTCTTCAACAGTATACAGTAAAAAGACAAGAAACATATTGTGGTGATAATCTACGGCTTGATGGGTTGCCACACCACCACTGTAGGATACCCACACCACATTAATCATCAATTTTTAACTTTTATCTCATATCAAAACTTTGCTAAATTCAAAAACTGAATTATCTTTTAAAAAAATCAAAAAGTGCAGAAACAAATATTACGTAGTAATTAAATGTAACAGTTTATTCTCTCTCACACACACACAGTAATTAGTCTTTCTTTCTCTCCCAGATCTGTACATGTTTCATAATCTTTTATTAGCTCGATCGAATTTACTCTCCAAATCTTCTTTTCAAATTTGGATGAAATTGAATGAAATTGATTTTTAAGATTTTTTTTCTTACCTCCTCCTTTTTTCTTTCCAACTCCAAAACATAAATAAAAAATCATTTCATATTTATATCATTTGTACTTCTCTCCTTTTTCCACTCTTCATCCCTCTTTTTCAATTTTAGGTCAACTAATTTACGTAAAAGTAAAAAGAACATTATGAAAATAAACAAGACGATTAAGAGTGAGCAATATAAGCAGTGTTTGCCACGGATATTGTTTTTCTGTCATAAACACAAACAGATTAACATAAATATATGTTAAATATAGTATTAGGCTTCGTTTGTTTTTCAGAGGTTTTACCTTTTCATCTACAAACCATGTCTACAGAAAAAGAAGTGTATTTAAGGTCTTCATTTACACAAGAAAGACCGTTTGTTTTTTATAATAAAAAATTTTAAGATTCGTCTCTATCGTTCACACAGAATATCAACTTTCATCCTTATCTCAAAATAACTCCATGAATCGTCCCTATCGTTTACAACTACGATCAAAATCCGTCCCTATCTTGGATGGGAGTTAGTTTTTCCCGTTAGGTTCAATGAAGAGAGGGGTAGACTTTTCCATATTATCAAGTGGGACCCATAAACTCACATTAATTCTTTTATTAATTTTATTATATTCTTTCTTTTAATTTTTTTCTATCTCTCTCACTCTCTCACATCTCTCTATCTCTCTCACAGTTTTAACCAAACAACCCGTCCCCGTATTCTACATTCCCATCAGGCTGAGCAACTAACCACTGAGCCCTTTCCATCAGTATCTATAAATTGACCAAACAAACAACATACTCTCTTCAGTACATCGCTTTGTAGTTGATCAACCACCCCATCAGTTTTTTTATAACTGACCACAATATAACAACCCCTTTCACATCAGTTGAAGAACACCGACTGATTTATTTAATCAGTTTTATCAGATCTGCACCCTATTATTCACCGACTTACTTCTAAACAAAACCTTCACCATTCATCTTCAACCGACCATTCATCTTCAACCCACCATTTCTTAGCCTAAACGAATAATCTGTGGTCGAATATTTTTTCTAAACTTAGTAAAAAAAAATCTAAACCTATTTGGCACTTGATGTGAATAATCGAATATGGCTATCTGCAAAAAGTAATTATTCAATCTAAAGTTATAGGAGTAGGTAATAACTACCATTAGATCTAGATATTGCCAAACCCAATCAAAAGAATAAGACAATATTGATTCTTACTATTCTTTAAAGAAAGAATCAGACAATCACGTCACTTCAATTAGCCAACCCCATTAATTAATGTTCGTGTGCTGACATGAAGTCAATCTGAAGAACATACCCGATTTTCATCAACCCAACTATAGATCTGGCACTCAACAAATAGATTAGCACTTAATCACAGTTATTCTTCACCCAATCAAAAAAAGAACAATGAAGATTTGTGTCTCGAGCGGATTTCAGTTTCGTATTTGGGGTCTCGAGTGGATCTGTGTCTCGAACGGATCCCAAAGGGTTGGTGACGGGTGTTATGATAGTGATGGCAGCGCTGCTTCTCCTGTCAGATCCGGCGGCGGTGAAGGTGTGGTCAATGATGGTCAGATATATGGTAGTGATGGAGGTTTTGAAGAAATAATATAGAAAAGTGAGAGAGAATGTGATACAGACGTTTGTTAATTGTATTAAATGAAGCCAAAAATAAGTCAAAGACCAAATTACCTCGCCCTTCATAGCACTTAACGAGCAAAATAACGACCATCTAAGATAGGGAAGAAATTTGATCGTAGTTGTAAACGATAGGGACGATTCATGGAGTTATTTTGAGATAGGGATGAAAGTTGATATTCTGTGAGGGACGAATCTTGAAATTTTTTCTTGAAGTGCTTCTTTCCTACTCTTTTTCTTTTTATATTTTTCACTAGTTCTTTTGTATGTTTTCGTACGTTTCGTCAATTTTTACATTTTCGTACATTTTTTCTAGTTTTTACGTTTTCATACGTTCTTTATACGTTTTGTTTGTTTTTATAGCGATAAAAACGCTAATACCTCAAAACATAAAAAAGTATACAAACACGTAAAAAATAAATTAAAATATACGAAAAAGTATAAAACTTAAAAAACGTACGAAACAAATGAAAACGTATGAACACATAAAAAAATAGAACGAAAACGAACGAAGCCTAAAAATGCACGAAAATGTAGAAAAACGTACAAAAGCGTGCAAAATGGACAAAAACGTAAAACACAGAAAAAACGGAAAAAAAACATAAAATATATAAAAATGTGCAAAAAGTACGAAATTAATCATTTGGGTATAAAAAGTATAAAAATATAAAAAATGCAAATGAAATATTAAAGGTGATGATGTGATGTGAGTGTTGAAAAAGTGAGAAGAAAAAGAAAGAAGTGAAAATTCATTTCTTCATGGTTGAAGAGGGTAGAAGTGTTTTTAGCAATGTTTTAAAAACCGGTTCGAACCGGCCGGTTGAACCGGTTAGACTGCGAACCGGATTGTTGACCGGTCCGTTGTAGGCCGGGTTTTTGTTGCAGTTTAGACTGGATTGAACCGCTGGGTTTTGTCGAACCGGTTCGAACCGCCCAATTGCAAACCGGACGGTTCAATCTATAACAAAGAAAAATAACAAGAACAATGTAGATAAATGATGTAAAAGATATGTTGGCTATGTAGTTGGACCATGCGCATACTGATTTTGATAAAGATCCACAGACTACGGCTCATGTAAGGAGGTCAAGAGTAGTATGTTTCAATGGTGGTACCTGAAAATGAAGATAGAGGCGTGTATAGGTGGAAGGATCTGGGTATGATTGAAAGGATCTCGGCTTTGTGAATGGAGGAACAAGGAAAACAATTGAAAGCATGGTTAGAGGGTGATGTTGTTTAGGTTTTCTAGTCAAGTGGGGATATGATATGAATAAATGACAATGACACATGTGAATATGTATAATATAGTGGGCTAGTGTACAGTGAATAAAAGTACGCTACATTGTATGAGGTTGCTTTTGAGATTTCATTTTCTTATCTTTAAAGTTCAAAGTGCATAACATTTGGTACAGTGAATAAAAGTACTTCTCCTCTTTAGCATAATACCGGTTCGATCCGGCGGTTCGACCGGTTAAACCGGTGACCCGGTAAACCGGTCATTCGACCGGGTTAACTAAAAAACCGGGTTTTAAAACATTGGTTTTTAGCACTTATGCCAAAAAAAAAAAACAAATATATCTGCGCGCCTGCAGACGTTTGGAGACAAAAGAGACAAAAAGAGGTATTTTTTTCTAAAAACTTAGATGAAAAGATGCACATGCGTCAATCACCTTAAGATCTTCGATATTCAAATCACTAACTGCACTAGGCCACTAGGGAGCTATGTCTCCTGAGTTGGAGTTAGGCCTAGAAGTATAACACTTGCACAAGAAATCAAACCAATGAACAGGGCCCGTTGAGCCGATATACGTAATACGTTGTTGTATCTGTGAAAATCGTGACATGGCTAGGTGAGCCTGTTGGGATTGTGGCGTCGTTAAGAGTTGTACTGTTGTGCCAAAGAGCTTTGTGGGCTCTACTTCGGAGTGATGTGGAGGGTTCTTGTTGATAAATTCTTTGTGTAATTCACATAGTTATTAAAAAGTTAAAAACTGCCCCTGATTCTGATTTTGTAGTAGTTCATCATGTATGTAAGCATGTAGACAATATGCAAGTGCATGAACAATATATTCACATTAACTTCCATGGATGAGCAATATAATATACATATATATATATATACATGAAAATTCACTTGAATTCCTCTTCAACCATCTACGGAATAGATTGAAATACAATGATCATGATGACTACCAACTAAGACTTTATGGTGGGGAATGTAAATAAGGATTAATATTTATTGGCATGTATGATTAATTGCATGCCTCTCTAGTTATGATTATGCCCAATGCTGGGTTGACTCAACTGGTCAAATCGGTTGGGTGGTCATATGTCATTGTTAAACCATCGATTTAATGGGTTGAATTATAAATTTATGGCTCGATCGAGTCAACTAAAAACTTAGTTTTTAAAATATTGATTATTTATAGCACATCAATTTAACGATACGGTTGTACTGACTTAAAACTTACAATTATGTATCATTAAACAAAATTTAAAAATAATTTTCAAAAAGTTGAATAACTTTAAAAGTAAATTGCATAAATCGTCTAGTTAGAACGCGTGTTTTGTTCTAAACGTTATAAAAATACAACAATCATTCTTTTTTAGAAACTTTAATGCAAGTATCATCTCTGTAGGGAAAATTCTTGGAATGAAACAGACAAAATGGCACAAATATTTTGAGACGAAACATACAAAATAAAAAAACTTCAAAGATAAAAAATTCAATATAGTTTGATTTCAAAACGATATAAACACTTTCAATATTGGAGACAGAATTTATAAAGTGATCAAACTTCAAAAACGATTTATGCAAAAAAAAATGATGTGTAATAAATCAATCCAATGTTATTAACTTGGTTTACAACCAAAATGCTTCGAGCTTACTTAAATAGTCAAATGAAATATTTGAGCATATCGATGACCGAGTTCAATTTCTATTTTATTCCGTTGCAATAGTTTTTCTTTTCCAACAATTTACATGCGAATTTTTCACATTAAATCGACATACACCATAAAAATATACCCCATAAAATATCTTTTAATTCAATTAACACGCACTTAAACGTGCACCCAACTTGGTCGTCGGCTGATGTTCGGCCGGTTAATGCCTCCGACAATTGATTACCGGATCAGCACATAAAAAGGACCTAGTTTGTCCTTAAAAAATGATGCACGATTCATTACCGATGTGGCGATGTGTAAAGTTCTAAAAGGCTAGCAAAGGCTACGCACAAACGTGAGGTTTGACCTTCACGTCATGCAATAGACAAAAGCTAGAGCTTAAATCTTAAAGTGTGACGATAAGTAAACAAGGTTTGAGCTTAATGCTTAAAATGAGACGATAAGTGAAAAAACGTGATAAGTCGTCATAAAATGATATGCGTGAAGGCTATTTTAAATTCAAGTTAGATGAAAATCTTATTTTCTATATAAAAATAAAAAATATTAGATTCCCAAATATAGTTTCTTAATTTTATTCTTTTATGAATTACACTTTTTGTGATATCGATATATTTATAATATGGTATAAATATAAAAATTTATTTATATTTTCATATTTTATAACGCTTTAATTCACGTCTTACAAATATCATGACTCCTCATGACTCATAAACAGGGACGGAACCAGGGTAGGTCCCGGGGGGTCCCGGGACACCCATGGATTTTTGTTGCGTAATGTTAAATTTGTTAAAAAACTTCGATTTTTGTTAGATTTGTGCTTAATGCACCTGGTCCCTAAAAACGTTATTTGTAGTATTATACAGTTTATTATAAGTGCACCTGTTCGTTTTGACTTCTGGTTCCGTCCCTGCTCATAAACACGTGAAATTTTATTTTGCTGTAACGTCACACTTCACGCTATGTTAAACTTTGTTGACGTCGGTAACTTTATAGAATTCCATGAATATATAATTCATCTAAATATCTAATGAGTAAAAGTATCATTAAAGTATTATTGTTGACAAGGAAAATTTGACTTTGTGTAACGAGTCACTTTTCTTCATTTCCGGACAACTTTTTCCCTGCCATTTCGTTGCGGTCATCATAGTGGCCACTAAATCTCTCATGCAAGACTGAGTAAAGATTAAGGAACAACTTTCGTCAAAAATTTCTTTTCCTTTTAAAATGTGAACTAATCTGATACACTTAAAACATTATTTCTTGTTCATTCTTTAACATCATTTATATCATGATAGCTTAGAATCATAAAGAACATCATTTCATTCATAGAAGCAAGTCTTGAACATAGTTACCCTTTCAAATTAATCGACACACGTGCATTTAAACTGTTTTAACTTGTAATTAGGGCTACAATCAAATTAAACTTTTATTAAGCAACTTGAGCTCGAGCTTGACTTTAAGCTTGGCTCGATCAAATCAAGCTTTTATCAAGCTCAAGCTTAAAAAATTGCTTGAAACATATATCAAGCTCAAGCTCAAGCTATTGATAGCTCGGCTCAAACTCTTATCAATTTTTTTCAAGATTTATTAAAATGTGTTTTTATAATTAATTCATATAAGCAACTTATGTTTAATGTGAGTATTAAATTAATTATTAGGGCTTATTTTATAAATAAATAATATATTTTTTGATTAAATTTATAATTTAGCTCATCGTATTTTAAATAATTTGTTGAATTTTATAAATTTATTATATGACTTGCTACTTGGTGAAATATAATACGCATAAATATTTTTTTGTATATTTTTTATTACGAGGGTGCCGTGATTGCATTACCAATCACATCACGCAATGGTTTTGGAACCTTAATCGCATTGGATTGTAAAACGCATTTTGAAACCAAGACTGAACGATTATGTTATTTTTTGTTTTATTAGTGGTAATAAATCGAATTTGGTTTTGAATTATTTTTTTTTGAACGACAAATTATATTAAATTAACAAGATGCTAGAAAAACTTACAAAGAAATCAAGCTAGGGTTTTTAAGCCACAAGTCCCATGAAATAACTCTATTACATCTATTATTGCACCAATAAAACGAAAGAGACACGATGTCATCAAACACCACCGATCTATTACGCAAAGAGGAGCTGAAAATCAAACGGTTCCGCAACCCCCAAATGGACCACCAAGCGACATAAAAAACACCTGCGAGGATACTCTTAAGACCAGCAGATAGCCGTATAGAGGACAACCACGACGCCCAATCCGTAAAAGAACCCCACGAAGATCAATCCAATTCCCACCACCTGCAAATACGCCGAAGTACAGCCTGTACCAAGGAGCATCGAAACATAACATGAATAACATCTTCCTCATTAGACAGACAAACTAGACAAGATGAATTCTCCAAAATCATACCTCTACGAATCAAATTAACCCGAGTCGGTAAACAATTCCGTCTAGCCCTCCATGCGAAAATATTAATCTTAATGGGCACATACCTTACCCATCTCGCTACAACTGGACTCGAAGGAAGAACTAAATCATCAATGTCATTCCTCACAGCTTTAACTTTAAAATTTCCATCACTCGACAATGTATTCACCCACCGATCACTCGAATCAGAAAAAAGCACCGAGTCCAACTATAACACCCAATTTTAATAAATGGAATATTACAGGATAATTAGGGCGTGTCATCAAAGCATGCAAGGTAAATATCCAAAAACATTAAATGACCATGAATGGAAATACCGGAAACAAACATCGGTAGTCCAAGTATAAGCTCCACACATGAATAAAAGTCCTAAAATGGAAAAGGACTAAACAATATCCAAAGAAATAAAGTAATGTAATGTATGGAAATGCATAAAGTAATGAAGGCTAGATAGCTTCCATCTGTATGCACATACTCTCAAAGTCAACGAGCGTCCCTGAGTACCTGTCGTTTGAGAACATGAAAGGAAAACGGCTGAGAATAACGCCCAGTGAACGGATATATAAGCATAGCACGAAATGACATAAGCATAGAAGACTTGTAGTAGCGGAAATGTATAAGTCCTAGATAACCTGGAACATGTTAATAAAACTGGTTTTATAGTTTGAAAAGACTTCTGTTTTTATATGAAAACTGTATTAATTAGCCAATAGCCCATATAGGTCATGAGGTTCCACCGTGCATGAATACTTGGAGGGGAGACCTCATCATGCAATTAGAGGGGTTGCCTCTAATTAATTAGTCTGGGTAGAAGAGATCAACTCCTTGTAAAGGATGCAAGGCACACACCACATTCACTATGAAAATCCTTTAAAAACATGTAACTAGGATGCACCCATACGCCCCACATGATAATATAAATAAGGCCAAAACTATAAAGGGACGCCAAGAGCAATCACTCTGCCGTGGGGAAGTCATAACATTGGTGCCTCCAGTGTTATGGTTATGGTACCTCCATAACTAGGTGACATGGTCATGCATGTATATGGCTTAGGCATTTAAAACTAACATAAGCAGATCAAAACATATAAAACATATACTTGGGAAAACAGTTGGCTACAAACGGGGAATCTTAATAAGGAAAAGAATGTCCATACTGAAGGACGGAATATCCGTACCTTATGTCCAGTGAACGAGGAAAGATGAAGGGATGAAAAGTCCTACTCCGACCGTACTATTGCTACATAAATAAGGGACATGTATAAGTTGTCTGATATCTGAGTATGTTACTGGTTCTTGTATGTCTTAGCTTGTTTTATATGTTCTTGCCTATTTTACTGTTTTAAATGATATATTGTATTATTCATGTATTTCATGTCTTCTGATTATATGTTATCTTGTATTCTTGTATTATTATACTTGTTGTGTAATAATAAGTAACTTTCTAAAAATAGCAGGTTCCAAAAATAGAAAGTTTCTAAAAATAAAAGTTTCCAAAAATAGAAAGTTTATAAAAATAGTAAGTTTCCCGAAACAAAAAGTTTCCATAATTAGAAATAAGCTAGATTAATAAGCTAATAATATAAGCTAGTGTTTACTAGTTAAAAGTCATAAGTCATGTAATTATAGTATAGTTTATTAGTTAAATACTATAGGTTATAACTGATTATTAATTAATAATGATAGTACATGTTTTATTAATTAATAATATATCATGGTTAATCAATAAAATATAGGTTATACAATTTAAATAAGTCATGGTTTATTAAATTAAGGCTAATAAAAATACTTAGGTTAACATGTATTATTAATTTTAATTAATAATCCTAAGTCATGCATTATTAATTAATTATAAGTTCATGTTAAAATAATTAATTAATAAAACTATAGTCTAAATTAAATGACAAAAATACTTAGGCTAAAACATGTATTATTTATAAAATAATATAACATAAGCCATGTTTTAATTAAATTAATTATTTAGGCATGTCAATTAATTTAATTAATCTTGTAAAAAAAATTAACTTGCAAACAATCCCGAGCCCGAATCCCGAGACGAAAACCCAAACCTGAACACCAACCACCACAAACAGCCGTGGATGTGGTGGCGGCTGGTGGCTGCGCAGCCAACGGTGGCGGATGCTGCCGCTGCTGCGCCGTGGCTTGCCACTGCCAGCATAAGGGTTCCCACCGGCTTGGGCCGGTGGTTCCCCCTGCTGCCTCGCCTACCCCCAGCTCGAACCACATAGCCACCGGCTGAGCCGGTGGTTCTTGCTGCTCAACCAAAACACACACCGAGCCCCAAAGGGGTCTCGGTTGTGGATAGTGCATCGAAAGTCGTATACATGATCTCATGTGTTTTGATGAGATGGCATTTATACATGATCTCATCGTTCTTTTCGGGCTTTAAATGCATAAAATGTCATCAAAATACCATATATATGCTTGTGTTTGTTTACTTGTGTATTTTAGGTATGGATATCATGAAAAGGACAAAAGATCACAAGAAACAAAGAAAAACGAACACGAGAAACGAAGCCGCATAATGAACCGGGCCCTAGTTTGTGATTTATCAAAGAAAAACCCTTGAATACTTGAAGATGTACAAGATTGATCCCTCATTTATGAAGAATTGACACTTAATACCCTTGTATAATCATAATTACAAGTTTGGTCCCTTAAGTTTGTTAAAATGACAAAAAGGTCCTTCATCTTTGAAGATTTGGAAAGTTTAGTCCCTCAACAAATCTAAATTGTCAATAATGGTCCCTCATAAAGTCAAAGATCCAATGAAGACCTTTAAAGTTCAAGAATATTACACATTTGGTCCTTGGTTTATGATTTAAAACACAAAAGGACTGAAATTGCAATTACACCAAAGTTGTAAAAGCCCTAGTTCCCTTTTTGAAAAGTTTTCATGGCCAAATTATGAAGAATGAAAGTTTTTTAACAAAAGAATCCAAGTTACAAGGCTGGAAAACATGATTTACAACATTTGCCAAAGACTGAGGGCCACTTTTGCCACAACCAAACATTCAAATGTTTAATTGCGCCAAACACATTACTTTCCACTGATTTCGGATCAAATGAAGTTACTATTCACCCCAAGAACCCAGTTTTACCTTCCACTTAAACAAAGGGCAAATCAAAATTACCCATACCCACGCTTGATTGACACACACATAAACTCATCACACGCTTGAACTCACAATCCGACTCACTCAAGGACCCCACCCAAGGCTACCCTGCACCAATCATGTGACACCCTCCTCTCTAAGCAATGCCACGTGGCATGATCAACGTCCCATAATCCTTACTTGGCCCAAAAGCAAATATGAACGAATAGGATTCATTTGGACAGGTCATCAACAACAAACGCGTCTAGAAGATCAAGGGCATATATGAGATTTCATAGCTAGGGTTTTCATGTAGTTTTTCATTCTAGAATCGTCCATACTGGTCTATAAAAGGAGCCTCAACATGTGAGTAGCCATTTGTTCCAGCTTTTAGCTAAATCCTTGTAATTCCTTTTTATGAAATAAAAGTTGGATTTTCTGAAAATTGTGATTTCCTTTTATGTTTTTATAAAAGTTTTGTGTTTGATTAGCTAAAGTCTGAGTTCCATTTATCTACTTGTTGATTTTTGAGGAAAGGTTTTATGGTTTAAAACTCTTTCAAAAAAAAATCAGTTTTCATTGTTTATTTTTCATCCTTGTGTTTGTTGAATCTTAACAGGTACAAGGAAGCTGGTGCTTGTTTAGCTAGCACCTAAGCTCACACATCCCAAAGCATGGATGTATGTTTTGGAGGTGCTCATTTCTAAACCCTTTTCATTTTTCTGAATATTTCATGATTTATGTTGATTATGAGATTTTATCTGTGAATCTGTGTTTTTGTGGTTGGATCTTGTGTTTTTGAGTTTGTTTGTTGATATTCAGTTGATTTGAACTTGATTTGTGGTTTAAATCTAACAATCCTTTGAAAAAATTGTTAAATTAGTGATTAAAGGGGTGTTTGGGTTAACTACATAAGTTAAGTTTGGGTTGACTTGAGTAGGTGCTACTTGGTGGTTACTGTTGGTTTTTGTTATTCTTTTGTATTTAGTTACTTATCTGCAAGTTTTGAGGTTCTAAACACCATAATCCATAAAGAGGCAATAAAATCTGTTTAACTAGTTGTTTTTTACTGAAATTTTGGGGACACCTAGATCTAAGGGTAGACTATGGTTAACAAGTGCTAAATATTAGTTAATACAACCAGGGTAAGGGATTTAAGGTGTTGAAATTTGATCTGTGGTCATTTAGATCAGCAAAAGGGTTTTGTGTTCTTAGTTTGTTCATCAGTAACTGTTTATGCTTTAATATGTCATCTAATCATTGAATCGGTGTTTAAAATAAGTTTATTTCTGCTTATTGGAGTTTATTATAGCTTGTGTGTGCATATGGTTCATTTTGGTTGGCTTATTCATGCTTAAACTGCTTATTTCTTCATAATCTACTTATTTGCAAGTCTGTATCATATCTGGTGACTGTTTGCTTATTCTGTGCTTTTTGGCTGGATCAATTTGTGATTTCTTGCTTGATATTGACTCCTTACAACTCACTGGTTGTAAGGGTGCCCTTGTTATCCATTGAATCCAATTGGAACTCTCTAAATCTTCAACTCAAATAGTCAAAGCAGTGGGATCACCTTTCCCCTGCTGGTAGCCACTGCTAGTGTTATTTTTGGTTTTGCTTATCAATAAGCTGTTCTAGCTTATTTTATCCTGCAACAACTTTAATTTTGTAATAGGTGCTCCTCATTTGCCCATTTTTTCATTCTGGAGTATTTGGGTGGTTGACTTTAAGCTTTGACTAGAAAACCAACTCCATTGACTTTTACATAAGTGCTTATAAGCTTATTCAGCTTATTTAGCTTAGCTTATTGAAATTTTATTGATTGATTTGTCTTAATTAAGTCATTTATAGTCTTTTGCAACTTGAATCAAGGTCTGAGGTGGTCTAGAACTCTAAGTCGACTATTTTGTCTTTTAGTGGATTTTTACTTTGTTTATTTCTGGCTTATTGGTTGAGCTTTTTGAAAATTTCTTTTCACAGATCTCTTAGGCATCTCAAAAGAAGTTTGTGTGTCAAATTAGAGCTTATGGCATTGGCTTATAGCTTAATGGGCCAAAAAGCCCATTAAGAATAAGCTGTTGTACATTTAAGTTGTGATAAGCTCACATTCAGCTTTTGGGCCTTCAGACTTTTGTGCTTAGAATTAAACTTTAAGCTAGACTAGTAATTTTCAGCTTATTTGGTTGAGTTGGATTTTATTGGGCCAAAAAGCCCAATAACTTGGACTGTTTTTGTTTTTAGCCCATTTGGGGTCTATTAGGGGTATTTTGGTAATTTCACTATCATTTTCTGATTATTTAGGTTAAAATAAACTAGTATGTAAGTTTTTAGAATTTTTTATAATTTTTGGATTTTTAATATTATTTTAATCTTATTTTATTATTAAATTTCATTTTTAATATTTTTGAAACTTTTACATTTTTCCTAGGTCAAATACATTAAGTTAGGATTTTTAAAACTTTTAGATTAATTTTCTCATCATTTTATTAATTTTTAAAATTTTTTAATTTTTTAATAGTTTTAAATCATTTAAAAATAGTTTAGTTTAAAATTTCATAAAAATAGGTTTTAGTCTTATTAAGTCATTTTAGAGTTTTACAAAGTAAAAAAAATCTTTATTTGGGCTTTTTATTAATTATTTGGGATTTTAGGGCTTTAATTAGCATTTAAAAATTTATATTTAATTAATTAAAAGGTTTGAAAAAGTGTTGATCATTTGTAAACTCTCATTTTATTTTTATTGATTTTTGGTAAATTTTTTGGGAATTTTTAGAATTTATTTTATTTTGTCACTTTTTACGATTTTTAATTTTGTCGTCGTAGTATAATTTTAACGTATTCGTCACTCTCTTTTCTCATCTCTTCTTTCTTTCATATTAATATAAAATCATAACAAATTATTCACACACATATACCTCCTTGGGAAACGAACTTTGAATTTAAACTTCACCTTTGGGTCATTAATACACAGTTTTCCTAAAACGTCGTATTTAATACTTTCCGCTATTTACGCTCTTTTGATTTTTCCTAAAGTCAAAGGTGGTAAAATACTACAATCATTTTGGCGCCGCTGCCGGGGAGGCGTGTCGTGATTAATTTGTTCATTTTGTTTTTAATATCTAACCATAAATAGTATTTGTATTAGTAGAACTCTACTAATACGTATTATCGGTTTTTTTCGTTTTTCTTGTGAAATATTATTACTGTATTGTATAAGTATCACAACAAAGTCAAAATATCTTCAAAAGTGTGAAAACACAACCTTGATTCGGGATTTCATCACTCGATCATTGTATTCGAATCTCAAACAAAAAGAAAAAGGCAAAAATAGATAAATACTTTCGTGAAGCTCGATTTTGAAAAATACAAACTATAAGGTGGGTATAAGGCGGGTGTTATAAATACACCCTAAAGAAAAAGGCTCTTAAGTGCTTCGCGCCGCCTCGTTTCTCCACTTGCTTGTGAGTATTTGAGATTGAAGGCTAATCGAGGGTTTTGCCGCCCAAAGTATTATTACGTATCATATATATTTGCTTGGTTTCTTTGTGATTAAACCCTCTTGAACAATTTGGTTTTCACCAAAGTTCTAAAGTCAATCGAAGGCGTTCACTCCACGTGATCGTTTTCATTCTTTTGAGGCTTCTTTAATCAAGAGTTTGATTCAAGGAGAGATTTGGTAGATTGATATCTACGAATACACACAAAATAAAAAAAATTAAAAACAATCAAAAACACAAAAAAAAAAATTGAAAATTCACAAAACACCCAAAAGAATCTTCTTTGCTCACCTCCCATTCTACGTCACGTTTATGCAAACTCGTAATCAAGCAAAACGGGCTCGCAAACGTCGTCAAAACCAAGGCAATTTGATTGAAGAAGAAACTCCAATTGTCGAACCCGTTGTAGAACCAATAGTCACCATGGCTAATCGTACTATGATGGAGTTGCTTCAAGCACCCACCGAGGGTTTTGGAGAAGCTATTGTGATTCCCTCCATCCTTGCGGAGAATTTCGAGATTAAGACGGGTTTAATGTCGATGTTACAAGCAAACAATTTTAGAGGTCATGAAAAAGACAACCCGCATTATCACATGAGGAATTTCAATCGTCTCACCGCAACAAGCAAGTTTAAGGATGTTCCGCATGACGCCATTAAGATGATGTTGTGTCCATACTCGTTAGATGGACCCGCAAAAATTTGGCTCGAGAAAGAACCGCCAAATTTGATTTTGACATGGGGTGATCTCGTTTCTAAGTTTGTGAACCAATTTTTTCCGCCATCTAAAACAACACATTTGAAAAATGAGATTTCAAGGTTTACACAACGCAATAATGAAAGTTTTTCAATGGCATGGGAACGATTTAAAGAAATGTTACATGAATGTCCACACCATGATTTTTCGGAATTGCATCAAATATATACTTTTTACAATGGGCTTAATGATCATGAACGAGATTATTTGAATGCCGCCGCGGGTGGTAATTTTTTGTGCAAAACGACCTATGTGCTTTAAAGATTATCGAGAATAGATCTAAGGTTTATAACCCTCGTAACAAACCGAGTGTTGCCAATATGATTTCATCGTCATCATCATCATCTCGTAACATTAATGCCTTACATGATGAAGCTAATGAGGACAATCGGTTTTTCGATAGGTTTTCGACGCTTATAACACATTAGAAAACACAAGATGCTTTGAATTCCGCATCGGTTAAAGCGGTTGAAAAGAGTTGTTTATCTTGTGGTGGAGCTCATGATCTTTCCGAGTGCATTACCGCCGGTGGTAACACTTCGAGTGCTTATGTAGCAACGTGAAATTACAACCAAAACGGCCAAGTTTCCCGCCCAAATCAAGCTCCCCAAAATCAAAATGCTAACAACTCTCGAAACAACAATCAAAATGGTGGTTATCAAGGCAATTCACGTAACTACAATAAAGGGAATTACCAAAGTAGGAGTGGGCAAGTCAAAAATCTGTTGGGAATAAATTATGGGTCAGTTCACTAGACGCTGATAAGAAGAATTCAAGCGCTGATAAGATGACATTAGACGCTGACAGCCAAGCGTTGACATTTGAAGAAATCAACGCTGACAGCCTTGAAGACTAGCACTGATGGAATATATCTTCATACGAATCGTTTTGTTTATTTGTTTCTTTATTTGTGTATGGTAAAGATAAGCTCGACATTGTATTTTCCATTATTATCTTTACCTAGAATAGTTGATTCGTAGCTTATTGTACAAGACTTCTTAATCTATAAAAGAAGATCTTTTAGGTTAATGTTTGATATCAGTTATAATAAGTTTTCACAAGTTAAACCTCTTTCATTGTAATCAAGTTCGATTATTCTAATACAAGTGAAAGTTTGTTTAACATCTTTGTGTTTTAGATTAAGTGTTAATTCCGCATAACACTTAGTTACTTTATTCATAAGCAAAGGTTTCTCTACGTGTATTACTTGATCTAATCTCGTATACACAAAGCTTAATCGATCTAAGTTTGGGATCAACAAGTGGTATCAGAGCTTGTTGAGAAACTTTTGATCTTTAAGTAACACAAGAACCCTAAAACACCAAAAACCCTAAAACAACGAAACCCTAAATTTCTCAAAACCCTAAAAACATCATGTCTGGCTCAGAACAACCTCCTGCTCCTGTTTTGCTACAAAGCAACACCACAAACCCTAGTATCAAAATTCCCATGTTTGATGCCAGGAACTTCGAGCTTTGGAAGTCCAATTTTGAGCAATATGTAGCCATCCATGACTACACTCTTTGGGAGATTGTTGAATATGGGAACACATTCAACAAAGCTCAAAAGATTGCTAATGCTATTGCCACAAGGTCAGCTGTTCCTAATTGTCCTGAAGCTGATAAGAAGGAAAAGCCTGAAGATGGAAGAGCTGTATCTGCTGAAGATATAGCCAAGAAAAGGGTGGACATGAAAATTTTGAACATCATGAAACACGCCTTGGGTCATGAGAATCAGCACAAGTACAAACGCTTTGAGTCTGCAAAAGAGCTTTGGGAAGCTCTTGAAGTAGCACATGGTGGCAATGCTGACACAAAAGAAGAAAAGAAGAAGCAACTCATGCATGAGTATGCTGTCTTTAAGGCTCAACCCAATGAGAATCTCAGCAGTGTGAGAAGTAGACTGCTTGACATTACAAGTCAACTTTCCTTCATGGGAACACAGATTGATGACCCTGACTTGAATGCTACTTTTCTCAAAATCCTTGGTGATGTATGGAAGATTGAGGCAAGATCCATTCTTGTCAATAACACCCACAAGACCTCTAGGTTTGATGACATCTTCAACAAACTAAGACTGTTGGAGAATGAATGGCTTTTGGAGAGTGATAATAAATCTTCCAGTAGCAACATGGCCTTCTTCTCACAAAGTGAAGGTCAATTTGATTCCATGAACTCCTATGGACATCCAGTCACTGGATCTCAATGTGTCAACGCTGGATCACATCCTATCAGCGTTGGAACACATTCTGTCAGCGCTGGATCATATCCTGTCAACGCTTCATACTCAAGCGTTGACACTCACAACTTTGGCGCTGATGGAATTAAACCTGCTGGTTTAGATCTAGATACTGTGTGTGCATTCATTGCTTCTTTGCCCAGTGATTCAAGGATTACATATGAGGATCTTAAGCAAATAAGTGATGAGCAATTAGAAGAGATGGACATCAAGTGGACTATGGCTCTTGTAAGTTTAAGAGCAAACAGGTTTAATAAAAGGTTCAAGAAGAAGATGACCTTTGATGCTAAGGATGTTGCTGGATTTGACAAATCCAAAGTTGAGTGCTACAATTGTCATCGTATGGGGCACTTTATGAGGGAATGTAGATCTCCAAGAAGATCTGATGCTGGTAAGCCTTCAAGCCAAATGGTTAAGAGCCAAGATTCCAAGGCCATGGTAGCTGTTCAACAAATTGATGGTGTTGGAGGATGGGACTGGAGCTGGAACTTTTTGGCTAAGGATGAGGAAGCGGACAGAGCTTTGGTTGCTGAAGTTAAAGAAGAGCATGTTGAGTATGCTCTCATGGCACACTCCTCCTCTTCATCAGATAATGAGGTATATGATGATGCTTTCTGTTCTAAGGGTTGTCGTTTAAATACTGAAAAACTAAATCAAGAGATAGTAAAATTATTAGATGAGGCAAGTGCTGAAAGATGCAAAGTATCTAATTATCAAATTGCACTCACCCAAACAGAAAGGACAGTAGCTGAGTATAAGAAAATGGAGTTTGAGTTAAAGGATAAAATAAATATCTTAAATCATGAGTTACATCAAAGTAAAGATATTCAAGATATCACAAACAGGGTTAATCTTGATTTAATAGCTAAGTTAGATGAGGCTAACAAAAATAAAGATAATGTGAGTCTTAAAATCCAGAGATTTGATAAGGCCACACAAACCCTAGGAGAGTGTGTTAGTAAACAAAGAGACTCTAAGGACATGAGTGGGATTGGGATGAAATATTATACTGGTGTTCCACCACCAGCTGGGGATTTCTATGGTGTCCAATCAAAGGACTTATCTTGGACTGGCTTGCCAGAACTCCAAGAGAAGGAATTCATTCCTCCACCTAGAGTGACTTCCCCAGTTGAAGAGTATAATCAAAAACTGACTGACCTAGATGAGTGGAAGAAAGCTAACCACACTTTGTTTGTTAAGGGAGGGTTGTTGTGTGAAAGTCCAAATGAGCCCACACCAATCACGAGCCATGATCCTACACCTATTAAAATCACACACCCAACCACTGGCAAAGCTGTTGACCTTGGCTCACAAACTGTTAGAAAACCTAGTGTTAAGTATGCAGAGATGTATAGGAATACTAGGTCACCAAAAAGCCAAGTTAGTAACCATGGAACAGGCTTCTTTGCTTCTAGACCTAAGACTACGTCTAGAAAAGCTTGTTACACTTGTGGTAGCCTTTCACATTTGGCATACAAATGTGTCAATGCTTCAAATGTCAACGCTGATAGGAACCATTTCAGCGCTGACAAAAGTCAACATAGGTCAAACACTGTCAGACCCAATACCTTTGTGAACAAAAGTTCACAAGTTGTTAGACCAGCCCCATTCTTTTCTAGAGGGTCTAACACACATGGCCTAAGACCTTTCCAAAAGACAAACACTTGGTCCAATAGGCAATGGGTTCCTGTAGCAAACCCTAGGTTCAACGCTGATAAAGGCAATCGGGGCGCTGACAAGAACAATTTCAGCGCTGACAGACATACTGCCAAACCTAGGTATTTGCAATCACAGGGAAAGGGGTCTAAAGCTTCTACTAGCTTAACATGGAGACCAAAACAAGACCAAAACCCTAATTTTACTGGTCTTTCTATGACATGCAACAGGTTTCATTATATTTCAAAGGTCATGTCAAGACCAATTGGGGTTAACTGGGCATTTCATCCAAAAAGGGATGAAAATGGGGTTGTTATGAGAACCAAGTCTGTTCTTGTTGAACAACCAGATGAATCCAAGTCTTCAAAGGCTTGGGTTCCCAAAGAAAACTAATGTGTTTTCTTTATGTGCAGGGCATTCAAAAGAAGATCAATGATTATGGATATTGGGATAGTGGATGCTCAAGGCACATGACAGGAAAGGAAGACTATCTGACGAACTTCACTCCTATTCAAGATGGTGATAAGGTATACTTTGGAGGGGGCTACGGCACCATCACAGGAAAAGGAACCCTTATCACCAATAATCTACGTTTTGAGAATGTCTTCCTGGTAAAAGAACTGGATTATAATTTGTTTAGTGTATCACAAGTGTGTGATAACAAAAAAAGGTTCTTTTCACTGATACTGAGTGCTTGGTGTTAAGCAAAGATTACAAGCTCCCTGAGGAGAAATACATAGAATTTAGAACACCAAGGCATAAAGACATATATAATGTGAATCTTAATGGAATTAAGATGAATAATAAAATGATGTCATGTTTTTATGCTAAAGCTTCAGTAGATGAAAGTAATCTTTGGCACAGGAGATTAGGGCACATAAACTTTAAAAATATCAATAGACTTGTGAGACTTGGTTTAGTTGATGGTTTGCCTGAAAAGGCTTTCCACAATGACCACACTTGTGTTGCATGTCTTAAGGGCAAGCAGCACAAGGTCTCATTCAAATCTAAACAGGTGCACTCTAGTTCTAAACCACTTCACTTATTGCATATGGACCTCTTTGGTCCAACTAATATAGAAAGTTTGAAGGGTAAATCATATTGTTTTGTCATCACTGGTGATTTTTCCAGGTTTACATGGACTTTCTTTTTAGCCAAGAAAAGTGAAACTGCCCAAAGTTTGATTAATTTCATTACCCAGATTGAAAAGAAGAGTGGTAATGAGGTCAAAATTCTTAGAAGTGACAATGGGGGTGAGTTTAAAAATCAATTGTTAGATGATTTTTGTGCCAAGAAAGGGATTACTAGGCAGTTTAGCATAGCTAGAACCCCACAGCAAAATGGGGTTGCTGAAAGGAAGAATAGAACCCTAATTGAAGCAGCCAGAACCATGTTGGCTGATGCCCACTTTCCTATAGCCTTTTGGGCTGAAGCTGTTAACACAGCTTGTTATGTTCAAAATAGGGCATTGGTCAACAAAATACATAATAAGACACCTTATGAGTTACTTTGGGGAAGGAAGCCAAATATTGGCTTTCTCAAGCCTTTTGGTTGTCATGTAGTTGTTTTAGAAACTAGTGATGACCTAGGTAAATTTGATGCAAAAGGTGATGAAGGCTATTTCATGGGTTATTCAGTGCAGAGCAAAGGATATAGGGTTTACATTAAAAAGGAAAAACGTATACTTGAAAAAGTACATGTTAGGTTTTTAGAGAGTAAACCCAGTGATCCTGAAAGTGGTCCAAATTGGTTGTTTGACTTGGAACCTTTATCTAGAGCTTTAAATTATATGCCTGTTACTAATCCAGACATTGTGAAGGTAACTTCAAGTGTTTTGGAGAAGAGAATTGGTAATGTTTCAGGTACACATGTTGCTAAGAAGGATGGACCACCAGCAGTTGAGTCATCTCCCACACAAGAATATGTTACATTTCCTATATGGACAGATGAGTATTATGCTGCTGCTGCTGCTAGAAAGGATAAAGGTGGTTCTTCAATACCACCAGTTGATAACATGCATGGTCATTCAGGCGCTGACAAGCACAATTCTAGCGCTGACAAGACCAATTTAGACGCTGATGGCTCAAACGTTGACAACAATGATTCTGGCGCTGACAAAAGTAATTCCAGCGCTGACAAGCAAAATTCCACCGTTGACAACACACATGAGCATTTCTTATCTTCCACTTTTGAACAAGGTGAACCTTCAAGAATAAATGAAGAGGTTCAAGATGGAAGAGAGTCTGAAGAAGATATTAGCAACATGGAGGATGATATTGAAGACAACAGAATTCTTGAAAATGGAATTCCTAGATCTACTTTGAAGAATCATCCTCCCTCTCAAATCATTGGGAATATCATGACTTCTGTTCAAACTAGAAGATCTCACCAGACTCATGATAGCTTCATTGCTAATATCCACAAGAAGGTTGATACCCCTCTTGTACAAACATGTTTGTTTGCCTGTTTTCTGTCACAACAGGAACCCAAGAAGATTTTTGATGCTCTCAAAGAACCTATTTGGGTGGAAGCAATGCAGGATGAGCTTCACCAATTTGCTATACAGGATGTTTGGGAGCTGGTTGATTGTCCTAGATATGTGAGACCAATTGGGACAAGATGGGTTCTAAGGAACAAGAAAGATGAAAGGGGTATTGTGGTCAGAAACAAGGCACGTTTGGTAGCTCAGGGATATACACAAGAGGAAGGTATAGATTATGAAGAGGTCTTTGCTCCTGTTGCAAGAATTGAAGCTATAAGAATTTTCCTAGCTTATGCCTCTTGTATGAACTTCACTGTTTATCAAATGGATGTGAAGAGTGCTTTCCTCTATGGAACAATTGTTGAGGAGGTATATGTTATGCAACCTCCTGGTTTTGAAGATCCTGAGAATCCAGACAAGGTTTATAGAGTGAAGAAAGCTATGTATGGACTTCATCAGGCCCCAAGAGCATGGTATGGTACATTGTCCACCTACTTGGTGGAAAATGGTTTTAAAAGGGGCACCATAGATCAAACATTATTCACAAAGAAGAAAGGTAAGGATGTCTTACTTGTTCAGGTCTATGTTGATGATATCATTTTTGGATCTACCAATCCAAAGATGAGTGAAGACTTTTCCAAGCTTATGACATATAAGTTCAAGATGAGTGTAATGGGTGAGATGAACTTTTTTCTAGGGTTACAAGTTCAGCAGAAAGAAGATGGTATCTTCATCTCCCAAGACAAATATGTAGCTGAAATCTTGAAGAAACTTGGTTTTTCTCCACATGAAAAGAGTGCTTCCACTCCTATGGATAGGGAACACCCTTGGGGAAAAATTGGAGCTGGAAAAGATGTGGATGTTAGGCACTATAGATCAATGATTGGTTCATTGATGTATCTTACAGCCTCAAGACCTGACATCATGTTTGCTGTGTGTGCTTGTGCACGCCATCAAGTGACTCCCAAAGAATGTCACCTTTTTGCTGTGAAAAGAATTTTTAGGTACCTAAGATGTTATCCAGATCTTGGCTTATGGTACCCAAAAGATTCTCCATTGGAGCTTATTGCATATTCGGACAGTGACTATGGTGGTGACAAGTTTGATAGGAAATCCACAACTGGTGGATGTCAATTTCTTGGGAGTAGATTGATATCTTGGCAATGCAAGAAACAAACAGTGGTGGCAAACTCTACAACTGAAGCAGAATATGTAGCTGCAGCTGCTTGTTGTGGACAAGTCTTATGGATTCAGAACCAGCTGTTGGATTATGGGTATAATTTCATGCATACCAAGATTTTTGTAGACAATAACAGTACTTTATGCATTATTAAAAATCCTGTACATCATTCTAAAACCAAACACATAGAAATTAGACATCATTTTATAAGAGATTGCTTTGAGAAAGGTTTAATACAACCAGATAGGGTAGACACAGAGGATAATGTGGCTGATTTATTAACTAAACCTTTTGATGCTGGAAGATTTCAATATTTGGTAACAAATATTGGAATGGTTAATCTCACTTAATATGTGTTTTGGAACCTTTTTGTAAAAGTATGTACAGGATAATGCATTGTTATTGGTCTTTGTGATGATTTAGATTTTTCCACTTTATTTTTCTAACACTGACAAAGGTAAATGTAACGCTGACAAGTGTTATTTTGCCGTTGTTAGAGATATTATTGTCTAACGCTGACAAGAGTTCCTTCAACGCTGATAAGTGTTGTCGGGGCGCTGTCAGCAACAATGTTAGTTTTGTGGTTTTCAATCTAAATGTGTAGGTGGTGTTAGCTATATGCCATTGGATACAAAGTTGCTTATGGATATTTGAAGAGCTATTTGGACATGTTTTTGTTTATGGATGATGGTTGGAATATTTATATTCCTATCTTGACATAAATTTTTAATGTTCATATATATTTTGAGAAACTCATGTACCATAGTTTAAGGGGAGGTTTAAGGAACCTTTAGGACTCTTGGGTATTCTTATAATACTCTCATCACAATTCTAGATTGTGTCCACAGGTGAGTATGGGTTAGTTTTACTAAACCATGAGGCACTGTAGCATGCAAAGTTGACAAACTATGCATGCTGCCAAGACATTTTTGGCCTAGAATTGGTTGTGGTCTGTTGGGAGACTTGGGAATATTTTAGTTATGGGTTTTCCCTGGGAGTTACAAAGGGTTTTATGAAATAACTTTGTTGGTAAGTATTTTGGTTAGCAAGGGACACTTGAGGACATTTGTGTCTATCTTGCTTAAGCAAGTGTGCATAAGTGGACAGTGCTTGCCGCCCAGTAATTATTATCAACTTGCAAGATATTTCCCTTAGGATAAATTACTTTGTTAAGGTCTTTTTCTTTTTAAAATACTTTTATTTTTAGACGCTGACAAGTTTTTCTCCAAACGCTGTTACGACCAATCGTGACGCTGACAAGGCTTTACGCAAACGCTGACAAGAAAATATAGCCGTTTGGCGTTGATGGGCTATTTTTGACCGTTGACACCTAGTGGGCCCTACCCAGTTGTTATTTTTGACTAATCTTTGGCCGTAATTTTCGGGAGTTGTTACTTTTAATTAATGCATGAGATAAGTTATATTAGATTCAATATTTTCATCATTACTCTTTGAATATAACTGCCTCATTTTTTACCAATCATAATCATGCATCTCTCCTATAAATTTGGCTAACTTTTCATTCTGGGTATTTGTTAGAAATACGTTTTAACGTATATTAGAAGTATCGGTCACTCCACAATATGATTTATGTTGTAATAGCTCGTAGTTAGTAATTAGTTATTATTTGCTTATTAACTTAAGTAAGAACCGGTCCATGGGCTTGTCATGGACCGGCCCAAGTCCACTTATGACTTGGAACTATAAATACCCCTTTCCACCATGGAAAGGGGTTGGTGGTTGTCATTTCTTGTTTTCCAATTAATAAAATTCACATAGTTTCTCTCACTTTCTCTCTCTAACTTTCTCTCTCTAGAAATCAACAAACCCCTTCATAGATTCATTGATTATCAATATTCTACATTTGGTATCAAGAGCTATGGGGTGATTTAAGGTGGTGATTTGTGTGGTTTTTTAGTTTTTGATTGTATTAGTGTTCTTTAAGAAAAATCATCTTGATTCTTGGTGTTTTTGGTGTTTTTATGATTGGGATTAGTGGATAAGTATTAGTTGTTACTTATTTTAGTCGAAAGCACAAAACTTTTTGGGTTATTTGGTCAAAATCTGGGCTTAATCTTAACTTTTACTGTTCGACTGTTCATCGGAGGGGGTTTCTGTTTGTTCAGCAAAACTTCCGGATCAAGAAGTTCCGGATCAAGGAGTTCCGGATCAAGAAGTTCCGGATCAAGGAGTTCCGGATCAAGGAGTTCCGAGTCAAGAAGTTCCGAATCAAGAAACTTCCGAACCAAGAAGTTCCGGATCAAGAAACTTCCGAGTCAAGAAGTTCCGGATCAAGCAAAACTTCCGAACCAAGAACTTCCGAGTCAAGAAGTTCCGGATCAAGCCAAAGTTCCGAACCAAGAACTTCTGAGTCAAGAAGTTTCGGATCAAGCCAAAGTTCCGGATCAAGAACTTCCGAACCAAGAAGTTCCGGATCAACCCAAAAGTTCCGAATCAAGGTAATCTTCCGAATCAACAAAAAAAAAAGTTCCGAATCAAGGTAATCTTCCGAATCAAACTTCCGAATCAACAAAAAGTTCCGAATCAAGGGTTATTTTGCTTGTTTTTTCGACGATTTTTTAGAGGATTTAATCTTGGTTTCTTACAACAAAAACACAACACAATTCACAAGCTTTACTTCACTGCTCGATCAACCGATAATCTCTGTTTCTTTGAAGAAAAACAAAATGAATCCAAATTCAGTAATGCCTCAGATGACATCTCTTACGGATATATCAATCATAACGGGAACTGATAGCCGTCCACCGATGCTTATTAAAGAGGTGTTTGAGGCATGGCAAGGTCGAATGATGCAATATCTAAAGGGGAAACCGACATACGGAAGGCTTATGGTCAAATCGATTTTGAATGGTCCACTCGACTATGGTACCATTACGGTTGATAACGTGACTAGACCACGAGAATTTGAAGAACTTACTCCAGCTCAACAACTTGTTGCAGATGCAGATGAAAAAGCTCTTCAAACAATTCTCCAAGCTCTTCCCCATGACATCTATAGGATGGTGAGTCGGTATACGGTGGCAAAGGATCTATGGGAACGTCTTAAGGTGTTGCTACAAGGCACGTCTCTCACCAAACAAGAAAGGGAGTGTCAGCTGTATGATTTGTTTGATAGATTCACCTACAACCCAGGGGAAACACTTCACGATTATTACTTCAGATTCACCACACTCATGAATGATCTGAATGTATACAATCTTGTGATCGCACCATTCCAGGTTAACACCAAATTCTTGAATACTCTACCTCAAGCTGAATGGGGTGAGTACATTACTGATGTCAAGTTAACCAGGGATCTGCATAAGTGCAATTTGGATCAAATATATGCCTTCCTTCAGCAGCATGAGAAGCATGTGATTATGCACCGTTCTCCTCGAGGTATGTACCCAGATTCCTTAGCTTTGATGGCGAATCAACCAAGCTTGTCTCACAACAACACACCTTATATCTTGGGACATCAAGCTTATCATCAATCACCTTACATGACACCAGCCTTTCCCCAATACTCGATTCTACCACAACCACCTACCTCACATCAGCAACAATATCGGTTCAATGCACCCTCACCACAGTATGCTTCACAACTTCATCCAGCAAATGTTGCACCTTATGCAGCATATCCGACAAGCTACCCTGATCAAATGAGTATTCCTTCTACTGATTATGCAGCTTATCCAGATCAAGCACTTTATTGTGATGATGAGGAAGTCCCAGTTCCTGTATTCCAACAAGGAGCTGACCCAGTTGAAGTGCTAACTACTATGTCTGCTTATCTCACAAGAACTTTAAGCAAACGAGGATTCAGAGGATCAGCTCCTACCAACAATCAGTTGAGGAATTCATCCAATTCTCGCCAACAAGCTACAATTGAGAATGGCAGGGTAATGGTTCAGCCAATTCAACCATATCAGGGGAGAACTTCCACTTCAACCAATGTTCGCACCGTCAATCCTGCTCCTGCTCCAATGGTCAACAACCCTCCACGGGCTAATACAGGCAAGTTGAGAATGATCACATGCTACAATTGCAAGGAAGAGGGTCATATGTCCAGGGATTGTAAGAAACCCAAGAGGAGAAGGGATGGACAGTGGTTTGCAGAAAAGATCTATCTGGTAAATGCTCAGGCGCAAGGAAGGGAACTTGATGAAGAGGAGCTTGCATTTCTTGCTGACCCAGGGATTGCTGAACAAGACGTTGTCACTACGCAGAATGCAGCTTACCAAGCCGATGATCTTGATGCGTATGATTCCGACTGTGATGACTTTCAAACTGCAAAGGCTGCTTTCATGGCAACTTTCTCCAGCTTAGGGCCAGATAAGAAATCTGAGGTACTTATTAATAACACCGATAATGCCACTGATGCTAGTATTCAACCACATCAAGTTGGGCAAGAGAGTGCTGATTCGAATGAATCTCCGGTGGTGAGTCTTTCAAATGAGGAGACAAACAATGATAGCAATATCAATGTGAGTTCCCAGACTTTGAGTGAATCACAACCGGGACCCAGTTCGCATACGCCTACTCCTGCTCAACAAGATTTGGTCATGGTTCCTGCTACATTACTTAGCCAAATGAATGCTGCACTCTTAGAAACCTTAGCTAAGAATAAGAATTTGTCTGATGAGCTTGCCTTAAGCAATGAGAAAGTACAAACTTTGGAATTAGTGCCTTCGTCTAGTGTTCTCACAAATCTCGAATATGATCACTTTAGAAACAAACAAATGGGTCACTTGCAAGAAATCGAAAACTTAAGAGCAAATCTGTCTAGTGAACTTAGAGAAAAGGAGTTAGTGGTCACTAATTTTCAAAAACTTCAAACTGATTTTGAATTACTCGAATCTAAGAAGACTGAAATGGAGATTAATGCTACTAATAAGATTAGAAGTCTAGACTACTTGCTGTTAAGACAATACGCTGCTTCACAACTAGTTCACTTATTTGATGCTTCGTTTAAAGAGTTTAACTTATCACGTCTAAAAGGCCTTCCCCCTAATCCACGATATGCAAAACAAGCTTTAAGACATAGTCCTAGACTTTATAATGCAACTCAATTAGGATTGGCTTTAGACCCGATTGTTTTTCCCAATGATCGAACAAGTAAGGTTCTAGTTGATGAGGATCGGTCATACAATTCAGCAAAATATCCAGATTGTGATTATTTTAAAATGAATAAGGAGCTTGCTAAAACTGATTTTAGAGTTCGCTTCCATATGGACAAAGATCTCATTACAGCACCAACCTACATGATAGAGGAAGAAAGCCCTAGTACATTTCCTACACTTGTCAACATGGAAGGTCCTAAGGAAATTCCAAAGAATCTTCCACCTATTAGCACTATATGGTTAAACTTGCAAGAGATTAACCGATACTTTACTAACTTTGACAAGGTCATCTTGGAATGTACGACTTCAAATGGCTTAAATGCCGGAGAATGGGCTTTCGAACACATGAACGAGGTGTTTAAAACTGAGATCAATCCGTTTGTCGAAAGTCTAAAAAGAAGTTTTGCGTCTCTTAAGGAAAATCTTCAGTTTGAAATTGGTGAAGTTCAAAAAGTGTTTTATGAAATGGACACCGCTTACGAACTGCAACTAATTGAAAAGGAAAAGATTTCAACCGAATATGACCGATTATTGTCCGAAGTAATCTCGTGTGATGTGCTTACTATTGTAAATGTTAAATATTCGAATGAGCTTACATCCGCTATGATGAATTGTGATGCTGTGAATATTTGTGAGGATATTTGTGATGATGTTTGTGATATTTCTGTAAATGTTGCTGAAACTGTAAATGAGGTAGATAATCATTCTTGTCACGAATCTAACGCTGAGTTTTTAAAGCTACAAGATTCTTATAATTTACTTTCTCAACGCTTTAATCAACTAGAACAACATTGTATATCTTTAGAGTTAAAACAACAAGCTCAAAATGAAAATCTTTTGATATCAAATGTTTGTGAAAACGGTGTTGAGACAAGTGACAAGATGATTGCAATTGTTAAGACATTAGAGGAAGAAATCATGAGATTGAAGAGAGAAATATCATCAAAGGAAACATTAAGAATGGAACTAGAGGCCGCAGAGTCTAAAAACCAGGTCTTAGAAATTAGACTATCAACTGTTCTAGGGGAGATGGATCGGACAAGGCAGGGACTATCCGCTCTTTATGGTTCACTAGAAGATCGATTCGCTTTTAATGCGACACAGCAACAATATTATGTTGAACAACTGAACCAAAAGTGCGAAGAAATCTCTGACTTGAACATCCTGCTCATAGACAAAAATATGGTTTTGGCTGAGTTAAAGGAGACACTTCTTCTCACCCGACAAGAAGTTGTTGATAACTTAGCTACCGACTCTGCACCGTCCACTAGTGCTCCGACAACCAAGAAAGTAGTGCTTTATAAGAATCCGCTTCATAAGAGAAACCAGCTTACCTATGATGATTATATGAAGAATGCCATTAAGCATGTCGATCTTCTTAGGGATATTTTAGACGATCTTTATGCCTTAGATCCCTCAAGTAGCGACTATTATTCGGCTCATGAATATGTTAAGCGAGTTCAATATTGCTTGGCTTATTTGCAATACATAGGTACACCAGGTTCTGCACTACTTAATAATAGGCCCATTGCTGTCACTCCATTTAATAAGACTCCAGGAGCGAAACCGTCATTGGCACAATCAAGTAAGACACCTTTAAAATCTGCTGCTAATGTTCCCAATTTGCCTTCTACAGGATTAAAAGCGACTACTAAGGCTAAAGGATCGCCACTCAAGAAAGATAAGATCAAGCCCGCCACTAGTAGTGCCACAAAGAAGAAAGTAGAAGTCCACAATAGGAATGCTAGTTCAGTTTTAAATAAAACGAATCATGTTAAGACTAAAAGCTCTGCGCCTGTGCAGCAGCCTAAACCATTCGTGAATTCTGATTTAAATTGTTGGAATTGTAATGAATGTATGTTTTTCCAGCGTCATGATTTGTGTCTGATTGATCACGTTAATGAAATGAATGCTATTAAGAATGGTCTTGAATGGAAGCCAACGGGTAGAACTCGTGCCCAAGTTGGCTGGCAATGGCGTCCCACTGGTAGGACCTTTACTCTCGATGGTAAAATGTGCCCTTTAACTAGGAATGCATCCATTGAGGTTAGGTCTGAGCGTCCTTTAGTTAGGAACACTTGCACTCAAGTAAGGAAACAGCGCCCTTTAATTAGGTCAGCCCCCACTATAGTGCCTATCAGTGTAGAAATACCTCAGGATTTGAGCCAATTAGAATCTACACCACCAATTAAGAAGAAGAAGGCTAGGAAATCTAAGAAACCTAGAGTTAGCAAATCTAAGATTATTAAATCTGTACCTGCTAATAACAAGGAACACTCAGATTCCGATACCTCTACATTGTCTTTGTGTGGTGATATTTTCAGGTGGTCCAAATCATCCTGTGGTATTTGGACTCCGGTTGTTCAAAACATATGACCGGAAATCGCTCGATGCTCCGAAATTTCGTCAGCAAGTTTCTTGGTACGGTTAAATTTGGGAATGATCATATAGCAAAGATTATGGGGTATGGTGAATATCAGATTGGAAACGTGACGATTTCTAGGGTATACTATGTTGAAGGTCTTGGTCATAACTTATTCTCAGTAGGACAGTTTTGTGATTCCAACCTTGAGGTTGCTTTTCGACAACACACTTGTTTCATCCGCAACTTGGAAGGAAAAGATTTGTTGAAGGGATCTCGTGGTGCAAATCTTTACACCTTGTCCTTACAAGACATGATGGCCGCTTCTCCAGTATGTCTTCTCTCTAAAGCTTCTAAGACCAAGTCATGGTTATGGCATCGCAGATTATCTCATCTTAATTTTGATGCCATTAATCATCTGGCTAAAAACGAGTTAGTTCGTGGTCTTCCCAAGCTTAAATTTCACAAGGATCATTTATGTTCCGCGTGTTCAAGGGGGAAAAGCACCAAGAAATCTTACAAACCCAAAGCTGAAGACACTAATCAAGAAAAACTTCATCTTTTGCATATGGATCTTTGTGGACCGATGAGAACTGAAAGTGTGAGCGGTAAGAAATTCATTCTCGTCATTGTGGATGATTTCTCAAGGTTTACATGGGTTAGATTTCTACGTACAAAGGATGAAGCTCCGAAGGCTATCATCACTTTTCTGAAGTTCATTCAGGTACGTTTGAATACCACTGTCCGCCGTATTCGTACAGACAATGGTACAGAGTTCGTTAACCAGACTCTTCGTGATTATTATGAAGGAGTTGGTATATCACATGAAACATCCGCTGCACGCACTCCACAACAAAACGGTGTCGTTGAAAGACGAAATCGTACACTTATGGAAGCTGCTAGGACCATGCTTATTTATGCGAACGCTCCATTGTTCTTGTGGGCAGAGGCTATTTCTACTGCATGTTTCACCCAAAACCGTTCTATCATTCGGAAACGCCATGGAAAAACACCTTATGAGCTTCTACATGACCGCAAACCCGATGTTTCATTTTTCCATGTGTTTGGTGCTCTGTGTTATCCAAACATCAATAGTGAGAACTTGGGTAAGCTTCAACCAAAAGCCGACATAGGTATTTTCATTGGTTACTCACCGTCCAAAAGAGCATACCGAATCTATAACCGTCGTCTTGGCAAGATTGTAGAAACTATGGACGCAGATTTCGACGAGCTAACAGCGATGGCTTCTGAGCAACACAGCTCTGAACCCGCGCTTCATGAGATGGGACCCGGTGCTATAAGTTCCGGATTAGTTCCCAATAATCCTACTTCTACATCATTTTTACCACCATCAAGGCCCGAGTGGGATAAATTGTTTCAACCGTTGTTTGATGAATTCTTCGATCCCCCGACTGATGAAGTTCCAGCACCAGTAGTGATTGCTCCAATACCTGAAGTGGTTGCTCAAGCTAATGAACCTTTATCTAATGCATCTACAATTCACATTGAACCGGATGCACCTTCACCAAGTGATTCTCAAACTACACCTGAATCATCACCCCTACTTGTGCCTAATGATGTAGAAGAGGATACTACTGATCACGACCTGGAATATGCTCACTTGCAAGAGCTTCCTTTCTTTGGTGTAGCGATCCCTGAAAACCCTTCAGCCGCGTCTACCTCAGAAGAAGCTCCTTCTATTGTTCACTCCAGACCACCTAGGATTGAAAACCATAGCACTAAATGGACAAAAGATCACCCAATTAGGAATGTTATTGGAGATCTAGATCGACCAGTCTCTACACGCCATCAATTACAAGAGAGTGCACTTTATTGTTACTTTGATGCATTTCTCTCTGAAGTTGAACCCAAAAATTGGCAGCAGGCTATGACCCAATCATCTTGGATTGAAGCTATGCAGGAGGAACTCAATGAATTCAAACGACTAGAAGTATGGGAATTGGTTCCTCGCCCTGACAAAGTTAACATCCTTACTTTGTTATGGGTTTATAAGGTTAAACTTGATGAGATGGGTTCGGTATTGAAGAATAAAGCTAGATTGGTCGCTAGAGGATATAAACAAGCCTTGGGTATAGACTTTGAAGAATCTTTTGCTCCTGTGGCTAGATTGGAGGCGATTAGACTATTCCTTGCGTTTGCTGCTCATATGAACATGATCGTCTATCAAATGGATGTGAAGACGGCATTTTTGAACGGTGAACTAAGGGAAGAGGTTTATGTTAGTCAACCGGATGGGTTCGTCAGTACGGAGTCTCCTAACCATGTGTACAAGCTTAAGAAGGCTCTCTATGGGTTGAAACAAGCTCCACGCGCGTGGTATGATCTCCTGTCAACATATCTCATGTCGGAAGGCTTCTCCAAAGGCAAAGTGGACCCCACTCTATTCACTCTCAACGACGGCAACGACATGCTTCTGGTACAAATTTATGTTGATGATATAATTTTTGCTGCCACTAACATAGAATTGTCTAAACAATTTGAGAAGATAATGTCCACACGCTTTCAGATGTCGATGATGGGAAAAATTTCATTTTTCTTAGGATTACAGATTTCTCAGAATCCCAGAGGCATCTTTATTAATCAATCCAAATATGCTCTAGAATCTCTTAAGAAATATAACTTTGAGAATTGTGACCCCGTAGACACTCCAATGGTGGAGAAATCCAAGTTAGATGAAGATAGGGATGGGATTATTGTCGATCCCAAACTTTACCGTGGAATGATTGGCACCCTTCTCTATCTGACTGCTAGCAGGCCTGATTTGCAATTTGTTGTATGCATGTGTGCCCGGTATCAGGCTCGGCCTACCGAAAAGCACCTACATGTTGTAAAAAGGATCTTTCGGTATCTAAAAGGAACACTTCATCGTGGTCTATGGTATCCGAAAGATTCCTCGATTGCTTTAATATCATACGCAGATGCCGATCATGCTGGATGTCAAGATACGAGGCGTAGCACTTCTGGATCTGTGCAACTCCTAGGAGATAGATTGATCAGTTGGTCTTCAAAAAGGCAGAAAAGCGCTGCAATATCAAGCACGGAGGCTGAATACATCGCCATGTCCGGTTGTTGTGCTCAAGTCCTTTGGATGAGATCACAATTAACAGACTACGGTTTGGGATTTAACAAAATCCCGATGTATTGTGACAACAAGAGCGCCATTGCCCTTTGCTGCAACTACGTTCAACACTCCCGGGCCAAGCACATAGACATTCGCTACCATTTCATCAAGGAGTAGGTGGAGAACGGAGTGATTGAGCTGTATTTTGTCACTACTGAGTATCAGCTGGCGGATATGTTCACCAAAGCCTTAGATCGAGGACGAATCGAGTTTTTGATCGACAAGCTTGGTATGAAATCATTCACTCCAGCGACTCTCAAAGAGTTGGCAGAAGAATCAGCTGAATAGTCGTGGTAAACTATTCAGAGTATCCTTTGGTTGTGATCATGTATATTATCGTAAATATATAAACCACAAAAGAAAAATACAAAAATATAAAACCAAGAAAAACCATAAAAAATATAAAACCAAGAAAAACCATAAAAATTATAAAATCAAGAAAAACCAAAAATATTTTTCGTTTAAAACGGCCATGTCTTTTAGTACGGTAATATTTACGGCCTTAGAAATGTCGATTAATATTGACACGGTGCCATAAATAGAGTCCGTATAAAAGTTGTACATTTTTAAAACATGCCCATTATGGCTTGTAGTTATTTCAGACTGCAACCCGGTTTTCATATTAAAGTCACGTATTTCCTTGGAAAACGTTGGCTCAGAACGGGAATTAATTTTCTCGGGCGTGATTTACAAGCCAAATCATGCAAAGGGATCAAGTTTACTTTATAACTTGGTCTAACACGAATTTGTGTACGTCTCAGTGCATTAATTTGTTAAAATAAGAGAAATCTTATTAAAACCACGAATCAAAATTTTTCAAGAGATAAATTGGAAATGCTTTCATCACTATTTGATTCTTTAAACAATGACTACAGCTCTTTAAATAGAAAACGGGTCATTGTTTAAGGGGGAGAAAATAGTAAAATCATCTTCGTCATTAACATTGATCTTCAAAAGTGATTGTGAAAATTAAGGGCTTCATGGTAATTGAGTGGTTTTGCTTTAGAAAATGACTTGTGATCGTTCTAAGTGATAGGCATGACTTTTAGATTTTGAGGATATGCTAATAGATGCGTTTGCTAAGTTGTGTGTACGTTTAACAAGAGTTAGGTGAAATGGAAAAATTAGAAACAAAAAGGAATAGTTTAGAAAAGGTAGGGACTAAAAGTGTGATTTCTTGAAACTTGTCAAAATTTTTTGACCTAAGTCAAATAACACACCCCCCGCCCCCCTATTTTCTAATCACTGTTCTCCTATTCATTTGCCGCCATTGTTACAACACACACTCAAGAACTCAGTTCACTCGTTTAATCCATCTAGATCCTGTTCCTTCGTCTAATTAAGGTATATACATCAAATATGTTAATTTCTAATCGTCATTTCTTATCATATAAATCTGTTCAACATGCTCAATTACTCAGTCTAATCCACTTAGGGTTTTTGATTAAATTAGGCTAAATTGATTAGGGATTTATGATGGGATTTGCTCGGAATAGGTTAAATGATGTTTATATTGCCTTAATTTGCCTTAGAAACTCACAAACGCGCTAGATTAATCATCTGAGTTTAGTTTGTAAAAGTTCCGGATGAACGTGGCTTAAAACTTCCGAATGAAGGATTTCTTCTGAAAAACTTCCGAATGAGGAAGTTCCGAATGAAGGACTTCCGAATGAGGAAGTTCCGAATGAAGAACTTCCGAATGAAGGAAGTTCCGAATGAAGAACTTCCGAATGAAGGAAGTTCCGAATGAAGAACTTCCGAATGAAGGAAGTTCCGAATGAAGAACTTCCGAATGAAGGAAGTTCCGAATGAAGGAATGTTCCGGATGAAGGAAGTTCCGAATGAATAACTTCCGGATGAAAGAAGTTCCGAATGAAGAACTTCCGGATGAAGGAAGTTCCGAATGAAGAACTTCCGGATGAAGGAAGTTCCGAATGAAGAACTTCCGGATGAAGGAAGTTCCGAATGAAGAACTTCCGGATGAAGGAAGTTCCGAATGAAGAACTTCCGGATGAAGAAGTTCCGAATGAGGAGAAGTTCCGAATGAGGAAATGTTCCGGATGAAGATGTTCTGAATGAGGAAAAGTTCCGGATGAAGAGTTTGATTATACTTGTTTGCATGCTATATATGTACTTGTTGATTTATGAAATGTGTTATGCTTAGAAGTAAGAATGATATATATCTATATGCTTTTGTGCATCAACCTTTCATGTCTTATCTTAAGCAGATACAATGACTAATCCAACGGTACAAGCAATCCAAGAATCTAGAGAAGCCGATATTGCTAAAGCTCGAACCCTTAAGTTTATACCCAACAACTACCGGTTGAAGCAAGTCTCTAAATCCACTCACCATGGTTTTAAGGTCGCCATAGCCATTCTTGATAACTCTCATTTCAAGAACGCCCTTAGGAGTACAGCCTCGGTGCCTTATGAGTATATGTTTGAATTTTGGGCTACCAAGGAAATTACTTCGAACAAGATCACCTTCACCATCGACAACAAGCAGCAGACACTCACCGTTTCAGACTTCCGTAAGATTCTTGGTATACGGGATACACCCAAGGGCATGTCTTTCTCAAGGGATCCTAATAAAGATGAACTCGCGGAGTTATTTGACGCACTTGGATGTCCGGAAATACGAGTTGCATCTGAGTTTACTACTGCTAAGGTAGGACAACCCTAGAGAGCTTTGATGGGTATTCTCAGTAAATGCCTTACACCAAAAACGAGTGGACATGATGCTTTGCGCAGTCCGATAATGAACCTCTTCTATGGCATGTACAAAGCTGCGAATTCAGATTATGCTTTGTTGATATGGGAAGAATTCACCTTTCAACTCTTCTACAACAAGAAGCTGAAGACAAACTTCTTTCCTTATCCTCGGTTTATTAAGCTTATCATAAATTATTTTATGAAGCTTGATGCTACTATTGATAGGCGTGCAGGAGGTCGCTATCACACTGAAGAAGCTGATGATACTGTAGATCTGAGGCATGAAGGACCGTCTATTGGTGTGATTCCGGGTCCTGTTCCTGATTACCTTCTATCTGATAAAATCAAAGGTTCTGCAGATTACAAGCTACTACAATTAGAAATCCAGAGGCTGAAAGCAAACCTTCAAACTGGAGAAGACTCATCCACAACGGTTAAGAGTAAAGGTAAACGCAAACAACCAGCTGCGTTACCTGAACCCGAACCCAAGAAGAAGAAGACAGAGGGTAAGAAGGGAAAGGGTAAGGATTTGATGCGTCTACGTGATGGAGAAAGAATGTGAACGTAGCTGAATGCCGACCAAGTACTTAAGCTAGCACTGGAACAATCACAACAAGGTGCTAGTGATGACGTATTGGTAAGCATTGAAGGGGTTGAAGAATGAAAAAGAAATGTAAAGATAAAGGGTGTAAAGAAAGAAGCCCTCCTTACAACTTTAGGCAGAAACCGGGTCAATACATATGCTATTGAGGTCATTTTTGTTAATGATTCTCGGTATTGAAGAAAGACATCATGGACCCAGTGATGCAATGCACAACCCTTCCCCAGCTAACTCAAATATCTCTCAAAAGGTATTTGTTTTAATCACACGGAGATCAACACGTTATCTATTGGTTTATTCACTCCGAATAAACTGGTATTGAAAAGGTGGCACTCCTCTCCAGCCATCGCTCACTAAATCAAAACGCACAATCGAGTCTAGAGCCAAGAGATCATCAAAAGTCTCATTAGGACACTTTCCATTTATTCCTTGCTTTCTCACACACTGTGAAAAGTAAGAGATTTTCATGAGTCCTACGCAATATTCTTGTAATATTGCCAGAACATCCGAGTAATACGTAAGTATTACAATGAAGATGGAAATCCTGCTTGAGCCAACATCAAACAAGCTCATGGTAGGTTACACGTGCGGTTCTTTTAGAACCAATCTTGTGAAAAACTGGAAGGTAACAGTGGTTTAATTCTTAATTGAACTTAAACTCGTTCCAGGCCTCTTCGCATTATCATATGATCTTGCCAGAACACTCAGAGTGACTCTTTATTGACCACAGTGACAAGTGGAAATCCTTCTAGTGTCAACATCAAACAGCACTTGGTAGGTAACGTGCAAGATTCTTTATGAATCGAGCTCGTGACAACTGGAAAGCAACGATGGTGAAAATCTTAATTGAAATTCACTTGTTCCAGGTTTCATGAATTGACGGCTTTTAATCACAAGGATAATTTATCCAAGTGATTCACTCTTTATGTTCGCAGTCAGCTTTGGACGGTCGAATAAAGAGAACGGGTTTACCCGCGAAATCCTGTCAGGAAGTTACTTAATTGAAACTATCCGTCACGGGTACGATATCTAATATCGTCCAACGGTCTTCACCGACCGGAGGTAAAATGCTACCGAATTAGAATAAAATGTTCAAAGCCATTTTATTCGTGTCGTTGCTGTGTACCTGCTAAAGACGGTGGCGTTGCTGAGTACCTGTTGAAGACGGTGGCGTTGCTGTGTACCAGTGAAGACGGTGGTGTTGCGGCGTACCTGTAAAAGTCGTTCCCACATGCTTATGTCTTTTGCAACAAAAATTCAAGAAAGTACAAGATGAAGTCTTCCGCTGTATCAAACTCTGAAGCTTTCAAGAATCCAACAAAAAGACGTAAGTGTGTGGAACATGAAGTCACGAGGAGGCAAAGTTCACAAGAAAGGCAAAGATCGCACGTGAAAGGCCAAAGAACAATGCTCTCAAGTCAAAGCCAAAAAGATCAAATCAACATATTCACAACAAAAGAAAGAAAAGAAGAAAAGACTACGAGCTAAAGAACGAAGACTTAGTATAGTATGCTAGGTTTAGAACTTTGTAACGTGGAGTGACCTCCCTTAGGGGGAGATTGTTAGAAATACGTTTTAACGTATATTAGAAGTATCGGTCACTCCACAATATGATTTATGTTGTAATAGCTCGTAGTTAGTAATTAGTTATTATTTGCTTATTAACTTAAGTAAGAACCGGTCCATGGGCTTGTCATGGACCGGCCCAAGTCCACTTATGACTTGGAACTATAAATACCCCTTTCCACCATGGAAAGGGGTTGGTGGTTGTCATTTCTTGTTTTCCAATTAATAAAATTCACATAGTTTCTCTCACTTTCTCTCTCTAACTTTCTCTCTCTAGAAATCAACAAACCCCTTCATAGATTCATTGATTATCAATATTCTACAGTATTTATATTTTCTTGTCTAACATTTTTCTCCTAGATTTTTCCATATCACATAACCTAAACAGCTTTCAACATGGCACCAAAGTTCAACTCAAACAATCTGACATTGGAGTTCAAGAGCCAACATAATATGGTAGCTTACTTGGCCGCTGATAATGATTTGTTCCCTCAGTATTCACAAATGGTGGCATTTTTAAATGCATCCTCAATAAGGTATGCACTTTCTCATGAACCACTAGTCCCTGTCGCACACATTAGACAGTTTTGGAATAATGTTAGTTCCACAACAGCTAATGGAGTGACTACATTGACATCTACTGTTCATGGTAGAACATGGGTGGTCACTGAAGCTTTGGTTCGCCAAGCTTTGCGTCTTAATGACGCTGATGGTGTGACTACCCTTGCCATTGCAACAATAGAACAAGGTCTTAGGGAATTGGGTTATCCTATTCCTGCTGGTAAAACTTTAAATAAATATCATAAGCAGGAATTTCCCTCGGATTGGAAATATTTGATACATGTCCTTCTTCAATGCTTAAGTCCAAAATGTACTGCTTTTAATGAAATAAACAGGTCCATTGCAAGTGCTTTGGTTTGTATGTCACGTGGGCTTAGGTATAATTTTTCAAAAATGATTTTTGAAGGGATGTGTAAAAATAAGGGAAGTAAAATGACTTTGGCTTACCCAAGATTTTTGCAAATGGTGTTTGATTTACAAGAATATTGTCTTAGGGATCATGACAATTTTTATGAGATCCCTAAGCAAAAGAAAACCATTTTTGACAAAATGATCTCCACAAACAGACCTATCCCTCTCACCCAAGCCATGCTTGAAGTAATTCAGGCTGCTCAACCACAACCAGAACCTGAACCTCAACTTGAGCCTATTCTTGAACCATTACCTTCACCTGAAAACATGGACGTTGACCAAGCCAATGTCAACGCTGACACTCAAAATGTTGGCGCTGACACAGCCAATCCCAACGCTGATGACATCCCTGAACAATCCCAAACACCCCTTAACCAACCAACACCCACACAATCTACCTCATCTTCCACCCCATTACAGTCTAGGTTGAATAAACGCCAAAGGACTACTGGAGTGTTCTCCTCTAGTGGTCCTAGCCTTGTTGCAGAGAGAACCACCTCCACAAGTGTGGCTGGTGACATGGATGAGGCTGGGGCTATTGGCACAAGCTTAGATGCTGGTCAAGACAGTCCCAACATCATTAAGACCTCATCCATGCCCTATGATTCTATTTTGGGAGGTCAAATCCCCATTCTAGCTGAGGGCAGATTGGAACCTATGACATTGAATGAATTGACGGCTGCTGTCATTAGCTTGCAAAAGCAAAATGTCAGCCTTGTACAAATTGTCAATAATCAGGGCCGTGAACTCCAAGTATTGAGGGAGCGGGTAACTGTTTTGGAGAATCCTAGTAGCAGGAGTAGAATGGAGGAATCTTCCAAAGGGGAGGATGAAGAGGATGAGCTGATTCATACAGCCAGTGAGAAGAGTTCACAATTTAGTGAATCTTTAAATGTTGCTGAAGCACTCACCAACTTGAAGAAGCACCCTGTCATTGATACATCCAAGGTATCTCCATTAAACTTGGAAGGATCTTTCACAGCTACAATGGGCGCTGATACAGGTTTGAACGCTGACACATCCAGCGCTGACAAAGGTAATCGGGGCGCTGATAAAGGTAACTTGAACGCTGACAAAGTTGCAGGTGGTGTTGATGTATTCCAGTCATCAACAATCATCAAAGATGTGTCTACACAGGTATCTTCATCTACTTTACCTATCATTGATCCAAAAGACAAAGGTAAAGGAATTATGGTTGAAGAAGATGTTCCAAAGAAAGATGTAGCACAAATTGCATTTGATACACAGTTGGCTGCACAACTTTTGGAGCAAGATTTGAAGAGGAGTGGTAGATCACCATTTATTACCACTTCTGAGAGTGAGGAAGAAAGTGATGATGAAAGAGAAGGAGCTAGCTCAGATTCAAGTGTTCAAATCATTGAAGATCTAGAAAGACTTGAATATGGGGATGAGTTGGCAAAAGAAAGGTTGAGTGATTTGAAGAAGCCGATTGATTTTGACCTTCCAAAAATCACCAGAATGTTCCATGCTTGGGAAGATAAGGTAATGGACAACCCAGGGATGAGTTTGTCAGATCAAATTTGGGGGTTGGAAATTCTTCTCAGGGTACAAGATGATATAAAGGTGATTTTGAAGTATAATGCACAAGAGGTCAAGACTTGGCTTAAAAGAGATAGAAGGCAATTGTATTACAAGTTGCTTAGATGCCATCAACCTGGATGGACATACAAGAAGTTGCTGGCTTTATCTTTTGAGGAGCTAGAGTACAGGGCACATCCTATTTGGAGGCATGTGCAAGAAAATAATGTCTTACAGTTTCTTTCAGAAGAAAGGAAACAAGAGCTTGCTGAGGAAATGCAGATTGAAAAGGAGATGAGGATTGCTCAAAGACCAGTAAAGAAAGGAGATCCTCTCCAATTTCCCAAAAATATGGATGTGTATTATCCAAATGAAACTGTCATAAGGAAGCATCTCAAGCTTTCTCCATTGGAAGCTTCAAATTTGGTTAATGTAGTATCTCTAGATGCTAGAAATCCAATCATAAGTTTTGATGAAGATGAGTGTGGATTTTGGAAGATTGGCAGATTTGGGAAGGAGGTACACACTTTCACTTCAATTATTTCTATCTTTGCAAGCATAGACAGAGAAGACTTGGTGCATCTATGGAGATTGATAGAGGCCAAGTATACAGCTGAAGCACCTACTTCAGCAAATGGAATAAGACTATGGCACACATTTTTGACTTTGTGTGGTCCAAGGGAAGCAGATCCTGCCATATGGAAGGATCTTGAAGATGACCTCAGTGGTCTTCATTGGAGGCTTTATTCTACTTGTGGTGTGTTTCATTTGAGCTCTACAAAGTTTTCAGAGTATCTACTTGTGGATGCTGACTATTTCTTGTCCAAAGAAGTATTGGAGAAGATGAAGGAGACACCCTTGGAGATTGATTACACTAGTGACGTGGCCAAAGACTTGATTAGATATGTTTATCACCAACATAAGAAGTTTTTGTAAGATTCCTCCTAAGCCTTAAGTTTTTATTCAGAAACTTGATCATTGGAATAGATATCAAGTTTAGGGGAGGATTGTTGGGAATAAATTATGGGTCAGTTCACTAGACGCTGATAAGAAGAATTCAAGCGCTGATAAGATGACATTAGACGCTGACAGCCAAGCGTTGACATTTGAAGAAGTCAACGCTGACAGCCTTGAAGACTAGCACTGATGGAATATATCTTCATACGAATCGTTTTGTTTATTTGTTTCTTTATTTGTGTATGGTAAAGATAAGCTCGACATTGTATTTTCCATTATTATCTTTACCTAGAATAGTTGATTCGTAGCTTATTGTACAAGACTTCTTAATCTACAAAAGAAGATCTTTTAGGTTAATGTTTGATATCAGTTATAATAAGTTTTCACAAGTTAAACCTCTTTCATTGTAATCAAGTTCGATTATTCTAATACAAGTGAAAGTTTGTTTAACATCTTTGTGTTTTAGATTAAGTGTTAATTCCGCATAACACTTAGTTACTTTATTCATAAGCAAAGGTTTCTCTACGTGTATTACTTGATCTAATCTCGTATACACAAAGCTTAATCGATCTAAGTTTGGGATCAACAAAATCAAAACCAAAACCGTGATTTTCAAAACACTACACAACGTTTTCAAAATGCTCACACTAAAAATCTTAATGGAGAATTTTTGGATTATGTAAAAGCAAACGATGCTAAGTTTGATAACATGCAACGTGAGATGATTAGCTTAAGATCCGAGTTGAAAAACGAGCTTAAAAACAAACTTGATAATGAATTGAAAACTCATGCTAAGAAAATGGAAGGAAACGTTCAACGTCTTCAACAAAATCAACAAAAGATGGAACAAGGTCAACATTAGATTAAGCAAGAATTGTTAAAAGCGGATTTAAGGCAATCAAAATTTGAAGATCGAATGGCAAAAATGTTTGAAGCAATCATGTGTAAACCCTCTTCCTCGGGTGGTCTTCCTAGTGATACCATTGCAAACCCGAAGGGAGAAATGAAGGTTATTACTACTCGTAGTGGTAAAACTTTCAAGGAACCAATCTCTCGTCCTAGTATTTCTACGGAGAAGGAAATCGAGAAAGAGCCCGAGGTGATGGTCGAAAAGGAGCATATCACAAGCCCACGAAGTACCGCTCATACCACACCTACGTTTGAACCAATACCAATAATGGAACCCGAAATGCCAAGGCCGTTTCCTATGCCCCAACCCACACCACCCTTACCTTACCCTCCGAGATGAAACAAGGAAAAAGCACAATAACGGAATAATTATCAATTTGAGCTTTTTATGAAAATGTTTCGTGATTTGCATTTTAATATAAGTTTTGCCGACGCTTTAATCATGATGCCTCGATTTGCCGCAAACTTCAAAAGTATGTTGAATAACAAAGAGAAGTTACAAAAATCGTCTAGTTGTTCATCGGTTTTTCTTAGCCGCATACCCCAAAAAGTCGGTGATCCTGGTAAATTCTTGATTCCATGTGCAATACAAGATATGGAGGAATGCTACGCCTTGGCCGATCTTGGTGCTAGTATTAACTTAATGCCTCTTGAGATTTTCAAATCGTTATCGCTTCCGGCTCTTACTCCTTCGAACATGTCTATCGAGATGGCCGATCATTCTACGATTTTAGCATGTGGAGTAGCCGAGGACGTCTTTTTTAAAGTCGGAAAGTATTACTATCCCGTGGACTTTATCATTGTAGACATTCCCATGGATCGAAAAGTTCCTCTCATTTTAGGTCGTTTATTTTTGGACACATCGAGAGCACATATTGATGTTCATGCAAGAAAAATCACCCTTCGTTTCAATGAGGAAGAACTTGTCATCAATGCAACACAAAACTCCAAGCTTTCTCATGTCTATTCTATTGCAACTTTGAACCATGTTGATTCAACCGATGTCATTTGCAAGGAATTTTCACCAAGAGTTTTAGAAAATGTTAACAAAAACGATTTACCATTTCCTCCGCCGATGGAGGTTATGAGTGTTAAACCTACAAAGAAGGAACCGTCAATACTTGAATCAAAAAATCTTTCGCCTCACCTCCAACAATCATTCTTGAAAAGTGTTGATAAGTTGCCGGTTCTTACGGAAGATTTTTCGGATGACGAATATGTTGACCCCGATGGGGAGGTTTTCTTTATCGATAAACGGTTTGAGAACTTACCACCACCAAAACACAACTTAAATGTGAGAATTTTTAGTGTGCCTAACATCGTCTTAGAAACACCAAATGTTTTCGACATAATCAAAACGGGTTTTCATAAGGAAAGTTTAAAAGATAAAAAAGGAAAAGATTTTGAATTTAATTTAAAAGATTTTTCTACAAATCTAACTCCGTCATCACCACGTGTTTTGAGTGCTACAAGCTCGTCTACTCCTTTTGACGATGCTTTGTGTGGTTTTAGTATGGGGGAAGCCCCTTATGTTCCCTCATCTATCTCCACTGAGGACGAGATATTTGATCCCGGAATTGCTTGTAAAGGGAAATCTCGGTCTTCCACCGATGCAATAAATGGAAAATCCTTTCATTTGCTTGGTGTGAGTCTACCTCGAGTAGCTAATTATGTTGTCCCACCATTTGTCCCACCCTTCTACTTCTCATCTCTTTTCTTCAAACTCTTTGAGTTTTTGGCACGTGTTGAAGTGGCGTTGGTTTGTTTATCCAATAAAAACGAAGACGCCATCTTCGATCCCGGTATTTTGCATCATCAAAGGACTTATTCCTTAATAACGGTTGCTTTTTGGGCTTTGTTTATCATGTAAGCCCCACCAAAAATGACCATACCATCCCTAAATGTTCACATTTTTAGGGGATCGAGTCGAGCTCATGACTAGGTAATAAAAAACGAGGTGCCTCGTGGGGGAGATCCCATGCTTATCCATTGTAAATATTATTGCTTTCTAATATAGTTAATGAGAGGGGATTTGTGCCTTTCCAAATCGTTGTCTCGTGGTTGTTTGTGAATGTGTTATCTAGATCATCATCATCGCCACGATTGAAGACTCTCATGTTCGTTTACGTGAGCCTCGATCGTTTGCTTGAAGAGTTTTTCACGAATCCATGACACATCCTTTATTGTTCTAACAATTATCTTTTAACATAATTCATAAACGGCTTTAGTTATATTGTTGATCACCCTTTCCATGCTAGACCCTAAGCATTCGACTCTTCATCTCTAGTATGGGGGTGCTCCACCTTTAGACTCGAAACATTGAGGACAATGTTTAATTTTAGTATGGGGTGAATAGATACTTGCTTTGCTACGCCCTCACGTTTTCCAACTTTCAATGTTTTGTTTTGTTTTGTTGCAAATAAGGCTAAAAATGGCCAAATTTTAAAATTTTTTAGTTTTCATAAGTGTTTTTATGACACGAACGTATATTTTCCGATGGGTAGAATAAGAGTTAACTTTTGACTTGATGGGCATTTGGAGCCCTTTACATTCATTAACCCGCTCGAATCAAGTTTTGCTAGACATTTATATAGGGAACTTTAAAACGCGAAAGTCTTAGCTCATTCGGGTTAAGAACAAGAACTTTTCGCAAGTTCCTATAATTGATCCTAGAAATTCACTTATCAAGGGAACTTTAAATTCATTCTCTAAACTTGAAAAAAGTCTAAGAAAGTGCAAGATCCTATAGGTGGCTTGAAAACCCAAAACTTCGATTTGATATAGTCTTAATGAAAGCTAATCCAAATTTGGCTTAATGTTGACTTGCATGGCTAAGTATTCACGAGTCTCTTTAATTAGAGGTCTTTAAATGGTGAAGAGCGAGAAGTGATAGAGTTAGACAAGTGATCATGCTAAACGTAGAACATGAAAATGTTCTTTCAAAAACTCATATGTTTTTAATTGTGGCTTTTTCTCCCATAAGATCAATGCATTAGGAATAAAATAATTGCAATAAGTAAGCTCGTACGATTTGAAAGGTTACTTAGCTCCTAGCCCAAGATCGTTTAAAAGTTGCTCGGGGTTGAATAGAGTTCATAGCCAAGGCATAACTTATTGAAGCGGGAAGCGAAGATTGGTGAAGATCCAAAAAGGCCCTAACAAGGCATGAGGAGCTCTATTTTGTTGCCAAAGATCCAAGATGATGTGAAGTATCATTATTCCAAAATCAATATGAAGGATCGAGACACACGACGAAAAGCAATTACTCCCCTAAAGATCATGGAGAAAATCTATCCAAAAAGACCCTAACAAGGTATGAGGATAAATATATCCAAGTCCTAAAAAGAGGCGGATCGTTGTATATCAAAATCCAAAATAACGATTGAAGAAAAATGATGAAGTCGTGGTCCAAGTATGAAGAATCTCTCAAAAACGTCAAGTGAAGAAATCCCAAAATATGAAGAGAAGACCATAATTTCAAGAACGTCCTTCGAAGATTCCAGTATGAAGTACATGCCAAATATCGGTCCGAGAAAGGTCTCAAATCGTGAAACGAGTTATGCCAAGATATGAACTTAAAGAGATACACGAGAAGCTGTTTTAAAAGATTTTGTCCTTTAGCTAACTATCGATTAAATCGTGCTACTTTATTTTCAGACTAATAAATACTCAAATAAGTCAATATGAATCACTTGTGATTCATGACAAATAGTTAAAAATTCTAGAAACCTTTTCTTTCTTAAATAACTAGGATTGCGGGGAGAAAAAGTATTACACAATTTGGACGTATGAGTAATGTTAGCATTGTGACTTGTACCAACAATGATATCGTTTTTGCACTTAGCATGGAATGTATTACAATCAAGGATGACGAACTTTACTCTATGAGACATTCACTTGTTTCTATTCACTGACCCTGAAAGTCACTTTCGTGATGAAAATCATACATTATGTTTTTACACATCTTCGTAGTATTGTAGCAAGTTTTACTTTTCAATAAAGGTTAATAAAATTGAATTTTGGAGATGCTTAGGTACGTTATTCTAGCATTGCGTGAGGGCACGACAATGGTTTAGTATGGGGGAGTGATGAGATGGCATTTATACATGATCTCATCGTTCTTTTCGGGCTTTAAATGCATAAAATGTCATCAGTATACCATATATATGCCTGCGTTTGTTTACTTGTGTATTTTAGGTATGGATATCGTGAAAAAGACAAAAGATCACAAGAAACAAGGAAAAACAAACACAAGAAACGAAGCCGCACAATGAACCGGGCCCTAGTTTGTGATTTATCAAAGAAAAACCCTTGAAGACTTGAAGATGTACAAGATTGATCCCTCATTTATGAAGAATTGACACTTAATACCTTTGTATAATCATAATTACAAGTTTGGTCCCTTAAGTTTGTAAAAATGACAAAAAGGTCCTTATTCTTTGAAGATTTTGCAAGTTTAGTCCCTCAACAAATCTAAATTGTCAACAATGGTCCCTCATGAAGTCAAAGATCCAGTTAAGACCCTTGAAGTTTAAGAATACTACACATTTGGTCCTTGGTTTATGATTTAAAACACAAAAGGACCGAAACTATAATTACACCATAGTTGTAAAATCCCTAGTTCCCTTTTTGAAAAGTTTTCCTGGCCAAATTATGAAGAATGAAAGTTTTTTAACAAAGGAATCCAAGTTACAAGGCTGGAAAACATGATTTACAACATTTGCCAAAGAATGAGGGTCACTTTTGCCACAACCAAACATTCAAATGTTTAATTGCGCCAAACACATTACTTTCCACAGATTTCAGATCAAATGAAGTTACTATTCACCCCAAGAACCCAGTTTTACCTTCCACTTAAACAAAGGGTAAACCAAAATTACCCATACCCACGCTTGATTGACACACACATAAACTCATCCCACGCTTGAACTCACAATCCCACTCACTCAAGGACCCCACCCAAGGCTACCCTGCACCAATCATGTGACACCCTCCTCTCCAAGCAATGCCACGTGGCATGATCAACATCCCACACTCCTTACTTGGTCCCAAAGCAAATATGAACGAATAGGATTCATTTGGACAGCTCATCAACAACAAACGCGTCTAGAAGATCAATGGCATATTTGAGATTTCATAGCTAGGGTTTTCATGTAGTTCTCCATTCTATAATCGTCCATAGTGGTCTATAAAAGGAGCCTCAAAATGTGAGTAGCCCTTTGTTCCAGATTTTAGTTAAATCCTTGTAATTCCTTTTTATGAAATAAAAGTTGGATTTTCTGAAAATTGTGATTTCCTTTTATGTTTTTATAAAAGTTTGGTGTTTTATTAGCTAAATTATGAGTTCCATTTATCTACTTGTTGATTTTTGAGGAAAGGTTTTATGGTTTAAAACTCTTGTTTTTAAAAAAAATCAGTTTTCATTGTTTATTGTTCATCCTTGTGTTTGTTGAATCTTAGCAGGTACAAGGAAGCTGGTGCTTGTTTAGCTAGCACATAAGCTCACACATCCCAAAGCATGGATGTATGTTTTGGAGGTGCTCATTTCTAAACCCTTTTCATTTTTCTGAATATTTCATGATTTATGTTGATTCTGAGATTTTATCTGTGAATCTGTGTGTTTTGTGGTTGGATATTGTGTTTTGGAGTTTGTTGATATTCAGTTGATTTGAACTTGATTTGTGGGTTAAATTTAACAATCCTTTGAAAAAATTGTTAAATTAGTGATTAAAGGGGTGTTTGGGTTAACTACATAAGTTAAGTTTGGGTTGACTTGAGTAGGTTCTACTTGGTGGTTATTGTTGGTTTTTGTTATTCTTGTGTATTTAGTTACTTATCTGCAAGTTTTGAGGTTCTAAACACCATAATCCATAAAGAGGCCATAAAATCTGTTTAACTAGTTGTTTTTTACTGAAACTTTGGGGACACCTAGATCTAAGGTTAGACTAGGGTTAACAAGTTCTAAGTCTTAGTTAATACAACCATGTAAGGGATTTAAGGTTTTGACATTGGATTTGTGGTCATTTAGATCAGCAAAAGGGTTTTGTGTTCTTAGTTTGTTCATCAATAACTGTTTATGCTTTAATCTGTCATCTAATCATTGAATTAGTGTTTAAAACAAGTTATTTGTGCTTATTGGAGTTTATTATAGCTTGTGTGTGCATATGGTTCATTTTGGTTGGCTTATTCATGCTTAAACTGCTAATTTCTTCATAATCTGTTTATTTGCAAGTTTGTATCATATCTGGTGATTGTTTGCTTATTTTGTGCTTTTTGGCTGGATCAATTTGTGATTTCTTGCTTGATATTGACTCCTTACAACTCACTGGTTGTAGGGGTGCCCATGTTATCCATTGAATCCAACTTGAACTCTCTAAATCTTCAAGTCAAATAGTCAAAGCAGTGGGAACTCCTTTCCCCTACTACTAGCCACTGCTAGTGTTATTTTTGGTTTTGCTTATGAATAAGCTGTTCTAGCTTATTTTAGCCCGAAACAACTTTGATTTTGTAATAAGTGCTCCTCATTTGACCCATTGTTCATTCTGGAGCATTTGGGTGGTTGACTTTAAGCTTTGACTAGAAAACCAACTCCATTGACTATTACATAAGTGCTTATCAGCCTTTTCAGCTTATTTGGCTTAACTTATTGAACTTTTCTTGATTGATTTGTCTTACTTAAGTCATTTAAAGTCTTTTGCAACTTGAATCAAGGTCTGAGGTGGTCTAGAACTCTAAGTCGACTATTTTGTCTTTTAGTGGATTTTTACTTTGTTTATTTCTGGCTTATTGGTTGAGCTTTTTGAAAATTTCTTTTCACAGATCTCTTAGGCATCTCAAAACAAGTTTGTGTGTCAAATTAGAGCTTATGGCATTGGCTTATAGCTTAATGGGCCAAAAAGCCCATTAAGAATAAGCTGTTGTACATTTAAGTTGTGATAAGCTCACATTCAGCTTTTGGGCCTTCAGACTTTTGTGCTTAGAATTAAATTTTAAGCTAGACTAGTAATTTTCAGCTTATTTGGTTGAGTTGGATTTTATTGGGCCAAAAAGCCCAATGACTTGGACTGTTTTTGTTTTTAGCCCATTTGGGGGCCTATTAGGGGTATTTTGGTAATTTCACTGTCATTTTCTGATTATTTAGGTTAAAATAAACTAGTTTGCAAGTTTTTAGAATTTTTTTATAATTTTTGGATTTTTAATATTATTTTAATATTATTTTATTATTAAATTTCTTTTTTAATATTTTTGAAACTTTTACATTTTTTCTAGGTCAAATACATTAAGTTAGGATTTTTAAAACTCTTAGATTAATTTTCTCATCATTTTATTTATTCTTAGAATTATTTTAATATTTTAATAGTTTTTAATCATTTAAAAATAGTTTTCATTAGTTTAAAATTTCATAAAAATAGTTATTAGCCTTATTAAGTCATTTTAGAGTTTTACAAAGTGAAAATTCTTTATTTGGGCTTTTTATTAAGTATTTGGATTTTTAGGGCTTTAATTAGCATTTAAAAATTTATATTTAATTAATTAACAAGTTTGAAAAAGTTTTGATTATTTATAAACTCTCAGTTTATTTTTATTGATTTTTGGTAATTTTTTGGGAATTTTCAGAATTTATTTTTATTTTGTCACTTTTTACGATTTTTAATTTTGTCGTCGTAGTATTATTTTAACGTATCCGTCACTCTCTTTTCTCATCTCTTCTTTCTTTCATATTAATCCAAAATCATAACGAATTATTCACACACATGTACTGTAACATCTCGCCTACTCAGACCACAATATTGTCCGCTTTACCCGCAAGCTCACGGCTTTGCTTTGTGGCCCTCTTGTGAAGACTTCCCGGTAGGTCACCCAAGCCAGTACTACTCTCCCATGAGCACGCTTAACTGCCAGTTCCTAAGAACCCCACGTGCAGTAGACCACAAAACGCGTTGTGTCATGAGAAGGCGACTGTTATCTTATGAACCATGGATCTCTCCTGGCCACAGCCGATGTGGGATTTGCCTGGGGTGTCACAATCACCCCCCCTTCGGGACTCATCGTCCTCGATGAGGTTTGCCCCACCATCCCGAACGGCTCAGGAGTGGCTCTGATACCACTTGTAACATCCCGCCTACTCAGACTACAATATTGTCCGCTTTGCCCGTAGGCTCACGGCTTTGCTTTGTGGCCCTCTTGTAAGTACTTCCCGGCTGGTCACCCAACCTAGTACTACTCTGACATGAGCACGCTTAACTGCCAGTTCCTAAGAACCCCACGTGCAGTAGACCACAAAACGCGTTGTGTCATGAGAAGGCGACTGTTATCTTATGAACCATGGATCTCTCCTGGCCACAGCCGATGTGGGATTTGCCTGGGGTGTCACAATCACCCCCCCTTCGGGACTCATCGTCCTCGATGAGGTTTGCCCCACCATCCCGAACGGCTCAGGAGTGGCTCTGATACCACTTGTAACATCTCGCCTACTCAGACCACAATATTGTCCGCTTTACCCGCAAGCTCACGGCTTTGCTTTGTGGCCCTCTTGTGAAGACTTCCCGGTAGGTCACCCAAGCCAGTACTACTCTCCCATGAGCACGCTTAACTGCCAGTTCCTAAGAACCCCACGTGCAGTAGACCACAAAACGCGTTGTGTCATGAGAAGGCGACTGTTATCTTATGAACCATGGATCTCTCCTGGCCACAGCCGATGTGGGATTTGCCTGGGGTGTCACATGTACCTCCTTGGGAAACGAATTTTGAATTTGAGCTTTACCTTTGGGTCATTAATACACGGTTTTCCTAAACCGTCGTATTTAATACTTTCCGCTATTTACGCTCTTTTGATTTTTCCTAAAGTCAAAGGTGTGGTAAAACATTACAATCATGTTCATAAATAATAAGAATAAAAGGACGAAGGTTTGATGTTTTTAACCCAATGCGTGATTGAAAAGAACACGAACACGAATACCAATAAACCAAAGATCAAAAATCAAACGATCTATCCTTTTCTCTTTGTTGTGTGCCGCGGCTATGGGGACCAAAGGGGCTAGGGTTTTATTTTCTTTTGTAAAAAAATTATGTAAATGGTTTTCCTGTGTTTGTAGTTTTACCATTTAAGTACAAAAATGGGCTTGGGCCGCCTCCTTTCTTTGGTTGCCGTAGACATAAGGCCCAAAAGGGGTAAACCGGGCTTTTGTCCATGCTAAACTATTACTCGTGCACACTCGTGTTACTTATTCGTTCTAGTTCGTGTCTTAATACTTGTGTTTAATTATACTCAGTGTATGTCGTATTCTAATGTTCATGTTATAATTATTATACGTAATAATTATCGTGTTTATAATGTTCGTGATTATATGTTCGTGATTATAATTATTATACTTAATAATTATCGTGTACTATTACGTACTTAATAATTATCGTGCATTATTACATACGTAGTTTCTGAATTTAATGTTCGTGACACGTGTACACAACATAAATAAAAAGTTTTAATTGGTTCGTATGTTTACGTAGTGTACTGTTCATGGTATTTATATGCGGCTTTTACACCAACACCACCAAAAGATTATCAAATTGTTGTTCTTCAACACCACCTCTAACAGGCCTACAAAATGAACTACCTATAGGATCACCCATAAACTCAGCCACTGAAATCTGAGGATTAGATTCAAGCGCATAGACACGAGGATAAGCTTCCCGAAATGTTTTATATCCTTTCCAAATATCTAACCAAAAATGAGTTGAAATCCCATCTCCTATACGTTTAGTACAAAAAGATAAAAAAATCAAAACCTTTTTCCTTAAGAACTGTAACTTCTTTCAGAATAGAACTCCACGTCGACCTCCTATTAGACGCGTGCCTATTTATCAAAGACCCGTACAACGCTTGAATCACACGACACCACAGCGAACCATCTTGTGACACAAACCTCCACACCCATTTCAGAATAAGAGCGCGGTTTAGAGCAAAAAAACTTGACACCCCTAATCCCCCTTTCTTTTTTGAAGCTAAAACTGAGTCCCAAGCGACCCAAGATATTTTATTTTCCCCAGGCTCAGCCCCTTTAAAGAAGTTACTACGGATAGATTCCATAACCTTTAACACACCTATAGGAACCTTAAAAATGGACATGGTATACAACGGAGAAGCACCAAGAACCGCCATAATAAGTGTAAACCTACCACCAATAGACAACGTTTTCGCCTTCCACTTGGAAAGGCGCGACCTAAGCTTAGTGACCACATCATCCGATGACTTAATACGAGACATGTTCTCACCCACTCTAATCCCAAGGTATTTAAAGTTATTATGCATAATAGTACATCCAATAGACCACGCAATCTCCTCTACAATGGATCTAGGAACCCCTACCCCCATCACCTGACTCTTATTAATATTTATTTGCAACCCCTACGCAAGAAAAAAACATTTGAGGATATTAAGTATCCCCTTTAAGTTCTTGTCAGACCACTCCCCTACAAGTAATGCATCATCCACATAAAACAAATGTGAAATAGAAAGAACACTATGAAGCCGAATACCTTGAAACATCCCATTTTCCACAGCGTTGCAAACAACAAGATGAAGCGATTCCATCACAGGAATAAAACAATAAGGTGAAAGAGGATCACCCTACAATGAAAGTGAAATTCATTAGAAGGAATACCATTCACCAACACTGAAGCTTTAGCATAGCAAAAAGAACCACAAATCCATTTACACCAAGTCGGCCCAAACCCAAAAGCTTCCAAGACGTCAAGTAAATAATCCCATCTAACTGAATCGTACGCCTTAGCAAAATCAACCTTAAAGAACATCACCTTCTTCTTCTTCATATCGCACCAATGAAGAATTTCATTGAGAATAGACGGACCATCCAAAATCTGTCTTCCTGCTACAAAAGCTGACTGAGTGTCTCACACAATTCCGAAAATAACTAACGCCAACCTATTCGCCATGATCTATGATACAACTTTATAAACACTCCCTACAAGACTTATAGGCCAAAAATCATTTACATATTTAGCGTCCATCACCTTTGGAGATAAAGCGATGAAAGAGAAATTACAACCTTTAGCAAACGTCCCATTCACAAAAAAGTGCTCCACGGCATCACAAAAATCAGCCCCGACAAGCTCCCAGTGTCTCCTAAAAAATTCAAATGTAAATCCATCCGGCCCCGGTGAGTTATTCTCACCACACTCTCACACTACACGACGAATCTCATCTCGAGAAACTCGTCTCTAGAGATCCAAAACCTGTTCATGAGAAAGAGTTTTTGGGAAACAAAAATTAATTTTAGGCCTTGTTTTAGAAGTACTTTTGAATTTGGCCTCAAAATGATTAAGGAAAGCCAGTTTAATTAAACTCAGATCTATAGTCCAGTTACCATCAACAAAAACACCACAAATTGCTAACTGAGATATCTTTTTATTAATAACCCCGTGAAAATATTTCGAGTTCTCGTCCCCTTCAATAGCCCAACGAACTTTCGATTTCTGAATAGAATCTTTTGCCTCCTAATGATAGAGATTTTACTAGTTGAAAAGTTCGTTTCTCGGAATCTCTTCAAATTGATCTCTGGTTAATTGTGCGACTCAGTTGTTCTTGGTGAATCAAATAAAAGAGTTGTCGTTGTCTAAAACTAATTAAAAATAAAGACTTGGAACAAATAAAATAAAGACGGTAAAAAGAAACAACAATGAAAGATTAAAACTTGACGAAGATTAAATGACGAGAAATTAAAAGCAAGAAAGGTAAATAGCTCAAAGTTAAACTTAAACTAAAAGGAAAACAAGTAAAAGTGCAAATACAGAAAAAGGCGGGAAAAATAAAGCTTAAAAATAAAAACTGGAAAAACTCATTCGGAATAAAACCTTTATCCGGAATAAACATGCTATTCGGAATAAAGTTCTACTCGGAATAAAAAGACTACTCAGAATAATGTTCTACTCGGAATAATAGTTCTATCCGGAATAATCGTTCTATCCGGAATAATCGTTCTATCCGGAATAAAGGTTCTATCCGGAATAAATGAATATTCCGAATAAACACTCTATCCGAAATAAATGAATATTCCGAATAAACACTCTATACGGAATAACCTAACATTCCGAATAAAGGATTCTATCCGGAATAATCAATATTCCGCATAGAGGACATTGAAAGCAGTTGATCCGGAATACTAGCGAAAGAAACAGTAAACATGAACAAGAAACAGGGGATGAAGAACAAAGCACGAATTTGATCTTTTCTAACCAAAACAACCCAAAAGATTAAACCAAAACAACCACAAAGCATCAACTAACAATAATCAATCAAAACAAATCAACAAAACTAACAAACAAAGCTGAATCAATCAAAACCCACTTGATCAAAACCATAAAAACTCAAGAACATGAACAATGAAGATGAAGAACAAATCAAACAAGAAAGGTAGAAGGAGATTGAACAAGAAAAGTAAAGATTCAAAAATAATTAAATGTAAACTTACTTAGAATTAAAAGGAATTTAAAGGTGCATAACATGAAATTAAGGTGCATCAAAATTAAAGTACAGGAAATGAAAATGGGGGAAGGATGGGTTGTCAAGCCACCAACCACTTTGAAAATGAAAACATAACAATCTATTTATAGGGAGATTAGGGAGGAGCTTAGGAAGCTTCCTCCCTCTTTCTTCTTTTCCTTAATTGCACACTTAAGCCCTTGTCTTCTTAATCTTTTGTTAATCGTGGACTTTAATGCCTTTGTCTCGGGATTTCTTTGAACTCGTCTCATAATTCTACAATAAATTAGACTTGAGTTCTTCGGCTTTTAGTAAACTTCCGTCTTTTGACTTTTTCTTCGATAAATCTTCAGAATTGGTCTTGGACTTCCGTTCTTTTTCCACTCTTGATCTTTCGACTTCATCTTTCGTCTTTTTCTTCGATAAAAGCCCGTGAATGCCGTGTTTTCTCCACTTTTCACCTTTTCGTCCTAAATCACAACAAAAACACAAACCACGCATAATTCCGACATAAATGACATAAAATACACGTTTTGGCTCGGTTATAATTGTAATTAAGTGGTAAAAAGGATGGGTGTTTTCACACCTATCAAATCCCCTACACTTAACCATTGCAATGTCCTCATGCAATACATTAGTTACAAAGCATGTTTACACTTTTCATCATAATCAATCCACGTTGGCCTTTATTAAATAGATAGAAAATTCAAAGTAAAGAAATTAAAAACATACCTTGGGTTTTGGAAATGTCGTGAATGATCATCATCCTCAAGTTTTCACTTTCTCCAAACCAAGCTTAAAAACGAGATCATTGTTATTATAAGTTAGCAAACTAACACGAACTTAAGTGGGCCAGTTATTCACTTAGACTCCCTTATTCCTAGGTGCATCTCTTATATTTTATTGTTGTCTTGAATGATCACGAGGATGCATTTTTGACTTATTTCGATAATTATTTAGGCTGAAAATAAAGTGAACGATTTAATCAATAGTTAGCTAAAGGACAAAATCTTTTAAAACTGCTTCTCGGGACCTCATAAAGTTCATATCTTGGCATAACTCGCTTCGCGATTTGAGACCTTTCTCGGACCGATATTTGGCAGCGACTTCATACTTCAAACCTTGAGAGACCTTCATGAAATAATGACCTTCTCTTCATAATAGGAATTTCTTCACTTGAAGTTTTGAGAGATTCATACTTGGACCACGACTTCTTCATTTTTCTCCAATCTTTATTTTGGATTTTGATATACAACGATCCGCCTCCTTTTAGGACTTGGATCTATTTATCCTCATACCTTGTTAGGGCCTTTTCGGATAGACTTCTCCATGACTTTTGGGGAGTTTTTGCTTTTCGTCCTATGTCTCGATCCTTCATATTGATTTTCGATAAATGATTCTTCACATCACTTGGGATCTTTAGCAACAAAATATAGTCCTCATGTCTTGTTAGGACCTTTTTGGACTCGCCAATCTTCGCATCCCGCTTCAATAAGTTATGCCTTGGCTATGAACTCTAATCCATACCGAGTAACTTTTAAACGATCTTGGGCTAGAAGCTAAGTAACTTTTCAAATCGTACAACCTTATTTATTGCAGATAAATTTATTAACAAGCGATGGGAGAATAGGCTTATAATTAACTCACATAAATTCACGAAAGAATACCAAACTTATAATTGGCTCTATCATCTCTCGTTCTCCACAATTTAAAATCTCAAAGAATGAGACTCGTGGATGCTTAGACTATTAAATCAAAGCTTTGAGTTTTCGAGTCATCTATAGGATCTTGCAAATTCTTAGGCTTTTTCAAGTTTAGAAATCGCGTTTTAAAGTTCCCTTGATAAACGAATCTCTAGGATCAATTATGGGAACTTGCGAAAAGTTCTTGTTCTTAACCCGTGAGAGTTAAGACTTTCGCGTTTTATAGCTCCCTATATAAAAGCCTAGCAAAACTTGACTTAAACACGTTAAGGATACTAGCTAGAGTAAACTTAGATACGTAAACTCGGGTTAAGTCAAAAGATTCACAACGTTTGAAAACTAAAACCACTTTATTAAAAATTTATTCTAGCAAAGAATGAAAATAACTATACAAAGGTAAAACTAATAGGCCAAAATAGATCAAAAATTTTGAAAAATGTCGAAAAATTGATTTTCCGGTTAAAATGAGGACAATACAAGGAAAAGGCCACTTAACTTTGATAGAAGTCCCCCCTAAACTTAACATAAACATTGTCCTCAATGTTTAAGCATGTGGGAGTAAACTCCCCTACACTTAGGACATTGTGCACTTGTTTAAATCTCGCTAAGGAAGAGTCAACTAAAGAGATTCCTATTTTAATATTGAGAAATATAAAATAGTGAATCGAAAAGAGTTTAGGATAGAACCGGGAAGAAGGGAACACGGAATCACGGTTCGTCAAAAGTCATCAAGAGTGTGTCTTTGAAGCTCTAATCCCTGCACATTATAAGAAAGAAAACAAGAAACACCACGGGCTCCCCCTACACTTATGGTAAAGATAGATAGATAATTGGGTTGCCTCCTAAAAAGCGCTTGTTTTTGTTAACCGAGTCACGAGCCTGACTCGTCCCCGAATTAAATGGTCCATGGGGAAGCCTCGAATGCAATACCGGGATCAAAGACCTTGTCCTCGTTCCCGGTTGACATCAACAAAGGAGAGGTGGGGGGATAAGTCTTGTATGGGAGAAAGGTTCTTTCAACATACGTATAGTATGTGAAATCATGATCCACGGGAGGTGGGGTGGGTAAAGTAAGCACATTGTCCTCCCCCAAAGACAATGGATGCTGAGCAAGCGGCAAAGCCGTAATGGTATCAAGCATGGCATAATCAGTGTCACCTCCCGGGTCAAAGCACTCATCCTCCGTGATAGTGGCTAAAGGGGAGGATGAAAGGTGCTCGGGAGGGGGACTTGGGTCAATACTTTCCTGCAGCAAATTATCAAAAATAATGTCCCCCTCCGTGTCATAATCATCAACACCTGGAGGGATGGAGTGGATATCGATTTCTTCTAGCAATGGGTCATTATCTTCAACGGGAGGAATAGATGGAAGCAAAGACTCGGAGAGAGGAGGAGAAGTCAACTCTTCGATTTGAGCAATAAGAAGGTGCACTTTCCGTAATCTATCGCGAAGAAGCACGTCTTCTACCTCATCCATAAGATCAAGTTCATCGGTGAACTTCTCGTAAGCCGGAGAGAATAAATCGTCATCGCCCGCATCTCCCGGTGGAGATTGAGAAATTTCAAAAGTGAAATTCTCATAGCGGAGAGAAGAATCGTCATCACTTGGATCGACGGCTTGCGTGAAAGCAACGTTGTCCTGAAGCTCCATAGCAGGTAAGTCACAAACCTCATCATCCAATACTTTGTCGAGACCAACATCACTAAGCTCATTAAACGAATCAAGATCCTTAGATGCAGTAGGAACATCGAGAGTAGGAGCAGCAACTTCAGAAGATGTGTTGAAAGTGCATACAACATCGTCGTCATCATCATCATAATAGTATTGATGCACAAGAGGAGGGGTATAATCACTAAGATTAGATACTTGCTCTTGTTGCAGTCGCTTTTCCTCCGCCAATGCTTCTATTGTTAGAACAACGGCTTCTTGAAGTTGCATAATGATGGAGTGTATTTCGTCGTTCAAGGTAGTGCGTTGAGGGTCAAGATTAATTTGCTGAGAGGATTGATGATTAAGGGTGTGATGTGAGGGCTCAATGTGTTGAAAACCTGAATTATAGCATGTGGCTCATAGTAGTTCATCGGTTGAGAAGAATTAGAAACCGGGTTTGGTTCATAATTATCCATTGGTGAAGGAAACTGAGGACACGGATTTTGCTCATAATAATTCATTGGTTGACAATAAGAGGTATCATGAGGACCCCCACAGTTGTTGCAAAACGGTTGAGGATAAAGACTGGGTGCGTCTTGTGGATAGTTATTATCATAGTCATAAATATACCCCAGTTCTTGCCCGTGACCATACGGGTATCGAACCGGGCACGAAACATTCCAATGAGAATCGATTCCACAATAGATGCACGAGGGAACAGGAGGTGGGTTCAAAAAGGACGAATTAGTCGAGTTGCACAAAGGACAAAATCCGAATTGTGTGTTGTCGATATCGTTTCCGCACCGCTCACATGTACACCATTGACAAGAGTTGTTCCCGTACAATCGTCTCCCACATCCGACGCAATGGACATAAGAATCCATAAAGAAAAATAGATGAGAAAGAAGAATATTTTTGGTGCAAAACTTTTGAAAAAGAAATGCTTTTTATGATTTTTCAAATGTTTTTGGGATTTTTGAAAATTTTTGACGCGAAAAATAACGTTCACAAGTGAACGGATCCCAAAAGCCAACGCGTCTCTCACAAAAAACCGTAAATCCTCACAAAAAGACCCGGCAGCGGCGCCATTTTAATGATAGAGATTTTACTAGTTGAAAAGTTCGTTTCTCGGAATCTCTTCGAATTGATCTCTGGTTAATTGTGCGACTCAGTTGTTCTTGGTGAATCAAATAAAAGAGTTGTTGTGACGCCCCCAAATTGGGTCAAATGCAGCGGAGGTAATATTTGGGTGTCACGTAGGTGGATCAACAGCAGACAGATTATAGAGCGACAGATAAAAGATTATCCTTACATTTATTACATGATTAAAAGTGCAAATGTTCTTAAAACAAGTCTTAAACAATATTCAGTAGTTTGAATTATTCCCCGGTTTATAAAACCCCAGATGAGCTTTATAAATGCAGCCTATCATGATACTTGACTCCATGCACACCAATACCTGCTTTAGTTTCCTGAGAAAACATGCTTAGAGAGTCAACATAAAGTTGGTGAATTCACAGGTTTAATTAAAATAAGTTTGGACATATAAACATTCACTGAAGTAGCAATGCACAAAGCATTAATACTTAAAAGTAATTACATTTCCATATTGCCCGAAACTGAAACTTGACAGTTAAGCCCTTAACAAATAAGGGCCCTTCGCCTTATCATTATCAAAGCACCCATAAATAATAATGTACTGACATGTGAAACATCTGTTGTCCTGGCCTAGGCACAGTGAGCATGACTCACCCAGATGGGGACGGTCAATCCCAAATAGATCTATTTATAACATTCAGGCAATTCAAAAATTCTAACAGTTTCGGATGCACGGGTCATGCGGGTTCATCTACAATAGGCATTGTAATCAAAAGTTTTGCAGTTCAGTTTACGTCCATAAAATAAAATATGTTGCATGTTTTCTTCCCCATAAAAGAGTTTAAAAGTTTGTCAATATAAAAGTGGGGCCATGAACTCACCTCAATAGTACAGCAATTAGTCAATAGATAAGTCTGATAGGGATGCTCACGATACAATCAACGACCTAAATAATTATAAGGTCTCAGTAAATGCATAATATAAATGCATAAAAGTTTCAGAATAAATCTGTACATGTTTAAACGGGTTTAAGTATTAAATAATAACACTTGAAATTTGTTCGTCGAAGTACAAGTTCTAATAGTATTTATTTTAGGTGTAAAATAAATAATAAGGTTTAATTAATTAATTCGCTTAATTAATATTTTGTACTTACGTTGTTATAAAACACTTTAAGTATTCATATAGGATGGTTTTATATATATTTAAAGCGATAGGAAAATAAATATAATTAATATATTTATTTTATAAGTTAACCATTTACAATTTATATTTAATATATAAATAAGGTTTATAAATGTATGACATTTATTTAAAATCCATGTTTACGTAAGATTTACATTTATTAAGTTATAGGTTTGAAAATAACAACTGTTACATTTATTTAAGTTTTACGTTTAAATAAATGACTTAAAATATATAAGGTTTTAAGGTTCGTAATAATTGTATAAAGGTACGTTTTAGTCCTTTTAAATAAACAGATACTCGCGATTAAATTACTTTTATACCCTTAGGGTTTCTAAATCTTTCAAGTATTTACAGTTTTGGTCCCTCCTAGTTACACGTGTAACTAGGGTTTCTTAAAGTTTCATAAAATGTCAATTTTGGTCCTTATAGTATGCGGCATATTCTAGGGCTTATAATAGTTTCACTTAATGGCAGTTTTAGTCCTTGAAGTTTCGGCTAGTATTAGGGTTTATTATAAGTTACAATTTTGCCCCCTAGGGCTTGTTTATGTTTCGGCTTTAGGCAGGTTTAGTCCCTAGGGTTGCTTAAGATTTTATTAAGTTTAGTAACTTGACACTATTAGTCCCTAATGTTTATTTTAGGTCACGGCTTGTGTCCAAAATAGTCCTTAGGCTTTCCAAAGTTTACACAACTCACCCTAGTATTTTAGTAATCTCTTTTTAGTCCCTTTTAACTTTACAAAGTTTCGGATATGTGCAAAACACACCCTTGGACTCTCGGCATGTTTTTAAAAGTGGATTAAAGTTTATGTTTTTGAAATACCAAGTTCTATACTTATTCATTTAGCTCCCTTATACTTTATAAATTTACAATTTAGTCCAAAAGTATTATATAAGCTATTTTTAATCCGAAAACTTATATATATATTGTTTTAGTTTCAAAACTTCTTAGATCTATTATTTAAATCCAAAATGATTATAGATCTATATTTTTAATAGGTAACTTTATAAAATCATAACTTTGACACTAAAAGTCTTATAAAACATTTATTTAATAAAGATGATTATTTATCTAGGAAAAGTATTATAGTGAGCTTAAACTAATCCTATAAGGCCTAATAGTGATCTTAATATTTTAAGGCACCTAATAACATGAAGCTAATATTTCTAGTTATATCTAAATATTACAAGGTCACTCAAAATCATCATATGAGCTTTAAAGCTCACGTCCCATTTTATTTGCATGGTTAGGTTTTCATGATTTTATAAGTTAAACAAGGTCATGTTGATGTGTTCTTCCAAGTTGACAAGTTTTTACATCAAGTTTTACTATATATAAAAATTAGCCGTGGGTTTTACCTTGGTTTTTAGGGTTTCATGTTTGTTTAAATGTTAACTTTACCATAATAAACATGTACACATAAATATATATGAATGTAATGTATTGAAAAAGATAGGTTTTAACTTGGACTTACTTGTTTAGTTAGGTTTAGGAATGATATGAGAATAGGTAGAAACAAGTGACAAGCTTTCAACAATGGAGGTCTAGGAAAACAAATGCATGCCGTGGGCTTCAAGTGAGGCGTCTAGGGCTTCTTTGTTGCTTCAAGGATCAAGGTTTCTTGTAGGTTGAACTTAGGATTAGCCTTTAGGTTGTAGAAGACATAGTATGGATGTAGTAGTAAACTTTGGAGGTTTAAAAATGATGGTGAAGGTGTTGTAACCGTGAGTTGAGAGAGAAGAGAGTGAATTGGAGAAAATGTTTTGTGTTGTGTGAAGTGTGTGTGTTTGCCACGGCTTAAGAAGAGAGAGGGACAAGATTTTGCAAATCATGTACCTAGTACCCAAGATCTTAGAAGATATTGGTTGGATTTGAAATATCTTCCAATTATTTGACACATGCCTAAACTAGAAAGTCCACTTTCTTCCCATTTGGTTTGTATCCGTGTGTTTGTAAGTCAAAGGGAGGACAAAAGTTTACACTGAGTGTGTAAGTGAGCTTGTAAGGTAAAAGTATGGGGTTGGTAGGAAAAAGTATGCTTATGCATGCAAGTGTGTAAGTAAGCATGGTCATTATAGGGTTTTAGTGGATTAATCACTTGAGTACTCACTAGCTAGTTAGCAATTGATGGTATTATGGGCATGCATATATGTACACGTCTAACATATGCTTGGGGAAGGGTTTTGGGTAAATTTTGCCAAGTGTTGTATGATAATAATAGTCTTTGTATATTATTATAGGTACTTGTGGTGTTGTAGGTATTTTTGTTGAAGCTTTTAGATAATTTAATGAAAGTGTATAAAATATATCATTGTAAGTATTTACTTGAAGAAAATAAATAAATGACACTTGTTAAAATAGTGTACATTATATTTAGAGTGTTAGGTGTTTATTCCTTTCAAGTATTATATGTAAATATATACATATAAAAATAATTCAAGTACTTAATAAATAAATTAAGTAAGGTTACTTATCTTAAAATATGTACTGAGGTGATGAGTTCATTAATACATCAGGTGGCCAGTCAGTTGCCAGAGTAGTCAATACATGACTAAAGGTCCACATAAATATAAAATAAATGGGATAAATAATATGACAAAAGGTATATGCTTAATAATAAAACATAGAAAGGTGAAATTATATAAATTTCATAAATAAGTAGTACAACAGTTGACAAAGTCAATAAGGTAAAATCAGGGATTTTACAGTTGTCGTTGTCTAAAACTAATTAAAAATAAAGACTTGGAACAAATAAAATAAAGACGGTAAAAAGAAACAACAATGAAAGATTAAAACTTGACGAAGAGTAAATGACGAGAAATTAAAAGCAAGAAAGGTAAATAACTCAAACTTAAACTTAAACTAAAAGGAAAACAAGTAAAAGTATAAATACAGAAAAAGGCGGGAAAAATAAAGCTTAAAAATAAAAACTGGAAAAACTCATTCGGAATAAAACCTTTATCCGGAATAAACATGCTATTCGGAATAAAGTTCTACTCAGAATAAAAAGACTACTCGGAATAAAGTTCTACTCGGAATAATAGTTCTATCCGGAATAATCGTTCTATCCGAAATAATCGTTCTATCCGGAATAAAGGTTCTATCCGGAATAAATGAATATTCTGAATAAACACTCTATCCTGAATAAATGAATATTCCGAATAAACACTCTATACGGAATAACCTAACATTCCGAATAAAGGATTCTATTCGGAATAATCAATATTCCGCATAGAGGACAGTGGAAAGCAGTTGATCCGAAATACTGGCGAAAGAAACAGTAAACATGAACAAGAAACAGGGGATGAAGAACAAAGCACGAATTTGATCTTTTCTAACCAAAACAACCCAAAAGATTAAACCAAAACAACCACAAAGCATCAAATAACAATAATCAATCAAAACAAATCAACAAAACTAACAAACAAAGCCGAATCAATCAAAACCCACTTGATCAAAACCATAAAAATTCAAGAACATGAACTATGAAGATGAAGAACAAATCAAACAAGAAAGGTAGAAGGAGATTGAACAAGAAAAGTAAAGATTCAACAATAATTAAATGTAAACTTACTTGGAATTAAAAGGAATTTAAAGGTGCATAACATGAAATTAAGGTGCATCAAAATTAAAGTACAGGAAATGAAAATGGGGGAAGGATGGGTTGTCAAGCCACCAACCACTTTGAAAATGAAAACATAACAATCTATTTATATGGAGATTAGGGAGGAGCTTAGGAAGCTTCCTCCCTCTTTCTTCTTTTCCTTAATTGCACACATAAGCCCTTGTCTTCTTAATCTTTTGTTAATCTTGGACTTTAATGCCTTTGTCTCGGGATTTCTTTGAACTCGTCTCGTAATTCTACAATAAATTAGACTTGAGTTCTTTGGCTTTTAGTAAACTTCCGTCTTTTTACTTTTTCTTCGATATATCTTCAGAATTGGTCTTGAACTTCCGTTCTTTTTCCACTCTTGATCTTTCGACTTCATCTTTCGTCTTTTTCTTCGATAAAAGCCCGTGAATGCCGTGTTTTCTCCACTTTTCACATTTTCATCCTAAATCACAACAAAAACACAAACCACACATAATTCCGACATAAATGACATAAAATACACGTTTTGGCTCGGTTATAATTGTAGTTAAGTGGTAAAAAGGATGGGTGTTTTCACACCTATCACCTCCATCGCCTTAATATCAGTCAACTGACGAATCAAGTCTTGACGCCTAAACCGTAAAGCATCACAACCCCCATTCCGATCTAATTCACTATCAATATCCCGAATACCAAGAATAAGAGCCTGTTAAGAAGACGACAATTTCTTACTCTTATCTTTAATCCATAGCCGAATACAACCCTTTAACTCTGGCAGTTGTTTTTAAAACGTACCATACCATTCGTATCCGAATGAGAAAAAGCGCGCCACGTCTGTTCGACCATCTCGTCAAAACCAACATAGCTAAACCAGGAATGATAAAACCGAGACGAACTAGGACCAAAATCCAATCTAAGCTCATGAAGAAGAATCGGACGATATCCGATAAATGCCGATTAAGACAACGATGTAATAGAAGGAAATAACGAAATAATACCTTCTGAAATAAGGAACCTATCAAGATTACTCATTTTATCGGCCGAAGGATGAGACCAAGTAAACTCATACCCTTCCATTTTAACGTCTACCAGCCCCGAAGCCAAAATGAACTGATCAAATAATCTTAAGCTTGAAGGATTAAACCAAGAACCACGCCTTTCGTCTTTGTTACGGACCTCGCTAAAATCCCCCATAATTATTACCTCCCTATTCCAACGTCTTAACATTATAGATAAATATTCCCATAACATTCTTCTATATAAAGGTTGTTGCTATCTTTACATTATTCGGAATCCACGTATCATAAATTGCAACAAAGTTGTCTGAGATCGTAACATGATCTTTCTTGAAAACAGTCGCCTCCCAAATGCACAAAATACCACCAGAATTCCCTAAAGAATCGCTACTTACATAGTCATAGTTAGAACTTCCTCACAAAAATTTTGTATCCATGTGTGAAATCCTCTCCATCTTTGTCTCCTGTATACCAATAAAATTGAGTTTATTTTTACATACTAACTCCTTAATCCACTCGTTTTTATTCTTGTTGCCAAGACCTTGAATATTGATGGACATAATATTCATTTGAACTACACTTATTCTCCTTGATTCCCAATAATATCTTCAATATCATTCTCACAACCCTCCATCGAATACCCCATAGCCTGTCCTACCCGAATTACCTCCTCCAAAAAATTCAAAACAGATCCTCCACTTTTTATCTCCCTCCGCCTACTGCAATCTTATGAGCCATCCTGCACATCTTGTGAAATATTCATCACCTTAGCACTGATTTGTGGTGACACCTCATGATCTACATCGTCTCCATTCTCCTTACAACTCCGATATGTATCCTTTATTGCCTTTGAAACCTCAGGAGTAAAACTCGGAGGATTAGGCAATGATGAACTGGATTTTTGCATTGCCTCATTTTTAGTAGCTTTCTTAGCCAGTAACTCATACACCTCGATCGGATCATCAGATTGTTGTTCTTCATTATCATTATTTCACTCCTTTGGTGACACATGATTATCACCAAAAATAGTTTCATCAACTCCTTCATCAGCACTAGCATTTGAATCATCATCTTCCGCTCCATGTATGGATTCGTCAACCAAATCATCTCCCTCTCTTCACAAGGTAAGAAGCTAGGATTCCATGTAAACAATTCTTTTGCCCGAACCCAAAAATATTACCTTTAACAATAATTTTAAACATTTCAAAAATGGATGTAGGTGATTTTGTCAGAGTACACATACGCTTACGTCCAAAAGAAGATTCAAATTTATCTTCAATATTCAGCCTATCCCCCCATTTCTTCCCAATTCTAGAAAATCTATTACGAGACCAAGCATACAAAGGTACCCCCTCAATGTCAACCCATACTATACGCTCCTCGCTTACAAACTCCTGTAAAACATCTTGAATAACTAGAAACCAAGATTTCACCCCTGTATGAGTCATCATATTAGTCTTGGAACCTACATTATTAAACTCACATAGCACCCAAAGTCCCCCAAGTTAAGATAACTTAACATTAAAAAAGCCCTCATCAGACAGTATAGTCGGAAGATTGGGAATAGAATTGAAATCTTTGACTTTACCCATTACACATTTAGAGAAGTTCCGTTCAACCATACATGAGTCCTCTAAAACCAAAGTAGGTGAAGATAACCTAGACTCGCCATTAACAGCATTCATAAACGATCTCCCAATACTTCTGGTTGTTGAACACCGGGATGAATATTCGAGTACCCAGCAACCCTAGTCGATCCATTAAAAGGAGGAAAACTAGTTTTATCTGTGAGACCCCTAGAATCTGACATGGAACAACTAGGCAACGAGGGGGTAACACGTCATAGCACAAGAAAAAATGAATTACAGTTGACACAAAGCTGGTGTAATAAAAACATGTACATTACATCGTAAAAGATCAGAGTTTTACTACAAAGGTCCCAGAGTTTTAAAAGCGGAAATCTATTATTTCATCATGGTTTATAACATATGGTTGCTAAAAAGATAGAATAAGCTTATGACAGTTTTTACTAAAAACAGTCTTTTAAAAAGCATCACAGAAATCTCCAAGCTGCGATAATATCATGCGGGCTCCCATCCAAGCAAAGCTAAGTAATAATACCTGAGATTAAACATGTAAAATCGTCAACATAAAGTTGAGTGATATTCATAGGTTTAGCAATAAAGGTGTGGAACACACTCATTCATTTGTAAACACGAATTAGGGAAAATGGTTATGTATAGTAACCATCGTCCGAAATTATTATTATTATTGTAGTTCAGTTCATGAACCGAAGCTTAACTCAATGCAAGTTCCTCTAGGGAGTATTCAGCCTAAATACTCAAGTATAAACAAATATTAGTGCGTCAAGGTAATCAGAAAAGGGATAGTCAATCCTGATGGATCCACCCACAATATTCGCGCTTCACGCAATGCACACATGATAATTGACGGTTCATGATCAGGAGAGGAAACTCAAGGCTAGACTAAAAAGCAATAATAATATCGAAAGTCTGGAAAGCATACACGTTCTGGTAGCATACAAGTTTCTGATAGCATACAGTTTTTAAATGGTTGTGTTCCACCATGTAAAATCTCACCCCGTGTTTAGAAACCATGTATAAGTAAAAAGGGGCTATGAACTCACCTTAGCCATGAGGTAACTGCATCACGGTACTCAAGAGCTGAGTATAAACGATAGTGGTAAAACGATCACCGACGATATGGATGCCCGGGAAACACGAAAGCCGCAACCTATCAAAATAAGGCGCGCGTTAAGACTCAAACTCAAGTATCGATATGTACCAAATATAATATGACTCAAGTATTTTCAAAGTATTCACGTTTCAAAACCATTGACACGAACCAAATGAATCCATACTAACCCAATTATCCAACACTACCCGTTTTAACACTTGTACACTTGAAATGGACCCGTCATAAGACGCCAAGTTAAAGCAAGTCAAACTATCCCTTTACCTTACTCGGACCTGTAGCTAAGTCATTTATATAATGACTAAGCACTTGAGTAAGTCACCATGTCCAATAGTGAATACTCAAACTCACGCCACACGAGCATTGAACTACGTGTCCAATATAAATCAGCAAGTACACTCCGAATGTACACACCGATCTACCCTATCTAGGCTTGTATGATTTAGATGAAAATCGGTGTCAATGTCACTTATAACCTTTATAAGACCTCACCAAAGTTTGAGCCAAAGTTCACACTTTAAAACCCATCAGCTCGACACTATACTCGACCCTAAAATTTGGGACAGGATTGTATACTTGTTGTATAAAACCGTTTAGACCACTTTAAAAGTACTATTTTGACAATCCGCCTTTTAAACCCACTAATAGACTCATAATATTAGGTTTATAAACTTTGAAAACCAGTATTAGCATTTATCTAACCAAGCCTAAAGTCCCTGAGAGTCGACCCAAAATCAGCCACAATTTCGGATTGTGCCGACTTGCGTCTCCCGATACACGAATACTAAAACTAGCATAACTTTTGACTCGTAATGAGTTAGAAGCTCTATCTTATACCAAAACGAGCGTCTCGGAAAACTCTACAACAAAATCAAGTAATCTCAGCCTATCACAAATCTTAAACCCAAGAAAAATCAGCCTAAACCCATTGATGTAATATATACTTTAGAAAATCATAGAAAAATATTCTTTGGACCCAAATCCACCATGATCCATACCTCTACTATTACTCTAGTACCAAACCCATCAACCAAACACTCCTATAACACTTGCATGACAAATTAACAAAAATCCAAGATCAAAAATAAAACTTTTTAACAAGAAAACATGATGATGCTACCTAGATCATCACATGAATGATGATTTAAACATAAATCAACTATGGAATCATAAAATCTTAATAACTTGATGCATGTGTGAAAATTTAGTATCAAAAGAACCATAAGATCATTTGGAACAAGGGAATTGGATTATTTTTATCTAGAAATTAAATTTGAGGGGTGTTTTGGGTTGTTTAGGGTGGCGGTAAAATGGAGGATGAAGGAGGGTGGAGTTTTGTTTCATGAGTGTGTGTTTTTTGTAAAGTAAAATGAGTGCTACTTTAGGGAAAAATGAATATACATATTAGTGTTAGGTAGTGGAGGGACTAATATTGTCAAGTTTGAAACTTGTGGACTTAAAAATAGTTAATAGTTTAAAGGGTAGAAAATGACTATTAGTCAATCTTGAAAATATTTACGGGGCTCGGGTTTCGTAAAAATACTTTTTAAAAGTTACAATGCATCATAAATATGATTATATGATTTCCCGAAACGACTTAATACGTAACTAAAACGAAATCATCGAAAATATTAATTATCGAAATAATCGATAATAAAATGTAAAATTTTGGGCATCCGTCGGGATCGTGATTCACTATGAATTCTCATTGTACATTGATTTTGACTAAACTCGTTGTAAAATGTACACGTGTGATTTTAAATCAAAAAATTTGATTTAAATAAATATAGAAAAATAAAATAAGAATTTTATAATTCCATATGAAGTATTTATCAATAATCAGAAAATACTTAAAAAGTATAATTTATTAAAATTATCATGATCTCAGGATTTACATATAAAAAATTCAAGAAAATGAAATACGTTGGAAAATATCAAAAACACGAATAAAAGAATAAAATTATGTTGGGAAAGTACGAGTTCTTACAGTCTTCCCACCTAAAGGAACTCTGGTTCCTCAGAGTTCTCCTGGAAATAGTAGAAGATGCAACAAGAGGAGGTACAAAGTGTAGAACAAATTCGTTGCTTCCCAGGTAATTTCTGCCCCATGGCGAACCTTAACAATTGGAATTCAATATGCTTCAGTTCCTTAACTCCTTTTCGAATGAATTTTTCAAACTCGGATTAAAATAATAACCTTTCAGTACAGAGAAATATTAGGAGATCAAATGAACACAAGAAACGCTTAAACGGACAAAGTGCGTTAAAATGAATCAAGGTTGTTAATCTACAAGGAGTCGCAAATCGTGCAGCGGTAAAACATGACAATCTTAAAATGTAACAATCCAGTTACAAAAGAAATAGAAGGGAATAATGAATTACATATGATCATTTAAAATACATGCTGTCAAAATCAGTTGTCTGGGATTTTGATATTACTTTAAAACTCAGTTTAAGTATTTCCTTGATTAAAAGAAAATTTTACAAGGTGTAGTGATTTAGAATCAAAGTAACTATATTTAGTAAGTAGGTTGTTGCTATATCTTTTTTTCTTGATCAGGATTTTCAAAGCAAAACTAGAACAATTCAAAATAGTTATCCTGGTCGGCTTAAGAACTTTTGGATGACTGTATGAAATTATTGTTAAAACTCAGGGTTATCGTTACCATTATAAAAATCAGGTTTTCCAAGTTATTTAGAATCATTGTTAGAAATTATAAACTAATTAATAATTTCATTATATTGAAGGTAAAGTATGATAAAATCAATTACTTTAAAAGATACAGCCTGATATATTCTGGTTTTCAAAAGGTGACAAGACAGCAAAGAATATGAATCATATAAAGGTCAACAATTTGTATGCGAGCAATAACACAAGGGAATATAACGAAAGTCGTATCAATTCTATTAACGAACATGATAGAATAGACGCGTCGATGATAAAAATAATATGAAACAAAGGATTATAGCAAGTCATCACTTCTTGAGTGCAGTTGGTGTCACCAACAACGGCTTATTAAGTTCTCGGTGGTCGATACACGATCGAAAGAAAAAAGCCACACAATAAATTTTCGGATAACAGAAAATTCTTAAGAAGTTACTTGAGAGGAATTCCAGTAAAATGAACATCATTAGAAATGAGAGGCGAAATCAATACGTGGTTCACACGAATGAATTTCAAGACGATGAACTCTAACACACATAATGACGGATACACGAAATCATTAATCACTTCCAGTCAGAACTCACTATTCGCGTCCAGAGATGTTTTGAATGTCTACCAAAAGAGATAGAGAAGGTTGATCGATGTAGAAGCATATCAACGTTGAAACTTTCAAGTTTGGTATTAATGGTAAGAAATTAGACAAGGGGTAACGAGAATTATATCACGAAGGAAGATGAGATAACAAGTAAAACTAAGGTCGTTGAGTAAGGAATTATGTACTTGGGGCATGTACTTTGTTCAAGAAAAGGTAAGGGTTCATAGGTGTATGTTGTGAATTGGTGCTACTCGCATAAGATGTAAAAGTTTTCAAAACTATTATTTTATATAACTTTTTAAGGAACATAATTAAAAAAGTTGATTCTTGGTCAAATTTTTAAGACGACTACTATTCAGCCTTGCATGACTCGTTTTAAATTACGCATAGGTGATCAGGCCATGCATAATTTAGGACTAGCATGCTCAGCTTCGTCAAATCAGTATTACATATCATATGATTTAAAGTAGGTATATAATAGCATTTGTAAAAACAGGAATCAAAATAACATATGAAACTTTTCGTCAATAAGTTACTGGCTATCTGTTTAAATCAACAACTTGTATTGTTACAAGGGTTCTTTACAAGACCATAGTAGAACAATATGTGGAAATACATTGTAAAATTAATATAAATTAATTTTATAAGATAACCTTCAAGTATTTAATAATGCCTAAGTGGAACATTTTGTAAAATGTTTCGCAAAGTTTGAGCTTATATGGTAACTTATAAAATAGCGAGTAGGTTACAGGAGGGTAATGAATAGTAGTTCAAGAGAATCAATGAAACGGTTACAAGGTGATAAGGTTTCAAGAGGTTTAGCCGGAATCGTCATGAGACACGTTCCAAGATGTTAACGAATGATGTGAAAGCAAGAACTTCAATCCTCAGCCAAAATCAGTGGTACGGTAGAAGAAATGAAAGACAATGTAGAATGACGAATAACTCATAAATAAAAGAATGGAATAAGGAATCCATATGTGTTCACATCGTAATTTATTTGACAAAATACACTTTTAAGAAAACTAACTTATCAGTTTTCAATTGATACAATTACTCCGAAAAGTTCTATTTTTAAACGTTTTCAAATGTAATCAGTGTTCTTAGTTGTAAAATATCATTAGTTAAAGTGTTGCGAGCTCAAACGAACTTAAAATAAATGCTTCAATCTATATTTTTAAATTCTATCAGTTTTGATCTTTTTAGTCAACTTTGACTTTTGGGTTTGACTCTTGGGTTTGACTTGACCAATTAACTCGCTAAATGATATTCTAAGACTCGAAGTCTAATGTAATTTGGTGTAAAACGATGTTTTGGACAACTTTCTAGTTTTACTCGAGACTTGAAACGGATTAAAAATGGACGAAAATGTCCTTGCATTAAATCTGTCAATAAAATGATATTTTAGAATTATTCAGAACATGACTTCTTGGATTTTACAATCTCAAATGAGCGTAACTTGCTCGATTTTAATGTTTACTGGTAAAATATTATGTCCTAAACGAACTTCTCAACAGGTAGAAATATATATTTTATGTCTAAGTTATAAAAATATTCTCGACACTGTTAAATTTCCTGTAAAGTTTCTGTACAAAGTATATTTGAAATTAAATCCAACTTCATAATAACCCAGAACTAATGTACACACAAGACTTGTGGATTCCATAAAGACGAAAAGAATAAATTGTATAATTAATCATGTAAAGAAAACACAATATAGAAATGGTTCAAGAATGCTAACGATAAATCTAAGAAATCAAAAACGACACATGACATCCGTGTCTTAGATATCATAATGCAATGCAGGAAGGTCTCTAGGCGGTATGATTTTTCAAAATCACAAGACATATCTAGAAAGAAACGGAACATTAACAATTCGCACTCCTAGAGCGAGGAGGTTAAATGAAAGGGAGGGTACAAGTTTATAGAAGTAGAATTGTATTCCAAACAATCGCCACATAATAGAGGATGAATTACAAGATGATGATGATGTTTTCAAGGTACAAATGGACGTTGTAATTCGAAACCGAAACGTATATTGGTCAATGAAATAAAATGTAGTCCATGTACAGTTGTCGTATAAAACGGTGACGTAAAGGTCAATCAAGATTTCGAAAACCCATGATATTATTCAGTACTGATTCAACGAATGCTTTGAGATGTGTGACTCGCACGATTTCCTTTAGTCTTTCTGGGAGACACATTGAGCTACACAACGGTCTATAGACTAGACATTCAATTCATCCAATCACGAATGGCCGGAAAACAACTTGGATATCTAAATAGATATTTTAAAGGAATTAAACAATGAAAGCAACACGCACGGTAGTAGAATGAAAATCGAAAGTTTCATCGAAAACAACACTTATTCAATCCCGAACAATGGTATCACGAGAGTATGCACAACATGTAACGGTGAGTTGAGAAAAATAGACGGTTAAAAAAGAACGAGTATATGAGGTCAGTCGTATCACGCATAAACAAGATAGCAATAGTACTCAGAAAATTGAGTAGGAAAAGTCAGCAGCATACGCGCTCCGATTACAAGTATGTAACGTCATGACAATATAAAATCATTGTAACAGATCAATTCACAAGAACAAGAATTTAAGAAATATAGTATAGGCAGATGTAATCATAGTAATATCGAATGATATTTCATGAAGCACATAGGCTTTGAAAAGTCATAGTAATTATCGTCATTATAATAATGTAATATTTCAACATGTAATCAAGAGAATAAATACTACAATGATAAATTAAAAGTAAATAATAAGGATTTGAGAGTTACCCGCGCAGATATCGAACAACTTTGGCAAATTCTGTGTTTGACACATAAAACCTGAAATTTTTGAACTTTCGGTTATAGACTAAGTTTTGAAAACGACTCGGTTCCCTATAACCCTCTGATACCAATCTGTGAGACCCCTAGAATCTAACATGGAACAACTAGGCAACGAGGGGGTAACACGTCATAGTACAAGAAACAATGAATTACAGTCGGCACAAAGCTGATGTAATAAAAACATGTACATTACATCGTAAAAGATCAGAGTTTTACTACAAAGGTCCCAGTGCTTTATAAGCGGAAATCTATTATTTTATCATGATTTATAACATATCGTTGCTAAAAAGATAGAATAAGCTTCTGACAGTTTTTACTAAAAACAGTCTTTTAAAAAGCATCATAGAAATCTCCAAGCTGCGATAATATCCTGCGGGCTCCCATCCAAGCAAAGCTAAGTAATAATACCTGAGATTAAACATGTAAAATCGTTAACATAAAGTTGAGTGATATTGATAGGTTTAGCAATAAAGGTGTGGAACACAAGCATTCATTTGTAAACACGAATTAGGGAAAATGGTTATGTATAGTAACCATCGTCCGAAATTATAGTTATTATTGCAGTTCAGTTCATGAACCGAAGCTTAACTCAATGTAAGTTCCTCTAGGGAGTATTCAGCCTAAATACTCAAGTATAAACAAATATTAGTGCGTCAAGGTAATCGGGACGGGGATAGTCAATCCCGATGGATCCACCCACAATATTCGCGCTTCGCGCAATGCACACAGGAAAATTAACGGTTCATGATCAGGAGAGGAAACTCAAGGCTAGACTAAAAAGAAATAATAATATCGAAAGTCTGGAAATCATACACGTTCTGGATAGCATATAGTTTTTAAATGGTTGTGTTCCACCATGTAAAATCTCACCCCGTGTTTAGAAACCATGTATAAGTAAAAAGGGGCTATGAACTCACCTTAGCTATGAGGTAAGTGCTTCAAGGTACTCAGGAGCTGAGTAGAAACGGTAGTGGTAAAACGATCACCGACGATATGGATGCCCGGGAAACACGAAAGCCGCAACCTATCAAAATAAGGTGCCCGTTAAGACTCGAACTCAAGTATCGATATGTACTAAATATAATATGACTCAAGTATTTTCAAAGTATTCACGTTTCAAAACCTTTGACACGAACCAAATGAATCCATACTAACCCAATTATCCAACACTACCCGTTTTAACACTTGTACACTTGAAATTGACCCGTTATAAGACGCCAAGTCAACACAAGTTAAACTGTCCATTTACCTTACTCGGACCAGTGGCTAAGTCATTTATATAATTACTAAGAAGTTGAGTAAGTCATCATGTCCAATAGTGAATACTCAAACTCACGCCACACGAGCATTGAACTACGTGTCCAATACAAATCAGCAAGTACACTCCGAATGTGCACACCGAGCTACCTTATCTAGACTTGTCCGATTTAGATGAAATTAGTGTCAGTCTCACGTATAACCTGTATAAGACCTCACCAAAGTTTGAGCCAAAGTTCACACTTTAAAACCCATCAGCTCGACACTATACTCGACCCTAAAATTTGGGACAGAATTATATACTTGTTGTATAAAACCGTTTAGACCACTTTAAAAGTATTATTTTGACAATCCGCCTTTTAAACCCACTAATAGACTCATCATATTAGGTTTATAAACTTTGAAAACAAGTAGTAGCATTTATCTAACCAACCATAAAGTCCCCGAGAGTCGACCCAAAATCAGCCACAATTTCGGATTGTGCCGACTTACGTCTCCCGGTACACGAATACTAAAACTAGCATAACTTTTGACTCGTAATGAGTTAGAAGCTCTATCTTATATCAAAACGAGCGCCTCGGAAAACTCTACAATAAAATCAAATGATCTCAGCCTATCCCAAATCTTAAACCCACGAAAAATAAGCCTAAACCCGCTGATGTAATATATACTTTAGAAAATCATAGAAAAACATTCTTTAGACCCAAATCCACCATGATCCATACCTCTACTATTAAACTAGTACCAAACCCATCAACCAAACACTCTTATAACACTTGCATGATAAATTTAACAAAAACCCAAGATAAAAAATACAACTTTTTAACATGAAAACATGATGATCCTACCTAGATCATCACATGCATGATGATTTAAATATAAATCAACCATGAAATCATAAAATCTTAATAACTTGATGCATGTGTAAAAACTTAGTATCAAAAGAACCACAAGATCATTTGGAACAACGGACTTGAATTAGTTTTAGCTAGAAATTAAATTTGAGGGGTGTTTTAGGTTGTTTAGGGTGGCGGCGAAATGGAGGATAAAGGAGGGTGGAGTTTTGTTTCATGAGTGTGTGTTTTTTTTGTAAAGTAAATTGAGTGATAGTTTAGGGAAAAATGAATATATAGTAGTGTTAGGTAGTGGAGGGACTAATATTGTCAAGTTTGAAACTTATGGACTTAAAAACAATTAATAGTTTAAATGGTAGAAAATGACTATTAGTCAATATTGAAAATATTTACGGGGCTCGGGTTTCGTAAAAATACTTTTCAAAAGTTACAATGCATCATAAATATGATTATATGATTTCCCGACATGACTTAATACGTAATTTAAACGAAATCATCGAAAATATTAATTATCGAAACAATCGATAATAAAATGTAAAATTTTGGGCGTCCGTCGGTATCGTGATTCACTAGGAATTCTCGTTGTACAATGATTTTGAATAAACTCGTTGAAAAATTTATGCGGGTGATTTTAAATCAAAAACTTTGATTTAAATAAATATCGAAAAATAAAATAAGAATGTTATAATTTCATATGAAGTATTTATCAATGATCAGAAAATACTTGAAAAGTATAACTTATTAAAATTATCATGATCTCAGGATTTACATATAAAAAATTCAAGAAAATGAAATACCTTAGAAAATTTCAAAAACACGAATAAAAGAATAAAATAATACTAGGAAAGTACGGGTTCTTACATTATCAACCATAAGTTTATGGGGTCTATCAAAACGGACCTGATTCGCATACAATGGTGGCGACCAATCCATATAGTACACAAATTCTGCACGAGGCGATCAGTATTAGCCACCTTAATGAATCTAACAAAAACAAATCTCTTTCCTGCCTTCTATTTTTTGAACGGAATAATAACATTCACTACTGTCCCATAAGCACTGCATTCCTTCCATAAACCCCTTGAAATAACAGAATCGGGGAAGTTTGTCACATATATCGAGTGAGAGATCTTCTGAGTAAGATCTTCGTTGGAAAGCCTATTATTATTAAACATAGTGACGCTCCCAAAAGAAAAAAGAAACAAGAACAAATTTGGATTGAAGGGAAATCTGAAACCCAAAAGCAATTTGAAACCACCCTAAATATAACGTCAAAACAAATAGAGAGAAATATCAAGCCCTAATAAAAACGCAATACCACACGAGCCAACTGATCACAAAGACGATAGGGTAGACGAATCTGACACCTATCGCTTATCACAAATTGGTTGATGAGGTATTGTTAATAACCAGGAAAGAAATCACCATACCCACGGATGAATTGATCACAAAGCAGGAAGGTAGACGAATTCGAGGCCTAAAGCTTATCATAAATTCGCTGATGGGAAATTGATGAATTCAGGAATGATACATTAACGATATTCATTAAAACGAAGATAAACAAGGCTGGATCAAAAAAGACTTAAGGGGATCTAATGGGTTTTAAATCACTAACCAAGGAATCAAGGATAAATGAAAAAACACATCCTAAATCGAATGTTAACTATACTAGGAAGGATTGAAAAAAAGAATTAATTAATTGAAAGGTGGTTGATGTTCGATTCAGACCTTATGTGCCGCCGGTCTATGGAATCAAGCCGGAGACATTTTTTTGAATTGCAGTTAGAGTACTACAGCCATTCATGTGATTGGTTTTGAAAAAAGAATTAGTTAATTGAAAGGTGGTTTTGAATTATGGTTTTTGTTTTTATACATATGTTTTTATTAATGAGTTTATTATTATAAAAATAATAATTTTATACACATTCAAGTTTTTCAAATCAAGCTCAAGGTTTTATCAAGCCTTATCAAGCCAAGCTCAAGCCTAGATTGTTAAAGCTTGACAAGCTATCAAGCCAAGCTATCAAGCCAAGCTATCAAGCCAAGCTCAAGCTACACTTATATTATCAAGCCAAGCTCAAGCTCAATAAAGCTTGAGCTCGACTTGACTCCATTACACCCCTACTTATAGTACACATAATCTAGCTTCAAGCTAAGACTAATTACTACTCTTATACGATTGTGGGAGGTGTGTTGTATGGGGTTTACTACGATAACTAATAGTTTATTAATTTCCTTATCTTTTGGCGGGAAAAGAAAAAGACCGCGTGTGTGTACGTGGCTAATATATTTACATAGTTGTTATCGCCTCATTATATCTTTTTATTGTTTTGGGCTACCAAAAAGATCGAGAAAAAACCACACACACTTTATCATGAAAACTATTCTGCTTCTTTTTCATGATTTCTTGACTTTGTTCGTTGCCCCCATCTTGATGGGTTAGTGACGGTCATCTTACAGTTAATTGTCTCCCCCAATGGCGAATCCTTAGTGGGTTTGTGGTTTCTCTTGACTACGACCGTTGCCCTCAATATTTGATGGGTTGGCGACATCCAACGGGCTCTTGATTATGGAGATTTGATTTTTGGTTGGCTGAGGTGAATTGTTGAATTAGGGTTAGTGTTTTGGATTTTTTTCCAATTGGTTGCGCCGATGGTGTTTTGCGGGTTTGCGATGCAATTGTTATTGTGCCTCAGGTAAGAAACCCTAATAATTACTTATATATGTTCTATGAAGGTTTATTGTGATGGGGTTTCCTAAAGTAACTAATTCTTTAATTCGTTTAGTTTATTACAAATTTTGTTCGCTTGGGATTTTGGTAGATTGTGTGTGTTTTGACTTATTGATAAATTGTGTTAATTGTGTTCTTTTCCAAATGAAGAAAGATATATGGCTTTTTGTTGATTGAGATGGATAGTTGAAATCAAAATAAAAAATTGGGAATTTAAACGAACCAAAAAACCCAACAAAAAGAAACAAAAAAATGGGAATTCATTTGGGATTTTGGTAGATTGTGTTAGCTGAGTTGTGACTAATTGGGATATGCTCCATATCCACTTTGTTGATATTGGTTTCATGGCAATATATAGGCGAGATAGCACGTATCTTGGCTGAGAAACGTGTTAACATTGCAGCTATGGCGTGTTTGTCCCCTTTTCGCAAAATGCGTTTCTGAACCTATATGTGGAGTTTTAGGCTATGACGAATTTGGATGGCTCACGTAAAGGCGAGATGACGCGTATCTTGAAACGTGTTAACGTTGCAGCTATGGCGCGGTTGTCCCCTTTTTGCAAAAAACGCCCTTCCCGGGCCTATTATTACTACTATTATACGTTTTTGGGAGGTGTGTTGTGAGGGGTTTGCTAAGGTAACTAATAGTTCGTTAATTTCATTATGGTTTGTTGGGAAAAAATGTAGCTACATTTGTGTGTGTGTGTGTGGCTAATATACGTAAACAGGTGCTATCACCTCATTATATATCGCTTCATTATTTTGGTCGATGAAACTGTTTCCCCTTTAGGCTATGATGAATTTAAACGGGCTGCCTAAAGGCGAGATGGCACGTACCTTGGCTGGGCAATGTGTTAACATTGCAGCTTTGGCGCGTTTGTCCCCTTTTCGCAAAAAGCCCTCGCTGAGCCTATTTACATTTGTTTCATGAAAGTGTTAACAGAAGCGTTTTCAGAACATGTTGATAAATGGAGTTCAAGTGTGGGGTTTTTCAGATCTATTTGATGGTCCAAAAAATGAAATGATGATGCCTATGTATGTATATCTCATTACCCTGGCACAGAAGGTCGCACCTTCTATTTGCATCTTTTTTACGCTAATGGAATAACGAAAATAGTACCTATGTGGTTTAAAATTCCTAATATACCATTTTACTAGACTCAAGGCCCGCCCCATGGGCGGGTTGTTTCACAGGATATTGAATGAGAAATTATGAAATTTAAGATACAAATAAGGATCATTCAAAAAATTAAATGTAATAATAAGAAATGACAAAGAATTCAAATAAAAAGTTGTAAAAGAACAGTAATCTTGACAAATAAAAATAAATGCTCAACTCTTTAGACAAGTGTATAAAATAACAAATCACAATCTAATTTGTGAAGTACTTCTCGAAAGACAACGTTTGTTGTAAACTTACAGTAGTTACCTTCTTTGTCACAACACAACAACACCTTCAGTCCATTTGTGCTCTTTACTCTTGAAACGATCACATATAGTAGTTCATGAGAGAAAATCGTACATTCCAAAAAGTCCAACCTTAGATAGAGTCTGACCTTGACGTTTGTTTATTGTTAGTGCAAAACAAACAACAATCTGGAGTTGTCTTCTATTAAGTTGAAATGGCATCTTCTTATCAGTTGAGAATATTTCCATCCTTGGAATAGAGCAAGACAGCAGTCAGTTCTTGTAGTAATTGAAACTTTATAAATCTCAAAGCAAGACTTATTAAATGAAACTGAAATATACAAAATGTTGTAAATAGTAGTTACATAGACTCATACATGGCCAGTTTTTAGGAATGGTTTGTGTTATATCTCAAATAGGTCAATTATTTGCATCCCTTGATATTATTCAACCGATATACCTTAAACTGTTATGCTTGATTACCTGTAAACCATATATCATATCAGTTTCATTCAAGTTGTCAAGCTTTGAATGCCATATAGGCATTGCAAAATCATATTGTGAGGCTTTAGGAAACTTACTTACTTCGAATGTAATTTAACACTTTACTCCACATGTAAGATCCAAGGATCATTCTGGTGCATGTCGTTATTGGGTTCTCCTTGCTTGAATTCGGATACAAATTAGCCCAGCATACCCTAAAAGAACACTTTAGGATGGAATCTGCATAATCAATTACTATTATGGTTATAAGACATGGATAAATAATACTCAAGTTACTAAAAAATATTCGACCTAATATTATAAAATACGCTTCATGTAACATTCACTTTCTCCTTCTTCAACTACTAGAGCACCAAGTCATTTGTTTCGTGGCTTATTATTGAAATTCATGTTTGACACTTCAAAAGTTAAGGCTTCTTTAACCAATAGTTCCTAACCTTTGCCATAAACTTTATGTAATAAAAATCAATATTTTTAACATAATCCAGCTCAAAGGTTCAAAAAGGAGATCATAATCAATCTTTAAAAATTTAAAATTACTTTACAACAATAAGAATAGAGAAATTGTACCGTGATTATTCCCATAATCCATAAAATTTATATCACTTTGACAAAAGCATTTATACAGTGTATCATTGTGACAAAAGCATTCAGTAGATCTAATAAAACTAATAGGAATGAGTTTCTAATCCACCATTATTATGTTGAAATTATTAATTTGTTTTCTATTTATAAGACGAATCCTTTACGCTAGTTCAAATTACTATAAGAAATTAGACGTAATACCAGTGGTTCACCTGCTCTTAAAAAAAGAAAAAAAATAATAGTTTTTTTTATAGTAGTGGTGCGAAAACAAAGATAGTATAGCACTATCATAAACCATACAAAAACTTTTACCTGCTAATGAACCACACAATTTTTTTAGAACGGGGAATCACGAGCCTTTACCGAGCTCTGCATTTTGGTCTGTTGGAGGTGGCTAGTAAAGAATGAAGCTTCGGTTGCAATAGAGGACTCGAAATCACGAACACGTGTCAATCTTCTATCCAGACATGTTGAGTAGCAGTGGCTCCGCCTCTGTCCATGTTGTCAAATATTAATAAAAATAGAGAACTTGATGAATTGTTGTAGTTTACATCTATCTGTGTTCCATGCCCACATTTATATTTATAAGTTATAGAATGCTTTTCTACTTTGAAATATAGCTTATCACTATCTTATAACGATCTCAATGAATTATTGATAAATGCATAAACCAACCCCGTAACTCCACAAATTTGGGGCTATACGTTTTCAAAAGTTTAATAAGCCCATAAGGCATCAAAATAAACATAACAAACACCCCAAGAGAAATACTTTGAAGTAAACAGTTCTTTCCTTTTCGATATCAGAAAATCGCATTTTATATATAAGGTAGCAAATAAAATTCTAATCATTTTGAGCCAGGATATACGAATATGATAGATAGTCTCATTAAAGATCATGTACAAAGGTTATCATACCTCATTGGGAGCATTAACTATTCATTAGCATTTCATATTTCTTAAGTAACATAAATAGCTAAATATAATCACACATGTAATTTACATAAACAAATAGGACATTGAATCTATAAGAAAAATGATGAAATGTATATCCTTTGAGCTCGTTTGTTATATCCACCAAAAAGATGTAATCTTGGTCATCCCATATGAATATATGATTGACACTTACTATCATTTACTCCCTTCGCCTCATATTAACAGTCCAATATACTATTTTTGGACGTCCCAAATTAATAGTCGAGTCTAAAAATAGATAAGAAATGTAGATTAAGGTTACTAGATCACCCTTACTTGAGGGTATTATTACAAACAATAAAGAAGTTGTAAATTAATTGGTTAAGGTAAAATTATCTTTGTATAAAAAGTAAGATCCAGAAAGCTGAAAAAGTGATGTTTTTATTAAACTGCATGTTTTTTGTCGGTGGACTATTAATATGGGTTTGTCGGTGGACTATTAATATGGGACGAAGGGTGTAAAATTCACAATATTTAAATACATCATTTAGGAGGTATAAATTAAATTTCGATGTAATAAATTCCATATTATGTAAAACAATATTAGCTATTACCAATATTTTGTCATAAAGCTATTAGCTACTGATTCTTAACACGTCATCCATAGATCTTATGCACACAGTTAATGACATCTAATTTAACTTTTGAACTCATACACTATGCTATATATGGTTAATCTCTAAAAAAAGTGAGCGTTTCAACACACTAACGATAATATTTGACATTGTTTCATTGTTCTATTTTGATTACAACAACTATACATATCAATTATGGAATTTATCAAAAGTAAAACCGTCACACACATTAAATCTATAAGAAACAGATAGACCTTTACTCAATTCCATAATATTAAAAGTGTAACAAAAGAAACATCATCAATTATGTAAAGCTCATATCACATTAAGGACCATACAAACCCTTAATAGAAACTTTAACATATGCTAAATAAGATATATTGATGCGTACATGTCAAGTTTGGTTCGAGTGTATGGACTCACTCCACTTGTAAAATACTTTATCCCCAAAGCCTCCATTCATTCAGTTAGGTAAAAAAAATTCAATATTTGAGATTAAGATATACTTATCTATGCATACATAATTCAAAGATGGTAAATACCAGAATTCACATATGATTTATCAAACAAAGTAAGAAAATTAGAACGCACATCGAAACCACAGTTGGAAGTCAAACGGAAATTAAGTAAGAATTGAAAACCGGGATTTATTACCTGATATCAATTTGTTGTGATGTTCACGAATCATTGGCGGTGATGAACAAAAGCGTTCTTGTCCGCTCTAGTTTGAGAGATGATAAAAAATAGCTACAAAATCTCAGCATCCCTGTGTCAACGAAAAATAAATAAATAAGCATTTTTTTCACTAACTCATAAAACAAACAGTTAGTATACGAATCAAACTTCTGAAGAGCTTATTCCAAGTATTATCAGGGTTTTTTTTTATCAGTTTTATATTTAAAAAAGTTGCGACACACTCAATAAGAAATACATACAACCTTCTTTAACAGCGCCTCTAACCGAAGAGTGCACAGTTTTATTGAATGTGTCAAATGTATGTAAATAGCTCCCCTAACAGTGATTCTCTAACCGAAGAGTGCAATGTTTTATTGATTTATTGAAAGCCTTGTTAGCTTACTCATAAAAAAGTGTTAACATCTTGAATTCATGTTTTAAATTAGCTTTAACCAAACACCCTTTTACTTTCTACCATTTAGTAAAAAGTTGAAACAAACTGTATCAAGAAGAAAATCTACATGTTCAAATAAAAAGATAAAAAATAAAGAAGACGCTACAAAATAGTCAAACTGTATGTATGCCATTGGATAAAAAGACTCCTTACTCACTCGAACATCCAGGAACTGCTACTACAATCTGGATCGTCCTTCTAACATGACTTACCTCAACATTCGAGGAATCACTACTAAAATCTGAACCGTCCTTACTAATATTTGATGCAAGTGTATGAGTATTAATACTAAAGCAATTTTTAGGCTTATTTAGACCTTGAAAAGCTAAGAAATAACTTAGATAAGCCTACTTTGGTCAATCATGTGTCATGTACATGAGCAACAACAATACAGTTTTATTAACATTAAAATGAACGAAAAGAGAGCATAGCGAGCCTACAACCGAGACATACACAAATGATCTTCAACAACTATAACCGAAGTAAATTTCATTATTATTATTAGCAACAGAAGATGTGAATGAAATGCACATAAACCAAAACAATACTAACCACAAAACTTACCAATTTCTCACTTAGACGTTTTAGCAAACACTTGATATGCAGCTAACCTTTACAAGATCAAAGTGAGAGGTTTTCAACACCATTCCATCCTAATTCAAAGGAATACGATTTAAATCAATTTTGTAAGATTGTTTAATTCACAATTGATGTAAATATTATTTACAATCATACAAACAGTTCTCCAAGAATTGATGAATTATCCAAATGGGTAATTAAATATATATAGATTTCTTAACAATTATCAATAATAAGGATAAAATATACCTTTCCCACTTTGCGTTTGATTAAGATCCATAAAAATATGAACTTGAGTGATATCTAACGCCAGATGCATCTATGATTCTGTAGTTGATGCAGTTTTTGATTTGATTAATATATGTGATAGGTGTTTTAGCAGATTTGGTATGGAAAATATGATTTTGTTATACATAGATCCGAAAATAGGTTTTTTCATTTGTGTATAGGCGAGATTGATTAAAAGGAGGCGAGATTGATTAAGAGATATAGTACTAGTTTTTTTTGTGTAAATATGAGAGTGAAACACATAGATCCGAAAATAGGTATTGGGGGGTTTGTGTGAAGGTGTTTTTTGATCTAACGGTTGCAAAAAAGAGGGTTTACACGTGTCATTTTTTAAAGTGTTTTGGGGGAAGATCAAAAACAAAAAACCTTGTTCTATATAGGAGGTAGATGATGAATTTAAACGGACCGCGCAAAGGCGAGATCGCGCGTATCTTGGGAGGGCAACGTATTATAGTTGCATCCATGGCGAGTATATCCCCTTTTTGCGCACTCGTTCTAGTCTGAGCCTCTGTGCACCTATTTTATGCCATTGAATAACGAAAACAGTGATACCTATGTGCCTTATTTTAATTTTGCCTACCATACATGTGAAGTAAATGATTTTTGATATGTTATGTGTCTGTTTTTTCAAACCTGTTCTTCGCTTCCTAAAAAATGAGACGATGATAGCTATGTATGTATACTGACGCTTTAGTTGGTCTGGGCTTTCTATCATGTTCTGATCTTTTTAGGCTATGAGGAAATCAAAGAGGCCACATAAAAGAGAGATCGCACGCATCTTGGCATGGCACCATATTATGGCTACAACATGACGTGCGTATCCTCTTTTGGCAAAGATTGCCCTATCTGAGCCTATGTTTAGACAACGTCGAAACCAAAACAGAGCTCCCCCGTAACGAAGTGCGGGTGTGCCTATCTTGTTATAAAAACATTAATGCTTTTTGCTTTAATTATTAAAGTGTAATGACTAAAGCTTCGTATAATTAAATTTTGTTATCCGAAAAGCAAAATATACCACACATATTGAAATATCAAAAGGCTACAAGGAGAAGCCTTGAAAAAGACATCTACGTATCATAACACCATAACATCACTTTTACACTATCACCTCAGTGTCACATCAATTTTTACATTATAACACACATATTAGATAACATCATCGGTGTCATAACACCGAATAACATCACTTATTTCTAACAACCTTATTATTTTTATTTTTTTCGACAATTTTTTACATTTCACACAAACTATCTCACAAATTCTATCTCACACGTCTTCACCGAGACTTGAACCCACAACCTTTAGGTTAGAGGACCACTCATAACACACCCTCAACAATTTAATCATTTAAAAATGTAAATTACTTTCATTCATTAAAGAAATAAATTCGGCTTAAAGAAAATACGATCAAGATAAAAAAAATTCCTAAATTCGAAAAAAGAATAGAAAAAAGAACATTCGAAAATACAAAAAAAAAATCTAGTCACGATGGGGACCAAGTTTCGCTTTGATTTCTTCTTTTGTTTTCTTGATCCAATATGCGTCATCCTCGTCCAAATCCATTGTCGGTGTCGAAAGAAAGATTATCTACTCCAAACGCATCAAAGTGCGATATTTCTCTTTCGTAACCTCGACAGTTTTTTTGGACGCTTCCCGTTTACGACGAATCTCGGCCTCCATAAAATCCCAAAATTGGTAATTTCATGTTCTTGCCCCCGTGCTTGTACTAGTCTTGGATTTAACTTCCTTACCCGTGCATTTTTTTTCCAGGAAGACGTGGCCTTGCATTCGAACCAAATAAATCTTCGTTTAAAAATCTAGGTTCTTTGGGGGCACTATAGGTGAAAGCAACCGGATCGGGAGCGCCCATTTCGATTGGTCTCTCAAGAGTGCCCAAGCGTCTTCTTGACTAAACGGAGTATTCTTATGCTCCTCTCGATACATACTTCTAACCCTTTTCATAACATCCAAATCTCCATCGCCACTTCTTCCTAAATGTTGGCTACGTTTAAACACCGCATTAAACTTTTGAAATTATGTTTGCAACGTATGCCATTTGCATGTAAGCATGTCCTTGTTTCTCTTTTGGAAATTTCGCTTGTTCAACTTCGCCTAAATTTGAAACTAAAACGTGTCCAACTTTTCCCCTCTCCCGACATTGGGAACTTCGGAAATTTCAATGAAACATTTTGCAAGCAAAGTTTCCTCCTTCGGAGCCCATCGTGCCGTGAAACCCGACACGTCTGGGTTTCTATCAAAATTGGGATCGTCTTCGAGATCCACAGCTTTTTGGAGGTCCTTTTATTTCGGGTCCGTTTACGTGCCTCAGGGTTGTGATTGTTGAATTTGAAGATATTTGTTCTTGAAATAGTGGTGGTGGGTTTTACTGTAGGTTTTAAAAATCACGTTTTATTGTAGTTTGTTGGAAAATAAAGTATTGTTGGTGTTGTTGATGAAAAAATTAAGGAGTCGTGGGAAATGGAAATTGAGGCGGATTTGGGTTTGATGGTGAGCCCTCAGCCAGCTTTGATGCATATTGAGTAGATTCAGGAATGATGAGTTGTTTTGGTTAGGAGAAAGATATCCGGTTATTTTTTGAAGAGAGAAAGTAGATACTTAATATTTATGTGAAAATAATGGTATAGAGAGGGGATACTTCTATAGACTTTTTAGGGCTTTTTTTTAATTAAAAAAAGTAGCCGTTTGAGGGGGTTTTTATGATTTTCTTAAAGAGACTGCACAAACTAGCCATTTAGGGGAGGTTTAAATTGAATTTCTTTTTAAATCTCCAACAACGCGCGTTAATGGGTTAACTTGAGGGGGCAACGACGTTTCGCTTTCGATTACCACGGTACCATAGGGCCAAGAAACGTCGTGTCATGTCATTTCAACGTCGGCTCCGGCGTTATGGTACCCTACGCTCTAACAAGAACATCAAAAGATGGTAGAAGGTTGTCATACAGTTTTCCTCTTTTTATCCAACGCATCCCCCACCCAACCCCTCAACGAAACCAGAGATGGCCCCAACAAATATTTAATAGTTTTCATCCCGATATCAACAGTTGATCGCTAATAGCCTTTATGAGAACCCGCTTATACCTAGTCGGTTCATGAATAATGATGAAGATTATAACACCCCGGATATGAATTGATCGAGATGTACTTGTTTTTGGTTGTGGAGCAATTTCTGCTTTTGAACTTTTAGGTAAATATTTTTCTGGATAAACTTTATTACTCCAAAAAAACATTAAGTGCAAAGGATGAAGATGAATCATATATATTTGCATGTTACATAGGCAAACAACTTCTATTCCTATTAGGAAGAAACACATAATACAAGACTACAAAGTCACATAAAACATTATGAATACTAAAACTTCTTACGTCCACGGATCTGGGTTCCAAGATTAACAACTATAGACTGGACATTACATGAAATTTACTGTTCATCATACATATCATCATATCTCATATGAGACGTGGTCATCATCAGTATTCTTGTAAGATTCGTTTCATTGTTCCCACGGACTAAAAGTTTAAGCAGCCACAAATTTTGTCATTTCATTATCCGCATATTCAAATACATTCGCATCACTAAGCTCACCTGAAGATCACCCATTTTCTCAAGAATTGGATTTCCATCGTCATCTACGAGAGTCAGTTATCTTTCAACACTCTTTTTTCAATGTTTTCAATTTTCTCAATAATCAACATATAACTAGTGTCCGCAAAAGTAGCACTATTAGCCTACCCTGATTGTTTCCTTGAATCACACAACATAGAAGCTAACCTCTTTAATAGGCACCACATTTTGCTTGTTTGCACCACTAGTATTGGAACTATTCTAATGGGCCATCCTATATTCATGGATAATAGGTTTAAAGTTCACATTAAGACCCACCGAAACACCCTAGCGGGTTACTCAGGCTTCTTCACGTTCTTTACCTCATCTGATCTCATAGCCTTAGGACATTCATCTAACATAGTTACAAAAAGTATTGTGCTTCGAACATCTAGGAGGTTTTCATTCATATTCAACCCAGATAATGCTCAAATAAAGACCCCCGTCTTTAATTTTTGGCATAGTTACCACAATAGTATTCTCCAACTCTGCATCAACTAGAAACTCGATCATTTCTCTAGCATAACTTGACTTACCCCGCGATTGGTTACACATTTCAAAAGTAAGAATCCAATATCAAAGGAGTACCAAGTTTAGTAGCAATAGCACTTAAAAATCCACACTAAACACCGTCATAGGACACCATGCAATTTAACTCAAACTGGATATTACCAACATCTTTTTTAAATATATTCATATCTAGGTTCCATTTTTTTCATAATAATAGGGATGCTACGAATAAACCAAGGACCATTTTAAAACATAGCATTCACATCCTCTAGAGAGTTAAACTGAAAGAATAATAACTTGGTAGAAGAGTTGAGCACTAATTTAACAAGTCTCAATTTACTCGAAGTGTTCCTAACATAATTAACAATAGTGGGGTATGCCATCCGTTTACCCCAACAACACACTAAACTGACATACTTCTCATAATTACGCGAATGGAATCCAACAGGACTGTCACCTCAACCCCTTCTCCCACGGTTGTTATCAAGATACGAAAGGTAGAACAATTATTACTCGATTCACTAGTAAATAAGTTAGAAAAACACGTACCCTCTTTAGGATCAGGAGTAGCACACGAGTTTCGATCCTTCTAAACATCCACAATCTCAGTCGTACTAGTATTCATATCAACAACTAATTGGTGTACCCTACTAGTAACATGATCATGTCTTATTGAACTCTTCTCCCCTCCCTCCTGTAACATCAACGAGCGAGGGAAACGAAGAATCTAAACCAGAACCAGAAGGAATATCATTGTTCTGACCAATATTATGCCACACCAGAACTACTAGTAAGTGGTGCATCATCATCATGATTGCAGTAACAATTCATCACATAACTAACAATGCCAGAAAATAGAATAGCTCCATTATACTACAATACCAAGGTTTTGTCCACTAAAGTATAAATTTAGTATAACATAACAGTTCTATTAAATAATCGAAAAAACCCAAAAGTGTGCATCTCTATAGAGGGGTGTTTAAAATTAGATCTAATAAACCACCCACTGCTTAAAAAATTATGAAGCTGTCAACTTGGATTGGTCGTTTACTTGTTGACATGTTTTTTATTTGACCAACTTAAGGATATATGGGTAAGTTTAACCTATCATTAACGCATAAAAGTATAAATATCTTCAGCGAGCATGATAAAGACAAAGTAAATTCATAAATAAGTCTACGACGAACAATTTCAAATAGTGGTAAAAGGACATGATACACACCAACATAATCATAAAAGGAAGTTCCGAGTCAGGTAAATGGTACTCTATTTTAGGAGCTTAAAACTTGTGCCCGCCAAAAACAAATAGACAAACATCCCAAAAAAAATACACCGATCATGGCTTACCTAGTAGTTGTATTACCAACAACCACATATCTTAAGCATCCAATAGTAGTTTCTCTTGTATAGGCTAGACATCAGTCAGTCCATAAAAACACCTAATCAAATTGAATACACAAAAAGGTTAAAAACGTTTTTAATCACATAACCCGTCTTAGAAGCACCAAAAATCTCAAACCCATTTTATTTAACATGAAAGCACTAAAGTAACAAGAAAACATATAGCTTCCTCACATAAATATCTTATTAAGCCCAAAATAAATAATCACAAAGAACATCGTGAACTATATGCCCATTTAAAAACCAACAAAACCAAACGTGATTAAACCCGATGCTATTAGATTTCACGAAAGTAAGAAAACTCCCAAAAGCAAACATGATCTACTTAGATTTTTAGAGAGAGAGAGCCACAAAGATAACCATGGAATTACAAAAGTAAAGTGGGTGGGTGGGTAGGTGGAATAAATGTATATGTTTCTAGATCGGATGGTGAAGGATAAACACGTAATCGGGTTCACCTTTATGACTTCCGGTTCGAAGGAATGAAGAATGGAGCACCCAACATTTAATGAGAAAAATCATTTAAACGCATTTAATGCAAAACCGGGTTAGATTTGAAAAAGTTTGGTCGGGTCGCACTGTGTTTCGTATATATAGTATAGGGTAAATTGTAAATTTTATCCTTTGATTATCGTGAAATTGACAAAAAAACACTCAGAGCAAAGCTAGTGCAAAAATGCCCACACACTTCTCATTTTCGTGCGAACGAAACCCTGAGACGTTAATTACTAACTTTCTATCGTTAACCCCCATTATCTCCCTCACATGTCATGCACGTGAGCGCATTTTTCGTCCTTTCCTGTCTCCACACTCACGCGAGGTGCGAAAATCGTCCCCGAAACATTTTGCCCGCCAATAAAAGCACTGAACTAAGTCCCACCACTTCGTCTCACGGATGAAAATTGCACGAGATTGGAAACTTTTTCATCACATTCACGACGTTTCATGAACATTATAGTCAGTTGAACTCTTACATATATCACTTACCCTAACCATGATTCCAAACTAATTTATAGATAAGACCATATTTTGGTATATCTTGTTGATCTAATGATCACTGCTTATTGTGATTTTGATTTTGATACTATATACTTTTGGGAGATTCGCATATATACTAAAAATAAAAAGAAACGGTTTCTTATGTCTAGAAGCTCAACTGAGGCTGAATACAGGTCTACTTTGCATTGTGATAACCAAGCAGCAATACATATAGCAGTTAATCCTGTCTTTCATGGCAAAACATAACATATTGAACCAACTGTCAATGCATATAGTTGATGTCATAAGGGGGGTATCTTACTTAGATACTACTCAACTTGAGAGGGAGTATAAAGACAAATGAGACATAAGGATAGTTGAGAATTTTCCAAGCTTGTTAACCAACGATCAAAACTAGCCTTATGTGGTAGCAAAGCACACAATAGAAAACTTTTTGAGTAGGAGAAGAACTTTTTAATTCAAAGAGAGGAACAAACATGGAGTTTTAAAGAAATTAAAAAACAACCTACTACAAACTATATTAAAAACGGCCATTTGCATTTTATTTTTACCAATAGATGATTCCTATTATATTACTCAACTTACAATACCACCTACACCACTACCATTTTCAACAAATGTATCGTTCATGAAAACCTTAATTGGGTTTCTCTTAGTAATATTAAGATAATGGAAAGATGGTTTAAGAGTAAACATCGAGAGATTACGAAGAATCAAAGCAGCTCCTACAGTAGTATCTTTTCTAAAACCCTATAAGCAAGGACTTTGTAATGAATTGTAAAGAGACACTGAAATGTCTTTAAGTGTACTGTTAGATCACCAACGCATTCTGAGTATAAGACTTGGTTATCGCAATCACCTGCTCAAGTTTCTCATTCTTAAAAAATTTCTTGATATTGCCTAAGCACCCACTCACAATACCCCCTATTAAAATTCACAAACTCTACCACGCTAACCCACGGGCCACAACTAAAATCTCCATCCACGCCAACATCCTCAATAACTTTTTTAATATACTCTTATGTCGACATCACGACCTCCTGATCACATTCTCGGTTATCCGCTAATTTATGGATTTTGGTTACTCGAACATACCAGCGAGACCTGGTATTATCCTAACCGTTTTTGCATATGAATTATCAACATTGGGGTTATGAAATGGAACCGAGGTTTCGGTGATGATGATTGTCCTAACTGGGTTTTCAACACAATTATCAACATTCGGGTTATGCAATAAAACCAAATTTTCGATGGTGGTGGTTGTCTAAACCGGGTTTTCAACACAACTATCAACATTGGGGTTATGCAATGAAAACATAGTATCAGTGGTGGTGGATGTCCTAACCGTGTTTTCATCACAATTTTCAACATTGAGGTTTTACGATGAAACTATGGTTTCGATGGTGGTGGTTGTCCTAACAACGGTTTAATCACAATTGTCAACATTGTGGTTTGCGATGAAACTATGGTTTCGGTGGTGGTGATGGTGGTTGTCGCAACATTATGCTGGATATTGCGAGGACGGATGAAGGAGCTTAGTCGGAGATTGAAATCGTCTATATCAAGCGATATTACCCAATCACGATCATCATCTTGTGGTGAATTCATTTTGATCCGCCCAAAAACGAAGTGTCAAACAAAGTGACGGGAGTTACACTACTACACAAAGTCATATATAGATCACTATATATAGTGTGGTTTTGCTAAAAAGTGAACTATTTAAGAAAAAAGCTGATAAAAAAACGGTTATTTAGATAAACACCGTTCTATCTATTTTGAAAAATAAATAGTTCATTTTTATGAAAAAAACGCTCTATCTAAACGGTCACAAACTCCCACATTGGACAGTTGTATTCCACTTGTTCTTAAATAGAACGCTTATTTATAAAAAACCGTTCTATGTAAGTTTAGCCCTAACGGCTCCCAAATGAAAGACATATGACGAATATATGAATATATGTTTCCCAAAAGAACATCATAAATTTCTTAAAATCACAAATAATGCTTAAAAAAAACTTAATAAATTTTTAAAAAAAGCTCGAATTCAAGAATTTATATTGTTTTGATTTAAAAGCTACACAATACTTATGCTTAATATTTTGTTTATTATACTTGTTAACCTAAATTTTATCTATGATTAATTTTGTGTTTATTCAAAGCTTTGATTGTTAATTTTGATGATTTTTTGTATATAGTTCTTTGAAGAAATTTATTTGTTTCGCGATGATAGCTAGCTAATTTTGACCCATTGAAGTAAGGTATTTGACTAAACTTTTAAGCTAATCGTATGTCAATCATATATTCTATAGTATCATTTATGCATTTAGTATGAGTTAAGATAAGTTTTAGTAACCCTTTAGTAAAATACTTGTTCGAGATTAACCTAATAGAGGTTTACTTTCGAATTGTCCCCATTTGGGACCGCTTTTTAAATATTTTATGTCATTTAGGATGTGATTACGTATTATGAGATCGAGTATTATTGAGAAAATCGACATCATTTTTCTTAATCCTACAAGTTTGCGTTTTATGCGCATACTTGAGGAGTTGAGGGGAAATGTTGCCGATTTTTCTTTAATAATACTTGACTCATAATACGTATTCACATATGAGACAAAATATTTAAAAAGTGAGTTAGGATTCATGGTTTGCCACTATTGTCACATGTTATCATATCATGCATGCATCTTAATAAATATATAATTTTGTTATTTTCAAATGGGTCGTAGGAAGTGGATGTACAATATAGAAGGTGTTGAACCGGAAAATACGTCATAGGGTTGTGTGAGTTTATTAGAGCTCATGAGGATCATCAAGCAAATACAGGAGAATACCGAATTTCATGTCCGTGTCAAGACTGTGCACATTTTATTTATCATGATGATATTGAGACGATCTGATACCATTTATTTAAATATGGGTTTACCGAGGAAACATCATGGTGAAGCACCACGTGGTGTAACGATGTTGTTGTAGAAAGTAATGTCAATAATAACGATGATCATTGTAATAGTAGTCGTCAGAATATCAATGATCATGTCCGAGAGATTGTATATTGTATAGAAAAGGGTATAAAAACCTGCACAAATGTCCTGTATGTTGGTGAAGCTCTGATTGGCTTATTGTTAAACATCAAAGGGAAAACAAAATATGGGATTAAGTTCGAAAGGATATGGTAGAAATGGTGATCAAAGATGAGCTTGCGCCACAAGATATTGGTATTAAAAGAACGTATTTGTCGGCTTCTTGTTATACACTATCCAAGGCTAAAAAAACATGCTTGTATGATCTCAAAGTCCCACCGTGTTATTCTGCTAACATTAACAAGTTGGTGTGACTGCAAGACCTAAAGTTGCTTGGTATGAAGTCCCACGACGATCATGTTTTAATAACACAAATGATTCCAATCGCCATTCGTGGAATATTGCCACCTCGTGTCCGACACACAATCACAAAGCTCTGTTTGTTATTTTAATGTGAATCATTCCAAATTTATTGACCTCGAAAAGTTATATGAATGGCAACGTGATATTATTCTTACTCTTTGCCAACTAGAGATGTACTTTCCACCCTATTGACCTCGAAAAGTTAAATGATTCCAATCACAATTTGTGGAATGGAAACGTGAAACACACTTTACAGTCTTGAAACATGTCATCTATTGCACCATATGTACACGCAGACATATCACTTTTAAAAATAAATAGTAGTCGTCTAGAGCCACACTGGTTAAAAATGGAGCACAAACGAATATTCTCAAACTGGTTGAGAGATACTGTAAAATCGAGATACCCAAATGTTGAATCAGAAGTAAAACAACTGGCGTACCGCCCGCGACGTGTGTTTCCAATATCAAGCATATGAAATTAATGTATATACGTTTTACACCAAAGAACAAGATGAAAGAGTACCTTTCAAAATAGTGGAGTGACGTTAGTAGCAACAACAACAGATAATTCAAGATTGTCGGTCAATAACGTAGGAGGTGTTAAAGTTGACAAGGATGGTTTCACATGTGTCGATTATTCTAGACACGGTTATTCATCTGATTCGTTTATTCTAGCCAAATAAGCTACCCAAATTTTCTATGTCGAGGACCCAACCGATATGAGATCCAAAGAACATCATTATGCATAACAAACGGTGTATAGTAGGTGTTGAGAATGTCGTGGACGAGGATGAGTATAATAAGTTTAGCGAGATACCTCTATTCTCTGTTGGTATTCAATATGTATATGAAGTTATAGATGATACCATTTACCTAAGATCAGACAACCAAGAAGGACACGAGGCCGAGGATTGACAAACTTCACACTTCACAGGTAAACAACATCATCCGTAACATCAATTAAATTTTTTATAATATATTCAAATGTCTAGTTTATAAACATTTTTTTGTTTATTTTGGTAGGAACAACATGCAAACTTCGATAATAAGTCGAATGTATTAGAGACTTTATCTAGTCATTTTGTATTAAATGTTTGATTTATTTAGTTCGAAGTGTTGTAATTTTTTTTTTGATTTTGTTAACTTTATGTGATTTATTCGATTATACATAGATTGATCGAATTCGAATTAAGTTAGTATTTTTGATATTTTTAAAAATAAAATATAAAGATTGAAAACTAAATGAAACGATCATTTTTAAAAGAGCCGTTCTATATGAGCCTAATTTTTTTTAGCGGGCTACTTTTTTCACTTCCCGCTATACGAAAATTTCAACCCAAATCTAATCCCAAAAATATTTCAATTGCCGCTATACTTTTTTCACTTCCCACTATTCAACCCAAACCTAATCCAAAATCCTCAAAATACTTTCACCTACATCCGCCGCTAAACCTTTTCCCCAGATCTACAAGCCCTTTTCACCTACATCCCAAAATCTTTTAATTCATCACTATGGTGTGTAAAGGTGGTCAATATGACAGACGACGAAGGAGAAGATAGTCATAACGAAGGAGAAGACGATATTGATGATGAAGACAATCCAAATGTTATGCATGTTTCTTTTCAATTGCTATTTAATTAATATTTAAGATTTATTCAAGGTCGTAGTTTTAAATCATCGTTGCAAGTTTGGTGTGTGGTTTGATAAGATTTCGTATGATTTTCATTTGGGGTAACTTCTTTTAGAAAATCTATTTTGCAAGTTTGATAAAAAGCCATAACTACTGGCTGTTCTATGATGATGAGAACGTGGAGATTGTAAATGAATCTGCAGTCCAAACTGCTTTTGGTTCTGCTCATGAATTTGCAAGTAATACGGGTCATAGGTATATGTTGTTTCATGAGAGCATTGGTACTAACAAGTTGAGCTGAGAATCCGTATGTTTATTAAGATAAAGTCATTGACCTATAATTAGTTATTATAAAACAGTTTTAAGTAGTTTAAAAAGGTGTCCCATATGCTTATCGGGTTCGACTATGCTTATCGGGTTCGACTATGCTTATCGGGTCAACCCGACAACCTTATAGGGTCGGGTTAGGGTTCTTTTTTATAAGTTATCGGGTTCAACCCGATAACCCGATATTATGCATTCTCTGTATTTAGTTTTTTGTCATTTGAGGCCCATTTTGTTTAAGTGATTGTACTTCATTTTAAGTTGATAGTCTACTATACTTTGTTTAAGCTACTGCACCCTTTATTTTGCCATCATTGGTTGTGTTGTAGACTGTTATTCAAAATTTAAATGCTTATTTTGATTTTTCTGTTCAAAAATGGATGTTTGGTTGTTGGTCTATCTGTCCATTGGGCATTCTTTGTTTGATGTATTTTCTGTTAGCAAATGGTTGAATTTGCAGAAAATTTTCATAATAATCAAATGGCCTGCAACTGTTTTGTTTTGTTTTGCTTTAGGTGTGTGGTCATATATAGATTGTATAACGGTCATTTATATGTCAACTGAATCTTAGGTTTTGACAACAGACTTAATTTTTTCAAGTTATATTGAATGTAAATCATATGTTCTGATATGATACACTTACTTAAGTTAAAAGTTCACTATTTGTCAAATATAAAAAAATATGTTCTTATGATTCAACTTGATAGCACTAGTTTACGTGTAATGACCATAATGGACAATTACATATTGTTTAATTACAATATTTTGCATCATATATAATTTGAAAATGACCATTCACATCATGTTGTATCATACAAAGTAAGGTTGTGCTCTCATGATTCAGTATATAGGAACGCAATGCAAAGCTATGAACAGTATGCTTAACACATAACTTTTCCTTTTTAGTAAAAAATTACATATATGTTAATGGTTCATAAGTGCTCATCGGGTTTATCGGGTCAACCCGATAACCCGATAACAAATTAATTAAAACTCTAACCCGGCCCTATAAAGTCATCGGGTTTATCGGGTTGACCCGATATACCCGATAAGCAAAGTTGAACCCGAACTAACCCGACCCTATAAGGTCTTATCGGGTTTGGGTCGGGTTCAGGTCGGGTCAGATCAACCCATTTGACATTCCTGCATATGCTTCTGCAACTTGTGACCTCTAATGAGAACCGAGAACCAAAGAGAAATTAAGAGACCTATTCATAAAACTAAATTCTTTTGTGTATAAGAAGACCTGGACAAAATAGTTTATACAATGCTGTATATAAAACAACAATATTTGTTTCCTATATGTTTGATTCTTGTCTAAGATTATGTTCTTTATTGCTATTAAGATTATCTTAATATCACATGCAAAAAAATCTCCATATTTCTGCACTTTTTATGATATTGGCTATCGCGTATGTGTACGTTCTTACTTGATTGATTTATGAATTATGCCTCAGATTAACACGCTCTGTTAGATTTGTATTTGTGTTGTTTTACGCCATAGATTGTATGCAGATTTGTTCCTGTCTCTTGAAATGTATTCTCTGTTAATAGGCTGTAGTTGTACTGCAGAAAGTTGTGTTACAAGTATGCCGGTTCAAAAGATTTATTGCCAGCTACTAATAATCCTTGTGTGCTTTACTCGTTGTTTTGTGTTTGGTCAGTGTAGTTGGTGTTTATTTACTACTCGAATCATCCCATCTTAAAGTTATGAAAATTTTAATAGCAATAGTGCTGCTGCCTTAAAGTTTTTTGGCATTGTTTTTTATCCTGTTTTGTCTATATAGAAGTTGTTCTGTGTTATTACTAGAGTAATTTGCTATGCTATAACTGTTCTTGATACTAATATATAAAGTTGATCTACAAATAGGTCCTGAAAATCAAGAATGTCATCAAGAACACCAGATTTGCAATTTTACACAACAACAACCAAAGGCTCACAAGGAAATGGTTCCAAAGAACACCAGATATACAATTTTGAGGGTTTCGAAATATGTTGCAATTGTCGTTTTCTAGTTTAAGTTAGATTGGTTTATAACTCGAATGCTCAATTCATCTTAGTTGTTTGTACTAGAATCTTATTTGGTATATATGAAAACTTTTTATATTATTTTGCAATGAATTAAATTCTTGAAAACCTGCAAATTTGATAATATAAATCTGGAAAAATAAAAATATTGCTTTTTAATTTGTAATAATATATTTCTTAAATAGATCGGTTAAAAACCGATCTAAATCGTTTAGTATAATCATTAAAGAGTACGCCTCAAATAGATCACTCTTTTGAAAGGCACCGATCTATTTGAAAACTTAAAAAGAACGGTTTCAAACCGATCTATATGTGGCCCGGCTTAAAAAGATCACCCTTTGTTAGATCGGTTCACAACCGTTCTTTATAAGGTATTTTCACCGTTCTATTTAGAGTTTTATGTGGTAGTGTTAGTCTAGTCCTTTTAACGGCGGAAAAAAGGTTTTGGTGACGATTTTCGCAGAAGGAAGATGGAGGAGGGACTGACATGAATGGGACGACACAAAAGGACAAAATGCTCTCTCACGTGCATGCCATGTGAGAGAGATAACGGTGAAAAGTCAGTATTTAACGTCTAAGAAATCTTTTTGCACGAAAATGAGAAGTTTGCGAGCACTTTTGCACCAACTTTGCTCTCGGAGTTTTTTTTTTTACAATTTGATGATAATAAAGGGACAAAATTTACGATTTACAGTATAATGTAAGCAAAAGAACAAGTATCAGTTTTCATAAGGTTTGTTGTATTAACATTAATAAACATAAATAATAAACAAAACAAAATAAAACAACACAAAGAAAAGTGTAGATCTTCATGCATTGGTAAAAACTCAATCCACAACATCAACCTTAGTAGTACAAGATAGCAACCTTCGAAAGATCGAAGCCAACGCAGCATAAGATGCCTCCTTTGCCTTCATAACCACATTACACTTCTTCCTCCTCCTTCTCCTCATGCCATCGTCTCTTCGTCGTCCACCGTGAACCGCTGCTCGTTGTTTAACCCTTCCAATACACTTTATGGTTTTCTCATTTAAGCTTTCTTTTCGCGAAAAAGTATAGCTTCTAAGGTAAAGTTGCCTGCATGAAATACTATCAACAACTCTAGGATGGCCTTGGCTGTGTTCGCTTTCACTATGGCTGTTTTTACTGAAAGAACGTACAAATTCACGGTCAGACTCGGGCCATTTGTATAGGTTAACGTATGTTGCTCGCACCGGGACACGAACATCATCTGCTATGCATTTTGACATGCATACGGATGCCATGATAGTATATGGCTAGAAGGGTTTTGGCTAGAATGTGTTCTTGGTAGATTAGAATGAAAGAAAAAAGGAGGAATTAAATTATAAGGGTGGAGTATAATTTTTAAAGTGTGGTTTTATCTTATCATTTTGGGTGATGAGTGTGTAGGGATAAAGTGACCATGATTTGGAATCATGGTGTACAACCAGCGAACTCACGTGACATGCACGAGACATCATGAGGTGTGGCTTAGAAATAAAGTATATACAACTTTTTTTTTCTATTTCTAACGTTTTAGTGAATGTGAATTTTTGGGCGGTGCCACATGCCCACATACAAATGTTATGGTCAGTATAATAAATAGAACTATAGAAGGGTTTAGATGAGATGAAAATGGGCTGAATCGAGTTCGAGATAAATAGAGTTCGAGCTCGTGTCATTTACAACTATAAGAGAGGCGTGGGAACTAACATGTTTCAGGCCTTTCATTTTTACCTCGAGCTTGGATTTGTTGGTTTTGTGAACAAAGTATTAACAGAAGCTACATTAGCGATAAGGTACGAGATATCATAGAGTCACGCATAGATAACACGGTTATAAGTTCGGTTCGATTTCTTTCAGCTCAGTTTGATTTCGGTTTTTGATTTATTCGGTTATTACTCCAACAAAAATTTTGCACACCCTGAACTAAACTTGCTAAATATCATACACTAGCTGGGCTGGACCATTGTTATGTCTTCCTTTAAAAATTTGGTGTACCTGAGCCCAACACCATTTTTTTGTTCAATTTTGTCAGAATGTGACTATGGTTAAAACTTAGCCCACGGTTCTTAAAACAAGGCTGTTCCATGAGCAACTATATATACATATACCCAAATTTTCCTCTAAAAAAAAAACAATTATGTGACAAGAATCACAAAATATGTTCAATGGGTCATTTTGAACCATTATATATTTTATAAAACTGCAACGCCTTTTATGTAACATTAGTCTGCGAGTCCAAGTCCCGACGGCCCTATAACTCAATTGCTCCCGTTCCATGTATGAAATATGTGAAATTAGATTCTTGGTGAAAAGATGTATGACAGAGCACAAGTCCTCTAAACGTGTCTTGTACCATAAAATGGTAATTTACAGACCTTAGCATGTTAAGTTTATAATTCAAATGTTTTCTTTAATGTTTATATGATTTTATGTTTTTTAAAACTGAAATTGGTTTACATTTACAACATTCATACGTAAATCTATAAAAAAAATCAAACACTCTTATAGTCTTATTAGATTCAGATTCAAATATTTATTCATCAGATTTGAGATTTGGATGTGCGATTCAAATTTAGATTCTGTTCGCGTATATGGCCGCTTGGCCATATCCACGTGCCAAATCATCTTCTAGAAACAAGATTGGCCGCACGGCATGGCAGACCGGCCCACCTACCAAGCGCAGATCTAGAGGAAATCCTCGAAAGCAATGTCAATGCATTGGGAAGGAACGGCGCACCCTATTGTCCAGTGGACACTCGCCTGGCGTTCGGATAAAAGAGCCATCCGCATGCACACCTCAAAAGCAGGGTAGATTCCCTCGGGAACAAACGACGCATCCTTTTACCCAGATGCCTTGCATAGCCTTTTGGACCAAAGCTTGGCCTGTCAGATCACAAGGCTCAAGGAGTGCTACCTCCGAGGAGCAACAGTCCACTACAGTGCTCTCAGCACTATAAATACCCCTCATTCAATGTAAGTCACATTCATTCACACACAGTCATTTATTACACATGCTACGTGGCCATTCGGCTCTGCATGTCATTGGCCACTCGGCTCAATCAGATTCTTACTCTCACACCGGAGTTGGTCTCGGGCTCTTCACCCGAGGCGAGCTAACGTGTGCTACCTTCTTATAGGCTTGTGGAGAAGAAGACCCAGACGGCCCAGCGGCATTCTCGGCCCACTAAGAGGTCCAGCAGACTTTTGCATCTACAGATTCAAAACTTTTGAATAAACAAACAGCACATAAGACTCCATTTAGAAAGGACTTACGAATGCTTAATCTATAAATAAGCTTTGTTTGTCAAGTAAAAGGTATAAGTTATATAATATTCACGTACTTTTTAATTTGTCCACATTGTATAACAATTAAAAGCATATATCTACAAAATTGTACATGCACTCTGTCTAAAATAATAGTGTACGTAGTTTTGAAAATAAAACCGGACCAACAGGTTCAACTGAGAACCAGGGTCACAATCGGTTCGGCTAACCAAAAAACCGTCAGAATACAAACCGAAAAAGCCCCGTCGAAATAGATAAAAACATACTCGATACATAAATATGTACCACTTATATAAAAAGCTTAAACTTTCTTTTCAAAATTTAAAGTAATAAACTCTTACAAATTTTTGATACAACTTTTACAATACAAAAACTTCATAAATTTATATTAATATTAATTTGAGAGTAATGCACGTTAAATGATAAAATGAATATAAATTAATACTATGTAACATGTACAAATGATTATTGTTATAAACAATAATTTTTTACATACAATTATTTAAATTGTTCACTAATACAAGTTTAATAATAAGTCTGTATTTGATTTTTGAACCATTCAATTTTTTTTATAAATTTATATATTCAAAAACATATACTGTATTATCTATGTATGTATTTTAATACAAATTTAGTGAAATACTATGCTAATTAATTCGATTAAATCATACATATCAAAATAAAAAGATTTTAAGGCTATTATAATATATGAAAACGTATAACATATAAATTACAAAGATCTTATATATTTACACATTATATAACTTTATGTCGAATGTTATACAAATTAACAATTACCTACCAGTGTAGACAAATAACGAGTTGAAGTTATATAACTCCATATTTGTGGAAGTTGTGAAAGTTTATGGACCTAAAATTAATAGTCGTATGATAGGGTCGAACTCGAGATTACGAGATTGCACACAATAGGTAAAGGGTTAATTTTATTTAATAAATGTATTTAATATATTTATTAAATTAAATCGAGCTTAACTAACGATCGTTAAATAAATTAAGAGTTAAGTTAAACGATCGTTATGGAATTAAATAGAAGAAAAGAAGGAAACGGAAAATTCCGGAAGCCTCCTTTGGGTGGGCTTAGGCCGGCGGCTACAAGGGCATAAGGAGAAGAGAAAAAATATTTTCTTTCCTAAATTGTTTAGTTTTCCTAGCCTATATAAACAACCCTTAGGCCTCATAATTTTACCGATCCCTCTCTCTTCTTTCCTGCGATCAAACCAAAAGGCAAACACCTTTTTTAGGGTTCCTTTTAACCTCTTGGTTTTGATTTCTTGAATCTAGTCCTAGCCCCTCTCTAGGGTTGTTGGGTAGATTATTCCACATGCGTTGAAGCTTCTTTTATACGTGCAAGACTCACGGCTAGCCCGTTGCATTACGTGTGTACAATAGCGTAGTATAGTTTTACATTAAACTATATCTTGGTATTGTTCTTCATAAACCTTAATTGGTGATCTTGTGGATATTTGCTAGGATAAAGTTATGTAACCATAATTTGATTAATTATAATTGTGTTATTATGATCTTGTTAAATCGCTTCTGCTATTACGTGCTTTGATCTTTGCTTATGATTATATAATTGTTATGAACATCATAAATCATCAGTGGTATCAGAGCCGTTTTAACATGTTATAGTTATCGAGATCTAAATTTTTTTATTAACTAATGGTGATTTGAGTTAAAATTACATGTTGTTTTTTAGGTTTTAACAAAATTAGGGTTTTGTTTTTTTGTTTTTAAAGATCAGCCTAGCCGAATATTTTATAAAAAACTTTTTTTTTTGTAAACCCTAAAATTACATGGTATAATCTTTAGATGTTTGCATGGGTTAATTGTTATGTCATGTATGGTTACGATCCGTAGTATTTTAATTGTTAAGAGTATGTGGGAGATCCGTGATGAAGATTCATGTTTTTTCACGGATCATATGATTTTATATGCTATTTGCTTTATTTGATTCAAAGTTTTTAAAATTAGGTAAGACTTTTATGTTTATAAAACCCTAGATTTTATGTTCTTTGAATAAATTGTTATGCATGTGGCTATTTGATTTAGTTTTTTTGTACCTACTTGTTTTCATGCGTTTTTTTTATGTTGTAAACAAGGGTAATTTTTTCCAAGAAAAATAATATGGACTAAATCAAAATCAAATTAATGAATTATTTTGAGATCTAAATTACATAGAATTACTTTGATTGGTAATTTGAATGATAATTTAACGGCCTACTCTTTTTGACAAAACTATAAAGTGGGTATAACGCACTGGTCTTGTACTCAGTTAAGGAAGGAGGTGCCATGCCATTAGTCACTGACCGAATTCCCGGCTCGCCTGTGCGTCAAATTAAAATTACCTACGATTATCTTTTTGCATTGTATCTTAAGGTTGATTTGCCGCAAATTCACATCCGAAACACAATGAATAAGGTTATTGCTTTTGGCGAGTTCTAGAAAAAGTACGTTGTGAATAGTTGTGGGTAAAGTCTTTAATTGGTTTCACCAATACCTCAACTTGTGATTTATTGCGAAATTTTGACTCACCAAAAGGTTTACTAAAAGTTTTATTAAACTAATGCTATGGAGATGTATGCATGTTTCTCCATACATGATTTTGACACCACAATCAATACCCTTAAATTTAAGTCTTATGCCATCTAATTGACGAACACTTGAAGTAACAATTATCGTCATATGAGATTTTGGACGATGCCGTAATGGAGAGAAAACTTCACGACTGAATAAGATTGCACATGAATGTTTTACGTTCTTTAGATTAGTTGACTTAATTGAGTTACTCAGTGAGATCTGGAAACTTAAGGCGTAAAGTAGGGATGAAACATGTTTACAATGCAAAATGACTTTTGGCAATGTAAATCCCTAAGAATATCTAGAAATTGCAAAATTTGTTTGTCATTTATTGTTCGACAAGTTACCGTGTTGAATACATTTGTCACTAGCAGATCAACTGATGTGATAAGTTTATGTCAATATGGATTCTAGTTTCAAGGAAATACTATGATTTTTTATTACCAGAGTAATTTTATTTTCTTGAATGGTATTATTGAAAATACTAATATTTGAACTTTTTCTGTAGAAATGGCTCAACCCGAAAACAATATGACTATAAGTTCTGCGTTCACAGCTTTCATTGATCGTCCTAAACTTACTGGCCCAAACTTCAATGATTGGTATCGCTCACTAAGAATTGTCTTGAGAGTAGCGGGGTACTATCGATATCTTGACTACTCCTTATCTGGAGGATCTTGCTGAAGGAGCATTTGATGCGCAAAGGCTTGTACACGCTGCTAATGTTAAGAAGCACTCTAAGGTGGCTGCCTTAATGTTAGGAAAAATGGCTCCTCCACTTCAACAGAAGTATGAGCTATTTTCACCTAAGTGAATGCTTGATGAGCTCAAGGCTATGTTTTTTGAAAAGCTGCAAGTTGTGGAGATCTACGACTTGGTAGATGATTTGCATAGTTGCAAGCAAGCTCCTGGAAAGTCTGTAAGTGCCCATTATATGGAAATAAGGGGTTATATGGAACAACTCATTGCACTAGGACAACCCGATGATCATAATATGTCTATCAACTTGATCAATAGGTCCCTTAACAAGGACTTCAATGATTTTGTTCGAAACCATAATATGCATTGCACGGGGAAGACAGTTAATGATTTGCATGCAATGCTCATTGACTATGAAAAGGGGTTAAAGGACAAGGCATCTACTTCTACTCCTCCTGTGCTTTAGGGTAGAGTGAATAAGCCAAAAACGCAAGCGAACAAGAAGAAAGGCAAATGCAAGGGTGATAAGGGCAAACAAGTTGCGACTTATTCTAAACCTAAGAAAAACTTTGTTAAGAAGAATCGATCTCAGAAGGATGAGACTTGTCACCATTGCAAAGCAAGTGGTCACTGGAAGAGGAACTGCCCTCTTTATCTCGATGAGTTCCGAGAAATAAAGAAGAAGGCTGAGCTTAGTGATGCAGCACCTTCAGGTAACTTATTTATGATAGAGTTATTTAATCTTACATACAAATGAAATTCCTGGGTATACGATACGGGATGTGGTATTAACATTTGTAACACCCTACATGGATTTGAGTTGGAGAGGAAGCTTACCTATGGGGAATAATTTATGCAAGTGGGCAATGGCGCACAAGCAGCGGTTGAAGCTATAGGAACATTTAGTCTAGTTTTACCTTTGGGTTTAGTACTGAGTTTAAATAATTGTCATTATGCACCTACAATTGTTAGGGGTGTTATTTCCTTTTCGTGTATGTTGGATCTTTGATTTATTCACACTATTGATAATAATAGAATTTCTATTTTTAAAGATGGTTTATTCTATTTTGATACAATTTCTATGAATGGTGTTTTTGAAATTAACATGCATGATAATAATTCTAAGAGAAAAATTAATTTTGTTTTTAGCATGAATAAGAAGATAAAGTTATACAAGAACTCTTCTTATCTTTGGCATTGTAGATTTGCCCATATTGGAAAGACTCGCATACAAAAGCTTCAACGTGATAGTCTTTTGGAAAATATCAATGATGAATCATTTGATAAATGTGAGTCTTGTATCTCTGGAAAGATGACCAAGAAACCTTTTAATAGCAATATTGAAAGGGTTACTGAACTACTTGGTTTAATACACAGTAATGTGTGTGGACCACTTAGGCATGTGTCAAGGAAAGGTGCTAGCTACTTCTTAACATTTACGGATGATTATAGCCGTTATGGTTATGTTTATTTACTTAAGCATAAACATGAGGTATTTGAAATATTCAAGAAGTTTAAAACGGAAGTAGAATTGCAAATAGGAAAGAAGATTAAAGCTCTTCGTTCTGATCGAGGTGGTGAATATTTAAGTCAAGAGGTTAAAGATTATTTAAGTAAGAACGGAGTTGTTCAGAAACTTACTTCTCCATATACTCCACAACAAAATGGTGTATCCGAAAAGAGAAATCGTACATTATTAGATATGGTGCGATCTATGTTTAATCTTACAACTTTACCTTTATCCTTTTGGGATTATGCTCTAGAATCTGATGTTCGTATTCTGAATATGGTTCCCACAAAGAAGGTTGATAAGACACCATATGAACTATGGCATGGCAAAAAGCCATATTTGTCTTATTTAAAGATTTGGGGTTGTGAGGCGTATGTGAAACGTGACTCTGGAGATAAACTCCAACAACGCTTAGTAAAATGTATCTTTGTAGGTTACCTTAAGGAAACTATGGGTTACTACTTTTATTATCCGCTTAAGAACAAAGTTATTGTTGCTAGGTATGGAGATTTCCTTGAAATGATCTTGTAAATCAAGAATTCAGTGGGAGAAATTATGATCTTGAAGAAATTCAAGAAGATACATTGCCTTCTGAAAATACTAGCGAAGAAATTCCAATAGAGCCAGAAAGTCTGGGAGCTCCACCGGAATTAATTCCTCCACGTAGGTCTGGAAGGACTATACGTGCGCCAAGAAAACTATGTCTTAACATAGGGGGTGATGAGGAGGAAGTAGGGGATCTTGGTGAAGCTACTAACTATCGATCCGCAATGCTTGATCCAGAAAAGTCAAAATGGATAGTTACGATGAATGAGAGAATGAAATCCATGAAAATCAACGATGTTTGGATTCTTTTAGATGCGCCTAAAAATGCTAAAGTAGTGAAAAATAGGTGGATTTTCAAGAAGAAAACCGACATGGATGGTGAAGTACAGTCTTATAAAGCACGTTTAGTAGCTAAAGGTTTTACTCAAAATTTTGGCGTAGACTACGAGGAGACATTTTCTCATGTAGCAGACTTACGAGCTATTAGGATTCTCATAGCTATACCAGCATAATATGACTATGAGATATCGCAAATGGATGTTAAAACTGTCTTCTTGAACGGTCGCTTAGATGTAGACATCTATATGCAACAACCGGAAGGGTACGTTGATCCTAAATATCCAAAACGCGTATGCAAACTTAAAATATCTATTTATGTTTTGAATCAAGCATCACGTCAATGGAATAAACGATTTGATGAAGAAATCAAAAAGTTCGGATTTATTCAAAATCGTGATGAACCATGTGTATATCGCAAAGCTAATGGGAGTGATGTAGTGTTCCTAATTTTATATGTCGATGACATATTAATCATGGGAAGTAACATTCCAAGACTTAAGGAAGTTAAGGATTATCTTGGTAAATTTTTTTCTATGAAAGATTTGGGAGATGCTAATGATGTAGTGATTTTACTACTCTTTAGGAAAAGAGAGCAAACCTGGCAAGTATTAAGTACAACGATTTAGGAAAACCGTGTACAAATGACCCAAAGTGGGGATCGTTCTCAAGGAGGCTTAATGTGTGTGCAATGAAATGATTATCTTTGTGATTATATTTGTGAGAAAGAATGATAGAAATAAGATGAGAAGAGAATGACGGTTACGATGTCGTATTAAACTAAGACGAAAAAGGTGTACACGTAAAACCGTAAAAAGCACTAAAATTAAAATTTTACCCTAAAAATTCCTAAAAATCACTAAAAATCCACAATAATATTCTAAGAGTTTACAAAAAATCCAAACTTGCCAAAACCTTTTAATTAATTAAATGATGACTTTTTAATGCTAATTAAAGCCCTAAAAATCAATATTAACTATTAAAAAGTCCAAAACATGATCTTAAAGTTTGTAAACCTTTAAAATAACCTAATTAAGCTAAAAAGTATTTTTCAAAATTTGAAAACTACTAAAAACTATTTTTAAACAATTAAAAACTATTAAAATCAATTAAAACTTAAAATAATTCTAGAAAATAATTAAAAGACTCTAAAAATATTTGGAAAGTTGCAAAACTCCTAATTAAGTGTCTACAATCTAGAAAAAAATATAAAAACTTAGAAAATTAGACTTTTAATTTTAACAATAAAGTAATATTAAAATATTATTAAAAATCCAAAAATCATAAAAAATTCTAAAAACTTACAAACTAGCTTAATTTAACCTAAATAACTCAGAAATGAAAGTGAAATTACCTAAATACCCTTAATGGGCCTAGAAAATAGGCTATACCCAAAACAGATCCTTATTGGGCCAAATTTGGGCCCAATATAAAAAGTGTCCAAAATAAGCCCAAAAAGCACAACTTGACTCAAAATTTAATTTTAAACAACTTTTTTTAAAGGCCCAAAAGCTGAAAGTATGAAATAAGCTAGCTTATACCAAACAGCTTATTCTTAATGGGCTTTTTGGCCCATTAAGTTATTAGCCAATGCCATAAGCTGAGATTAGACACACAAGCTTCTTTTGTCCTAAATAAGACTTCTGTAAAAAGAAATTTGAAATGAGCCCAAGGAATAAGCCTGAAAATGCAATAAGCAATCTAAAAAAACGACAAAATAGTCATTTTTGAGTTCTAGGCCACCCCAAAAGCTGATTCAAGTTTCTAAAGCTTTCAAATGACTTAATTAAGCAAAATCAACAAAGAGTTTTCAAATAAGTTGACTCAATAAGCTGGAAAAAGCAAATAAGCACTTATGTAAAAGTCAAATAAGTTGGTTTTCTAGCAAAAAGTCAAAGTCAAAGTCCAATAAGCTCCAGTCTAATCAAATGGGTCAAATAATGAAGATCTATCACAAAAAATAAGTTGTTGCAAGTCTGGATAAGCTAAAATAGCTTATTGATAAGCTGAGTTCAGTTTAACACTAGCAGGGGCTAGTTTTGGGTGTTGAGCAGTGGAAACTTTTTCCACTGCTTGACTTGTTTGACTTTTTGTCTTTAGTGAACTTTTTGGTGATTCAGATTACACAAAGGCACCTAAATGATCTTTGGATCAAAAGGAGTCAATAACAATCAAAAGATCACAAACACAATCACCCAATTGATACAGTTTAATCAATAAAGTACCAGATCTAGCACAGACATGAACAAATAAGCAGTTGAGCACATATAAGCAGTTTTAGCAATAATCAGCCAACCAAATTCAACCAAATGCATACACAAGCTATTATAAACTCAAATAAACAAGTCTAAAAAGTTTTCATGCAATGTCTTTAAGCCTAAATCAAGATTCAAGCTTATGAATGTTACTGATGAACACTAAACACTAGCAGATTTCACTTTGCTGATGTATTTGACACACAAGCCAGATTCAACACCTCAAATCTCACAAACAGGTTACAATAATGATGTTTTAACAGCTTTTAACCCTAAGCATGCATAAACTCTAGGTTTTCCCAAATTCTTAGGTCAAAAACAGTTATAATCAACAAGTTATAGCAAACTGTTTGATTTGGTAGTTTAAGTCCAATAACTTACAGCAAAATACTCTCAAAAAAGTGTATGACAGATAACAAACACAAACAACACCTTCTAACAACACAATAACCAGATTCAAGCTTAAACAGGTAGTCCCAAACACCCCTTTACCTTTTCAAATCAAAATTTAAACAAGAAAAAGTGTGATTCAGTTAACCCAATGATTAATCTAGCATACAAACAACATTATCATGCAAGACTAAGCAGATTCAAGCCAAGAAATCAACAAGAACACCAATAGAGCACAAATCCACAAAAATTCCAATATTTATCAGATTTTCAAGGATTTCAAGACAAACCTCATGGATGTACATCCACACCCACGAATTTATGAGCTTATGTGCTAGCAAGAACAAGCACAAGCTTCCAATAACAACCCTGCTAAGATTCAACAAGGTAAGTAGCACAATATCAAAATAAGAAACTTAAAAAGGCTTTAATGCAACCTTGTTACCCCACACTTGATTATCCCCAAGTTATAAGCCTCACCACACCTTAATATCACAATTAGGATGCTATGATCAGCCCTATAACCAAAGAATTCCAAGGTTGAAACAAGAACTTAGCAAAATATCAAGCTTGAAGGAAAAATGCAAACTTTTGCACTCTCCTTAAAAACAGGTTTTGAGATTCAAATTCAGTAAACAAATAACATAAACAAGCATGAAATAAGGTGGCACTTGGTCTTTCTTCAACACACTTAACACAATTTCATTAATACTGAAAAGAGGATTTACAAGTGCTTGAACAAGGAAAAATCAAAAGCAGTTTTGAAAATGAGACCCTATGGCTTTATATAGAGCCTTACATGTGAACTAAGAACAGATAAAAGTGCTAAACCCTAATGCTTGAAGTCCCCAATTTGCCCTTGTAGAGTTTGAATAACTTGGAATCATGTGACGGATTCTTGGCTGTATGCATGAGTTGGCATGTGAAAATGTGATCAAAGGGTTTGTATGAAGCTTAGAAAGTAAGCCATAATGTGGGACGTTGGATGACTGTCCCACTCTTGTCTTCTTCTTCCAAAACATAGCAGGGGAGGTCCCATGTAGCATGTGGGTTGGTGGGGTGTCATGTTTAAGGTTTGGAATGTGATTATGAGATGGTTAATCATCATTCTGGAGCCGATTATCCCTTAATTACAACACAATCAAAAATACCCAAATGTGTTCTTGGTGTAAATAGTGGTGGTCTTGATCTGATTAAGGGGTGATTAACATTTAAATAAATGTTAAGGCGCCAAGGTTTAGTTGATTTATTTAATCCGGTGGTGAGTGGAATGGTGATGTGGCCAAAAGGTGAAGTGTGATTGGTTGAATTGAGTTAGTGGGAAAGATGTCAAGCTCCCATAGGTCTAGGTGTCTTAGGTTGTCTGCCAGCATTAAACCCCCATCTTTCAGCAACTTGTCATTTCATTTCTAAACTCTATCAACGCCCATTTTCTTCTTTGTCAACTTTTGCATCTTTACACTTTTGCCCCAAAACATTTTGCAAAGTGAATTCAAGGGTAATTCTTGCCATTTTATGATTCTTGAGGGACTGATTTGGCATTTTATCCAATGGTAATGGTCTTGACTTGCATATTTGATATTTTGGAGGACTAAAGTTGCCAAGTCATGTTTGATGAGGGACCATTTTTGCCAAATCTTCAAAGTCAAGGGTCCTATTAGTAATTTTGGGATTTTCAAAGGACTAAACTTGTACTTTCTTGTTCTTTGAAGGACTTCATGATCTAATTGACTTTGTGGAGGATAATGGTTGACAATTTAGCTTTGTTGAGGGGCTAAACTTGTCAAATCTTTAAAGTGGAGGGCCCTTTTTGTAATTTTGACAAACTTTAGGGACCAATCTTGTAATTATGAAGATACAAGGGTATAAAGTGTCAATTTGGAGGACCCTTCTTCATAATTCTTCAAATCTTAAAGGGTTATTCTTGGGAAAGTCTTCATTAGGGCTTGGTTCATTGTGCGGCTTCGTTTCCCGTGTTCGTTTTTGCATGATTCTTGTGATCTTTTGTCATTTTCTCAATATCCGTACCTAAAATACACAAGCAACAAACACAAGCATATATATGGGTATTTTGATGATATTTAATGCATTTTAAGCCCTTTTGGACGATGAGACTATGTATAAAAGCAGTCTCATCACTCCCCCATACTAAACCATTGCCGTGCCCTCACGCAATGCTAGAATAAAGTATCGTAGCACCTCCAAAATTCATTTTTATTCACTTTATTGAACGATAAACTAGCTACACTACTACTATTGCTACCACTACTTACGTTTTAGACATAATGTATGATTTTCATCGCATAATGGGACGTTTAGGTTCATAGAATAAGAACACGTGAATGCTTCGTTAGAAATAATTTCATCGTCCTTGATTTTCACCCCAATTCCATGCCAAGCGTGCAACGAGATCATTGTCATTATAAGTTAGTAATGCTAACACTACTCATATGCCCTAATCACGTACTTATCCTCCCAATTTCCTAAGTTGTATCTCTTATATTTTATTATGTCTTGAATGTTCCACGAGGATACATTGTTTGACTTATGCGATAATAGAGATTTAGGTCTAAAAACAGAGTCCTAACGGTGTAACCAAGATCATCAAATCAATAACCCCTCCTAATAGACGACGGTGTCAAAAAATTAAGTTGACAAGAAGAATCGATAAACACGGTTTTATAACGGTTTTGAACATGAGACTTATTACCAAGACTTTTATACGCCCCCTAACGGAAGGGCCTTATTATCTTTGGTTTACCTCCATCTTTTATTCAACTTCGCCATGAAGCTTTTATTATGACTTCGGTCTTGCCTTGCCTTTTATTATCCACCTCATCGGTAGTTTTATTAGCCAAATACGTATATCCTCACGCTAAGGCGAATTTTGGATCTTTAAAGCTTCGAAGATTAAGGCTTGATTCACTTTCAATTTTGCATAAATTTTTCGGCCTTGTGGGGCTTCAAATTGTTTGCTTGATTTAGGTGAGCACTTGAAATCTTATTATTGGGTGAAGCTTTTGATTATTCGGGTGCCAATACTTCAAAACCGTGACGCTGGCGATACCTTAGTGTCTTCCCAATTTAATTACACGGAAGCTACTAGAAAAGACTAGAATCCCAACAATCCTAACTAAACCGCTAAGTCAATATTTATTAAGCAAAAAAAATATTTACATGCGAAGGGAGAATAAGCAAACAACGAGAACACATGAGTTTCTGAAAGAATACGAGTACTCTACGTTTAGCATAGTAACTTATAATTAACCCTATCATTTCTCGTCCTCATTTAAGAGACTTAGCCTAATGTGAAGTTAAGGAATCAAAGCTAAGTGCTCAACACGCACGGTCGAGTCAAAAATTACTCTTATTCTCGCCATTGGAAAACCTACATTCGTGTCTTCAAACACTTATAAAACATGAGAAAATTTTTAAAATTTGGTCATTTTTAGCCTTATTTTGCAACAAAACGATAAACAAAAAGATAAACTTTGGAAAGCGTGAAGGTTTGGCAAGGCAAGTATCTATTCAACCCCCATACTAAAGTTAAACATTGTCCTCAATGTTTCGAGTCTAGGGGTGTAAACACCCCCATACTAGAGACGTAGTCGAATGCCTAATCTAGCATGGAAAGGGTGTAACCGTTAAATTTAAAGCCGTTTATGAAGTGTGCTAAAAACCTAAGGTTAGAACATCAAAAGGATATATCATGGATATTGAGAAAGTCTTCAAAGCAAACGATCGAGTGCTCCCATAAAACGAACACGAGAGGCTCCAATCGTGAAGATCATGATCATCTAAAGTCCACAATTCACAAACAACCACGGAACAAAGGTTGGAAGGGCACAAATCCCCACACGTTAACTACATTAGAAAGCGATAATATGTACATAGGATAAGCATGAGACTCCCCCACGAGGCACCTCATTTTTGATTACCGAGTCATGAGCTCGACTCGATCCCCTCAATACTAATTATCATTGGGGAAAGTGACTTGGTCGAGGTAGTTCAAGGATGGAACTTCCCCGCCAAAGTAGTGCTTCAACCTATGTCCATTCACCTTGAAGTTAGGACCAACATCTTGAGCTAGCTCGATGGTCCCATACGGAAATACTTGAGTCACGGTGAATGGACCGGACCAACGGGATTTCAACTTACCGGAAAAGATTTTCAAGCGAGAATTAAAAAGCAAAACTTGATCCCCAATGTTAAAAACCCAGTTTTTAATTTTAGAATCATGTAACTTTTTAGTTTTTTCTTTGTAAATCAATGAATTTTCATAATCAATGTCCCTCAATTCATCCAATTCATTTAATTGCATTTTCCGGTGTTTTCCCGCGGTCTCCATATCATCATTACAATGCTTTAGGGCCCAATAAGCTTTGTGTTCCAATTCGATTGGAAAATGACAATTTTTCCCATACACAATCTTATAGGGAGTGCACCCAATGGGCGTCTTATGAGCGGTCCTAAAGGCCCATAAAGCATCGTCCAACTTATCCGACCAAGATTGTCGGTTTTCCCCAACGGATCTCTCCAAGATCCTCTTCAAAGCTCGGTTTGAAACCTCGACTTGCCCACTCGTTTGTGGGTGATAAGCCGTAGAAAGCCGATGTGTAACCCCATATTTCCTTAGGACCCTTTCAAATTGGTCGTTACAAAAATGGGTTCCATGATCGCTTATGATCGCACGAGGGGTTCCAAACCGAGAAAACAAGCTTTTCAAAAGCTTGACTACCACACGAGCATCATTGGTGGGCAAAGCCTTAGCTTCCACCCACTTAGATAGGTAGTCAACCGCAACGAGGATGTACTTATTACCACGAGATGATGGGAACGGCCCCATAAAGTTTATGCCCCAAACGTCAAAGATCTCACACACTTGGATGATATTTTGTGGCATTTCATCTTTTTGTGAGGCTTTTCCTTTTCGTTGGCATGAGTCACAAGACTTCACAAGATCTTGTGCATCTCGGTAAATAGTAGGCCAAAAGAAGCCGGCATCAAACACCTTCTTAGCCGTGAGATTAGCACCGTGGTGACCACCCGTGGGTCCTTCATGGCAAGCTCTAAGGATGTTAGAAGCTTCGGTGCCAAATACACAACATCGGATGATTTGAACCACACAAGTTCGAAACAAGTAAGGGTCGTTCCAAAAGCAGAACTTGACGTCACGAAAGAATTTTCGTTTTTCTTGAGTCGTCATACCCTTGATGATGAAGTTACCCGCATGGTAATTTGCAAAGTCCGCAAACCATGGGGTGGAAGAATCAAGCTTAGAATTCACTACACCAAGTGTCTCAAGCGGAAATGTTTCGATGATTTCCTTGGGCTCGTAAACACTTTGGTGAGGATCTTCCAAACGAGAAAGATGATCGGCCGCTAGATTCTCGGCTCCTTTTTTGTCAACAATTTTGTGGTCAAATTCTTGAAGGAGGAGAATCCAACGAAGTAATCTCGGCTTTGCATCTTGTTTAGCCATGAGATACTTGATAGCCGAATGATTCGTATACACTATGCATTTCGTGAAGACGAGATAAGGTCGAAATTTCTCAAATGCATACACCACGGCAAGGAACTCCTTCTCCGTTGTAGTGTATTTAAGTTGAGCCTCGGTCACCGTCTTGCTAGCATAGTGAATAGGCAAGAAGTGCTTTTCATGACGTTGCCCCAATACGGCCCCAATAGCGTAATCACTAGCATCACACATGAGCTCAAAGGGGAGGTTCCAGTTGGGAGCAACAAGAATGGGAGCTTCGGTAAGTTTCCTCTTAAGGATTTCAAAGGCTCGTACACAATCTTCGTCAAAGACAAAACGTGCCTCTTTTTCAAGAAGATGTGTAATGGGTCGAGAAATCTTTGAAAAATCCTTGATGAATCGACGATAAAAGCCCGCGTGGCCTAGGAAACTCCTAACTCCCTTAACGGTTTTGGGATGAGGTAATTTGGCGATGACGTCTACCTTAGCTTGATCTACCTCAATCCCCGCTTTCGAGACCTTGTGCCCTAAGACGATTCCACTCTTAACCATAAAATGACACTTTTCCCAATTGAGCACAAGGTTGGTTTCCTCACAACGTTTCAACATTCTCTCAAGATTCGACAAACACGAAGTGAACGAATTTCCAAACACGGAAAAGTCATCCATGAAAACTTCCATCGTCCTCTCGATCATATCATGAAAAATAGCCATCATGCACCTTTGAAAGGTTCCCGGTGCATTGCAAAGTCCGAATGGCATTCTACGATAGGCAAACGTTCCATATGGGCACGTAAACGTAGTTTTTTCTTGATCACGAGGATCGATGGGAATTTGGAAGTAACCGAAAAAACCATCTAAAAAGCAATAAAAATCGTTTCCCGCAAGGCGCTCCAACATTTGGTCCATGAAGCGCAAGGGAAAATGGTCTTTTCGAGTGGCTTCATTCAACTTAAGATAGTCAATGCACACTCTCCATCCGGTCACGAGTCTAGTGGGAATTAACTCGTTGGCATCGTTTGGCACAACGGTCATTCCTCCCTTTTTAGGGACATAATGAATAGGACTCACCCAAGGGCTATCGGAAATAGGGTAAATCATTCCCGCGTCAAGGAGTTTAAGGACCTCCTTTTTGATGACGTCGTGAATTTTGGGGTTCACCCTCCTTTGACATTGGATTGCGGGCTTGTAATCCTCCTCCATTAAGATTTTGTGGGTACAAAACTTGGGATCGATTCCCTTAATGTCGGATAACTTCCACGCAATTGCCCCTTTGTGATCCTTTAGAACATCGACAAGTGCGGTTTTTTCATCATTCGAAATTTCCTTCGCAATAATAACCGGCAACTTGTCGCCCTCCTCCAAATAGACATATTCGAGATGAGGAGGTAAATCTTTCAACTCGAGGATAGGTGGTTCCTCAAGTGAAGATTTGGGCTCGATACTCATAACCTCCTCGGGTGGAGGAAATGGGAAATCGTTAAGAAAATCCTTGATAATCGAGAAGTCCTCATCGTTGTCGAGGTCTTCGTTACAAGTACGTGGAACATCGAATTCTTCCAACGTAAAACCACCACCTTCAAATGGAGTGAAGGTTGGTGTCGAATTATCAAGAATTGGATCTAACATAGTGGGATGGCCACTAGTTTCTTCATCACCAAAACCTAGAACTTCTTGTGAAAATTCCTCGCAAACCACGTCGATCATATCAACGAGGTTTATGGTTGCAACGGAATAAACATGAGAAATTTGAGAGTTTTGAGTTGCGTTTATAACAAGTTCCTCGTCGTTGAAACGTAAGGTGATCTTTCTAGCATGAACATCGATCAAAGCCATAGACGTATCTAAAAACGAACGACCTAAAATGAGAGGAACTTGAGGATCTGTGGGGATTTCAACACGATAAAGTCTACGGGATAGTAGAACTTCCCCACTTTCACAAAAACGTCTTCCGCCAATCCACATGCGGGAATCGTGGAATGGTCGGCTAACTCGATAGACATTAGTGAAGGAGTAAGATTAGGAAGATTGAGCGACTTGAAGATTGCAAGTGGCATCAAATTAATGCTAGCACCATGATCGGCCAAGGCGAAGCATTCCTCCATATCTTGAATTGCACAAGGGATCAAACATTTACCGGGATCACCGACTTTTTGAGGTATGCGATTAAGATAAACCGATGAACAACTAGACAATTGGTGCAATTTCTCCTTGTTGTTCAACATACTCTTAAAGTTAGCGGAAAATCGAGGCATCATGACCAAAGCATCGGCGAAACTCACATTAAAGTGCAAATCACGAAACATTTTCATAAAAAGCTCAAATTGATAATTGTCGCGCTCTTGATGTTTCTCCTTCCTAAGTCTCGATGGATAGGGCAAAGGTGGTGTGGGTTGAGGCATAGTAGGCATAGCCTTTGGAATCTCGGGTTCCAATGTTGGTAAAGGGTCAACCGTAGGTGTGGCATGAGCGGTACTTCGTGGGATTGGGACATGCTCCTTTTGGACCACCACCTCGGGTTCTTCCTCAATTGCTTCCTCCGTAGGAGCAATTGGTTGAGGAGTCGGTTCCTTAAGTGTCTTACCACTACGTGTGGTAATCACTTTTATATCACCCTTAGGGTTTGATACGTTGTTGCTAGGAAGACCACTCGAAGACGGTTTACACATAATTGCCTCAAACATAGATGAGATTTTATCTTCAAACTTGGATTGCCTCTTCTCGGCTTTAACCATTTCTTGTTTTATCTCATGTTGCCCTTGTTCCATTTTTGTTGGTTTTGTTGTAACCTAGTGACGGTTCCTTCCATCTTGTTGGTGTGGATCTTAAGTTCATTAGCTAACTCATTTTTCAACTCTTTCTTCAAGTCGTTCTTATACTCGGATCTTAGGCTAATGATTTCTCTTTGAATATTGTCAAACCTAGCATCATTCCCATTAGCGTATTCAACAAATTCATTTGGAAGATCTTTCAATGTTTGCAAACCTTTGTTGTTGTTTTGAAAATCATTTTGATTTTTGTTTGAAACTTGATTATTAGCCCCTTGATTACCATAGTTTCCCTTGTTGAAATTGTTTTTGAAACAAACTTGATTGTTGCGATAGTTGTTGTTAGCATTTTGATTTGAACCAAAACCCGGTGGATTCAATTGATTAGAGCGAGAAACTTGACCGTTTTGGTTGTAATTTCCCGTGGCCGCGTAGGCACTCGAAGTGTTACCACCGTTGGTAATGCACTCGGAGAAATCATGACCTCCACCACAATACATGCACGAAACCTTAACCGCTTTAGCCGTAGCAGGAGCACTTGGTTCACCAACTTTAAACTCAATCAAAAGTCCTTTTAGCTTATCAAAAATCTTGTTTTCCAAGTTCGCCTCAATTTGGCAAGCATCGATGGTAGTAGACAAAGAAGGTGAAGACGAAGACGAAGCCTTACGAACACTAGACGTGCTACGAGGACTATACACCTTAGATCTATTCTCAATTATCACCAAAGCTTCCTCAACCGTTTTACACAAAAAATTACCACCCGCGGCGACATTTAAATAATCCCTTTCATGATCACTAAGTCCATTGTAAAACGTGTCAATTTGATGCAAGTCAGAAAAACCGTGATGAGGACATTCATGTAACATCTCCTTAAACCTATTCCAAGCCGTTGAAAAACTTTCATTAAACTCTTGTGAAAATTTTGAAATCTCCTTTTTCAAGTACGTAGTCTTAGAGGGCGGAAAAAATTGGTTCACAAACTTAGACACGAGATCCTTCCACGTCAATATAGAATTGGGTGGCTCTTTCTCTAACCGAATTTTAGCGGGCCCCGCTAAGGAATACGGAAAAAGCATCATCTTAATCGAGTCATTCGAGACATCCTTAAACTTGCAAGTGGCGGTAAGACGATTGAATTGGCGGATATGGTTGTGTGGATTGTCCTTCTCATCACCACGGAATTTGTTGTTTTGGGTCATCGACAACAAACCCGTTTTTACTTCAAAATTCTCCGCAAGGATAGCGGGAATCACAATAGCCTCTCCATAACCCTCGGTGGGTGCTTGAAGTAACTCCATCCTAGTTCGATTCGCCATGGTTGGTGCTTCTCTTACAATGGGTTCGTCAATAGGAGACTCCTCACTAGAAAGATTAGGAGTGGGAGTTTTGTTCTTTCGTTTACGTGTACGTCTTGCTTGATTACGAGTTAGCATAAACGTCACGTACAACGAGGGGATAAGCAAAGAAGATTCTTTTTGGTGTTTCGTATTTTTCAATTTTTTTTGTGGTTTTTGATTGTGTTAACCTTTTTGGATTTTGGTGAATGTATTAAGTAGACACAAATCTACAAATCTCCTCCTTAATCAAATCTCTCGATTAAAGAAGCCTCAAGGAATGAAAACGATCACGTGAAGTGAACGCCTTCGATGACTTTAGAACGTTGGTGGAACACCAAAACGTTCAAGAGGGTTTAATCAATTGAAACCAAGAAAATATATATGATACTTAGTAATACTTTGGGCGGCAAAACCCTCAATTAGCTCTCAAAATCAAATACTCACAAGCAAGCGGGGAAATGAGGCGGCGCAAAGCACTTAAGAGTCTTTTTCCTTAGGATATATTTTATAATATACGCCTTATACCCACCTTATAGTTTGTATTTTTCAAGATTGAGATTCACGAAAGTATTTATCTATTTTTGCATTTTTCTTTGGTTTGAGATTCGATACAATGATTGGGTAATGACCTCCCAAGTCAAGGTTGTGATTTCTCACGTATTAGTAGAGTGCTACTAATAAAAATACTATTTTGGTTAGTATATAAAAACAACAATTCCAAATCAAAACACAACACGCCTCCCCGGCAGCGGCGCCAAAATGATGTAGTGATTTTACTACTCTTTAGGAAAAGAGAGCAAAAGTGGCAAGTATTAAGTACAACGATTTAGGAAAACCGTGTACAAATGACCAAAAGTGGGGATCGTTCTCAAGGAGGCTTAATGTGTGTGCAATGAAATGATTATCTTTGTGATTATATTTGTGAGAAAGAATGATAGAAATAAGATGAGAAGAGAATGACGGTTACGATGTCGTATTAAACTAAGACGAAAAATTCCAAAACAAGATTTTAAAGTTTGTAAACCTTTAAAATAACCTAATTAAGCTAAAAAGTATTTTTCAAAATTTTAAAACTACTAAGAACTTTTTTTAAACAATTAAAAACTATTAAAATCAATTAAAACTTAAAATAATTCTAGAAAATAATTAAAATACTCTAAAAATATTTGGAAAGTTGCAAAATTCCTAATTAAGTGTCTACAATCAACGAAAAATATAAAAATTAGAAAATTAAACTTTTAATTTTTAACAATAAAATAATATTAAAATATTATTAAAAATCCAAAAATCATAAAATTCTAAAAACTTGCAAACTAGCTTAATTTAACCTAAATAACTCAGAAATGAAAGTGAAATTACCTAAATACCCTTAACGGGCCTAGAAAATGGGCTATACCCAAAACAGATCCTTATTGGGCCAAATTTGGGCCTAATATAAAAAAGTGTCCAAAATAAGCCCAAAAAGCACTACTTGACTCAAAATTTGATTTTAAACAACTTTTTCCAAAGGCCCAAAAGCTGAAAGTGTGAAATAAGCTAGCTTATACCAAACAGCTTATTCTTAATGGGCTTTTTGGCCCATTAAGCTATAAGCCAATGCCATAAGCTGAGATTAGACACACAAGCTTCTTTTGTCCTAAATAAGACTTCTGTAAAAAGAAAATTGAAATAAGCCCAAGGAATAAGCCTGAAAATGCAATAAGCAATCTATAGAAAACGACAAAATAGTCGTTTTTGAGTTCTAAGCCACCCCAAAAGCTGATTCAAGTTTCTAAAGCTTTCAAATGACTTAATTAAGCAAAATCAACAAAGAATTTTCAAATAAGTTGACTCAATAAGCTGGAAAAAGCAAATAAGCACTTATGTAAAAGTCAAATAAGTTGGTTTTCTAGCAAAAAGTCAAAGTCAAAGTCCAATAAGCTCCAGTCTAATCAAATGGGTCAAATAATGAAGATCTATCACAAAAAATAAGTTGTTGCAAGTCTGGATAAGTTAAAATAGCTTATTGATAAGCTGAGTTCAATTTAACACTAGCAGGGGCTAGTTTTGGGTGTTGAGCAGTGGAAACTTTTTCCACTGCTTGACTTGTTTGACTTTTTGTCTTTAGTGAACTTTTTGGAGATTCAGATTACACAAAGGCACCCAAATGATCTTTGGATCAAAAGGAGTCAATAACAATCAAAAGATCACAAACACAATCACCCAATTGATACAATTTAATCAATAAAGTACCAGATCTAGCACAGACATGAACAAATAAGCAGTTGAGCACTTATAAGCAGTTTTAGCAATAATCAGCCAACCAAATTCATCCAAATGCATACACAAGCTATTATAAACTCAAATAAACAAGTCTAAACAGTTTTCATGCAATGGCTTTAAGCCTAAATCAAGATTCAAGCTTATGAATGTTACTGATGAACACTAAACACTCGCATATTTCACTTTGCTGATGTATTTGACACACAAGCCAGATTCAACACCTCAAATCTCACAAACAGGTTACAGTAATGATGTTTTAACAGATTTTAACCCTAAGCATGCATAAACTCTAGGTTTTCCCAAATTCTTAGGTCAAAAACAGTTATAATCAACAAGTTATAGCAGATTGTTTGATTTGGTGGTTTAAGTCCAATAACTTGCAGCAAAATACTCTCAAACAAGTGTATGACAAATAACAAACACAAACAACACCTTCTAACAACACAATAACCAGATTCAAGAATAAACACGTAGTCCCAAACACCCCTTTACCTTTTCAAATCAAAATTTAAATAAGAAAAAGTGTGATTCAGTTAACCCAATGATTAATCTAGCATACAAACAACATTATCATGCAAGACTAAGCAGATTCAAGCCAAGAAATCAATAAGAACACCAATAGAGCACAAATCTACAAAAATTCCAATATTTATCAGATTTTCAAGGATTTCAAGACAAACCTCATGGATGTACATCCACACCCACGAATTTATGAGCTTATGTGCTAGCAAGAACAAGCACAAGCTTCCAATAATAACCCTGCTAAGATTCAACAAGGTAAGTAGCAAAATATCAAAATCAGAAACTTAAAAAGGCTTGATTAATGCAACCTTGTTACCCCACACTTGATTATCCCCAAGTTATAAGCCTCACCACACCTTAATATCACAATTAGGATGCTATGATCAGCCCTATAACCCAAGAATTCCAAGGTTGAAACAAGAACTTAGCAAAATATCAAGCTTGAAGGAAAAATGCAAACTTTTGCACTCTCCTTAAAAACAGGTTTTGAGATTCAAATTCAGTAAACAAATAACATAAACAAGCATGAAATAAGGTGGCACTTGGTCTTTCTTCAACACACTTAACACAATTTCATTAATACTGAAAAGAGGATTTACAAGTGCTTGAACAAGGAAAAACCAACAGCAGTTCTGAAAATGAGACCCTATGGCTTTATATAGAGCCTTACATGTGAACTAAGAACAGATAAAAGTGCTAAACCCTAATGCTTGAAGTCCCCAATTTGCCCTTGTGGAGTTTGAATAACTTGGAATCATGTGACGGATTCTTGGCTGTATGCATGAGTTGGCATGTGATAATGTGATCAAAGGGTTTGTATGAAGCTTAGAAAGTAAGCCATAATGTGGGACGTTGGATGACTGTCCCACTCTTGTCTTCTTCTAAAACGTAGTAGGGGAGGTCCCATGTAGCATGTGGGTTGGTGGGGTGTCATGTTTAAGGTTTGGAATGTGATTATGAGATGGTTAATCATCATTCTGGAGCAGATTATCCCTTAATTACAACACAATCAAAAATACCCAAATGTGTTCTTGGTGTAAATAGTGGTGGTCTTGATCTGATAAAGGGGTGATTAACATTTAGATAAATGTTAAGGCGCCAAGGTTTAGTTGATTTATTTAATCCGGTGGTGAGTGGAATAGTGATGTGGCCAAAAGGTGAAGTGTGATTGGTTGAATTGAGTTAGTGGGACAGATGTCAAGCTCCCATAGGTCTAGGTGTCTTAGGTTGTGTAACACCCCATTTTGATAATGGAAATGTCACATGCAATTATGGCGTGTCATCAAAGCATACAAGGAAAAATGTCTAAACATTACTTGACCATAAAAGGAAAATACCGGAATCAAACATCGGTAGTCCAAAAGTAAAGCTCATCACACACAAACATAGTATAGTAAAGGAAAGGACTAAACAATGTCCATAGCAAATGTATCATAAGAAAGGAAATGCATAAAGTAAAGAAGGCTAGACAGCTTCCAGTCCATATGCACGTACTCTTAGTGTCTACGAGCGTCCCTGAGTACCTGCCGTTTTGGGAACATAGAAAAGGAAGACGGCTGAGCAAATATGCTCAGTGCACGGATGTACAATAAAGCATGAATAGGATAAGCATATAACATATAACAGCGGAAGAAAACTATGTCCCGAGTAACCTGGTTAATTCTTGATAAAAGTGGTTTTATAGTTTGAAAGTCTTATGGTTATCTTATAAAAACTGTTTGTCATATTTTACCATTAGCCAATATAGGTCATGAAAATCCACCGTGTATGAATACTTGGAGGGGTGACCTCATCATGTAAATTAGAGGGGCTGCCTCTAATTTAATATATTGGTTTTTGGGTAGGAGGGATCAGCTCCTTGTGAAGGATGCAAGGCATACACCACATTCACCATGAAATCCTGACTGAAAACATGTAACTAGGATGCACCCATACACCCCACATGATAAATATAATATAAGTGGCCAAAAGCTGGAGGGACGCCACGAGAAATCACTCCGCCGTGGTGAAGTCATAACATCAGTGCCTCTAATGTTATGGTTATGGTACCTCCATAACTAGGTGAAACTGGTCATGCATGTATATGGCTGTAGGTAATCTTAATTAAACATAAGAAATCAAACACGTAACTTAAACTACGGGAAAACAGTTGGCTGCATACGGGGAATCCTAATAAAGAAAGAATGTCCATACTGAAAGGACGGGAATCCGTACCTTATGTCCAGTGAACGAAGAAGATGAACTGAGAGAAATCCTACTTCCGAATCACTAGTGCAACAAAAATACATACATGAATAAGTATCTGCTTACTAAATACGTAGATGGTTTTATGTCATGTCTTAGCTTATTTTTTGTGTTCTTACCAAGTTTTACTGTTTTTAAGCCTTAAACCATGTTTATCTTATATTCTGTTTAATTTTATTAAGTATTTCTGGTATTTCATGTGTTATTATACTTACTGTGTAATAATAAGTAACTTTCCAAAAATAGCAGGTTTCCTAAAATAGAAAGTTTCCAAAAATAGAAAGTTTCCAAAAATAGAAAGTTTCCAAAAATAGAAAGTTACCATAAATAGAAAGTTTCCAAAAATAGAAACTTTCCAAAAATAGAAAGTTTCCAAAAATAGAACTGCTTAAAATAGATAAGTTTCTAAAAATAGAAAGTTTCCATAAATAGATCAGCTGCCTTAATTAAATAAGTTTCCATAAATAGATTAGCTGCCTGAAATAAATAAGTTTCTAAAAATAGAAGGTTTCCATAAATAGATTAGCTGCCTTATTTAATTAAGTTTCTAAAAATAGAAAGTTTCCATAATTAGAAATAAGCTGGTTAAATAAGCTAAGTATATAAGCCTAAGTGTTTTCATGATTATTTTCTAAGTCATATGATATAATGTATAGTTTAATAATTATTTCATGTAATTAAATTAAACTATAGGTTAAAATATTTAATTAAAGTATAACATGTTTTTAATTAAATAAAGTTAAATACTTAGGTTAAAACATGTATTATTATATATTAATAATATAACCTATGTCATATTAATTAATTAATTATAATCATGGTTTTTAAATAATTAATTAATTATAAGTCTAAAATATAAAATACTTAGGTTAATTAATTTCATGACTATTAATAATTAAAATAACCTAAGTCATGTTATTAAATTAATCATGTCATTTTATTAATTTAATTTTAACATAAGATCATAAAACATATAAAACTAAACATACACCATGAACCGGATCTAGACTAAACACCATGAACCGGACATGAAATCGACACCGTACCCCGAACCAAATCGGGGTACCCCGTGCCTTGATGCTGCCGTGGGACCCACACCCACCAACCGAGACCATATGGTCTTGGTGGTGGACGGTTGGCCAAACCGAAACCCCCTTCGGGTTCGGTGCAGCCTGCGGCCAAAAACAAACACCCCTTAAACCATACGTTTGATTTTATTAAACCGCAATTTATGTTAGATCCATGTTTATTTATTAGGTTTTTGTAAAAAAACATAACATGTTCTTGATTTATTAAAAGATCAAATCAAAAGAAAAAGTTTAAAAAGGATTTACCGAATTCGTGGATCAAAAGGACGAAGAACAAACACGATCACCAACTAATAATCCGAGATCCAAGATCAACAACCACCTCCTTGTGGTGTTTGTAGGGTGGCGGCACAAAGAAGAAAAGGGAAGGAGGGTTTTAGGGTTTTTCTAAAATCTTCTGTAAAACTAAAAATGAGTAGTGTAAAAATATTTAACCCCTTTTATAAAATTTACAAATGGGCTTGGCCCATTTGTCCTTGTAGCCGCGGGTAGGGGGCCCCACTTGGGGTACCCGTACCTTTTTCCGTGTCTCGATGTTAAGTTATACGTTCGTGATTATTTGTGTTCGCGTTTTAAGTGTTCTCGTTATGTAACTATCGTGATCTAATATATTTAATTACACTCGTAATAAATATATATACGTAATTAATACTAATTCGTGTTTTAATTACGTTCATGATTTCATGATCTCATGTTCGTGATTAATTATCGTCAAATAATTATTACGCGATCGTGCGTAGTAAATACTTATCGTGTTCTAACACGTACGTAATACGTAAAATCCTAACACGTAATCGTAATCAGGCTATATTAGGAAAGTTTTAATCTAGTATGTACGATCTTAAGGGTACTATTCATTGTAAAAGCATGCGGGTTTTACAACTCTTCCCCCCTAAAAAGAATAATTCATCCCCGAATTATAGATAAAGTAAACTGGAAAAGAAGAACATACCCGAATTCAAAATATGAAATGAGGGTAAGAAGCCCGGATAGACTCCTCTGTTTCCCAAGTGGCTTCCCGCTCGGTATGATCCCTCCATAGAATTTTGACGAATGGAATCGTCTTCTTTCTCATGACTCGTTCTTGTCTGTCAAGAACTCGTTCGGGTTCTTCTATAAAAGTAAGATCTTCACGTATCTGTTCCAGTGGATACTGAACCATGTGAAGGGGATGATACTGGTACCCTCTGAGTAAGGACACATGAAACACATTGTGTACATGCAAAAGCTGCGGAGGTAACGCCAATCGGTAAGATACTTCATCGACTCGTTCAATGATATCAAACGGTCCGATGAAACGAGGATTGAGCTTCCCTTTAATCCCGAAGCGTCTAACACCACGTGCCGGCGAAACCTTAAGGAAGACGTGATCTCCTACGTTAAAGTGTATATCCCTACGATGCTTATCGGCATAACTCTTCTGACGTGACCGTGCCTCCTGAATTTTCTGCTTAGCTACTGCGATCTTCACATTGGTCATCTCTATGATTTCTGGTCCTTCAAGTGTTCGCTCACTGTGACAACCGTGGTTTTGAGGTTCGTCACTTGGTATTACTTTTAGGTTATTTTATGTGTGACTACTTGATTTTTGTGCTTACGTGTTTATTTTGTGTGAACGAGGTTGGTGTGATTATCGTTTATGAGTATAGAGTACTCATAAGTAAATCGAGGAATGGTTAATTCATGTTCATGAGATCACAATTAGTGACTATGAAATGAAATGGTGATATTTTGGTGGTTACGTATACGTATAAGTATTATAGTAATAGTGTATTTTTTTAGGATTTACGGTTTAGCATTTAGAGGTCTCGGAAGAGGTAATTAGTCATATGAATATTTTTCGGGATGGTTTTAAGTCATTTAGGACTTAGATATAAAGTTTATTTCAAAATTTGAGATTTTTTATAAAAGTGTATATTTTACGACTTTTACGGTAAAACGCGTAAATTTGACTAGTTTTAAGGTTTTGAGGTTTTGGAGGCTTTAGGAGCTGAAATAAATTAAGGAAATTTAAGGTAATATTATTAATAGATATATTAATAATAAAAATAAGGAAAAACGAATTTCAAGGGGTTTGGGTCGGTTTGTTTTGGACGCAAGAAGAAAAAAAGAAAAAAAAAAGGGAAGAAAAGGGAAAAAAGGAAAGTTGTATTGGGCTTGGACTAGTGAAGTGTATTAAAACAATATTCGAAAAAAAACATACGATTCATCATAAACAAAAAAGAAAACACAGCCATGGAGGAAAAAAAAGAGAATAAGAAAAATTAGGGTTTCAAAATCTTGATTTTTGATCAACTGAAGGTATAATCTTGTTTAATGTTGTTCTTATTTAATTAAACATGTATACATCAACATATGATGGATTTAGGTTAGGGTTTTAATAAAAATCTGTATTTTAATGAGTTCATAATGATTGGATGGATTAGGGCTTGTAATTAGAGGGATTAGGGTTAATTAATGAGGTTGATTTTGTTAAACCCGTTTTTAAAAACTGGGCAGATTTTGAGTCAATTGTTTTGATCATATCGGGAGATATATAAACTCTTATTCTACGATCCAAGTACCCATGGAAAGATATTTGAAGTGGCTTTCCAATCCAAGAAACAAGAACTAAATTGGAGGTCGGGAAGTGGGTCAAAAACAGGTTACGACAGTCGGAGGTCAAAACAGTTTTGAATTCAGCCTGTTTTCTTTTTAAGTTTTGGGTTGTTTGGGGTACTTAGGATTGCATTGGGATCTTCTCACTAACGTGAGAGATGGTTTATATATTTTAGTAAGTATCTGCACTTGGCCTAAGGTGGTGGTTTAGGGTAAGACCCCTTAATGATAACAAACTTTTAGTATGTTTAAAATCAGGAAATCTGGAATGACAAACGTAGATATATGTATATCAGGGCCTTAACAGTAGCTTTAAGGTTAGGGAAAGTGGGAGGTGTTATCCAACATATGTAAGGGTATGAATATTCCTTTTACAGAAACCATGGGTATATTTAAGTGGACGTTTGACTTAAAGTTTTGAGACCTAAAAACTGGGACTGTTTTGGGTAAAATATGAACGGGTTAGTTATTAAACTTAACCAAGTTAAGGACTTGTTAAGGAAGGGTAATGGGGTGATTAGAGCTTATCAATGAGGTAAATATGTGGTAATAGGCTAGATGTCCATCATAGGTTGATGAGCCATCTTAGTGATTGGTTCGTGTATTGATTTCGTGTTTTTGGTTTGTTAGCTCGTTGCTAGTGCGAGGACTTGTGAAGAAGCTATCAGGTGAGTTTCATAGTCCCATGTTTACTTTTGATTTTGACTTCCAGATGGGATGGAAGAGACACTGTGTGGAATTATTTTCTAAATTAATGCTGTGAATGTTTAAGGTTTGAGACGGACTTGTGTGTACATTTATATGATTAACTGCTATGTGATTCTTGTTTGTGTGTGATTTGGATTGGAAAGGTACATAGGTGTATGGGCGCCTATGGGACCTATGGTTAATGATAAGGCGGGATGCCTTGGAAATCGTGATTGTTGGTAAGGCGTGATGCCTTGGAAATTGAGATTGTTGGTAGGCGTGATGCCTTGGAAATTGTGATTGTTGGTAAGGCGTGATGCATTGGAATTATAATGATTGATTTAACTTGAATGCTAGTTGTTAGTACATGATTGTAGCGCATTGTCCATATGTTTATTGGTTTATGGTATTCACAGCTTATGACTTGTCTTGTGTTGGAGTCTAAACCTATGACTCTCACCAACTTTATGTTGACGTGTTTTAGTGTCTCTTTCAGGTGAGAATGTGGTTAAGCTTGAGGATAGAAGTGGCTAGACTTGGATGCCTTAGGATTGCATATAGAAGGAGATCCCCGTTCCTTCTTAGTTTACCTTTATGTTTTTTGATAAGTGATACATGTTGGCACCTATATGTTTGTTTGGTTTATGTTTATTGTTTGTCTTGGGTAAGTGGTAGGACTGTTACCTACTTACCTAGACTCCTGCATTGTTGAGATATTGTCATGACATTTGTGTCGCCATTTATGACATTATATTTGCATTTTAGTCTTCTCTATAAAGACACCATTTGTTGTGATGATATCCATACGTCGCGCCCCATATTCCGCCATTGGTGGGGTGTGACAGAATGGTATCAAGAGACAATGGTTATAGAGAATTAGGTTGCCTAGTCGCGTAGCCTAGTCTATAGCTTAAGGGTCCCTGCATATAGGCGTCATAGGAGTATGTGTGCATTTTATTATAATTGATGTGTTTGAATGTTATTTATTGTGATGTTTTGACTGGTATGAATTGAACCATAGTAAATTCATACTTAGCCACATGTTATTTTCTTTTCGAGTTGTGAGTAGTGCGTGTTTAACCATAATCGTCCACGCTAGTCATTGTCGTATTTTACTTATAATGTACATTATAGTACATAATTTGGTACATAGTAGTTTCTATCTTTTGTTGGGTTATTTTATGTACCTGAGGGGTATTATTTTCTTTTGATGTTTAAGTCATGTTCCCTAAGAATCATGTGGTGGTTCGAGTTATTAGGAGTAGGTGAATATGAAGGACCTTATGCTATTTCCACTCTTATGGGCGACATGACTTATAACTGATTATGTTTTTGTTTTGGATTTAGTCTAGGCTGTTTTAGCTAGACTATGGATTTCTGTATTCCAAGAGTTTTATTATGTTATTTTATAGATGGAGTTTTGGACCTTATTGGTTATGTGGTTATGAGCTTATGTGAGTAGATAGATTTATGTGTTATATGTTGTATTGATTCTTATAAGTGTCATCATAGGAGGGAGTGCATTGGGGAAAGGGTAATTGCATAAGTATGGTGGCCAACATAGTTATACAAGTACCACAACTTCAATGGGTTCTCAAGTATGATTGCATGAAAGAGGATTAGTACATGCTTGTATATGGTGAGATGTAGATATTGGGTATACGTATAATATATGGGATTATGTAACGGCTGCCTACGATATGGCTATTTTTTTTAGTGTGTTATATGTTTTGGGTTATAGTTGTGTTGTGTGATTTTGGGGTCACACGATATGGTTTGGTTTTGGAGGTGGGTTTTATGCTTTGTTGTGGCACGGTGAGATGGTGATTACTCGTGTGAAAAAACGAGTGTATGACGTGATTGGTTGATCCGACATGTATGGTAACGAGTATGTTTTGGGTGATTTAATAGGTATATATATGCGGATGTGTATATACTACTATGTGTTAAGTTATGGTATATGGTCGTTCACTAGTTATTATAACTTGAACGTACCTTGTGTTTGTTCGTGTTTTATGGTGCTGGAGTTGATGGAGTTTCAACAACGTTTCGAATTTTTGAACTGTGTCTTGTAGCGTATTCTTTGAGTTCATATTTCACGTGTACGTTTTAAAATGTTGTTCTGGGTTTTAAGTCCGTTGAAATAAATGGAGATTTCTTTTGGAATAATGAAATCTTTTGGGTTGAGTCTTACATTTCTTTTGGTTGGTATATGGAAAAAGGGGGGACTTGGAAATCTACTATAGAGTTAGATAGTTGGTTGTATTCGGTAAAATAAGGGTAAGGTGTTGGAGTCATGTTTGAAACAAGATGTAACATAAGTTTTTTTTTATCAACACTTATTTATTTCAAATTCTAAAAGACTTCCTTTAAAATAAAGCGAAGTAAAATTTCTTTCTACTTACATAGTTTATATAATCAGATTTAACCGATTCATATCATTTATAGTTATTGATATAAGGTTAAAAGGAGTTTATGAATATTTCACATACAATTATATCTTTCATTGAAAAGGATTGCATTGATCACTAAGTCTATTCTTTAGTTTTTAAAAAACAACTAGCATAAAATTGTTTTGGTCATAACTTGTTCGCTTTTAAAGCTTTTTGGGTGATTCAAAAGCCAAAAATTATGTACTCGGAACGTACTTTTCAAATATTCAGAATGTATAGTCATGGGAGATCAGTGGACAGGTCGGAATTGTTGTACAAGTGTCGGGTTCAAGGTTGAGTTTGAATAGTAGTTTTATTTTTTTATGATTTGGGATGCACGGGATACCTAGTCTTTGAGTTGAGTTTTGAGATCGTCTAGAAGGTTGTTTGTAGATGGTTTGAGTCACATAGATGTGGGGAGGTAAGGAAAAAAAATTAAATATATATATATATATATATATATATATATATATATATATATATATATATATATATATATATTCTTTTGGAAAGTCGATCTTTGCACGGTTTAAATAATATGTGGCGGGGCGTAATATGTTTTGGTTGCCATTGGGTGTTTCTTGGATTATTTTTCGTTGTCATGGGTCATTTGGAAATTGATACATGTTTTGGGTTTGAGTTTTCTTTGGAGTCTCGTGGTTTTTGATTTGTTTTAATTGGTGCACGTGAAATATCGTTAGTTATCCGTAGGTTTAATTCGTCGATCGTATCTGGTGTATTCAGGATGTAGTTTTGGTTTTGTATGGTTTAGGAGCGTTGAGGTAGAACCATGAATAGAGCAAGTAGGAGAAGTGAGAGGAGTTATAGTTAGTGTCATCCAAGGCAAATCGTTGATGGAGTGAATTAAGAACAAGAGCTGTTAGAAATTGCAAGGAATTTATTCGTATTGCCGCTAACAGAGGGTGTGAGGAGGACATAGTTGAAATTGCTAAGGATGTTGTATGAACGCTTTGGGTTTACGGTTATGCATTTGGTTTCGCCAAAGCACTAGCGGTTATCATAGAGTCAATGAACCGAGTGTGCATGAACGTCTATTAACGAGTTATCATCGGGAGCATCGACGACATCTTGATCTACTCAAATCTTAGAAGGAGGATGAGGCGAATTATGTGTTGGTTTTGGAGTTGTTAGTAAAGGGAATGAAACGTGAGATTTTCAAGTGTGAGTTTTAGGATTTAGTTGGCCAGGACTAGTAGTCAGAGATGATGGCATATCGTGGAACCAGCAAGGGGCGAAGTGAAGAAGGACGAGGAAGCATTTTGGAGGCTGAAGAGGTGGATTGGATGATGAGCAGATCTTGGCATTATCGGAAGGACTGGATGAATTCGCGAAGCATGACGATACGTGGAGCAGGGATTTGGACGCGTACGAGGACGACAAAGAAAGGAGATCGCTTATACGTTGCAGGAACTGAAGATTTGGAAGAACTGGATAGACTTAGTTAGTGGAGCTGGACTGTTATATCTGCCTAGAATGCTAGAGGCATTTGGTGTACGAGACGTGGAGAATGATCTATACGGATCATGAACGTCTCCAACACATATTCAATCATCTTGATTGAACATTTGTCAAAGGTGATGGGTGGAGTTAATTGATGAAAGAAAATTGCAAGGCCAAGTACCATCTGGGAAAGGCAAGCATGGTCGATGAGACATGGAATAAGAAGGATGAGGTGAAGCTGAGACGAACTTGAACTATAGGGATGATGTATTAGAGTGGTTTGGATGAAGGATGTGGGTTGCACGAGTTGAGTTGTCTAAAGCAGTGAACGCGTCAACATTTATGTTGCGTGGCTTGGACAATCGTAAGGAGGAAAGGGACGTAGACTATACTTCGTACATGGATAGGAGTAGTTTAGAAAGGGCGATGTAAGGAAGAAGTTGGTGGAAGGGATACATAATGCGGTGGGGGATTAAGTACGATGAGAGTTGGGTGATAGTCGATAGACTGACTAATTCATCACCTATTTCAAGAGGAATGAGAAGTCACGTAGTTGGGAAGTTGGAAGATATAATGGATATGTGAAAGACCGTCATAGGTCACTTTGTAAGGAAATTGGAATTTAAAGTAGTTTGGGATACGGGCTGAAGGGAGTTGATGAACATAATTGGACATGGGTGATTGATTTAGAGGTAGTTCGGAAACTCGTTAGCGATGGCTGAGTTTTCATATAATGATAGTTATCGTACTAGAAGTCGATAAATGCCATTTGAGGCACGATATGAAAGGATAGGGTGAGTTGTCCTCATTGTGGACTAGAATTGGTAAAAGAGGCTACTAATGTGGTAATGGTGTTTGTGGACATAATGAGAGCAACAAGGGATGCTATGTGGAAAAAGAGGAAACCACTAGATTTAGTGACAAAGTTATGTATGGAGTTTCACCCATAGTAACAGGTGGTATGATTTGGAAAGATGGAAGTGTTGATGTAGAGTTTTGTAGGTCCATTTATGATCTTTGGGAAGATCAGACCATTAGCTTATGAGCATAGAATTACTTGGGGGAAATGAGTTGTATACATGATACATTTCATGTATTGGGGTTGGTAAATGTTGTTTGAGGATGAATATTTGCATGTCCGGTTATTCGGGTTTTGTGCTAATAAGAGTCTTGTTTTATCGAAGAGTCATTTGCGAGATTTATTGACTGTGAGGTCAAGAGTTTGGCAATGGGTTTAATTATTTTTGGTTAGTACATGTGGTATCTTGAAACTTGAACTGAAGTTCACGTGGAAATGAGAGGAGTTCATTTAGAACAAGTATCCTCGTGTGATTTGTTGTCTGTGTGTTGATCCTAAGGAGTAAATCTCGGGACGAGATTTCTATTAGGAGGGAGTGATGTGACAACCGTGGTTTTGAGGTTCATCACTTGGTCTTACTTCTAGGTTATTTTATGTGTGACTACTTGATTTTTGTGCTTATGTGTTTATTTTGTGTGAACGAGGTTGGTGTGATTATCGTTTATGAGTATAGAGTACTCATAAGTAAATCGAGGAACGGTTAATTCATGTTCATGAGATCACAATTAGTAACTATGAAATGAAATGGTGATATTTTGGTGGTTACGTATACGTATAAGTATTATAGTAATAGTGTATTTTTTTAGGATTTACGGTTTAGCATTTAGAGGTCTCGGAAGAGGTAATTAGTCATATGAATATTTTTCGGGATGGTTTTAAGTCATTTAGGACTTAAATATAAAGTTTATTTCAAAATTTGAGATATTTTATAAAAGTGTATATTTTACAACTTTTACGGTAAAACGCGTAAATTTGACTAGTTTTACGGTTTTGAGGTTTTGGAGGCTTTAGGAGCTGAAATAAATTAAGGAAATTTAAGGTAATATTATTAATACATATATTAATAATAAAAAGAAGGAAAAAACGAATTTCAAGGGGTTTGGGTCGGTTTGTTTTGGACGCAAGAAGAAAAAAAGAAAAAAAAGGGAAGAAAAGGGAGAAAAGGAAAGTTGTATTGGGCTTGGACTAGTGCAGTGTATTAAAACAATATTAGAAAAAAAAACATACGATTCATCATAAAAAAAAAGAAAACGCAGCCATGGAGGAAAAAAAAAGAGAAGAAGAAAAATTAGGGTTTCAAAATCTTGATTTTTGATCAACTGAAGGTATAATCTTGTTTAATGTTGTTCTTATTTAATTAAACATGTATACATCAACATATGATGGATTTAGGTTAGGGTTTTAATAAAAATCTGTATTTTAATGAGTTCATAATGATTGGATGGATTAGGGCTTGTAATTAGAGGGATTAGGGTTAATTAATGAGGTTGATTTTGTTAAACCCGTTTTTAAAAACTGGGCAGATTTTGAGTCAATTGTTTTGATCATATCGGGAGTTATATAAACTCTTATTTTACGATCCAAGTACCCCTGGAAAGATATTTGAAGTGGCTTTCCAATGCAAGAAACGAGAACTAAATTGGAGGTCGGGAAGTGGGTCAAAAACAGGTTACAACAGTCGGAGGTCAAAACAGTTTTGAATTCAGCCTGTTTTCTTTTTACGTTTTGGGTTGTTTGGGGTACTTAGGATTGCATTGGGATCTTCTCACGAACGTGAGAGATGTTTTATATATTGTAGTAAGTATCTGCACTTGGGCTAAGGTGGTGGTTTAGGGTAAGACCCCATAATGGTAACAAACTTTTAGTACGTTTAAAATCAGGAAATCTGGAATGACAAAAGTAGATATATGTATATCGGGGCCTTAACAGTTGCTTTAGGGTTAGGGCAAGTGGGAGTTGTTAGCAAACATATTTAAGGGTATGAATATTCCTTTTACAGAAACCATGGGTATATTTAAGTGGACGTTTGACTTAAAGTTTTGAGACCTAAAAACTGGGACTGTTTTGGGTAAAATATGAACGGGTTAGTTATTAAACTTAACCAAGTTAAGGACTTGTTAAGGAAAGGTAATGGGGTGATTAGAGCTTATCAATGAGCTAAATATGTGGGAATAGGCTAGATGTCCATCATATGTTGATGAGCCATCTTAGTGATTGGTTCGTGTATTGATTTCGTGTTTTTGGTTTGTTAGCTCGTTGCTAATGCGAGGACTTGTGAAGAAGCTATAAGGTGAGTTTCATAGTCCCATGTTTACTTTCGATTTTGACTTCCAGATGGGATGGAAGAGACACTGTGTTGAATTATTTTCTAAATTAATGCTGTGAATGTTTAAGGTTTGAGATGGACTTGTGTGTACATTTATGTGATTAACTGCTATGTGATTCTTGTTTGTGTGTGATTTGGATTGGAAAGGTAAATAGGTGTATGGGCGCCTATGGGACCTATGGTTAATGATAAGGCGTGATGCCTTGGAAATCGTGATTGTTGGTAAGGCGTGATGCCTTGGAAATTGAGATTGTTGGTAGGCGTGATGCCTTGGAAATTGTGATTGTTGGTAAGGCGTGATGCCTTGGAATTGTAATGATTGATTTAACTTTAATGCTAGTTGTTAGTACATGATTGTAGCGCATTGTCCATATGTTTATTGGTTTATGGTATTCACAGCTTATGACTTGTCTTGTGTTGGAGTCTAAACCTATGACTCTCACCAACTTTATGTTGACGTGTTTTAGTGTCTCTTTCAGGTGAGAATATGGTTAAGCTTGAGGATAGAAGTGGCTAGACTTGGATGCCTTAGGATTGCATATAGAAGGAGATCCCCGTTCCTTCTTAGTTTACCTTTATGTTTTTTGATAAGTGATACATGTTGGCACCTATATGTTTGTTTGGTTTATGTTTATTGTTTGTCTTGGGTAAGTGGTAGGATTGTTACCTACTTACCTAGACTCCTGCATTGTTGAGATATTGTCATGACATTTGTGTCGCCATTTATGACATTATATTTGCATTTTAGTCTTCTCTATAGAGACACCATTTGTTGTGATGATATCCATACGTCGCATCCCATATTCCGCCATTGGTGGGGTGTGACACTCACCAATTGACTGATCCCAGCAGATTGGGGCGCTTCACTTTCTGCCATACAACATCTCAAATGGAGCACACTTGATACTTGCGTGCCAACTGTTGTTGTATGCAAATTCCACCAAACAGATGTAATCGTCCCAATCACCCGTCCATTCCAACGCACATGACCTCAACATATCTTCAAACGTCTGAATGGTTCGCTCCGACTGTCCGTCCGTTTGAGGATGAAAAGTCGTGCTAAGCTTAAGTTGTGTACCCCAAGCTTTCTGCAGACTTTTCCAAAAGCGCGAAGTGAATCGAGGATCTCTGTCTGAGACGATGCTGGATGGTGCACCGTGGAGTCTCATGATCTCTCGTTTGTACATATCTGCGAGTTTACTTACCGGATCTTCCTTGCGGATCGGTAAGAAATGAGCTGATTTGGTAAGTCGATCAACGATAACCCAGATTGCATCGTGCTTCCTTTTAGTAGGCGGAAGACCAGTAACAAAATCCATGGTGATTTTGTCCCACTTACACTCTGGAATATCTAACGGTTGAAGGAGACCGCCAGATCGCTGATGCTCGATCTTAACCTGCTGGCAGGTAAGACATTTGGAGACGTAAGTGGCCACATCCTGTTTCATACCACTCCACCAAAAGTACTGCTTGATGTCATGGTACATCTTAGTCGAACCAGGATGTATAGAGAATGGGGAGCTATGAGCTTCAGCTAACAAAGCTTCCCGGAGTTCTTGGTCATCAGGAACACAAAGTCTCGTGCCCTGCCATACGATACCATCTGTATCTACTCTGAATTCTATCTGCTTCTCCAAATTCTGTACTATCGCCTAGATTTCTCCGTCATCCTTCTGAGCTTCCTTGATCTTAGATAGTAACTCGGGTTCTACTCTAAGATTAACCTAGTAACCGTGCTGTCCACGTACCATGATCTCGATGTCTAGTCGCTCCAAGTCTCTAATGATTTCCTCTTCGATTTTAATGCTGTTGATCATTCCGGACTTCTTGCTAAGAGCATCTACTACTACATTTGCCTTTCTGGGATGATACTGTAGATTAATGTCTTAATCTTTCAACAGCTCTAACCATCTCCTCTGCCTCATGTTCAATTCACGCTGAGTGAAGATATACTTCAAGCTCTTGTGGTCCGTGAAAATGTCACATGATTCTCCATATAAGTAGTGCCTCCATATCTTCAATGCAAACACGACTGCAGCAAGTTCCAGGTCGTGCGCGGGGTAATTTTCTTCATAAGGCTTAAGCTGCCGTGAAGCGTACGCGATCACTTTCCCATTTTGCATGAGAACACAACCAAGTCCCTTCCCCGATGCATCGCTATAGATTTGAAATCCACCCGTACCAGATGGTAGAGTAAGAATAGGTGCAGATACTAGCTTCTGCTTCAAGTCTTCAAAGCTCTTCTCTCGATCTTCAGTCCAGACGAAATTTCTCCCCTTTCCGCATCAGTTTGGTCAATGGTAGTGCTAGGCGGGAAAAGTTCTCTACGAACCTACGATAATAGCCAGCTAAGCCTAAGAAACTGCGGACTTCCATCGCTGATGTCGGCCTTGGCCACTTAGTAATGGCCTCAACCTTTGCTGGATCCATAGTGATTCCTTCTGCTGATACAATGTGACCTAAGAATGCCACCTTGTCTAACCAGAACTCACACTTGGAGAATTTAGCATACAGCTGCTTCTGGCGAAGAATTTGTAGTACTGTACGAAGATGGTCTTCGTGTTCCTCCTTGGACTTTGAGAAAATCAGGATGTCATCGATGAAGACAATGACAAACTTGTCCAGAAATTCATGAAAGATTCTGTTCATCAAATCCATGAACACTGCTGGAGCATTTGTCAGGCCAAATGGCATAACTACAACTCGTAGTGGCCATAACGGGTACGAAAGGCAGTCTTAGCGATGTCCTGCTCCTTGACCCGTAGCTGATGATAGCCTGACCTAAGATCAATCTTGGAGAAGTGTTTGGCCCCTTGGAGTTGGTCAAACAAATCGTCAATACGTGGCAGTGGATACCTATTCCGAATGGTAATCTTGTTGAGCTCGCGATAGTCTATGCAAAGATGCATACTGCCGTCCTTCTTCTTAACAAACAAGACCGGTGCGCCCCATGAAGATGCGCTCGGTCGAATGAAACCTCGTTCAAGAAGTTCTTGCAGTTGATCCTTCAGCTCCTTCAGCTCTATGGGAGCCATGCGATAAGGAGCCTTAGAGATTGGTTCAGCTCGATACTGAATTCCACTTCTCGTGCAGGTGGTATGCCCAGAAGTTCTGCTGGAAAAACATCTTGGAATTCCGACACGATAGGTTGATCCTGAATCGATGGGGATTCAGCATCCATGTCGTGAACCGTAGCTAGATAACCCTCGCAGCCCTGTGACAGTAGTGCACGCGCTTGTAGGGTAGATATGATTTGTACAGACCGTCCGGGTATGAACCCGTTATGAATGTACTTTGGTGCATTAACATCACCGAAGATAACTCGATATGAATGGCAGTCTATGGTAGCATGATGCTTGGATAGCCAATCCATGCCCAAAATCATGTCGAAGTCATTCATGTCCAGCGGAAGTGCGTCGATAGGTCGAACCTTATCGTCAAATTCTAGGGGAAGACTCTTGTATACATGGGTGATTAATACAGAGTCCCTCAAAGGCGTGGAAATAGTAAGCCTCTTTTCTAGTGGCAAGGGAGGCATCCTAATGTTCTTAGCATAAGCAGTAGAAATAACCGAGTGAGTAGCACCCGTATCGAAAAGAACACATGCAGCTTGACCATACATATACAAGATTCAAGTGATGGTACCTGTAGACTTGTTGGCCTGGTCTCGAGATGTCGTGTAGACACGCCCGGTAGTAGGAGGCGGCTTGGTATCAGCATGTCCCGATGTACCCTCCATCTCTCCCTTACGGCAATCCTTCATAATATGGCCAGGAAGACCACACTTGAAGCACGCATTAGTATAACGACGACATGGTCCTGGGTGCCTACGGTGGCAAGTAGAGGAAAGAGGATGAGTGTATCCTCCAGCAGGTGCTCTGGCTGGCTGAGAACCTGATGAAACATTTTACATAAGACATGGTAATCGGGTACAAAGAACAAAGCGGATAATCGTAAGATTGAATACCAGTGATAGCTGGACGGCTAGGCTGCGAACCTCTTTGGTTTTGGTCCATAAGTTTCCATGGTTCCTGGTAGAAGTTTTGCTAAAGTGTCAGAATATGAGTTATAACATGAAATCATAAGGAAATGCTTAAGTATTAGGACCTGCTGCTGTTGGAGTGCCCAGCGTTGTTACGGTAATTATCATTAACGCCACGCCTATCCGTAGCAGAACGGTCGTTAGTCTGACCGTTTCCCTTGGGCTGATGAGGCTGCTGCTGAGTAGCCGGCTGAGACCGGTCCCCAGTTTTCTGCCTGAAAGATACATTTAAAGAGATGAATAATTGACATATGGAAAGTATATGGATTGGTCACCGCTTGAAAACGAAGGTTTACCTCTTGTCGGGTCTTTCAGATTCCCCGAACTCATCTCTCTCCTGCAGCATCTCCAGTTTTCGTGCTACATCGGCCACTTGTGCTACCGTATCCAACGGAGAACCTGATAAGTTATTGGCGATCCTTGGATTAAGAGCCACACAAAAATGCAGTGCTTGCTCCTCAGTGGTGCCCGCAGCTGCCCTCAGGACACCAGCATAGCGAAGGAAACGCTGCATGAAGTCATTGCTATCTTCGTCAGGTGATAGGTGTGTAAACACCCATCCTTTCTACCACTTAATTACAATAATAACCGAGCCAAAACGTGTATTTTATGTCTTTTATGTCGGAATTATGCGTGGTTTGTGTTTTTGTTGTGATTTAAGACGAAAAGGTGAAAAGTGGAGAAAACACGGGCATTCACGGGCATTCACTGGCTTTTATTGAAGAAAAAGATGAAAGACGAAGTCGAGAAGTCAAGAGTGCAAAGAGAACGGAAGTCCAAGACCAATTCTGAAGATTTATCGAAGAAAAAGTCAAAAGACGGAAGTTTACTTTAAGCCAAAGAATTCAAGTCTACTTTATTGAAGAATTAAAAGACGAGTTCAAAGAAATCCCGAGCCACAAGTCATTAGAGTCCAAGTTTAAAGAAGATTAGAAGAATAAAGGACTAATGGTGCAATTAATGAAGATTAAAGGCTTAAGGACCTAATGACGCAATTAAGAAGAAATGAAGGAGGGGAGGAAGCTTCCTAATCCTCTCCTATATATATAGATTAGTTGTTAATTATTTTTCTTTGTTGGCTAAGTGTGACAATTAGTCTTCCACCATTTATTTTCCTTGCACCTTAAATTTCATGTCATTTAAATACTTGTCAAATTTAAATACCTTGTCTTGCACCTTAAATTTTTATTAATTTCAAGTAAGTTTCCATTTAATTCTTGTCAATCTTTATTTTATCTTGTTAATCTCCTATCTACCTTTCTTAATCTTTGATTTTTATGTTTATGTTTGTGTTCATGTTCATGTTTTTATTTTGATCAAAGTGGGTTTTTGATTATTGTGGTTAAATTTGTTAGTTTTGTTGATTTAGATTGTTTGTTTATGATTATTGAATGTTTTGTTATTAGTTTAGTTTAATCTTTTGTTTGAATTTGATTAATTTGTGGATAGATTCGTTGTTACTGTAATCCCTTGTTCTTCGGGGTGTTTGTTGCTGTATCTGATCTTTCCAGGTAAAGTTCCGAGAGAGGAAGTTCCGAACCAACAAGGCTTCATTCGGAAGAGTTCCGAGCCAAGAGAAGGAGTTTTTTCATTCGGAACATTTAAACTTCCGAACGAAAAGTTCCGAACCAAACTTGCTCATACGGAAGATTTCCGAATCAAGACTTCTGACTCAAGAGTTGTTCATTCGGAACATCAAAAAGTTCCGAACCAAAGGGCTTCATCCGGAAGAGTTCTGAATCAGCAAAAAAAAACTTCCGAGTCAAGCAACTTATTCGGAACATCTGGAAAAGTTCCGAACGAAACTTCTGAACTAAGTTCCGAACGAAACTTCCGAACGAAGTTCCGAACGAAACTTCCGAACGAAGTTCCGGATCAAGGGCAAAGGGTTCATTCGGAACTCAAGAACTTCCGAATCAAGGATTTCTTCCAAAAGTTCCGAATCAAGCTTCATTCGGAAGAGTTCCGAATCAAGGGTTTAGCAGAAACTTCCGAATCAAGGATTTCTTTCAAGAAGTTCCGAATCAGCAAAGTTCCGAACGAAGGATTGTTTTGGATAAGTGACATATTCAGATCAATTTGTTCCGGATCAAGGATTTTGGTAATATACCGAGCGAAGAAGAATCATTCCAAACGAAGGTGACATTCCGGACGAGTGATTGTTCCGAACGAAGGATTATTCCGAATGAGCTGTATTCAGGTTCTTTTTAGTTTTTGCCTTTGATATTTATTTTCAAGTTTTATTTCCCGCCTTTTTCCTTATTCGCACTTTAAGTTTATTTGCCTTAGCTTTATCTTAGCCTTGCCTTAGTTTAAGTTTTAGTTGCGTTTTAAGTTTGCCTTAGTTAGATTTGAGTTTGCGTTATTTACATCTCGCTTTTAAATACTTGCACATTTTACTTTTAATTAGAATTAGATTTACGTTAAATTCATTTACTTTAATTGTTCTGCACTTTTATTTTAAATACTACAACGACACATTTTTGTTTCCACCAAAGAACAGCTGAGTCGCACATAGAACCTAGATCAATTCGATTAGACATACGACAAAGAACTTTTTACCTGAGTAAAACCTAGTTATCATCAGGTCGCTGTCTAAGGCTATAGTATTCCCTCATGAGCCGATTCCTTCCTTCCATGGGGAAGATGTTAGGCGGGGGAGGATAGCCGTCGTCTGATGAAGGTCGTCTTGCATCTCTACATCCGCAGCTGCAAATATTGCCCAGAGATTGTCTGTGTTTGCCATCTGACAGTTTAACATAAAACATATGATTAAACAGATCAAAACATAAAATATATATATACATATACATGAAAAAGATTTATACTAAAATTTCACGAGAAAAATTTTATGCAAGAAAATTTTATGTATGAATGCATGATGCAGTTTTATGAAAACTTTTGTATGCTCGAGAGTGAACGCCTCTGGTCAGTTCACCCAAAACAAAAGACATAGCGAGGGGACGCCTATGGGTCGGTCCCAAATTTAAAAGTTTCGATAAAACACATGCGACTAAATAGGGCCAGTCCTGTACCAACCATTACTTAGTCAAATATCTGCGACAATGACATGTATATGTATGCTTAAAATGATGAATGCATGAAAACAACTGTCAGTTCTAGGAAGACCGTAGTGACTACGCACTAATCACAGGTCATATTTGAGAGCCTACAGGTCGAAGCCTTGGCTCTGATGCCATAATTGTAACACCCCATTTTGATAATGGAAATGTCACATGCAATTATGGCGTGTCATCAAAGCATACAAGGAAAAATGTCTAAACATTACTTGACCATAAAAGGAAAATACCAGAATCAAACATCGGTAGTCCAAAAGTAAAGCTCATCACACACAAACATAGTATAGTAAAGGAAAGGACTAAACAATGTCCATAGCAAATGTATCATAAGAAAGGAAATGCATAAAGTAAAGAAGGCTAGACAACTTCCAGTCCATATGCACGTACTCTTAGTGTCTACGAGCGTCCCTGAGTACCTGCCGTTTTGGGAACATAGAAAAGGAAAACGGCTGAGCAAATACGCTCAGTGCACGGATGTACAATAAAGCATGAATAGGATAAGCATATAACATATAACAGCGGAAGAAAACTAAGTCCCTAGTAACCTGGTTAAGTCTTGATAAAAGTGGTTTTATAGTTTGAAAGTCTTATGTTTATCTTATAAAAACTGTTTGTCATATTTTACCATTATCCAATATATGTCATGAAAATCCACCGTGCATGAATACTTGGAGGGGTGACCTCATCATGCAAATTAGAGGGGCTGCCTCTAATTTAATATATTGGTTTTTGGGTAGGAGGGATCAGCTCCTTGTGAATGATGCAAGGCACACACCACATTCACCATGACATCCTGACTGAAAACATGTAACTAGGATGCACCCATACACCCCACATGATAAATATAATATAAATGGCCAAAAGCTGGAGGGACGCCACGAGCAATCACTCCGCCGTGGTGAAGTCATAACATCAGTGCCTCTAATGTTATGGTTATGGTACCTCCATAACTAGGTGAAACTGGTCATGCATGTATATGGCTATAGGTAATCTTAATTAAACATAAGAAATCAAACACGTAACTTATACTACGGGAAAACAGTTGGCTGCATACGAGGAATGCTAATAAGGAAAGAATGTCCATACTGAAAGGACGAGAATCCGTACCTTATGTCCAGTGAACGAAGAAGATGAACTAAGAGAAATCCTACTTCCGAATCACTAGTGCTACATAAATACATACATGAATAAGTATCTGCTTACTAAATACGTAGCTGGTTTTATGTCATGTCTTAGCTTATTTTATGTGTTCTTACCAAGTTTTACTGTTTAAGAGACTTAAACCGTGTTTATCTTATATTCTGTTTAATCTGATTAAGTATTTCTGGTATTTCATGTGTTATTATACATACTGTGTAATAATAAGTAACTTTCCAAAAATAGCAGGTTTCCTAAAATAGAAAGTTTCCAAAAATAGGAAGTTTCCAAAAATAGAAAGTTTCCAAAAATAGAAAGTTTCCAAAAATAGAAAGTTTCCAAAAATAGAAAGTTACCAAATATAGAAAGTTTCCAAAAATAGAAAGTTTCCAAAAATAGAAAGTTTCCAAAAATAGAAAGTTTCCAAAAATAGAATTACTGCTTAAAATAGATAAGTTTCTAAAAATAGAAAGTTTCCATAAATAGATCAGCTGCCTTAATTAAATAAGTTTCCATAAATAGATTAGCTGCCTGAAATAAATAAGTTTCTAAAAATAGAAGGCTTCCATAAATAGATTAGCTGCCTTATTTAATTAAGTTTCTAAAAATAGAAAGTTTCCATAATTAGAAATAAGCTGGTTAAATAAGCTAAGTATATAAGCCTAAGTGTTTTCATGATTATTTTCTAAGTCATATGATATAATGTCTAGTTTAATAATTATTTCATGTAATTAAATTAAACTATAGGTTAAAATATTTAATTAAAGTATAACATGTTTTTAATTAAATAAAGTTAAATACTTAGGTTAAAACATGTATTATTATATATTAATAATATAACCTAAGTAATGTAATTAATTAATTATAATCATGGTTTTTAAATAATTAATTAATTATAAGTCTAAAATATAAAATACTTAGGTTAATTAATTTCATGACTATAAATAATTAAAATAACCTAAGTCATGTTATTAAATTAATCATGTCATTTTATTAATTTAATTTTAACATAAGATCATAAAACATAAAAAACTAAACATACACCATGAACCGGATCTAGACTAAACACCATGAACCGGACATGAAATCGACACCGTACCCCGAACCAAATCGGGGTACCCGTGCCTTGATGCTGCCGTGGGACCCACACCCACCAACCGAGACCATATGGTCTTGGTGGTGGTCGGTTGGCCAAACCGAAACCCCCTTCGGGTTCGGTGCAGCCTGCGGCCAAAAACATACACCCCTTAAACCATACTTTTGATTTTATTAAACCTCAATTTATGTTAGATCCATGTTTATTTATTAGGTTTTTGTAAAAAAACATAACATGTTCTTGATTTATTAAAAGATCAAATCAAAAGAAAAAGTTTAAAAAGGATTTACCGAATTCGTGGATCAAAAGGACGAAGAACAAACACGATCACCAACTAATAATCCGAGATCCAAGATCAACAACCACCCCTTGTGGTGTTTGTAGGGTGGCGGCACAAAGAAGAAAACGGAAGGAGGGTTTTAGGGTTTTTCTAAAATCTTCTGTAAAACTAAAAATGAGTAGTGTAAAAATATTTAACCCCTTTTGTAAAATTTACAAATGGGCTTGGCCCATTTGTCCTTATAGTCGCGGGTAGGGGGCCCCACTTGGGGTACCCGTACCTTTTTCCGTGTCTCGATGTTAAGTTATATGTTCGTGATTATTTGTGTTCGCGTTTTAAGTGTTCTCGTTACGTAACTATCGTGATCTAATATATTTACGTAATTAATACTAATTCGTGTTTTAATTACGTTCATGATTTCATGATCTCATGTTCGTGATTACTTATCGTCAAATAATTATTACGTGATCGTGCGTAGTAAATACTTATCGTGTTCTAACACGTACGTAATACGTAAAATCCTAACACGTAATCGTAATCATGCTATATTAGAAAAGTTGTAATCTAATACGTACGATCTTAAGGGTACTATTCATGGTAAAAGCATGCGGGTTTTACAGGTTGTCTGCCAGCATTAAACCCCCATCTTTCAGCAACTTGTCATTTCACTTCTAAACTCTATCAACGCCCATTTTCTTCTTTGTCAACTTTTGCATCTTTACACTTTTGCCCCAAAACATTTTGCAAAGTGAATTCAGGGGTAATTCTTACCATTTTATGATTCTTGAGGGACTGATTTGGCATTTTCTTCAATGGTAATGGTCTTGACTTGCATATTTGATATTTTGGAGGACTAAAGTTGCCAAGTCATGTTTGATGAGGGACCATTTTTGCCAATTCTTCAAAGTATAGGGTCCTTTTGGTAATTTTGGGATTTTCAAAGGACTAAACTTGTACTTTCTTGTTCTTTGAAGGACTTCATGATATAATTGACTTTGTGGAGGATAATGGTTGACAATTTAGCTTTGTTGAGGGGCTAAACTTGTCAAATCTTTAAAGTGGAGGGCCCTTTTTGTAATTTTGACAAACTTTAGGGACCAATCTTGTAATTATGAAGATACAAGGGTATAAAGTGTCAATTTGGAGGACCCTTCTTCATAATTCTTCAAATCTTCAAGGGTTATTCTTGGGAAAGTCTTCATTAGGGCTTGGTTCATTGTGCGGCTTCGATTCCCGTGTTCGTTTTTGCATGATTCTTGTGATCTTTTGTCATTTTCTCAATATCCGTACCTAAAATACACAAGCAACAAACACAAGTATATATATGGGTATTTTGATGATATTTAATGCATTTTAAGCCCTTTTTGGACGATGAGACTATGTATAAAAGCAGTCTCATCAGCTGCATATATTCTGGGAATTAAAATCTATCGAGATAGGAAAAGACGGTTAATTAGGTCTTAGTCAAGATGCTTATATTGATAAGATATTGAAGAAGTATAACATGCATAACTCTAAGAAAGGTTTTCAACCTATGGAGGTTAAGCATGAATTAAGTCATGAGTTAGATGCATCAACACTTGAAGAGGTGGCTTACATGCAGAAGGTGTCTTATGCTTTGGCTATAGGATCTATTATGTATGCTGTAAGATGCACAAGGCCTTATGTGGCGTTTGCTCAGAACTTGGTATGAGTGAAATCCCATATCAATTATATCACAAATCATCCTAAAACACAAAGCAAATACCTAATTTTGATTCATAAAAGCAGTTTTATGGGTATGTTTTGTTGTTTGTGCTTGTGTAGGTAAAAATATACAAATTATGAACAAACAAGGAATTCAAGCCTTTATTGATGAAGAAAAGACAAAAGGTGGATGAAAAGTGACAAGCCAATCAAAGTCAAAGGACCTTTCTTGACAACTTTCAAAGTTGAAGGACTAAAAGTACAATTATGAGAAAGTCAAGAATCAAAGTCAAACATGGTCAACTATCAAGTCAACAAGTCAAGGGGATTATTATGGTCAAACAAGAAGTCAAAGGGCCAAAATTGTCAAGTCTATGAAGTTTGGAGCTCAAGTTATGAATTTTCCTAAACACAAGGACTGAATTTGCCAAATTAAGGAAAAGTTATGTTTGATCCATGTGTTGTTGAGACAAACCAATGAGAAGCCAAAGATTTGTATACTCGGATTGCCACCTCATGGCCAGCTGGCCACTAACAGCCGCCACCCATTAATAAACAAATCTCTACAGTGGTGTCCACTACCTTTTGTTTCAACCAATCAAAAATCAGTATTCGGATAACGATCCGTGTTAACTATTTTCACCCAATTACAACATTACACATGGCTCATTCAAACTCAAGCGCGCCCAGAATCAATATCAAGGAAGAATGAGTTTCAGATCAAGTGCTTAACATCAAACTTGCTTAAAATCACATGAGGAATACACTCCAACCATCCAATTAGTCTGAAAATCACTCAAATGAAAACCCCCAAATGTGTTCTTCAACGACATAATCCAATTAAGAGAACAAGTACACGTGGAAGCTGGTGATTGGATGGAACACGTCAGTCATCTTCCCCAACACCTAACTCAACTCTATAAATAGACCTAGTTGTACCTCATTTGTAGATTGTACTTAATGTGTGAATTTACACACACTTATCCTTTTCTATCAAATTCAGTTATCATTTTAGTTAGCAACTAATCTCAAGTGTCTAACAAACACTTGAGTTAGTTAGTTTAGTTTTAACAACCCTGTAACAAACATTCGCCATTAATAAAGCTTCAGTTTTCACTTTTCATCTCAAATCACTTCTCAATTCTGCATTCTCTTACCTTCACTGTTACTACTGAGTTCTATTGATCATACAAGATCAATAGAGCTTGTTTAATTTGTTTTGGAAGCTTGTAGCTGATTTCAGAGAGTTCTAGTTCATTTCTATAGCCAAAAGATCAGAATGATACAGGGGTTATGAGTATTAGATGATGATAAAGATTTGATGAGTTCTGGTGGTTGATCATTGGTGATTCATAGCTTATCTGATGAACTGTGATTGATTTGAAGTTTAATTGGTGTATCTGTTATGATTAGATAGTTTGTTAGTGATTTGCTTTGTTTCTAATCAGTCTTAGCTTAAAATTTGGCTTTTCATTGCTTAATTTTCATCAGTTAAGCCATTTTGAGTTCTATAGTGTAATATTGGTGTTTCTTTGCTGGTTTTAGTTTCATTTGAGTTACTCAACAAGTTCTGATAAGCCTTTCATTCTTTCATACACTTTTGTCCAAAAAGTCTTGCAAACGTTTTCATGTCAGTTAAAAAGTGGTGTTTAGATCAAAGCTTCTTTAGTGATTTAGCTTTTGAAACTTGTTGTTTTGAGCATTTACATACTCAGTAGATCATTACAAGTTACTTTGTCAAGTCTTGTGGTCAAAACTTTAGTCAAACAGCCAAGAAAAACTTTGGGTCAAGTCTTAGTCAGTTTAAACAAGCAATCTTCAATCACTTGGAATTTATTTGTTAGTGGATGTTATTAGCTGAATTTTGTTCCTAGATCAAGTCCAATATATGATCTTTCAGAATTGCTAAGTGAGACTATACAGTCTTTAGAATTGAGCAAGATATTAACTTATTAATAAGCTGCTTAGCATTGTCATGTTTCTTTGATAAAGTCAATCTGCTTAACCATTTCCCACCAATCTTCTTCATAAACTTAGCATTTTTCTTTCACAAACATGTTCACAAACAAATTTTAAGGCTTTTTGAAAACAATAAGCTTTTTGGAATTTCTTGGTCAACGAAAGTCAACGTTAAGCACCTTGTGCTTATTTTGAGATTCCAGCTTATTGGCTGGACCATTTTCCAAACTTATTGACATTCCAGTATTGTGATAAGTAGCTTAATCAGTTTCAGTAAAAAACTCCAAGTGTGGAAGTCTCATTCAGCTTATAGCTTATTTTGAGCTTATTAAGATAAGCTATCTTGAGTTCTAGACATTTTCAGCTTATTTCCTTTTAGTCACCTAGTTTAAAATTGATTTTAAGTTGTTTTCAAAAAGTTAGAGCTGATTTGGTCAAGAAATAAGCTCAAACGAGCTTATTGAAGTGTGTTAGCCCGTTTTTAACAAAAGTATTTGTTTAATTGCAAAACAGTCCCTAGACTTTCATACTTTGTTAGTCAGCTTTGGTTAATCAACTTTTTAGGGTTTGCATACTTAGGTCCTTTTAATTCGAGTTAGTTACAAATTTGATTGGCAGTTTTGTAAGTTTATTGATTGGTAGTTATAGTTTGTTACATTTTACACTTTTAGTCCCTTTACTTTCTGAATTTAAACAAGAAAGGTAGATAGAAGATGAATTCTAGAGAGATAAATTAGAGAGAGAAAAGAGAGAGAATGGTTGGAACTTTTGGAGGATTAGATTAGAGAGAATAATGAAAATGACCAACACCCTTCCTAACATGCTAGGAAGGGTATATATAGTCCACCCACATGCGGGCTTGTTTATGGATTATATTCTAATGGGTCGGGCTTTCCTTTTGGGCTTTAGTTACTTATGAATGAACTTTAGCCTAAAGTTAAGCCCGTATAACACGACTAAGCTACTACCTATTACAACATTATATAATACGATACATAATAAACATATGACCGAGCATTCTTGTTTGACTCAATATTTTGAGGCTAACAATCTCCCCCAATGATAGGTCATTACCCTTTATGAGAGGTCATTACCCATTGTCATTTGGAGATTTGTAGAGATTACTAATCTCGCCATAAATGAGTCTTGAACGTGTAATAGTAGTCTTGTTTCTTCATGCTGTGATCTTTGAGCCTTTTCGTTGTCTTTCGACTTTGTCTTTAATCTTGAGATCTTCAAATCATCCTTGACTTGTCTTTGTCATCTTGCGATCTTGTGTCTTCATCCACATGCTCACACTATTAATTGTTGAATATGTCTTTAGGCATGAGTATGTGGTTTTAAATCTTTGACTTTGCTGAGTACACCGTGACGCCACCTTCTCGAGACAAAACATAGATACGGACTGAATGGCTTTGAAATTCGTCCTAAATCGGTAGCGTTTTACCTCCGGTCAGTGAAGACCGTTATACGATATTAAATACCGTACCTGTGATAGGTAGATTCAATTAAGAATCTCCTTGAAAGGGTTTCGCGGCAGTACTAGCCGTTCTCTTTACTCGACCGTCTCAAAACAAGACTGCGAACATAAAGAGTGAATCAATTGGATAAATATCCGCTTGATTAAAGTCGTCAATTCAAAATTCCTGGAACAAGTGTGATTCATAAAGAATCTTACCATTGTTGCTTTCCAGTTGACACAAGCTTGATTCATAAGAATCTCACAAGTCACCTACCGTAGCGTTGTTTGAGGTTGACGCTAGTAGAATTTCCACTTGTGACTGTGAATATTAATGAATATCACTCTGAATGTTCTGGCAAGACCATAAAGATATTGCGTAGAAACTTGAAACGAGTTTGAATCAATTCAGAATCAAGCCACTGTTGCTTTTCAGTTTTACACATGTTTAATTCATAAAGAATCTTACATATGACCTACCGCAATGCTGTTTGATGTTAACACTGGAAGGATTTCCACTCATCATTATGAATACTAAGTAGTATCACTCTGAGTGTTCTATCAATATCACAAGGATATAACGTAGGACTCTCTTGTTTGTCATCCGTGTGTCCTAACGAGATTTGATTGATCTCTAGGCTCTAGACTCGATTTGTGCACTTTTAGTGGTCGGAGGATTTCCACTCATCATTATGAATACTAAGTAGTATCAATCTGAGTGTTCTATCAATATCACAAGGATATAGCGTAGGACTCTCTTGTTCGTCATCCGTGTGTCCTAACGAGATTTGATTGATCTCTAGGCTCTAGGCTCGATTTGTGCACTTTTAGTGGTCGGAGGCTGGAGCAGATGCCACATATTCAATATCAACTATCTCGGAATGAGAAAGCTAATAGAAGTCATGTTGTTCTCCGTGATAATAAAAAAAACTTCTTTTGAGAGAAGCCTGAGTTGCTAGGAAAGGGTTGTGCTTCACATCACTGGGTTCATGATGAGTTGTCTTCATGATGTGTTGACCCGGTTTCTGCCTAAGTTGTATGGAGGGCTTCTTTGTTTACACCCTTTATCCTTACATTTTTTTTTCATTCTTCAACCCCTTCAATGCTTACCAAGACATCATAACTAGCACCTTGTTGTGATTGTTCCAGTGCTAGCATCAGTACTTAGTCGACATTCAGCTACGTTCACATTATACTCCATCTTTCCTAAGGACTTCTAATAATCTATTGGATTGTCCCTAGGAAGATCCCTCCGGTTTTGGTTGGATCATAGTACTTAAACCTAACCACCCTTTTGGCACCAATGACGTCGTGAATTAAAGATGTTGTGGGTATTTGATCGTAACCATGAAACCACTTTAAAAAGTCTAACAAAGTGTTTGAAAAACATTTAACACATTGATAGTTTTGTCGTTTCAGAAACGCTCCCCCTTCACATGTGCATCGATAATTGAAAGTGTTTTAAACATGTAGGTAAAAGTTAAAATGCTTGAGTCTTATTTAAGATCATATTTTAATCACATTTTCTCCCCTATCTCTAATATATAAAATCTTTTGATATTAGAGATACCAAATTTGATTAAAATATATTTTGAAAAATAGTCTTGAAAATCTCCGGGAGAAAGATGTGTCAATCTTTGCATGAAGTTGAAATGCTCCCCCTCAGAATCTGAACCAATTAAATTGTCATTGTGAGGATGTGATCCACATTTCGCTTTTTGAGGATGGGAGTTTGTTGAACACACAATTTTTGAAAGATTTTGAATAATCATTAAAAAATTCTTGAAGAAATTGTGTTCAACGCTTTTTGAATATCCTATTTCTTTTTACGAAGAGGTTTTTCTAAAGCATAAACTTGAGTTCATAGACGTTGAATGTCTTGACAAATCCACTCAAGTGTAAGAAGATTTCTCTTATTTTGCTGAGGGTAAGGGCACAAAAGCGTACACTCCCCCGTGAATATAAAGTCGGGTTGCAAACTGAAAGTGATTACAAGCCATTGTGTTAAGCTTAAAACATTGAATGTTTTGTGACAAGCTCAACCCAAGATAGATTACTCTATCTATTGTTAGGATAAGTTATCTTTAAAGATACACTTTCCTTTATTTGAAGTTCGAGTTACAGTCTGACATTTAACTATAATTCGTTTACATGAGCTTAAAAACTTGGAATGTTTTTAATAATAGCTCATGACCGAGAAAAATAAATTTCCCGTTGTTGAGGATAAATTATCATTCATGATCAACTTTCCTTTCTTTGAGGCACGAGTCACAATCTGAGATAATTGTAAATCATTGAATTGACATGTTTTGAAAAGTATTTACAACTTTCATTCGAGCTTTATGTACACACACGTGTCGTTATTGAGCGACATTTCTAGGTACGTCCATATTATCGATACTGAAAGACATGTCGAGAAGAATATTTTTGGATTTTGAAAGATTTTTTAATTTTTTGTTTTGCTTTTATATGTTTTATATTTTTGTATTTTGCTTTTTCAATAATATTTACAAGTAGATGTTTGATAGATGAATCAAGCAGGCACCTTTGCCAGAATCTCCAGGTCTGCTGGAGTCAAACATCTCATACCAATTTGCCTAACGAGGTACTCAAACCTATCTTTCGACAGAGCTTTCGTAAACAAGTCAGCAAGTTGGTAATCCGTTCCAACAAAGTATAGTTCAACGATCCCTCTTTCAACTTGTTCCTTTATGAAGTGGTATCTGACATCAATGTGCTTCATGCGAGAATGCTGTACCGGATTGCAGGAGATGGCTATGGCCAACTTTGAGTCACAGTACATAGGTACTTTATCAAAGTGGAAGCCATAATCCGTGAGTTGTGTTCTCATCCAAAGAACTTGAGCACAACACGCAGATAGAGACACATACTCCGCTTCGGCTGATGAAAGTGACGTGCAATCCTGCTTCTTTGAAGACCATCCCACAAGCTTATCTTGACCTAGAAATTGTGCATCACCAGAAGTACTTTTGCGTGTATCAAGACACCCTGCATGATCAGAATCTGAATAGGCCGTTAGAAAGAAACCGGTTTCCCTCGGATACCAGAGTCCCAAATGAATGGTATTCTTTAGGTACCGAAAGATCCGTTTAACCTCCTTGAGGTGCTTTTCAGTGGGTCGTGCTTGATATCGTGCACAATAACACGTAGCATGTGAAATATCGGGTCTGCTTGCTGTCAAGTACATGAGGGAGCCGATCATGGAACGATATCTCGTTTGATCTATGGCATTTTCCTCCAAGTCAGCATCTAGCGATGTGGTTGATAATGGTGTCCCAACGAGGTCACATTAAGTCATACCATGCTTTTTGATTATCTCTTGAAAATACTTAGCTTGGTTTATAAAGATACCACTTGGGGATTGGTGAACTTGAATTCCTAGAAAGAATTTTAGTTTGCCCATCATTGACATTTCAAATTTGTTGTGCATGACTTTTTCAAACCATTTTGAAAGTTTTGCGTTTGTAGACCCGAAAATAATGTCATCAACATAAATCTGCACGAGCAAAATGTCATCCCCATGTTTATAAGTGAACAGAGTTAGATCAATGGAACTTTTTGAGAAACCTTTGGATAACAAAAATTTCGAGAGCTCATCGTACCACGCTCTTGGAGCTTGCTTGAGTCTATAAAGTTCTTTGTGGAGATGATACACCTTGTTAGAAATACATTTTTACGTATATTAGAAGTATCGGTCACTCCATAATATTATATATGTTGTAATAGCTCGTAGTTAGTGTTACTTATTTAGTTAAGTAAGAAACCGGCCCATGGGCTTGTCATGGGCCGGCCCAAGTCCAAATAAGGCCTTGGATATATAAACCCCTTTCCACCATGGAAAGGGGTTGGTTGTTGTTCATTTCTTATTTTCACTTGAATAAAAAGACACATAGTTTCTCTCACTTTCTCTCTCTAGTTTCTCTCTCTAGAAAACATCAACCCACTTCATAGATTCATAGGTTATCAAGATTCTACATTTGGTATCAAGAGCTATGGGGTGATTTAAGGTAATGATTTGTGTGGTTTTTTAGTTTTTGATTGTATTAGTGTTCTTTAAGAAGATCCATCTTGATTCTTGGAGTTTTTGGTGTTTTTGTGATTGGGATTAGTAGATAAGTATTAGTTTTTACTTATTATTGTAGAAATCACAAAACTTTTTGGGTTATTTGGTAAAAATCTGGGTTTAATCTTCATATTTGATCGACTGTTCATACTCGAAACAAGTTTCTGTTTACCCAGCAAAGTTCCGAACCAAAAACATCCGGATCAAAAAGTTCCGGATCAACAGAAGTTCCGAACCAAAAGTTCCGGATCAAGGAAAGTTCCGGATCAAGAAAAGTTCCGGATCAAGAAGTTCCGAACCAAAAGTTCCGGATCAAGGAAAGTTCCGGATCAAGGAAAGTTCCGAACCAAAAGTTCCGGATCAAGGAAAGTTCCGGATCAAGGAAAAATTTCCGGATCAAGGAAAGTTCCGGATCAAGGAAAAAGTTCCGGATCAAGGGAAAGTTCCGGATCAAGGAAAGTTCCGGATCAAGGTAAAGTTCCGGATCAAGGGAAAGTTCCGGATCAAATCTTCCGAACCAAAAGTTCCGAATCAAGGTATTCCAAGCCAAAATCTTCCGAATCAACACTTCCGAATCAACAAAAGTTCCGAATCAAGGGATATTTTACTTGTTTTTTCGACGATTTTTTAGAGGATTTAATCTTGGTTTCTTACAACAAAAACTCAACACAATTCACAAGCTTTACTTCACTGCTCGATCAACCGATAATCTTCGTCTCTTTGAAGTGAACAAAATGAATCCGAATTCAGTAATGCCTCAGATGACATCACTTACGGATTTTTCCGTCATTACGGGAACGGATAATCGCCCGCCAATGCTCATCAAAGAAGTTTTTGAAGCATGGCAAGGCCGGATGATGTCTTACCTTAAGGGAAAACCGGTATATGGGAGGCTTATGGTTAAGTCAATTTTAAATGGTCCACTTGACTATGGTACCATCGTGGTTAACAATGTGACTCGACCAATGGAGTTTGAAGAACTTACACCAGCTTAACAACTTGTTGCCGATGCAGATGAAAAGGCTCTTCAAACCATTCTCCAAGCTCTTCCACATGATATCTATCGAATGGTAAGTCAGTATACGGTGGCAAAGGATTTATGGGAACGTCTAAAGGTGTTGCTACAAGGTACGTCTCTTACCAAACAGAAAAGGGAATGTCAGTTGTATGATCTGTTTGATAGATTCACGTACAACCCAGGGGAAACGCTTCACGACTATTACTTCAGATTCACTACTCTCATGAATGATCTGAATGTATACAATCTCGTGATTGCTCCATTCCAGGTTAACACCAAATTTTTGAATACTTTACCTCAAGCTGAATGGGGTGAGTATATTACCGATGTTAAGTTAACCAGGGACTTGCATATGTGCAATTTGGATCAACTATATGCTTTTCTTCAGCAGCATGAGAAACATGTGATCATGCACCGTTCGCCTCGAGGTATGTACCCTGATTCCTTAGCTTTGATGGCGAATCAACCAAGCTTGTCACACAACAACACTCCTTATATCTTGGGACATCAAGCCTATCATCCATCACCTTACATGACACCAACCTTTCCCCAATACTCGATTCTACCACAACCACCCACCTCACATCAGTAACAATATCGGTTTAATGCACCTTCATCACAATATGCTACACAACCTCACCCAGCAAGCATTGCACCTTATGCTCAGTCTTCATATTCTTCTTATCAAGAGAATGCAGCATATCCAACAAGCTACCCTGACCACATGAGTATTCCTTCTAGTGATTATGCAGCTCATCAAGACCAAGCAATGTATTGTGATGATGATGAAGTCCCCTGATTACTAGGCTTTTACCTAATTAAAAAGTTAAGTTCGTTGATGTGTGTCTAATCGAATTGATCTAGGTTCTCTATGTGTGACTCTATTGTTTTTGGTGGAACAAAGATGTGTCGTTGTAGTGTTTAAAATAAAAGGTGCGGGACAATTAAAGTAAAGGTGCTCTTAAAGTAAAGTGGCGTTTAAAATAAATCTAATTCTAATTAAACAAAAGGGTGCGATATTTAAAAGCGTGACAAAAAGTAAATTAATTAAATGACTAAAAATTAAAGCGTGACGAGAATTAAAATTAGACAAGTATTAAAATGAGAATGTAAAAATAAAACAAGGCAAAGTATAAGAAAATAGCCTCCAATCGGAATATATTCCGATCAACCACGATCGGAATAACAAACCAGACCTGTCGGAATAATGAATAAACACCTGATCGGAATAACTGTCACTCACTCTGATCGGAATGTTTCACCCTCCCCAATCGGAATGTTTCCTTTCCTCTGATCGGAATATAGTGGAAACCTGGTCGGAATGCTGATCGGAACCTTAGATCGGAATAGTGTCACTCTTACCCTGATCGGAATGCCAACCAAGCACCTCGATCGGAATGTTTAAAGATGGATTCATATCGGAATTCTGTCACAACCCCCTGATCGGAATACTCAAACATACACAGATCGGAATACCAAAGTCCTCCTGATCGGAATATTATAACCCTTTTCCGACCAAACCAAGAAGCTGGTCGGAATGAGAAACCCTTTTCCGATCGTTAAGATCGGAATACGCAGAGAAAGTACAAAAATAAGCTAGAACAATAAGCTAAGATTCTAATAAGCACAAGACTAAATCCTAAGGTAAAACCGTGTAAAAATAAGCTACGAAACTGAAAGTTAAAAACTTTTAAGACACGAAAAAGATAAACATTAAGAAAAACAACTTTTTATATAAAAATAACTTTTGTAGAAACTATATAAACTTGAAAATAAATCAAATAAGCTATGAAAATAAGAGATTTAAAACAATCAAAAGCATAAAGATCAAATCTTTAAACAACTTAACAAGATAAAAACGTGTAAATCAAAGATTAGAGAAAGGTAGAATGAGATCAACAAGATAAAGTAAAAGTGCGAGTAAATAAAAGAAAAACTTACTTGAAATTAAAAGGTAATTAAGGTGCATAACATGTATTTAAATGTGCAAGTAATTAAAGGTGCATGTAAATAAAAGTGGAAGAGATAGTTTGTCAAGCTATCCAACAAGAGTAAATGAAGTGAAATGGTGGGTATTTATAGGTGATTAGGAGATGGTTAGAGGAAGCTTCCTCCTCTCCTTCCTTTCTTCTTAATTACGCCATCAAGTCCTTCCTTCTTAATCTTTTTGTTAATCTTGGAATGTGATGACTTTTGGCTCGGGATTTCTTTGGACTCGTCTTTAAATTCTACGATAAATAAGACTTGAGTTCCTCGGCTTAAAGTAAACTTCCGTCTTTTGACTTTTTCTTCGATAAATCTTCAGAATTGGTCTTGGACTTCCGTTCTCTTTGCATTCTTGACTTCTTGACTTCGTCTTTCATCCTTTACTTCAATAAAAGTCCATAAATGCCCGTGAATTCTCGTGTTTTCTCCACTTTTCACCTTTTCGTCCTAAATCACAACAAAAACACAAACCACGCATAATTCCGACATAAAAGACATAAAATACACGTTTTGGTCTGGTTATTATTGTAATTAAGTGGTAGAAAAGATGTGTGTTTTCACACATATCAAATCCCCTACACTTGACCATTGCAATGTCCTCATGCAATGCATTAGTTACAAAGTAACTTTACATTTTTCATCACAATTAATCCATGTTGGCCTTTATTAAAGAGATAGAAAATTACGAAAATTCAAAGTAAAGAAATTAAAAAGCATACCTTGGGTTTTGGAAATGTCATGAATAATCATCATCCTCAACTTTTCACTTTCTCCAAACCAAGCTTAAAAACGAGATCATTGTTATTATAAGTTAGTAAACTAACACGAACTCATGTGGGCCAATTATTCACTTAGACTCCCTTATTCCTAGGGGTATCTCTTATATTTTATTGTTGTCTTGAATGATCACGAGGATGCATTGTTTGACTTATTTCGATAGTTATTTAGTCTGAAAATAAAGTGAACGATTTAATCAATAGTTAGCTAAAGGACCAAATCTTTTAAAACTGCTTCTCGGGACCTCATAAAGTTCATATCTTGGCATAACTCGCTTCGCGATTTGAGACCTTTCTCGGACCGATATTTGGCAGCGACTTCATACTTCAAATCTTGAGAGACGTTCATGAAATAATGGTCTTCTCTTCATAATGGAATTTCTTCACTTGAACTTTTGAGAGATTCATACTTGGACCACGACTTCTTCATTTTTCTCCAATCTTTATTTTGGACTTTGATATACAACGATCCGCCTCCTTTTATGACTTGAATCTATTTATCCTCATACCTTGTTAGGGTCTTTTCGGATACACTTCTCCATGACTTTTAGGGAGTATTTGCTTTTCGTCGTGTGTCTCGATCCTTCATATTGATTTTCGATAAATGATTCTTCACATCACTTGGGATCTTTAGCAACAAAATATATCCCTCATGCCTTGTTAGGGCCTTTTCGGACTCGCCAATCTTCGCGTCCCGCTTCAATAAGTTATGCCTTGGCTATGAACTCTAATCCATACCGAGCAACTTTTAAACGATCTGGGGCTAGAAGCTAAGTAACCTTTCAAATCGTACAACCTTATTTATTAGCAGATAAATTATTAGCAAGCGATGGGAGAATAGGCTCATAATTAACTCACATAAATTCACGAAAGAATACCGGACTTATAAATGGCTCTATCATCTCTCGTTCTCCACAGTTTAAAATCTCAAGTAATGAGACTCGTGAATGCTTAGCTTATTAAATCAAAGTTTTGGGTTTTCGAGTCGCCTATAGGATCTTGCAAATTCTTAGACCTTTTCAAGTTTAGAAATCGCATTTTAAAGTTCCCTTGATAAACGACTCTCTAGGATCAATTATAGGAACTTGCGAAAAGTTCTTGTTCTTAACCCGTGAGAGTTAAGACTTTCGCTTTTTATAGCTCCCTATATAAAAGCCTAGCAAAACTTGACTTAAACACGTTAAGGATACTAGCTAGAGTAAACTCGGGTTGAGTCAAAAGATTCACAACGTTTGAAAATTAAAACCACTTATTAAACATTTATTCTAATAAGGAAAGAAAATAACTATACAAAGGGGAAAAACTAATAGGCCAAAATAGATCAAAAATTTTGAAAAATGTCGAAAAATTGATTTTCCGGTTAAAATGAGGGCAAATGCAAGGAAAAGACCACTTAACTTCGATAGAAGTCCCCCCTACACTTAAGATAAACATTGTCCTCAATGTTTAAGCATGTGGGAGTAAACTCCCCTACACTTAGGACATTGTGCACGTTGTTTAAATCTCGCTAAGGAAAAGACAACAAAAGAGATTCCTATTTTAATATTGAGAAAATATAAAATAGTGAATCGAAAAGAGTTTAGGATAGAACCTGGAAGAAGTAGAACACAGAATCACGGGTCGTCAAGAATCATCAAGAGTAGATCATTGAAGCTCGAATCCCTGATTAAGAAGTGAGGAGAGGAAATAGCAAACCAAAGGGTCCCCCTACACTTATGATAAAGAAAGCGAAAAGATAGATGCATGGGTTGCCTCCCAAGAAGCGCTGGATTTTTGTTAACCGAGTCATTAGCCTGACTCGACCTTGATCATCAACGGAAGCAGCATGAAACATATCCACCACGATCAAAGACATAGTTTTCATCGAGCAAATAACACAAGCTTAAGGCGAACAAGGCAAGCCAAAGAAGAAGTGGCAAGGTTCCCTTAAGCAAAGATGGAGCACGGTGGAAGCAAGTATGGTGAGGTGCAAGCATGTCTTCAAAATTTCCAAAGATTTTTCCTTTTATTTCATCAGGTGGATACTGAGATGGCTTAAAAACTTCAATACCAGGGTCGAACACCTTTTCCTTTAGGGGAAAATAGCACTCAGGCTCAGCTGAGTGTGAAGAAGATCCGCAAAGAAGCACAACCTCATCCTCAGAAGGGGGGCAAAGAGGTGTCAAATCATATGTGCAACGGATTTCGGTGTCGATCGGTTTCTTCTCCTTTGACAAAATTTTCTTCAAATCCAAAGTAGGATCAAGACGATAATCTTCAAAGTCATAAGGAGGAGCATCACTCTCATGAGGGAAGTATGTGTTGAGAAATTCAGAGAAATCTTCCTCAAATGAATAATCGTCCAAAGTAGGATCGAGTGATGGCGGAGGATCTTCATCATGTGAAGAATCGCTCGAAAGAGTATCAGCCTCATCAAAATCATCGAAAGTGGGCATCTCGGGATACTCAGAAGTACAATCAAAATCATCCGAATCTGAGCTAGAATCATCATCATCATAAGCATCAAAGACCGGTGGAGAATCATAAATGGGAGAAGCTTCGAAAGTAGGGAGAGCATCATCCACATCATCATGAAAAAGTGGATTATCGATGCAAGAATCGAATAGAGGATTGTCATAGATGGTAAAATCATCGAGCACATTAATCATATTCACTGATTCTCAGCCTCCAAAAGTTGTACTAGTAAGCTTCCCCATTTTGAAAACTTGTGCATCATCCCCGACTCTTAAGATTAACTCACCTTCGGCAACATCCACTAAAGCTCGTCCGGTTCTCAAGAATGGCCGACCAAGTATTAAAGGAATACGAGGGTCCATTTCATAATCAACTACGACAAAATCGACCGGGAAAGTAAATGCGCCAACTTTAATGAACACGTCTTCGGCTATACCAACGGGGTAAGCGAGAGTGCGATTTGCAAGTTCAAGAGTCATCTTTGTTGGAGTGAGGTCGGGCAATGATAGTGTTTTCCAAACACTCAAAGGCATAAGATTAATACTAGCCCCGAGATCAGCGAGGGCAGTAAATTCTTCAGTTTTGTTGAACACGCAAGGCAACATAAAACGACCGGGATCTCCAAGCTTTTCCGGCAGTTCTTTAAGAATAACTGCAGAGCAGTTTTCGTTTAATCGAGTGTTGGCGAGTTCAATCAGCTTCTCCTTCTTGTTAAGCAATTCCCTAAATGCTTTAACAAATTTGGGCATGTGGACGAGTGCTTCAAGAAAGCTAATGTTGAAGTTCATTTGAGAAATCATCTTCACATAGCGTGACACTTCGGAGTCCTCCTTGGTTAGCATTTTGGACTTGCCTAAACGAGAGGGATAAGGGATATTGGGTTTGGGTGGTGAAGTTGCGGGTGTAGGTAAAGGTTGAGATGTTGAAGGGTCATTCGTGGGAACTTCATCACGTCGAGGCGGAGACGGTAATGGTGCACTAATACTAGGTGTAGGAGGAGTAGGGACAAATGGTGGTGAAGGAGGTGTAGATGATGGGGGTGGGGTTGGTGGTCCTACGATGGTGACTCCACTACGAGTAGTAATAGCACTCACATTGGCTCGCGGATTAGTGACGGTGTTTGAAGGTAGAGAACATGAAGTAGAAGGTTGAGCAGGGGGCAAGAAACTAGCAAGCATATTCTTCAAATCATTGGTTTGATTGCTGAAGGAGGATTGAATATTATCTCTAAGCTCGGATCTTATCTCATTTCCTTGCTTCGTGATATCTCCTTTCAAATTGATTATTTGGCTCTGCAGATTCTTGATTTGCTCACCTTGGGTTCTCATGATGGCCTCAACATCGGGGTTAATGGGTGGGTTTTGTTGGGCGGGTGGGTGATAAGGATTAGAAGCTCTTGGTGGGATTTGGTTGCTTCTATTGTAGTTGTTGGCGGGGTTTTGGTTTTGAGGAGAAAAACCGGGTGAAAGGTAGTTGTTAGATCGGTAACTCAACAGATTTCTATCCCCTTGAGGTCGAGCTTGGTAATTTTCCGGTGAATAATTACCATAAGCTACATACACATTTTCCGGATTTCCTTGTGTCGAAGGACAATCGGTGTATGAGTGAGGACCGTCGCATGTTTCACAAAGAGTAGCAACAGCTTTAACTTGTTGTTGTTGGTTTGAGGCCAAGAGTTGCATACTTCTGCTCATTTCAGTCAGCACACGGGTGAGTTCGGTCATATCAGGGTTTGCTGAGGTAGAGGAAACATTGACTCTCGGGTTGTTCCTAGAAGAAGCAGAGGAATCCCAGTTTTTGTGGTGAGTAGTCATGTTCTCAATTAGCTCTCTACACTCCTCGGGTCTCCTTTTCATGAATGTGCCACCGGCGGCTGCATTAATCGTATCACGATCTCGAAAAGTCAAACCGTTGTAGAAAGTATCGATTAAGGTCACAGGGAGCATGTTGTGGTTTGGACATCTATCGATCAAGACATTATATCTCTCCCAAGAATCAAAAAGAGATTCATCGGGATCTTGCATGAAACCGCTGATCTGATTGCGAAGGCTCTGACCATGGATGGTGGAAAGTAGCGCGACAAAAAGCGTTGAGTCATATCATCCCAAGTGTGAATAGAATTCTTCGGGAGACGATCAAACCATTTCTCGGCATGATGTAATAGAGTGTGTGGAAAGAGTTGTAGGCGAAGTTCATCCATTGTGGCACCAACCAACTTCATGCTTTGGGTGATCGTAATGAACTTGTCGAGGTGTTTGTTGGCATGATCATCAGGCAATCCTCTAAATGGGTTTGTTTGCACTTGCTGAATCATGTGGTGCTTCAACGAAAACTCAGGAGCGTTGATTTGCATCGGCGCAATCGGTCCTCCTCGTCCAAACATTGTAGGTTGACAAAGTTCCTCCATGGTCCGAAGATCGGGCTGTGGAAGAGCATTGTTGTTATTATTATTATTATTGAGGTGCGGTGGAATGTTGTTGTTGACACCTGACATAGCTAAATCTTCTTGAGTCTCGGGCTCTTGATAATTAGAAGATCTAGTACGCATACACCTGAAAATGTAAAAGAAAACAAAAACAAACACAAAGACAATATATATACAAAATAAAGATAAAATCTTTTTGGATTTTAGAAATTTTTAATTTTTATGGTTTTTTATCAATTTTTAATTTATATGATTTTTTGAATTTTTTATGCAAGAAAAATAACTCTCACAAGTGAACGGATCCCAAAAAGCAACGTGTCTCTCACAGAAAACCGTTAATCTTTACGAAAAGAGCCGGCAACGGCGCCATTTGATAACTAGGCTTTTTCCTAATTAAAAAGTTAAGTTCGTTGATGTGTGTCTAATCGAATTGATCTAGGTTCTCTATGTGTGACTCTATTGTTTTTGGTGGAATAAAGATGTGTCGTTGTAGTGTTTAAAATAAAAGGTGCGGGACAATTAAAGTAAAGGTGCTCTTAAAGTAAAGTGGCGTTTAAAATAAATCTAATTCTAATTAAACAAAAGGGTGCGATATTTAAAAGCGTGACAAAAAGTAAATTAATTAAATGACTAAAAATTAAAGCGTGACGAGAATTAAAATTAGACAAGTATTAAAATGAGAATGTAAAAATAAAACAAGGCAAAGTATAAGAAAATAGCCTCCAATCGGAATATATTCCGATCAACCACGATCGGAATAACAAACCAGACCTGTCGGAATAATGAATAAACCCCTGATCGGAATAACTGTCACTCACTCTGATCGGAATGTTTCACCCTCCCCAATCGGAATGTTTCCTTTCCTCTGATCGGAATATAGTGGAAACCCTGGTCGGAATGCTGATCGGAACCTTAGATCGGAATAGTGTCACTCTTACCCTGATCGGAATGCCAACCAAGCACCTCGATCGGAATGTTTAAAGATGGATTCAGATCGGAATTCTGTCACAACCCCCTGATCGGAATACTCAAACATACACAGATCGGAATACCAAAGTCCTCCTGATCGGAATATTATAACCCTTTTCCGACCAAACCAAGAAGCTGGTCGGAATGAGAAACCCTTTTCCGATAGTTAAGATCGGAATACGCAGAGAAAGTACAAAAATAAGCTAGAACAATAAGCTAAGATTCTAATAAGCACAAGACTAAATCCTAAGGTAAAACCGTGTAAAAATAAGCTACGAAACTGAAAGTTAAAAACTTTTAAGACACGAAAAAGATAAACTTTAAGAAAAACAACTTTTTATATAAAAATAACTTTTGTAGAAACTATATAAACTTGAAAATAAATCAAATAAGCTATGAAAATAAGAGATTTAAAACAATCAAAAGCATAAAAATCAAATCTTTAAACAACTTAACAAGATAAAAACGTGTAAATCAAAGATTAGAGAAAGGTAGAATGAGATCAACAAGATAAAGTAAAAGTGCGAGTAAATAAAAGAAAAACTTACTTGAAATTAAAAGGTAATTAACGTTCATAACATGTATTTAAATGTGCAAGTAATTAAAGGTGCATGTAAATAAAAGTGGAAGAGATAGTTTGTCAAGCTATCCAACAAGAGTAAATGAAGTGAAATGGTGGGTATTTATAGGTGATTAGGAGATGGTTAGAGGAAGCTTCCTCCTCTCCTTCCTTTCTTCTTAATTACGCCATCAAGTCCTTCCTTCTTAATCTTTTTGTTAATCTTGGAATGTGATGACTTTTGGCTCGGGATTTCTTTGGACTCGTCTTTAAATTCTACGATAAATAAGACTTGAGTTCCTCGGCTTAAAGTAAACTTCCGTCTTTTGAATTTTTCTTCGATAAATCTTCAGAATTGGTCTTGGACTTCCGTTCTTTTTTCATTCTTGACTTCTTGACTTCGTCTTTCATCCTTTACTTCAATAAAAGTCCATAAATGCCCGTGAATTCCCGTGTTTTCTCCACTTTTCACCTTTTTGTCCTAAATCACAACAAAAACACAAACCACGCATAATTCCGACATAAAAGACATAAAATACACGTTTTGGTCCGGTTATTATTGTAATTAAGTGGTAGAAAAGATGTGTGTTTTCACACATATCATCCCCATTCCTGTGTTCAAACAAGGAACTGACCCAGTTGAAGTGTTAACCACTATGTCTGCTTATCTCACAATGACATTAAGCAAACGAGAATTTAGGGGATCAGCTCCTACTAACAATCAGTTGAGGAATTCATCCAATTCTCGCCAACAAGCTACTATTGAGAATGGAAGGGTAATGGTTCAACCTATTCAACCTTATCAGGGGAGACCTACTACATCAACTACCAATGCTCGCACGGTCAATCCTGCTCCAATGGTCAACACTCCTCCACAGGCTAATTCCACAGGCAAGTTGAGAATGATTACATGCTACAACTGCAAGGAAGAAGGTCACATGTCCAGGGATTGCAAGAAACCCAAGAGGAGAAGGGATGGTCAATGGTTTGCAGAGAAGATTTATCTGGTGAATGCTCAGGCACAAGGAAGGGAACTTGATGAAGAGGAGCTTGCATTTCTTGCTGATCCAGGGATTGCTGAACAAGACGTTGTCACCACACAGAATGCAGCATACCAAGCAGATGATCTTGATGCGTATGACTCAGACTGTGATGAATTTCAATCTGCAAAGGCAGCTCTTATGGAAACTATCTCCAGCTTAGGGCCAGAAAAGAGATCTGAGGTACTTATTAATACAACTGATAATACCACTGATGCTAGTATTCAACCACATCAAGTTGTGCAAGAGAGTGCTGATTCGAATGAGTCTTCGGTGGTGAGTCTTTCAAATGAGGAGACAATCAATGATAGTAATATAAATGTGAGTCCCCAGACTTTGAGTGAATCACAACCGGGAGCCATTTCGCATACGCATACTCATGCTCAACAAGATTTGGTCATGGTTCCTGCTACATTACTTAGCCAAATGAATGCTGCACTCTTAGAACCCTAGCTAAGAATAAGAATTTGTCTGAAGAGCTTGCCTTAAGCAACGAGAAAGTTCACACTTTGGAATTAGTGCCTTCGTCTAGTGTTCTAACAAATCCCGAATATGATCATTTTCGAAACAAAAAAATGGGTCATTTGCAAGAAATTGAAAACTTAAGAGCAAATCTTACTAATGAACTTAAAGAAAAAGAGTTAGTGGTCACTAATTTTCAAAAACTTCAAACGGATTTTGAATTACTCGAGTCTAAGAAGAATGAAATGGAGATTAATGCTGCTAATAAGATTAGAAGTCTAGATTATTTGCTTTTAAGACAATACGCTGCTTCTCAACTAGTGCACTTATTTGATGCTTAGTTTAGAGAATTTAACTTATCACGTCAAAAAGGCCTTCCCCCTAACCCAAGGTATGCAAAACAAGCTTTAAGCCATAGTCCAAGACTTTATAATGCAACCCAATTAGGATTGGTCTTAGACCCGATTGTTATTTTCGATGATCGAACAAGTAAGGATCTAGTTGATGAGGATCGGTCATACAATTCTGCAAAATATCCCGAGTGTGATTATTTTAAAATGAATCAGGAGCTTGCAAAAACGGATTTTAGAATTCGCTTCCATATGGAAAAAGATCTCATTACAGCACCAACCTACATGTTAGATAAAGAAAACCCTAGTACATTTCCTACACTTGTCAAAATGGAAGGTCCTAAGGAAATTCCAAAGGATCTTCCACCTGTTAGCACTGTATGGTTAAACTTGCAAGAGATTAATCAATACTTTACTAATTTTGACAAGGTCATTCTGGAATGTACGACTTCAAATGGCCTAAACGCCGGAGAATGGGCTTTCGAACACATGAACGAGGTGTTTAAGAATGAGATCAATCCGTTTGTCGAAAGTCTAAAAGGAAGTTTTGCATCTCTTAAGGAAAATCTTGAGTTTGAAATTGGAGAAGTTCAAAAAGTGTTTTATGAAATGGACACCGCTTACGAACTACAACTAATTGAAAAGGAAAAGATTTTATCCGAATATGACCGATTCTTGTCCCAAGTAATTTCGTGTGATGTGCTTACTACTGTAAATGTCAATTATTCGAATGAGCATACATCCGCTATGATTAACTGTGATGCTGTGAATATATGTGATGATGTTTGTGATCCCTCTGTAAATGTTGCTGATACTGTAAATGAGGTAGATAATCATTCTTGTCAAGAATCTAACGCTGAATTTTTAAAGCTACAAGATTCTTACAATTTACTTTCAAAACGCTTTAATCAACTCGAACAACATTGTATATCTTTAGAATTAAAACAACAAACTCAAAATGAGGATCTTTTGATATCAAATGGTTGTGAAAACGGTGTTGAGACGAGTGACAAGATGATTGCAATAGTTAAGGCATTAGAGGAAGAGATTATGAGATTGAAGAGAGATGTGTCATCAAATGAAACACTAAAATTGGAACTAGAGGCTGCAGAGTCTAAAAACCAGGACTTAGAAATTAGACTGTCGTCTATTCTAGGGGAGATGGATCGGGCAAGACAGGGATTATCCGCTCTTTATGGTTCAATAGAAGAACGCTTAGTTTTTAATGCAGCACAGCAACAATCTTATGTTGAACAACTGAACCAAAAGTGTGAGGAAATCTCTGACTTAAACATCCTGCTCATTGACAAAACCTGGTTTTGGCCAAGTTAAAGGAGACACTTCTTCTCACCCGACAAGAAGTTGTTGATAACTTAGCTACCGACTCTGCACCGTCCACTAGTGCTCCAACAACCAAGTCAGTAGTGCTTTATAAGAACCCGCTCCATAAGAGAAACCCGGTTACCTACAACGATTATATGAGGAATGCCATTAAGCATGTAGATCTTGTTAGGGATATTTTAGACGATCTTTATGCCTTAGATCCCTCAAGTAGCTACTATTATTCAGCCCATGAATATATTAAGCGTGTTCAATATTGCTTAGCATACTTGCAATACATAGGTAAACCAGGTTCTGCACTACTCACTAATCGACCCATTGCTGTAACTCTATTTAATAAGACTCCAGGAGCAAAACCGTCATTGGCACCATCAAGTAAGGCACCTTTAAAATCTGTTGCTAATGTTCCCACTTTGCCTTCTACAGGATTAAAAGAGACTACTAAGGCTAAAGGATCGCCACTCAAGACAGATAAGATCAAGCCCTCCACTAGTAGTACCAAAAAGAAGAAAGTAGAAGCTCACCATAGGAATGTCAGTTCAGTTTTAAATAAAAAGAATCATGTTAAGACTAAAAGCTCTGTGCCTGTGCAGAAGCCTAAACCATTCATGAATTCTAATTTGAATTGTTGGAATTGTAATGAATGTATGTTTTCCCAACGTCATGATTTGTGCCTTATTGATCATGTGAATGAAATGAATGCCATTAGAAATAATCTTGAATGGAAGCCAACTGGTAGAACTCGTGCCCAAGTTGGATGGCAATGGCGTCCCACTGGTAGGACCTTTACATTAGATGGAAAAATGTGCCCTTTAACTAGGAATGCATCCATTGAGGTTAGGTCTGAGCGTCCTTTAGTTAGGAACACTAGCACTAAAGTATGGAAACAGCGCCCTTTAATTAGGTCAGCCCCCACTATAGTGCCTATCAGTGAAGAAATACCTCAGGATTTAAGCCAACTAGAATCTACACCACCAACTAGGAAGAAGAAGGCTAGGAAATCTAAGAAACCTAAAATTAGCAAATCTAAGATTATTAAATCTGTACCTGCTAATAACAAGGAACATTCAGATTCCGATACCTCTACATTATCTTCGTGTGGTGATATTTTCAGGTGGTCCAAATCATCCTCTGGTATTTGGACTCCGGTTGTTCAAAGCATATGACCGGAGATCGCTCGATGCTCCGAAATTTCGTCAGCAAGTTTCTTGGTACGGTTAAATTCGGTAATGATCATATCGCAAAGATAATGGGGTATGGTGAATATCAGATTGGAAACGTTACGATTTCAAGGGTATACTATGTAGAAGGTCTTGGTCATAATTTATTCTCAGTAGGACAGTTTTGTGATTCCAACCTAGAGGTTGCTTTTCGACAACACACTTGTTTCATCCGCAACTTGGAAGGAAAAGATTTGTTGAAGGGTTCTCGTGGTGCAAATCTTTATACGTTGTCCCTACAAGACATGATGGCCGCCTCTCCAGTATGTCTTCTCTCTAAAGCATCTAAGACCAAGTCATGGTTATGGCATCGCAGATTATCTCATCTCAACTTTGATGCTATTAATCATCTGGCTAAAAACGAATTAGTTCGTGGTCTTCCAAAGCTCAAATTTCACAAGGACCATTTATGTTCCGCGTGTTCAAGGGGGAAAAGTACCAAGAAATCATACAAGCCCAAAGCTGAAGACACCAATCAAGAAAAACTTCATCTTTTGCATATGGATCTTTGTGGGCCAATGATAACTGAAAGTGTGAACGGTAAGAAATTCATTCTCGTTATTGTGGATGATTTCTCCAGGTTTACATGGGTAAGAGTTTTACGTACAAAGGATGAAGCACCGAAGGCTATCATCACTTTTCTGAAATTCATTCAGGTACGTTTGAATACTACTGTCTGCCGTATTCGTACAGACAGGAACAGAGTTCGTCAACCAGACTCTTCGTGATTACTATGAAGGAGTTGGTATCTCACATGAAACATCCGCTGCACGCACTCCACAACAAAACGGTGTCGTTGAAAGACGGAATCGTACGCTTATGGAAGCTGCTAGGACTATGCTAATTTATGTGAACGCTCCATTGTTCTTGTGGGCAGAAGCTATATCTACTGCATGTTTCACCCAAAACCGTTCTATCATTCGGAAACGCCATGGAAAAACACCTTACGAGCTTCTACATGACCGTAAACCCGATGTTTCATTCTTTCATGTGTTTGGTGCTCTTTGTTATCCAAACATTAATAGTGAGAACTTGGGCAAGCTTCAACCGAAAGCCGATATAGGTATTTTCATTGGTTACTCACCCTCCAAGAAAGCATACCGAATTTACAATCGTCGTCTTGGTAAGATTGTGGAAACTATGGACGCAGATTTCGATGAGCTGACAGCGATGGCTTCTGAGCAACGCAGCTCTGAACCCGCGCTTCATGAGATGGGAACCGGTGCTATTAGTTCCGGATTAGTTCCCAATAATCCTACTTCTACATCATTTTTACCACCAACAAGGCCCGAGTGGGATAAACTGTTTCAACCGTTGTTTGATGAATTCTTTGATCCCCCGACTGATGAAGTTCCAGCACCTGTAGTGATAGCTCCAATCCCTGAAGTTATTGCTCAAGCAAATGAAGCTTTATCTAATGCATCTTCAATTAACATTGAACCGGATGCACCTTTACCAAGTGATTCTCAAACTACACCTGAATCGTCACCCTTACTTATGCCTAATGATGTGGAAGAGGATTCTATTGATCACGATTTGGAATATGCTCACCTGCAAGATCTTCCTTTCTTTGGTGTAGCGGTACCTGAAAACCCTTCAGACGCGTCTACCTCAAAAGAAGCTCCTTCTATTGTTCACTCCAGACCACCTAGGATTGAAAATCATAGCACTAAATGGACAAAAGATCACCCAATTAGGAATGTCATTGGAGATCTAGATCGACCAGTCTCTACACGCCATCAATTACAAGAGAGTGCACTATATTGCTACTTTGATGCATTTCTCTCCGAAGTTGAACCTAAAAATTGGCAACAGGCTATGAGTCAATCATCTTGGATTGAAGCCATGCAAGAGGAACTAAATGAATTCCAAAGACTTGAAGTATGGGAATTAGTTCCTCTCCCTGACAAGGTTAACATCCTTACTTTGTTATGGGTTTATAAGGTTAAACTCGATGAGATGGGTGCGGTATTGAAAAATAAGGCTAGATTGGTTGCTAGAGGATATAAACAAGCCTTGGGTATAGACTTTGAAGAATCTTTTGCTCCTGTTGCAAGATTGGAGGCTATTAGACTATTCCTTGCGTATGCTGCTCATATGAACATGATCGTCTATCAAATGGATGTGAAGACGGCATTTTTGAACGGTGAACTAAGGGAAGAAGTCTATGTTAGTCAGCCGGATGGGTTCGTTAGTACGGAATTTCCTAATCATGTGTACAAGCTTAAGAAGGCTATCTATGGATTGAAACAAGCTCCACGCGCGTGGTATGATCTCCTTTCAACATATCTCATCTCGGAAGGCTTCTCCAAAGGCAAGGTGGACCCCACTCTATTCACTCTCAAGGAGGACAACGACATGATTCTGGTACAAATTTATGTTGATGATATAATATTTGCTGCCACTAACATAGAATTGTCAAATCGCTTTGAGAAGATAATGTCCACACGATTTCAGATGTCAATGATGGGAAAAATTTCATTTTTCTTAGGATTACAGATTTCTCAGAATCCTAGAGGCATCTTTATTAATCAATCCAAATATGCTCTAGAATCTTTAAAGAAATATAACTTTGAAAATTGTGACCCCGTGGACACTCCAATGGTGGAGAAATCCAAGTTAGATGAAGATAGGAATGGGACTATTGTCGATCCAAAACTTTACCGTGGAATGATCGGCACCCTTCTATATCTGACTGCTAGCAGGCCTGATTTGTAATTTGCTGTATGCATGTGTGCCCGGTATCAAGCTCGGCCTACCGAAAAGCACCTACATGTTGTTAAAAGGATCTTTCGGTATCTCAAAGGAACACTTCATCGTGGTCTATGGTATCCGAAAGATTCCTCTATTGCTTTAATATCATACGCAGATGCCGATCATGCTGGATGTCAAGACACGAGGCGTAGCTCTTCTGGATCTGTGCAACTCCTTGGAGATAGATTGATCAGTTGGTCTTCAAAAAGGCAGAAAAGCGCTGCAATTTCTAGCACGGAGGCTGAATACATCACCATGTCCGGTTGTTGTGCTCAAGTCCTTTGGATGAGATCACAATTAACTGACTACGGTTTGGGATTCAACAAAATCCCGATGTATTGTGACAACCAGAGCGCCATTGCCCTTTGCTGCAACTATGTTCAACACTCCCGGGCCAAGCACATAGACATTCGCTACCATTTTATTAAAGAGCAGGTGGAGAACGGAGTGATCGAGCTGTATTTTGTCACTACTGAGTATCAGCTGGCGGATATGTTCACCAAAGCCTTAGATCAAGGACGAATCGAGTTTTTGATCGACAAGCTTGGCATGAAATCATTCACTCCAGCGACTCTCAAAGAGATGGCAGAAGAATCAGCTGAATAGTGGTGGTAAACTATTCAGGAGTATCCTTTGTTTGTGATCATGTATATTATAGTAAATATATAAACCACAAAAGAAAAATACAAAAATATAAAACCAAGAAAAACCATAAAAAATATAAAACCAAGAAAAACCATAAAAAATATAAAAGCTAGAAAAACCATAAAAATTATAAAATCAAGAAAAACCAAAAATATTTTTTGTTTTTAAAACGGGCATGTCTTTTAGTACGGTAATATTTACGGCCTTAGAAATGTCGATCAATATTGACACGGTGCCATAAATAGAGTCCGTATAAAAGTTGTACATTTTTAAAACATGCCCATTATGGCTTGTAGTTATTTCAGACTGCAACCCGGTTTTCATATTAAAGTCACGTATTTCCTTGGAAAACGTTGGCTCACAACGGGAATTAATTTTCTCGGGCATGATTTACAAGCCAAATCATGCAAAGGGATCAAGTTTACTTTACAACTTGGTCTAACACGAATTAGTGTACGTCTCAGTGCATTAATTTGTCAAAATAAGAGAAATCTTATTGCCACCACGAATCAATCTTTTTCAAAATACTAATTGGAAATGCTTTCATCAATATTTGACTCTTTAAACAATGACTACAGCTCTTTAAATAGAAAACGGGTCATCGTTTAAGGGGGAGAAAATATTAAATCATCTTCGTCATCAAAAAGATTTTCAAAAGTGTTTCTTGGAAAATTAATGGCTAAATGGTTAATGAGTGGTCTTGCTTTAGAACACGACTTGTGCTCGTTCAATTTGATAGGAATTGCTTTAAGATCTTGTAGTTTTGCTAATAGATTGCGTTGCTTAAGTTGTGTGAAGGTTTAGTTGGCGAAAGTTAACAATGGTTAGGGTAACTAGAAAAGAAAAGGAGTTAGTATCTAAAAAGGAAAAAGAAAGAAAAGAGTAGGGACTTAAGGTGTCATTAGTGAAAATGGTTAAAATTTGACCTAAGTCAAATACAACCCCCCCCCCCCCCCCCCCCCGTCCCTTTTTTACTTTATTCTTCTTCACTGTTTCTCTTGCCGCCATTGTTACACACTTAAGCTCTCAAAAAACTTTCGATTCTAATCAATTCCCAATCCGGTTCATTCGATTTAAAAGGTAATAAACATCAATCTTTAACTTATAATTAGCCTAATTCATCATTTAAATCCTGTTCATTGATTCGGAAAATCAACTTTATCAAAATTATGGATCGCTTGCCTAATTAGGGTTTAATTGATTAGGGTTTTAGGTGGGTTATACTCGGATTATCATTAGATAGATGTTGTCTTGCCTTAGCATGCCTTAAAACTCCCAAATCGTGCTTAGAATAATCATCATAGGCTGCGTTTAAGAAGTTCCAGATGAACATGGTGAACTAACTTCCGAATGAAGGAATGTTCTGAACTAACTTCCGAATGAAGGAAGTTCCGAACGAACTTCCGAATGAAGGAAGTTCCGAACGAACTTCCGAATGAAGGAAGTTCCGGATGAACTTACGAATGAAGGAAGTTCCGAACGAACTTCCGAATGAAGGAAGTTCCGAACGAACTTCCGAATGAAGGAAGTTCCGAACGAACTTCCGAATGAAGGAAGTTCCGAACGAACTTCCGAATGAACGAAGTTCCGAACGAACTTCCGAATGAAGGAAGTTCCGAACGAACTTACGAATGAAGGAAGTTCCTGATGAACTTCCGAATGAAGGAAGTTCCGAATGAATGAAGTTCCGAATGAAGGAAGTTCTGAATGAAGGAAGTTCCGAATGAAGGAAGTTCCGAATGAAAGAAGTTCCGAATGAAGGAAGTTCCGAATGAAGGAAGTTCCGAATGAAGGAGTTCCGAGTGAACTTCCGAATGAAGGAAGTTCCGAATGAAGGACTTCCGAATGAAGGAAGTTCCGAATGAAGGACTTCCGAATGAAAGAAGTTCCGAATGAAGAACTTCCGAATGAAGAAGTTCCGAATGAAGAACTTCCGAATGAAGAAGTTCCGAATGAAGAACTTCCGAATAAAGAAGTTCCGAATGAAGGACTTCCGAATGAAGTGTTCCGAATGAAGGAAAGTTCCGGATGAAGAGTTGTTTGATTAATAGTGTTTGCTTGTTATAAGTACTTGTTGAAGTATGTTATGAAATGTGTTATGCTTAGAAGTAATAATGATACATATCTATATATTTTTGTGCATCAACCTTTCATGTCTTATCTTAAGCAGATACAATGACTAATCCAACAGTACAAGCAATCCAAGACTCTCGAGCAGCCGCAATTGCCGAAGCACGAACACTCAAGTTCATACCAAACAACTACCGACTGAAGCCAGTTTCAAAATCCACTCATCATGGATTTAAAGTCGCCATAGCAATCCTTGATCAATCTCATTTCAAGAATGCTTTAAGAAGTACTGCCTCGGTGCCTTATGATTACATGTATGAGTTCTGGGCTACCAAGGAAAGCACTTCAAACAAGATCACCTTCACTCTCGACAACAAGCAGCAGACACTTAATGTTTCAGACTTCCGTAAGATATTTGGCATTCGGGATACACCCAAAGGTATGGCATTTTCGAGGGATCCTACTAAAGACGAACTCATGGAGATGTTCGATGCTCTTGGATGTCCTGACATACGAGTTGCGTCTGAGTTTACCACTGCTAAAGTAGGTCAACCTTGGAGAGCAATGTTGGGTATTCTCAGTAGATGTCTTACACCGAAAACAAGTGGGCATGATGCTTTGCGTAGTCCAATTATGAACATCTTCCATGGGATGTACACAGGCGCAAATGCAGATTATGCATTATTGTTGTGGGAAGAATTCACCTTTCAACTCTTCCAAAACAAGAAGCTGAAGAATAATTTCTTTCCTTACCCTCGGTTTATCAAGCTTATCATTAATTATTGTATGAAGAATGATGTTACTATTGATAGGCGTGCAGAAAGTCGTCATCACACTGAAGAGGCTGATCATACTGTGGATCTAAGGCATGAAGGACCATCTGGTGGTGTTATTCCTGGTCCTATTCCCGATTATCTTCTGACGGATAAAATTAAAGGTTTTGCTGATTACAAGCTACTGCTGCTAGAAATCAAGAAGCTAAAAGCAAGCCTTCAGACTGGAGAAGACTCGTCTACTACGGTCAAGAGTAAAGGTAAACACAAGCAACCAGCTGCTTTACCTAAACCCGAAACCAAGAAGAAGAAGACTGAGGTTAAGAAGGGAAAGGGTAAGGCTGATGAGTTAGTTCTACGTAACGAAGAAAATGTTGATGATCCTGCTCTTGACAAGGCTGAGAGAAAATTAATGAAGATAGCTATTGAAAGGAGTAGGAAAGATACGGGCGGTAGTGGTTCGGGTGCACAGATGAATATTGAAGAAGAGTACGAGGAGCCGGAGGATATTTATGAGTTTGGATCACCTGAACGGTATTCTACTTCGAAGGAGACATCCATCCCTGTTTCAGCAAGTGTTGAAAAGGAGTCTGGTGCTCCTACAATCATGGTGCCTACTCAACCCTTAGTAACTCAACCTCCACCAATACAACCCTTACCAACCCGACCGGTCTCAACACCATTCCTTCCACCACCAATAACTCCTATCCTTAGTACTGTGGTCACAACCGAGCCTCTTCAACCAACCTAGAGCAGCTCTGCATCCTCTACAATGGCTGCATTTGTAATGGCAGAAATGTTGGATAAACATACGGATAATCACAAAAGAGAGATGGATGAACTTCGCAAAGAGCTACATAAACGAGTTCAAAGTGAAGAAGCATCTAAGAAAGCCCAAGAAGAGATGCTTGCTAAGTTCGCTGCAAAGAAGGAGTTGACACGAAAAGCTCATGCAGAAGAACTAGCTCAGGTTAAGCAGGCTGAGGCTGATAAGCATGCTGCACGTATCACGAGACTTCAAGCGATGAGGGATAAATACAAGGAGCAGAAAGAAGCACTTGAAGCTTCTGTTGAGGAGAGATTGAAAGAATCCGTTGAGTCCATTATGCCAAAACTGCGTGATGAGTTGAAGACACTCGCGGCTGATAACTTGATGATCAAGTCATCCAATCCTTCTGAATCCGCCTACAAAATTGCCTATGACTTGACGGATTTTGAATTAAAGAAGATCCTCAAAGCTCGTATGAGGGAACTTGGATCTTTTGATAAATATAGGATTCAACGGGCTCTCTACAAATCCCTGAATGACGCTATCATGGAGGATGATCGGTTGTTCAAAACGTTTGGAAGTGTGGTACCATACCACATACTGCCTGAGGAAGAAAGGGAAGAAAGCGAACAAGAAGAGGGTGACGGGGAAGAAGAAGGTGAAGAAGAAGGTGAAGAAGAAAAGGATGATGACGATGACGATGATGGTGATGATGATGAGGATGATGATGATGATGATGATGATGATGGTGATGATGGTGGTGATGGTAATGAGGAGAGTGCTAAGGGGAGCAACGAGGATAGCGATGAGGATGATGATGGTACACAGCCTAAAAAGGGGGACAAGGTAGCCAGCACAAAGAAACCTTCTAAGTCTGGAACCAAGTCAAAGAAAGATGCTGCAGAAAAGGAAAAATCCACTTCAACAGAATCAAGACGATCCAAGTGGCGCCACGATGTGAATGCTACTACAGCGTCATCGATTCCTGGTACATCTATTGCTGTATCTATACCTGTTACCACTAACCCTGTTAGTTCTGTTGTTGTTGCTCCTGTGATTGCAGAGTCAGTAACTGAACTTGAAGCTGCACAACACTCGCCCGTTCATGACACCGCCGAGATGCCTGAATCAGAACCAGCACGTGTTCATGTCTCTACTCCTCTACAACAAGAACCACAATCTACTGTTCCTGAGTCAAGCACACGGGACTGGGCAGACACGTTAGAGATTGACGAGACTGCACCACCACAGGCTTGGATCACGGCAGCGGCGCAATATGATACCATCACAGACGCTGACAAAGATGTTTTATATCTCCGTATCCGCAGTCCGATTGACTTGTGTGCATTTCTGGCTCATGAGTATAAGACTTCGGTTACTCCGTCTTTGGTGAAGAAAGCGCTCAAGGATAAGAGAATTCACGCCAAAACCAGGTTAACCCGAATGGAGTTCGAGTATTATGCTGACGAGGTCCTGAAAGCTCTTAACACCGTTCAAAGGCCAGGCCTCCATGAATCAGAAAGAGCTCCACCTCCACTTGATCCTTCTCAAGATAATCAGATTGCTCTCGACTTCTTCGTCACCTATGATCTTGAGTATCTTCTGAAAGGTTCATCAAAGTACGCAACCTCCTTGACCTTGCTGAAAGCTACCAACTAGGGGACAATACCCTGGATCGAGGAAAAGGTAAACCGACTCTGGGTCCCAAGGGTAACTCGTAATTATGATATGTATGCTGTTATAGGTGCATCTCATTGGGACGAACGAGTTCGACGGGTGTACAGGGGTTGCTGCTTAGCCAATTCAGGAAGCAACGTTAGATCCGATATCCGCATCTCCAGTATTTTAGGGCTGAAAACTGAAGCCAAGAATGGCTATTATCATGTGACGGAGATTCGTCTGAAAAGGGAGGATGACAGAGAATACATAATCCAGCAGGGAGATTTTTCTATCATTCGCCTTGAGGATATCGAAGATATGTTGCTTATGATGACCCGGGATCAACTCACACATATTCCTCGTGAAGACATCATTGCCTTGAATACAGCACTTCGTATGTTCACACGAAGCGTTGTTATCAAGAAACGAGTTGAAGATCTTCAGTTGGGAGTCGAAAGCTACCAAAGGAAGCTTAACCTAACCCGTCCAGTGAATCAAGTGTTACCTCAACATGTAGATAGATGTCCCTATACCGGCATTTCTGTCCCGAATTGCGGCATTTTCTACTTGAACAGTCGAGGGTTAATGAAGTTTATGAGGGTGGGTGAGCTTTATAAGTATAGTGATGGGACACTCCTATACGTCAGAGGAAAGTTGGAGCATCTTAATTCGGGTGGGACTTTACCAGAGATGACTGAGGATAGGCATCAGGGTTATCGGCAGATGGCGAAGTATGTGATCAAGAAGATTGATCAAAAGCTCCGTGAACGTAGATTGATGAGGAGTTTAGAAAGATTCGTTGGTGGTAGACCATATTTAGTGCACCACAAGCTACTGCAACGATCCATCTAATGGGTCGAACATTTCAGGTCCACTTTATATTGGTTTTCAATTATGAATATGTATATTTGTGAATATTGTGCTTTTGCGGCTTGATGTAGTGTTAAGGTATGATAATTTTTCAAGAATTTCTCACGAGATTCTAAATCTTTCAAAATATATCATACTAAAGCACTACAAATATCCCTTATTAATTTAAGGGGGAGCATTAACATGTTCTATGGTCAAACATCGATTTCATTTTTACCCAAAGACCGGTTAATCCATTCAATACCCCAAATATTAATGGTTAACATTTTGGATAAGGGGAGAAAATGGGATTAAGGAGACTTAAATGATACTTGGCTAAAAGATGAAAAAGACTTAACGATTATCCAACTTAATATGTGTAAAGCACGTGTTAAGGGGGTGCGTTTTTGATGAACAAAACACCTAAGGTACAAAACTTTTGATTTCAATATCACAAGTACCTTAGGTGATTTTCAATGATTTTTCATGGTCGCTATACTTTCCCAAAACACGCTTAATTCACGACGAATGTGGTGACAAAAGGGTGGTAGGAATAGGTTTAGTCCAATGATTCATCAGAGCCGATGGAATCTTCCCAAGGACAATTCCCTAGATAGAATTAGAAGTCCTAGGAAAGTTGGAGAAAGATTGTGAACGTAGCTGAATGCCGACCAAGTACTTAAGCTAGCACTGGAACAATCACAACAAGGTGCTAGTTATGACGTATTGGTAAGCATTGAAGGGGTTGAAGAATGAAAAAGAATTGTAAAGATAAAGGGTGTAAAGAAAGAAGCCCTCCTTACAACTTTAGGCAGAAACCGGGTCAATACATATGCTATTGAGATCATTTTTGTTAATGATTCTCGATATTGAAGAAAGACGTCATGGACCCAGTGATGCAATGCACAACCCTTTCCAGCTAACTCAAATATCTCTCAAAAGGTATTTGTTTTAATCACACGGAAATCAACACGTTATCTATTGGTTTATTCACTCCGAATAGACTGGTATTGAAAAGGTGGCACTCCTCTCCAGCCATCGCTCACTAAATCAAAACGCACAATCGAGTCTAGAGCCAAGAGATCATCAAAAGTCTCATTAGGAAACTTTCCATTTATTCCTTGCTTTCTCACACACTGTGAAAAGTAAGAGATTTTCATGAGTCCTACGCAGTATTCCTGTAATATTGCCAAAACATCCGAGTAATACGCAAGTATTACAATGAAGATGGAAATCCTGCTTGAGCCAACATCAAACAAGCTCATGGTAGGTTACACGTGCAGTTCTTTTAGAACCAATCTTGTGAAAAACTGGAAAGAAACAGTGGTTTAATTCTTAATTGAACTTAAACTCGTTCCAGGCCTCTACGCATTATCATATGATCTTGCCAGAACACTCAGAGTGACTCTTTATTGATCACAGTGACGAGTGGAAATCCTTCTAGTGTTAACATCAAACAACACTTGGTAGGTAACGTGCAAGATTCTTTATGAATTGAGCTCGTGATAACTGGAAAGCAACGATGGTGAAAATCTTAATTGAAATTCACTTGTTCCAGGTTTCATGAATTGACAGCTTCAAATCACAAGGATAAATTATCCAAGTGATTCACTCTTTATGTTCGCAGTTAGCTTTGGACGGTCGAATAAAGAGAACGGGTTTACCCGCGAAATCCTGTCAGGAAGTTACTTAATTGAAACTATCCGTCACGGGTACGATATCTAATATCGTCCAACGGTCTTCACCGACCGGAGGTAAAATGCTACCGAATTAGAATAAAATGTCAAAGCCATTTTATTCGTGTCGTTGCTGTGTACCTGTTAAAGACGGTGGCGTTGCTGTGTACCTGTTGAAGACGGTGGCGTTGCTGTGTACCAGTTAAAGACGGTGGTGTTGCGGTGTACTTGTAGAAGTCGTTCACACATGCTTATGTTTTTCTGCATCAAAGTTCAGCAAAATTCAAGAAAGTGCAAAATGAAGTCTTCCGCTGTACCAAACTCTGAAGCTTTCGAGAATTCAACAAAAAGACATAAGTGTGTGGAACATGAAGTCACGAGGAGGCAAGTTTCACAAGAAGGCAAAGATCGCACGTGAAAGGCCAAAAGAACAATGCTCTCAAGCCAAAGCCTAAAAGATCAAATAAACATATTCACAACAAAAAGAAAGAAGAAAAGACTACGAGCTGAAGAACGAAGACTTAGTATAGTATGCTAGGTTTAGAACTTTGTAACATGGAGTGACCTCCCTTAGGGGGAGATTGTTAGAAATACGTTTTTACGTACATTAGAAGTATCGGTCACTCCACAATATTATATATGTTGTAATAGCTCGTAGTTAGTGTTACTTATTTAGTTAAGTAAGAAACCGGCCCATGGGCTTGTCATGGGCCGGCCCAAGTCCAAATAAGGCCTTGGATATATAAACCCCTTTCCACCATGGAAAGGGGTTGGTTGTTGTTCATTTCTTGTTTTCACTTGAATAAAAAGACACATAGTTTCTCTCACTTTCTCTCTCTAGTTTCTCTCTCTAGAAAACATCAACCCACTTCATAGATTCATAGGTTATCAAGATTCTACACACCTTGTCAGGATAATGAGTATTAACGAACCCTTCCGTCTGCGTAACATAGACTTCTTCCTTCAAAGGACCGTTAAGAAATACTTTCTTCACGTCCATACGAGAAACTGGTGCAAATGATTCGTCAAAATCAATTCCCTCTTTCTGGCCATACCCCTTAGCCACTAGCCTAGCTTTGTTCTTGATGATCGTGTTTTCTTCATTCATCTTGTTTTTCCAGATCCAACGAAGATTTAATGGAATCACATCGTAAGGTCTGTCAACAAGTTCCTAGACTTTAAGTCTTTCAAATTGTTGAAGTTCTTCCGTCATCGATTCAATCCAAGCATGATCAGCCATGGTTTCTTTGATGTTTTTCGGTTCAGCTGTACTCACGGCGAGTGCGAACATACAAACATCGCCATCGGTGGCTAGTTGTCGTCTTGTACGAACAGGCTGTGAAGGGTTTCCAATTACTCGAACCAAAGGATGTTCTCGGGTCCAATGATGTGTTAAAGGATGTCGTTGATAGAACGTATGCATATTAGACGGATCAACATGGCGAGTAGAAGACTCTCCAATTTCGTGTACCAATGTACCGAATGGGTTGTGAAAATCGTTGTCGTCAGATAATGCATCGTCTGCTTGACTTGTGTTCTCTGGAGCAATGACAGTAGTTGTGGATGTAGTAGGATCGATTGTTGTAGAGATATTTTGAGGAGGTAAATCTGCAGCAACCCGTGTTGAAGTAGATGAAGTTGTATCCTTTTGTTGACGATGATCGGTATCATCATTCTTATCATGAGTGACAGCGGAAGACTTTGATACAACATGTTTCTCCCCCGTGAAATATTCATCAAACATTGGTCCATATAACATTTCCAACTCTTCAAGTGTCGTATCCACTGTCATATCTGCTCTAGGAACATATTCAGGAACCAGCTTTGAACTAGATGGTTCATTGCTGTGATCTTGAGTTCCGAGTTCCGTGCGGTTGTGCACAGAAGTCTTGTTTCGTTGTAGATCGGGACTTAAACTGTTTTGTTCAAGTGCTATTTCTTGCAATTCATCGAATCTGATATGAATAGTTTCGACTATCAATTTTGTTCTCTTGTTGTACACTCTGTATCCCTTATACTGAGTTGCATATTCCACTAGTATGCATGCATCACCTTTCTCTTTCATCTTGTCCAGATTTTCACCATCTCGAATAATGTAACACGTACATCCAAAAACATGAAGGGTTTGAGTGAAGGTTTGCGATCATTAATTATGTGATATGGTATCTTTTCGTGTCTTGGGATAATTAAGGATCGATTTTGTGTGTAGCATGCGGTTGACACGGCTTCGGCCCAAAAGAATAATGGTAGTTTTGAAGCAGATAATAATGTTCGAGCAGCCTCAACTAAAGTACGATTTCGTCTTTCAACAACTCCGTTTTGTTCAGGTGTTCGAGCAATAGATGTTTCATGTTCAATCCCTTCGGCTTCAAAATATTTCTTCAGAGTTGAATTCAAGGATTCTGTGCCTCTGTCAGTACATACCACTTTTACTTGAGCTTGAAGACCACGCTGTATCAGCTTAAGGAAGTTAATAAGAACCTCAGGTGTTTCATCCTTGGACCTTAAGAAGAGAGTCCACGTGTACCTTGAGTAGTCATCAACAATTACCATAACATATTTCTTCACATTGATGGTTTGAACACGCATGGGGCCACACAGATCTATATGAAGAAGATCTAACCGTCCTTTAGAGCTTGGTGTAGTCTTTGTCTTGAAACTACTCCATTTAGCTTTACAAAGCTCACAAGAAGAACAAAGGTTATCTTTGATGAATATGAAATTTGGAAGGCCTCTCATAATATCTTTCCTGGAAAGCAAGTTGATGGTATCAAAGTTAAGATGAGATAAAAGTTGATGCCATAACCAAGCTTGAGTCAAGCTTTAGCCATGAAACAGATTGGAGTTGAAGATGTGGAGTCTTGTAGTGAAATAGTGTAGAGATCAGTACCCTGTGAACCGGTAAGTAAATCATTCCCATCATAATCACGAACATAACATGTCTTCTTTCTTAAAGGAACCTCCAAATCCACGTCACAGAATTGACCAACCGAGAAAAGATTGTGATTGAGACCTTCGACGTAGTAAACCCTTTTGATAGTGATATTCCACTAAACCAAGTCTCCATATCCTAGGATCGGTGCAAATTCATCATTTTCGAATCGGACTGTACCCACGAACTTCTCTATGAAATTAATTAGAAGCTTGAGATTCCCCGTCATGTGCTTCGTGCATCCGGAGTCTAGTATGAAGAGAATTATCTCGATCACCTGCAGAAGAATTAGAGCACGATGGAGCATTTGTTAAATTGGATTCCATGTTAGTTGTGATATCTGAATCATTAGTTTCACATAAAGACACACTAATGCTCGTTGTCACATTTTCAGTCCTAACCTTAGGCATCCATTTATATCCTGGAGGACATTGATTAGCAAACCACCATTTCCAAGACTTGCTTGCAGATTCATATAACTCCCTAATTCTGCTTCTAGGGTTCTTAGTGGTGGAGTCTGATGCAATACTTTTCTCAGGGGGGGGGGGGGGGGGGGGGGGGGGTTGAACCAGAATGGTTCACTTTGCGTTTGGGTTTTCTAGAACTAATAGGCATCGTAGTTTGCTTCTTAGTTCTAGTAGCTACGCTTTTGACATTATTCGAAACACACATAACATGATTGGCATTAGCACACTTTCCACATTTCACACAAACAAACTTAACATTCAAAGCATTCAAAGTCGAATCATTCAAATCGTCATTACACGCGATTACAGACGTTTTATTCTTAGAAACATTGAAAATCCTAGGGTGGTCTTCTACTTCCTTCATCTTCCCTTGACTTTTGTTTTGCCAAACCTTTTCATTCATTCGAGTTCTCTTAATCTGAGGCCGACTAGTACTAGCAGTGGGGACTACTCCTGTAGTAAAAGACACACGTCTATTAGTGTTTCTAGAAGTCTGAGGTGATTGACTTTCTTTGTTGTGTGTGGGTTTAGTGGCCAATCTATACATCCCTGGTTTAATCACATTTGTGTTCTTGATGCTTTGTGATCGAAAATGTGTTTTGGGAGTATTATGTGGTAACCTATCCTTCCCATCCGTCTTGGGGGCAACCCAGGTTTTGCAAATGCAAAATTATAGAAAACAAATGGTTTTCCTAAGACAGAGGGTCTAGTCACTTTGTGCGCATTGGGTTGTCTAACAACAGGTTTCTTAACACTAGGTTCCACAATTTTCCCACCCATCGTAGCAACGAGTTTCTTCAACTCTGCTATCGCTATTTCCCGGTCTTGTAACTGAGCTTTCAACTCTTTAATTTCCAAACTCTTTTCATTCATTTCTCGACACATTTGGGAAAGTTTTTCTTGGAATTTATTATCATGTGGAAAACTTCCTATGTCTCTTTGCAAAGCAAGTTCAAGAGAATGACAATGTTTTTGAAGGAAATCAGTTTTGTGTTGAAGTAACTCAAAAGCCTTTTTATCAACATTTTCTTTACGTTTCAAAGCTCAAGTTCAAGACGCTCACATTCTTTGATCTTATCAAGATATTTGCATGCAACATCAGAATATTCATCGATATCAGCACAATATTGAAGAGTAACACACAAAATATCTTTGGAGAGACATTCTTCTAAGAGTAGATCATATTCGTTTGAAAAATCTGATTTGTCATTTTGAAGTTCATCAATTTCTTTTTCAAGAGACTCAACATATTTCAAATCATCAAACATTTCAGACCAAATCAAGTTTTCAAACTCAAGAACATGTTCTTTTATTATCTTCGTATTTGGTATTAAAAGTTCTTTCACAAGCACAGTTATGTCGTGAGGAATCTCTGTTTTCCACTAATCTTTTTGACGTTTTTCCCAATCGCTTTCAACAATTGATTGAACATTATCAATATATTGTTTAAGAAAACCAAGCGTTTTTCTACTTTTGCTTTTAGAAGCATCAAGAGGCAAATAGTTAATATATTTAAAAACATTCGTTTTCCTCTTAGTGGCAAAAGCTTTCTTTCATCTTTGTTTGCATTCTAAAAACAATTCCTCACAAGACTTCTGTTTTTGTGGAGTGAAAAGACCATAAAGACTGTTTTCATAAGCATAACTATATGGTGTCACAAAGTCTTTGTTGACCGGTGATCTACTCTCCTCATCCCAAAAGGACGTCTCTTCACTATCAAGGCTAGCTACTGGGCAATCATGATCGGTCCATTCGGACTCATCAAGATATAAGTGAGGGTTAGCAGCTTGAGCTTGTTCGAGGTACTTGGGGCTTGCAAAACTAGGTTTACTTTTGAAAAATGACCGAGGTGCTATCATTCTAACGGTTTGAATAGAGTCATGCGTTTTATAAACAACTTTTTTCAAAAAATCGGCTTGTTCTTCGAGATCCTTTACTTTTTTAGTATCTTTGCCTTGTCTATTTTTGAAATCTTGTTTTAATTTTTCAACCTCTTGTTTCTTTTCGTCAAGAATTTTAGCAGAATCAGTGGTATTCGTAGAGAGCCTCTGTTCAAGTTCATTAACTTTTGTTGTGGCAAGGTACGTTTTTTGACGTTCATCACTTAATAAGACATTAAATTGACGTTTTTATTTTGTTAACAAAGCAAGAGCTTCGTTGTATTTATTTTCAAAATCATCCTTTTTAACGTTGAGAACACGACTTTTGTACCCCTCAAGCTCTTTGGTCGTTTGAAGAAGCTCTGCCCTATAACTATCAATAGTCTCACTAGATTTTATAAGAGCGACTTTGCTTTCTTTAAAGTTTTTAGTGAGCGCTGAGTTTGCCTTCTTTAATTGCTTTTGACTCTTTCTATTTTCATTGACATCTTTTTGTAAACTAGCAATTAAATTAGCAAGCGCGACACGCTCCTCATCATCATACTCATTTGCATGTTGATCATCCTCAAACTCATTATTGTACATGTTTGATGAATCGGGTGTGGTATTGCTATCAACCGTTTCCATCATACACGTGTCAGTAATTGTTGTTGTTAGATCACTATGCTCATGTGTATCACCAAACACATTATATTCATCATCATGCTGTACCTTATCAATTGGCTCGGTATCAAAGATAGGACCATTGTCATCTTCGGTGATGTTAAGGACCTCATGAATCTTTGCCATTTTCTTGCATAGCAGCATCCTTTCCTTATGATAACCATAATCTTGGACCCTCTTTGGCTGCCTGCATTCTCTAGCCAAATGCCCATAACCTCGGCAGTTAAAACACTGAATCCCAGTTTGTTGCATAGCTTGAGTACCAACAGTTTCCCTATTTCCAACAACAGTAGCAACCCTCTGATTATCATACTTTGCGGGTTATCGATCATACTTTGGAGGACTCTCAGCACGTCTTCGTGTGTCATACCTTGGAGGACTTTGAGCATAGTTGTGCCTCGTGTTAGATGATGTTCTGAGGTTGTTGTTGGTAGGTTTGTAGATTTTCCTGTATTGTTTCATAATAAAAGCATTTGTTTCTGGAATTCCCTATCCTTTTGAGAAAGTTCTTCATCACTGTCTTCTTCGGATGATTGCTCAGGTGTGGATGATGGTGCTCTTGCAACTTCTTTGCCTCGGGATCTTTTTGGAGCATGTGACTTAGAGACAGTGGATGATCGTGGTGATGATGATTGAGTGGAGTAGGTCTTTGGAACACGAGAACGATAATCTGGGTAATGCTGAGTGGTAGACACCAAAGCAAGTGGATTTGAAACCATTGCAGCACGTTCAGCTCGAAGTTCATTTGCTTCATTTTGAAACTGTTTCAAAACATCAAAGAGCGTGTGATATGAAACTTCATCTAACTTTTTTTGTTGTTTCACCAAGGTGACAAACCGTGGCCACTCTGGTTGAAGTTGCTGTAGAAATTGGACATTGACTTGCATGGTGGAAACTTGCAAGTTGTTTCGGGTCATGTCATTCATCATTTTGTAGAATCGGGAGTAATAAGAATCAATTGATTCCCCATCCTTTGATGTAAACTTGCCAAAGTCCCAAAACATCTTAGTTTTCATGTCTTGTTTGTTAAGTGATTCACCTTGTTGCAATCTTTCAATAGCCGTCCACATTTCTTTAGCAGTAGAACAAGCATCAACCGTGGAATAAATATCATCTCCAATGCCACTGAGAATTAAGTAGATTGCTTCCTTTTCTGCATCAAACCAAGCACGATTCTTTGGTGTGAGGTCCTTTCTCTTTTCATCACGTTCATATGTAAGTTGTTCTTTAGTTGTGTCTGTGGCTGGTACTCCAGGAACTTGAATCCTTGAGAGTTTATAGGGTCCATCAAAGATACATTGCATTAAAGCATCACCGTTAGGTTTTGGGTCAAGGTAACGTAGAAAACTGGATTGCCATTAATCATATCGACCCGACACAAGCATTGGTGGTCTCTCTTTGTTACCCGCCACCATTATGTTGTTGTTCGTCACACTATATTCGGCAGTAGAATCCATCTCAATATTCTTTGAAATGATGAAGTGAACATGGATCTTAAGTAGATGTGTTGTGATTGTTTTTGTCGTTTAAATTCCGAAAATTGCAATTTTTCTTTAGTCCGACAATAAATTCCCCAGTCCGATAAAATGGTAGACCAAAAAATTTTATAATTGGCAAATTTGAAATCGAGCTAGAAATGTCCTAAAACTAGTATGGAAAAAATTTGAATTTACTTGAAGGGAAGATTTCAAGTCTTTTTTTAATCTTCGTGTAAACGATATTCCGAAAGTAGTCTAGATAGTGGCTAAGTCTAAAAACTACTCGAACAAAATTTAGCTAAACATATCATCGGAATGTTGTCGAAATGTAGTATCGGAATGCTGTCGGAATGTAGTATCGGAATGTCTGTCGGAATGTAGTATCGGAATGCTGTCGGAATGTAGAACTGTCGGAATATGAGCTGTCGGAATATGAGATGTCGAAATCACTGTCGGAATAAGAGCTGTCGGAAACCCTGTCGGAATCACTGCCAGAATAACCTATCGGAATACACAATCGGAATAATGGTCGGGATATTAAAACCCTTTCCCGATGGAATTCTATCGGAATATCTGTCGGAATATTAAACCCTTTTCCGATGGAATTCTGTCGGAATGCTTGTACTTTCCCGAAACTTTAGGTAAAAAAGTGAGATTTTGTTACAAGAAATCCGTGATTTTAACCAACCAAAAGCAACCAAATCCCTACCACAACTATGTAGGAGATGTAAATCAAGATGTAGAGCACGAAAAGCACAAGAAAAACTTGAATCCGAGATGATTTTAGGAGTAAATCACACGAACCAAGTATAATATCAACAACGAATCAAAAAACTACCCCATGGCAATTGATACCAATTGTTGTCCCATAGATTATGTGATGATTAAACAAGATAGGTAGATAGAAGATGAATTCTAGAGAGAGAAATTAGAGAGAGAAAATAGAGAGAATGGTTGGAACTTTTGGAGGATTAGATTAGAGAGAATAATGAAAATGACCAACACCCTTCCTAACATGTTAGGAAGGGTATATATAGTCCACCCACATGCGGGCTTGTTTATGGACTATATTCTAATGGGCCGGGCTTTCCTTTTGGGCTTTAGTTACTTATGAATGAACTTTAGCCTAAAGTTAAGCCCGTATAACACGACTAAGCTACTACCTATTACAAAGTTCTATAATACGATACATAATAAACATATGACCGAGCATTCTTGTTTGACTCAATATTTTAAGGCTAATGATTGCAATAAAATTACAACTCTTGTTTAGGAAAACAAAGAGCGTAAAAGCGGTAAGTATTAAGTGATGATTTAGGAAAATCAAACACTAATGACCCAATGAAGTTCGTTTCCCAAGGAGGTATATGTGTGTGGCTAAAATGTAGCAAGGTTTGAGATTAATATTGGGTAGAAGGGGGATGAGAAAAGAGGATGACGAAGACGTGAAATTAATTACTACTACGACTAGACGTAAAACCGTAAAAAGTACAAAAATAAAAATTAATTCCAAAAATTACCAAAAATTCACCAAAAATCAAAATAAATAAACTAAGAGTTTTACCAATGATCAAAACTTTTTTAAACCTATTAATTAATTAAATATTAATTTTTAAATGCTAATTAAAGCCCTAAAAATCAAATTAATTATCAAAAAGCCCAAATAAAGATTTTTCAATTGGTAAACCTCTAAAATGACCTAAAAAGATTAAAAACTATTTTTATAAATTTTCAAACTAATAAAAACTATTTAAAATGATTTAAAAACTATTAAAACTTAAAATAATTAATAAAATTAGTCTAAAGGTGATAAAATTAATCTAAGAGTTGCAAAAATCCTATTTTAATGTATTTAAGCTAAGAAAAATATAAAAAGTGTAATACTAGGTGTTAACATCATAAGATTCAAGCTAACAAGAGGTGATCCGGAGGTCGGGGAGGATAAAACAAGTATTTAGACATTTTAGAGAGAGAAAGATAAACTTGAAATGAGTGTGTGTATTTAGAGAGAGAAAGAGAAATACACAAATAAGAAGAATCCTCACCCCTCCATGGAAGTATGGAGGGGTATATATAGGCTAGACAAGAGGTCACTTTGACAACATGTCAATAGTAGTCCCTCCACGTTTTGCCTATATGAATAAAATGTAATTCCGTAAATGGCGCTCACATTTTAGGGCTAACAATCTTCCCCCAATGTGGAGACATACGGAATTACTTACAATGTTCCTAACAAGTAAAAATACAACAAAATAAAGTCTTCCAAGGCGCTTCCAATGTTGAGGATGTCTTTTAATTCTTCTTGTCTTCATAACTTGTACCTCAGCTTGAATCCTCTTTGTCTTTGCTTGTTGTGGAACAATTGTAATATGCATGATTTGGATTAACTTCCCCCCAATTCATGCAGCATGTATTTAAAAAACTTTCTTCATAGACTTCTTTTTGACGAAGTTTCTGAATCAGCTTCCCCCCAAACCAATATCTGTATCTTAAGCAGATTCTGACACTTTGATGTAGTTTGAACAATCTTCTAGCTCATCGGTTTAAGTGCACAGCGGAAATTTGTAGAAGAACCACACCAAATAACACTGCTTCTATATTGTTTCATGTCGTTTAGGTTTTGGTGATAATCCGTTTGGGGTAACATGCAGGAAATCAGCAACAATTCTTCTCACGCCTGCAGAATACTTCATAAAAATCATATAAAGTGAGTAGATACCATTCCATGTACACTACTTCCCCCTGGAAGTTGATCCGATTACTTCAAAGTACACGATCTTCCCCCATGATGATTTCGAACTCTCGGAAGCATCATTATCGTGGACGTCCATATACTCGAGAAGTTCTTAGTCTTAAGCAAATGTCTTGAAAAGTTTTGAAAGTCATTAAGAAACTTTGAAAATTTTTGCTTAGACTATGAAGTACCATTGTCGTTGTGAAGCTCATAAATATCCCGTGAGAATTGATTGCTGATTCCATCTCTCTCTGTCTAACTTACCAACCTCGAATTCATTCGGCTATTTGTTGTGACCACATGTGAAGTAAACCCGATATTCCAAACTTGAAACTAAAGTACAGTCCCCCAAAATTGTTAATTAAGCTTGCACTTATGTCGATTAAAGAACGGTGCAGAAACAAGTCTCTTATACCTCTTGAAGTTATCCACACGAGCAACTGCGTGTGACACCCAAAAATGATAGTTATCCATGTCGTCGACCATCCACCCCTTGACAGTGGAAACTAGATAATTCAAGTCTCAATCATAAGTTTTATCGTCCAAGCAAGTCATCAATCGATAGACTGGGTTTGAAGAAAAGGGGTAGAAAAATAGAAGGAAGGCTCGATGATGAAATAAGTAGACGCCTTCATGAAATCCCACTTCAACTTCAAATAAAGAATACCAAATCCACTTCGTGATCACTTGTCTTTGTAGAATCAAAACTAGCCTTGTCGTTAAAGTGAATCTTATATCGGATCGTTTTAGCGTTAAGTGTTTTGTTTGCTTTGGTGTTGTGTTTGTGAATGTCGTTAACTAGAACAAATCATGAAATGAATCGTCTTGGAGGAACAAAATTTGTCTAGATAACTTGTCATTTAAGTCCAAGGTCGTCAAAAATTTTTCGAAAATATTAGGTTTCAAACCTAAAATCTTCTTTGTCGTTGAAGCACTTTCGATCGAAACATAGCAAATATCCGGTTTCGAAATAAAGTCATCATAGCCCGATAAATGAACCCGGTTCACTATTAATATCTCGATCCAACCAAACTTATCATACATACCCCATGAATCAAAATGCATCAGCCCAATATTAGCTTATATCCATTAGCAAATCTCTAAGCCAACAACCTGAGATGCTACTACTAGACTCGAGTATTGTCCCATAAATAAAACTCGGCCCAGTATTTGCATTGGCCCATCACATGCCCGGTCAGTTTAAAGGCCCCAACCTAAATCTAACTAAATACCCGATCCAATGACCAGATATATTAGACCCCAACCCTAGGAATTAGGAAACCTAATCACTTCATTCCTCACACAGTTTTAGTCCGCCCCCATCTCTTCCAACGTACTCACCGCCCCCCATCTTCTCTCATATCAAAAACAGAAAAAATCCTAATCACATCCCATCCATCATCTATGATTCTCAGCTCATACATATTTCTCATCTCTCATTCAAAATCCAATTCATGAGCACCTATATCTTCATTGGTACAAATCAAACCAAAACCCCACACCCTTTTAATCTTTTAATTCGAGATGTAACAAACCCTCAAGATCAAGAAAATGGCGTCATCAAGATCTCTAAGAGAGGTCTCGGGTAGGTGTTGATTTCCGTGCATGTTGATTTTTTTCATTGAATAAACGAATCAAAGAAAAACAAAAACATAATTGTTATTTGTTTTCTTTCTTATTCGAATATGAACGAGATGATTTTATATCATCAACATACAGATCAATGATGAGATTTGCTTTTGTGTTTTTGGATCTAAATAGATCTCGGCATGCATGTCAAATCACGAAATGATTCTGAGATCACCATGATATTTTTTTACTTTTGAGTCTAGTTAGATGAAGTAGGATGGTGGATGTCTGTCGATGGGTTAAGGTTAAAAAAGATAGAGTCGGGTTTGGATTTTGTTGATTTTGACTGTTATTGAGTTTGGTTGTAGGGATTAGTCGGAGTTGGGATTGGTTGTTGGGATAGTGTTGACCTTTGACTAAGTTGAGTTAACCTGGTCAACTCGGTCAATACCGAGTTGACTCGGTGTAAAGTTATGTTTGAGTCAACTGAGTTTTTTAGATCCATCGGAATATTGATATAGAGTCCATCAGAATGTTAAATTAGAGTCCATTGGAATATCAAAATTGATTCCATCGGAATATCAATATAGAGTCCATCGGAAAATCAAAATAGAGTCCATCGGAATGACTATCTAAACCCATCGGAATGACAATCTGAAAACCCATCGGAATGCTTTATCGGAAAACCCATCGGAATAAGCTGTCGGAAAAGGGTTTTGACCTTTTTTTTTTCTTTGGTGGTTCCGAAAATACTGGATCTGTTTCCATCATTTTTTCATATCTTAACCCACAAATAAAAAACCAGATCTTATGCATTGGGAAAAGAGAATAACAATAGTATATTCGATCAAAAAGAAAATGGATGCGACATAAACCAGTGACCAATCGTACAGCTTTTCTGAAAAGCTGATATACCAAAAAAAATACATCACAAAGAAGGAAAGAGAGAAAAATGGGACTTTGACTGAATTTATGACTGATAATCAGAATAGGACAGAATATGTGACTGATAATCAAGAACAAAAGCTACGTGACTAAACAGCTTAAAGAATAAGCATAAATGAGCTGCTAAAAGCCACGAACACCAAAAAATAAGCAAACACAAACACAAAACACCCCCGGTTAGCTCTGATACCAATTGTTAACATCATAAGATTCAAGCTAACAAGAGGTGATCCGGAGGTCGGGGAGGATTAAAACAAGTATTTAGACATTTTAGAGAGAGAAAGATAAACTTGAAATGAGTGTGTGTATTTAGAGAGAGAAAGAGAAATACACAAATAAGAAGAATCCTCACCCCTCTATGGAAGTATGGAGGGGTATATATAGGCTAGACAAGAGGTCACTTTGACAACATGTCAATAGTAGTCCCTCCACGTTTTGCCTATATGAATAAAATGTAATTCCGTAAATGGCGCTCACATTTTAGGGCTAACACTAGGTTTTTGCAAACTCTTTTTAATCTCTTTTTCGTTCCACAAATCGACTCGAATTTGATTTCCAATTAACGTAAAACTTAATTTGTTTTTGGTAAAATATATTTTTGGAGTTTTAAACTAAAAACTATTTAATATAAAAACTATTAAATATAAAAACTATTTTAAAAATCTATTTTAAACTTAAATATAATTCAATTAACTAAAAACTTTTAAATATTGAAAATCTAAAAAAAATTGATTAAACAAATCTAATTTAAATTTAATAAACTAATTAAAAAAACTATTTTTAAAATTAAAACTTTAAATCTAATTTTCAAAAACTAAAATAAAGACTTTTAAATAAAAACTAATTTAAATAAAAAAACTTAAATCTAAATTTTAAAACTAATTTAAAATTATAAAAGTAATAAAATAAAATATATTTTTGTTTTTTGTATTTTTTAAAAACTTTATAAAATAAATAAAAACTTTTTAATTAAACTTAATAACAATAAAACTTGTATTTAAAACTAAATAAACAAAATTGCCAAGACTTAAAAGACCTATATTAAATAAATGACGAATAAAGAAACGCAAATGTGGTACTAGCTGAGACAGTTGTGTCGTTTGCCTGATATACGAGAGGTCAGGGGTTCGAGTCCCCTGAGTGGCAACTTTTTGTTAATTATTTTTTTTATTATAACTTTTTGGACAGAATAGTAAACCAAACATCAATACAGTAAAAATAACATAAGCAGAAATAAGCAGTTACACCAAAATCAGATAAGCACAATAAAACTGATAAGCATAGCTATAAGGTCAAAACTTAATCTGCTTAAAAATATCCAAACACCATAATCCAAATAACACAATAATCCTAACACTAGTCGAAATAAATAATTAAAGCAGATAACAAAAATAAGCAGATACATATTTTTAACTCGGACAAATTAACACTAAAGTAGATTAATAAATTCCTACAAAAACTGATAAACTAATAAACCTACTAAATCAAAAAGCAGTTTCTATATTACCCAAAAAAATAAGCAGATCGAAACAAATTTAAAAACAAATAAGTAATATTTAAACAAACAGATAAAATCTCAGACAAAATAATTCTATAAAGCAGATTAGCAGATTTAAACTAAATTATAAACTTAATAAAATTAATAATATGATCAAACCTAGTGTCGATTCCGTTGAGAAGAAGTAGCGCGCTGAGCGTACTTAATAAACCGAATCAATACCACCTTCGAATCACCTCGACTTCGAACCAAACATATCCTTCGAACCAGAATATACATCGAACCAAACAGTAACCTTCGAACCAATTTTTTTTATACTTTCCCAGTAGGGAAAAGCAATAAACCACTTTCTATTTATTACTTTTTTTATTTTTTTAGTTATATTATATTAATGATAAATAACACGAACAGTAACCAAAAGAAACAGGATTTAAAGATCAAAATTAAACTGGACATGATTTTAAATGAGACTTAAATAATTAAAAATTACTTTTCATTAATTAATAAAAGAAAATTACAATTGACTGAAAATTAAAGAAATACATTAAACCTAAACTAATTTGCAGAAAATTAAAAATATTAGAAAAGTGCTCCTCAGTTACATCTTTGATGGGGGTTTTTATAGGCAAAACCCCAAAACCTTCTTGATGGCTTAGAGAGTAAGCATTAAATCTTGACCGCTCTTTTTATCTTCTTTCCATCTCTTTCTTCATCAACGGCTGAAAACACATCTTGAGCCACGGATTTCCAAGGTGGGTTGTTTTTATTGGTGAAGGGTTTGTGGTGAGGTGGTGAGACCAATCACAAAAGAGGGTCTTGCCATGTAGGATTGATAATAGGACCACCTTGTAGTGTTTATTTCCGATTCATGGGGGGATTTAACTTGTAAACGTGTGAATCACACGTTTTGGTGAAAACCCCTAATTTTTGATGGGTAAAATTGGTGTATTGGGTGAATTAGGGTTTGAGTAAAGTGGTAAAAAGATGGTGGCTGTTTAGTTTTGGGAGAGAGAGGTAAAAAGTGAGAGGGTTTCATTGTTTGGTGTGGGGTGGGTGTAAATAAATAACAAATGTTTTATATATTAAACGTTGGGTGAGGGTTGAGATAAATGTGTGAGTTGACTGAAGGGTAAAAACACGTGTGAGGAGGGGGTGAATAAGTTGACCGTGTGTTGTGTGAGTTATATTGTGAAGTTTGACTGAGCAAAAATCGTCCCTTTTACTTGCATCTTTAACTGTCCAATATTTCTTCCATCTCATTGTTATTAATCCATTTGGGCTTGGCCCAATATTTTGCTACATCCGAATCATAATAGATGAATTGGGCCATATTGGGCTAGTGTAAAATAACTTTAGCACTTTGATAACTCCAAATGGGCTTTTGAGCCCATTAACCCAAATGTGGGACCCACAAAGCTCGATTATCTTAAAAAGATTTAATCCGCTAAAAATTGAGCTCGATTTCGGCTTCCTTGATTGTTTCTTCAAAAACGTGTCGGTTTAGCCGGTTTTCGTGAACTTGGGCACACTTTTGGTTTTTGACTTTGTCCTTGTCTCTTTTTTTGGACTTTTCTTCAATATTTGATCGTGAAATCCCATGTTTTCTCTTCTTTTGATCATTTGTACCTATTTTAACACAAAAACACAAAACCACGCGTAATTCCGACTTTTACGATATTAAACACATGATCAGGTCTTGTTTTTCCTTGATTTTAGTGGCAAAAGGATAAGTGTTTACACACTTATTTAATCCCCTACACTTGACCATTGGAATGACCCCATGCAATGCATTATTTTAAAGCATATAGTTACCTTTTTCTCATAATTAATCCATCTCGGCCTTTATTGTTATTACTACTACTACTACGATGAAAAGATAAAAAACTTAAAATGAAACAAAAGTTATAACAATTTATTAACTTGGAAATTATTAGATGGAAGAAACTTGTAAAGACATCTAAGACTTAGATTAGGGCTTTGGTGTCATGAATAGTAATCACCCTCAAGTTTCATGTTCCCCATACCAAGCTTAAAAATGAGATCATTGTTTACCGTAAGTCCTTAGGTTAAAACCACTTATATAAGACAATTGTGTAAACTCTTTCTCCAATTCCTACTTTGTATCTCTAGATTTTATTTATTGTCATTCACCCGTAGGCTCATTTGACTTATTTGATAATTATTAGTCCAAAAATGAAGGCTAAACGGTGCAAACCCGGCACTCAAAACCTAACCTCGTCCTCAAAAACGTTGTCACTAAAGTAAGCCCACATCAAGGATGATTTAACACGATTTGGGGAATAAATTCCCGGACCCAAAATTTGGCCAAATAGTACTACTTATTAATTATTCCTCCAAAGTCATGTAGACTTTATGTGGAGTTTAGCAAGTTCACATCATATACCCTTAGGCTCTTTAAGATGTAAAAGTGCTCCCCGTCTATTGTCCACACCCTAAGGCTCCATGAACGATAAACGAGGGAATTGATTTTTGATCAATTTTTATTCAACACTTACCATGCCATACACCCTAAGGCTCTAATGACAAGGTTCGTGATACATGCCCCACACCCTAAGGCTCCTTGAGGTCATGTTTTAATCTTATTCTTTCTTTATTTATGATATATATAGTAGGCCAAATTCCGCAGTCCCATGGTCTGAATACCTCCTACTTAGTGGTTATGAGCCACCTTAGTCGGAAGTCCACAACGCTGGCACCCTCAATGTGTTCATACTTTAATTACAAGGAGATTAAAGATTTGGCTAAGAGTTAAGATATCGAATCGACACCGCAAAAATCCTCATTTATTAAGCAATTTAAATATACAAGCGGGAAGAAAGAGCCACAAAAACCATATAAGCAAAATTAACCCTTAAACTTATTATCAACTCTATCATCTCTCGTTCTCCACAATTTAAAATCTCAAGGAATGAGACTCGTGGATGCTTAGCCTAATAAACCAATTAAGGTCCATATGGTTAAGGATACTAGCTAGAGTAAACTTGGATAAGTAAACTCTGGTTGAGTCAAAAATATTCACGACAGGCCTAATATATCAAAGATATCTAAACTTGTTAAAACCATTTTATTTATTTATTTATTTTTGACTTTATTCTTGAAATAGAAATTATTACGATGATGCGATGACAAAAAGGAAAGAAAATAAAACAAAATACTACTAGGTCAAAATAGATCAAAAATTTGAAAAATGTTGAATTTTTTTAAATTTTCTGGTTAAATGGGGTCAAATTCATGGAAAAGCCCACTAAAATTTCGATAGAAATCCCCCTACACTTAATATAAACATTGCCCTCAATGTTTAAGCATGTGGGAGAATAAACTCCCCTATACTTAGGACATTGAGTACGTTGTTTAAAATCGAGCTAAGGAAGAGAAAACTAAAGTGATTACATTTATTCATTTTATTTATATACAAGATTGAATCACAATAGCAAAAACTTATCGAAGGAACCGGGTACAAGGGAGACACGGGAACACGGGTCGCGTCAAAAGTACCAAAAGTGGATCATCAAAGCTCATGTCCCTGCACACAACATCATAACACAAACAACCTACTTGGCTCCCCCTACACTTATAGGTGAAAATGGGTGAAAAGGGTGGAAAAGGTAAAAATCTAACCTAGTTAAACGATGCTTGATTTATTTATCACGAGTCTCTAGCTCGACTCGAATTCCTGAATGTCATCATTCAAATGGGAAAATCATAGGAAAACCGAGATTTCCAAGGGAGGAAAATCTCTCCATGATAAAAGGTGAAACAAATTCATATAAGGCATACCACAATAAAAATACACCCGGGTCAAACACATAATTTCCATCACAAAAGTAAATATACCCCGAGGTGGTACGCAAGTCAAAGAAAAGTGGGGTATCCTTAGGCAAAAGTCTCTTACAAGGAAGGGTGATATGGTGATTTGGCAATGAAAGCACAAAAGTTTCTATTCCGGGATCAAACACCGATTCCTTAACGGGAAAATAGCAAGAGGTAGTGACATTTAAGCTCAAAATATCATCAAAATCCAAAGTGGGGGGAGTCGTCCTCTTCCAAACTCGATGTGAAAACATAAGTATCATCGGAGTCATAGGAAAACTCATCCTCATGAGGAAAATAGGTATTTAGAAAGATATCTAAATCCTCCTAAAATGGAATAACCTCTAAGGTAGGAATGATCTCTAAGAGTGGAGGATCCTCCTCAATAGTCATGACTTCTAAAATTGGAGTATAAAAGTCAAAAGGAGTTCCATAGAAGAATCACTCTTAGAGATATGAGGTGCATTAAGATCATGGGGTGGGTCATCAAAGTTAATGAGATCACTTAAAGAAGTGTCAACATCGTAGGTATCAAAGATTGGTTGATAAAAAATGGGTGGGTCAAAAGTGGGTGGGTCATCTAAACCGAAGATAGTGTGATCACTTGAAAAAGTGTCATCACTATAGGTATCATAAATGGGAGTATCAAAAATTTGAGGCTCTAAGGGAAGGGATGAATTTATCACAACATCATTTTGATTAGACTTTTCAATTCCAAAAGGATTAATAAAAATCTCTTCATTATCATAATTAAGAACATCAATCATATTGACCGACTCTTTTCCATTTGATTTTGTTGTGATTTTCCCCATTTTAAAAACTTGTTGTTCATCCCGAACCCTAAGAATTAACTCCCCTTCGGCCACGTCAACTAAGGCTCTTCCGGATCGTAAGAATGGTCTACCAAGTATTAACGGAATACGAGGATCCATCTCATAGTCGACGACGACAAAGTCCACGGGAAAAGTGAATGTACCAACTCGAACAAAAACGTCTTCGGCAATACCAACGGGGTATGCGAGAGTTCGATTAGCTAACTCTAAAGTCATACGAGTCGGTACAAGGTCGGGTAATGACAATTGTTTCCAAACCGAAAGTGGCATAAGATTGATGCTAGCACCGAGATCCGCTAAAGCCATACAATCATCGATTTGAGGAAACGAGCAAGGTAACACGAATCATCCGGGATCTCCTAGCTTTTCGGGAAGCTCTTTGAGAAGGATCGCGTAACAGTTCTCATTTAAACGGGTGTTCACGAGCTCAACCATTTTTTCTTTCTTATTAAGCAAATATTTAAACATTTTCACAAATTTTGGCATTTGAGCAAGTGCTTCAATAAGGCTAATGTTAACATTCACATTGGAAATCATTTTCAAAAAGTTAGAGACATGAACGTCATCTTTGGTGAGCACTTTAGCCTTGTCTAACCTAGAGGGATAAGGAATATTAGGCTTAGACTTTGAAGGTTGAGAAGGAGTAGGACTCGCTTCTTGAACAACCGTAGGGATAGGCTCTTTCAGCAATGGAACACTAGTACTAGGAGTGGTAGTGGGAGGAATCACCGAAGGGGGAGTAGGATTACTCATTATGACCTCCGGGCCTTGTCTCTCCTTTATGGGCGAAGAGGTGGAAGGTCCCACTAAAGTGGCTCCACTTCGAGTAGTGATAGCACTCACATTAGCACGAGGGTTAATATCGGTATTTGAAGGTAAGGCTCCTTGGGGTCTAAGGGCTTGAATCATCGTCAAAAATTTCTTATCGGTCGATTCTTGCATTGCTTTCATGATTTTCTCATGTTCGGTCAATTTTTGTAGAACCAAGTCCATTTGAGGATTTTGCATGTTCATTTGATTAAACCCTTGATTAGGAAAACCTTGGTTTTGATATTGAGATTGAAAACCGTTGTTATTATAAAAACCTTGGTTATTATTTTGAAAACCTTGATTTTGACCATTAAAATTCCCTTGATTAGCATTCCCTTGAAAATTACCCATTTGAGGACCTTGGTTCCTATTTTGGTATTGGGTATTTTGGGCGGGTGGGGGTGATCTTTGTAGTGCTACAAAACCCGGGGGAGCCAAATAATTAGTACTTTTATAAGACAAATGGTTAACATCAACATTTGGTTTAAATGGAACCCTTTAATTAGCATTAAAAGCACAAACTTGTTGTTGTTGACTGTAAACCTTGTCACAATTGAAATATGAATGTGGTCCACCAGAAGTCTCACACGTTTCACAAGTTTCTTTCATGGCATTAACCTGACCATTTAGGGCATCGGTTTTTAGAGCAAGTGATTCAATAAGAGACGTAAGCTTATCAATTCTCTTATCATTCTCACTAGAACTAGCACTTGCCATAGTGGCGCTAACACTCTTGGTTTGCACTTTAGCCTTGTTTTCAATTATGGCCCAAGTCTCGTTCATTGATTTCACAAGAATATTGCCCCCCGCGGCACTATTAAGTGAGTCTTGGTCATTTAGAGTTAAACCATTGTAAAACATATTAATTTGATGCACTTTAGTGAAACCGTGTTGTGGACATTTTCTTAAAAGCTCTTTAAATCGATCCCAAGACTCACTAAAAGTTTCCCCATATATTTGCTCAAAGGTGATTATCTCATTCCTTAAAGAAGTGGTCCGTAATGGTGGGAAAAAGTTGTTTATGAACTTGGTCTCTAAGTCAATCCATGTGGTAATACTTTGGGGTGGTTCCTTATCAAGCCAAATCCGGGCTTGTCCCTCGAGGGAAAAAGGAAAGAGTTTGAAACGAATAGCCTCTTGTGGCACCCCATTGTATTTGACGGTATTAGCCAATTGTATGAAACGTTTGATATGAGCGTGTGGGTCATCATTAGTACGGCCTAAAAATGGTGTAGCGGAACCATTTGAATAAAACCTGTTTTAAGTTCAAAATGATTAGCTCCATTATCCGGCACCACAATCGCGTCATCGTTTCCTTCAACGTGAGATTGGATAATCTCAATCATTGGTCGATTATCCGTTGCCATCGTTATGTCGAAAGCTCGATTCTCGGGATCGGCTTGAATGACGGTCTTTTTGTTTTTCTTCTTCTTCTTCTTTTTGGAAGAATTGGAAGAATTTGGTACACCAATCGGTATGTATGTATGCGCGTGAGTGTGCATACAATTAAAACTTTGGAATGAGGTAGGTGACTTCGGTCGACTTTGAGAGGAAAAGGATTTTCCCTCTCGAGGTGCAATAGTAAAAAAAGCTACAAAAATATATACTTAATACTAATGGAGTTGGCAAACCAATAATCGGTCGTCCCTCTCAATATACACACAAGCAAGCAGGGAAACGAGGTGGCACAAAGCACTTAAAAACCTTTTTCCTTAGACGGCCTTTTATAGCGCGTCGCCTTATACCCACCTTATAGTTTGTATATATCGAGTTCAAACGTCTTACTAGTATTTATCTATTTTGCCTTTTTATTTTGTTATGGATGCGAATACAATAGTTAGGTGATGAAATCCCAACTAAGGCTTATTTGAAAAGTAGATAAATTAATGTTCTACGTAATATACTATAGTAAAAGAAAAATATTTTTGTATTTTTTTAAGAAAAACATATATTCACAAGAAAAATCGAAAGAAATCGAACTAAGAAAAATAACACTAATACGTAATATTTTTGGTGTAATACTTTTAGGAAAAAATATTACTTTTTGAATTTTTTTAATTTTTTTGGTGCAAATCTTAGGAAAGAATTTGCTTTTGTGATTTTTTTAATTTTTTTGTATTTTTTAAATTTTTGATTTTTTTGTATTTTTGATTTTGTTTGCAAGAAAATTAACGTTCAAAATGAACGGATCCCAAAATCCAAACGTCTCACGAAATCGTCAATCGTACGAGCGAAGCGGTAGCGGCGCCATTTTAATACAAGGAATTTTTGCAAACTCTTTTTAAATCAATTATTATTCGTTTTCCTCGACTCACTCGAATTGATTTTCAACTAACGTAAGACTTAATTTGTTCTTGGTAACATATATTTTTTTGGTATTTTAAACTAATTAAAAAGACTATTTAATTAAAAGCTATTTAATTAAACAAATGAGAAAACTATTTTAAAACTAATATGAAAACAAAATTTAATTAATCTAAGAAAAAAACTTTCTATTTAAAATCTAATCAAAATATTTAAAGACAAATCTATTTTTAATAAAAACATAAACTAGTTAAAAACTTACTTTTATAAAAAATTTAAATGAAATCTATAAAAACTATTTTTAAACAAAACTAAATTTTATGAAAACTAATTCAAAACTAAATTAAAAAAAAAACAATTTAAATAAAATATATTTTTTATTTTATTTTTTTAATTTTTCAAAACTGATTAAAGAAAAAAAAACTATGAAAAACTTTTTAATTAAAATTTAAAACTAAATCAAACTTGTAATTAGAACGTATTAACTAAAACTGCCAGGTACTAATAGCCTATATTAATTAAACCTAAGGAGATAAAACACAAAAAGGTGTCCAGCTAAGTTGGTAAATTTGTTGGGCTGCTATGCGAGAGGTCAGGGATTCGAGTCCCCTGAGTGGCAACTTTTTGTTAAGTATTTTTTTTATTATAAATTTTTGGACAGAATAGTAAACCAAACATCAATACAGTAAAAATATAAGCAGAAATAAGCAGTTACACCAAAATCAGATAAGCACAATAAAACTGATAAGCATAGCTATAAGGTCAAAACTTAATCTGCTTAAAAATATCCAAACACCATAATCCAAATAACACAATAATCCTAACACTAGTCGAAATAAATAATTAAATCAGATAACAAAAATAAGCAGATACAGATTTATAACTCGGACAAATTAACACTAAAGCAGATTAATAAATTCCTACAAAAACTGATAAACTAATAAACCTACTAAATCAAAAAGCAGTTTCTATATTACCCAAAAAATAAGCAGATCGAAACAAATTTAAAAACAAATAAGTAATATTTAAACAAACAGATAATATCTCAGACAAAATAATTCTATAAAGCAGATAAGCAGATTTAAACTAAATTATAAACTTAATAAAATTAAAAAGATGATCAAACCTGGTGTCAATTCCGTTGAGAAGAAGTAGCGCGCTGAGCGTACTTAATAAAACGAATCAATACCACCTTCCAATCACCTCGACTTCGAACCAAACATATCCTTCGAACCAGAATATACACCGAACCAAACAGTAACCTTCGAACCAATTTTTATTATACTTTCCCAGTAGGGAAAAGCAATAAACCACTTTCTATTTTTTTAGTTATATTATATTAATGATAAATAACACGAACAGTAACCAAAAGAAACAGGATTTAAAGATCAAAATTAAACTGGACAGGAATTTAAATGAGACTTAAATAATTAAAAATTACTTTTCATTAATTAATAAAATAAAATTACAATTGACTGAAAATTAAAGAAATACATTAAACCTAAACTAATTTGCAGAAAATTAAAAATAATAGAAAAGTGCTCCTCAAATACATCTTTGATGGGGTTTTTATAGGCAAAACCCCAAAACCTTCTTGATGGCTTAGAGAGTAAGCATTAAATCTTGACCGCTCTTTTTATCTTCTTTCCATCTCTTTCTTCATCAACGGCTGAAAACACATCTTGAGCCATGGATTGCCAAGGTGGGCTGTTTTTATTGGTGAAGGGTTTGTGGTGAGGTGGTGAGACCAATCACAAAAGAGGGTCTCGCCATGTAGGATTGATAATAGGACCACCTTGTAGTGTTTATTTCTGATTCATGGAGGGATTTAATTTGTAAACGTGTGAATAACACGTTTTGGTGAAAACCCCTAATTTTTTATGGGTAAAATTGGTGTATTGGGTGAATTAGGGTTTGAGTAAAGTGGTAGAAAGATGGTGGTTGTTTAGTTTTGGGAGAGAGAGGTAAACAGTGAGAGGGTTTCATTGTTTGGTGTGGGGTGGGTGTAAATAAATAACAAACGTTTTATATATTAAACGTTGGGTGAGGGTTGAGATAAATGTGTGAGTTGACTGAAGGGTAAAAACACGTGTGAGGAGGAGGTGAATAAGTTGACCGTGTGTTGTGTGAGTTATATTGCGAAGTTTGACTGAGCAAAAATTATCCCTTTTACTTGCATCTTTAACTGTCCAATATTTCTTCCATCTCATTGTTATTAATCCATTTGGGCTTGGCCCAATATTTTGCTACATCCGAATCATAATAGATGAATTGGGCCATATTGGGCTAGTGTAAAATAACTTTAGCACTTTGATAACTCCAAATGGGCTTTTGAGCCCATTAACCCAAATGTGGGATCCACAAAGCTCGATTATCTTAAAAAGATTTAATCCGCTAAAAATTGAGCTCGATTTCAGCTTCCTTGATTGTTTCTTCAAAAACGTGTCGGTTTAGCCGGTTTTCGTGAACTTGGGCACACTTTTGGTTTTTGACTTTGTCCTTATCTCTTTTTTTGGACTTTTCTTCAATATTTGACCGTGAAATCCCATGTTTTCTCTTCTTTTGATCATTTGTACCTATTTTAACACAAAAACACAAAACCACGCGTAATTCCGACTTTTACGATATTAAACACATGATTAGGTCTTGTTTTTCCTTGATTTTAGTGGAAAAAAGATAAGTGTTTACACACTTATTGAAGTGCAAAAATGTGAAATTTGAAAAATAATAATAAAATAATATTAAAAATAAAAAATTATAAAAAAATTCTAAAAACTTGCAAACTAGTTTATTTTAACCTAAATAATCAGAAAATGAAAGTGAAATGACCAGAATACCCCTATTGGGCCCCCAAATGGGCTAAAATAAAAAACAGTCAAGCTTAATGGCCTTTTTAGCCCAAAAACTCAAAATCAGCCAAAATGACTTGGAAAAGCCCTATCTGACTAAAAATTCAATTCTAAACACAAAACTCTGAAGGCCCAAAAGCTAAATGTGAGCTTATCACAACTTATAAACAAACAGCTTATTCTTATTGGGCCATTAAGCCCATTAAGCAATAAGCTAATGCCATAAGCTCTAATTTAACACACAACCTTCTTTTGGGATACTAAAGAGATCTGTAAAAAGAAATATTGAAAAAGCACACTCAATAAGCCAGAAATAAGCCAAGAATAATTCCACAAAACGACAAAATAGTCAGGATAGAATTCTAGGCTGTTTCAGAAGCTCTGGTTTGTTGCAAAAGCTTACAAATAGCTTAACTAAGAATAATCAATCAAGAAAATCACAAAAAGCCAAGTAGAATAAGCTGTAAGAACCAATAAGCTGACTAAAAAAGCCAAATAAGCTAGTTTTCTAGCAAAAGCTTAACCTAAAGACTTGTAACCTTCCAAACTTGTTATTAAGCTGAGAAAAATGAGTTCTATTACAAAAACCAAGTTGTTGCATGTACCAATAAGCAAAACAGATTCAATAAGCTATAAGACCAAGTTTGACCAAAAGTCAAACGCTGACAAGAGAAAATCAAACGCTGACAAGCACAATTTGGACGTTGACAGACTTAATGAAGTGTTGAGACTTTGTTTTCAACCTACTGGTCAAGGCTTGAGTGCAAACCTTGTGAATCAAGGCCTACTAGTTGAGTAGACTTGATGAGTTTTGGCACAAATAAGCCAATAAGCCAGTAAGCTTATAAGCTATCAACAAAGCAATCCAAGTAGCCAAATATCTTCACAAGCAGCACATAAACAGGATCCAAGCAACAAAATCACAAGGCATACACCAGAAGTACAAATGCAAACACCAAATGAGGTGGTCACTTTGCTGATGCAAATGACCACTTCATCCAACTTTGATAAGCTATAGCAAACTCAATAAACTACCAAATTCAACAACCAGATAACCAATAGATAGCTTATCACCCAAACTATTCCCAAACCTGATTTCAGACCTTAGATCCAACTAACAAAGAAGTTATTGGATCTGATGTGTTTGACCAATTCCAAAACACTTTTTATGTGATTTTCGCAAAACTTCAAATCCTTTTCCCAAACTTGCAGAAACTTAACCAATAACTAAAACTTGTATATTATGACTTCCCAAACCCTAACAACCAAGGGCACAAGGCCACAAGGCCTTATGAACCAGTAATCCCAAACAATCCTTTATTAAGAACTTTTTAAACAAAATTCTTAATCCTTCAAACAACCTACTGATTTTATAGATAAAATAGCTACACTAGGTGACAACTAACAGATTGCAACCATAAAACACAAAGCACAAACACAAAATCACCAAATCACATACCAAAATACAAAACAGACAAGATCATATGATTTTTTAGAGGAAACTTAACAAGAGATTATACCTGTCCTCCACAACATCCTAGGAGGACCAGCAATGCTCCTTGGACCTTGTTCAACAACTAGAACAAGACCAAGGTACTTCAACAAGAAAGATGAATGACTGCCTTGGTTGATGTTTCAAAGCAGAAACTCAAGGGCTTGATTTCTTCAACACAATGAACAAACAGCCCAACCAAAGGCCCAAATCCCTTCACAAGCTTGGTGTCAACAATCTTGTAAGAGCTTATAGCTTTTGGTTAAGGATTAGTATAACAAAAATAGCAAAATCAGAAACCTCTTTTCAAGATTTTTTTCAAACTTGAAAACCTTACCAAACATAAACGTCCTTGAACCTAATGATTCAAGCACACTTATAACATCAAATGGAACTCAGAATTACCCTTAAACAACACCAACTTTAAAAAACATAAAAAGGAATTACAATTTTCTCAAAATACCAACTTTTACAAATTTCAAAAAGGAATTACAATGTTTAAAAGGTAAAACTGGAACAAAGGGACTCTCACAGGTTGAGGTCTCCTTTTATAGGACTAGCAGATGGTTCTAGAATGCTAAAAACCCTAGCTATGAATTCTTAAAATTGCCCTTGAGGGCTTGATGCTGTCTGATGTGTGTGAGGTGTCCAAATGCATCATGGACGTTCATTTTAGCTTTGGAGTTAAGCTATGACTTTTAGCTGTTGATCTTGACACGTCAGATTACTTGGGGAGAAAGTTGCGTTTTCATTGGTGGATGAGGTTGAGTGTGGGGTCACTTGGGTAGTGGGATCGAGGGTTTTGTGTGTGGGTTATGTTTCTGGGCGTGTGAATCAAGTGTGGGAATGGGTAATTGCATTTTTTCCTTTGTTTAAGTGAGAGGAGTTACTGGGTTCTTGATGGTAAACAGTAACTCCTTTTGATCCGAAAATGGGGGAAAGGTAAGTGTTTGGCGCAATTTACTTTCAAATGTTTCATTTGCACATCTTTAGCCCTTGTGTTTTGGTGAAATAGGTATAAAACTTTTTTCAGCCATGAAACTTACTTCCCTTTGTTATTTAAGTTTCATACTTCACACTTTTGGCACAAAACATTTCCAAAAAGATTTCAAGGGTTATTTTTGCCAACTTTCCATATTTGAGGGACTGAATTTGGACTTTCTTGATCTTCAAAGGTCTTCATAGTATCTTTGACTTCATTAGGGACCATATTTGACAAATTAGAATTGATGAGGGACTAATCTTGCCATTTCTTCAAAGTTGAAGGACCATTTTGTAATTTTGACAAACTTAAGGGACCAAACTTGTAATTATGAATTCTCAATGGTTTTAAGTGTCATTTCTTCATTCATTAAGGATCAATCTTGTATTTCTTCAAGTCTTCAAGGTTTAATCTTGGATAATTCATGAACTAGGGCCCGGTTCTTTGTAAGGCTTCGTTTCTCGTGTCCGTTTTTCCTTGTTTCTTGTGATCTTTTGTCTTTTTCACGATATCCATACCTAAAATACACAAGTAAACAAACACAAGCATATATATGGTATTTTATGACATTTTTATGCATTTAAAGCCCGAAAAGAACGATGAGATCATGTATAAATGCCATCTCATCAGCTAACAATTTACATATTTGGTCCTTGTACTTTTACATTCTTTATATTTTGAGCATTTTTACTATTGTGCATTTAAAACTTGTACTTCTTGCTTTAATCGTGGTAATTGCAACTTGCTTTACGGTTACGTAGCTATACTATTTTTACCCTTTTTTCGTGATTTGCTGAATTAGATATAGATACGAAAAACCTTTATTAACACCAAAACAATTAATAACTTGAAATTAATTGGACTTTCAATATGTCATGAGTTGGGAAATAAGAACTTGAATAAGATCAAATATTAAATGGCGCCGATTCCGGTTCATGACCTTACGATTGACGATTGATTGACGGTTTCGATTGGATTTTGGGATCCGTTCACCTTGTGACCGTTCCTTTTACTTATCATAAATCAAAAAGAAAAAAAAAGAATATAAAAATATAAAAATATAAAAAATAAAAAACCACAAAATCGATTTTTTCCTAAGAATTGAACCAAAAAAATAAAAAATTCAAAAAGTAATATTTTTCCTAAAAGATTACACCAAAAATATATTGTATATATTGGTTTCCATCGTTTTTACGTACATACTATATTTTCTTAAAAACTCAATAAATACAAAAATATTTTTGATATATTATTATATGTAGATACATATACGTACTACGAACAACCAATACACATACTTCCATAAGTATTGCCAAGGCAATACACCGTGCTTGGAGGCGTTCCTGTCCTAAGTTCGTTTACCGATCAAAGTAAATTAAAGGCAAAAATAGATAAATACTTTCAATAGGAAAGAATTCGAAGAATACGAACTACTAAAGTGAATAGAAAGGAGGCTTTGCTATAAAATGCAAGCCTAAGGGAAAAATGTACTTAAGAGCTATGCGCCACCTCATTCCCCCCGTTCACTAGTGAGTATTCTAAGAAGGAAAGCTTGTTGGGGGTTTTGCCACCCAAGTATTACTTACATATACTATACTTTCTTGTGGATATTACTTATTGAATCTCGGAAAGGATAATCCCTTCTTTTCCAAAGTCGATCGAGACCTCCTCTTACTCCTCGAGTTGAGTTGCATGTGCACTCGAGCGCGTGCACAAATACATTTTGATGTACAACCCCTTCCTCCCAAAAGGAAGAACAAGAAAAAGAACAAGAACAACACCGTCCATCAAGCCGATCCCGAGCATCGTGCTTTGAACAACACACAATAGGCCATGGCCGCCGTTGATAATAGACCATTTATGGATATCCTCCAATCAGATGTGGAGGGAAATGCCGATGCTATTGTTATACCCGAGATACCCGCAAACACCTTTGAGCGTAAGACACATATGATCACTTTGGTTTCTTCTACACCCTATTTAGGGAGACCCATGGATGAACCCCATGATCATATCAAGAAGTATTTGTCCATATGCAATACACTTAAGTATAATGGGGTTCCTCATGATGCCATTAAGTTGATCTTAGTTCCATTCTCCTTAGAGGGTAATGCTTGGTATTGGCTAGATAGACAACCTCCTAGGAGAATTCAAACTTGGGAGGATTTTACCAAGAAATTTGTGAATAAGTTCTTTCCTCCCTCAAGAACCACTACTTTGATAAAACTAATAATTGGTTTTCAACAAAGGTATGATCAAACCTTTAGTGATGCTTGGGAAGATTTCAAAGAGTTATTGATAAAATGCCCCAATCATGCATTTAACCAAGTTCACCAAATCAACACTTTCTACAATGGCTTAAGACCACATCATCAAGATTCCCTCAACTCTTCCGCGGGTGGGAACATTCTTTCCAAATCCACACAAGAAGCATGGGACATTATTGAGACTAAATCCATGGTGCAAACAAATAACCAAAGAGATGAGGGGGTCCAGTTGTGCAAGAGAATGCTCATACATCCTTTGATAATAAACTCCTCAAGAGTCACAATGAGATACTTCAAGTAATTGAAAAGAAAAGATGAATCAAGAGATGATCCAAGCCCTTATGAAAGTTTCCTTGAACAACTCTTCCAATGATGTGAATGCTATTACCATAAGTTGTGAGATATGTGGAGGACCTCATTCTTACTTATCAATATGAACAAAGAGATCACTTCAAACCTAACATCAACCCTAACAATCTCTCCTACAAGTCAAACAACTACCTTGCTCAACTCGGCTTTCCACCTCATCCACCCACCCAAAACCAAACCAATCCTCCTCAATTTCTTCACAGAAATCAAGGGCCTAGGCCAAACTACCAAGGACACAACAACTATAGAGCACCCACTAACTTTCAACATCAAGGAAAAAACTTTCAAGCAAATAATCAAGGATTTAACCAACCACCTCCACCTTTCCACAATCAAGGATATGGGCAAAATGATACCTTTGAGTTACTTCAAAATATGAACCAAGAAACCGAAAGAAGGATCCGTGAGAGTGAGAAGAGAACACAAGATCAAATAAGAGCTATGAATGAGGAAACCAACAAGAAGGTTATGATGCTTCTTAATCAAAGGCCACAAGGTGCTCTACCTTCAAACATACAAACAAATCCAAGAGCTAATGTTAATGCAATCACAACAAGGAATGGAAAAACAACTATTGAAACTTCAATGCCTCCTACACCTTCTTTGGTTAAGCCTAATATGGTTCCACCTTGTGATAAGCCTACAACATCAAACTCAACACCTTCAAGCTCTACAACTTCAACACCTACACCTCCTCATCCTACACCTACTACTCCTTTACCTTCCACACATATCAATGAAGAAACCAACAAAAAGAACCCTTCAACAACAACTACTCAACCTACACCAAAACCAAGTATTCCATACCCATCAAAATTGAGAAAGGAGAAAATTAAAAACAAGGATGATATTCAAGTCTCTAACTTTTTGAAGATGTTTAAAAAATTGAACATTAACATATCCTTTGAGGAAGCTCATGCTTATATGCCTAAATTTGCCAAAATGTTCAAAGACCTCCTCTCAAACAAGGAAAAGTTGGTGGATTTGCCTAACACATCACTTAATGAGAATTGATCTGCCGTGTTGCTTAAGACTTTACCCACAAAACTTGGAGATTCGGGGCGATTTTTGATCCCTTGTAATTTTCCTGGGGTGGAAAATTGCATGGCACTAGTGGATCTTGGGGCAAGCATAAATCTCATGCCTTTATTGGTTTGGCAAAAAATCTCTCTTCCCGAGCTCACTCCTACTAGGATGACCCTTGAGTTAGCAAACCGTTCCATAGCTTATCCAGTAGGCATTGTGGAGGATGTGTTTGTAGGGGTTGATAAATTCACATGCCCCGCGGATTTTGTAGTTGTTGACTATGATATGGACCCGAGAGTTCCTCTTATTGTTGGTAGACCTTTCTTGAGGACGGGTCGTACTCATATTGATGTGGCGGAAGGAGAATTAATTATGATAGTTGAGCATGAGAAAGTAGTGTTTAAGTTGGAGAAAGTCACTAAGAAATCTCAAAGTTGTGAAACACTTAACATAGTGGATGTTCTTGATGAGGTATGTGATGAACATTTTCATGAAGCTTGCAAGAATGATAGTGAGAACATTCCACATGTGGAGACCGTTGCATCAATTTATCCCTCCTTAACACCATTTGGAGAGAGTGATTTCCTCTCAGAGGAATTTGAGTCTAACTTCCTTGGTAATGATGATTCTCCCATTAATTGGGAAGAAGACATTCTAACTGTTGATACAATAGTTGGGTGATCCTTGCTAGACCCGAATTAGGCTTAATTCGGGTTGGCTGGACTTCAGCTCCTGCACCAAGTGAATTGTTTGGTTGGGATCCTGCACACTAAAACAACACACTTTAGGCTTACCGCGGGAATGTATCCCACGATTAGACTCCAGCGTGAGAGTAAGTAATCGGTTAGGGTTATGAGAATCGGATGAGATATGAGCGTGTAGAATGTGATACCTCTATGGAACCCTTGGGGGTTCCTTATATAGGCAGTGGAACCCTAATGGGCTGTCACTGATGCTTCGGCCCCAAGGAAAGGATAAGTACCAGAATTAGATTGATTGTTATCTGCTAATTATGGTGACTAAATATCCTCTTCTTTGGGGTAAATCCTAATCATAGTAATAGTATGATTCTGTCTAACCCCGTACCGGCCATGCAGGGCTGTGGGTCGCACACGTGTGTGTGGTTACTGTTTATCTAAGCCTATAAGCTTAAATGACATGAACCCTACCCATCAGTAATGGGCCGCATGCGGGTAGTACCCGTGGGCCGGGTTTATAACCCGGCTGGGGACTATACGTCATCATGTCCCCCCAGTCTAGTTTTTACAGCCGTAGGCGGAATATCTAGACTAACAAAATGCTCCCCGGACGTACCAAGAAAGATCTTTTAGGGAATGACAAATTTTAAAAAATTTGTTTTGGCCGCACGTGGAAACCTTATTAGGATTTTATCCCAATGATACCTCAGCCGCACGTGACGACCGAGACAAATTAAATGTAGCATTGAATATAGTCTTACATAAGACCGCATATCCCGACACAATTGACTCTTCACCTGCCAATTGACTGGCAAAGTGCAAACAATCAGAACCTCGAGCGACGTAAACTACTGAGTCAGAAGTGACCCGTGGGTCCCACCTGATTGTTCACTTGCCACTTACATCCCTAACCACACGATTTAGGATAGTGGTAAACACATGTCATGCATCCAACAAACCATGACTTCCAAGGCAACCCTATAAATAAGTCGCTCCCACGGCTGTGTGTAACACACAGTCTTTTCCTTCATTTCTGCCATTAAAGCTTTACTTCTTATCACCACCTTCTTACGCACGGATCCCTTCCTACGCAGGTTAGAATACCACGCCCTTATCTCTTTTATTTTAGTAATGGCTCAAAGAAACAACCCTTCTATTGGATCTGTGCTCAACGTAATGACTTAGGAGAAATTGGAGCACTTCTGCACTGATTTCTTCATTCCTAGCGCCCTACACCCCTCTCTCCCTGGTGCAGGGGACCTCATAACTGAGGCACCCCAGGTAAATATTGGCCTATACACCCGTCTATTCGATGCGACCAACTACCGCATTCCTTTCACCCAACTACACTGTATAGGCGCATGTAAGATTAGCCAGTTTGAAATCCTTTGTCGCGCAAGAAGAATCCCTCCTACCGTAGAGTTATTCAGGCTATTCTATACCCCTAATTTACTAAATGGATGGCTTTCCTTTATAAAACGATCCCCAAACAGCCCCACAGCCCATAATAAGGCAATGGATTCGCTGAAAAATTGGTATGACCATTACTTTTTCATTGACTCAATAGTGTGGCCGACCGATTTCGTTTTTAAACATAGATTATCTCCTAATCCTCCTCCGCGTGCCGGTACATATAATCCCCAACATTCCCAAGAAATAGATAGGAATAGGACAGGATTCCATAGGAACCTACCCGAATCATTCCTTTGTTTGCTAGGGATTAACCGCAATTACTTCGGCCCGTCCAACAGATATCCTATGTTTTGGAGAAGGCGCGGTGAAGGTAGGCATAACATCCGCACACCAAAGACGTACATACACCTATTGGCTATAACTAACATACTTTGTTTGTTTTGATAGAAATGAATTTCTTTGGAATCCTTCGTCAGTGTGATCCAAAACTCATACCAGAGGGAGCCCGTCCTAGACGTGAGAATGAGCTACCCCTCCTTGAGCATGCCCGAAATGTGACAGTCGCCTTAGCAGCCGTACCAGACCCCCATTCTGACGAAGAAGACACAACAGTCTTGATGACCCCTGTGGACTTTGACAATGAAGACGGGGACAACATGATGCTTGAGAATGAAGTCGGGCCCTCCTCTCCACCTAACACTGCTACCCCGACATATGGGGAAGAGCAAGGTGATAACATTGAGAGGACCACCTCCAGCCTTCGCCAAATGATGGGCGATGACGAGGAGGAAGTACAACAAGTAGAGGAGGAAGAAGAAGAAGAAGCCCAGCCCGCCCCCAAGCGTACCCGTAGGAAGAACAAGCGGGTAAGAAGAGTTGCTCAGGCGAAGATCGGGGAACACAACGCCCCTGCGAAAAAACTGCGCGAGGATCACCCCCGCTATCAATCTGTTGAGAGCACCACCCAAGCCTCCGAGACGGCGCGGGCTGCACCAGTAGATCCGGCCGCGCCGTTAACAAATGCCGAGCCAGTCACTCAAGTTCCCCCCACTACATCAGAACTAGAAAGGACCAACATGTAAGTCTACCGCATTCGTTTGGTCAAAATATCCATTATCCAAGTAAAAGGTACGGTCTTCCACAGACAATATTTAAGATCTATCCCAATTGTTGCAGGGATGAACAAGCTGGTGTCGCACCTTCCCAAGAGGCATGGAAGGGAAGGAGAAAGAGAAGGAGAAGGAGAAAGAGAAGGAACCTGCCCCGCACACGGCTGCGACCAGATCTGGCCCCGCCTTTAAGGAAGGTACCCCCACATCTTCACAAGAGGTACCGGCGTCCGGCCCTCATACACAGTTCAACCCTGACTGGAAGATCACCACCGCCTCACGGATGAGACAGGCCGAAGAATACCGTGAGTACCTGAATAACTGCATCCCTCCCGGTCTGGTAAAGGATGTAAATGCACTAAACCATGCGGACCTGGTGGATGAGTACAATGGTGCCTTGGTACATCAGATGGCCATGGGTACTTCCATGCGGGTAAAATTTGAGGCTGCCTTAGAGCATGTTGATTCCTTGAAGCGAAAAGTTGGACGAAGAGAGAATATGATTGAAGACAATGAGGCCCAGATTGCCGCCCTCCAGTCCCAGCTTGCTACTGCCAATGCTACTATTAAAGAACAAACAGCACATGCCAATGCTCATGACCAAGACTGAACTTGAGGTTGCAACAACTAAGGTATGTATCTGTACCGCACCACGCCTACGTCACACTATCCTGCATTCTAATACTTGATATATCATATACAGGTGACCAAGGCAGAAGCTTCGGCTAAGTCCTCCTCTGACCAAGTGTCCATTCTCACAAAGAAGCTTGAAGACGCACATGCATTGATCCAAGGTGAGGAGAAACCAAAAGAGGAGCTTGCTTATGAGAAGGTCGTGGCTAAACAATTGAAGGAAGATTCCACCCATAAAAACGCACTGGTGAATGCCCTTACCTCCGAGCGTGATGATGTGTTGTACCCCCAACTACTAGCAGCCATTGCCGGTCGTAGGTGGATGGTGGGTCATGGGACACGCTTGGCCGCCACGAAGGTGTTGGAGGCCCCACAATTCGTTCAAAAGTTTGCAGACCTCGTGTCGGATGGCATCGATCACGGCCTTCATGAGGGGATGGTCATGGCCGCAGAGCTAATAAGGAAGAAACAAAACTTCACAAAGCATGCCTTCTTCAACACTGGAGTTGCTGAGAAGATGACTGCCTCTATGGTCGCTATGCGAGATCTCAACTACCCCTTCTTGGCCGAGCTGGAAGCCAAAAAAGATGCATCCAATAAGGAGATTATGGAGAAACTAAGTCTTAGTGCCTTTTCTCAGGACGAGGGACATTCCTGGACTCCCTTTACTCCCTCCCCCAGCCAACTCACTCTTCCTATTTATGAAGACGTTACCAGGATCATAGTTGGTGAACAGCCATTAAGCGAGGTACTGGAGATGAACGCGGCTCAAGCTCTGGAATGGAAGGAACGTGGTGAGGTTTTGCCCCGCCTAGCTGAGGAGCAATGGGAGATAGGTAGGTTTCTCCCCCCATGTAGGGTGCTCCTAAATTTGTTATAACTCCTGGATAATTTGGTCTGTAACCTAAATATTCGTCCGTGGATGTCCATGGCATTTTATCCTTTCGTAACATCATTGTAAACATTTAGAATAATATTTATAAGTCCGTGGTGGTCACGACAATTTTGATAATTGGAAACTTGCTTCTATTCTTTTTAGATATCATATATCTCTGTCGCATGACGTGTCTCGTCTTACCTAGAATAAAACCAAGTCTATATTTTACTAGACGTACGGCGTGCGCCTTTACCATGCAAAGCACTACGTGAGCGCGGCATATGGAAACTTATCACAACGTCTTGTGAGTAAGGTGTCTAGTAAGGATACATGATCCGCGTCACTGGGGTTGCATCCCTCTTATGCGACAAGTTGAATTATTAGGTTCACTTAATCCTCTTACCCCGCCTGGAGGCGCATAGTACATGTACGGTATTGAATGAATGCATATGAATAAGAGATAGCACATTATAGTAATAACAATTAAATCTATATGACAATAATTTGTTCATAGAATCTAAAAAGTAAGACAATAGTTTGCACAAGAACGAGCCGTGGAGCTAGCTAGGCGCCACGACATTTTATGAGAACGTTTGCGTTTTTTGTTTTGACAAGAATGGGAAATCCTAAAAACAAAGGGAACCTAGAAAGCATAAAAAACAAAACAAAGAGAGCACATGGATCTTTATTGAAGCCAGATATAGCGAAGTGTCCATGCGGAAGCCGTAGCTTTTCAATGATAGCACCTTTTAAGATTGCAGATATTCCATGTGCGTTCCAGGTCGCGGCCATCCATGTCACGCAACTTGTACGCGCCCCATCCTAAGGCTTCCGTAACCTTATACGGTCCTTCCTACTTAGGTTCCAGCTTTCCTGTATTCTCCGCTCGACTTGCCTCGTTGGCACGGTAAACAAAATCTTCCGGTCGAAAAGAAACACCTTTAACCTTGGCGTCATAATAAGCCTTCATCCGCGCCTTAGACTTGGCTTCATTGATAGATGCTATTTCTCGTTTTTCCTCCAACAAGTACAGATTAATCCGGAGTTGCTCGTCGTTTGTGACGGCATTAACCTCCGCTGTGCGGATGGTCGGAATTCTGATTTATGTTGGTATAACAGCTTCAGTGTCGTAGGCCAGTGCAAATAGAGTGTCCCCATTGGCTGTTTTAATCATAGTCCTATGTGCCCATAGAACATGTGGCAGTTCATCTACCCATTTGGCACTTCGTTCATCCAAGCATGCCTTGATGCCTTCACCCAAGCTTCTATTTGCTCGTTCCACAAGACCATTTGTATGCGGATGTTTAACAGATGCGAAGCGCCACGTGATATTCAATGCTGCACACCAGTCCTTGAATGGATTATCCGCGAACTGCTTCCCGTTGTCCGAGATGATTTCTCCTGGTAAGCCAAAACGGCACACGATATTCTCCCAAACAAACTTTTTAACTTGTTTGCCTGTGATGGATTTAACTGCCTTAGCCTCTATCCAGCGTGTAAAGCAGTCCATTGCGACAATTAAGAACTTAACTCCCCCTGCAGCTACGGGGAAAGGTCATGCAATGTCAATCCCCCACTTATAGAATGGCTATGGGGATGTAATGGGTGTCAGTTCCTGCTGCGGATGTCGTGGTACTGGTCTGTGTACTTGGCAATCATTGCACTTGCGAATCATGTCGCGTGCATCCCTATGTATAGTAGGCCAATAATATCCCGTGCGTAGAGCTCGAGCTACTACGGATCGGGGACCCGCGTACATGCCGCATAACCCTTCACGTATCTCACTGATCACATTAGTAGCCTGGCGTGGCCCAACACACCGCAACCACGGCTGTAAGAAAGAGCGCTTGTAAAGAATACCTTCTCGAAGCTCGAAGTGCTGCGACTTCCTTCTGATACGCCGTGCCGCCTTTTCCTCGTCCGGAAGGGTTTCATTAGTCAAATAGTTGATGATCGGGGTCATCCATGTAGGTCCATCTTCCTCAACTATAGCTGCGACTTCCCCTTCTGTTATAGACTTTTCCTTTAGTATTTCTACCAAGACTTGCTTGGATAAGTGGGCGAAACTTGTAGACGCGATCTTGCTAAGAGCGTCTGCCTTCTTGTTTTCACCTCTTGGTACCTGCTTGATAGAAAACTTGCTGAAAGCAGCGATGAGTGACTTGACCTTCTCCAAGTATCGAATCATGTTATCCTCCTTGGCTACGTAACCCCCTAGAATGTGGTTCGCGACAAGCCGTGAGTCCACGTAGGCCTCAAGGTTGCGGACTCCCATTCTAGCGGCGATTTTTAAACCCGCAATCAACGCTTCATATTCTTCCTCATTATTGGTGGCTGGGAACTCAAAGCGCAGGGCATATGTAAACTCCATTCCTTCCGGGTTCGTAAGGATGAGACCAGCTCCTGATCCATCCGTGCACGAAGATCTGTCTGTAAATAATACCCATGGTTCTACTAGAGTTTCCTCTCGTTGTACGACCGGTCCCTCTTCATCCGGCTTCTCTATCAAGAAATCTGCCAAGATTTGGCCTTTAACAGCCATCCTTGGTCTATAAGATATGTTATGCTCTCCCAATAGAATGCTACACTTCTGTAGCCTACCAGCCACATCTGGTCTGGAGATGACTTGTTTTATTGGTTTACCAGTAATAACCATAATTGGGTGTGCCTGAAAGTACCGGCGTAACCGTTTCATAGCAAACACTAATGCCAAAACCAATTTCTCCATGGAAGAATAATTCAACACCGGCCCTTGTAGTGTTCTACTTATAAAGTAGACCGGAGTTTGGACTGTGTCCCTACCCGTCATGAGTACCGCACTTATTGCTCCATGTGTGGCTGATAGATACATGATGAGCTCCTTTTTGGGTCGGGGGGGGCACTAGCATGGGAAGAGATGCGAGGTGTTACTTGAGCTGACCAAAAGCTTCCTCCGCTTCCTTTGTCCACCAGAAATCTCCCTTCTTGATGCACTTTTTGAGTGTTTTGAATAGGGGGAGTGACTTTTCCGCAGACTTCGACAAGAACCTGTTTAGCCCGACCAACTTCCCATTTAATGATTGCACCTCTTTCCGTGTCTGAGGAGATGGTAACTGTATTACTGCGTCCGTCTTTTCCGGGCAAGGCTTGATGCCATTTGGATCAATCATATATCCAAGGAACATCCCTTCAGTTGCCCCAAACGTGCATTTCTTTGGATTTAGTTTCATATTAATCTTCCTCAATGTGCCAAACGTCTCTTGGACGTCACGGAGAAGTGCATCCTCCGTATGACTTTTGATGACTAAATCATCAACATAGACCTCAAGATTGCGGCCTATCTGTGAGTCGAAGGCTTTGTCAACAAGCCGCTGATATGTTGCCCCAGCGTTCTTTAGTCCGAATGACATTTTTGTATAACAGTGTACGCCTTGACTAGTATGGAACGCCGTCTTCTTTGTGTCCTCTTCCGCCATCTGGATCTGGTGGTATCCTTTGTATGCGTCTAAGAAGCACTTAAAGGGATATCCACATAGGGATTCCACCTTCCAATCAATCTCCGGTAACGGATAGCAATCCTGCGGACAGGCTTTATTCAGATCCGTGAAGTCCACGCACATGCGCCAACTCCCATCATGCTTTTTGACCATGACCGGGTTGGATAACCACTCGTGGTAGTATACCTCGCGCATGATACCTGCATCCACCAATTTCCGTACTTCGTCCAATATTACTTGGCTGCGTTCTGGTGCCTGACCTTGTTTCTTTTGCTTAACGGGAGGATATCCCTGGCGGATTTGGAGCTTATGTTCTGCTATCGCACGCAATACACCCGTCATATGCTTGGGCTCCCATGCGAATACATCTAAGTTTGCTTTTAGGAGAGAGCACATGGCCCTCTTGCCGCTATCCGAGAGTGTTCCCCCTATGGATACCTCTTGTTTCAGATAATCAAGATGGATTGCCACCTTCTAATCGGGAGGTGGTGATCCATCCTTGGGGGGAACAGGTGGAACTGGTGTTGTCACAACATGACACTCGGATGCTGGTATGATTGTGCTATAGATAGTGACAATTCCTCCTTCCACAGGGAATTTAATCATTCCGTGAGCTATGGAGGGTACTACCCGTATGGCCAGGATACCTGGTCTGCCTATGATCCCATTGTATGGAGAATGTGAGCGTATCACCATAAAGTTCATCCACGCCGTGGTGGAATGCTCTTCATTCCTGATGGTTACAAGCAGACGCAGCTGTCCTATTGGCCAGATGGTGTCTCCACTAAAGTCGATGAGCGGCGACGTGGCCGGTACTAATTGGCTTCTTATTTCTGGTCGTAACTGTACGAAACAGTGTTTGTATAGTACTTCTACTGATGACCCTCCATCCACATACATACGGCGGACATTGTGTGTTCAAATGCTTATCTCAATCATGAGAGGTGCATCGGCTACATCACTTGCCGTGATAGGAGGGAATGAGATTTCTCTGTCGCGTGAAAATTTTTGGTTAATTTTCTGCCTTGTGCGGCGCTGCCTGGATTGGATCATGTATATAGTTGAAGGTTTGTCCTTTTGGGGATCCTTCTTGTCATACTTCTTGTTGTCCTTTCCATCCTTCCAATCCTTGACCAAATTTTTGAGTTTGCCAGACTTGATCAGTGACTCAATGTGCTTCTTGAGCTGGATACATTCCTCCGTGTCGTGGCCCTTGTCATTGTGGAATTCGCAAAAGCGATTTCCTTGACGACGGTCCACCAGAGTCGTCATTGGGGGAGGTCTCGGGAAGTTGGCCCCTTCTGTTAGCAAGATCTCCCGGTAAGACATCTTTAGAGGGGTAAATTTGTCCTCCGACCGCCCTCCTTTGTTTTGGATCTTGTAGTCCGAGCTCCTCCCACTATAATAAGTGTGTAAACACTTATCCTTTTGCCACTAAAATCAAGGAAAAACAAGACCTAATCATGTGATTAATATCGTAAAAGTCGGAATTACGCGTGGTTTTGTGTTTTTGTGTGAAATAGGTACAAAAGATCAAAAGGAAAGAAAACACGGGATTTCACGGTCAAATATTGAAGTAAAGTCCAAGAAAGAGACAAAGTCAAAGTCAAAAAGCCAAAGAGTACCGAAGATCACGTAAACTGACAAAATCGACACGGGTTTGAAGGAAAGCCGAAATCGAGCTCGTTTTTAGTGTATTTAATCTCATTGGAGTAAATTGGGCCAAGTGGGTCCCACATTCGTGTATTGGGCCCAAAGGCCCATGATAGGTGTGTAAACACCCATCCTTTTACCACTTAATTCGGGCTAAAACGAGACCAAAACACGTATTTAATATCATTTGTTTGGAATTATGCGTGGTTTTTGTGTTTATTGTGTTTTCAGAGACAACCGGATGAATATTGAAGAAAACATGGGATTGCACGGATTTTACTGAAGAAAAAGGCTCAAGATAAAGTTTATTGTCCAAGAGATGCAAAAGATTTGAAGTCGCTAGGCCTATTCAAAGATTTATCGAAGAAAAGGACCAAGGATGGAAGATTTATATAAGTCGAAGAAACTCAAGTCTATTAAACGAAGAAATTAAAAGACGAGTTGAATTTAATCGACAACAAATCCCGAATCAGAATCGAAAACGGAAACTTTTCTGAAAAGACGAAAAGACAAGAAGAACGGGAGAAAGCCCACTCACCAACCACAAGACAAGGCTATAAATAAGCCCTCCCCTCACACATTTAGACTAGTTTTTTAGTTTTTTTATTCTCCCCCATTTTCTTTCTCTCTGTTCCGTTTCATCACCATCACCACTAGGGTGATTGGTGATTTTAATCTTTGTTTTCCAAATCTTGTTATTTTAATTCTTGTTTAATCTTGTCAAAACATTAATCATTCAATACAAAGTCCTTGTTTAATCTTTTTATTTTGTTCATCATCATCTTTATCTTCAAGTTCTTAAGTTTTTATTTTTCTTGATTTGATCTTCAAAAGTTGTTTGGATTTGTGTTTTTGTTGATGGGATTAGTAGTTTATGATTAGTAGATGCTTTGTGATTGATTTATTTTAGTTTTTGGTGAAAAACTTGGTGATTTTTGGATCAAAACCGTGTTTCCTTGTTCTTCGTTTAAGTTTCTGTATCTGGGTTCCCAGAAGTTCCGAACCAATGAACAGTAAGTTCCGAATGAGTTGTGTTTTCAAAAGTTCCGAGTCAGTTAAAAGTTCCGAATGAGTTTACCTTTAAAAAGTTCCGAACCAGTTTAAAACTTCCGAACCAAACAAAAGTTCCGAACAAAGCAGAAAGTTCCGAACCGGTTTTTAAGACTTCCGAACCAGTCACTTCCGAACCAGTAAGTTCCGCATCAGTGAACAGTGACTTCCGAATCATTAAGTTCCGAATCAAGGACTTCATTCGGAAGTCCAAAACTTCCGAATCAGCAAGTTCCGGATGAGTACAAAAGTTCCGAATCAGAAACTTCCGAATGAGTTCCCAAACTTCCGGATGAATGGAAGTTCCGAATGAAGCTTAACTTTCGAATGAACAGTAACTTCCGAATCAGTTATCTTTTGGGTATTTTAAAGTTTTACTGTTTCTTTACTGTTTCCTTGATTTAATTTTAATTTTATTTTTAATCTTAATTTCAATTTTAATTCAAGTTTTTATTAATCATCATCTAATTAATTATCTTTGATTTAGATTTTTATTTCCACTTTTTATTAGATTAGAAAACCAAACCCTTTTATTTAGTAACCAAGAACAATCATTCCACTTAAGACCGAGATCAATTCGAGAGGATTCCGAGATAAAATTGAACCTAGCAAAACCAAAATATCAAATGGCGCCGCTGCCGGCTCTTCTCGTTAAGATCAAAAGTTTTTTGTGAGAACTTGGATTTTGGGATCCATTCCCCGTGAACGTTACTTTTTCTAGAAAATTTTCAAAAACAACTAAAAAATATAAAATTTTCAAAAATACAAAAAAATTAAAAAACATAAAAACCAAAAAAAATATTTTTGCTTTGTTTTTCTTTGTTCGTTCTTTTGTAGGTGTATGCGCACTTAATCCACGTCATATCAAGAGCCCGAGCCTCTCGATCACTTAGACATGGCCGGTGTACCACCTCCAAACAATAATAACAACACCAACAACATGAACAATAACAACAACAATGAGCACCTTCCGGATAATCGCCCAATGATTGAATTGCTACAAGCTCATGTCGATGGCAACACGGATCCAATTGTCATACCTCCAATTGCCGCCAACAATTTCGAGCTAAAATCAGGCTTTATCCAGATGGTCTCCGCTCAACCATTCTTGGGACGAACCATTGATGATCCACACGACCACATCAAGAGATTTCTACAACTCACCAACACGGTCAAGTTCAATGGCGTTCCACAAGAAGTTATAAGGTTACAACTTTTTCCCTTTTCTTTAGAGGGACAAGCCCGGCATTGGCTTGCTAAGGAACCGCCACAGAGTATTCTCTCGTGGACGGATTTGGAAACAAAGTTTATCAACTACTTTTTTCCACCCTCTCGTACTACCGCTTTGCGGAATGAGATTATAAACTTTGAACAAAAGTACGATGAGTCATTCAGTGAATCTTGGGATCGTTTTAAAGATCTTTTAAGAAAATGCCCACAACATGGTTTTACCAAAGTACATCAAATCAATACTTTTTACAATGGTTTAAGCATGAGTGACCAAGATTCACTAAACAGTGCCTCGGGGGGTAATTTATTGGCTAAGACTTCCAATGCTGCTTGGGACATCATTGAGAACAAGTCTCGTGTGCAAACCAAGAGTGTTAGGACCAATGTCGCTAGTGCTAGCACTAATGACAGCGACAAGCGATTAGACAAAATCACTACACTTCTTGAATCGCTTGTCACCCACACCGTCAGCAACAACAACAGCAACAACGCCAAAAACGCACAAGTGAACGCTGTCAGCCAACCTTGTGAGATATGCGGTGGTCCTCACTCTTACACAACTTGTACCGCCACCCAAGATTACCCTGCTGAGAATGTGAATGCGGCATATGGCACCTATCCTCAACCTGCTTATCAAGCTAGACCTCAAGGTGACCGTAACTTGCTTAGCTACCGCAGCAACAACTATCTTTCACCACCTGGCTTTCCTCCTACCAACCCAAACCAACAACAAAACCTTAACCGTCCTCCTCAACAACAACAACAACCTCGACAACCATACATCCCACCTCACAAGCAGCAACAACCACCTCAACGTAACAATTAAGTCTACCAACAACCTGCTTACCAACCACCTGCATACAATGCTCCTCCCAACCAAGCCACCACTGCATTACACCAAGAGGTTGCAACCTATATGAGGACCAATGATGTGATAGTGGGAAATCTCCAAGAGGAAGTGCGCAATTTGAAGGCAGACTTGGTCAAGCAAGGAAATGATTTAAGAGCCGATATGAGAAATACGTTGGATACCCAAACAAATGACCTGAGGAACATGATGGCTAGTTTTTTCCATGGTAGTCAACCCTCTTCTTCGGGTACTCTTCCGAGTAACACCGTTGCGAACCCAAGATGGGAGATGAAAGCAATCACTATTCGAAGTGGTAAAGGTACCAAGGAACCCGAGCTTCCTATACCTCCACCGGTGGTTGTGACTAAGGAGACCGAGTCGCCTGCTCCTATTCCTCATCCTTCTCCTTCCCCAATTTCTCTACCTTTTCTTTCTACCCCTCCTCCACCCGTGGTTGTGAGTGATCCTATTCCCCTAAAGCCTTCATCTTCTTCCAATATACCTTATCCTTCAAGGTTGAGGAAAGAGAAGCAAAAGAGCAAGGATGATATTCAGGTTTCGAATTTCCTTAAAATGTTCAAACAACTGAATTTCAATATCTCCTTCGCTGAGGCTCTCGCTCACATGCCCAAATACGCCAAAATGTTTAAAGACCTTCTGAGCGACAAGGAAAAGCTCCTCGATATTGCCAACACCCAACTTAATGAGAACTGCTCTGCAGTGCTCTTAAGGAAATTGCCAACCAAGCTTGGTGATCCGGGTCGTTTTCATATCCCTTGCAATTTCTCGGGAGTAGAGAATTGCATGGCCCTAGCCGATCTAGGTGCCAGTATTAATCTCATGCCTCTAAGTGTTTGGAAGCAATTATCTCTCCCAGAGCTAGTCCCCACTAAAATGACTTTGGAATTGGCCAACCGTACGGTTGCTTATCCAGTGGGGATAGCCGAAGATGTCATTGTAGGAGTCGACAAATTCACCTTCCCTGCTGATTTTGTTGTCGTCGACTACGAGATGGACCCCCGTGTGCCACTGATTGTTGGTCGTCCATTCCTTAGGACCGGTCGCACTCTCATTGATGTTGAAGCCGGTGAGCTTATCATGAGAGTGGGTGACGATAAAGTAGTCTTCAACATGGGAAAGTTGTCTAAACAGCCTTATTCATATGAGAGCGTTAATTGTATTGACGTTCTTGATGAGGCTTGTGAAGAACACTTTAATGATGCTTGCAAAAGTATGCCTACTTCTCTTCCCAATGTTGAGACCGTGTCCTCTATTGATTCATCGTTGTCTTTATTTGGAGATAGTGATTTATTCTGGAACAATCTTGAAGATACCATGGGAGATGCGAATTTAGCTACTAATGATTCTCCCACCGAGGGGGATGAAGACATGAATTTCTTTGACGATCTTCTCACTGAAGACAAACCTTCGCCTCCATCTCCCACGGTCATTGCTATCGATACTTCGATTTTGAAAACGCCTCCCGTCGAAAATCCTCCGGATTTGGAACTTAAGGAGTTGCCGCCACATCTCGAGTACGTGTTCCTTGACGACAACAAGAAGTCGCCCGTCATTATTGCAAAGGATTTGAAAGATGCAGAGAAGACTCGCCTCGTTGCCGTGCTGCAAGCTCATAAGAAGGCTATTGCTTGGAAGATTTCGGATATTCGTGGAATTGATCCTCACTTCTGCACACACAAAATTCTCATGGAGGACGACTTCAAGCCCACTATTCAAAGCCAACGAAGGGTGAATCCAAAAATCCATGAAGTCATCAAAACAGAGGTTATCAAACTTCTTGATGCGGGTATGATTTACCCTATTTCGGATTCACCGTGGGTTAGTCCAATCCATTGTGTGCCCAAGAAGGGCGGAATAACCGTTGTTCCCAATGAACACAACGAGTTGATTCCCACTCGTCTCGTTACTGGGTGGAGAGTTTGTATAGACTACCGCAAACTCAATGATGCCACGAGAAAGGATCATTTCCCTCTACCTTTTATGGACCAAATGCTTGAACGTTTAGCCGGTAATGAATATTACTGCTTTCTTGATGGTTTCTCGGGTTATTTTCAAATACCCATCGATCCCCAAGATCAAGAGAAGACTACATTCACTTGTCCCTATGGCACTTTCGCTTACAAAAGAATGCCTTTTGGCTTATGTAATGCGCCCGGGACTTTCCAAAGGTGCATGTTAGCTATCTTCCATGACATGGTTGAACAAACCATGGAAGTCTTCATGGATGATTTCTCGGTCTTCGGGGATTCCTTCTCCTCTTGCCTTGCCAATTTAGAACGTATGCTAAAGCGGTGCGAAGACACTCGCCTAGTTCTGAATTGGGAAAAATGCCATTTTATGGTAAAAGAAGGTGTCGTGCTTGGACATAAGATCTCGAAAGCCGGTCTTGAAGTTGACCGTGCTAAAGTCGATGTTATCGCAAAGTTGCCTCCACCTTCAACCGTGAAGGGTGTGAGAAGTTTCCTGGGTCATGCGGGCTTCTACCGTCGATTCATCAAAGATTTTTCCCAAATCGCTCGCCCGATGACCCACCTCTTGGAGAAAGATACTCCTTTTATCTTTTCCAAAGAGTGTCTTGAAGCCTTTGACTCGCTTAAGGATAAGCTAACTAAGGCACCCGTCTTGGTTACCCCTAATTGGGAGCTTCCCTTTGAGTTGATGTGCGATGCTAGCGATTTTGCTATTGGAGCGGTTCTTGGACAAAGAGTCAACAAACACTTCCAACCGATCCATTACGCTAGCAAGACAATGACTGGGGCACAATTGCATTATACGACAACCGAAAAAGAACTTTTAGCTGTTGTCTATGCTTTTGAAAAATTCCGCCCCTATCTTGTCCTTTCTACCACCATTGTGTATACCGATCATTCCGCGCTGAAGTACTTGTTGACAAAGCAAGATTCCAAACCAAGACTTCTTCGCTGGGTTTTGCTGCTCCAGGAATTTAAAATCGAAATTCGCGATAAAAAAGGAGCAGAAAACTTAGCCGCGGACCATCTCAGCAGACTTGAGGATCCATACCAAGGGGATCATCCGACCAAAGAAATCAATGATTCTTTTCCCTTGGAGACCTTAATGTCTATAAACTCGAAGCCGAATGAAACCCCGTGGTTTGTGGACTTTGCAAACTACTTGGCGGGTGGAATTCTCAAGGAAGGGTTGACGTCCCAGCAAAAGAAGAAGTTCTTCACCGACATCAAGACTTACTTTTGGGACGACCCTTACCTATTCAAACAATGTGCCGACTTGATTATTCGCCGATGTGTTGATGGACCGGCAGCGTCTGAAATCCTTAATGCTTGCCACAAAGGACCCACCGGTGGTCACTTTGGTCCCAACTACACCGCTAAAAAAGTGTTTGATTCCGGATTTTATTGGCCCTCCATATACCGTGATGCTCACGATATGGTCAAACGATGTGATGTTTGCCAAAAGCAAGGCAAAATCACACATAAAGACGAGATGCCTCAGAATTTCATTCAAGAGTGTGAAATTTTTGATGTTTGGGGTATCGACTTTATGGGGCCTTTCCCTTCTTCTAAAGGAAACAAATACATCCTTGTAGCCGTTGACTACGTTTCAAAGTGGGTTGAAGCCAAAGCTTTGCCTACTAATGACGCAAGGGTGGTTTGTAACTTTTTGAAGGCTCTATTCGCTAGATTCGGTGTGCCTCGCGCCATTATTAGTGATCGTGGGACTCATTTCTGCAATGACCAATTTGCTCGAGTCATGGCTAAGTACGGTGTAAATCATCGTCTTTCCACAGCCTACCACCCACAAACTAATGGCCAGGCTGAAATATCCAACCGAGGGCTGAAGCGAATTCTTGAAAGGACTGTGGGAGAGCATCGTGCCTCATGGGCTGATAAACTTGATGATGCTTTGTGGGCTTTCCGTACTGCTTACAAGACCCCAATCGGCTGTACGCCTTATCGTCTTGTGTACGGGAAAGCATGCCACCTCCCCATTGAGTTGGAGCACAAGGCTTATTGGGCCTTGAAGTGGGCTAATTTTGATATAAACAAAGCCGGTGACCTGCGCAAGATCCAACTCAATGAGCTGAATGAACTCCGTAATGAGGCTTATGAAAATTCTTTGATCTATAAGGAAAGAACTAAGCTCATTCACGACTCCAAGATCAAAAACCGAGAGTTCCACGTTGGAGACAAAGTCTTACTTTTTAACTCTCGGTTGAAAATCTTCTCGGGAAAGCTCAAATCTCGTTGGTCCGGCCCATTCACCATTGCCTAAATTTTTCCATATGGTACTCTCGAGCTCGCTCAACCTGATGGACCAAATTTTAAGGTGAATGGCCAACGAGTGAAGTTGTACTTTGGTGAGGACACCTCTCAGGAGGTGATTCCATCCCTCACCACGTTCCCCATGAACTAATTTTGGGTCGAGTCAGGCTCGTGACTCGGTTATCAAAAACAAGCGCTACTCGGGAGGCAGCCCGAGTATCTATCCTTTTATGTTTTAATCCCCTAAGTGTAGGGGGACTTCTATACGTGTTTGTCTTTGTGTGGTGTGATTACAGGGATAAGTGCACTCTTGGAATTTTTGAAGAACCGTGCTCCCGTGTTATCCGAAATCCGGTTCTATCTCTCAACTATCGTGATTCAATTTTCTTCATACTCACATTTGAAATTGATCACTTTAGTCGTCTCTTCCTTAACTTGAGTTAACCAACGTGCACAATGTCATAAGTGTAGGGGAGACTTTTCCTACATGCTTAAACATTGAGGACAATGTTTATCTTAAGTGTAGGGGGGACTTCTATCGAAGTTTTAAGTGGACTTTTCCATGAAAATGCCTTCAATTAACCAGAAAATCATATTTTTCAACATTTTTCAAATTTTTTATTAACTTTGGCCATTTAGTCGTAAATTTTAAATTTTTATCGTTGCTTTCATATGTATATATCCCGCAATAAAGTCAAATTTTAATAAAGTGGTGTAGCTAGTTTAGAAGTCTTTGACATATTAGGCCCGTTGCGTTTATTTTGACTCAACCCGAATAGACTTATCCAAGTTTATTCTAGCTAGTATCCTTAACCATGTAGACCTTAATTGGTTTATTAGGCTAAGTGTCCACGAGTCTCATTACTTGAGATTTTAAATTGTGGAGGACGAGAAATGATAGAGTCAATTATAAGTCGGTATTCTTGCGCAAGCTCACTTGGTGTAATTATTTGCCTATTCTCCCATCACTTGCTAATAATTTATCTGCAATAAGTAAGGTCGTACGATTTGAAAAGTCACTTAGCTTCTAGCCCAAGATCGTTTAAAAGTTGCTCGGTAATGATAAGAGTTCATAGCCAAGGCATAACTTATGAAGCGGGCGCGAAGATTGGCGAGTCCGAAAAGGCCCTAACAAGGCATGAGGATTCAATTTTATTGCTGAAGATCCAAAGTGATGTGAAAAGCATTATTCCTAAAATCAATATGAAGGATCAAGACTCACGACGAAAAGCAATCAACTCCCATAAAGATCATGGAGAAGTCTATCCGAAAAGACCCTAACAAGGTATGAGAATAAATAGATCCAAGTCCGAAAAGGAGGCGGATCGTTGTATCTCAAAATCCCAATTAGAGATTGAAGAAATAATCATGAAGTCGTGGTCAACAAAGTTGGAGTACCCCTCAAAAGTCTCCAAGCGAAGAAACTCTATTATGATGAGAAGACCATTATCTCAAGAACGTCTCTCGAAGATATGAAGTATGAAGTACATGCCAAATATCGGCCCGAGAAAGGTCTCAAATCGTGAACCAAGTTATGCCAAGATATGAACTTTTTGATATCCCGAGAAGCAGTTTTAAAAGATTTTGTCCTTTAGCTAACTATTGATCAAATCGTCCTACTTTGCTTTCAGCCCTAATAAACTATCGAAATAAGTCCAAAAATGCATCTTCATGATCATTCTAAGACAAAAATAAAATATAAGAGATACACCTAGGAATAAGGGAGTTTAAGCACTTAATTAAGCCATGTGTGTAAGTGTTTGAATTGCTAACTTATAATAACAATGATCTCGTTTTTAAGCTTAGTTTGGGGAACGTGAAACTTGAGGGTGATAAATCTTCGCAGCCCCAGAGCCCTAATGTAAGTCGTCGATTTCTTTGCAAGTTATTTCCATGTAGCTATTTTCAAGTGAAAATGGTTTTCTATCCCTTTGTTACCTTTAAAGTTTTATTTCTTTAATTTTTGTTTAGTAGAATTTTAAATAAGGCCAAGGTTGATTAATTATGAGAAAAGTGTAAGCTTGCTTTATCACTAAGCATTGCATGAGGGCATGGCAATGGTTAAGTGTAGGGGATTTGATAGGTGTGTAAACACCCATCCTTTTACCACTTAATTCGGGCTAAAACGAGACCAAAACACGTATTTAATATCATTTGTTTGGAATTATGCGTGGTTTTTGTGTTTATTGTGTTTTCAGAGACAACCGGATGAATATTGAAGAAAACATGGGATTGCACGGATTTTACTGAAGAAAAAGGCTCAAGATAAAGTTTATTGTCCAAGAGATGCAAAAGATTTGAAGTCGTTAGGCCTATTCGAAGATTTATCGAAGAAAAGGACCAAGGATGGAAGATTTATATAAGTCGAAGAAACTCAAGTCTATTAAACGAAGAAATTAAAAGACGAGTTGAATTTAATCGACAACAAATCCCGAATCAGAATCGAAAACGGAAACTTTTCTGAAAAGACGAAAAGACAAGAAGAACGGGAGAAAGCCCACTCACCAACCACAAGACAAGGCTATAAATAAGCCCTCCCCTCACACATTTAGACTAGTTTTTTAGTTTTTTTATTCTCCCCCATTTTCTTTCCTCTCTGTTCCGTTTCATCACCATCACCACTAGGGTGATTGGTGATTTTAATCTTTGTTTTCCAAATCTTGTTATTTTAATTCTTGTTTAATCTTGTCAAAACATTAATCATTCAATACAAAGTCCTTGTTTAATCTTTTTATTTTGTTCATCATCATCTTTATCTTCAAGTTCTTAAGTTTTTATTTTTCTTGATTTGATCTTCAAAAGTTGTTTGGATTTGTGTTTTTGTTGATGGGATTAGTAGTTTATGATTAGTAGATGCTTTGTGATTGATTTATTTTAGTTTTTGGTGAAAAACTTGGTGATTTTTGGATCAAAACCGTGTTTCCTTGTTCTTCGTTTAAGTTTCTGTATCTGGGTTCCCAGAAGTTCCGAATCAATGAACAGTAAGTTCCGAATGAGTTGTGTTTTCAAAAGTTCCGAGTCAGTTAAAAGTTCCGAATGAGTTTACCTTTAAAAAGTTCCGAACCAGTTTAAAACTTCCGAACCAAACAAAAGTTCCGAACGAAGCAGAAAGTTCCGAATCGGTTTTTAAGACTTCCGAACCAGTCACTTCCGAACCAGTAAGTTCCGCATCAGTGAACAGTGACTTCCGAATCATTAAGTTCCGAATCAAGGACTTCATTCGGAAGTCCAAAACTTCCGAATCAGCAAGTTCCGGATGAGTACAAAAGTTCCGAATCAGAAACTTCCGAATGAGTTCCCAAACTTCCGGATGAATGGAAGTTCCGAATGAAGCTTAACTTTCGAATGAACAGTAACTTTCGAATCAGTTATCTTTTGGGTATTTTAAAGTTTTACTGTTTCTTTACTGTTTCCTTGATTTAATTTTAATTTTATTTTTAATCTTAATTTCAATTTTAATTCAAGTTTTTATTAATCATCATCTAATTAATTATCTTTGATTTAGATTTTTATTTCCACTTTTTATTAGATTAGAAAACCAAACCCTTTTATTTAGTAACCAAGAACAATCATTCCACTTAAGACCGAGATCAATTCGAGAGGATTCCGAGATAAAATTGAACCTAGCAAAACCGAAATATCAGCCCATTAAGATTTTAAGATATTTAAAATATGGGCCAAAAGCCCATTTGCCTAATTATGAGACGGAAGGGGTTAGTATTTGGGCCAAGCCCATTTGGCTAATAGAACATGGGACGGTTTAACATTCAAAGTAAATATTATTTACTCAGTCAAACATGTTTATCTACCCAGTCAAGTCAACCCTCATTCTCACCAACCGTTTATTTACCCACCCCACCTCACATTCGTTACAAACAATAAAAACCTACCTTCCCTCACCTCTCAAAACACAAACAGCCTGCATCTCTTTTTTACCACTATTCCCCAAAAACCCTAATCAGTAAAATTAAATTGGGGCTTTTATGAAACTCGTGTGATTCATACGTTTTGAAATTAATTCCCCAGGTTTTTCGGAAGCCCATGGTGGAATCATGATGTGGTCCTAAATCTACATGGCCTTTTCCCTTGCTCTGATTGGTAGTTCCAACTCACCATCTCCCACTCCACCAATCTTTGCAATCCACATTAGCCTTCAAGAAGCACAAGAAACACATATTATTGCCACTCTGGCAATCTGAGTGAAAGGGAGTAGTTTACAGCCATTAGATCAAGTGTGAGAAGAAAGAGATGAAGAGAAGATGGAATCAAGGGTTGAGAATCGTTCATCACCAACAAACCCACCCTCGGATTCACCTATAAAACCTCCCCCATAACTTGTAATCATTATTCCAATTTTTTATTATTTACTGTTTTTTAGGAGTAGGATTAATTTTATTTTTTTATGCAAAATTAGTTTTTAGGTAAATTGTATTTTCAATTTTTTTCCAGTATTGTAATGATTTTTATTATTAATGAAATTTCTATTCAGTCCAATCTTGTCTTATTTTATATTTCACTGCAATTATTTCTTTAAACTGTTTTTGTCATTAAAATTATTATTAGTTGATTAATATTTGAATTAATTATTAAAAGTAAAATAAGTTGTTAATAATTTTCCCCCACTGGGAGAATTATAAAAATTGTTCGAATGATATTATGGTTCGGTTAATGGTTAGTTTGGTTCACGGTTATATGGTGTAGACGATTGTTGGTGTCGTTCGATTAAAAGGGGGTTCAGTACCTTCCTCCAGCTCAACGGTTTTCATCATCAGGTTCTTTTTCTCTTTTTAATTTTTATGTTAATTTTTAGATTAATTTTTATATTTGTTTGTTTAAGTTTCGGTTTGTTAGATCTGCTTATTTTCAGTTATCGTTTTGCTATTTAGAATTGCTTATTAGATTTACTGATTCTTGTTTTGCTTATTGTTAGTTTGCTTAGTTTCAGTTTAGTAGGTCTGATTTATCCTTATCTGCTAAATTTTGTTGGCTATTTAGATTTTGTTTAGTTTAGCCTGCTGATTAATTGGGTACATTTTTTACTATTACTGCTTTTGATAAATTTGGTTTTGCTTATTTTAAAATTATAGATTCATTAGCTTATTCTGATTATTTAGGATTATTTGCTTATCTGTTTTGGTTTTGAGTATTAGCTTACTGTTTGTTTTTTATTTTGGTATTAATTGTTTAGTTTGTTTTATTTTGAGGTATTGATTGCATTGCTTATCTTACTTCCGCTTATTTCCTGTTTTAAGTTGTAGTGCTTATTTGGTTTTCTTGCTTTGCTGGTTATAATGTCATTTATCTACATAAAATCTCAGACCCATTTGGTCTTAGTATTCATTATTCTAGTAATAAAAAATAATATTCCAAAAATTTGTCTCCAAAGGGTCTCGAACCCTGGACCTTTCGTTTAACTGCCCAACACCTTTACCATCTCCTCTAACCCTTTATTTGTGTTTTATTACGCTTTACTTAATTAATATAGATTAATTCTTAGCTGTCAGTTTTTAATTATTAGTTTAAATACAAATATTAGTTTAGTTAAATTTTAATAAAAAGTTTTTCTTTGTATTTCCCTTTATAAAGTTTTAAAAAAATATATAAAAAAAATATTTTAATTACTTTTATAAATTTAAATTGTTTTTAAATTGAGTTTTTAAAGTTAGTTTTCAATTAATTTAGTTTTGTTTAAAAATAGTTTTACATAGGTTTCATTAAAAGTTTTAGTTACAAAAATTAATTAGGTTTAAGTTTTATTTAAAACTAGTTTTCAAATTTATTTAAATAGTTTTAAAATAGTTAATTAGTTTTAATCAAGTATTTTAATTATAGATTTTCCTTTAAATTAGATTAAATAGTTTACAATTAAATAGTTTTTAGTCTTAAAATACCAAAAACGTTGTATTCACCAAGAACAATTAATCCACGTTAAGTCCGATATCTATTCGAGTGAGTCGAGGAAACGAACTATAAATTGCAATACATAAAAATCCTTACATTAAAATGGCGCCGTTGCCGGTTCGCTCGTTACGATTGACGATTAGTCGTGAGACGATTTGGATTTTGGGATCCGTTCGATTTTGAACGTTATTTTTCTTGTTAAAAAATCTAAAACATAAAAAATCAAAAAGATAAAAATACAAAAAAATTAAAAAATCATCATAAGCAAACTCTTTCCTAAGATTTGCACCAAAAAAATTTAAAAATACAAAAGTAATACTTTTCCTAAAGTACTACACCAAAAATGCTCCTCTTTATCCTCTATTGTGTTTAATTCTTTTCTCTACCCCTCTTATTTTTAATTCTTCCTGGATTCGTACTGTGTAAGATGTGGGAGACCATGGAATGGTTATCAAACATGTCAATGGTGTACATATGAGCGATGTGACTATCATCTCAACAATACACAACTTGTATTTTGTCCACTTTGCAATTCAGCCAATTCGTACTTCACCACTCCCATATATGAGGATCCGTATCCGCAACATGCACCGGGTTTTTCTCCATACCCGTGTTGCAACTATTGTGGGGGCTCTCACGATACTTCTTATTGTCAACCGATGAATCATGAGCCACATCCGTGCTATAATTCTGGTTTTCAAAATTTTGAACCCCCAAAATACTCCGTCGTTCATCAACCTTCTTTTAAGGAACAACTCACTATTTTGGATGGAATTCTAGAAAGCTTAAAACAACTCAAAGTTAGTTCGCATGACGAAAGCCGACAAGAGCAAGTATCTAATCTTAGTTCTTCTACTCCTCCTCTTGTGCGTTCTTACTATTATGATGATGATGACGATGAGAATTCTATTTCTTGGAATGATCTTGTTGCTCAATGTCCTAGTGCAATTGTAATTCCTTCTCTCGATATCCCAAATGCATCTAAGGATTGTGATACATCGAGTGAGATTAGTGATTTTGGTCTCGACAAATTCTTTGATGAAGTTTGTGATGTGCCGACTTTTGCGGAGCTTACGGACGAGGTCGCTCTTACGGATGACATTTCTCCATGTTATGAGGATTTCACGTTTGAACTTTCCCTTTTCACCCATTTCCACCGGGAGATGAGGGCGATGTCGATTTATTCTCTCCAACTTATGAGAAGTTCACCGACGAACTTTCTCTTTTAGATGAGGTGGAAGATGTTATTCTTCGCGATAAATTATTGAAAGTTCATCTTCTTATTTCTCAAATTGAAGCGTTGAATTCTACTCCTATCAATGAATCTTTACCTCCGTCTTTTACTCCCATTGAGAATAATGACCCATATATGGAATAAATTGACAATTTCTCAATACCTCCGGGTATTGATGATGATGACACGGAGGAGGACATTCTCTTTGATAATTTTATTAATGAAGATATTGTCCCAAGTCCACCTCCCGAGCACCTTTCCTCCCAACCTTTAGAACCTATTACCGAGGATGAGTGCTTTGACCCGGGAGGTGACATTGACTATTCTATACTTGATACCGTTACGGCTTTGCCACTTGGTGCGCATCCATTGTCTTTGGGGGATGACAATTTGTCTCCTTTACCCACCCCACCACCCGTGGATCAAGACTTCACTTACTTTTCTTATCTTGAGAGGACTTTTCTACCCTTCAAGACTTATCCTCTTGCCTCTCATTTATTATGTTCCTCCGGGACCGAGGATAAGATTTTTGATCCCAGTATTACATTAGAGGCTTCCCCATGGACAATTTAATTCGGGGTCGAGTCAGGCTCGTGACTCGGTTAACAAAAACAAGCGCTTCTCGGGAGGCAACCCGATGATCTATTTTCTACAATAAGTATAGGGGGAGCCTAGTAGGTTGTTTGTGTTGTGATGTTGTGCAGGGATGTGTGCTTTAATAATCCACTTTTGGTGTTTTTGACGCGACCCGTGATCCCGTGTTCCCGTGTACCCGGTTTTGTCGATAAGTTTTTGCTATTGTGATTCATACTTGTATATAAATAAGATGAATAAATGTAATCACTTTAGTTGTCTCTTCCTTAGCTCGATTTAAACAACGTACTCAATGTCCTAAGTGTAGGGGAGTTTATTCTCCCACATGCTTACACATTGAGGACAATGTTTATATTAAGTGTAGGGGGACTTCTATCGTATTTTAGTGGGCTTTTCCATGAATTTGATCTCATTTAACCGGAAAATTAAAAAAATTTCAACGTTTTTCAAATTTTTGGTCTATTTTGGCCTAGTAGTATTTTCATTTATTTTCTTTCCTTTTGTCATCGCATCGTATTTATATTTTATATTTCAAGAATAAAGTCAAAAATAAATAAATGAATAAAATGGTTTTAACAAGTTTAGATAGCTTTGATATATTAGGCCCATCGTGAATATTTTGACTCAACCCGAGTTTACTTATCCAAGTTTACTCTAGCTAGTATCCTTAACCATATGGACCTTAATTGGTTTATTAGGCTAAGCATCCACGAGTCTCATTCCTTGAGATTTTAAATTGTGGAGAACGAGAGATGATAGAGTTGATTATAAGTTTAAGGGTTAATTCTTGCTTATACGAGTTTTTGTGGCTCTTTCTTCCCGCTTGTATATTTAATTACTTGATAAATGAGGATTTTTACAGTGTAGATTCGATATCTTAACTCTTAGCCAAATCTTTTATCTCCTTGTAATTAAAGCATGAACACATTGAGGATGCCAGCATTGTGGACTTCCGACTAAGGTGGCTCATAACCACTAAGTAGGAGGTATTCAGACCATGGGACCGCGGAATTTGGCCTACTATATATATCATAAATAAAGAAAGAATAATATTAAAACATGACCTCAAGGAGCCTTAGGGTGTGGGGCATGTAGCACGAACCTTGTCATTAGAGCCTTAGGGTGTATGGCATGGTAAGTGTTGAATAAAATTGATCAAAAATTAATTCCCTTGTTTATCGTTCAAGGAGCCTTAGGGTGTGGACAATAGATGAGGAGCATTTTTACATCTTAAAGACCCTAAGGGTATATGATGTGAACTTGCTAAACTCCACATAAAGTCAACATAACTCTGGAGGAATAATTAATAAGTAGTACTATTGGCCAAATTTTGGATCCGAGAATTTATTCCCCAAATCTTGTTAAATCATCCTTGATGTGGGCTTACTTTAGTGACAACGTTTTTGAGGACGAGGTTAGGTTTTGAGTGTCGGGTTTGCACCGTTTTGCCTTCATTTTTGGACTAATAATTATCAGATAAGTCAAATGAGCCTACGGGTGAATGACAATCCATAAAATCTAGAGATACAATGTAAGAATTGGAGAAAGAGTATTACACAATTGTCTTATATAAGTGGTCTTAACTTGAAAACTTATGGTAAACAATGATCTTGTTTTTAAGCTTGGTATGGGGAACACGAAACTTGAGGGTGATTAATATTCATGACACCAATGCCCTAATCTAAGTCTTAGATTTCTTTACGAGTTTCCTCCATCAAATAATTTCAAGTTAATAAATTGTTATAACTTTTGTTTCCTTTAAAGTTTCATCGTAGTAATAATAGTATATCTTAATAAAGGCCAAGATGGGTTAATTATGAGAAAAATATAACTTTATGCTTTAAAATTATGCATTGCATGGGGTCATTGCAATGGTCAAGTGTAGGGGATTTAATAAGTGTGTAAACACTTATCCTTTTTCCACTAAAATCAAGGAAAAACAAGACCTAATCATGTGATTAATATCGTAAAAGTCGGAATTACGCGTGGTTTTGTGTTTTTGTGTGAAATAGGTACAAAAGATCAAAAGGAAAGAAAACAAGGGATTTCACGGTCAAATATTGAAGAAAAGTCCAAGAAAGAGACAAAGTCAAAGTTAAAAAGCCAAAGTGTACCGAAGATCACGTAAACCGACAAAATCGACACGGGTTTGAAGGAAAGCCTAAATCGAGCTCGTTTTTAGTGGATTTAATCTCATTGGAGTAAATTGGGCCAAGTGGGTCCGACATTCGGGTATTGGGCCCAAAGGCCCATTAAGATTTTAAAATATTTAAAATATGGGCCAAAAGCCCATTTGCCAAATTATGAGACGGAAGGGGTTAGTATTTGGGCCAAGCCCATTTGGCTAATAAAACATGGGACGGTTTAACATTCAAAGTAAATATTATTTACTCAGTCAAACATGTTTATCTACCCAGTCAAGTCAACCCTCATTCTCACCAACCGTTTATTTACCCACCCCACCTCACATTCGTTACAAACAATAAAAACCTACCTTCCCTCACCTCTCAAAACACACACGCAGCCTTCATCTCTTTTTTACCACTATTCCTCAAAAACCCTAATCAATAAAATTAAATTGGGGCTCTTATGAAACTTGTGTGATTCACACGTTTTGAAATTAATTCCCTAGGTTTTTCGGAAGCCCATGGTGGAATCATGATGTGGTCCTAAATCTACATGGCCTTTTCCCTTGCTCTGATTGGTTGTGCCAACTCACCATCTCCCACTCCACCAATCTTTGCAATCCACATCAGCCTTCAAGAAGCACAAGAAACACATATTATTGCCACTCTGGCAATCCGAGTGAAAGGGAGTAATTTACAGCCATTAGATCAAGTGTGAGAAGAAAGAGATGAAGAGAAGATGGAATCAAGGGTTGAGAATTGTTCATCACCAACAAACCCACCCTCGGGTTCACCTATAAAACCTCCCCCACAACTTGTAATCATTATTCCAGTTTTTCATTATTTACTGTTTTTAAGGAGTAGGATTAATTTTATTTTTTTATGCAAAATTAGTTTTTTAGGTAAATTATATTCTCAAAAATTTTCCAGTATTGTAATGATTTTTATTATTAATGAAATTTCTATTCAGTCCAATCTTGTCTTATTTTATATTTCACTGCAATTATTTTCTTAATCTATTTTTGTCATTAAAATTATTATTAGTTGATTAATATTTGAATTAATTATTAAAAGTAAAATAAGTGGTTAATAATTTTCCCCTACTGGGAGAATTGTAAAAACTGTTCGAATGATATTATGGTTCGGTTAATGGTTAGTTTGGTTCACGGTTATATGGTGTAGACGATTGTTGGTGTCGTTCGATTAAAAGGGGGTTCAGCACCTTCCTTCGGCTCAACGGTTTTCATCATCATGTTCTTTTTCTCTTTTTAATTTTTATGTTAATTTTTAGATTAATTTTTATATTTGTTTGTTTAAGTTTCGGTTTGTTACATCTGCTTATTTTCAGTTATAGTTTTGCTATTTAGAATTTCTTATTGGATTTACTGATTCTTGTTTTGCTTATTGTTAGTTTGCTTAGTTTCAGTTTAGTAGGTCTGATTTATCCTTATCTGCTAAATTTTGTTGGCTATTTAGATTTTGTTTAGTTTAGCCTGCTAATTAATTGGGTACATTTTTTACTATTACCGCTTTTGATAAATTTGGTTTTGCTTATTTTAAAATTATAGATTCTTTAGCTTATTCTGATTATTTAGGATTATTTGCTTATCTGTTTTAGTTTTGAGTATTAGCTTACTATTTGTTCTTTTATTTTGGTATTAATTGTTTAGTTTATTATATTTTGAGGTATTGATTGCATTGCTTATCTTACTTCTGCTTATTTCCTGTTTTAAGCTGTAGTGCTTATTTGGTTTTCTTGCTTTGCTGGTTATAATGTCATTTATCTGCATAAAATCTCAGACCCATTTGGTCTGAGTATTCATTATTCCAGTAATAAAAAATAATATTCCAAAAATTTGTCTCCAAAGGGTCTCGAACCCTGGACCTTTCGTTTAACTACCCAACACCTTTACCATCTCCCCTAACCCTTTATTTGTGTTTTATTACGCTTTACTTAATTAATATAGTTTAATTCTTAACTGTCAGTTAAATACAAATATTAGTTTAGTTAAATATTAATAAAAAGTTTTTATTTGTATTTCCTTTTATAAAGTTTTAAAAAATATATATATAAAAATAAAAATATTTTAATTACTTTTATAAATTTAAATTGTTTTTAAATTGAGTTTTTAAAATTAGTTTTCAATTAATTTAGTTTTGTTTAAAAATAGTTTTACATAGATTTCATTAAAAGTTTTAGTTACAAAAATTAATTAGGTTTAAGTTTTATTTTAAATTTGTTTTCAAATTTATTTAAATATTTTTAAAATAGTTAATTTGTTTTAGTCAAGTATTTTAATTATAGATTTTCCTTTAAATTAGATTAAATAGTTTTTAATTAAATAGTTTTTAGTCTTAAAATACCAAAAACGTTGTATTCACCAAGAACAATTAATCCACGTTAAGTCTGATATCAATTCGAGTGAGTCGAGGAAACGAACTTTTATTTGTGCAAAATATTTACATTACACTACCTTGGTTGCTTTGACCGCTTGACTGTCTCCTGGACTGGTCGTTCGATCGATAGCTGTTTCCTTTTGAAGGGTAGGTCGCGGCTACCGCGGTTTCTCCCTCTATGAAGTTCCTGACCCTTTCCATAAGGTCGTCATACTTCTCTGGTCTCTTGTCATTGAGACGTCTGAATTAATTCCCTGTCTGTTATGGCGTGCATAAAATCGGAAATTTTTAGAAGTTCCGGCATTGTCTTTGTGCGTGTGCACTCGTCATTGAAGTGTTCGGTGAAGGCCTCTATAGATTCCCCAGGCCGTTGCTTGATGGTTGCCAATGAGACCGGGTCCCTATTATACTTCTTTCGCTGAGTATAATTATTCTTGAACGCAGTACGCAGTTCCGTGAAGCTATCAATGCTTCGAGGAGGAAGTCCCTCAAACCAATCACGAGCATTGCCGATCAAGGTTGAATTGAACATTTGGCACCATATAGGCATGGGCCATCGTTCAATTTTCGCCTACGTGTAAAATATCTTTAGGTGATCATCCGGATCACCAGTCCCATCATAAGTCTTGACGCACGCCGGCATGCGATGCTTTGTGTCCTCGGAGTAATTCCGTATGCGGAGGGTAAAAGGATCTTCCCTGGGATCAGCCCATGGATGGGTGAGATTAGGGTCACACCATGGGCGGGAAAGATCTTCTGCTTTTGCCTCGCGATAATAGGGGCCACGGTAGTACTCTTCATTGTCTGGTGGCGGTGGAGGAGTACGCCTGGGTCGGCGACGTTTGGGTGGATGGTCATCTGAATCCTCTCCTGATGGACCGGGAGAAGGGGGCGGTGCCCCATTCTTTGGCTGAGGATCGCTCTTGTGAGATCTGGTCGTTCGGGTGAATCGCCAGACCTCTCTCCCTCCTCATGGGATTGTAATAGTTCCTGCATGATACGATCCCCTATGCGTTCGAACACATTCCTAGGTTGGGGAGTTTCCTCAAAGAGATTCTGCTCCTGGGGTCGTGTCCTTCGCTTCCTTTGGGTTTGAGGAGAGGTGCCTGGTCCGGCACTGTCAAAGTTAAGCCTAGATTGGAGGTCCCTCCCTAGGTTCAACCTGGATACGATTCCTGGGACGATCCTCTAGAAGTTCTGCGTGAGGACTCGAGTGAGATCTTCCTCACTAAGTGGTTCGACCTCCACTTCTTCCTCAGTCGATGATCTGCGCGGCTCCTTGTTAGGGGGGTTGGGCGCACTCCTTGGATCAGGGTTATCCAAGATCGAGGTAGGTGGTGGGGTGACAGCGAACGTGCTTGTCATACCCATGGACTGAAGACCACTTCGGTTATTCGGTCCGCCTGTTTGGTTACTAGGGGATCGGTTGGGAATGAGTATCCCGTCCCTTGGGACTTCCGGTTCGCAGGATTTGTGTTCCTGGGGTTTCCTTGGGGATGTCCTTTCGTCATTGAGAGATCGAGATGAGATTTGCTCTAGCTTAGTGTATTGGTCCCACGGATGGCGCCAACTTGTTGATACAAAAGTTGGGTGATCCTTGCTAGACCCGAATTAGGCTTAATTCGGGTTGGCTGGACTCCGGCACCTACACCAAGTGAATTGTTTGGTTGGGATCATGCACACTAAAACAACACGCGTTAGGCTTACCGTGGGAATGTACCCACGATTAGACTCCAGCGTGAGAGTAACTAATCGGTTAGGGTTATGAGAATCGGATGAGATATGAGCGTGTAGAATGTAATACCTTTGTGGAACCCTTAGGGGTTCCTTATATAGGCAGTGAAACCCTAATGGGCTGTCACTGATGCATCGGCCCCAAGGAAAAGATAAGTACCAGAATTAGATTGATTGTTATCTTCTAATTATGGTGAGTGATCCTCTTCTTTGGGGTAAATCCTAATCATAGTAAGAGTGTGATTTTGTCTAACCCTGTACCGGCCATGCCGGGCCGTGGGCCGCACACGTGTGTACGGCTACTGTTCATCTAAGCCCATAAGCTTAAATGACATGAACCCTACACATCAGTAATGGGTCGGATGCGGGTAGTACCCGTGGGCCGGGTTTATGACCCGACTAGGGACTATACGTCATCACTAACTATCCAAAAGTTACTCAATGAGGATCCCATTCTTTCACCTACTCCACAAGAAGTGACCAATGATGATCCATCCTTAGTGAAACCTTCCATTGAGAGTCCACCTTCCCTAGAAATTAAGGATCTTCCATCACACCTTGAATATGCCTTCTTAGAGGGAAAGGACCAACTACCCTTTATCATAGCTGAAGACTTGAAAGATGATAAGAAGGAAAAACTCATAGAGGTTTTTAATAAACATAAGAAATCTATGACTTGAAAAATATCCGACATAAGGGGAATTGATCCAAATTTTTGTACACACAAAATCCTTATGGAGGATGATTACAAACCCGCCATTCAAAACCGAAGAAGGGTTAACCCAAAAATCCATGAAGTCATCAAAAAGGAATTTATTAAACTCCTTGATGCGGGTATGATTTACCCTATTTCAGACTCTCCATGGGTTAGCCCGGTGCATTGTATGCCTATGAAGGGTAGAATCACCGTTGTGCCTAATGAGAACAATAAGCTAATCCCCACTAGACTTGTCACGGGTTAGAGAGTTTGTATTGACTATAGGAAGCTTAATGATGCCACTAGGAAATATCATTTCCCATTACCTTTCATGGACCAAATTCTTGAACGCTTAGCGGGAAATGAGTACTATTGCTTTCTAGATGGATTCTCGGGTTATTTCCAAATACCCATTGATCCAAAAGGATCAAGAAAAGACCACATTCACTTGTCCCTATGGCACATTTGCTCATAAGAGAATGCCTTTTGGCTTGTGCAATGCCCCGGGGACATTTCAAAGGTGTATGATGGCAATCTTTCATGACATGATTGAGCACACTATGGAAGTTTTCATGGATGATTTCTCAGTCTTTGGAGATTCATTCACTTCTTGTCTCTCCCATTTAGAACATATGCAAAAGAGGTGTGAAGAAACACGTCTTGTTCTTAATTGGGTGAAGTGCCATTTCATGGTCAAAGAAGGAATAGTTTTGGGACATAAGATATCCAACAAAGGTTTAGAAGTGGATCGAGCTAAAATAGATGTTATTGCCAAACTTCCCCCACCTACCACGGTGAAAGGACTTAGGAGCTTTTTGGGTCATGCGGGTTTCAATAGACGTTTTATACAAGATTTTTCTAAGATAGCAAGACCCATGACCCACCTCTTCGAAAAAGAGGCTCCTTTCATATTCACACAAGAGTGTTTAGACTCTTTTAAGATTCTTAAGGAAAAGTTGACTAAGGCTCCCGTTTTGGTATCACCAAATTGGGATTTGCCTTTTGAACTCATGTGTGATGCTAGTGATTATGCCGTGGGGGCCGTTTTGGGACAAAGAGTTAATAAGCATTTCCAACATATACACTATGCGAGTAAGACAATGACGGGTGCTCAACTTCATTATACCACTACGGAAAAAGAGTTGCTTGCTATTGTTTATGCTTTTGAGAAATTTAGACCCTATCTTGTGCTTTCTAAGACCATAGTGTATATGGATCATTCTGCTCTCAAGTACCTCATGAAAAAGCAAGATGCTAAGCCTAGGCTTTTGAGATAGGTTTTGGTGTTACAAGAGTTTTCTATAGAGATCCGTGATAAAAAAAAGGAGCCGAGAATTTAGCGGCGGATCACTTGAGTAGACTTGAGCATCCTTTTCAAGGAGAATTACCTCATAAGGAAATCAATGAATGCTTTCCACTTGAGGAGCTCATGTCTATCTCTTCACAAGAGTATTTCACCCCTTGGTTTGTGAATATTGCAAACTATCTTGTGGTGGATGTGCTTATTAAGGGTTTAACTTCCCAAGAAAAGAAAAAGTTTCTCAAGGAAGCAAAATTCTACTTTTGGGATTACTCTTACCTCTTTAAGAAATGTGCAGACTAAATCATAAGACTTTGTGTAGATAGGCACGAAGCATTTAAAATCTTAGAAGCTTGTCATAAAGGACTTACAGGGGGCCATTTTGGGCCCAACTACACGGCCAAGAAAGTCTTTGATTCCGGTTACTATTGACCTTCGATTTACAAAGATGCCCAAGAGATGGTGAAATTTTGTGATGTTTGTCAAAGAGAAGGAAAAATTAATCAAAGAGATGAGATGCCACAAAATTTCATACAAGAGTGTGAGATTTTTGATGTATGGGGTATAGATTTCATGGGAACTTTCCATCATCAAAGGGCAATAAGTACATACTCGTATCTATGGACTATGTTTTAAAGTAGGTGGAGGCTAAAGCCTTGCCTACTAATGATGCTAGAGTTGTAGTCAAGTTCTTGAAGCAATTATTTGCTAGATTTGGTGTACCTCGGGCTATTATAAGTGATCGTGGGACTCATTTTTGTAATGATCAATTTACAAGAGTCATGAAGAAGTATGGTGTTAACCATATACTTTCTACCGCGTATCACCCTCAAACCAATGGGCAAACCAAGGTCACAAATCGTGGTTTAAAGAGGATTTAGAGAGAACGGTGGGAGAGCATCGAGCTTCTTGGTCGGATAAGCTGAATGATGCTTTGTGGGCTCACACCAATTGGTTGTACTCCATATAGGTTTGTCTATGGAAAAGCATGCCACCTCTTTATGAGACTGCTTTTATACATAGTCTCATCGTCCAAAATGGGCTTAAAATGCATTAAATATCATGAAAAATGCCTAATATATGCTTGTGTTTGTTACATGTGTATTTTAGTTACGGATATTGAGAAAATGACAAAAGATCACAAGAAACAAGCAAAAATGAACACGGGAAACGAAACCGCACAATGAACCAAGCCCTAATGGTGATTTTCCAAGAATAACCCTTGAAGAATTGAAGATTATACAAGAAGGGTCCTCCAATTTTGAAGAATTGACACTTTAAACCCTTGTTTATTCATAATTACAAGATTGGTCCTTAAAGTTTGTCAAATTTACAAAAAGGACCCTCCACTTTGAAGAGTTGGCAAGAATGGCCCCTCAAATTTGAATACTTGTCATTATTAGTCCTCTAAGAAGTCAACAATACAAATCCACACCTTGAAGAATGAAGAAAATGCCAAAACACCCCCTTCAAATATCATGAATTTATAAGAAATGCCCTTGAAAATACTTTTGGAAACTATTTGGGGCAAAAGTGTGAAAACTGAAAGTTTAGTTACAAAGGAAATCAGTTTTCTTGCTATTAAAAACAAAGTGAAAGAAAGAAGAAAGAAAGGGGGTTTGTTTTGCCAAGACATGAAAGTTACCTAGGCCACTCAGCAGCTGCAAAGTGTCCCACTCACCCTCACAACCAATCAAAACTCACCCTTTGGCCACGTCAAATCCCACTCATACCAGATTTTAACTAATCTTTATTAGTTAATAAAATTGGCGCTTAACAACTTTTTTAAACATAATCTGGATTAAACCGTGCACTATTCATCCAAGAACACAAATTGGGATTTCTTGATTAAGCCAAAATTAAACCCCCATATTGTCCAGATTTAAGATTAAGCTATCCCTGATCATAACCCGACCCTCACTTTGGATGCCACGTCACCCACAAGTTCACATGTTTACTATCATGCACACGTTTTTGAGAACAAGCCAAAAGGTGACAGCCATCCAACGAATTGCATCTAGCTTTGTTCCTAAGCTTCACCGTGAGCCCTTGATCAAATTCCAACCCTTACAACTCACACAAACTGCCAAGATAACTTCACATGTTATGAAGATTTTCAAACTTCATCAAGGGCAATTCAGGGACTTCACAACATTAGGGTTTTCGTTTTTATGCTTTCTAGTTCATCTTTGTAGCCTATATAAGGCATAGGACCTGCTACATTTTTTCTTTGCTCTTGGTTTTTCCTTTATCACAAATCTGTAAAGCCTTGTTCATTTTAATGAAAACTGTTTGATATTGCTGATGAAATCCAAGTGCCAACTTAATTCCTTGCTTATTGCTGTTATATGTTTGTGTTGTTGAATCTTAAAACCTGTTTTTAAACCTTGTGCAAGAAATTGCCAAGTTTTCTAAAAACTTGATATTTTGCTAAGTCTTTGGTACATCCTTGGAATTTTTTGATTACAAGTGATCTAAATAACCTGATAAGAAGATTATCAAGGTATTGGGAGCTTGTGGTTTGGGGATAATCAAGGAGTGGGTACAAAGGTTGCATTAATCAAGATTTTTCATTTTTCTGTTTTGATATAAACTGCTACTCACCTTGTTGTTTTTAGCAGCTTTATTTGTGGAAGCTTGTACCTTGTTTTGCTAGGCACATAAGCTCAAAAATTCGTGAGTGTGGATGTACATTCATGAGGTTTGAGTCCTTTTCCCAAAAATATGATAAAATACTTGATTTTTGTGAATTTGTGTTCTGCTATTGTAAGTGTTGTTATTTTGGCTTAAATTTGCTTGATACTGCATAATATTGACGTTATTGTGTTATATTGGGCTTGGGTAACGTTGAATCACACATTTACTTTGTTAATCTTGGATTTAAAAAGTGAAAGGGGTGTTTGGGTTAACCTGTTTAAGCTTGCAAATTGAATTTTTAGTTATTCTGAAGTGTTGTTTATTGCTTGTATCTGATAATACTTGGTTGTGTGCTATTGACTGCAAGTTTTTGGCTTTTGAACATCAAAAACTTGATTGTGCTATAACTTATTGGTTTTTGCCTGTTTTAACCTAAGATCTTGGTAACACATAGATTGTATGCATGCTTAGGGGTAACAAGTGATTAAACAAAGTTATTATAACCTGTTAAGAAGATTTGAGGGTTTGAAATTGGATTTGTGGTCAAGTATATCAGCAAAGTGTATAATCTACTTGTTCTTGTTCATCAATAACTCTCTTTGGCTTGAATCTTTGTCTAAACCTTAAATCATTGCATGAAACCTGTTTATTTATGTTCATTTGAATTAATATAAGCTGTTGTGTGCATTTGGTTCAATTTGGTTGGCTTATTCTTGCTAAAACTGCTTATTAAGTTCATAACTACTTGTGTTCATGTCTGGTGCATATCTAGTGATCTTTTGATTAAAATGTACTAATTGGCTTGGTGAAATTGTGATTTTATTGTTGTTATTGACTCCTTGTGATCCACTGATTACAAGGGTGTCTTTGCTTAACTTGAATCCAACAAAAATTCACATAAGACAAAAGGTTAAAGAAGTCAAGCAGTGTAAACTTTTCCCACTGTTGGACACCCAAAACTAGCCACTGCTAGTGTTAATTATCAAACAGCTTATTCATAAGCCATTTTGGCTTATCCAGACTTGCAACAACTTATTTTTTGTGATCAATCTTCCTTATTTGACCCATTGAACTAATCTAGAGCTTTTTAGGGTTTGACTTTTAGGTTTGACTAGAAAACCAAACAGTTTGACTTTTTCATAAGTGATTATTTGCTTATTCCAGCTTATTCAGTGTGCTTATTGGAAATCTTTTTGATTATTTTGCTTAATTAAGTCATTTAAATCATTTTGCAACTTGAATCAGCACTTGAGGTAGCCTAGAACTCAAAAACGACTATTTTGTCGTTTTTTGTAGAAAGCTTTGGCTTATTTCACGCTTATTTCTTGGGCTTTTTCAAAATTTCTTTTCACATATCTCTTTGGTAACTCAAATGAAGCTTGTGTGTCAAATTAGAGCTTATGGCATTAGCTTATAGCTTAATGGGCCAAAAAGCCCATTAAGAATAAGCTGTTGACTATTAAGCTGTAATAAGCACATTTTCAGCTTTTGGGCCTTCAGAGTTTTGTGCTTAAAATCAAATTTTGAGTCAAGTAGGTGATTTTGGGCTTATTTGGTAGACTTTTTCTTATTGGGCCAAAATCAAGCCCATTAAGGGACTGTTTTGTTATTTAGTCCATTTTAAGGCCCAATAGGGGTATTTTGGTAATTTCAAGTTCATTTCTGTGTTTATTAGTTTAAAATAAACTAGTTTACAACTTTTTAGAGTTTTTTATAAATTTTGGATTTTTAATATTATTTTATTATTATTTTATTATTAAAAATTAAAATTTTGATTTTACAAGTTTTTCATTTTTCCTAGTTCAAATACATTAAGTTAGGACTTTTAAAATTTTTAGATAATTTTTAGTGTCATTAGATTAATTTTTAGAATTATTTTAAGTTTTTAGAGTTTTTAATCATTTTTAAATAGTTTTAATTAGTTTTAAAATTTTCAAAAATAGTTTCTAATTTAGTTAAGTCATTAGAGGTTTACAAAGTGAAAAATATTATATTGTGATTTTTGTTAATTAAACTGATTTTTTGGGATTTAATTTGTATTAAAAAATTAATATTTAATTAAATAAAAGGTTTCAGTGATTTTTGATTTTTTGTAAACTCTAATTACATTTTTTAGGATTTATTGCAATTTTCTAAGAATTTTTTAGGTTAATTTTTAAATTTTGTCACTTTTTACGGTTTTACGTGCACGACTTATCGTCTTAGTTTAATTCATAATCGTAATCGTCATCCTTTTTCTTTTTCTTTTCTCATAAATTATAATCATAAGGTTAATCATTTCTTTACACAACACACTAGCCTCCTTGAGAACGATCCCCACTTTGGGTCATTTACTTATGGTTTTCCTAAATCACTCGTTTAATACTTGCCCTAATTACGTTCTTTTTCCTAAAAGACGTAAAATACAATTATCATTTTGCCGCCGCTGCCGAGGAGGCGTGTTGTGTTTTGTTTTGAACAATTGTTGTTTTTATATTAGCCATAATATCTATTTGTATTAGTAGCACTCTACTAATACGTATTATCGGTTTTTGTTTTTTGTGTGAATATTACTATATTGTATACGTAGAACAATAAATTCACAAGTACTCCAAAAGTGTTGAAAACACAACCTTGATTCGGGATTTCATCACTCAATCATTATTATCGAATCTCAAACAAAGAAAAAAGGTAAAATAGATAATATTTTCGTGAAGCTTAATTTTGACAAACACAAACTATAAGGTGGGTATAAGGCGGGGATTATAAAATATACCCTAAGGAAAAAGGCTCTTAAGTGCTTCGCGCCGCCTCGTTTCCCCGCTTGCTTGTCCGTGTTTAGATAAAAAGGGCTAATCGAGGGTTTGCCAACCAAAGTATTATCTAAGTATCATATATATTTTCTTGGTTTCACTTGATTAAACCCTCTTGAACGTTTTGGTGTTCCACCAACGTTCTAAAGTCATCGAAGGCGTTCACTTCACGTGATCGTTTTCGTTCCTTGAGGCTTCTTTAATCAAGAGATTTGATTTGAGGAGAGATTTGTAGATTTTTGTCTACTTAATACATTCAAAAAATCCAAAAAAAAAGTAAAAATAATCAAAAACCACAAAAAAAACTGGAAAATTTTAAAACATAAAAAAGAATCTTCTTTGCTCATCCCCACGTTGTACGTGACGTTTATGCTTACTCGTAATCAAGCAAGACGTGCACGTAAACAAAAAAACCGAAAGGAGACCACACCTAACCTTTCTAGTGAGGAGTCTCCTATTGACGAACCAATCGTAGAAGAAGAACCAACCATGGCAAATCGAACTATGATGGAATTACTTCAAGCACCCACCGAGGGTTATGTAGAGGCTATTGTGATTCCCGCCATCCTTGCGGAGAATTTTGAAGTGAAAACGGGTTTGTTGTCGATGATCCAAAACAACAAATTCCGTGGTGATGAAAAGGATAACCCGCACAACCATATCCGCCAATTCAATCGTCTTACCGCCACTTGCAGGTTTAAGGACGTTGCTAATGACTCGATTAAGATGATGCTTTTTCCGTATTCCTTAGCGGGACCCACTAAAATTTGGTTAGAGAAAGAGCCACCCAATTCTATGTTGACGTGGAAGGATCTCGTTTCAAAGTTTGTGAACCAATTTTTTCCGCCCTCTAAGACTACGCATTTGAAAAACGAGATTTCAAAATTTTCACAAGAATTTAATGAGAGTTTTTCTACGGCTTGGAATCGGTTTAAGGAAATGTTACATGAGTGTCCTCATCACGGCTTTTTCGACTTGCATCAAATTAACACGTTTTACAATGGATTGAATGATCAGGAGAGAGATTATCTTAATGCCGCCGTGGGTGGTAATTTTTTGTGTAAAACGGTTGAGGAAGCGTTGTTGATTATTGAGAATAGGTCTAAAGTCTATAGTCCTCGCAACACATCGAGTGTTCGTAAGGCTTCGTCTTCGGCTTCACCTTCATTGTCCAATACCATCGATGCTTGCCAAATTGAGGCGAACTTGGAAAACAAAATCTTTGATAAGCTTAAGGGTCTTTTAATTGAATTCAAAGTTGGTGAACAAAGTGCTCCTGCTACGGCTAAAGCGGTTGAGGTTTCATGCATGTATTGTGGTGGAGGTCATGATTTCTCCGAGTGCATTACCAACGGTGATAACACTTCGAGTGCCTACGCGGAAACGAGAACTTACAACCAAAACGGTCAAGTTACCCACTCTAATCAAATAACTCCACCGGATTTTGCTCCCAATCAAAATGCTAACAACAACTATCGAAACAATCAAGTTGGTTTCAAAAACATTTACAAAGGGAACAACTATGGGAATCAAGGGGCTAACAACAATCAAGTTTCAAACAAAAATCAAAACAATGATTTTCAAAACAACAACAAAAGTTTGCAAACTTTGAAAGATCTTCCAAATGAATTTGTTGAATACGCTAATGGAAATGATGCTAGGTTTGATAATATTCAAGAGAAATCATTAGCCTAAGATCTGAGTTTAAGAATGACTTGAAAAAGGAGTTGAAAAATGAGTTAGCAAATGAGCTTAAGATCCATACAAACAAAATGGAAGGAAATGTAACTAGTGTTGGGCCAATGAAAGTTCTAACTATGGCCCAGTCTAGATTTGTTTAATTAGAATAAGTGTTACTGATCGCTGAGAGGACCAGCGACAGAGACCAGACCAGTGGAAGGCAAAGCCTCAGCTGGCACACCAGGAACATTCAAGTCAAAGACAACGTCAGAGAAGTCGAAGACAATCTGAAGTCATACTCACCAGCGATTATGGATAGCTGGGATGTAGAAGGAATGTGCTGGTGTTCAAGGATCTCTGAGTTGACAATACTCAGAGATCACTTAAGAACCCTAGAAGTCTGGGACAAGAAAAGCTTGTCCAATCCTTTATAGTTTAGGCGGGAGAATCTACCAAGTGTTTTGAGCGGGACAAAACAAGAGATTCAAGATAAAGCCTAGTACGACCTAGTGGGACAAAAGGTGAATAGTTCGCAGAACTGTTCACCTAAAGTTGTTTAAAGGTATGTCTCGATTTGGACATGCATTTAATACGTTGTAGTCTTCCATTCAGAAGGTGACACGTATCAACTACTCCCACTAAGGAAGCAACCTCGTCCACTATAAATAGAAGTGAGAAAGAATTAAACCAACCCTTGTGCTTGGATAATTTATCTAAGTTCTTTCTCACCTTGGAACAGCTGAGCCCTCAGCTGTCTACCAGCGTCTCATTGGTTCCCTTGTAAACTTGAGTCTTGAATCTAGTTTACTTGTTCTAGGGTTCATTTCTTGTTGTCATTCAACGAGTGTATTCATAGCACTTTGTAATACTTTGTTTATAACAGTTAATAAAGCATTACGCGTTTGAAAAGTATTTCATTGTGTTTTTTGTGGTTATAAGAGTTATAGTTATCAACAATTGTCATATTAAGGGACTTTCAATTGGTATCAGAGCGGTTTGATTTATAAAACTTTTCATAAACTGTTCTTGTTTTTAAAATCAAGATCTTAATATGGCTGATACTATACCTCCTCCACCCTTTGATCAAACCAGTCTAGGTACCACTTCAACCACCGCACCGGCCACCACATCTACTACCATGCCTACATCAGTTGTAAGCACAGGTAATAATGATGATGACCTTCCCCAACTACTTGATGTTCGAGGGAGGTCACATGTGTCCAATGTTCCAGCATTCGATGAAGAGGATTTTTCAAGTTGGAAAAGTGAATTTCTTATATATTTAGATGGCTTAGAACCCTTCTTGATAGAAATCTTAGAAAATGGTCCCTATGTACCACTGACCGTTTCCTCTACCCCTGAGAGACCCATTAAGAAGCCTGTTAAGCAATGGTCTCCAGCGGATAGACGTCTGTCTAACCAGGACAAGAGACTCAAAAGTATCATAGTCTCTTGCCTACCCAAGAACATTATGAAGTCCATCATTAAATGCAACTCTGCTAAGGAGATGTGGACTGAGTTAGTTCTAGGGTATGAAGGTCCAGAGGAAACAAAAGAAACGAAAATCCGAGCCCTTAGACTTAAGTTAATGCTTTTAAAGCTTTGGAAACAGAAACTGTTGCACAAACTTATACTAGGCTTAAGATTTTGTTGAATGATTTGGGAAACAATGGAGTTGTTCTACCTAAGGCTGAGGTTAATGCTACATTTGTCAATAGTTTACCTAGAAAATGGCTTAGCCTAAATCAGACCTTAAAAGAAAACAATGCTATAAAAAATGATACTTTAGCCCAACTGTTTGGTAGATATAACTATGAAGAAGGGCTAATTGACTCCATTTACAAATCAGAGACTGTCAGGTTTACCACCAATATCACTGGTTTAAACGCTCTTGTTGCTAACCATTCCTTTAAGGACAGCGAATCTGACATAGAAGAGGACACCAGAAGTAGTCAAGAATTTCTTGATGAATTACATGTTGAGTTCCATGACAGAGCTCTTCTGGCTGACCAAAAGAGGTACTACAAGAGATCTGGTAGAGTTGGAGCTGCAAAGGTTGATAAATCCAAGGTGTCATGCTACACTTGTGGAAAGACTGGTCACTTTCAGAAGGATTGTTGGTCAAACAAAACCTCCTCTCCAAGCTTCCCTTCATCCAGCAACAACAGCAGCAAGAAGAAGTTTTCCACCTCACCTTTCAAGCAAACCTCTCACTCTGACTCAGAGGGGAAGAAGGACTACAAAGTTAAATACAAAGCCTTGAAAGCTGAGCTGTTAAAACTCAACCAGAAAGCTGATGATGCAGCCAAGAAAAAAGATGGTAAGAAGACTGAAAAAGGTCTGATTGCTGCCTCATTCGACTGGGATGATGAACCCCTCACATCTAAGGATGAAGGTACCACTACCGTTAGAGCCTTTATGGCTGTCGCTGATGAAGAACCCGCTGTGGGTAAAAGTGAAGCAAGATCTGGTCAATGGGTGGACATCACCATGAAAAAGGTACAAAGAATGTTAGCTATGGCTGAAGGTCCTGATAGAGACCATGTCAGTGACTATACCTTGGTTGACCTCCACTTTGTGGAAGAGCAAAGAAAAAACCTGTTAAACAAATTTCATAGTCTTAAAACAGAGTTAAATCTCTGCCATTCTGAATTAACAAATCTTAAACCATTTGTGAATCTTGCTAATCAACTTCAAAATGAAGTAAGCAAATTATCCATTGAAAATGAGTCTTTATCTGATGAAAACTCAGAACTTAGAAAAACCATTGAAAAATGGAATTTGGCTCAATCCACAGTGGAAGAAATAGTCACTGAATCCATACCTGGTGATGTGGTTCAGGCTATTGGGGGAAAGGGTAGATACAAAAACCATATACCTGTTCCCAATGTTAAATTTTTCCCTTCAGATGTTTCTTCTCCATCTTCCACCTCTGTGGATGAGAAAATCTCTGACAAGAAATCAGAGGTACCAGCCCCACCAAGACTTGTTGGTGCTAACCCATCTGATTCCTTGCTTGGCCCAAAACCTCCAACCAAAACCCTAGGAATTCAATTCTCAAATTCGCTAATAAAGCGAGCAAAAAGGTTTTTGTGGCCAAGGACTCCAACAAACCCACTCCTACCCCTGAAGAGCTTTCACCCACCAATCAACTTCTCCTCACCTTGATGGAAGAAGTAAAGGGGTTGAAAGAACAAATCAACCCCAGAGTTAATAGTCCATCTGCTAACTCTCTTGGTGAAGGATCTAGTAGCTCTAAGGGGAGAGCTTTGTTCAGACCTTGCAAGCTTTGCGGTTTCAAGAATCATTCCTCTGAGGATTGGTCAAAGAAATCAAAATATATTACATGCGAGTCTACTGAACACACTTCTAGAGAGCATGAGGAGGTCATTGCGGTTCAAAGAACCAGAACTCAAATGAGGTCAAAAACTCCTCACAGGCCCTCAAGAAGAGCCGAGCCTAAACCCAGACACAATTCTCAGGGTTACAGACCAAATCCCCCATGCAAGTACTGCGGCTTTTTCCACCATCACTCTGATGAGTGCGAGCATTATCCCGGATGTGACATCTGTGGAAGTATGCGTCATGAACCCAGAGACTGCAACCAAAGAGGGGGAGGAAACTAGAGAAGGACCAAAGTCGCTGGTCAGCGATAGCATGGACCCACTGGAAAGTGGGTTCATCATAGAAACTAATCTGGATTTGTTATAGCTATGTATGAATATCTGAAGAAATCTGTTTGGTATCTGGATAGTGGGTGCTCCAGACATATGACAGGGGTTAAAAAATATCTGCATAGATATAAAAAGGAGTCTGGTCCAAAAGTAGTCTTTGGAGATGACTCCTCATGGGCTACTGAGGGTTATGGATCAGTGGATTGTAATGGATAACCTTCACAAGGGTCGCTTATGTCAATGGACTTAAGCACAACTTAATCAACATTAGTCAACTCTGCGATGCTGGCTTCAAAGTTCTGTTCACTAAGACCCAAGGAACAATCTTCAATCAAAATGATGATGTTGTTCTAATTGCACCTAGAAGAAGGGATGTGTATTTCATTGACATGACATCTTGTCCAGAAGGGACAAACACTTGTCTCTATGCCAAAGCATCTGATAGTGAAAATTGGCTATGTCATAAGAGACTCTCCCATCTCAACTTCAAAAACATTAACAAACTGGCCAAGAATGATTTAGTAGCTGGGCTTCTCTCTCTGACCTTCACCAAAGACAGACCCTGCTCAGCCTGCAAGAAAGGGAAGCACCACAGAGCCTCATTCAAGACAAAACAACCATTCTCCATAAATAAGTGCCTCTATCTTCTTCACATGGACTTATTTGGACCAGTAAAACCTCAATCTCTTAATCACAACAAGTATACACTAGTCATTGTAGATGAATTCTCTAGATTCACATGGGTATTCTTTCTCAAAAGAAAGAGTGATGCTGCTGAAAGAATAATGTCCTTCATCAGAGAAATAGAGAACTTCAATGACTGTAGAGTTAAGGCTATCAGAAGTGGCAATGGCACTGAATTCAAGAATCATGCCATGGAAGCCTTTTGTAATGAAAAGGGAATATCACAGAACTTTTCTAACCCAGGCACCCCTGAACAAAATGGTGTCGTTGAACGAAGAAACAGAACCCTCATAGAGGCTGCTAGAACTATGCTCAGCGAATCAAGACTTCCTAAACAATTTTGGGGTGAAGCTGTGAACACAGCCTGTCATACACAAAACAGATCCATTATAGTGAAGAGACACGACAAGACCTCTTATGAAGTGTATAGGAAGAGAGCCCCTGATGTAGGCTACTTCCATGTCTTTGGTTGCCCTATTTTCATTCACAACTACAGAGATCACCTGGGAAAATTTGATGAAAAGTCTGATGATGGATTCTTCGTTGGCTACTCTCCCACCTCCAGAGCTTATAGAGTATTCAACATCCGCAGACAAGAACTAGAAGAATCTATCCATGTCACCTTTAATGAAGCAGATGTTGTCAACAATCACACCAACACAGAAGAATGTGACATTGACTTCGATGAAGTTAAATCATATCCAGAGGATGATTTCTCAAATCCCAAGGAATTATCTCAGGCCTGTCACAAGGACTTCCCTTATGTTCATGCATTTGATCCTCATTAAATCTTTGACATCACTCTAGAGGTCGAAAATGTTGAACAAATCACTCCACCCACTACAGTGAATGCTGATCTCATCGAACCAATCTCTCCTCTTGATGAAGAGATTATGGATGAAGAAATAATATGTGAAGATCCCTCGGCATTCATTGAACCTGATGTGACTCCTGAACCCACAGAGGCCCCTGCTCCTCAATCCAAATGGAGTAGGAACCAAGATATTCTTTTGGTGAATATTCTTGGTGAACCCTCTGAGGGAGTCACCACCAGAGGCAAATTAAGATCTCTGTAAACCGCCTCAGCGAATGAATGCCTTTTCGCTGATTTTCTCTCTGAGGATGAACCTAAGAATGTGGCTGCTGCGCTTCTAGATGAAGGGTGGGTTGTTGCCATGCAAGATGAGTTGAATCAGATCAAAAGGAACAAGGTGTGGACTCTGGTAAAAGCTCCAACTGGGAAGCAAGTGGTTGGAACTAAATGGGTCTACAAAAACAAGAGGGATGAAGCTGGCATGATTATCAAAAACAAGGCTAGGCTTGTGGTGCTGGGATATAATCAATCTGAGGGGATTGACTATGATGAAACGTTTACACCAGTAGCCAGATTGGAAGCTATCAGAATCTTCCTAGCCTTTGCAGCTTATATGGGGTTTACAGTATACCAGATGGATGTGAAGAGTGCTTTCCTAAATGGCAAGCTTGTAGAGGAAGTATATGTCTATCAACCCCCAAGGTTTGAAAGCAGTGAGTATCCAGATCACGTCTGTAGACTTCATAAAGCACTCTAGGGCTGAAACAAGCGCCTAGAGCCTAGTATGAAACCCTATCAAAATTCTTACTTGAAAATAAATTTGTCAGAGGTACCATTGATCAAACCCTGTTCACTTATAGGTCCAAGGGTGATGTCATTTTAGTACAGATTTATGTGGATGATATAATTTTTGGTTCAACCAATATTACATTGAGCAAACAGTTTGCCAAACTAATGACCAAAAAATATGAAATGAGCATGATGGGGGAATTAACTTTTTTCTTGGGTTTTCAAATTAAACAAAATTCAAAAGGAATTTCCATTTGTCAAGAAAAATATGTTAAGGATTTGCTCAAGAAGTATGATCTGTCTGATTGTGCATCAGTGAAATGCCCCATGCTTCCTCCCAACAACTTGGGAGCTGATGACTCAAGGGTCTCCGTTAATGAGACCTTATATAGAGGCATGATTGGGTCACTGATGTACCTCACAACAAGCAGACCAGACATACAATTTGCCACTTGTCTCTGTGCTAGGTACCAAGCTAACCCCAAGGAATCCCACCTTATAGCTGTCAAAAGAATTTTCAGGTACTTAAAAGGATCTCCCACATTGGGTCTCTGGTATCCAAATGGATCAGGCTTTGACCTCAAAGCCTACTCAGACTCTGACTACGCTGGGTGCTGTATTGATAGAAAGAGCACCTCTGGGAGTTGTCAAATCCTTGGAGGAAAGTTAGTATGCTGGAGTGCCAAGAAACAAAACTCTATGGCCATGTCATCAGCTGAAGCTGAATACGTAGCGGCCGCTGGTTGTTGTGCTCAAGTTCTCTGGATGAAAAGTCAGCTGGCTGATTATAGGATTATTTATGAAAAGGTTCCCATATTCTGTGACAACACAAGTGCTATAGCCATCTCCAATAATCCGGTACTTCATTCCATAAGTAAGCATATTGACATCAGGTATCACTTTATCAGAGACCATATTTTAAAAGGTGATATTGAGCTTCATTTTATACTCACTGAATACCAACTCGCTAATATATTCACCAAGCCTCTGGCTGAGCCAAGTTTTACTAGGTTGGTTGCTGAGCTAGGTATGCTCAATATTGGTAAAAAAATCTGATAAATGATCTCTGTCTCTGGGCATTAAAGGGAATTGAATGTAACGAGGTAGTTACATTCCAATGGGAGTTAATATATTCCCATATTTAATTCAAATGATTATCCTTTATTGTCAACAACTTTTCCGCTTTTCAAGGGACAGAAAAATCACATGAAGAGTCAAGGGGTCCCACTTTTCTTAAAAGGTATTTTTTGCATTAAATGCTTTAATTGAAAAACGGCTAAACCTTTTATCAAAACCCTTGACTCATTTTTTCAAACTTCACATTACTCATTACTTTCACACACGCATACTATTCATCTTCTCCAAAACCTCCATTTCTTCCACACATCAACAATGACGTCTTCATCAACAAACACAGCTTTCACCGTCTTGGCCGCCTTGAACGTAGATTTTGGGATACACGATGGTAAGATTGCCTTGAACAATTGTGTAGCTCTCTTGGAACACAACAATTCCCTCTACCAACCATTGTTCTCCTTCCTCAAGAACTCCACCATTTTTGAAGCCATTACCAGAGTACCTTCCACATGCTACCACCAATACTTGAAGGAGTTCTGGTATAGCGCCGAAGTTGATCAAACCTCTTCACACATCACCTTCAACCTTTCCACACATCCCCAACCTCTCACTTTTGATCTTCACACCTTTGCCAAAGTCATTGGACTTCCAGTCAATGAAGACATGTCCGTTGTGCCTGCCAGCGCCATGATAAAGAAGGCTCTGGCTACCCTTCGTCCTCATGACGGCAATGATAAACCTTTCACCACCCAAGGTTTCCAGAACAAATCACTGATCAAAGTGAACTACTTTTCACCCATCTGGAGGACGCTGATGCTATACATTGTGAAATGTCTGGGTGGAAACCAGGGGTCTCATGATCAACTTAATGTAGCCCAGCAAGCAATTGCTTACAGCTTAATCTGGGGGCAAGATATAGGGATCGCTCACATACTTTACTCTGACCTCATTGCTAAGCTAGAAAACAAACGAAAGAAGAATAGACTAGCCACCATCTGCTACACAAGATATCTGTCTCTTCTCTTAGAAGATATGCTGGGTGAAGGCTACACAAATGATGAACTTATCTCCTTCTCTCCTTATCACATCACTGCTGCTTCACTAAAGACTCATTTGGAAGATGAAGTGCCTCTCAGCAGGCACATGATGCAGGTCGCTGGGCTACTGGTTGCTGATGGAGAGCCCTTGATCCCTCACAATGAGGTGAATGCTGAAAGACTAACTGACAAGTCTTTATCGAAGACCTCTGTGCAGTCTTCTTCTCAGCCCAAGGTGCCCAAGGACAAGAAGAAGAAGAGGAAAGACATCCCCTTTTCCTCTGAAACCCCTTTTGTTAATCTTTCCAAGACTAAGAAGACTAAGAAGAACCCATCCCCTTCTCTGGAGGATGTGGTGAAGAGCCCACCGCTGACAAACAACCTGAGTCTAGCGTCTCCCAGTCAGCAGAGACGACTAAGAACCTTCTCAACACTGAAATCTCTCAAGTATTAGTTTGTCGTTTTATTCTCTTGGAGGTTCACATAAAATCACTCTTAACATTCTGTAGGAGAGAGTGATCAAGTCTTAGGGTTTACCTCAACCCATAGAGTGTCTGTGTCAACACCTAGAACTCTTAGGATTATCTGTACACTCTGTCTTAACACAAGGATATGATTCATTTGTGCTCATAACGCACCCCGATGATCCTTCACCCTCTGGACTGTGCTCTTGTCCATAACAACTTGAGCATGCTATAGGTCTCGACCCAGAGTCTCTGCACTTCACGTAGTCTCTGGGTCCCCTCATATGAAAAGAGTCCCAAAGAATTTATTCTTTTGGGGGGACTGAGTAATCACCCTCAGTCTTCCTAGGGGCAGCGATAAAAGGCGACCTTTACCTTCAAATATGTCACAACTAAAAGAGTCCCAAAGAATTTATTCTTTTGGGGGGACTGACTAATCACCCTCAGTCTTCCTAGGGGCAGCGATAAATGGCGACCTTTAACTTCCATGAATTCACAATTAAAAGAGTCCCAAAGAGCAATCCTTCAGGAGGAGCTGGATAATCACAGCTAGCTATCCTAGGGGCAGCGAACGGCGACCATTCACCACATAATTTTCACAAATCAAAAGAGTCCCAATGAGTAATCCTTATGGGGGAGTGATAGGTGTGAAAATACCCATCCTTTTACCACTTATTTCTTGCTAAAACGAGACCAAAACGCGTATTTAATATCATTTGTTTGGAATTATGCGTGGTTTTTGTGTTTATTATGTTTTCAGAGCCAACCGGATTAATATTGGAGAAAACATGGGATTTCACGGGTTTTATCGAAGAAAAAGACTCAAGACAAAGTCTATTGTCCAAGAGATGCAAAAGATTTGAAGTCAATGGGCCTATTTGAAGATTTATCAAAGAAAAGGACCAAAGATGGAAGATTTACATATGTCGAAGGAACTCAAGTCTATTAAACGAAGAAATTAAAAGACGAGTTGAATATAATCGTCAACAAATCCCGAATCAGAATCGAAAACGTCAACTTTACTGAAAAGACGAGAAGACGAAAAGAGAGAAGAAAGCCCACTCACCAACCAACCACTAGGCCTATATAAGGAATTCACCTTCACACTTTTTGAGCTAGTTTTTAGTTTTCCAGTTCTTTCTTTTCTTTCGTAGGAAGCCAACACCATTAAGGTGTTGGTGATTTTTCATTTTTGTTGAATCCTTAATCTTGTAAGCTTTTAATCTTTCCCTTTGTTTGTTTAACATTGATCTTTCAATATAATCCCTCCATTAATCTTGTTCATCTTCATCTTTTTGATTTAAAGTTTAAAGTTCTTATTTGGTTGATTTTGATCCATAAAAGTAAGTGGGTTTTGTGTTTTTAGTGTTTTGGTATGATGTTTATGGTTGATAAATGATTAGTGTTTAGTTTGGTTTAAATCTTTTGGTTAAATTTGGCTTGTTTGGATTAAAATCGTCTTCCCCTGTTTTTATGAGTTCTTCATCATTCCCAGATTCCGCATCAAGTATTTTTCCCAAACATTCCGGATCAGCATTTTTATTCCGTATCAATATCGTTCATCCGGAATATTTTATATTCCGGATCAGTGTCTTCCATCCGGAATAACTATTATTCCGAACCAAAACCTTTAATCCGGAATATTTTATATTCCGGATCAACTTCTTTCATCCAGAATAATTAATTATTCCGGATCAACCCTCTTATTCCGAATCAACCTATATTCCGGATCAACGTTTTTATTCCGCATCAACAGTTTATTCCGGTTGAACCTATTATTCCGCATCAACAGTTTATTCCGCATGAGCCTATTATTCCGCGTGAGCTTATATTCCGCATGAACAAATATTTCCCTTTTTATTCCGCATGAGTAAGATATTCCGCATGAAGGATTTTTGTCTGATATATTCCGAATAAAGGGTACATTCCGAATCAAGCATTTTTCAGGGTATACAGTTACTGTTTTATTTTAATTTTAATTCAAGTTTTATTTTTATTAATTAGTTGCTTCTAGTTTACTTTTATTTATTTCACGCATTTACCTTTTTAGTAGAATAGAAAACCAAACCCCCTATTTGTCACCAAGAACAACTATTCCATTTTAAACCGTGATCAATTCGAGAAGATTCCGAGACTAATCTGAACCCCCAATGCAAACACTTGTATCAAATGGCGCCGCTGCCGGCTCTTCTCGTAAGGATTAACAGTTTTTTGTGAGAACTTGGATTTTGGGATCCGTTCACCGTGAACGTTACTTTTTCATAAAACTTTTCAAAAACCCTAAAAAATATCAAATTTTCAAAAATACAAAAAAATTAAAAAACATAAAAACCAAAAATATTTCTTGTTTGCTTTGTTAGTTCTTTTGCAGGTGTATGCGCACTCGATCAACGTCTTATCAAGAGCCCGAGCCTCTCGAAGACTTAGACATGGCCAGTGTACACAACAACAATAACAATCCACCTCAAAACAACAATAATAATAACAACAATGAACCTCTACAGGACAATCGCCCTATGATTGAACTTTTGCAAGCACATGTAGAGGGCAATAATGATCCAATTGTCATACCCGCAATTGCAGCCAACAACTTTGAGCTCAAATCCGGCTTTATTCAGATGGTCTCTACTCAACCATTCTTGGGGCGTACCATTGATGATCCTCATGACCACATCAAAAGGTTCATGCAACTCATGAATACGGTCAAATTCAATGGTGTTCCACAAGAGGTAATCCGTTTACAACTTTTTCCCTTTTCTTTAGAGGGACAAGCCCGACATTGGCTTGCAAAGGAACCGCCACAAAGTATTCTGACGTGGACGGATTTGGAGACCAAATTCATAAACTACTTTTTCCCACCCTCTCGTACTACCGCTTTGCGGAATGAAATTATTAATTTTGAACAAAAGTACGATGAGTCTTTTAGTGAATCTTCGGACCGTTTTAAAGACCTTTTAAGAAAATGCCCACAACATGGTTTTACCAAAGTGCACCAAGTTAATACTTTCTACAATATGGACCCTCGTGTGCCATTAATCGTTGGACGTCCATTCTTGAGGACCGGTCGCACTCTCATCGATGTTGAAGCGGGTGAGCTTATCATGAGAGTGGGTGACGATAAAATTGTCTTCAACATGGGAAAGCTTTCTAAACAGCCTTATTCCTACGAGAGTGTTAATTGTATCGTCGTTCTTGATGAGGCTTGTGAAGAACACTTCAAAGATGCTTGTAAAAGTATTCCTACCTCTCTTCCCAATGTTGAGACCGTTTCCTCTATTGATTCATCACTTACTATATTTGGAGAAAGTGATTTCCTTTGGAAAGATCTTGAAGCCACCATGGGAGATGTGAACTTAGAATATGACGATTCTCCCACCAATTGGGATGAAGACATTCGTCTCATTGAGAAACTTCTCAAAGAGGACCATATTCCTCCACCATCTCCTAAGGGTATTGCTATCGATGCACCGAATTTGAATACGCCTCCAATCGAAAATCCTCTGGATTTAGAGCTTAAAGAGTTGCCGTCCCATCTCGAGTACGTGTTTCTTGAAGAAAAGAGGAAGTCGCCCGTCATCATCGCGAAGGACTTGAAAGAAGAAGAAAAATCTCGCCTCATCGCCGTGCTTAAAGATCATAAGAAGGCAATTGCTTGGAAAATTTCCGATATCCGCGGAATTGATCCAAACTTTTGTACTCACAAGATTCTCATGGAATATGACTTTAAACCCGCAATCCAAAGCCAAATAAGGGTTAATCCTCGCATTCATGACGTCATCAAACAAGAGGTTATCAAACTTCTAGATGCCGGCTTGATTTACCCTATTTCGGATTCGCCATGGGTAAGTCCCGTCCATTGTGTGCCCAAGAAGGTCGGAATAACCGTTGTTCCCAATGAACACAACGAGTTGATTCCTACTCGTCTCGTTACTCGGTGGAGAGTTTGTATCGACTATCGCAAACTCAATGATGCCACGAGAAAAGATCATTTTCCTCTTCCTTTCATGGATCAAATGCTCGAGCGTCTAGCGGGTAATGACTATTACTGCTTCTTAGACGGTTTCTCTGGGTATTTTCAAATTCCCATCGATCCCAAAGACCAAGAGAAGACCACATTCACTTGTCCCTATGGAACATTTGCTTACAAACGCATGCCTTTCGGTTTATGCAATGCTCCTGGGACGTTCCAAAGGTGTATGATGGCTATCTTCCATGACATGGTTGAAGAAACTATGGAAGTATTCATGGATGATTTCTCGGTTTATGGCGATTCTTTCTCTGCTTGCCTTGCCAATTTAGAACGTATGCTTAAGCGGTGTGAAGACACTCGCCTTGTTCTTAATTGGGAAAAATGCCATTTTATGGTAAAAGAGGGCATCGTGCTAGGACACAAGATCTCCAAAGCCGGTCTTGAAGTGGACCGTGCTCAAGTCGATGTTATTGCTAAATTTCCTCCACCTTCAACCGTGAAGGGTGTGAGAAGTTTCCTTGGTCATGCGGGCTTCTACCGTCGATTCATCAAAGATTTTTCTAAAATCGCTCGCCCGATGACCCACCTCTTGGAAAAAGATACTCCTTTTATCTTTTCCAACGAGTGTATTGAAGCCTTCAACCTTCTTAAGGATAAGCTAACTCAGGCACCGGTCTTGGTTACCCCTAATTGGGAGCTGCCTTTCGAGTTGATGTGCGATGCTAGCGATTTTGCTATTGGAGCGGTTTTGGGCCAACGAGTGAATAAACACTTCCAACCAATCCATTACGCTATCAAGACAATGACGGGGGCTCAATTGCATTACACGACAACCGAAAAAGAGCTTTTAGCTGTTGTCTATGCTTTTGAAAAGTTCCGCCCCTATCTTGTCCTTTCTACCACCATCGTGTATACCGATCATTCCGCGTTGAAGTACTTGTTATCTAAACAAGATTCCAAACCAAGACTTCTTCGCTGGGTTTTGCTACTTCAAGAATTTAAAATCGAAATTCGTGATAAGAAGGGAGCTGAAAACCTAGCCGCGGATCATCTCAGCAGACTTGAGGATCCTTATCAAGGGGATCATCCGAACAAAGAGATCAATGACTCTTTTCCCCTGGAGACCTTAATGTCTATCAACTCGAGTAATGATGAAGCCCCGTGGTTTGCGGACATTGCAAACTACTTGGCGGGTGGAATTCTCATCGACGGGTTAACATCCCAACAAAAGAAAAAGTTCTTCAAAGACATTAAGACTTACTTTTGGGATGACCCGTATCTATTCAAACAATGTGCTGATTTGATTATTCGTCGATGTGTTGATGGACCGGCAGCTTTAGACATTCTCGAAGCTTGCCACAAAGGACCCACCGGTGGTCACTTTGGTCCCAACTACACCGCCAAAAAAGTGTTTGACTCGGGATTTTATTGGCCCACCATTTATCGTGATGCTCACGAGATGGTTAAACATTGTGATGCTTGCCAAAAACAAGGCAAGATCACACATAAAGATGAGATGCCTCAGAATTTCATACAAGAATGTGAAATCTTTGATGTTTGGGGTATCGACTTTATGGGGCCATTCCCTTCATCTAAAGGAAACAAATACATCCTTGTAGCCGTTGACTACGTTTCTAAATGGGTTGAAGCCAAAGCTTTACCCACTAATAACGCAAGGGTGGTTTTTAACTTTTTGAAATCGCTATTCGCTAGATTCGGTGTGCCTCGTGCCATTATTAGTGATCGCGGGACTCATTTTTGCAATGACCAATTCGCAAGAGTCATGGCTAAGTATGGTGTAAATCATCATCTTTCCACCGCATACCACCCACAAACTAATGGCCAGGCTGAAATCTCTAACCGAGGATTAAAGCGAATTCTTGAAAGAACCGTGGGAGAGCATCGTGCCTCATGGGCTGATAAACTTGATGATGCTTTGTAGGCTTTTCGTACCGCATACAAGACTCCAATGGGTTGTACACCATATCGTCTCGTGTACGGGAAAGCGTGCCACCTCCCCATTGAGTTGGAGCACAAGGCTTACTGGGCCTTGAAGTGGGCTAATTTCGACATCAACAAAGCCGGTGACCTACGCAAAATCTAACTCAATGAGCTGAATGAACTCCGGAATGAGGCTTATGAAAATTCTTTGATCTATAAGGAAAATACTAAGCTCATTCACGACTCTAAGATTAAAAACCGAGAGTTCCAAGTTGGAGACAAAGTTTTACTCTTCAACTCTCGGTTGAAAATCTTTTCGGGCAAGCTGAAATCTCGTTGGTCCGGCCCATTCACCATTGCCCAAATTTTTCCATATGGTACTCTCGAGCTCGCTCAACCTAATGGACCTAATTTTAAGGTGAATGGCCAACGAGTGAAGTTGTACTTTGGTGAGGACATCTCTCCTGAGATGATTCCATCCCTCACCACGTTTCCCATGAACTAATTTTGGGTCGAGTCAGGCTCGTGACTCGGTTATAAAAAACAAGCGCTCCTCGGGAGGCAACCCGAGTATCTATCCTTTTCCGTTTTCACCTCCTAAGTGTAGGGGGACCTATATAGGTTGTTTGTGTTTGTGTGGTGATGTGATTACAGGGATAAGTGCACTCTTGGAATCTTTGAAGAACCGTGCTCCCGTGTTATCCGAAATCCGGTTCTATCTCTCAACTATCATGATTCAATTTTCTTCATACTCACATCTGAAATTGATCACTTTAGTCGTCTCTTCCTTAGCTTGATTTAACCAACGTGCACAATGTCATAAGTGTAGGGGAGACTTTTCCCACATGCTTAAACATTGAGGACAATGTTTATCTTAAGTGTAGGGGGGACTTCTATCGAAGTTTTAAGTGGACTTTTCCATGAAAATGCCTTCATTTAACCGGAAAATCATCTTTTTCGACATTTTTCAAATTTTTAATTAACTTTGGCCATTTAGTCGTGATTTTTAAATTTTTATCGTTGCTTTCATATGTATATATCCCTTAATAAAGTCAAAAATATTAATAAAGTGGTGTAGCTAGTTTTGAAATCTTTGACATATTAGGCCCGTTGCGATTATTTTGACTCAACCAGAATAGACTTATCCAAGTTTATTCTAGCTATATCCTTAAACATGTAGACCTTAATTGGTTTATTAGGCTAAGCATCCACGAGTCTCATTAATTGAGATTTTAAATTGTGGAGAACGAGAAATGATAGAGTCAATTATAAGTCGGTATTCTTGCACAAGCTCACTTGGTGTAATTATTTGCCTATTCTCCCATCACTTACTAATAATTTATCTGCAATAAGTAAGGTCGTACGATTTGAAAAGTTACTTAGCTTCTAGCCTAAGATCGTTTAAAAGTTGCTCGGTAATGATAAGAGTTCATAGCCAAGGCATAACTTATGAAGCGGGGCGCGAAGATTGGCGAGTCCGAAAAGGCCCTAACAAGGCATGAGGATTCAATCTTATTGCTAAAGATCCAAAGTGATGTGAAAAGCATTATTCCCAAGATCAATATGAAGGATCAAGACTCACGACGAAAAGCAATCAACTCCCATAAATATCATGGAGAAGTCTATCCGAAAAGACCCTAACAAGGTATGAGGATAAATAGATCCAAGTCCGAAAAGGAGGCGGATCGTTGTATCTCAAAATCCCAATTAACGATTGAAGAAATAATGATGAAGTCGTGGTCAACAAAGTTGGAGTATCTGATGAGATGGCATTTATACATGATCTCATCGTTCTTTTCGGGCTTTAAATGCATAAAAATGTCATAAAATACCATATATATGCTTGTGTTTGTTTACTTGTGTATTTTAGGTATGGATATCGTGAAAAAGACAAAAGATCACAAGTTACAAGGAAAAACGGACACAAGAAAGGAAGCCGTACAAAGAACCGGGCCTTAATCATGGAATTCTCAACAAATACCCTTGAATACTTGAAGACAAACAAGATTGATCCTCAATTATTGAAGAAATGACACTTAAAACCCTTGTATATTAATAATTACAAGTTTGGTCCCTTAAGATTATCAAAATTACACAAAAGGTCCTTTAACTTTGAAGAAATGGCAAGATTAGTCCCTCAACAAATCAAAATTGCCAATAATGGTCCCTCATGAAGTCAAAGTTACAATGAAGACCTTTGAAGATCAACAATGTCCAAGATCAGTCCTTGAAATATCTCAAAATGGCATATATAACCCTTGAAACACTTTTTATAAAGTTTTGTGCCAAAACTGCCAAGTGATGAAAGTTGTTACAAGTTAAATTGGGCGCTGATAGAAGTTTACTTGTAATTGACAAAAGAAAGGAAAAAGAAGGACTGAAAGTGTGCATTTGAAACATTCAAACAAGTATTTGCGCCAAACACTTCTCCAATCCACCAAAAATGGATCAAAAAGAGTACTATTCACTTTTACCAGCCCAGATTTTACACCACTTAAATCAAAGGGTAAAATGAAATTACCTTGGCACACGTTTGATTCACCTCACCTTAAACGCATCCCACACCAAAAACCCTCACTCCCACTCACTATGGACCCCACCCCCAATTCCCTTTCCACCAATCAGATTGCAACTTGGCCTCCAAGTTAAGTGACGTGTCCAAATCAACAGCTATGATTCATTGCTTCATCACAAAGCTAAAAGGAACATCCAGGATCAATTTGGACAGCTCATTCCACCAAAACGTCTAGAAGGACTTAGGGCATTTAGGGAATTTCACTTCTAGGGTTTGTGAATAGTGTTTAGCCAGGCATTTGCCTATAAAAGGAGACCTCAACATGTGAGAGTCCCTTTGTTCCAGATTTTAGCTTTTAATCTTTGTAATTCCTTTTTATGAAATAAAGTTTGAATTTCTTAAAATTTTGAGTTCTAATCTGTTATTTATAAAAGTTTGGTGTTTGAGAAGCTAAAATCTGAGTTCCATTTATATGTTTGAAGGTTTTTGAGGCAAGGTTTTAGTTGATAAAGCTTGGGTTTCAAAAATCAGAAAGTTGGCATTATTTTTTATCTCACTTTGTGTTTGTTCATCTTAGCAGCATTGGAAGCTGGTACTTGTTTTGCTAGTACCTCAACTCAAACAATCCAGGGCCTGGATGTAGGTCTTGGAGGTTTGCACCTTCTTCCCTTTTCATTTTCTCTTTAAGTTTCTGAATATTTGTGATTTTTGTGGATTTATGCTTGAATCTGTGTTATTGTTGTTGATTATTGTTGATTTGGCTTTGTTTTATGTTAATGAGGTGTTACTGATCTGATTTGTGGGTTGAATCTTCATAAGCCTTTGAAAATTTGTGAAAATAAGTTTTAAAAGGGTGTTTGGGATTACTGCATAAGTTGGATTTGAGGTTTGATAAGTGCTTGTGTGTTGTATGCAAGTATTGGTAACTGTTATTTGGGAGCATATGTTCATCTGTTTGCAGGTTTTGAGGCTTTGAACACATTGATTCATAGATTGGCTATAAAATCTTCATAACTTGGTAAAATTGGCTAGGATTTTGAGGACACCTAGATCTAAGCATAGGTTAAGGGTAAAAAGTGCTAAATCATAGTTAATCACACCAGGGTAGAAGGATTTGAGGCTTGAAATTGGATCAAGTGTCAAGTATATCAGCAAACTGTTTCTGCATATTGTTCTTTGTTCATCAGTAACTTCTAGTGCTTTGATCTTGTTATTTTCTTTGATTCAGTGTTTGATTCTTGTTGCTTTGTGTTTATTGTTAGTTTATATAGCTTGTGTATGCATCTGTTTAAGTTTGGTTGGCTTATTTTGCTGAAATCTGCTTTTTAAGTGCTTAACTGCTTATTTGCATATCTGGAGCATATCTGTGGACTGTTTGGCTTATTGTGGCTTATTGTGTGGATCATTTTGTGATTTTATTGTTGCTATTGACTCCTTGTGGTTCACTGATCACAAGGGTGCCTTTGTTTCCAATTGAATCAAACCAGAACTCTCAAATAAGCTTGGTCAATTAGTCAAAGCAGTGGGAACTCCTTTCCCCTGCTGGTTGCCACTGCTAGTGCAATTTGGGTGTCAGCTTATCAATAAGCTATAATAGCTTATTCCAACCTGCAACAACTTTGTTTTTGTAATAGCAGCTCATATTTTGACCCATTTGTTCATACTAGAGCATTTGGGTGGTTGACTTTTAGGTTTGACTAGAAAACCAACTCCTTTGACTTTTACATAAGCTCTTTTGTGCTTATTCTGGCTTATTTCTTGTGCTTATTGGATTTTTGTTGATTGATATTGCTTATTGATTCCATTTGAAAGCTTTTGCAAGTTGAATCAGCTTCTGAGGTTCAGTATTTCTCAAAAACGACTATTTTGTCGTTTTGTGGATTTTTGCTTTTCTATTTTCTGGCTTATTAAGTGAGCTTATTGAAAATTTCTTTTGACAGATCTCTTAAGCATCCTAAAAGAGGGTTGTGTGTCAAATTAGAGCTTATGGCATTAGCTTATGGCTTAATGGGCTGAAAAGCCCAATAAGAATAAGCTTTGTGTTCAATAAGCTGTGATAAGCACATTTTCAGCTTTTGGGCCTTTAGAGTTTTGTTCTTAGAATTAAATTTTAAGTCAGATAGGGCTTTTCCAAGTCAATTGGGCCAAGTTTGACTTTTTGGGCCCAAAAGCCCATTTGTGTTGACTGTTTTTGGATTTGGCCCATTTGAGGGCCCATTAGGGGTATTTTGGTAATTTCACTTTCATTTTCTGATTATTTAGGTTAAAATAAACTAGTTTGCAAGTTTTTAGAATTTTTTATAATTTTTGGATTTTTAATATTATTTTATTATTATTTTAATATTATTTTTCAAATTTCACATTTTCCAACTTTTTACATTTTTCTTAGGTTTAATACATTAAAATAGGAATTTAGCAACTTTTAGAATAATTTTATCTCTTTTAGATTAATTTTTATAATTATTTTAAGTTTTAATAGTTTTTAAATCATTTTTAATAGTTTTTATTAGTTTTAAAATTTCTAAAAATAGTTTTTAATCATTTTAGGTCATTTTTGAGTTTTATCAATTGAAAAATCTTCATTTGGGCTTTTTGATAATTTATTTGATTTTTAGGGCTTTAATTAGCATTTAAAAATTGAATATTTAATTATTTAAAAGGTTTGAAAAAGTTTTGATCATTGGTAAACTCTTAGTTTATTATTTTTTGATATTTGGTGAATTTTTGGTAATTTTTAGAATTTATTTTAATTTTAGTGATTTTTAAGGTTCTACGTCTTAACTTTCTAATAGTGATTTTTCTTGGTAATTTTTATTTTTACGTCTTCGTCATTTTCTCTTCTAATCCCCTTTCATTAATCACAAACATTTGGCAAGTTTTTCACACGCATATACCTCCTTGGGAAACGAACTTGGAATCCATCTAGGGTCATTAACACTTGATTTTTCCTAAAATCATTTGTTTGATACTTACCGCTTTTACGCCTTTTCCCTAAAAGGTGTAAATTACCACAATCACTTTGGCGCCGCTGCCGGGGAGGTGTGTCGTGATTAATTTGCATTGTTGTTTTTAATATTAACCAAACAGTATTTGTATTAGTAGAACTCTACTAATACGTATTATCGGTTTTCTTGGTTTTTCTTGTACAAATATTATTACTATATTGTATTAAGTATCACAATCAATATACAATATCTCCAAAAGTGTGAAAACACAACCTTAATTGGGATTTGATCTCCTAATTATTGTATTCGAATCTCAAACAAAAAGAAAAGGCAAAAATAGATAAATACTTTCGTGAAGCTCGATTTTGAAAAATACAAACTATAAGTTGGGTATAAGGCGGGTATTATAAAATATACCCTAAGGAAAAAGGCTCTTAAGTGATTCGCGCCGCCTCGTTTCCCCGCTTGCTTGTGAGTATTTTGAGATTGAAGGCTAATCGAGGGTTTTGCCGCCCAAAGTATTATTACGTATACTATATTTGCTTGGTTTTCTTTGTGATTAAACCCTCTTGAACAATTTGGTTTTCACCAAAGTTCTAAAGTCGTTCGAAGGCGTTCACTCCACGTGATCGTTTTCATTCCTTTGAGGCTTCTTTAATCAAGAGTTTGATTCGAGGAGAGATTTTGTAGATTGTTGTCTACGAAGATACACCAAAATCCAAAAAAAATTAAATATCATCAAAAACACAAAAAAATTGAAAATTCACAAAACACCCAAAAAGAATCTTCTTTGCTCAACTCCCATTCTTCGTGAAGTTTATGATCACTCGTAATCAAGCAAAACGAGCTCGTAAACGACTTCAAAAGCAAGCCAATCAAGAGACGTTGATTGTTGAAGAACCTCCAATTGTTGAACCTATTGTAGAACAAGAAGTCGTCATGGCTAATCGTACTATGATGGAGTTGCTACAAGCACCCACCGAGGGTTTTGGAGAGGCTATTGTCATTCCCGCCATCCTTGCGGAGAATTTCGAAATTAAGATGGGTTTAATGTCAATGTTGCAAGCAAATAAGTTTAGAGGTCACGAGAAAGACAACCCGCATTACCATATTAGGAATTTCAACCGTCTCACCGCCACTAGCAAGTTTAAGGATGTTCCACATGACGCCATTAAGATGATGTTGTTTCCATACTCGTTGGATGGACCCGCAAAAATTTGGCTTGAGAAAGAACCGCCAAATTCGATTTTGACATGGGCCGATCTCGTTTCTAAGTTTGTGAACAAGTTTTTTCCACCATCTAAAACAACACACTTAAAAAATGAGATTTCACGATTTGTGCAAATAAATAATGAAAGTTTTTCAATGGCATGGGAACGCTTTAAAGAAATGTTACATGAATGTCCACACCATGATTTTACGGAATTGCATCAAGTGGATACTTTTTATAATGGGCTTAATGATCATGAACGAGATTATTTGAATGCCGTCGCGGGTGGTAATTTTTTGTGCAAGACGACAAATGAGGCTTTACAAATCATTGAAAATAGATCTAAGGTTTATAACCCTCGTAACACACCGAGTGTTGCCAATATGGGTTCGTCATCTTCGTCACAATCGTCTCGTAGCATTAACGCCTTACATGATGAAGCTAATGAGGAAAATCGGTTTTTTGATAGATTTGCTAATCTAATGTCCCATTGGAAGGCTCAAGAAGCTTCCAATTCCGCTTCGGTTAAAGCGGTTGCTAAGAGTTGTTTATCTTGTGGGGGAGCTCATGATCTTTCCGAGTGCATTACCGCGGATGGTAACACTTCGAGTGCTTATGTAGCAACGGGAACTTACAACCAAAACGGTCAAGGTTCCCGCCAAAATCAAGCTCCACCAAACCAAAATGTTAACAATTATCGAAACAACAACCAAGGTAATTACCAAGGAAATACACGCAATTACAACAAAGGGAATTATCAAAGTAGGAATGGACAAATTTCTAATCAAAATCAAAACCGTGATTTTCAAAACACTACACAAGGTTTTCAAAATGCTCACACTAAAAATTTGCAAGGAGAATTTTTGGATTATGCAAAAGCAAATGATGCTAAATTTGATAACATGCAACGTGAGATGATTAGCTTAAGATCCGAGTTGAAAAACGAGCTTAAAAATGAACTTGCTAATGAACTTAAAACTCATGCAAACAAAATGGAAGGAAATGTCCAACGTCTTCAACAAAATCAACAAAAGATGGAATTAGGACAACATGAGATTAAGCAAGAGTTATTAAAAGCGGATGCTAGGCAATCAAAATTTGAAGACCGAATGGCTAAGATGTTTGAAGCAATCATGTGTAAACCCTCTTCCTCGGGTGGTCTTCCTAGTGATACCATTGCAAACCCGAAGGGAGAAATGAAGGTTATTACTACACGAAGTGGTAAAACTTTCAAGGAACCAATCTCTCGTCCAAGTACTTCTAAGGAGAAGGAAATCGAGAAAGAACCGAGGTGATGGTCGAAAAGGAGCACATTACAATCCCACGAAGTACCGCTCATACCACACCTACGGTTGAACCAATACCAATTGTGGAACCCGAGTTTCCAAGGCCGTTGCCTAATGACCAACCCACACCACCTTTACCCTACCCTTCGAGACGAAACAAAGAGAAGTTGCAAGAACGTAACAAACAACAAATCGAGCTTTTTATAAAAATGTTTCAACAAGTGCATTTTGATGTGAGTTTAGCCGACGCGTTGTTATATATGCCTCGTTTCGCTTCCACTTTTAAAAGTATGATGAGCGATAAGGAAAAGCTTTCAAAGCTTGCTAATTGTTCTTCGGTTTATCTTAACCGCATACCGGAAAAAGTTGGTGATCCCGGAAAGTTTCTCATTCCTTGTGACATACAAGATATGAAAGAATGCCTCGCCTTGGCCGATCTTGGTGCGAGCATTAATTTGATGCCATTTTCCATTTGGAAATCGCTTTCGCTTCCGGCTCTCATTCCTTCGAACATGTCCATCGAGATGGCCGATCATTCTACGATTATGGCATGTGGAGTAGCCGAAGATGTTTTCGTGAAAGTGGGGAAGTTCTACTATCCCGTTGATTTTATAGTAGTTGACATCCCCGCGGATCCTCAAGTTCCTCTAATTTTAGGACGATCATTTTTAGACACTTCGAGATCGCTTATCGATGTTCATGCGAGAACTATCACTTTGAGATTCAACGAAGAGGAACTTGTTATAAACGCTACTCAAAACTCGAAACCTTCTCATGTTTATGCAATCGCTACCATCAATCACATTGACATCGTTGATGTGGTTTGCGATGAGTTTTCACAAGAAGTGTTAGGTTTTTCCGATAGCTCGTCAAGTGGCAATCCCACTATTTTGGATCCGATTCTTGCTAATTCCACACCAAATCTCACTCCATTCCAAGGAGGCGATTTCACTTCAAATGAAATCAACAATGAAGATGAGGTGTTGATTAGCAATGATACTTCTATTCCACCATTTCTTTCGCCGATGGAAGTTATGAGTGTTGAACCAAAATCTTCAATCGAGGAACCACCTATCCTTGAATTGAAAGATCTTCCTTCTCACCTTGAATACGCATTCTTGGAAGGTGATGACAAGTTGCCGGTTATTATCGCAAAAGGTCTTGCTAATAATGAAAAAACCGAGCTCTTGAAAGTTCTTAAGGCTCATAAAGGGGCAATTGCGTGGAAAATATCCGACATTAAGGGTATTAACCCAAAATTTTGTACTCACAAAATTTTAATGGAGGAGGACTACAAACCCGCAATTCAAAGTCAAAGAAGAGTAAATCCCAAAATTCACGATGTCATTAAAAAGGAGGTCCTTAAACTCCTTGACGCGGGAATGATTTATCCTATATCCGATAGCCCATGGGTGAGCCCAATCCATTGTGTCCCTAAAAAGGGAGGAATGACCGTTGTGCCCAATGAAAACAACGAGTTAATTCCCACTCGTGTTGTAACCGGTTGGAGGGTGTGTATTGACTACCGAAAGTTAAATGACGCCACTCGTAAAGACCACTTTCCTTTGCCCTTCATGGATCAAATGTTGGAGCGACTTGCGGGAAATGAATTCTATTGCTTTTTAGATGGTTTTTCCGGTTACTTCCAAATTCCCATCTATCCTCGTGATCAAGAGAAGACTACTTTTACGTGTCCTTATGGAACGTTCGCTTATCGTAGGATGCCTTTCGGACTTTGTAATGCACCCGGTACGTTTCAACGGTGTATGATGGCAATTTTTCACGATATGATCGAGAAGTCGATGGAAGTGTTTATGGATGACTTCTCGGTGTTTGGTAATTCGTTCACGTCATGTTTATCTAATCTCGAACAAATGTTGAAACGTTGTGAAGAAACCAATCTTGTGCTTAATTGGGAAAAATGTCATTTCATGTGTAAACAAGGAATCGTCTTAGGACATAAGGTGTCGAAGGCGGGGATTGAGGTCGATAAAGATAAAGTAGACGTCATCGCCAAGTTACCTCATCCCAAAACCGTTAAGGGAGTTAGGAGTTTCCTAGGCCACACGGGCTTTTATCGTCGTTTCATCAAGGACTTTTCGAAAATTTCTCGTCCTATGACACACCTTCTCGAGAAGGATGCTCCTTTTAACTTTAATGAGGATTGTGTTAAGGCTTTCGAAACTCTCAAAAGGAAACTTACCGAAGCTTCCATTCTTGTTGCTCCTAATTGGGAATTACCCTTTGAAATCATGTGCGATGCAAGTGATTATGCTATAGGGGCCGTCTTAGGGCAACATTATGACAAGAATTTTCGTCCTATCCACTATGCTAGTAAGACGATGACCGAGGCTCAATTAAAGTACACCACAACGGAAAAGGAATTCCTTGCCGTGGTCTATGCTTTTGAGAAATTCCGACCTTATCTCGTCTTGACTAAAAGCATTGTGTATACCGACCATTCGGCTATCAAGTATCTCTTAGCTAAGCAAGATGCTAAGCCGAGATTGCTTCGTTGGATGCTCCTCCTCCAAGAATTTGATGTCACCGTGCTTGACAAAAAAGGAGCCGAGAATCTAGCGGCCGATCATCTCTCTCGTCTAGAAGATCCTCACAAAGATGTTTTCGAGAACAAGGAAATTACCGAAACATTTCCTCTTGAGACTCTCGGTGTAGTGAATTCTAAAGACACCACCCCATGGTTTGCCGACATTGCAAATTACCATGCGGGCAATTTCATAATCAAGGGTATGACGACACAACAAAAACGAAAATTCTTTCGTGACGTCAAGTTCTATTTTTGGGACGACCCTTATCTCTTTCGGATTTGTGCGGATCAACTCGTTTGACGTTGTGTGTTTGGTGCCGAAGCTTCTAATATCCTTAGAGCTTGTCACGAGGGACCCACGGGTGGTCACCACGGTGCTAATCTCACGGCTAAGAAAGTGTTTGATGCCGGTTTCTTTTGGCCTTCTATCTATCGTGATGCACAAGCACTTGTGAAGTCGTGTGATTCGTGCCAACGTCAAGGAAAATCGTCTCAACGTGATGAAATGCCACAAAACATAATTCAAGTATGTGAGATTTTCGACATATGGGGAATAGAATTTATGGGGCCGTTCCCATCGTCTCATGGCAACAAATATATCCTCGTCGCGGTGGACTACCTTTCTAAGTGGGTGGAAGCTAAGGCTTTACCTACTAATGATGCTCGTGTGGTAGTGAAGTTTTTGAAGCAACTATTCTCTCGGTTCGGAACCCCTCGTGCTATTATAAGCGATCGTGGAACCCATTTTTGTAATGACCAATTCGAAAAGGTTCTAAAGAAATATGGAGTTACTCATCGTCTTTCTACGGCTTATCACCCGCAAACGAGTGGGCAAGTCGAGGTTTCGAACCGAGCTTTGAAGAGGATTTTAGAGAGGTCAATTGGAGAAAACCGTGCTTCATGGTCCGACAAACTCGATGACGCTTTATGGGCCTTTAGGACCGCTTATAAGACACCTATCGGTTGCACTCCTTATAAGTTAGTCTATGGGAAGAATTGTCATTTGCCCATTGAATTGGAGCATAAGGCATATTGGGCCCTTAAGCATGCTAATTTTGACTTGAAGACCGCGGGAGATCACCGGAAAATACAATTGAATGAATTGGATGAATTAAGGGATAATGCTTATGAAAATTCATTAATTTTTAAAGAAAAGACTAAAAAGTTTCATGATTCAAAGATTAAAAACCGGGTTTTTAACGTTGGTGATCAAGTGTTGCTTTTTAACTCTCGTCTTAAGATATTTTCCGGAAAATTGAAATCTCGTTGGTCGGGTCCGTTCACCATTACAGAAGTGTTTCCATATGGGACCATTGAGCTAGCTCAAGATGATGGTCCTAACTTCAAGGTGAATGGACATAGGCTTAAGCACTATTTTGGTGGGGAAATTCCTTCAATGGTTGACCTCGACCAAGTCACCTTCCCCAATGATAATTAGCATTGAGGGGATCGAGTCGAGCTCATGACTCGGTAATCAAAAACGAGGTGCCTCGTGGGGGAGATCCCATGCTTATCTTTTATGCTCACTATTCACTAATAAGGGGACTTGTACCCTTTCAACTCGTTGTCTCGTGGTTGTTTGTGATTGTGTTATCTAGATCATCATCATCTACGATTGAAGACTCTCGTGTTCGTTTACGTGAGCCTCCATCGTTCGTTTGAAGAAGTTTTTCACGAATCCATGACATATCCTTTATTGTTCTAACAATTATCTTTTAGCATACTTAATAAACGGCTTTAGATATATTGTTGATCACCCTTTCCATGCTAGATCCTAAGCATTCGACTCTTCGTCTCTAGTATGGGGGTGCTCCACCTTTAGACTCGAAACATTGAGGACAATGTTTACTTTTAGTATGGGGGGTGAATAGATACTTGCTTTGCTACGCCCTCACGCTTTCCAATTTTCAATGTTTTGTTTTGCTAATAAGGCTAAAAATGGCCAAATTTTAAAATTTTTCTTAGTTTTTCATAAGTGTTTTTAAGACACGAATGTATATTTTCCGATGGGTAGAATAAGAGTTAATTTTTGACTTGATGGGCATTTGGAGCTATTTACATTCCTTAACCCGCTCAATTCAAGTTTTGCTAGACTTTTATCTAGGGAGCTTTAAACGCGAAAGTCTTAATTCATACGGGTTAAGAACAAGAACTTTTCGCAAGTTCTTATGATTGATTCTAGAAAGTCACTTATCAAGGGAACTATAAAACGCATTCTCTAAAAGTCCAAGATAGTGCAAGATCCTATAGGTGGCTTGAAAACCCAAAACTTTGATTTGATATAGTCTTAATGAAAGCTAATCCAAATTTGGCTTAATTTAGACTTGCATGGCTAAGTATTCACGAGTCTCTTTAATTAGAGGTCTTTATATAGTGAAGAACGAGAGATGATAGAGTTAGACAAGTGATCATGCTAAACGTAGAACATGAAAGTGTTCTTTCAAAAACTCATATGTTTTTAATTGTGGCTTTTTCTTCCCATAAGATCAATGCATTAGGAATAAATCATAATTGCAATAAGTAAGGTCGTACGATTTGAAAGGTTACTTAACCTCTAGCGCAAGATCGTTTAAAAGTTGCTCGGGGTTGAATAGAGTTCATAGCCAAGGCATAACTTATTGAAGCGGGACGCGAAGATTGGCGATCATCCAAAAAGGCCCTAACAAGGCATGAGGAGCTATATTTTGTTGCTAAAGATCCAAAGATGATGTGAAGTATCATTATTCCTAAATCAATATGAAGGATCGAGACACACGACGAGAAGCAATTACTCCCCTAAAGAATGGAGAAAGTCTATCCAAAAAGACCCTAACAAGGTATGAGGATAAATATATCCAAGTCCGAAAAGGAGGCGGATCGTTGTATATCAAAATCCAAAGTAAAGATTGAAGAAAAATGATGAAGTCGTGGTCCAATATGAAGAATCTCTCAAAAACGTCAAGTGAAGAAATTCCAAATATATGAAGAGAAGACCATAATTTCAAGAACGTCTTCCCAAGATTTGAAGTATGAAGTACATGCCAAATATCGGTCCGAGAAAGGTCTCAAATCGTGAAACGAGTTATGCCAAGATATGAACTTAAGGAGATACACGAGAAGCCGTTTTAAAAGATTTTGTCCTTCGGATAACTATTGATCAAATCGTGCTACTTTGCTTTCGGACTAATAACTACTCAAATAAGTCAATATGAATCACTTGTGATCCATGACAAATAGATAAAAAAATGCTAGTAACCCATTTCCTTTTATAATAACTAGGATTGCGGGGAGAAAAAGTATTACACAATTTGGACGTATGAGTAGTGTTAGCATTGTGACTTGTACCAACAATGATCTTGTTTTTGCACTTAGCATGGAATGTATGACAATCAAGGATGATGAAGTTTACTCTAAGGGGCATTTACTTGTTTCTATTCTTTGACCCTAAAAGTCACTTTTTGTAATGAAAATCATACATTATGTCTTTACACATCTTCGTAGTATGTTGCAAGTCTTTTACTCTTCAATAAAGGTTAATAAAATTTGAACTTTGGTGATGCTTTGATACTTTATTCTAGCATTGCGTGAGGGCACGGCAATGGCTTAGTATGGGGGAGTGATGAGATGGCATTTATACATGATCTCATCGTTCTTTTCGGGCTTTAAATGCATAAAAATGTCATAAAATACCATATATATGCTTGTGTTTGTTTACTTGTGTATTTTAGGTATGGATATCGTGAAAAAGACAAAAGATCACAAGTTACAAGGAAAAACGGACACAAGAAAGGAACCCGTACAAAGAACCGGGCCTTAATCATGGAATTCTCAACAAATACCCTTGAAGACTTGAAGACAAACAAGATTGATCCTCAATTATTGAAGAAATGACAATTAAAACCCTTGTATATTAATAATTACAAGTTTGGTCCCTTAAGATTGTCAAAATTACACAAAAGGTCCTTCAACTTTGAAGAAATGGCAAGATTAGTCCCTCAACAAATCAAAATTGCCAATAATGGTCCCTCATGAAGTCAAAGTTACAATGAAGACCTTTGAAGATCAACAATGTCCAAGATCAGTCCTTGAAATATCTCAAAATGGCAAATATAACCCTTGAAACACTTTTTATAAAGTTTTGTGCCAAAACTGCCAAGTGATGAAAGTTGTTACAAGTTAAATTGGGCGCTGATAGAAGTTTACTTGTAATTGACAAAAGAAAGGAAAAAGAAGGACTGAAAGTGTGCATTTGAAACATTCAAACAAGTATTTGCGCCAAACACTTCTCCAATCCACCAAAAACGGATCAAAAAGAGTACTATTCACTTTTACCAGCCCAGATTTTACACCACTTAAATCAAAGGGTAAAATGAAATTACCTTGGCACACGTTTGATTCACCTCACCTTAAACGCATCCCACACCAAAAACCCTCACTCCCACTCACTATGGACCCCACCCCCAATTCCCTTTCCACCAATCAGATTGCAACTTGGCCTCCAAGTTAAGTGACGTGTCCAAATCAACAGCTATGATTCATTGCTTCATCACAAAGCTAAAATGAACATCCAGGATCAATTTGGACAGCTCATTCCAACAAAACGTCTAGAAGGACTTAGGGCATTTAGGGAATTTCACTTCTAGGGTTTGTGAATAGTGTTTAGCCAGGCATTTGCCTATAAAAGGAGACCTCAACATGTGAGAGTCCCTTTGTTCCAGATTTTAGATTTTAATCTTTGTAATTCCTTTTTATGAAATAAAGTTTGAATTTCTTAAAATTTTGAGTTCTAATCTGTTATTTATAAAAGTTTGGTGTTTGAGAAGCTAAAATCTGAGTTCCATTTATATGTTTGAAGGTTTTTGAGGCAAGGTTTTAGTTGATAAAGCTTGGGTTTCAAAAATCAGAAAGTTGGCATTATTTTTTATCTCACTTTGTGTTTGTTCATCTTAGCAGCATTGGAAGCTGGTACTTGTTTTGCTAGTACCTCAACTCAAACAATCCAGGGCATGGATGTAGGTCTTGGAGGTTTGCACCTTCTTCCCTTTTCATTTTCTCTTTAAGTTTCTGAATATTTGTGATTTTTGTGGATTTATGCTTGAATCTGTGTTATTGTTGTTGATTATTGTTGATTTGGCTTTGTTTTATGTTAATGAGGTGTTACTGATCTGATTTGTGGGTTGAATCTTCATAAGCCTTTGAAAATTTGTGAAAATAAGTTTTAAAAGGGTGTTTGGGATTACTGCATAAGTTGGATTTGAGGTTTGTTAAGTGCTTGTGTGTTGTATGCAAGTATTGGTAACTGTTATTTGGGAGCATATGTTCATCTGTTTGCAGGTTTTGAGGCTTTGAACACATTGATTCATAGATTGGCTATAAAATCTTCATAACTTGGTAAAATTGGCTAGGATTTTGAGGACACCTAGATCTAAGCATAGGTTAAGGGTAAAAAGTGCTAAATCATAGTTAATCACACCAGGGTAGAAGGATTTGAGGCTTGAAATTGGATCAAGTGTCAAGTATATCAGCAAACTGTTTCTGCATATTGTTCTTTGTTCATCAGTAACTTCTAGTGCTTTGATCTTGTTATTTTCTTTGATTCAGTGTTTGATTCTTGTTGCTTTGTGTTTATTGTTAGTTTATATAGCTTGTGTATGCATCTGGTTAAGTTTGGTTGGCTTATTTTGCTGAAATCTGCTTTTTAAGTGCTTAACTGCTTATTTGCATATCTGGAGCATATCTGTGGACTGTTTGGCTTATTGTGGCTTATTGTGTGGATCATTTTGTGATTTTATTGTTGCTATTGACTCCTTGTGGTTCACTGATCACAAGGGTTCCTTTGTTTCCAATTAAATCAAACCAGAACTCTCAAATAAGCTTGGTCAATTAGTCAAAGCAGTGGGAACTCCTTTCCCCTGCTGGTTGCCACTGCTAGTGCAATTTGGGTGTCAGCTTATCAATAAGCTATAATAGCTTATTCCAACCTGCAACAACTTTGTTTTTGTAATAGGTGCTCATATTTTGACCCATTTGTTCATACTAGAGCATTTGGGTGGTTGACTTTTAGGTTTGACTAGAAAACCAACTCCTTTGACTTTTACATAAGCTCTTTTGTGCTTATTCTGGCTTATTTCTTGTGCTTATTAGATTTTTGTTGATTGATATTGCTTATTGAGTCCATTTGAAAGCTTTTGCAAGTTGAATCAGCTTCTGAGGTTCAGTATTTCTCAAAAACGACTATTTTGTCGTTTTGTGGATTTTTGCTTTTCTATTTTCTGGCTTATTAAGTGAGCTTATTGAAAATTTCTTTTGACAGATCTCTTAAGCATCCTAAAAGAGGGTTGTGTGTCAAATTAGAGCTTATGGCATTAGCTTATGGCTTAATGGGCTGAAAAGCCCAATAAGAATAAGCTTTGTGTTCAATAAGCTGTGATAAGCACATTTTCAGCTTTTGGGCCTTTAGAGTTTTGTTCTTAGAATTAAATTTTAAGTCAGATAGGGCTTTTCCAAGTCAATTGGGCCAAGTTTGACTTTTTGGGCCCAAAAGCCCATTTGTGTTGACTGTTTTTGGATTTGGCCCATTTGAGGGCCCATTAGGGGTATTTTGGTAATTTCACTTTCATTTTCTGATTGTTTAGGTTAAAATAAACTAGTTTGCAAGTTTTTAGAATTTTTTATAATTTTTGGATTTTTAATATTATTTTATTATTATTTTTCAAATTTCACATTTCCAACTTTTTACATTTTTCTTAGGTTTAATACATTAAAATAGGAATTTAGCAACTTTTAGAATAATTTTATCTCTTTTAGATTAATTTTTATAATTATTTTAAATTTTAATAGTTTTTAAATCATTTTAATAGTTTTTATTAGTTTTAAAATTTCTAAAAATAGTTTTTAATCATTTTAGGTCATTTTTGAGTTTTATCAATTGAAAAATCTTTATTTGGGATTTTTGATAATTTATTTGATTTTTAGGGCTTTAATTAGCATTTAAAAATTGAATATTTAATTATTTAAAAGGTTTGAAAAAGTTTTGATCATTGGTAAACTCTTAGTTTATTATTTTTTGATTTTTGGTGAATTTTTGGTAATTTTTAGAATTTATTTTAATTTTAGTGATTTTTAAGGTTCTACGTCTTAACTTTCTAATAGTGATTTTTCTTGGTAATTTTTATTTTTACATCTTCGTCATTTTCTCTTCTAATCCCCTTCTAAACCAATCATTAATCACAAACATTTGGCAAGTTTTTCATACACATATACCTCCTTGGGAAACGAACTTGGAATCCATCTAGGGTCATTAACACTTGATTTTTCCTAAAATCATTTGTTTGATACTTACCGCTTTTACGCCTTTTCCCTAAAAGGTGTAAATTACCACAATCAGTATCCCTCAAAAGTCTCCAAGTGAAGAAACTCTATTAACGAAGAGAAGACCATTATCTCATGAACGTCTCTCAAGATATGAAGTATGAAGTACATGCCAAATATCGGCCCGAGAAAGGTCTCAAATCGTGAAGCGAGTTATGCCAAGATATGAACTTTTTGATATCCCGAGAAGCAGTTTTAAGAGACTTTGTCCTTTAGCTAACTATTAATCAAATCGTCCTACTTTGCTTTCAGCCTAAATAAACTATCGCAATAAGTCCAAAAATGCATCTTCATGATCATTCTAAGACAAAAATAAAATATAAGAGATACACCTAGGAATAAGGGAGTTTAAGCATGTAATTAAGCCATGTGTGTAAGTGTTTGATTTGCTAACTTAAAATAACAATGATCTCATTTTTAAGCTTAGTTTGGGGAACGTGAAACTTGAGGGTGATAAATCTTCGCGGCACCAAAGCCCTAATGTAAGTCCTTGATCTCTTTGCAAGTTATTTCCATATAGCTATTTTCAAGTGAAAATGGTTTTCTATCCTTTTGTTTCCTTTAAAGTTTTAATTTCTCTTAGTACTCTAATTTTAGTAGTATGTTAATAAGGCCAAGGTTGATTGATTATGAGAAAAGTGTAAAATTGCTTTACCACTAAGCATTGCCTGAGGGCATGGCAATGGTTAAGTGTAGGGGATTTGATAGGTGTGAAAACACCCATCCTTTACCACTTATTTCTTGCTAAAACGAGACCAAAACGCGTATTTAATATCATTTGTTTGGAATTATGCGTGGTTTTTGTGTTTATTGTGTTTTCAGAGCCAACCAGAATAATATTGGAGAAAACATGGGATTGCACGGGTTTTATCGAAGAAAAAGACTCAAGACGAAGTCTATTGTCCAAGAGATGCAAAAGATTTGAAGTCAATGGCCTATTTGAAGATTTATCAAAGAAAAGGACCAAAGATGGAAGATTTACATATGTCGAAGGAACTCAAGTCTATTAAACGAAGAAATTAAAATACGAGTTGAATTTAATCGTCGACAAATCCCGAATCAGAATCGAAAACGTCAACTTTACTGAAAAGACGAGAAGACGAAAAGAGAGAAGAAAGCCCACTCACCAACCAACCACTAGGCCTATATAAGGAATTCACCTTCACACTTTTTGAGCTAGTTTTTAGTTTTCCAGTTCTTTCTTTTCTTTCGTAGGAAGCCAACACCATTAAGGTGTTGGTTGTAGCACCCCATTTTGATAATGTAATGTCACGCGTAATTATGGCGTGTCATCAAAGCATACAAGGATAAATGTATAAAACATTACATGACCATAGGGATAACCGGAATCAAACATCGGTTCCCAAACATAAGCCCAAAACATAATAAAGCAAAAGAAATGAATGAAAGACTAAACAAGCATAAGTATATGAAGGCAAAAAGGAAAAGAAGTCTCTAGCAGCTTCCATCCTATGCACGTCCTCCAAATGCTCGAGTCTTCCCTAGGGTACCTGCCGTTTTGGGACATGGAAAGGAAAGTAACGGCTGAGCAAAACGCTCAGTGCACGGATATAGACATAGTATGAATGACTAAAACATAATAAAGAATTAATAGCAGCGGAAATGTATAAGTCCTGGAAAACCTGGAACATGTTCATAAAACTGGTTTTATAGTTTGAAAAGCCTTATGTTTATCATATGAAAACTGTTTAACATATTTTACCATTAGCCAATAGGTCATGAAAATCCACCGTGCATGAATACTTGGAGGGGTGACCTCATCATGCAAATTAGAGGGGCTGCCTCTAATTTAATATACTGGTTTTTGGGTAGGAGGGATCAACTCCTTGTGAAGGATGCAAGGCACACACCACAATCACCATGAAATCCTGTCTGAAACATGTAACTAGGATGCACCCATACGCCCCACATGATAAATATAAAAATATGGCCAAAAGCTGAAGGGACGCCACGAGCAATCACTCCGCCGTGGTGAAGTCATAACATCAGTGCCTCTAATGTTATGGTTATGGTACCTCCATAACTAGGTGAAACTGGTCATGCATGTATATGGCTATAGGTATTCTTAATTAAACATAACCAATCAAACACGTAACTTATACTACGGGAAAACAGTTGGCTGCATACGGGGAATCCTAATAAGGAAAGAATGTCCATACTGAAAGGACGGGAATCCGTACCTTATGTCCAGTGAACGAAGAAGATGAACTGAGAGGAATCCTACTTCCGTATCACTAGTGCTACATAAATACATACATGAATAAGTATCTGCTTACTAAATACGTAACTGGTTCTATGCCATGTCTTAGCTTATTTTATATGTGTTCTTACCATGTTTTACTGTTTTAAAACCTTAAACTATGTTTATCTTATATTCTGTTTAATCTAAGTAAGTATTTCTGGTATTTCATGTATTATTATACTTACTGTGTAATAATAAGTAACTTTCCAAAAATAGCAGGTTTCCTAAAATAGAAAGTTTCCAAAAATAGAAAGTTTCCAAAAATAGAATGTTTCCAAAAATAGAAAGTTTCCAAAAATAGAAAGTTTCCAAAAATAGAAAGTTTTTAAAAATAGAATTACTGCTTAAAATAGATAAGTTTCTAAAAATAGAAAGTTTCCATAAATAGATCAGCTGCCTTAATTAAATAAGTTTCCACAAATAGATTAGCTGCCTGAAATAAATAAGTTTCTAAAAATAGAAGGTTTCCATAAATAGATTAGCTGCCTTAATAGAAAGTTTCTATAATTAGAAATAAGCTGGTTAAATAAGCTAAGTATATAGCCTAAGTGTTTTCATGATTATTTTCTAAGTCATATGATATAATGTATAGTTTAATAATTATTTCATGTAATTAAATTAAACAATAGGTTAAAATATTTAATTAAAGTATAACATGTTTTTAGTTAATTAAAGTTAAATACTTAGGTTAAAACATGTATTATTATTTATTAATAATATAACCTAAGTCATGTAAATTAATTAATTATAACCATGGTTTTTATATAACTAATTAATTATAAGTCTAAAATATAAAAATACTTAGGTTAAATAATTTCATGATTATTAATAATTAAAATAACCTAAGTCATGTAATTAAATTAATCATGTCATATTATTAATTTAATTTTTAACATAAGATCATAAAAAAAAACTAAACATACACCATGAACCGAATCTAGACTAAAACCCATGAACCGGACATGAAATCGACATCGTACCCCGAACCAAATCGGGGTACCCCTTGTCTTGATGCTGCCGTGGGACCCACACCAACCAACCGGGACCATATGGTCTCGGTGGTGGTCGGATGGCCAAACTGAAACCCCCTCGAGTTCGGTGTAGGCTGCGGCCAAAACAAACACCCCTTAAAACATTACTTTTGATTTTATTAAATCCTAATTCATGTTAGATCTATGGTCTAATTAGGTTTTATAAAAAAACATAACATGTTCTTAATTAATAAAAGATCAAATCAAAAGAAAAAGGTTTAAAAGGATTTACCGATTACGTGGATCAAAAGAATGAAGAACAAACACGAACACCAACAAGAATTCCAAGATCCAAGATCAACAAACACCCCCTTTTGGTGTGTTTGAAGGTGGCGGCCATAAGAGAAAAAAAGAAGGACGAGGAGGATTTTAGGTTTTCTGTAAAATTCTTCTGTAGAAAAAAAAATGAGTAGTGTAAATTTCTTAACCTCCTTTTAGTGAAAAATTGATGGGCTAAGCCCATCCTCCCTCCCTAATTTCGTGGTAATGGGGCCCACAAGGGGTAACCCGAATGTTTTCCGTGTCTAAAATATTGGTGTGTTCTCGTGTGTTCTCGTGTTCGTGTTTTACATGTTCTCGTTAAATATTAACCGTTACTTTATATATTTATTCGTGTTCGTAATAAATATATATACGTAATTAATATTAGCTCGTGATTAAATTACGTTCATGATTTCATGATCGCATGTTCGTGATTAATTATTGTCAAATAATTATTGCGTGCTCATGCGTAGTAAAATATTTATCGTGTTCTAACACGTACGTAATACGTAAAATCCTAACACGTAATCGTAATCATGCTATAATAGGAAAGTTTTAATCTAGTACGTACGATCTTAAGGGTACTATTCATGGTAAAAGCATGCGGGTTTTACAACTCTTCCCCCCTAAAAAGAATAATTCGTCCCCGAATTATAGATAACGTAACTGAAAGAGAAACATACCCGAATCAAACTGAAAGGGTATGTAAGATTAATGAACTTGCGGGTTTCCTGGCAGAAGGAACGCAGAACGTGACATGTCTTGAAAGGACATGGAACGTGACGTGACTAAAAGGACATATCTAGTTGATAAGAGAAAAACGGATAAAAGTTCGGATGAACTTGTCCATTTCCAAGTGGTCTCCCTCTTGGAACGGTTCCTTCAGAAGATCTTGACACAAATGATAAATCTTGGTCCTCCTGACCTTGACTTGGAATACGAAGAAATTCTTGGTTATCAACGGAAGGTAGATCCCCTAAATTCGATCGAGGAAAATAAGAGTTAACGTGCTAGGGTAACTGAAATGTTATGATGCAAGACAATCTGACTTAACCGATAATTAGAAACGATGCGCGAGACATAAAGAAACGTAGTACATGAAAATTTTTGAACGTGATACGTGAAAAATTTTGAACGTGCTACGTGGAGATATGGCGAGTGTAGTATGAGTAAACATATCGTGATCCATGATACGTGTAACATATCTTGATCATGATATGAGGAACGTGGAATGAACATGACATGTGAAACATATCGTGATCATAGAATACAATGGCGGTAACGTCAAACGCTACAAGGTGAGACGTGGAATATGACGTGAAACGTCTATCTGATGATGGAGAGTTATACTAAACTTGGGTCCGGTCTCTCAAGTTCTCGCAAACTACCCAGAATGAGAAAAGAAATGAACGTAAAATCGTAAGCCAAAACACGATCATGAACGTGAATAGTGTCATGAACGCGAGCGCGAAAGCAAGTCGTGGAATCAAAATGAAGACGTGAAGTAATTTAGGAGTACAATTGTGAATACTTGTCTGACCCGATAACTGAGAAATTGCCAAGTGATCGGATGAGCCTTGGCTGGAACATGTCCGATCAATCTGTTGGTTCTGAAATCCTTGCTGATGTAAGGATTTTGCATACTTGATCAAACTGTTTGCAATTACCCAATTAGCATCATGCTTCTTCTGAGTTTGCATTAATCTGGTAACCAAAATCCGTGGAGATCTTGTCCCATTTAGTTCACAATTTCAGATGATGAAACATCCCAGTTTGTTGGTGTCCTATCTTAGACTGTTGGTATGTCAGGTACATAAATATGGACGTAGTTGTATCCTGCTTCGTAGAAACTTGATACATAGAAGGTTGCGAAACTCTGAGTCTCTGAATCTAGACTTATCCTAGCGTAGGATTTCCTAGAACACCTAATGTAGTGTAGGGTTCTCTTCTTTACGCATAAGTAGAGTCGTGGTAAGATTAACCGTAGGAACCCATGTGAATCAGTGTGTCACTGTAATCAAACAGAATTGATATTAAATTTTCCAGGGTAGAATTTCTCTTGTCATAGAATTTGCAACATCGTGCAGATATGGTCTTCGTGTTCTTCTCTAGGCTTAGAGGAAATTAGGTTATCCTTAATGAAAACGCTGACGAATTTGCTTATGAGTTCATGGGAACTCAATTTATTAAGTCCATAATGTGTTGGAGCATTGATGAGACTAATTCAAAATCATAAATCTAGCATGACCGAGTCGTGTACGAATAGCAGTCATGGACATGTCCTGCTTTTCACTCGTCACTGTTGGCAGCATGATCATGAGTTCGATCTTGGAAAAGTGATTAACAATATATGGTTGATTGGACATGTCGTCAATACGTGGAGGAGAATAACGGTCATGAATGGTGATTTGTTTAAGTCGACGGTAGTCGACACATAATCTCATGGTACCATCCTTCTCCTTGTAGGTTCTTCTGGAATGTATAGGAAGACTTTGGAATAATCAACTGGCTATGCTTAAAAGAATTAAGTGGTCGTCTCTTACTGACAGCTAGAAAATTTTAGCGACCATGGCTAACAACGCACATGCTGATAGATTTTCCTGATGGAAAATCAAGCTGAATGTATTCAGGAGCCTGAACATTACTGTACATAATTATGAATCGTTGCATGGTGTGCTGTTCATAGTACATGATTAGGATAAAATTCATCTTGTGTCTGTCCGAGGAAAATGCGCTAGCAGCTTGGATCTCATCATTAAGCTTAAGGAAAACCTTCGTATATGTGGGAATACGAAAGGCGTCCTTCATGGTCATGAATATATGGACTATAGTGAAAGAAATGGAAGTGACATCGGCAACGTGACAGTTCTCACTGATGCGCCGATAATGGAATTGAAATTCTTGTGTCCTGGTTAATACATGGCATAAAAAAATGGATATACCCTTGGAGGGTACCCTGAATTTCTTAGAAAAGTTCCATAATTAGACGTGAGTCATGTGTCTTGACTCGTGTCTTGAGAAATGTAAGCGTGACATATGTCTTAACTGGTATCTTAACATGTGTCTTCAAAAAGTATACGTGAGACATGTGTCTTGACTGATGTCTTGACATGTGTCTCGAGAAGTGAAACAATTAGAACTACAAATATTAGGTTATTATGCCAAAATTGGCGGATCGGTTGGACTACTGATCCTTTGTATGTCTGATCACGTCCGCGGCCGGAGCCTCGGTTGCGATTTCTGGGATAGTTCTGTCATAGTAGTGGTTACTATCGTCTTGTCTGTCAGTTCCATGACGGTCATTCTCATGACCGTGATTCATGTAACTATTCAGCTGAGTGGCCGGCTAGTACCGGTTTGCACTCATATGGCTGAAATGACAGTCGAATGACGTATGACATGTAACTAAGAATTAGGGACAATGATTGATGGAAATTGTCTGATGGTGAAGCATCTTCTCGTCCAATTGCTTTGCTCCGACGCCTTTGTCTTCGTCTAGTAGGATCTCCAGGTTGTGCACAGCATCCGCATCTCGTCGCGTCTCCGAACGTCAACAGCATCAACCTTTAGTAACATCTCCCAGTTATGAGCGGCATCAGCAATCTTGTAGAATATCAGCAATTGAAAATACGCCTGAGGTGATTCAGAATCGACTAGCGAATACTCGTGAAGTATTGCAAGTGGAATACACATGGATCAAGGTACGTGTAATACACATGAAATACGGTACGTGGAGTACACGTGGAATGCACATGAAATGATCGGTATGTTGTCGATCTTTTATCATGATTTAAGGAAATTATACCGGTTAAACGGTTAGGAAAACCATCATGATAACCTCGCAGTATTAGCATACACATCATTTTGGTTATATCGAGAAGCGTTAAAGTGTGGTTACACAAAATTTAACGATGATTTGCCTGACAGCATGATCAATGAAAACCAACCATGACTATCATGAAAGCAGAATTCAATGAAATCCAACAATGTTTTGTGTGAAAGCATAAATAACAAAAGAGGCGTAAGACGTAATCAACATGAAGACGGGATTATCATGAAGAAACATGAACAATTCAACATGAAGGAATGTATAACATAATCAGCATGAACTGAAGTTAACCATGGCAGTATGAAAATATACTTGACTAAAAACATATTATCTTATGAGGGGACATGAAAAAAACATTTATGCCAATTTAAATCATGAGAAAAAATTTTATGCATGAAAAACAGTGCATGAATGCGTAATGTAGTTTATATAAACCTTTATATGTGCGAGGGGACGCCTATCTCATGACCCAAATGGAGGGGCTGGTCGCTCCATTTTTTTTTTATCAAGAAAGACAGACTCACCAATAGCCAAACGGTTGTCGGTCCCAAAACAAAATACATGGCGAGGGGACGCCTATGGGTCGGTCCCAAAATTAAAAGTTTCGATAAAAGCACATGCGACTAAATAGGGCCAGTCTTGTACCAACCATTACTTAGTCATAACCCCTGCAACAATGATACATGAAACATAAATAAATGAAACTCATATGTCAACACTTATCAGAAAAAAAAAATTATGTGACTAATTATGAACTACTGGGTTCAGTTCACATAGCCACAGTTCACGAGGAACATTATGCATGAAACAATGACACATAACTAAATATGAATGACGGTTGTCCATCCATATTAGTAAAACAATATCGATGAAAACATCAAGGTTAAAATCTCAAGGTGCTGAAAACGTCATGGTTAAAACAACAATGCGCTGAAAACATCAATACGTGGAATAACAAGCGTTGGCTTAGGAAGCTCCTGGTGACTACCCACTAGTCACAGGTCGAGTTTTAGAGCCTACAGGTCGAAGCCTTGGCTCTGATACCATAATTGTAACACCCCATTTTGATAATGGAATGTCACGCGTAATTATGGCGTATCATCAAAGCATACAAGAATAAATGTATAAAACATTACATGACCATAGGGATAACCGGAATCAAACATCGGTTCCCAAACATAATCCCAAAACATAATAAAGCAAAAGAAATGAATGAAAGACTAAACAAGCATAAGTATATAAAGGCAAAAAGGAAAAGAAGTCTCTAGCAGCTTCCATCCTATGCACGTCCTCCAAATGCTCGAGTCTTCCCTAGGGTACCTACCGTTTTGGGACATGGAAAGGAAAGTAACGGCTGAGCAAAACGCTCAGTGCACGGATATAGACATAGTATGAATGACTAAAACATAATAAAGACTTAATAGCAGCGGAAATGTATAAGTCCTGGAAAACCTGGAACATGTTCATAAAACTGGTTTTATAGTTTGAAAAACCTTATGTTTATCATATGAAAACTGTTTAACATATTTTACCATTAGCCAATATAGGTCATGAAAATCCACCGTGCATGAATACTTAGAGGGGTGACCTCATCATGCAAATTAGAGGGGCTGCCTCTAATTTAATATACTGGTTTTTGGGTAGGAGGGATCAGCTCCTTGTGAAGGATGCAAGGCACACACCACATTCACCATGAAATCATGTCTGAAACATGTAACTAGGATGCACCCATACGCCCCACATGATAAATATAAAAATATGGCCAAAAGCTGAAGGGACGCCACGAGCAATCACTCCGCCGTGGTGAAGTCATAACATCAGTACCTCTAATGTTATGGTTATGGTACCTCCATAACTAGGTGAAAATGGTCATGCATGTATATGGCTATATGTATTCCTAATTTAACATAAGCAATCAAACACGTAACTTATACTACGGGAAAACAGTTGGCTGCATACGGGGAATCCTAAGAAGGAAAGAATGTCCATACTGAAAGGACGGGAATCCGTACCTTATGTCCAGTGAACGAAGAAGATGAACTGAGAGGAATCCTACTTCCGTATCACTAGTGCTACATAAATACATACATGAATAAGTATCTGCTTACTAAATACGTAACTGGTTCTATGTCATGTCTTAGCTTATTTTATATGTGTTCTTACCATGTTTTACTGTTTTAAAGCCTTAAACTGTGTTTATCTTGTATTCTGTTTAATCTAATTAAGTATTTCTAGTATTTCATGTATTATTATACTTACTGTGTAATAAAAAGTAACTTTCCAAAAATAGCAGGTTTCCTAAAATAGAAAGTTACCAAAAATAGAAAGTTTCCAAAAATAGAAAGTTACCAAAAATAGAAAGTTTCCAAAAATAGAAAGTTTCCAAAAATAGAAAGTTTCCAAATATAGAAAGTTATCAAAAATAGAAAGTTTCCAAAAATAGAAAGTTTCCAAAAATAGAAAGTTTCCAAAAATAGAATTACTGCTTAAAATAGATAAGTTTCTAAAAATAGAAAGTTTCCATAAATAGATCAGCTGCCTTAATTAAATAAGTTTCCATAAATAGATTAGCTGCCTGAAATAAATAAGTTTCTAAAAATAGAAGGTTTCCATAAATAGATTAGCTGCCTTAATAGAAAGTTTCCATAATTAGAAATAAGCTGGTTAAATAAGCTAAGTATATAAGCCTAAGTGTTTTCATGATTATTTTCTAAGTCATATGATATAATGTATAGTTTAATAATTATTTCATGTAATTAAATTAAACTATAGGTTAAAATATTTAATTAAAGTATAACATGTTTTTAATTAAATAAAGTTAAATACTTAGGTTAAAACATGTATTATTATCTATTAATAATATAACTTAAGTCATGTAAATTAATTAATTATAACCATGGTTTTTATATAATTAATTAATTATAAGTCTAAAATATAAAAATACTTAGGTTAAATAATTTCATGATTATTAATAATTAAAATAACCTAAGTCATGTAATTAAATTAATCATGTCATATTATTAATTTAATTTTTAACATAAGATCATAAAAAAATAAAATAAAAACTAAACATACACCATGAACCGAATCTAGACTAAAAACCATGAACCGGACATGAAATCGACACCGTACCCCGAACCAAATCGGGGTACCCCTTGTCTTGATGCTGCCCTGGGACCCACACCAACCAACCGGGACCATATGGTCTCGGTGGTGGTCGGATGGCCAAACCGAAACCCCCTCGGGTTCGGTGTAGGCTGCGGCCAAAACAAACACCCCTTAAAACATTACTTTTGATTTTATTAAATCCCAATTCATGTTAGATCTAGGTTTTATAAAAAAACATAACATGTTCTTAATTAATAAAAGATCAAATCAAAAGAAAAAGGTTTAAAAGGATTTACCGATTACGTGGATCAAAAGAATGAAGAACAAACACGAACACCAACAAGAATTCCAAGATCCAAGATCAACAAACACCCCCTTTTGGCGTGTTTGAAGGTGGCGGCCATAAGAGAAAAAAAGAAGGAGGAGGAGGATTTTATGTTTTCTGTAAAATTCTTCTGTAGAAAAAAAAATGAGTAGTGTTAATTCCTTAACCTCCTTTTAGTGAAAAATTGATGGGCTAAGCCCATCCTCCCTCCCTAATTTCATGGTAATGGGGCCCACAAGGGGTAACCCGAATTTTTTTCGTGTCTAAAATATTGGTGTGTTCTCGTGTTCGTGTTTTACGTGTTCTCGTTAAATATTAACCGTGACTTTATATATTTATTCGTGTTCGTAATAAATATATATACGTAATTAATAATAGCTCGTGATTAAATTACGTTCATGATTTCATGATCGCATGTTCGTGATTAATTATTGTCAAATATTTATTGCGTGCTCATGCGTAGTAAAATATTTATCGTGTTCTAACACGTACGTAATACGTAATATCCTAACACGTAATCGTAATCATGCTATAATAGGAAAGTTTTAATCTAGTACGTACGATCTTAAGGGTACTATTCATGGTAAAAGCATGCGGGTTTTACATTGGTGATTTTTCATTTTTGTTGAATCCTTAATCTTGTAAGCTTTTAATCTTTCCCTTTGTTTGTTTAACATTGATCTTTCAATATAATCCCTCCATTAATCTTGTTCATCTTCATCTTTTTGATTTAAAGTTTAAAGTTCTTATTTGGTTGATTTTGATCCATAAAAGTAAGTGAGTTTTGTGTTTTTAGTGTTTTGGTATGATGTTTATGGTTGATAAATGATTAGTGTTTAGTTTGGTTTAAATCTTTTGGTTAAATTTGGCTTGTTTGGATTAAAATCGTCTTCCCCTGTTTTTCTGAGTTCTTCATCATTCCCAGATTCCGCATCAAGTATTTTTCCCAAACATTCCGGATCAGCATTTTTATTCCGTATCAGTATCGTTCATCCAGAATATTTTATATTCCGGATCAGTGTCTTCCATCCGGAATAACTATTATTCCGAACCAAAACCTTTCATCCGGAATATTTTATATTCCGGATCAACTCCTTTCATCCGGAATAATTAATTATTCCGGATCAACCCTCTTATTCCGAATCAACCTATATTCCGGATCAACGTTTTTATTCCGCATCAAAAGTTTATTTCGGATGAACCTATTATTCCGCATCAACAGTTTATTCCGCATGAGCCTATTATTCCGCATGAGCTTATATTCCGCATGAACAAATATTTCCCTTTTTATTCCGCATGAGTAAGATATTCCGCATGAAGGATTTTTGTCTGATATATTCCGAATAAAGGGTACATTCCGAATCAAGCATTTTTCAGGGTATACAGTTACTGTTTTATTTTAATTTTAATTTAAGTTTTATTTTTATTAATTAATTGCTTCTAGTTTACTTTTATTTATTTCACGCATTTACCTTTTTAGTAGAATAGAAAACCAAACCCCCTATTTGTCACCAAGAAAAACTATTCCACTTTAAACCTTGATCAATTCGAGAAGATTCCGAGATTAATCTGAACCCCCAATGCAAACACTTGTATCAGGGAGCTGGATAATCATACCCAGCTTTCCTAGGGGCAGCGAATGGCGATATATAACTTCATATTTTTCACATTGGTTACTAACAAATGTCATAACAGGCTCATAATCTTCATGAAGAACAGCAGAATGATGATGCCTATTCCATTGCTGGTGATGAAAATGCTGAAGCCCCCCCCCCCCCCCACATAGATCTGGATGCCATGTCAGATATTGATTCCATACTAGAGGATGAGGTCTTCATTATTGAAGATGACTTGACCATTTCAGATTATGCTCATATGGATGCTGATGATGACCAGGTCACATCAGAGTTAAAACCCATCTCCTTCCCATCAATGAAAAATGTGCAAGAACTGGCTGCAAAGCAGCTATTGGACCAGCGACTCTGTACACCAACCCCAGTTCCCTTCCCAACTTTACCAAGTGTCATGGAATTGGGGGCGAAGCAACACTTAGAACACTTACAAAACCTCAAGCATGTCCATGTTCCTCGAATGAAAGATGTTCAGGAACTCGCCGCTGAGGATCTCTGGTTCAAGAGGGGTGACATCGGTAAAACCAACCCCAATGTCACAAATGATGTCACCCTCTCTGAATTGCAAACACTCACCCATGTTGCTGAGGAACTCACCACCACACTAGAGACTTCACTAACTTCATCTGTGGAGTCCTCTATGACTGCATTGCTTCCGTAACTACTGGGAAATGCCTTGCAAACTCACCTCCCAGCTGTTCTAGACCAGAGCCTTCAGCAATACATACCATCAGTCCTCACATCAGCTGTCAAAGCAAATGTTGCAGCTATTGCCAAGGCGTCTAAGCCTTCAAGAAAACTTCTTCAGGAGCTTTTACAAGAGGAACTTAAAGAAATCTGCTTATTTGTCCATCAAGAATTTGTTAAGTTCCTCAAGCCTGGATCAGGCACAGCTACTACCGGCGCTATGCCTGAGGGGGAGAATTCAGCCACCTCCACCTCTGAAGAAGAAGCAGACATCGCTCCACCTAAGGGGGAGCAATCACTTAAACAACCAACACCTTCAACAGGGATTCCAACACCAAAACCTCTCAGATCCTTCAACCCCATCACTGAAGCGGTAAAGGACAAGGGAAAAGGAATTGCCACTGAAGAACCTGAAATAACCCTGCACTCCCTCCAAGAAGAAGGCGAATCCACAGCCAAGCTCTCCAAACACTCCGACCTGAACAAATTTAAGAGCGCTGATGAACCACCACTTACCCCAGAGCAGGCAAAGGCTCAAATCTTAGAACACAAAAGGCTTGCAAACATTAGAGCATCTGAACTCAAGAGCAAAGAAGTTCTGAACAAACTCTCTCCTGTTGTAAAGGAAGCTCAGATGGTCAAGCTCAAAGAACTGGAAGGTAAAAGGAGCAACCTTCAAAAAGAATATGAAAGAATTGTGGACCAAAGAGCTGAACCCGGTCAAATCACCAAGTATGCATGTTACACTGACAAAGACAAAAGAGTGGTGATGACCCTTTACAGAAAAAACCAACTAACCAACTACAAAGTCTTCAGTGACTTTAAACTCAGAGATCTGGGCCTCTCTGAATGGTTAGAAATGTTGTCTCTTGCCCAAAAGAAGATTGGGCCTGGTGCTGCCCAAATGATGAAAAACATTCAAGCAAAGCTGAATTGGGTAAAAGACACGGCAAAAAAGCTGAAGGTACCTCTGCCTCCTCAACTTTCACAACAACAACCTTCTCTAGGACAATGGAAAATAAAAACCCAAATGGGGCCTCTGGTGGAGAATTTGGTCACTGATAATATTGTTATAAATAGGATGCACAAAAACTTGGTACTGCCAAAAGATTTCACTAAACCAGTAGGGGGGCAAGTATACTCAGAACCAGAAACATGTATGGTCTTCATGAATGGTAATTGTGAGTATTTCTTTCAGCGGATGAATGAACTACATCTGGCATCAACCATCCAGCTCATCAGACTCAAACAGGGCATCCTAAGGAATTGCAAATCAGCTGAGGATTTTGAGTTTGAAGTTGAGCTAGTCATCAACTCTAGAAGTGACAAAGTTGAAGCCTAGAGAATCTGTGATCAAGGCCTTGATCGTTGAAGAACCTTTTTTTTGTTTATGTTTACACCACTAGGTGTTCTTGTAATAGACTAGGTTCTTTATGTTTAATAAAACTCTAAGGTATGTTTGTAAAATTATGTGTAAGAAGAAGTTGTGTACTCACTTAAAATAATTTTAGACTTAGTATAATTTATAAAAAAATAGGGGAGATTGTTGGGCCAATGAAAGTTCTAACTATGGCCCAGTCTAGATTTGTTTAATAAGACTAAGTGTTACTGATCGCTGAGAGGACCAGCGACAGAGACCAGACCAGTGGAAGGCAAAGCTTCAGCTGGCACACCAAGAACATTCAAGTCAAAGACAACGTCAGAGAAGTCGAAGACAATCTGAAGTCATACTCACCAACGATTATGGATAGCTGGGATGTAGAAGGAATGTGCTGGTGTTCAAGGATCTATGAGTTGACAATACTCAGAGATCACTTAAGAACCCTAGAAGTATGGGACAAGCAAAGCTTGTCCAATCCTTTATAGTTTAGGCGGGAGAATCTACCAAGTGTTTTGAGTGGGACAAAACAAGAGATTCAAGATAAAGCCTAGTACGACCTAGTGGGACAAAAGGTGAACAGTTGGCAGAACTGTTCACCTAAAGTTGTTTAAAGGTATGTCTCGATTTGGACATGCATTTAATATGTTGTACTCTTCTATTCAAAAAGTGACACATATCAACTACTCCCACTAAGGAAGCAACCTCGTACACTATAAATAGGAGTGAGAAAGGAGAATTAAAACAACCCTTTTGCTTGGATAATTTATCTAAGTTCTTTCTCACCTTGGAACCGCTGAGCCCTCAGCTGTCTACCAGCGTCTCATTGGTTCCCTTGTAAACTTGAGTCTCGGATCCAGTTTACTTGTTCTAGGGTTCATTTCTTGTTGTCATTCAACGAGTGTATTCATAGCACTTTGTAATACTTTGTTTATAACAGTTAATAAAGCATTACGCGTTTGAAAAGTATTTCATTGTGTTTTCGTGGTTATAAGAGTTATAGTTATCAACAATTGTCATATTAAGGGACTTTCAACTAGGTTACAACAAAACCAACAAAAAATAGAACAAGGGCAACATGAAATAAAACAAGAGATGCTTAAGGCCGAGAAGAGGCAATCTATGTTTGAGGATAAAGTTTCATCCATGTTTGAGGCTATAATGTGTAAACCGTCTTTGAGTAGTCTTCCTAGCAATACCATATCGTACCCTAAGGGAGAGATGAAAGTGATTACCACACGATGTGGTAAGACACTTAAGGAACCGACTCCTCAACCAATTACTCCAACGGTGGAGAAAATTGAGGAAGAACCCGAGGTGGTGGTCGAAAAGGAGCAAATCCCAATCCCATGAAGTACCGCTCATGCCACACCGACGGTTGACCCATTACCACAGTTGGAACCCGAGCTTCCAAAGGCTATGCCTATGCCTCAACCCACACCACCCTTGCCCTACCCATCGAGACTTAGAAAGGAGAAACATCAAGAGCGCGACAATTACCAATTTGAGCTTTTTATGAAAATGTTTCGTGACGTGCATTTTAATGTGAGTTTTGCCGATGCTTTGGTCATGATGCCTCGAGTTGCCGCTAACTTTAAGAGTATGTTAAACAACAAGGAGAAATTGCAACAATTGTCTAGTTGTTCTTCGGTTTATCTTAACCGCATACCTCAAAAAGTCGGTGATCCCGTTAAATTCTTGATTCCATGTGCAATCCAAAATATGGAAGAATGCTATGCCTTGGCCGATCTTGGTGCTAGTATTAACTTGATGCCACTTGCAATCTCCAAGTCCCTCAATCTTCCTAATATTACTCCTTCACTAATGTCAATCGAATTGGCCGATCATTCCACTATTCCCGCATGTGGATTAGCCGAAGACGTTTTTGTGAAAGTGGGAAAGTTCTAGTATCCGGTAGACTTTATCGTTGTCGATATTCCCACGGATCCTCAAGTTCTACTTATTTTAGGTCGTTCGTTTTTAGATACGTCCATGGCTTTGATTGATGTGCATGCTAGAAAGATCACCTTACGTTTCAACGACGAGGAACTTGTTATAAACGCAACTCAAAATTCTCCATTTTCTCATGTTTATTCCGTCGCAGCCATAAACCTCGTTGATATGATCGACGTTGTTTGCGAGGAATTTTCACAAGAAGTTTTAGGTTTTGGTGACGATGAAAATAGTGGCAATCCCACTATGCTTGATCCCATTCTTGATAATTCGACTCCATCCTTCACTCCATTTGAAGGGGGTGGTTTTACGTTGGAAGAATTTGATGTTCCACGAACTTGTGACGAAGACCTCGACAACGATGAGGACTTCTCGATTATCAAGGATTTTCTTAACGATTTAACATTTCCTCCACCCGAGAAGGTTATGAGTATCGAGCCCAAAACTTCAATTGAGGAACTACCAATCCTCGAGTTGCAAGATTTACCTCCTCATCTTGAATATGTATTCTTAGAGGAGGACGACAAGTTGCCGGTTATTATTGCCAAAAATCTTTCGAATGATGAAAAACCGCACTTGTCGATGTTCTAAAGGACCACAAAGGGGAAATTGCGTGGAAATTATCCGACATTAAGTGGATCGATCCCAAATTTTGTACCCACAAAATCTTAATGGAGGAGGAATACAAACCCGCAATCCAATGTCAAAGAAGGGTGAACCCCAAAATTCACGACGTCATCAAAAAGGAAGTCCTTAAACTCCTTGACGCGGGAATTATTTACCCTATTTCCGATAGCCCTTGGGTGAGTCCTATTCATTGTGTCCCTAAGAAGGGAGGAATGACCGTTCTGCCCAACGATGCCAACGAGTTAATTCCAACTCGACTCGTGACCGGTTGGAGGGTGTGTATCAACTATCGTAAGTTGAATGACGCCACTCGTAAAGACCATTTTCCCTTGCCCTTCATGGACAAATGTTGGAGCGTCTTACAGGATACGATTTCTATTGCTTTTTAGATGGTTTTTCCGGTTACTTCCAAATCCCCATCGATCCTCGTGATCAAGAAAAAACTACTTTACATGTCCATATGGAACGTTTGCCTATCGTAGAATGCCATTAGGACTTTGAAATGCACCGGGAACCTTTCAAAGGTGCATGATTGTAAAACCCGCATGCTTTTACCATGAATACTACCCTTAAGATCATACGTACTAGATTAAAACTTTCCTTTTATAGTATGATTACGATTACATGTTAGGATTTTACGTATTACGTACGTGTTAGAACACGATAAGTATTTACTACGCACGAGCACGCAATAATTATTTGACAATAATTAATCACGAACATGCGATCATGAAATCATGAACGTAATTAAATCACGAACTATTATTAATTACGTATATATATTTATTACGAGCGTAAATAAATATATTAGGTCACGGTAATTATTTAACGAGAACACATTAAACGCGAACACAAATAAACACGAACGAACAATTAAACATCGAGACACGGAAAACGGTACGGGTACCCCATGTGGGGCCCCCTACCCGCGGCAACATAAGGGGATGGGCCAAGCCCATCTCAAATTTCACTAAAGAGGGGTTAAGGTAAAATTAGCTAGTCATTTTTCACTTTATAGAAGATTTAACAAAAACCTAAAAGGTTCTCCTCCTCCTCTTTTCTTTTTTTGGCCGCCGAATACAAACACACCAAAAGGGGTGTTTGTTTGATTTTGATCTTGGTTTTGATGCAAGTGTTCGTGTTTGTTCATCCTCGTTTAGATCCACGCATTCGGTATATTCTTTTACCCTTTTTCTTTTTTATTTGATCTAGTAATTAATTAAGAACAAGATGTTTTTAAAACCTAATTAAAAACATAGGTCTAACATGAAAATGGTTTTTGGAATAAATAAAAAAGGGTTGTTTTAGGGGTGTTTGTTTTGGCCGGCGCCTAAACCGAACCCCAAGGGGGTCTCGGTTTGGCTACTCGACCACCACCGAGACCATATGGTCCCAATTGGGTGGTGTGGGTCCCACGGTAACAGCAAGACAAGGGGAACCCCGAAGTGGTTCGGGGTATGGTGTCGATTTCATGTCCGGTTCATGGGTTCTAGTCAAGATCTGGTTTACCGTTTATGTTAAGATTTTTTTTTATATAATCATATGTTAAATTAAATTAATAAATATGACATGATTAATTTAATAAACACGACTTAGGTTATATTAATTATTAAAATCATGAAATTATTAACCTAAGTATTTTATATTTTCTAGACTTATAATTAATTAATTATTTAAAAACCATGGTTATAATTAATTAATTAACATGACTTAGGTTATATTATCAATAAATAATAATACATGTTTTAACCTAAGTATTTAACTATATTTAATTAAAAAAATGATATATTTTAATTAAATATTTTAACCTATAGTTTATTTAAATTACATGAAATAATTAATAAACTATACATTATATCATTATGACTTAGAAAATAATCATGGAAACACTTAGGCTTATATACTTAGCTTATTTAACCAGCTTATATCTAATTATGGAAATTTTCTATTTTTAGAAACTTATTTAAATAAGGCAGCTAATCTATTTATGGAAACTTTCTATTTTTAGGAACTTATTTAATTCAGGCAGCTAATCTATTTATGGAAACTTATTTAATTAAGGCAGCTGATCTATTTATGGAAACTTTCAATTTTAGAAACTTATCTAATTTAAGCAGTAATTCTATTTCTAGAAACTTTCTATTTTTGGAAACTTTCTATTTTTGGAAACTTTCTATTTTTGGTAACTTTCTATTTTTGGAAACTTTCTATTTTTGGAAACTTTCTATTATAGGAAACCTGCTATTTTTGGAAAGTTACTTATTATTACACAGTAAGTATAATAATACATGAAATACCAGAAATACTTAATCAGAATAAACAGAATATAAGATAAACACAGTTTAAGGCTTAAAACAGTAAAACATGATATGAACATATAAAATAAGGTAAGACATGACATAAAACCAGTTACGTATTTAGTAAGCAGATACTTATTCATGTATGTATTTATGTAGCATTAGTGATACCGAAGTAGGATTCTCCTCAGTTCATCTTCTTCGTTCACTGGACATAAGGTACAGATTCCCGTCCTTTCAGTATGGACATTCTTTCCTTATTAGGATTCCCCGTATGCAGCCAAATGTTTTCCCGTAGTATAAGTTTATATGTTTGATTTGCTTATGTTTAATTTAGAATACCTATAGCCATATACATGCATGACCAGTTTCACCTAGTTATGGAGGTACCATAACCATAACATTAGAGGCACTAATGTTATGACTTCACCACGGCGGAGTGATTGCTTGTGGCGTCCCTTCAGCTTTTGGCCATATTATTATATTTATCATGTGGGGCGTATGGGTGTTGTGACAATTCGTCAATTTATGGTTGATATTTTATTCTCAGATAATTATTTGAAAATATTATTTTAAGGTTATAATATGAACTCACTTATTTTTGGGAAGAAATTTGGATTTACGTCTTGAAGTAGCGTCGACTACGTCTAAACCGGAGGGTTCTACGTTACGTGCTTATGTTTACATACACCGTCTTTGGTGACAGTCCGATATTTCAGAAAATAAATTTATCCGTGAATATTATTTTGTAGTTTTAAATTTGTGTTGGTTCATAAACTCACAAATTTACGATAAGAGATTAGGACTTACGATTTTATTTTAGCGTCCTTTACGACTAAACCGGAAACCTTAGGATTACGTATTTACGTTTTCGAAGTCCGTTTTTGATGAGACAATTTTATTGGATTCGTTTTGTGACGTCGATTCATAATTTATAAAAACGTTTTTCGTAAAATGACCCGAGGGCACGCAAATCGAGAAAACTAGAATCGAGGAATACCCGTAAACTAGTGAGATGGGACAAAATACATTGTCCCACCCCACTAGCTAGCTTGGACGGCACACACATGACACCACATCTTAGGATGTGGCATCATGTTAGCTAGTTTATTACATGTGTAAGCCAAGCTTACTCTTTAAGCTACTCATTCCACTCCTAACTCAAAACCACTAGCATCTAACACACATACCATTTACTTACATGCAAACCAACACAAATCCTCTCAAAACCACCCACCCTTGCCGTCCATATTCAAGCTACAAACACCTCTTTTGATCTTTTCTAGCCATGAAATACATGTTTACTAGCTCTATCATGGAGTTATCTTGAAGCCTTGATCATTTGGTGGCCATATTAACAACATTGGAGGTGATTTGCTTGTGTCCTAGGGCTGATTTCCCAACTTATGTTCTTGGTGTTTGATGATCTTGGAGTTACTTGTGGTGTTCATCAAGTTCTTGTCTTCCAAAAACAAGAAATACACTTGGTTGGTAAAGAAGATCATCCTCTCCATTTTTCTCTTGTTATTTTGTAAAGAACAAATGTATTTTCTTTCATTTTGTATATGTATATGATGTATATATGATGATAAAAATGTTTTGTGGGGATCAAGTGTTGATAGATATGCTTAAAAAGGTAAATAACCATAAGAAATGAGGCTAAAATCTTGATTATTTAGTTGGCTGTATAAAAACAGTATATAACTAAAACTTGAACTGATAAAATTGCACGGTATGATCCATTTACATTAAGTACAAGATGTTATACACACGTGAGAGTTGGCCATGCAATGGAATCAATATAATGAGTGAGATATGATCAAAACAAGTTAGGTGTTCTAATCTGAATAAGCAGTTTTGTAGAGACTGTTAAGGCAAGATGAACTTAAAATGAGCAGTAGCTATAAGTAAGTTAAATGTAGCACATAATATGAAGAACATGTCACCCAAAAGTGAGCTTCTAATTCATTATATAACTCTAGATATGGTAAAAATGGTGAACATGAAGATAAAAATCAGATTTTGAGAATTAATGTTTATTATTATTATATAAGCACTCAAAATTATATTGTATAAAATGTAAAATAAAAACCCACTAACTTATGGATTTTATTTATATAAATATGTAAAGGATTAAATAAATGAATAACTTATAAAAATGGTAGTGGAATAATACTTATAAGTAATAAAAACTATAAACTTGATTTTTACGACTTTTTCGGCTATTACCGAAAAATTAACGTTTTTCGCCAATTAAAACTTAGACGATCAGACCCGTCTAATGTAAAGTTTTTAAAAGTCATATAATGATATATAAGTAACTAATACAAGTAAAAACCGATAAAACCCGAACTATAGGACATACGGACATTAACGAGCTAACTAAGCATATTGGACTAATAATTGGACTAAATAAGTTAACCACTTATAAAAAGAACTTATTGGGCTTAACCCATTTGGGCCCAACATGGAAAGTATATATACTGATAATATAGGTATAAAATGGATTAAAACAAGTTAAAGAACTTATACTAAGCTTATTGGACATAAAATAGGTAAATAGGTAAAACTAGCAAACTAGTAAAAAGTTACCAAAACGTAAACACTAAAATGAGTAAACGAGAATATGTAAACCCACTTGATCATCATATATATATATATAATCATCATATGTATACATAATTACTATTTTTATAAAGTCATTGGACATGAGTCTAAGACCGATTATTATTTATATAGGTTTTCGTGATTGAAGCACGTACCGTACGTCCGAATTGCCGATAACCCGCCTTCCCACATCAACGTGAGTTCATAGCCTCGCACTCTTTTAAATGTTTTTATGAAATGTTTTATAAACCCGCGAGGGAGATAACATGTTAGTTTTTATAAAATAGGACACCATTTGTCCCGATTGTTTGTTTATTGATTTGGACCCGAATGATTGTATGACCCGATTGTATGACCCGATAAATGATTAAAGGACCCGATAGATGAAATCAAATGGATTATTAAAGTTAGGTTATGTCACTAAAAGTCCCATTAGCATGAATTGTGAACTAACGGGATTGGGTAGACGCTTGTGCATATAATATTACTATTTGGGGACGATCACCCCAGTTCGCGCCTTGACGGTTGATCCCCGTCGTGCCACATTGATTGGTAAGCGAATTTATGTATGAGAAGATGAAGGCCTACTAATTCTAAGGATTTGGTAAATGATGGATTAGATCTATTGATTAATGGTGGAAATGGGGAAGAAGAAGATGAGGGGTAGAGAGAGAAAGGAGAGAATGGAAAAGTAGAGAGAGAAAGTAATTAGATTAATGATGAGTGTAAAATGAATGACCAACCCCCTCCTAACATGCTAGGAGGGGTATATATATAGCCCACCCTACATGTGGGCTATATGGACTATATACTTACAAAGTGGATCACGAGCCCATTACATAATTATCGTTGGAGCGACCGATCCTTCACAAATACGTAAAACGTATTTCCAACAATCTCCCCCTAAGGGAGGTCGCTCCAAGTTACAAAGTTCTAAATATACTATGGCTCGTGATCTATGCTAATAATGATGTGACCGAGACTTTCTTTGGGAAAACACATTTCCAACAATCTCCCCCTAAGGGAGGTCACACCATTTTACAAAATCTTAAACCTAGCATCTATGCTTGAGTCTTCGATCTTGTTCTTGTGAATATGCTTGAAGTGATCTTTGACTTTAGTTCTTGAGCATGTTTCCTTGCCTTGACCTTGTGCATTCATCACTTGTGAAATTTGCCTAGTTGTGACTTCATGTTCCACATACTTATACCTTTAAATTCTTGAAAGCTTCAGAGTTTGATACAGCGGAAGACTTGACCTTCAGACTTTCTTGAATTTGTTGAAGTACTAATTGTATGTAGTATAAGCATGTGGTAACGACTTCTTCTGGATTGTACACCGCAATGCCACCTTTTTGTTACACTGCATAAGACAGTTAGCAACAAAACATATACACGGATGAAATGGCCTTGAACATTTCATTCTAATTTGGTAGCATTTTACCTCCGGCCGGTGAAGACCGTTGGACGATATTAAATATCGTACTTGTGACAGGTAGTTTCAATAAAGAACCTCCTTGACAAGATTTCGCGGGTAAACCCGTTCTCTTTACTCGACCGTCCAAAGCTGACTGCGAACGTAAAGAGTGAATCATTTGGATAATATTATCCGCATGATTTGAAGCCGTCAATTCATGTTCCTGGAACAAGTGAAGTTCAATTAAGAACCGCACCATCGTTGCTTTCCAGTTGTCACTAGCTTGATTCATAAAGAATCTTGCAAGTTACCTACCAAGTGCTGTTTGATGTTAACACTAGAAGGATTTCCACTCGTCACTGTGATCAATAAAGAGTCACTCTGAGTGTTCTGGCAAGATCATATGATAATGCGTAGAGGCCTGGAACGTGTTTAAATTCATTTAAGAATTAAACCACTGTTGCTTTCCAGTTATCACAAGTTTGATTCATAAAGAATCGCACAAGTCACCTACCATGAGCTTTTTGATATTCGCTCAAGAAGGATTTCCATCTTCATTGTAAATACTTTCGTATTACTCGGATGTTCAGGCAAGATCATGAAGATTTTGCGTAGGACTCTTAAGATCTTTCTTACTTTTCACATTGTGTGAAGAAGCAAGTGAATATGAAAGTGTGTCCTAATGAGATATTTGATGATCTCAAATGGCTCTAGACTCGATCGTGCATTTTGGATTTTAGTGATCGGAGGCTGGAGAGGAGTGCCACCTTTTCAATACCAATTTATTCGGAGTGAATAAACCAGTAGATAATGTGTTGATCTCCGTGTGATTAAAACAAATATCTTTTAAGAGATATCTGAGTTAGCTGGGATGGGTTGTGCCTTGCATCACTGGGTCCATGATGTCTATCTTCAATATCAAGAATCATTAAAATGATCTCAATAGCATATGAATTGACCCGGTTTCTGCCTAAGGTTGTAAGGAGGGCTTCTTTCTTTACACCCTTTATCTTTACAATTCTTTTTCATTCTTCAACCCCTTCAATGCTTACCAATACGTCATCACTAGCACCTTGTTGTGATTGTTCCAGTGCTAGCTTAAGTACTTGGTCGGCATTCAGCTACGTTCACATTCTTTCTCCATCTTTCCTAGGACTTCTATTTCTAGCTATGGAATGTCCTTGGGAAGATTCCTCCGGTTCTAGAGAAATCATTGGACTTTAACCTATCCTACCATCCTTATGTCACCACAATCTTCATCGTCGTGAAAAGAGATGTTTTGGGTAAGTGTATGTCACCATGAAATCCATTTTGAAGTGCAAATCCATTTTGCTCCCCCTTAACATATGCTACGATATTCGAAAACATTTCGCACATGTCGGGATGAGCTAACACGTTAAGTCAAACCATTTGTGATTGATCATTTCCCATATTAAATCACATTTTCTCCCCCATATTAAAAATATTAACCCAATCGATGTTTTTAATATCAATTGATTTAATAGCCTTTTAAGAAAATTTGGGAAGAAAAATGTAAATCCAATTATCTTCATGAATGACACAAGCTCCCCCTCAAATTAATGAGGGTGTACTTGAAACGTAAATTAAATACCTTTTAAACACAAGTGTAAGGTATTTATTACGTGCAAAGATCAGATATAATAATGAATTCACAAGATTAGCAATGTACGAGGTTGGACCTGAATAATGGAGAACAGCATATGAAAGAAGCACATGGTTCTTGTTCACGAATGTTGGTCACCTCGTCACGTCCCCGAGAAATTAAATTCTCGTTGTAGAGTCAAAGCTTTCCGGTGAAATGCTTGACTCGATTATGAAAAGCGGGTTGCTATCTGAAATAATAGCAAACCATTTTGAGCATGTTTTAAAAGTTTGAACTTCTGCTCGAACTTTATTTACAACCCCGTGTCATTATTGAATGACATTTCTAGGTTCGTAAATATTATCGATTCCAGAAGACATGCTCGTTTTATCAAAACGTTTTTGAACACACAATTTTGAAAGATTTAGAAAAACCTTTTTGAGAAATTCTTGAAAAATTGTGTTCACAGTTTTGAAAAAACAATTACTTGAGCTTAAGATGTTGAATATCTTAAAAGCGAGCTCAAGTCCAAGAAGTTGTAAACTTCCCGTTGTTAAGGATAAGTTTATCATCGGCGATAAACTTTCCTTTTATCTGAAGAACGAGTCCTAAGCTGACATATACTTAGAAGTCGTGTTCATGAGCTTGAAAACTTTGACTGTTTTAACGGAAAGCTCATGACCGAGAAAGGTTAATTTCTCGTTACGAGGAAAAGTTCTCTTATTTAAAAGATCCACTTTCCTTTCTGAGCTTAAAACTTCGAATGTTTTAAGACAAGCTCATGACCGAGAAAATTGAATTTCTCGTTATGAGGATAAGTTTATCATTAATGATAAACTTTCCTTTATTTGAAGTTCGAGTTACAGTCTGACATTTAACTGTAAGTCATTGTGCATGAGCTCAAAAACTTGGAATGTTTTCGATATAAGCTCATGCCCGAGAAAAATTAATTTCTCGTTGTAAGGATAAGTTTATCATCGGCGATAAACTTTCCTTTATTTGAAGCACGAGTTACAGTCTGTTATGTGACTGTAAGTCCTGGTGCAGCTTAACCATGAATCCCCTGAGACATTTGTTTCTCTGATATCTGCTTCTTCAGCAACCAAACTCTAAGAGTGTCCTTAGTTGAACGGTACACAACGATTGGACCGCTTCGTTCTTTTGGAACATCAACTTTGGTACCTGCATTCTCATTAGGAGTTTGTATACTTTTGCATGGGTTAGAGATATCTATTTTTGAAGCACGTGGGGGTTCACAGTTGGCTTTACTTGTGTCAGAGGTGGCCTGAGGGGATGATTCACTTGTCTTAGTTGGCAAACGTTTCCTTTTATAGAAAATCTTAAGTTCAGGCTTAAGTGATGTATCATCCTTTGCAATTTCCTCCCTAGTAGTCTTCGTAGAATCAGAGACTATCCTAGTTAAAGGGCACTCGTTTCCTACAATAGTGAAAGTTCTACCAGTGGGGCGCCAAACTTTACCAAAGGGTTTGATTTTAGCTATCCACTGGGACTTAATTCTAGCACGGGAGTTCACCTCATCAAGTAATTTCTTGACACAAGCATCATGATTTGCCGTAAAGACACATTTTCTACATGTTTTACAAGTAGCATATTTCATGTCTGAATAATTCCTAGATGATTGATCGATGCTCCTAGAAGATGGCATGCTACGGTTAGCAGTGTTGGGTAATCTAGAAGGCATCTGACTAGGTTGGACATTGCTATCTCTTACATGTGTCTTTTGAATAGCTTCCCTTTGACCAGATTTATGGCAAACGTCATTTGAACTAGTTCTTGACGTGGTCTTGGTATTTTTAGGGAAACTAGAGGCAATCATATGATTTGGTCTTGCTAAAGCTGGAGTGATCACATTGGGCCTAGTTGCTGGAGTAACAGTTCTGGAAATATGACCCAAATCAACTTGGGAGGCAACCCGCGGTCTCGAGGATTGTGATCGCTCAGATCCAAATGCAGTAGGTTGTCTGACAGTCGGTTGTCTGACGAACTGATTTGTAGGCGGTTTCCCCAAGATTGATGGTTGTTCAAGCTTAGTGTCTACACTAGGTCCTCTATTTTTCCTTAACTCGTTTTTCAACGCGGCTATAGCAAAGACCTTTTCCTGTACTTGGGCTTTTAAATTCTCATTCTCTTTGAGCACGTTATCTTGGGATGCCAACTTAGATTCAAGCAGTTGAATTTGTTTCAAAAGATTATCCTTTTCAGCTTTAGAATCTAAAACAGTTTGATCCAATTTTCTTTCAAGAACAACGTTTGATTTTTCAAGTTTTTCAAAGTATGTTTCAAATTTGACCGTTTTCTTAGAAAATTCAAGTTTGGCATCCTCAAAATCTTTTGATTGCCGAGCTACGATCGTTTCGAGCTCTTTAATCTTGGAATCAGAAGCAGACAATGAAGCAGTTATAATACACTTTTCATGATGTACTATAGCATTCTGAACAATCTCTCCCCCATTATGACTTACATCGGATGAATCAGAAGTGGTATTTCTATCACTCTTTTCCATCCCATGTTTATCATAATTAGGTTCAGAATGCTCAATATGCGGCATGTTATCAGCATATACATCATAACCAACATCACATTGTACCATGTTTGCAGGCTCTTCGTCATAAATGGGTAAGGTGTCATCAAGAGAAATCTCGTGAACATTCCCCGACGTGCCACTGATATCATGTTGTCCTTCTGAATCCGTGCTCTTGCCATCGTTAGGCTCCAAGTTGTCAACCGTATGACCATTCTCCTCTTGTATCTGCGGCATTGATTCTTGCACTCCATTATCATACGTTTGCTGAAGTTGTGATTGTTGATAAATCGAAGACGAGACTGATGTCATGAGTTTCAGAATTGTATCACGGAAGACTCGAAGTTCAGTATGTGTATCTCGAAGAAATGATTGGCAAATCACTAAACTTTCAGGCATGATGATATTGAATTGGAGGAAAGGCGTGAGTTGTGTCACAAGAGTCTTGTATGCAAGTGCCGATGCAGAGTGATTAAAGTTGTCACGGTTGAGTTGCTCGGCGAGTTCGGTCAAAGTGGTGAAAAGTGAGTCGATGAATATATGACGATCTTGTCCAAAGATTGTCACAAATTCGCTCCTTCCTTGAATCCTTGAAAGAGTGACCAGATGATACTGAAGCATTTGAAATGAAGTGATGCCACTTTTTCTAGCGTTGGCTTGCACTTGATGCAATTCTCCCTTGTTCGATTTGACCGAATCCATTGATAAGCGAGGAAAGATAAACGTGGTAAATGTCGAAAGACCAATACGAGACTTGACAAATCGTGGATAAACCAAGAAAAATGAAATTCACAGGATTTATCCACGTTAACTTTCAGAATAACCGCCTCAACAATTTTTCAGAATATCATAAAATTTTCAAAATAAAAATTTGAATAAAATTAAAAATATGAATTGAAAATCAAAATTAAAAAAATATAATATCCAAAATAGAAATTAATAATCAAAAATATCCAAAATAACTAAAATAGTCAAAATAAAAATAAAAATATTCAAAATAAAAAAGAAAGATAAAAGAAAAACGAAAAAAAAACGGATTTGATTTAAAAAGAAATCGGATATATTTAATGAGTTTAAAAATTACTTAAAATAAATAAAAAATTCTTCTTGTTTTGTCCGCCTAACCACAACACGTGGCCCCAAAAAATAAATATCACCGCCCACTTGCTTCCTTGTTTTGTCCGTCCTTTGACCTAATACCTCAAACAAACCGCCTGATTAAATACACTTTCTCTAAACTCTCTCTCTCAAACAAAGAGAACACATCGCCCCTCTTTCTTCTTTATATGAAACACAAAACCAAACGCAGCCACTAACCTAGTAAACACCGGCTATTATTTTCTCCCAAATCTCAACTCTCGATCCATCTATCTGTAATCCAAATCAGTTACTGATCGCACCTAATCTTAAATACCAAACTCAAATATCATCTCCATTTTTAAACGCATCACAGATCATGAAACCGTTCACCAAATCACGAGAAGAAAGGATGAATACTTCAAGATCTTTATGAAATAAGGTCTCGGGTAGGTTTTATTTAACTTGTTTTTGTTGAGTTTGAGTCTCTCTCTCTACTGTAGTGTCGTTCTGTCGGGTGTTGTTGGTGTGGGTGGGTCGAAATGAAGGTGGATCGAGAGGGTGTTCGAAGGGGAGTCGGGTGTAATTGATTTGGGTAACCGTTGGTGTTGTTGGTCGAGTCTTGATAAAAAAAAATGGAGTCTTTTGGTTTGTGATTGGGTCTGTTCGAGGGAGAGAGTGAGTCGAGTTTTGTGTGAGGTGTGATGTGAGTTGAGATGCGAGGGTGTGCGAGGGTCTGTGAGATGCGAGTGAGTTTATGTCGAGAGAGGGAGTTTTGAGTCAGATATGTTGTAGTCGAGAGTTTGAGGGAGGTCGAGGGTCGAGGGTGTATGTGTGAGTGAGTTTTTGAGGGTCTAGAGTCGATAGAGGGAGTTCGAGGGAGTCTGTCAGTGTCGAGTGTGGGTTCTGTTTGGTTCAGATGAGTCGAGACAGTTTTCGAGTTGTTGAGTGAGTCTTGAGTGTCCGAGAGTTTGTGAGTCTAGTGAGGGTGTCGGGGGGTGGTTAAACGTGAGTTTGTTTGTGTCGAGGGAGAGAGTTTTTAGAAAAGCCTATTCGGAAAGTCCTTTCCTATTCGGAAGTTTTTTTTTTTTTTTTTTTCTATTCGGAAGTTTTTTCCTATTCGGAACTTTTTGGCTATTCGGAACTTTTTGGCTATTCGGAACTTTTTGGCTATTCGGAACTTTTTGGCTATTCGGAACTTTTTGGCTATTCGGAACTTTTTGGCTATTCGGAAAATTTTCTACTCGGAAAGTTTCTATGCGGAAAAAGTCTATTCGGAAAGTTTTTCTGATTCTGAAAAATGGTCTATTCGGAACTTTTGGTAAATTTGGTCTATTCGGAAAATTTGGTTTATTCGGAAAATTTTGACTACTCGAAAAATATGACCATTCGGAAAGTTATGTCCTATTCGGAAAATATGACCATTCGGAAAGTTTCGTCCTATTCGGAAAATATGAAATCGCTCGATCTCAAAAGTAGATGGAAAAATACAGATCTTTTGATAAATTTTTGGACTGTTTGGACTGTAGACAGATAGGACAGAAAACGGGATAGATCTGGACAGGTTAACAGTATTGGACAAAAAAATCTGAGACTTTGGACCAATGGACAAAAATGAAAAAGAAGACTGATAAAAAAAATAATTATAAAGTGACTGATTAAAAAAAAAAAAAAAATATTATAAAAAACTGATTATTGAAAAAGAAGAAAAAATTGATTGCAAAACAAACACACGTAAAAATAAAAACTTATAAAAAATGAAAATTGATAAAATTTATAAAAATTGATAAAAATTTGATTGAATGATGAAAAGATTGATAAAAAATAAGAAAAGAAAGGATTTTTACCACCAAATCAAAGATAAAAAATAAGCAAATCCTAAGATTCAACCATGGCTCTTGATACCAATTGAAGGCCTACTTAATCTAAGGATTTGGTAATGGATGAGATGGGGAAGAAGGAGATTAGGTGTAGAGAGAGAAAGGAGAGGGAAGAGAAGTAGAGAGAGAAAGGGATTAGATTAAATGATTAAGTGTATGAAATGAATGACCAACCCCCTCCTAACATGCTAGGAGGGGTATATATATAGCCCACCCTACATGTGGGCTATATGGACTATATACTTACAAAGTGGATCACGAGCCCATTACATAATTATCGTTGGAGCGACCGATCCTTCACAAATACGTAAAACGTATTTCCAACAGAAGACTTCCATAGCGTGACCTTTGTGACGAAACGCTACTTTAGATGGGCAAATTGAGTATCGGGTTAGCTACCCGTTGTTGGTTTAGTAAGGTAACAATGTCATGCGGCTTATAATAATCCAAACTAACGAAATACTACTAGACGCTCCGAATTACGATGTATTGCCTGACTAGCAATACAGGGTCATACTATTGATATTATGTTTGTGTTTTGGTTTTCATAACCATATTCATATAACGGTTTTTATTTTCATACAACGTCATAAGACGTATTGTATGATGTTTTTACGACATTGGCTCGTATAATGATTTTTAAGGCAAACGCCTATATTATGATTTTGACGAAGATTTGTATAAAATGACTTTGGCTATTTTATGGCCTATTAAAATAATTTGTACAAAATGATTTTCAATAATAATTTTATACTGATATTATATTGATGGATTTTATTAAACTCTATGAATTCACTCGGCGTTATCGCTGACTTTTTCTTTTAACATGTCTTATCTCTAGTACTTGAAGGTAATTCTCGGGAAGACGACAAGAATTCATGGCCCGCACTTAAACAATATTTTCCATTCAAATACTTTGTAAAACTTTGTATGAAATAATATGACTTGGGACCGATGTAACTTTGATGTTTATGAATGGAAATGATTTATTATTAAACGACGCGATTTTTATGCGTTATCTATGATGTGAGTAATGTGCTATCCCGTAACACCAACGAGTCTTCCGCTGTATTGAATCGTATAAATTTGGGGGTGTTACAGTTTGGTACCAGAGCTCTCGTTATAGAGAACGAAAGATTTTTAAAACCAAGGTTTTGAACAAAACATTTCAAAATCTTTTAACTATAAACATTTTTCTAAAAATGTCTAAAAATCTTTTGACTATAACGGTGCCAAAGAATTCCCGAGTTACCGACAAGGCCAAGACTGAGAAGTGTTATTTTAATATATATATAACTTGGATTATATATATATATATATGATGTAATTTTATTACATGATTGTTTGATGATTATTTTGATTTTTATACGAGGTATTTATACGACGTAGATTGTCACAAGTAACCTTAACTCCCCTAGCAAATCAGTCGAAGCTATTCTTGTAGGAGTTCTAGCTATCCTAGATCTAAACAGAGTTGTGGATGTTTATGATCCCAACAAATGGTTGATATTCGTAGAAATGTAGATAGTAGTTGATTGTGATATTGAAGAAGAATTGGCGAGATTAAATCTAATATCGATGTCATGACGATCTTTCCTTATAGAGTGGAGTTTGACAAAACGTTACCACCTAGAAAGATGTCATCTGATTCGTTGTCATCCAATTCTTAAATTGAAATCGAAAGGGTGAATGTTGCACTTGAGGCTGTCATTGGAACCATTACCCAAAAGCCTCATGCCACTAATACCTTTCCGAGAAGTCTAATTGAATGTATGAGTCATCTCATACTAGTGACTCCTTTGATAATTGTTGTTGTAAGAGATATAGGATTGGAAATTAAGTATTGATAATATCGAACTTATGTTGCCCTATTAAGGCCTAAGAATAAGGTTGAAAGTATTGGAAAATTAGGTAGGATATCGCCTTGAGTATAAGTTGATTGAAACTTGAATAAAGTAAAATTTAACCCGTATGGAATATGAGATTATTAATAGAAGTTGTTAAGTTTTGTGATTGAAATATAAGGTTTTAATTGATTAGTAGTTCGTGTTAAGGGTTGTTCCTAAGCCATTGTCCACTGACGAGGATGCCCAGTGTCCGAGAAATAAATTGAAGAAATCTTCTTCTGAATTGGGACCAATGGATCTTCCGGAACATTTGGAACACCTAATGACTCTTGTAGGTTAGTATTCATTGTGGTATCTTTTAAAAATCCCTAACTTAACTGAGACATCAGTTGGTAGGATGAGTTTTGAGAATTGTATGACATAGTGACACGTAATGTGTTACGGTACAATTTTGACTTGTTTGTGATTAATGAAAAAGACTACCTTTGATTGCAAAATCCTACATGTATCGATGATATCTATCTTTTCTTGCTTCATCCTAATGTTCGAATTAGTGATGCAACCATTGAACAAGTACTCATCTCGATTTGAGTTACGTTGTGGATTATTCTTTGTGAGTTCCATCGAGATCATGAACCTCATGATTAATTGGCTAAGCTCATTTCCTGATATATCGTAGTTAATTCTTGGCGAACAAGCTTTCATCACTTTTCTGCAGATCACTCATTGTTTTTATAAGATAAAACCGTATCCATTGAGAAAAATTGGATTTCCATCACTATAAGGATTATTCATAGTGAGATTTATAAGTGATTGTTATTGAAATGAAGTTGTTTATAAAACACTTTGGAAAACTTAATTGTTTTCATAACAAAGAAAATCTTTCCAAATTTATTTTTGATTCTTATTTAAGAATTAATCATGCAAATGATTTTACTATGAACATGGATGATAAAATTTTGACGAACTGAGTATTGCATCGTTAATCTTGAAATTGTATATAGTTGCGCGCCTACATACAATTTGGAATGGACCATGCAAGGCTGATTAGTAGTCACCATAAAACTGATTAATAAACGCTACATTTTCTTTGAAGATTGTGAAAGATTAAAATTTATGAGATCTGCAAGAAGTGAAAAATAAGGACATAGTGTTAGGGACACCTACACATGTGCATGTAGCATCTATTCTTCTGAGTCGAATTTACTCATCTGTGGAAATTGTCTTATTTGACAATTGACAATTCTTTCTTGTCCAATTCTCCCGTAGTGAGATTCTTAGGAAAAGTATCTGATTACCAAGTGTTGATACCCGACTGGATGTATTGACGTTCTTATCATTTCTTATGATTTGATTTCATTTGAATGACCTGGGTAACGATCCGAGGAGCTTTCGAATGCGTACTCAAATTATGAAAACATGGGATATATTCATATTCGTTAATGTTTTCGTCTGTATCTGATTTAAAATTCTCTCGCATAGATTATGCGTTGACCTTACTCTTTTAATGGTAGTTGTGTCTCCATATATCCTTGAACTTGTGAAGGATTATGAATTTAGTCTTTTGAGAAGTTCACATCTTATCGACGGCAATAAAACTGGAAAGTTGATAGTGCCAGTAGAATGGATTGATTGATTATGACATGACAACATTGTCTTAATTAATGGGAACTCGAGTAGAATTCCCCTAAAATGATAAGATGTTGATTATCAAAAGTGATTTAAATAATTCCCGATAGGTGGCCATATCCTGCATTTAGACTTGAAATTTATACCATGAATGGTTGTGAATTAGTCATAGATATTATGATATAGAAAGAACCTAATATGAATTTATTGAAAAGATAATTCTGTTATTTGAAACTTTAGTAAGTATTTGTTAATGAATTACCTAGACTTTTGCCATTAAGGCGAGTCGAAATTGGTATTGATTATATTCCCGGTGCTACACCTGTGGCATGTGCACTTTACGTCAGCACCATCTGAATTAAAGGAATTACCGTACAACTGAGAGAGTTGTCGGAGAAAGATTTTATTATACCAAGCCTGTCATCCTGAAGAGCTATGGTGTTATCATTCCTTATATTTATAGATTACTGTGAATTGAGTAAATTGACAATCGAAAACGATATCCATAACTCAAAATGGAAGAATTGTTCGATCATTTACAAGGTTCTAGCAAATTTGATCCACAACATGGTTATCATCAACTTCGCATCTGCGGAAAAGATTATGTATTCCAATCACTACATCCAGTACTTGTAATGAACATTATGAGTTTCACGTGATGTCGTTTGGATTGACCAATGCGCATGTAGCATTGATAAATTTGGTGAATCACGTGTGGCTGTATTTTGATAAATTCATGCTCGTGATCATTAAGGACTATTTGTTTGTTTATAAGAATAAGAATGAAGTTAATAATTAATTATAGATTGCCCTGAATTGGCCGAACAATAAAAAATTGTACCTTGAATATTTAACAAAAAACTTAAGACTTAGTACTTTACATGATTTAACCGTGTGATTAATAGATAATGGAATATAAATTGACTCTTCAAAATTTAGAAGTCATTTAAGACTTTGAGTTATACTAAATAGAAAGTGCAAAAATATTTTGACAAATATTTTAACAAAGGATTTTAAGAGATTATTCCCTTATACACAAACCATTTAACTAAACTTTTGTTTAGGGGTAAATGTTTGTGTATACTTCTAGACAACTTAAGAAGAATTGAGGAAACCATTTAAACCATGACTTAAAATTTGAAACGATAATTTTTACTTTTCAAACTAAGAAAACTTTGACCAAAGTATAAACAAAGGTTTTTCGAACATTTACGAATCCTATTAATTATTTTCGATAAATCAACAAAAATCGCGTTAATTAAATTCAAATTTATTTTGAACGTTTTATATAATTGGTCGAACTAAGAAATTTAAAACTTTTACGTTTACGCTTCATAAAAATTAACTAATAGTTATTTAATTAATTATAATAATTATCGACGCTTTAGACGACGGATTGAGTAAAACTGATAAAAATAATAGTTGAGACGAAACTAAAACATAGAAAATATGTAGAAAGAATTTTGAATAAATATGGTTATGATATTTAGTTCATCAAGGAAGGTGAATGTAGATACTGACACATGATATAGAAAGAATAAACAACCAATTAGGACATGTTCCTTAATAATGAAGGTATAAAACAAATTGCCGAACAATATAAAAATAAACGATGTTTGTAAAAAGGGGTTCGCGGCTAATGTGAACCATTAAAATAGAGAAGTCGATGGCGTTAAATGTTTTAAAGACCACTTGTGATTGTCTAAATATAGAGGATTGTGAGATGTAGTTATATTGGAAATCTTGAAAGTATAAGTATTATATGTATGTCATTTTTGACTAAAAGTATCTTTGTCTGAAGGAGTTGTACTAATGGCAAATTATGAAGGCAGACATCGCCTCATACATTAGTAAACGTCTAGCTATTGCAAAGGTCATCATCTGAATTTGATTCGATTTGGGTCATCATCTACAGACTGACCAAATCTGCTAATATCATTCCCGTTAATGATAAATGCAAAAGAGTATGTAAACATAGCATGCCTGTATCAAACATCCTTATCAAGATCCTCGCTTCGCATCGAATTTCTAGAGATTTGCTCAGAAATCATTGAGAACGAACCTTGATGAGAGTACTATGTACCACCCCAATCGAAGGGACGAGGTAAAGTAACGATACAAAGTAATATAAGTGTTGTTTTATGTTTGAATGACTGACCTTTGGTAATAGACCGTATAATCGTTTTCCTTTAGAAGGATTACCATTGATAATCATCGTATTAGGATTGAGATCGAATCTTGTTAGGATCTATATTAGAGCATCTGTAAGCAGGAGTTAAGATAAAGACACCCGACATACACCCACTGTGAGTTGGACATGTCTTTTAGGTTTAAGGTTTCCTATGATGGCGAACCCAACCTTGCAGAATATTCGACCCGCGAGATCTGAAATGATTGTTGAAATTAGGATCTGATTATTGACTGCCGGTAGTGGGCAAGAGGTTATGTGAATATGAAATGTAGATCTTGAAGTGCCAAATGGGTAGCGAAGTTATGCCACAACTTTTAAACTTGGAAAAATGAATTCATGATCTGACAAATCATGGGATATAAGTCCCCGTTGTATGGGACCATTGAGATGATGTAAAAGATTGGTTTGAAAGGCATATAAGCTGGATCTACCCTAGGACTTCAAGAACTGCGTGAATTATGTTTCGTAAATCAAACTTGATGGAATATCTATCAAGTGAAAATCTGAATTCTTCTTAATAAAGCTTAGATCGGCGAAAAGTTGCATTCATCAAAAACCCGTGAACATCATGGATAGAGAAAGTAAGTCAACATTTAGCCTGATCTTATTCCCGTAGTTATGTTTGATGAAACTCGCGTATGGTAATGAATTACACTTGTGAGAAAAGACCGAATGTGTAGGAAATACCCACATGGCTTTAACTCTATAAGAAGCGAGTAGTAAGATGATCTTTGAGGACAAAGATCCTGTTTAGGGGTAAATGCTGTGACAATTCGTCAATTTATGGTTGATATTTTATTCTCAGATAATTATTTGAAAATATTATTTTAAGGTTATAATATGAACTAACTTATTTTTGGGAAGAAATTTGGATTTACGTCTTGAAGTAGCGTCGACTACGTCTAAACCGGAGGGTTCTACGTTACGTGCTTATGTTTACATACACCGTCTTTGGTGACAGTCCGATATTTCAGAAAATAAATTTATCCGTGAATATTATTTTGTAGTTTTAAATTTGTGTTGGTTCATAAACTCACAAATTTACGAGAAGAGATTAGGACTTACCATTTTATTTTAACGTCCTTTACGACTAAACCGGAAACCTTAGGATTACGTATTTACGTTTTCGAAGTCCGTTTTTGATGAGACAATTTTTATTGGATTCATTTTGTGACGTCGATTCATAATTTATAAAAACGTTTTTCGTAAAATGACCCGAGAGCACGCAAATCGAGAAAACTAGAATCGAGGAATACCCGTAAACTAGTGAGATGGGACAAAATACATTGTCCCACCCCACTAGCTAGCTTGGACGGCACACACATGACACCACATCTTAGGATGTGGCATCATGTTAGCTAGTTTATTACATGTGTAAGCCAAGCTTACTCTTTAAGCTACTCATTCCACTCCTAACTCAAAACCACTAGCAACTAACACACATACCATTTACTTACATGCAAACCAACACAAATCCTCTCAAAACCACCCACCCTTGCCGTCCATATTCAAGCTACAAACACCCCTTTTGATCTTTTCTAGCCATGAAATACATGTTTACTAGCTCTATCATGGAGTTATCTTGAAGCCTTGATCATTTGGTGGCCATATTAACAACATTGGAGGTGATTTGCTTGTGTCCTAGGGCTGATTTCCCAACTTATGTTCTTGGTGTTTGATGATCTTGGAGTTACTTGTGGTGTTGATCAAGTTCTTGTCTTCCAAAAACAAGAAATACACTTGGTTGGTAAAGAAGATCATCCTCTCCATTTTTCTCTTGTTATTTTGTAAAGAACAAATGTATTTTCTTTTATTTTGTATATGTATATGATGTATATATGATGATAAAAATGTTGTGTGGGGATCAAGTGTTGATATATATGCTTAAAAAGGTTAATAACCATAAGAAATGAGGCTAAAATCTAGATTATTTAGTTGGCTGTATAAAAACAGTATATAACTAAAACTTGAACTGATAAAATTGCACGGTATGATCCATTTACAGTAAGTACAAGATGTTATACACACGTGAGAGTTGACCATGCAATGGAATCAATATAATGAGTGAGATATGATCAAAACAAGTTAGGTGTTCTAATCTGAATAAGCAGTTTTATAGAGACTGTTAAGGCAAGATGAACTTAAAATGAGCAGTAGCTATAAGTAAGTTAAATGTAGCACATAATATGAAGAACATGTCACCCAAAAATGAGCTTCTAATTCATTATATAACTCTAGATATGGTAAAAATGGTGAACATGAAGATAAAAATCAGATTTTGAGAATTAATGTTTATTATTATTATATAAGCACTCAAAATTATATTGTATAAAATGTAAAATAAAAACCCACTAACTTATGGATTTTATTTATATAAATATGTAAAGGATTAAATAAATGAATAACTTATAAAAATGGTAGTGGAATAATACTTATAAGTAATAAAAACTATAAACTTGATTTTTACGACTTTTTCGGCTATTACCGAAAAATTAACGTTTTTCGCCAATTAAAACTTAGACGATCAAACCCGTCTAATGTAAAGTTTTTAAAAGTCATATAATGATATATAAGTAACTAATACAAGTAAAAACCGATAAAACCCGAACTATAGGACATACGGACATTAACGAGCTAACTAAGCATATTGGACTAATAATTGGACTAAATAAGTTAACCACTTATAAAAAGAACTTATTGGGCTTAACCCATTTGGACCCAACATGGAAAGTATATATACTGATAATATAGGTATAAAATGGATTAAAACAAGTTAAAGAACTTAAACTAAGCTTATTGGACTTAAAATAGGTAAATAGGTAAAACTAGCAAACTAGTAAAAAGTTACCAAAACGTAAACACTAAAATGAGTAAACGAGAATATGTAAACCCACTTGATCATCATATATATATATATATATATAATCATCATATGTATACATAATTACTATTTTTATAAAGTCATTGGACATGAGTCTAATACCGATTATTATTTATATAGGTTTCCGTGATTGAAGCACGTACCGTACGTCCGAATTGCCGATAACCCGCCTTCCCACATCAACGTGAGTTCATAGCCTCGCACTCTTTTAAATGTTTTTATGAAATGTTTTATAAACCCGCGAGGGAGATAACATGTTAGTTTTTATAAAATAGGACACTATTTGTCCCGATTGTTTGTTTATTGATTTGGACCCGAATGATTGTATGACCCGATTGTATGACCTGATAAATGATTAAAGGACCCGATATATGAAATCAAATGGATTATTAAAGTTAGGTTATGTCACTAAAAGTCCCATTAGCATGAATTGTGAACTACCGGGATTGGGTAGACGCTTGTGTATATAATAGTACTATTTGGGGACGATCACCCCAGTTCGCGCCTTGACGGTTGATCCCCGTCGTGCCACATTGATTGTTAAGCGAATTTATGTATGAGAAGACTTCCATAGCGTGACCTTTGTGACGACACGCTACTTTAGATGGGCAAATTGAGTATCGGGTTAGCTACCCGTTGTTGGTTTAGTAAGGTAACAATGTCATGCGGCTTATAATAATCCAAACTAACGAAATACTACTAGACGCTCCGAATTACGATGTATTGCCTGACTAGCAATACAGGGTCATACTATTGATATTATGTTTGTGTTTTGGTTTTCATAACCATATTCATATAACGGTTTTTATTTTCATACAACGTCATAAGACGTATTGTATGATGTTTTTACGACATTGGCTCGTATAATGATTTTTAAGGCAAACGCCTATATTATGATTTTGACGAAGATTTGTATAAAATGACTTTGGCTATTTTATGGCCTATTAAAATAATTTGTACAAAATGATTTTCAGTAATAATTTTATACTGATATTATATTGATGGATTTTATTAAACTCTATGAATTCACTCGGCGTTATCGCTGACTTTTTCTTTTAACATGTCTTATCTCTGGTACTTGAAGGTAATTCTCGGGAAGACGACAAGAATTCATGGCCCGCACTTAAACAATATTTTCCATTCAAATACTTTGTAAAACTTTGTATGAAATAATATGACTTGGGACCGATGTAACTTTGATGTTTATGAATGGAAATGATTTATTATTAAACGACGCGATTTTTATGCGTTATCTATGATGTGAGTAATGTGCTATCCCGTAACACCAACGAGTCTTCCGCTGTATTGAATCGTATAAATTTGGGGGTGTTACAGGTGCATCCTAGTTACATGTTTTCAGCAGATTACTCAGTGTGAATGTGGTGTGTGCCTTGCATCCTTCACAAGGAGCTGATCCCTCCTACCCAAACCAGTATATTAAATTAGAGGCAGCCCCTCTAATTTGCATGATGAGGTCACCCCTCCAAGTATTCATGCACGGTGGATTTTCATGACCTATATTGGCTAATGGTAGAACATGTTAAACAAGTTTTTATAAGATAAACATAAGGCTTTTCAAACTATAAAACCAGTTTTATCAAAACTTAACCAGGTTACTCGGGACTTAGTTTCTTCCGCTGTTATATGTTATATTCTTATCCTATTCATGCTTTATTGTACATCCGTGCACTGAGCGTATTGCTCAGCCGTTTTCCTTTTCTATGTTCCCAAAACGGCAGGTACTCAGGGACGCTCGTAGACTTTAAGCGTACGTGCATATGGACTGGAAGCTTTCTAGCCTTTCTTTACTTTATGCATTACCTTTCTTTTGATGCATTTGCTATGGACATTGTTTGGTCCTTTCCTTTACAGTACTTATGTTTGTGTGTGATGAGCTTTACTTTTGGACTACCGATGTTTGATTCCGGTATTTTCCTTTTATGGTCATGTAATGTTTAGACATTTTTCCTTGTATGCTTTGATGACACGTCATAATTACGCGTGACATTCCATTATCAAAATGGGGTGTTACAATTATGGTATCAGAGCCAAGGCTTCGACCTGTAGGCTCTCAAAATATGACCTGTGATTAGTGGGTAGTCACTACGGTCTTCCTAGAACTGACAGTTGTTTTCATGCATTCATCATTTTTATGCATACATATATATGTCATTATCGCAGATTTATGACTAAGTAATGGTTGGTACAGGACTGGCCCTATTTAGTCGCATGTGTTTTATCGAAACTTTTAAATTTGGGACCGACCCATAGGCGTCCCCTCGCCATGTCTTTTGTTTTGGGTGAACTGACCATAGGTGTTCACTCTCGAGCATACAAAAGTTTTCATAAAACTGCATCATGCATTCATACACAAAATTTTCTTGCATAAAATTTTTCTCTTGAAATTTTGGTATAATTTTTTTTTCATGTATATATATATTTTATGTTTTGATCTGTTTAATCATATGTTTTATGTTATACTGTCAGATGGTTCTCACACGCGAACAGGAACAGCTCAATGCTGTAATTCAAGCTGCTATGCAAGCTTTGCTTCCTCAACTGAGGAACGACATCAGGGCTGAAGTTCAAGCTGCCAACAATCAGCAGCATAATCAGGCACCTTCTCCTCTTCCTCCAGTGACATTAGCAGTATGGCTAGAGAGATTCAACAAGCTCCGTCCTCGAGCTTTTGAGAAGATAGATAGCCCCATTGATGCTGAAAGCTGGTTGGCTCACATCGAGAAGATTTTCAATGCTATGGGTTGTGACCCCGCATACAAGGCGAGGTTGGCATGCTATCAGTTCGAAGGCGATGTGCTAAATTGGTTGTTAGCGTTGATGCAGTCTGAGGGTGGTGACGAGTGGGTTGCTGGTTTAACTTGGGCTCAGTTCAAGGACAGGGTTATGGAGCAGTTCTTTCCCAAGGCTGAGCAAGACAAGCTCAAGAGAGAGTACCATGGGATCCGACAGAGAGTTGGGGAGAATAGCAACGAGTTTATGCAGCGCTTTCTTCGCTTAGCTGGTTTCCTTGGTGCAGCAGCAGGTACTCCGGAAGAGCAGGCACACCACTTTAGGTGGGCTCTTTGCACATCGGTCGCAAACAATCTGGTATGTACTACGTTCAACACTATAGCACAAGTGGCCGATGCAGCACGTAAGCTGGAGATGCTGCAGGAGAGAGATGAGTTCGGGGAAGCTGAGAGACCCGACAAGAGGTAAATATTCGTATTCAAGCGGTGATCTATCCGTATTCTTTCCATATATGTCAATTATTCATCTCTTTAAATGTATCTTCCAGGCAGAAAACTGGGACCGGTCTCAGCCGACTACTCAGCAGTAGCCTCATCAGCCCAAGGGAAACGGTCAGACTAACGACTGTTCTGCTACGGATAGGCATGACGGTAATGACAATTACCGTAACAACGCTGGACACTTCAACAGCAGCAGGTCCTAATACTTACGCAACTTTCTTATGATTTCATGTTATAACTCATATTCTGACACTTTAGCAAAACTTCTACCAGGAACCATGGAAACGGTAGGGACCAGAACCAGAGAGGTTCACAGCCTAGCCGTCCAGCTATCACTGGTATTCAATCTTATGATTATCCGCATTGTCCTTTGTACCCTATTATCATGTCTTATGTAAAATGTTTTATCAGGTTCCCAGCCAGCCAGAGCACCTGCTGGAGGATTTACTCATCCTCTTTGCTCTACTTGCCACCGTAGACACCCAGGGCCATGTCGCCGTAACACTGACGCATGCTGCAAGTGTGTTCTTCCTGGCCATATCATGAAGGATTGTCGTAAGGGCGAGATGGAGGGTACATCGGGACATGTTGATTCCAAGCCGCCTCCTACCACCGGGCGTGTCTACACGACATCTCGAGACAAGGCCAACAAGTCTACATGTACCATCACTGGAATCTTGTATATGTATGGTCAAGCTGCATGTGTTCTCTTCGATACGGGTGCTACTCACTCGGTTATTTCTATTGCTTATGCTAAGAACATTAGGATGCTCCCCATGCCACTAGAAAATAGGCTTACTATTTCCACGCCTTTGAGGGACTCTGTATTAATCACCCATGTATACAAGAGTCTTCCCCTAGAATTTGAAGATAAGGTTCGACCTGTTGACGCACTTCCGCTGGACATGAATGACTTCGACATGATTTTGGGCATGGATTGGCTATCCAAGCATCATGCTACCATAGACTGCCATTCATATCGAGTTATCTTCGGTGATGTTAATGCACCAGATTACATTCACAACGGGTTCGTACCCGGACGGTCTGGAGAAATCATATCACCCTGCAAGCGCGTGCACTACTGTCACATGGCTGCGAGGGTTATCTAGCTACGGTTCATGACATGGATGCTGAATCCCCATCAATTCAGGATCAACCAATAGTGTCGGAATTCCAAGATGTTTTTCCAGCAGAACTTCCAGGCATACCACCTGCACGAGAAGTAGAATTTAGTATCGAGCTTATTCCAGGAGCTGAACCAATCTCCAAGGCTCCTTATCGCATGGCTCCCATAGAGCTGAAGGAGCCGAAGGATCAACTGCAAGAACTTCTTGAACGAGGTTTCATTCGACCGAGCGCATCTCCATGGGGCGCACCGGTCTTGTTCGTTAAGAAGAAGGACGGCAGTATGCGTCTTTGCATAGACTATCGTGAGCTCAACAAGATTACTATCCGGAATAGGTATCCACTGCCACGTATAGACGATCTGTTTGACCAACTCCAAGGGGCCAAACACTTCTCCAAGATTGATCTTAGGTCAGGCTACCATCACCTACGGGTCAAGGAGCAGGATATCACCAAGACTGCTTTTCGTACCCGCTATGGCCACTACGAGTTTGTAGTTATGCCATTCGGCCTGACAAATGCTCCAGCAATGTTCATGGACTTGATGAACAGAATCTTCCATGAATTTCTGGACAAGTTCGTCATTGTCTTCATCGATGACATCCTGATTTTCTCAAAGTCCAAGAAGGAACACGAAGACCATCTTCGTACAGTACTACAGATTCTTCGCCAAAAGCAGTTGTATGCTAAATTCTCCAAGTGTGAGTTCTGGTTAGACAAGGTGGCATTCTTAGGTCACATTGTATCAGCAGAAGGAATCACTATGGATCCAGCGAAGGTTGAGGCCATTACTAAGTGGCCAAGGCCGACATCAGCGACGGAAGTCCGCAGTTTCTTAGGCTTAGCTGGCTATTACCGTAGGTACATGGAGAACTTTTCCCGCTTTGCACTACTATTGACCAAACAGATGCGAAAAGGGGAGAAATTCGTCTGGACTGAAGAACGAGAGAAGAGCTTTGAAGACCTGAAGCAGAAGCTAGTATTTGCTCATATTCTTACTGATAGGTGTGTAAACACCCATCCTTTTTACCACTTAACTACAATAATAACCAAGCCAAAACGTGTATTTTATGTCGTAAATGTCGGAATTATGCGTGGTTTGTGTTTTTGTTGTGATTGGACGAAAATGTGAAAAGGGGAGAAAACACGGGCATTCACGGGCCTTTATCGAAGAAAAAGACAAAAGACGAAGTCAAAAAAACAAGAGTGCAAAAAGATCGGAAGTCCAAGACCAATTCTGAAGATTTATCGAAGAAAAAGTCAAAAGACGGAAGTTTACTAAAATCCGAAGAACTCAAGTCTAATTTATTGAAGAATTACAAGACGAGTTTAAAGAAATCCCGAGACAAAGTCGTTAAAGTCAAAGAATTAAGAAGATTAAGGACTTAATGACAATTAAAGAAAGAAGAAAGAGGGGAGGAAGCTTCCTTCCACTAAACACCTCCTCCCCTATAAATAGATCATTAGGATTTCATTTCATTTTGTTGGCTAGTTTGACAAACTATGCTCTTCCATTTTAATTACTTGCACATTTAAATACATGTCATTTATTTAATTGTCGTGCACCTTTAATTCATTTAATTTCAAGTAAGTTTCCTTTTAATTATTGTTAATCTTTACTTTTATTGTTCATCTCCTATCTACCTTTCTTTTTTTATCTTAATCTTTATGCTTTTTGTTCATGTTTGTGTTCTTTAAACTTTATTGATTCAATCAAGTGGGTTTTGATTATTTAGATTATTATTGTTAGTTTTATTGATTTGGATTGTTTGTTTATGATTAGTAGATGTTTATTGATTAGTTTTGCTTAATCTTTTGGTTTGATTTGCTTGATATTGTTTAGATTCGTGTTATTTTTGTCCCCGTGTTCTTCGCTGTATTTCTGTTTCCCAGGTTTATTCCGGATCAAAGCCCACATTATTCCAAATGAAGGTGGTGTTGTGATTGTTCCGAACCAAGAAAATATTCCGGATAAGTGACATATTCCGGATCAATTTGTTATTCCGGATAAGAGAAACATTCTGAATCAGTGAACATTCCGAATCAGTGAACATTCCGAATAAAGGCAGATATTCCAAATCAAGGGTCGTTCATTTGAAACATTCCGAACCAAGGAGTTTCTAGCTAATATTCTGAATCAAGTGTCTTCATTCGGAATATCATATATTCCGAACCAAACATATTCCGAATCAAGCTGGTGTTCCGAACCAAGGGTCTTCATTCGGAATATCATATGTTCCGAACCAAGGGTCTTCATTCGGAATATCATATATTCCGAATCAAGGGTGTGGTTGTTCATTCGGAACATTCCGAATGAAGGCTTTATTGTGATTATTCCGAGTGAAGCTTTTATTATTCCGGATCAAGGGTTTTGGTAATTATTCCGAGTGAAGAAGAATCATTCCGAACGAAGGTGACATTCCGGATGAGTGATTATTCCGAATGAGGGTATTTTCCGAATGAGTTGTTTTCAGGTTATTTTAAGTTTTAGTTTTTAAGTTTTAATTTTTAAGCTTTACTTTTCCCGCCTTTTTACTTAGTCGCACTTTAAGTTTACTTGCTTTAGATTTATTTTAAACCTTGCCTTAGTTTAAGTTTTATTTGCGTTTTAAGTTTGCCTTTACGATAGTTTTAAGTTTGCGTTATTTACTTTTAATTGCCTTTTAATTTTCGTCACGCTTTTAATTTCCCGCCATTTATTTTAAGTTAGATTTAGATTTACTTTAAAGTCTCGCACTTTTATTTTTCAACAACGAAAAATATTTTTCTTAACCAAAAACAATTGAATCACACACTTTGAACCGGAAATCAATTCGTTAAGACACCGAGAAAACAAACTTTCTAACTGAGTAAAATCGAGTTATCAAATGGCGCCGCTGTCGGCTCTTTTCGTGAAGATTAACGGTTTTTTGTGAGAGACGCGTTGGCTTTTGGGATCCGTTCACTCGTGAACGTTATTTTTCGTGTCAAAAATTTGCAAAAATCCCAAAAACATTTGAAAAATCATAAAAAACATTTCTTTTTCAAAGTTTTGCACCAAAAATATTCTTCTTGCTTATCTATTATTCTTCATGGTTTTTTATGTCCATTGCGGGAGGTGTAGGGGGCCATTATTTGAGGGCTAATTATGTGAATTTTGTTATTGCGAGCAATGCGGAAAAGATCTTCCAACAGTTTTCGATTCACAATTTTCCCATTTTGGATTTTGTCCATCGTGCAATTCGACTAATTCATCCTTTTCTTCTAATCCACCTATTCCTCCCCCTTGCATATATTGTGGCAGCGATTCTCATTGGTGTATTGTATGTCCTATTCGATACCCGTCTCTTGACGAGCAAGAACCGGGTTGCAATTACGACAATGGTCCTAGCTATCTACAAAATGCACCGGGTTTTTTCTCAATACCCGTGTTGCAATCATTGTGGGGGCCCTCACGATACTTCTTATTGTCAGCCGATGAATTATCATGAGCCACATCAGTACTATAATTCTGGTTTTCAAAATTTTGAGCCCCCACGTCACACCGTCACTCATCAACCTTCCTTCTAACATTTGATCTCCCACGAACAATGGGCCACTCTTGTTAAGAAAGGTCAATAACTTCAAGAAGCTTGCAACAAGATCTTGGAAAAATATCAAGCGGATCAGCAACAAGAGCAAGTATCTAACCTTAGTGCTTATACCCCTCCTCTTGTGCCTCCATATTATTATGATGATGATGACGATGAGAGTCCTATTTCTTGGAACGATGAGAATTCTATTACTTCTCCCGACTTGCCGGCTCTGGAGCCTAAGGATTCACCCATCCTAGGGGATGAGGATCTTAGCACAATTCCTGCAAAGGAATCCGACGAATTCATAAAGTCTAGTGCTGATAACCTTGTCCAAATTCCAAGTGAATCTGAGTTGACATCTGACAGTGACGATGAGTATGATGCGCTTTCTTCTGATGATGTTCCTTCCACCAACACTTTGGGAGAGGCTTCTTTGGCTTTCTCTAATCCTCTTTTTGATCAAGATGATGATTTTACTTCTAGTGATGACGAGTCACTATCCGATGAAGACGTTCCGAAGGAAACTTCCAAGATTTATTCGAACCCTTTATTTGATTTTGATGACGCTTACATATCTAGTGAGGTGAATCCTCTCTTTAACGAAGGGATTGAGGACATTGATAGCTCTGATTATCCTGCTATTGATGAGCATACTTTGTTAGCCATGCCCCCTTCTATCGTAGAGGTGAAGAGATTTGACTCTACTGGAAAGGTGACGCGGGTGGAAGGTAATTGTTCTCTTACTTCTCATACTATATTGCCACCTCATCCTACTGCGTGCACGCCCAAGCGGGTGATGTATCGCTTTTACTCTCCTCGTTTCATACCGGGAAATGAGGATGAGTGCTTCGACCCGGGAGGTGACAATGACCATTCTATGATTGATACCTTTACGGCTTTGCCGAATAGTGACCATCTATTGTCTTTGGGGGATGACAATTTGTCTCCTTTACCCACCCCACCTCCCGTGGATCAAGATTCCACATACTTCTCGTATGTTGAAAGGACCTTTCTACCATTCAAGACTTATCCTCCTGCCTCTCCTTTATTATATTCCTCCGGAAACGAGGACAAGGTCTTTGATCCCGGTATTACATTCGAGGCTTCCCCATGGACCATTTAATTCGGGGACGAGTCAGGCTCGTGACTCGGTTAATATAAACAAGCGCTTTTTGGGAGGCAACCCACTTATCTATCTATCTTTACCTGTTTTCACCATAAGTGTAGGGGGAGCCCCGTGGTGTTTCTTGTTTTCTTTCTTATCATGTGCAGGGATTAGAACTTCAAAGACACACTCTTGATGACTTTTGACGAACAGTGATTACGTGTTCCCTTCTTCCCGGTTCTATCCTAAACTCTTTTCGATTCACTATTTTATATTTCCCAATATTAAAATAGGAATCTCGTTAGTTGTCTTTTCTTTAGCGAGATTTAAACAACGTGTACAATGTCCTAAGTGTAGGGGAGTTTACTCCCACATGCTTAAACATTGAGGACAATGTTTATCTCAAGTTTAGGGGGGACTTCTATCGAAGTTAAGTGGTCTTTTCCTTGTATTTGTCCTCATTTTAACCGGAAAATCAATTTTTCGACATTTTTCAAAATTTTTGATCTATTTTGGCCTATTAGTTTTTCCCTTTGTATAGTTATTTTCTTTCTTTGCTAGAATAAATTTTTAATAAAGTGGTTTTAATTTTCAACGTTGTAAATCTTTTGACTCAACCCGAGTTTACTTATCTAAGTTTACTCTAGCTAATATCCTTAACGTGATTAAGTCAAGTTTTGCTAGGCTTTTATATAGGGAGTTATAAAACGCGAAAGTCTTAACTCTCACGGGTTAAGAACAAGAACTTTTCGCAAGTTCCTATAATTGATCCTAGAGAGTCGTTTATCAAGGGAACTTTAAAATGCGATTTCTAAACTTGAAAAAGTCTAAGAATTCGCAAGATCCTATAGACGACTCGAAAACCCAACACTTTGATTTAATAGGCTAAGCATCCACAAGTCTCATTCCTTGAGATTTTAAACTGTGGAACGAGAGATGATAGAGTCGATTATAAGTTTGGTATTCTTTCGTGAATTTATGTGAGTTAATTATAAGCTTATTCTCCCATCGCTTGCTAATAAATTTTATCTGCAATAAATAAGGTTGTACGATTTGAAAAGTTACTTAGCTTCTAGCCCAAGATCGTTTAAAAGTTGCTCGGTAATGATTAGAGTTCATAGCCAAGGCATAACTTATTGAAGCGGGATGCGAAGATTGGCGAGTCCAAAAAGGTCCTAACAAGACATGAGGGCTACATTTTGTTGCTAAAGATCCAAAAGTGATGTGAAGAATCATTTATCAAAGATCAATGTGAAGGATCGAGACACACGACGAAAAGCAAATACTCCCAAAAGATCATGGAGAAGTCTATACAAAAAGGCCCTAACAAGGTATGAGGATAAATAGATCCAAGTCCAAAAAGGAGGCGGATCGTTGTATATCAAAGTATAAAGTAAATATTGGAGAAAAATGAAGAAGTCGTGGTCCAAATATGAAGAATCTCTCAAAACTTCAAGTGAAGAAATTCCTATTATGAAGAGAAGGCCATTATTTCATGAACGTTTCTCAAGATTTGAAGTATGAAGTCGCTGCCAAATATCGGTCCGAGAAAGGTCTCAAATCGCGAAGCGAATTATGCCAAGATATGAACTTTATGAGGTCCCGAGAAGCAGTTTTAAAAGATTTTGTCCTTTAGCTAAATATTGATTAAATCGTCCCACTTTATTTTCAGCCTAAGTAACTATCGAAATAAGTCAAACAATGCATCCTCGTGATCATTCAAGAGAACAATAAAATATAAGAGATACACCTAGGAATAAGGGAGTCTAAGTGAATAATTGGGCCACATGAGTTCGTGTTAGTTTGCTAACTTATAATAACAATGATCTCGTTTGTAAGCTTGGTTTGGAGAATGTGAAAACTTGAGGATGATGATCATTCATGACATTTCCAAAACCTAAGGTATGTTTTTGATTTCTTTACTTTCTTCCTTTGAATGTTTATAATTTTCTATCTCTTTAATAAAGGCCAATATGGATTGATTATGATGGAAAATGTAAAACATGCTTTGTAACTAATGCATTGCATGAGGACATTGCAATGGTCAAGTGTAGAGGATTTGATAGGTGTGTAAACACACGTCCTTTTTACCACTTAACTACAATAATAACCAAGCCAAAACGTGTATTTTATGTCGTAAATGTCGGAATTATGCGTGGTTTGTGTTTTCGTTGTGATTTAGGACGAAAATGTGAAAAGGGAAGAAAACACGGGCATTCACGGGCTTTTATCGAAGAAAAAGACAAAATACGAAGTCAAGAAATCAAGAGTGCAAAAAGAACGGAAGTCCAAGACCAATTCTGAAGATTTATCGAAGAAAAAGTCAAAAGACGGAAGTTTACTAAAAGCCGAAGAACTCAAGTCTAATTTATTGAAGAATTACAAGAAGAGTTTAAAGAAATCCCGAGACAAAGTCGTTAAAGTCAAAGAATTAAGAAGATTAAGGACTTAATGACAATTAAAGAAAGAAGAAAGTGGGGAGGAAGCTTCCTTCCACTAAACACCTCCTCCCCTATAAATAGATCATTAGGATTTCATTTCATTTTGTTGGCTAGTTTGACAAACTATGCTCTTCCATTTTAATTACTTGCACATTTAAATACATGTCATTTATTTAATTGTATTGCACCTTTAATTCATTTAATTTCAAGTAAGTTTCCTTTTAATTATTGTTAATCTTTACTTTTATTGTTCATCTCCTATCTACCTTTCTTGTTTGATCTTAATCTTTATGCTTTTTGTTCATGTTTGTGTTCTTTAAATTTTATTGATTCAATCATGTGGGTTTTGATTATTTTAATTATTATTGTTAGTTTTATTGATTTGGATTGTTTGTTTATGATTAGTAGATGTTTATTGATTAGTTTTGCTTAATCTTTTGGTTTGATTTGCTTGATTTTGTTTAGATTCGTGGTATTTTCGTCCCCGTGTTCTTCGCTGTATTTCTGTTTCCCAGGTTTATTCCGGATCAAAGCCCAGATTATTCCGAATGAAGGTGGTGTTGTGATTGTTCCGAACCAAGCAAATATTCCGGATAAGTGACATATTCCGGATCAATTTGTTATTCCAGATAAGAGCAACATTCCGAATCAGTGAACATTCCGAATCAGTGAACATTCCGAATAAAGGCAGATATTCCGAATCAAGGGTCGTTCATTCGGAACATTCCGAACCAAGGAGTTTCTAGCTAATATTCCGAATCAAGTGTCTTCATTCTGAATATCATATATTCCGAACCAAACATATTCCGAATCAAGCTGGTGTTCCAAACCAAGGGTCTTCATTCGGAATATCATATGTTCTGAACCAAGGGTCTTCATTCGGAATATCATATATTCCGAATCAAGGGTGTGGTTGTTCATTCGGAACATTCCGAATGAAGGCTTTATTGTGATTATTCCGAGTGAAGCTTTTATTATTCCGGATCAAGGGTTTTGGTAATTATTCCGAGTGAAGAAGAATCATTCCGAATGAAGGTGACATTTCGGATGAGTGACTATTCCGAATGAGGGTATTTTCCGAATGAGTTGTTTTCAGGTTATTTTAAGTTTCAGTTTTTAAGTTTTAATTTTTAAGCTTTACTTTTCCCGCCTTTTTACTTAGTCGCACTTTAAGTTTACTTGCCTTAGATTTATTTTAAACCTTGCCTTAGTTTAAGTTATAGTTGCGTTTTAAGTTTGCCTTTAGGATAGTTTTAAGTTTGCGTTATATACTTTTAATTGCCTTTTAATTTTTGTCACGCTTTAAATTTCCCGCCATTTATTTTAAATTAGATTTAGATTTACTTTAAAGTCTCGCACTTTTATTTTTCAACAACGACAAATATTTTTCTTAACCAAAAACAATTGAGTCGCACACTTTGAACCGGAAATCAATTCGTTAAGACACCGAGAAAACGAACTTTTTAACTAGTAAAATCCGAGTTATCACTTACTCTCCCATCTGGTACGGGTGGATTTCAAATCTACAGTGATGCATCGGGGAAGGGACTTGGCTGTGTTCTCATGCAATATGGGAAAGTGATCGCGTACACTTCACGGCAGCTTAAGCCATATGAAGAAAATTACCCCACGCATGACTTGGAACTTGCTGCAGTCGTGTTTGCATTGAAGATATGGAGGCACTACTTATATGGAGAATCATGTGACATTTTCACGGACCACAAGAGCTTGAAGTATATCTTCACTCAACGTGAATTGAACATGAGGCAGAGGAGATGGTTAGAGCTGTTGAAGGATTATGACATTAATCTACAGTATCATTCAGGAAAGGCAAATGTAGTAGCAGATGCTCTTAGCAGGAAGTCCGGAATGATCAACGGCATTAAAATTGAGGAGGAAATCATAAGAGACTTGGAGCGACTAGACATCGAGATCATGGTACGTGGACAACACGGGTACTGGGCTAATCTTAAAGTAGAACCCGAGTTACTCTCTAAGATCAAGGAAGCTCAGAAAGATGATGGAGAAATCTGGGGATAGTACAGAATTTGGAGAAACAGACGGAATTCAGAGTAGACGCAGATGGTATCGTATGGCAGGGCACGAGACTTTGTGTTCCTGATGACCAACAACTCTGGGAAGCCTTAATAGCTGAAGCTCATAGCTCCCCCTTGTCTATACATCGAGGTTCGACTAAGATGTACCATGACATCAAGCAGTACTTTTGGTGGAGTGGTATGAAACAGGATGTGGCCACTTACGTCTCCAAATGTCTTACCTGCCAGCAGGTTAAGATCGAGCATCAGCGATCTGGCGGTCTCCTTCAACCGTTAGATATTCCAGAGTGGAAGTGGGACAAAATCACCATGGATTTTGTTACTGGTCTTCCGCCTACCAAGAGGAAGCACGATGCAATTTGGGTTATCGTAGATTGACTTACCAAATCAGCTCATTTCTTACCGATCCGCAAGGAACATCCGGTAAGTAAACTCGCTGATACGTATAGAAGAGAGATCATGAGACTCCACAGTGCACCATCCAGCATCGTCTCAGACAGAGATCCTCGTTTCACTTCGCGATTTTGGAAGAGTCTGCAGAAAGCTTGGGGTACACAACTTAAGCTTAGCACGGCTTTTCATCCTCAAACGGACGGACAGTCGGAACGAACTATTCAGACATTGGAGGACATGTTGAGGTCATGTGCGTTGGAATGGACGGGTGATTGGGACGATTACATCTGTTTGGTGGAGTTTGCATACAACAACAGTTGGCACGCAAGTATCAAGTGTGCTCCTTTCGAGATGTTGTATGGCAGGAAGTGTCGCGCCCCAATCTGCTGGGATCAGGTTGGCGAGCAAACACTTGAAGGACCAGAAATCATAGAGATGACCAATGAAAAGATCGCAGTAGCTAAGCAGAAACTTCAGGAAGCACGGTCACGTCAGAAGAGTTACGCCGATAAGCATCGTAGGGACATACATTTTAACGTAGGAGATCACGTCTTCCTTAAGGTTTCGCCGGCACGTGGTGTTAGACGCTTCGGGATTAAAGGGAAGCTCAGTCCTCGTTTCATCGGACCGTTTGATATCATTGAACGAGTCGGTGAAGTATCTTACCGGTTGGCGTTACCTCCGCAGCTTTCGCATGTGCACAATGTGTTTCATGTGTCCTTACTCAGAGGGTACCAGTATCATCCCCTTCACATGGTTCAGTATCCACTGGAACAGATACGTGAAGATCTCACTTTCATAGAAGAACCCGAACGAGTTCTTGACAGACAAGAACGAGTCATGAGAAGGAAGATGATTCCATTCGTCAAAATCCTATGGAGGGATCATACCGAGCGGGAAGCCACTTGGGAAACAGAGGAGTCTATCCGGGCTTCTTACCCTCATTTCATATTTTGAATTCGGGTATGTTCTTCTTTTTCAGTTTACTTTATCTATAATTCGGTGACGAATTATTCTTTTTAGGGGGGAAGACTTGTAAAACCCGCATGCTTTTACCATGAATAGTACCCTTAAGATCGTACGTACTGGATTAAAACTTCCCTTTTATAGTATGATTACGATTACATGTTAGGATTTTACGTATTACGTACGTGTTAGAACACGATAAGTATTTACTACGCACGAGCACGCAATAATTATTTGACAATAATTAATCATGAACATGCGATCATGAAATCATGAACGTAATTAAATCACGAACTATTATTAATTACGTATATATATTTATTACGAGCGTAAATAAATATATTAGGTCACGGTAATTATTTAACGAGAACACATTAAACGTGAACACAAATAAACACGAACGAACAATTAAACATCAAGACACGGAAAACGGTACGGGTACCCCATGTGGGGCCCCCTACCCGCGGCAACATAAAGAGATGGGCCAAGCCCATCTCAAATTTCACTAAAGAGGGGTTAAGGGAAAATTAGCTAGTCATTTTTCACTTTATAGAAGATTTAACAAAAACCTAAAAGTTCTCCTCCTCCTCTTTTCTTTTTTTGGCTGCCGAATATAAACACACCAAAAGGGGTGTTTGTTTGATTTTGATCTTGGTTTTGGTGCAAGTGTTCGTGTTTGTTCATCCTCGTTTAGATTCACGCATTCGGTATATTCTTTTACCCTTTTTCTTTTTGATTTGATCTAATAATTAATTAAGAACAAGATGTTTTTAAAACCTAATTAAAAACAAAGATCTAACATGAAAATGGTTTCTGGAATAAATCAAAAAGGGTTGTTTTAGGGGTGTTTGTTTTGGCCGGCGCCTAAACCGAACCCCAAGGGGGTCTTGGTTTGGCTACTCGACCACCACCGAGACCATATGGTCCCGATTGGGTGGTGTGGGTCCCACGACAGCAGCAAGACAAGGGGAACCCCGAAGTGGTTTGGGGTATGGTGTCGATTTCATGTCCGGTTCATGGGTTCTAGTCAAGATCCGGTTCACGGTTTATGTTAAGATTTTTTTTATATAATCATATGTTAAATTAAATTAATAAATATGACATGATTAATTTAATAAACACGACTTAGGTTATATTAATTATTAAAATCATGAAATTATTAACCTAAGTATTTTATATTTTCTAGAGTTATAATTAATTAATTATTTAAAAACCATGGTTATAATTAATTAATTAACATGACTTAGGTTATATTATTAATAAATAATAATACATGTTTTAACCTAAGTATTTAACTATATTTAATTAAAAACATGATATATTTTAATTAAATACTTTTAACCTATAGTTTATTTAAATTACATGAAATAATTAATAAACTATACATTATATCATTATGACTTAGAAAATAATCATGAAAACACTTAGGCTTATATACTTAGCTTATTTAACCAGCTTATATCTAATTATGGAAACTTTATATTTTTAGAAACTTATTTAAATAAGGCAGCTAATCTATTTATGGAAACTTTCTATTTTTAGGAACTTATTTAATTCAGGCAGCTAATCTATTTATGGAAACTTATTTAATTAAGGCAGTTGATCTGTTTATGGAAACTTTCTATTTTTAGAAACTTATCTATTTTAAGAAGTAATTCTATTTCTGGAAACTTTCTATTTTTGGAAACTTTCTATTTTTTCCAACTTTCTATTTTTGGTAACTTTCTGATTTTGGAAACTTTCTATTTTTGGAAACTTTCTATTTTAGGAAACTTGCTATTTTTGGAAAGTTACTTATTATTACACAGTAAGGATAATAATACATGAAATACCAGAAATACTTAATCAAAATACAGAATATAAGATAAACACAGTTTAAGGCTTAAAACAGTAAAACATGATATGAACATATAAAATAAGCTAAGACATGACATAAAACCAGTTACGTATTTAGTAAGCAGATACTTATTCATGTATGTATTTATGTAGCATTAGTGATACCGAAGTAGGATTCTCCTCATTTCATCTTCTTCGTTCACTAGACATAAGGTACGGATTCTCGTCCTTTCAGTATGGACATTCTTTCCTTATTAGGATTCCCCGTATGCAGCCAAATGTTTTCCCGTAGTATAAGTTTATATGTTTGATTTGCTTATGTTTAATTTAGAATACCTATAGCCATATACATGCATGACCTGTTTCACCTAGTTATGGAGGTACCATAACCATAACATTAGATGCACTGATGTTATGACTTCACCACGGCGGAGTGATTGCTCGTGGCGTCCCTTCAGCTTTTGGCCATATTATTATATTTATCATGTGGGGCGTATGGGTGCATCCTAGTTACATGTTTTCAGCAGATTACTTAGTGTGAATGTGGTGTGTGCCTTGCATCCTTCACAAGGAGTTGATCCCTCCTACCCAAACCAGAATTTTAAATTAGAGACAGCCCCTCTAATTTGCATGATGAGGTCACCCCTCCAAGTATTCATGCACGGTGGATTTTCATAACCTATATTGGCTAATGGTAGAACATGTTAAACAAGTTTTTATAAGATAAACATAAGGCTTTTCAAACTATAAAACCAGTTTTATCAAGACTTAACCAGGTTACTCGGGACTTAGTTTCTTCCGCTGTTATATGTTATATGCTTATCCTATTCATGCTTTATTGTACATCCGTGCACTGAGTGTATTGCTCAGTCGTTTTCCTTTTCTATGTTCCCAAAACGGCAGGTACTCAGGGACGCTCGTAGACTTTAAGCGTACGTACATATGGACTAGAAGATTTCTAGCCTTTCTTTACTTTATGCATTACCTTTCTTTTGATGCATTTGCTATGGACATTGTTTGGTCCTTTCCTTTACAGTACTTATGTTTGTGTGTGATGAGCTTTACTTTTGGACTACCGATGTTTGGTTACGGTATTTTCCTTTTATGGTCATGTAATGTTTAGACATTTTTCCTTGTATGCTTTGATGACACGCCATAATTACGCGTGACATTCCATTATCAAAATGGGGTGTTACAATGATGGCTATTTTTCATGACATGATCGAGAAGACGATGGAAGTCTTTATGGATGATTTTTCCGTGTTTGGTTGCTCGTTCACTTCGTGTTTGTCGAATCTTGAGAGAATGTTGAAACGTTGTGAGGAAACCAACCTTGTGCTTAATTGGGAAAAATGTCATTTTATGGTTAAAGAAGGAATCGTCTTAGGGCACAAGGTTTCGAAAGCGGGGATTGAGGTAGACAAAGCTAAGGTAGACGTCATCGCCAAATTACCTCATCCCAAAACCGTCAAGAGAGTTAGGAGTTTCCTAGTTCACGCGGGCTTTTATCGTCGATTCATCAAGGATTTTTCAAAGATTTCTCGACCTATTACACATTTCCTCGAAAAAGATGCTCCTTTTGTCTTTAACGAAGATTGTGTACGAGCCTTTGAAATCCTTAAGAGGAAACTTACCGAAGCTCTCATTCTTGTTGCTCCCAATTGGAACCTCCCCTTTGAGCTCATGTGTGATGCTAGTGACTACGCTATTGGGGCCGTATTAGGGAAACGTCATGAAAAACACTTCTTGCCTATTCACTATGCTAGCAAGACGATGATCGAGGCTCAATTGAAATATACTACAACGAAAAAGGAATTCCTTGTCGTGGTGTATGCTTTTGAGAAATTCCGACCTTACCTCGTCTTGACTCGATGCATAGTGTATACGGATCATTCGGATATTAAGTATCTCATGGATAAACAAGATGCAAAGTCGATATTACTTCGTTGGATTCTCCTCCTACAAGAATTTGATGTCGAAGTCCTTGACAAAAAAGGAGTCGAGAATCTAGCGGCCGATCATCTTTCTCGTTTGGAAGATCCTCACCAAAGTATTTATGAGCCAAAGGAAATCACCGAAACATTTCCTCTCGAGACACTTGGTGTAGTGAATTCTAAGCTTGACTCATCCACCTCATGGTTTACGGACAACACAAATTACCATGTGGGCAACTTCATCATCAAGGGTATGACGACTGAACAAAAACGAAAATTCTTTCGTGACATGAAGTTCTATTTTTGGAACGACCCTTACCTCTTTCGGACTTGTGCGGATCAAATTATTCAACGTTGTGTCTTTGGTACCAAAGCTTCTAATATCCTTAGAGCTTGTCATGAGGGACCCACTGGTGGTCACCACGGTGCTAATCTCACGGCTAAGAAGGTCTTTGATGCCGTTTTCTTTTGGCCTACTATTTACCGAGATGCACATGAACTTGTGAAGTCGTGTGACTCATGCCAATGACAAGGAAAAGCCTCACAAAACGATGAAATGCCACAAAACATCAACCAAGTGTGTGAGATCTTTGACGTTTGTGGAATTGATTTTATGGGGTCGTTCCTATCATCTCGTAGTAATAAGTACATCCTTGTCGCCGTTGACTACCTATCTAAGTGGGTGGAAGCTAAGGCTTTTCCCACGAACGATGCTCGTGTGGTAGTCAAGTTCTTGAAAAGCTTGTTTTCTCGGTTTGGAACCCCTCGTGCGATCATAAGCGATCGTGGAACCCATTTTTGTAACGATCAATTCGAAAGCGTCCTATGGAAATATGGGGTTACACATCGGCTTTCTATGGCTTATCACCCACAAACGAGTGGGCAAGTCGAGGTTTCAAACTGAGCGTTGAAGAAGATCTTGGAGAGATCGATTGGAGAGAACCGACAATCTTGGTCGGATAAGTTGGACGATGATTTATGGGCCTTTCGGACCGCTCATAAGACGCCCATCGGGTGCACTCCTTATAAGCTTGTGTATGGAAAGAATTGTCACTTGCTAATTGAACTTGAACACAAAGCTTATTGGGCCCTTAAGCATTGTAATGATGATATTGAGACCACGGGAAAACACCAGAAAATGCAATTGAATGAATTGGATGAATTAAGAGATATTGCTTATGAAAATTCATTGATTTATAAAGAAAAAACTAAAAATTTTCATGACTCAAAAATTAAAAACCGGGTTTTAACATTGGAGATCAAGTGTTGCTTTTTAACTCACGTTTGAAAATATTTTCCGGCAAGTTGAAATCCCGTTGGTCGGGTCCATTCACCGTTACCCAAGTTTTTCCTTATGGGACCATCGAGCTAGCTCAAAATGATGGCCCCAATTTCAAGGTGAATGGACATAGGTTGAAGCACTACTTTGGCAGGGAAGTTCCATCCTTGAACTACCTCGACCAAGTCACCTTCCCCACTGATAATTAGTATTGAGGGGATCGAGTCGAGCTCATGACTCGATAATCAAAAACGAGATGCCTCGTGGGGGAGTCCCATGCTTATCCCATGTACATATTATCGCTTTCTAATGTAGTAACGTGAGGGGATTTGTGCCCTTCCAACCTTTATTTCGTGGTTGTTTGTGATATGTGGTTTTTAGATGATCATGATCTTCACGATTGGAGCCTCTCGTGTTCGTTTTATGGGAGCACTCGATCGTTTGCTTGGAAGAATTTCTCAATATCCATGATATATCCTTATATGTTCTAACCTTAGGTTTTTAGCACACTTCATAAACGGCCTTAAATTTAATGGTTACACCCTTTCCATGCTAGATTATGCCTTCGACTACATCTCTAGTATGAGGGTATCCAACCCTTAAACTCGAAACATTGAGGACAATGTATAACTTTAGTATGGGGGTTGAATAGATACTTGCCTTGCCAAACCTTCACGCTTTCCAAAATTTATCTTTTTGTTTATCGTTTTGTTGTAAAATAAGGCTAAAAATGGCCAAAATTTTAAAATGTTCTCATGTTTTATAAGTGTTTGAAGACACGAATGTAGATTTTCCGATGGCGAGAATAAGAGTAATTTTTGACTCGACCGTGCGTGTTGAGCACTTAGCTTCGATTCCTTAACTTCACATTAGGCTAAGTCTCTTAAATGAGGATGAGAAATGATAGAGTTAATTATAAGTTACTATGCTAAACATAGAGTATTCGTATTCGTTCAAAAACTCATGTGTTCTCGTTGTTTGCTTATTTCCCCTTCGCTTGTAAATATATTTTGCTTAATAAGTATTGGCTTAGCGGTTTAGTCTTGATTGTTGGTTTCTAGTATTTTCTAGTAGCTTCCATGTAATTAAATTGGAAGACATTAAGGTATCGCCAGCGTCACGGTTTTGAAGTATTAGAAACCCGAATAATCGAAAGCTTCACCTAATAATAAGATTTCAAGTGCTCACCTAAATCAAGCAAATAATTTGAAGCTCACAAGGCTGAAAAATCTATGTGAAATTGAAAGTGAATTATGCCTTAATCTTTGAAGCTTTAAAGATCCAAAATTCTCTTTTAGCGTGAGGATATACGTCTTTGGCCATAATAAACACCTCATGGAGAGGTTAAATAAAAGGTAAGGCAAGGAAGTCATAATAAAAGCTTCATGGCGAAGTTGAATAAAAGATGGAGGTAAACCTATGATAATAAGGCCCATCCGGTAGGGGCCGTATAAAATTCTTGGTAATAAGTTTCATGTTCAACCCGTTATAAAACCGTGTTTATCGATCCTTCTTGTTGACTTATTTTTTTGACATCGTTGTCTATTAGGGGGGTTATTAATTCGATGGCCTTGGTTACACCGTTATGACTCTATTTTTAGACCTAAATCTCTATCATCGCATAAGTCAAAAATGTATCATCGTGAAACATTCAAGACAAAAATAAAATATAAGAGATACAACTTAGGAAAATGGGAGGATAAGTACGTGAGTAGGGCATATGAGTAGTGTTAGCATTACTAACTTATAGTGACAATGATCTCATTGCACGCTTGGCATGGAATTAGAGTGAAAATCGAGGATGACGAAATTATTTCTAACGAAGCATTCACGTGTTCTTATTCTATGAACCTAAACGTCCCATTTTGCGATGAAAATCATACATTATGTCTAAAACGCAAGTAGTAGTAATAGTAGTAGCGTAGCTAGTTTATCATTTAATAAAAGTGCATAAAAATGAATTTTGGAGGTGCTACGATACTTTATTCTAGCATTGCGTGAGGGCACGACAATGGTTTAGTATGGGGGAGTGATGAGACTGCTTTTATACATAGTCTCAACGTCCAAAATGGGCTTAAAATGCATTAAATATCATGAAAAATGCCAAATATATGCTTCTGTTTGTTACATGTGTATTTTAGGTACGGATATTGAGAAAATGACAAAAGACCACAAGAAACAAGCAAAAGCGAACACGGGAAACGAAGTCGCACAATGAACCAAGCCCTAATGGTGATTTTCCAAGAATAACCCTTGAAGAATTAAAGATTGTACAAGAAGGGTCCTCCAATATTGAAGAATTGACACTTTAAACTCGTGTTTATTCATAATTACAAGATTGGTCCTTAAAGTTTGTCAAATTCACAAAAAGGACCCTCCACTTTGAATAATTGGCAAGAATGGCCCCTCAAATTTGAAGACATGTCATTATTAGTCCTACAAGAAGTCAACAATACAAGTCCACGCCTTGAAGAATGAAGAAAATTCCAAAACAACCCTTCAAATATCATGAATTTAAAAGAAATACCCTTGAAAATACTTTTGGAAACTATTTGGGAAAAAAGTGTGAAAACTGAAAGTGTAATTACAAAGAAAATCAGTTTTCATGCTATTAAAAACAAAGTGAAAGAAAGAAGAAAGAAAGGGGGTTTGTTTTGCCAAGACATGAAAGTTACCTAGGCCACTCAACAGCTGCCAAGTGTCCCACTCACCCTCACAACCAATCAAAACTCACCCTTTGGCCACGTCAAATCACACTCATACCAGATTTTAACTAATCTTTAATAGTTAATAAAATTGGCACTTAACAACTTTTTTTTAACATAATCTGGATTAAACCGTGTACTATTCATCCAAGAACACAAATTGGGGTTTCTTGATTAAGCCAAAATTAAACCCCCATATTGTCCAGATTTAAGATTAAGTTATCCCTAATCATAACCCAACCTTCACTTTGCATGCCACATCACCCACAAGTTCACATGTTTACTATCATGCACACGTTTTTTAGAACAAGCCAAAAGGTGACAGCCATCTAACGAATTGCATCTAGCTTTGTTCATAAGCTTCATTGTGAGCCCTTGATCACATTCCAACCCTTACACATCACACAAACTGCCAAGATAACTTCACATGATATGAAGATTTTCAAACATCATCAAGGGCAATTTAGGGACTTCACAACATTAGGGTTTACGTTTTTATGCTTTCTAGTTCATCTTTGTAGCCTATATAAGGCATAGGACCTGCTACATTTTTTCTTTGCTCTTGGTTTTTTCCTTTATCACAAATCTATAAAGCCTTGTTCATTTTAATGAAAAGTGTTTGATATTGCTGATGAAATCCAAGTGCCAACTTAATTCCTTGCTTATTGTTGTTATATGTTTTTGTTGTTTGAATCTTAAAACCTTTTTTTAAACCTTGTGCAAGAAATTGCCAAGTTTTCTAAAAACTTGATATTTTGCTAAGTCTTTCGTACATCCTTGGAATTTCTGGATTACAAGTGATCTAAATACCCTGATAAGAAGATTATCAAGGTATTGGGAGCTTGTGGTTTGGGGATAATCAAGGAGTGGGTACAAAGGTTGCATTAATCAAGATTTTTCATTTTTTTTGTTTTGATATAAACTACTACTCACCTTGTTGTTCTTAGCAGCTTTGATTGTGGAAGCTTGTGGCTTGTTTTGCTAGGCACATAAGCTCAAAAATTCGTGAGTGTGGATGTACATTCATGAGGTTTGGGTCCTTTTCCCAAAAATCTGATAAAATACTTGATTTTTGTGAATTTGTGTTCTGTTGTTGTAAGTGTTGTTATTGTGGCTTAAATTTGCTTGATACTGCATAATATTGATGTTATTGTGTTAGATTGGGCTTGGGTAACATTGAATCACACATTTACTTTGTTAATCTTGGATTTAAAAAGTGAAAGGGGTGTTTGAGTTAACCTGTTTAAGCTTGCAAATTGGATTTTTAGTTATTGTGAAGTGTTGTTTATTGCTTGTATCTGATAAATACTTGGTTGTGTGCTATTGACTGCAAGTTTTTGGCTTTTGAACATCAAAATCTTGATTGTGCTATAACTGGTTGATTTTTGCCTGTTTTAACCTAAGATCTTGGTAACACATAGATTGTATGCATGCTTAGGGGTAACAAGTGATTAAACAAAGTTATTATAACCTGTTAAGAAGATTTGAGGGTTTGAAATTGGATTTGTGGTCAAGTATATCAGAAAAGTGTATAATCGACTTGTTCTTGTTCATCAGTAACTTTCTTTGTCTTGAATCTTTGTCTAAACCTTGAATCATTGCATGAAACCTGTTTATTTATGTTCATTTGAATTAATATAAGCTGTTGTGTGCATTTGGTTCAATTTGGTTGGCTTATTCTTGCTAAAACTGCATATTAAGTTCATAACTGCTTGTGTTCATGTCTGGTGCATATCGGGTGATCTTTTGATTAAACTGTACTAATTGGCTTGGTGAAATTGTGATTTATCGTTGTTATTGACTCCTTGTGATCCACTGATTACAAATGTGCCTTTGCTTAACTTGAATCCAACAAAAATTCACATAAGACAAAAGGTCAAAGAAGTCAAGTAGTGGAAACTTTTCCCACTGTTGGACACCCAAAACTAGCCACTACTAGTGTTAATTATCACAAAGCTTATTCATAAGCCATTTTGGCTTACCCATTGAACTAATCTGGAGCTTTTTAGGGTTTGACTTTTAGGTTTGACTAGAAAACCAAACACTTTGACTTTTTCATAAGTGCTTATTTGCTTATTCCAGCTTATTCAGTGTGATTATTGGAAATATTTTTGATTATTTTGTTTAATTAAGTCATTTAAATCATTTTGCAACTTGAATCAGCACTTGAGGTAGCCTAGAACTCAAAAAGATTATTTTGTCATTTTCTGTAGAAAGCTTTGGCTTATTTCAGGCTTATTTCTTGGGCTTTTTCAAAATTTCTTTTCACAGATTTCTTTGGTAACTCAAAAGAAGCTTGTGTGTCAAATTAGAGCTTATGGCATTAGCTTATAGCTTAATGGGCCAAAAAGCCCATTAAGAATAAGCTGTTGACTATTAAGCTATGATAAGCATATTTTCAGCTTTTGGGCCTTCAGAGTTTTGTGCTTAAAATGAAATTTTGAGTCAAGTAAGTGATTTTGGGCTTATTTGGTAGACTTTTTCTTATTAGGCGAAAATCAAGCCCATTAAGGGACTTTTTTGTTATTTAGCCCATTTTAAGGCCTAATAGGGGTATTTTGGTAATTTCAAGTTCATTTTTGTGTTTATTAGGTTAAAATAAACTAGTTTACAACTTTTTAGAATTTCTTATAAATTTTGGATTTTTAATATTATTTTATTATTATTTTATTATTATTTTATTATTAAAAATTAAAATTTAGATTTTTACAAGTTTCTCATTTTTCCTAGTTCAAATACATTAAGTTAGGAATATTAATATTTTTAGATAAATTTTAGTGTCTTTAGATTAATTTTTAGAATTATTTTAAGTTTTTAGAGTTTTTAATCATTTTAAAATAGTTTTAAATAGTTTTAAAATTTTCAAAAATAGTTTTTAACTTAGGTAAGTCATTTTAGAGGTTTACAAAGTGAAAAATCTCATTTTGGGCTTTTTGTTAATTAAATTGATTTTTTGGGCTTTAATTAGCATTAAAAAAATTAATAATTAATTAAATAAAAGGTTTGAGTGATTTTTGATTTTTTGTAAACTCTAATTACATTTTTTAGGATTTATTGCAATTTTCTAGGAAATTTTTAGGTTAATTGTTAAATTTTGTCACTTTTTACGGTTTTACGTGCACGACTTATCGTCTTAGTTTAATTCATAATCGTAACCGTCATCCTTTTTGTTTTTTCTTTTCTCATAAATTACAATCACAAGGTTAATCATTTCTTTACACAACACACTAGCCTCTTTGAGAACGATCCCCACTTTGGTTCATTTACTTGTGGTTTTCCTAAATCACTCGTTTAATACTTGCCCTAATTACGTTCTTTTTCCTAAAAGACGTAAAATACAATTATCACCTCCTATTCGAGTTAGAGCATAAGGCTTCATGGCTCTCAAATGGGCTAGCTTTGATTTAAACCAAGCCGGTTCACATAGGAAAGACAAACTTAATTAGATGGATGAATTGAGAGCCAATGCCTATGAAAACTCGTCGCTTTACAAGGAAAAGACTAAGCAATTGCATGATGGTATGATCAAGAACCGTGAGTTCAAAGTTGGAGAGCCGGTTCTCCTCTTTAACTCAAGGTTGAAACTCTTTGCGGGCAAGCTTAAGTCAAGATGGTCCGGTCCATTCACCATTGCTCAAGTATTTCCATAAGGGACTATTGAGTTGTCACAACCGAATGGCCTAAATTTCAAAGTGAATGGTCACCGTGTTAAGCATTACTTTGGGGAGGACATTTCCGTGGAAATGGTCCAAGAGATCCCCATTTTCTTCATGAACTAATTCATTGTGGGAAGAGTCGAGCTAGAGACTCCATAAATCAAGCTTGAATAACTAGGCTTAGATCTTTTAGACTAAAGTGTGGTAGGATAGGAATAAAGGGTATATAGTTGAGAAAAAGTGTAGGGGGATGCCTTTCTTTTGTCTTCTTGATGTTTGTAGGGTTGCTCTCTCTCATTGCATGCATTGGAGCTTATGGAGGAGGCCCTTGTATCGGGTTCACTTTGTTACTATTGTGATTTTCAAACCACAGTGTGCTTAAATGAATTCACTATAGTAGACCTTTCCTAAGCTTGGGTTAAGCAAAGTTATCAATGTCGTAAGTGTAAAGGAGATTACTCTAATATTCTTAAACATTGAGGACAATGTTTATCTTAAGTGTAGGGGGTCTACTATCGAAGTGACCTTACCTAGAACTTTGCTATTGACTTCATGATAACTTGGAAATTAATTTTTCAAACATTTTTCAAATTTTTGATCTACTTTGGCCACCAAAAATATGAATTCATAATTTTTTCATTAATCATTTTTCATTTGCATAACACATTTGCATTGTTTATTTCATCAGAAATATATAAAAAGGAAAAAAAATATAATAAAGGACATGGTTTAACAAATTTAGACTTTTTTACATATTAGGCCCGCCATGGATACTTTGACTCAACCCGAGTTTGCTTATCTAAGCATTCTCTAGCTAGTATCCTTAACCATGTAGACCTTTATTGGTTTATTAGGCTAAGCATCCGCTAGTCTCATTATTTTAGATTTTAAACTGTGGAGAACAAGAGATGATAGAGTTTGAAGTAAGTGTTAAGTGCTAGATAAACCTCATATTAATTAATTGTGGCTTTTATATCCCCTTTCGTAACCTTTACTTTCTTGTCAACGCATGTATATATGTTAATAAATAATCAAGAATGGTTTTAATTGGTTTGTAGTCTCTTATGCATTTTTTACTAATCATTTGTGGTTGGTATAAGTACGTCTTAAGATTCTAGGTTAGAACGTTTTATGTGTACTAGACTTATGTCATGCTTAATACTTAGCGGGTGTTTTTCCTTTTATTCTTTTCAACTTTCTTTGTGAGAAATAAAGAAAAATAAGAGCGGCTTTTAAAAAAAATGAGTGGCTAGAAAAAAAAGAGAAAAAGAAAAAGAAAGAAATAAATATTAATTATACAAGACTCCTAAGAGGGGTAGTGAAATGTTAATTATAGTAGCTATTGAATTCCAATATTACTCTCACAAGGGTTGCGAGGATTTAATAGTTGCTCCAATCCAATATTACCTTGACGGGTTGCGGGATTGAAGATCCAAGGTCTCAAAAAGGTGGAGGATATAAATTATTGCGTGAGTTTTATTTTTCTTTCCTTAGCGAGTGTGTAGCTACTTATTAATGCATGACATAAGGATCTTACACATAAGGCGAATGACTTATTATTTTGGGTCGGACTTATATCAATTGTGGGCGGTTTTTCGAGTAATGGATAAGATGGTTACTTAGGAATTAAACCGTGCTTCCTTATTTTGAGATTTTACACTTCTTATACTTCACGCTTTAAATAATGACAAATTTATCCAAAATCAATTTTCTCAAATAATAACCGGTCTTAGAGGCATAATTAGTGGGGGTATAATAGTAACACAATTAATCTCTATGAATGAGTTGATGCACTTTCACTTATGGATAACAATGATATTGTTTTTAAGCTTGGTATGGGGAAAGTGAAACATGAGGATGATAAGTGTTCATGGTACCAAAGCCCTAATTAAAGTCTTTGATTTCTTTATGAGTTATTTCCATCAAAACCATTTCAAGAAAATCCAAAAATATATAAATAGAATTGCTTTCCTTTGTTTTGCATTGCATAAATCAAAATCATGCATCATATAGTGTAGTGTAGTGTAAATGCATTCCATATTGGACAAGGTGGATTAATTATGAGAAAAGTGTAAATTGGTGCTTTAAAATGTAGCATTGCATGAGGTCATGACAATGATCAAGTGTAGGGGATTTGATATGAGTGAAATCTCATATCAATTATATCACAATCACCCTAAAACATAAAGCAAATACCTAATTTTGATTAATAAAAGCAGTATTATGGGTATGTTTTGTTGTTTGTGCTTGTGTAGGTAAAAAGATACAAATTATGAAGCAAACAAGGAATTCAAGCCTTTATTGATGAAGAAAAGACAAAAGGAGGATGAAAAGTGACAAGCTAATCAAAGTCAAATGACCTTTCTTGACAACTTTCAAAGTTGAAGGACTAAAATTGCAATTATGAGAAAGTCAAGAATCAAAGTCAAACATGGTAAACTATCAAGTCAACAAGTCAAGGGGCTTATTATGGTCAAACAAGAAGTCAAAGGGCCAAAATTGTCAAGTCTATGAAGTTTGGAGCTCAAGTTATGAATCTGCCTAAACACAAGGACTGAATTTGCCAAATTAAGGAAAAGTTGTTTGATCCCTGTGTTATTGAGACGAACCAATGAGAAGCCAAAGATTTGTATACTCGGATTGCCACCTCATGGCCAGCTGGCCACTAACAGCCGCCACCCATTAATAAACGAATCTCTACAATGTTGTCCACTACCTTTTGTTTCAACCAATCAAAAATCAGTATTCGGATAACGATCCGTGTTAACTATTTTCACCCAATTACAACATTACACGTAGCTCATTCAAACTCAAGCGAGCCCAGAATCAATATCAAGGAAGAATGAGTTTCAGATCAAGTGCTTAACATCAAACTTGCTTAAAATCACATGAGGAATACACTCCAACCATCCAATTAGTCTGAAAATCACTCAAATGAAAAACCCCAAATGTGTTCTTCAACGACATAATCCAATTAAGAGAAAAAGTACACGTGGAAGCTGGGGATTGGATGGAACACGTCAGTCATCTTCCCCAACACCTAACTCAACTCTATAAATAGACCCAGTTGTACTTCATTTGTAGATTGTACTTGGTGTGTGAATTTACACACACTTATCCTTTTCTCTCAAATTCAGTTAGCATTTTAGTTAGCTACTAATCTCAAGTGTCTGACAAACACTTGAGTTAGTTAGTTTAATTGTAACAACCCTGTAACAAATATTCGCCATTAATAAAGCTTTAGTTTTCACTTTTCATCTCAAATCACTTCTCAATTCTGCATTCTCTTACCTTCACTGTTACTACTGAGTTCTATTGATCATACAAGATCAATAGATCTTGTTTGATGTGTTTTGGAAGCTTGTAGCTGATTTCAGACAGTTCTAGTTAATTTACATAGCCAAAAGATCAGAATTATGCAGGGGTGATGAGTATTAGATGATGATGATGATTTGATGAGTTCTGGTGGTTGATCAGTGGTGTTCTTGTTGATATTAGTTGGCTCAGCGCCTAACTACTCCATCAGAGGAGGCTTCATAGCTAAAAGGCATCAAAATACTTGTTTTTGTTCCACTAAAATGCTTTGCCATGCTAAATTCTTAGATTCATAGTTTATCTGCTGAACTGTGATTGATTTGAAGTTTAATTGGTGTATCTGTTATGATTAGATAGTTTGTTAGTGATTTGCTTTGTTTCTAATCAGTCTTAGCTTAAAATTTGGCTTTTCATTGCTCAATTTTCATCAATTAAGCCATTTTGAGTTCTATAGTGTAATATTGGTGTTTCTTTGCTGGTTTTAGTTTCATTTGAGTTACTCAAAAAGTTCTGATAAGCCTTTCATTCTTTCATACACTTTTGTCCAAAAAGTCTTGCAAAAGTTTTCATATCAGTTAAAAAGTGGTGTTTGGATCAAAGCTTCTTTAGTGATTTAGCTTTTGAAACTTGTTGTTTTGAGCATTTACATACTCAGTAGATCATTACAAGTTACTTTGTCAAGTCTTGTGGTCAAAATTTTAGTCAAACAGGCAAACAGCCAAGAAAAACTTTGGGTCAAGTCTTAGTCAGTTTAAACAAGCAATCTTCAATCACTTGGCATTTCTTTGTTAGTGGATGTTATTAGCTGGATTTTGTTTCTAGATCAAGTCCAATATATGATCTTTCAGAATTGCTAAGTAAGACCATACAGTCTTTAGAATTGAGCAAGATATTAGCTTATTAATAAGTTGTTTAGCATTGTCAAGTTTCTGTGATAAATTCAATCTGCTTAACCATTTCCCACCAATCTACTTCATAAACTTATCATTATTCTTTCACAAACATGTTCACAAACAAGTTTTAAGGCTTTTTGAAAAAAATCAGCTTTTTGGAATTTCTTGGTCAATGAAAGTCAATGTTAAGCACCTTGTGCTTATTTTGAGATTCCAGCTTATTGGCTGGACCATTTTCCAAACTTTTTGACATTCTAGTATTGTGATAAGTAGCTTAATTAGTTTCAGTTAAAAAAATCCAAGTGTGGAAGTCTCATTCAACTTATAGCTTATTTTGAGCTTATTGAGATAAGCTATCTTGAGTTCTAGACATTTTCAGCTTATTTCATGTTAGACACCTAGTTTAAATTCGATTTTAAGTTGTTTGCAAAAAGTTAGAGCTGATTTGGTCAAGAAATAAGCTCAAACGAGCTTATTGAAGTGTCTTAGCCCGTTTTTAACAAAAGTCTTTGTTTAATTGCAAAACAGTCCCTAGACTTTCATACTTTGTTAATCAGCTTTGGTTAAATCAACTTTTTAGGGTTTACATACTTAGGTCCTTTTAATTTGAGTTAGTTACAAATTTGTTTGACAGTTTTTGCAAGTTTTCCGACTGGTAGTTATAGTTTGTTACATTTTACACTTTTAGTCCCTTTACTTTCTGAATTTACATATTTGGTCCTTGTACTTTTACATTCTTTACATTTTGAGAATTTTTACTATTGTGCATTTAAAACATGTACTTCTTGCTTTAATTGTGGTAATTGCAACTTGTTTTACGGTTACGTAACTATACTATTTTTACCCTTTTACGTGATTTGTTGAATTAGACATAGATACCAAAAACCTTTATTAACACCAAAAATAATTAAGAACTTGAAATTAATTGGGCTTTCAATTTGTCGTGAGTTGGGAAATACGAACTTGAATAAGATCACATATTAAATGACTCATCACCCCTGCATCATTCTGCAGTATTTGAGGAATACGAAAAGAAATGTTTTGGTATTCAGAGGGTAGCCATACAGATAACTAAATGTGGTTTGGAATAGGATTTTTTATTGATCTTGGGATGATGCTTGCAATAAAAATCTAATAGATATGTATTGGGACAATTCTACCGCAATAATATTTGCCAATGACCCTGGAGTCATGAAAGGCGCCAGACACTTTAAACGTAGATATCACTACGTACGAGAACAAGTTGAAGCTCGTGAAATAAATTAATAAAAGTTCACAAATATGATAACGTAGCTTATCCTTTTACAAAGGCTTTGCCTAGACCAAAGGTAGTTAAGCATGCCAAGGCTATTGGGCTGCAACTAGGTAGCGAACTCATGCAATAAATCTGTGATTAGTATTTGGATAAAGGATGTTAAGACATTACTGAATTGATGAAATAAAGATTGGTTTTCGTTCATTTTATGTTATTTAGTTTTGTATCCTATTTTACATGTTTTTTAATCCATGAATAATTGTTATGTTCTAATTGTCCGTTGTCGATTAATAATATAGGAATATTATTAAACTAAGACAATTCAAAATATTAACAGAGTATACTTTGGTCAATTTTGAATGATATTTGATGAATCAAATATTGGACTTATCCTAATTATATGATTTTACTTTATGGATCTTTGTCATTAAGTAAATCATAAATAGTTATCCTTAGACCTGAGATACCAGGAAAGTGCATTGAATGTAGTGCATTTCTGTAAGGTAACCTAACGCTAAACGTAACTGGTAGCTATAAGGGTTATTTTCAGAAGTGTTGCAAAGTTCGTAAGTTTCGCTTGTAGTCAAAATGGGATTTGTTTCCTTCAAATTATTTTGAAGTGTAATACAGTTGGGCCCCTCGGGCGAGTAGTAAGATGTTTGTGTGGCCACACCCAAATTTGTTTTGGTAATCTTGCTATATCCGTAAATGAGAAACATAATGGTTAATGAAGGAATGACTGAGATCCATATCCTATTAACGTTGTATTTGAAATGAAAGGATAATAATAATGATGAATCATTAAAAGGTTTTTGCAGGAGACCTTACTCGAGTTGTACTAATGACATTGCTAGTGTAACTAGACGCTAGTCAATGTAATCACGATATTCGAATTTTTTCCAAGTGGGAGTTGAAAGTTTATGAACATAAAATTAATAGTCGTGTGATAGGATCGAACTCGGGATTACGGGATTGCACACAATACGTAAAGGGTTAATTTTATTTAATAAATGTATTTAATATATTTATTAAATTAACCGAGCTTAACTAACGATCGTTAAATAAATTAAGAGTTAAGTTAAACGATCGTTATGAAATTAAATAGAAGAAAAGAATGAAACGGAAAATTCCGGAAGCCTCCTTTGGGTGGGTTTAGGCCGGCGGCTACAAGGGCAAAAGGAGAAGATAAAAAAGATTTTCTTTCCTAAATTGTTTAGTTTTGCTAGCCTATATAAACAACCCTTAGGCCTCATAATTTTATCGATCCCTCTCTCTTCTTTCCTGCGAATAAACCAAAAGACAAACACTTTTTTTAGGGTTCCTTTTAACCTCTTGGTTTGATTTCTTGAATCTAGTCCTAGCCCCTCTTTAGGGTTGTTGGGTAGATTATTTCACAAGCGTAGAAGCTTCGTTTATACGTGCTAGACTCACGGTTAGCCCGTTGCATTACGTGTGTAAAAGAGCGTATTATAATTTTACATTAAACTATATCTTGGTACTGTTCTTCATAAACCCTAATTGGTGATCTTGTGGATTTTTGCTAGAATAAAGGCATGTAACCCTAATTCGATTAATTATAATTATGTTATTATTATTTTGTTAAATCGCTTCCGTTATTACGTGTTTTTATCTTTGTTTATTATTATATAATTGTTATGAACTTCATAAACCATCAAGTTAAAGTAAACCTACGTTGATGTTAAAAATAAAACATAAACCAATGTAGACAAACATGGAGTTCTGTTCAAAAAAAAAAATGGAGTTGCAGAAATCAAAATTTCATTTGTATATAATTTAGCTCACAAAACTCATTTGGTCTTACATCCTTGAAGTTGTAGAATCTGAAAATCCGTAAAGAAAATCCAAAAGTTCATAGCTAACCATGTTCCTTAAATAAATGGCTAGCTACCTGAAGAAATCAAATCGACATCAGTAAACCAATGACGCTATAACTATTTATTAGGCTGTGTGCAACGGTCGGTCAATCTAGTCAGTCGATCGAAGTCGAACTCGGTCGGCCTGTCGCGACGATCGAATCGTTTAAATCGATTAGATGAATTCGGTCTTAACCACGACCCATTTGAAAAATAAGAAATCTTTTAATTATTTTTTTTCACTGTTTTGTATTAAATTTTTTTTATTTAGTTTTAACTTTTAACTATGTTTTAATTAAATAAAACTTATAATAAATTCTCAAATTTTAATATTGGCTTTGTTTAATTTCTCACGACATATATTAATTTGATAATTTTAAAGTTTATTTTAGCTAATGTATTTTACTTCTTTTATCTCTAATTAAATCATTTTTTAATTATTTTTTTAACAATATTTAAATATAAATATTATTGTAATGTTTTTTATTTTATTTATATAATTATTTGAAAAAAATATATAAATTAAAAAATTGAACTATGTCGCCTTGTTGTGCTAAATATGTCGTCGAAGAAAAAAATTTGATGTGTCAGAAAAAATAAATATCGCGCTAAGTTGCTGTTATAGGTAACGTCAGTTAGACTGGTGGGAGTGGAGGCAAACCCACTCGCCTCCATGTCAGCGCCACGTCAGCTTTTAACAAACTCACCAAAACTCAACCACGGAGATAATGACAGTCACTCAAACTCAACCACACTCACTTTTCATACCTATTTTTTTATTATTTAAACACACCTTACTCACAAAAAACACCAACAAATAAAGTTAACCTAAAAAGTAAAAACACTTGGGGCCCATAAAACTTAAACTCACCCGGGTGAGTTTGGCTAATTTTTTTTTTGCCAAGAAACAACTTGCGCACGAGTTTTTGTGGGTAGGGTGAAGACTACGAGTGGATTGAGTGAAATCACGGTTGGCTTTGGAAGCCACCAGCCTTGGATATATTCTTCGAATATACATGAGAATGTACGCATATATTCTGAGGCATTTTGCTGCTTTTAGTATTTGGAAAACTTCAACAACTAAAGATAAGAACAAACGTAATTATTGTGTTTTCCGGCCAGGCATCAATATGATTTTTATATGCTTTTCTAATTTTCAAAGCATCACATCGTGTTAATATGCTAAGCTATTTTCTTAAAGTTTGTGGGGTCAAAGGTAACTTATGTTGGCAACTTCTTGGATGCTGATTATGAAAACACCTAACACTTTTTAGTCTTTGTCGGGTGGTTTGGTCTGAGACTCTGAGTTACAGAACAAATTTGTTCCCATTTTAAACTAAATGTCTACGCTCTTTTAAAAAAACTAGGCGAGTACCCGCGCATAGCGGCGGAAATTGCCTAGCGACAGATAATTAACGACATCCGAGAATCCTGATAAGATCGATTTGTAATTGGAAATGATTGTAACATGCAATAATCCGAATAAAAATGTATCAAATAACATATAAGTTTTTTTAATCAAAATGAAAATAAAACATTACACCAGTTATGTGAAAATAACTTATAACAGACAGTCTTGATATAAAACCAGTATTGCGATTTCGAGTTACCAACAATTTTATATCTGTAATTTAACAATTTTCATTTATAGTAGTTATTATATTCTTTCAATGGTTATTAACATTTAAAGATCATTCAGTAAATTCCCTTCAATCCTACGGTAAGTATTTGCTTGTTTCTTGAAAAAGCTTCCAAGTTGCAATATGCCTCTCTTTTGTCAATGGAGCTCCTACAACTCACCATACGCCATAGTTACCAAATAGAGCCTGCAAAAAGTTTTCACTAGTTAGAAATGTGCTTGTAAACTGAGAAATCCTTAGCTCGTGAAAACAAAGCTTAGCTTCACATATCTTTCTATTAGAAGTTAATATTGTCCAATATAAATATTATGGCATACGATGTTCATCTTGATTACATCGAGCTAATACCTAAAGGCTTGTTTTTTAGGGCCAAAATAAAGTTTTATATAACATGTTTATATCTTAGGTGTGAACCTGCCTATCGAGATAGCTAAGAAGTACTTACAAAATACGCAAATAAGTCTGAATGAATGGTAGGTATGTTTTACAATAGGTTATAACTTATAAGTGGGTAAAAATTTTTATTTGTATGGTAGAGTAACCATAATATTTTAACCATAATCATCGCAACTCATGTCGTATCGCATTTTGACCTATTGGCTCAATTGGAGGAAATTTTTGAATTAGATCGGTAACGTGGAGGCGGTGCCTCAAAATTTAGCTTGCTTTAAGACAGGCCTTAGCAGACTATTTAAAACCATGATTATATTAGTAGTCGAGTACCGGGTACCTAGTTTCAACCAAAATTTCGCAGCAAATAAGATTAGAATGTTAGGTTTATCAACATAAACATAACTACGTCTGTATAACCATGTGTTTAGCTTTGTATCTTGTGATCACTTACAGTTACATTCTTTGAATTTCATTATTTTTTCCTTTGTAATTTTTTAAAGAATAGTTAGACTTACGACCTCAAAGAGATTAAAATACATGTATAATCTTCAAGAGATTAAAATACATGCATAATCTTCTGAACGTATTCTTTAGTACAAAATTGATTAGTCACCATCAACTATCTATATTAAGGTGTAGAAATTTTTTAATATTTGAACACAGTTATTTTAGTACAAAATTGATTAATCAACTATCTATATTAAAGTGTAGAAATTTTTTGAAATTTGAACACAATTACTTTAGATCAAGTTTCCATGTAAATTACATTGACTTTTCAAAAAGTAATATTTGGATTTTCGCATCATTTCTACCAACTCGATAAAAGTTCATTTTTTCTTGCAAAATTAAAATTAAAAATCAATTTCCCAACTACACATTTACTAAAAATGTTATCGATGTTACCCCGATAAAAAATACTATAGAGTTACAAATAAATGTTAAACATAACCTTTTACATTAAGAATAAGAAAAATGGAGCAAACTTGTTTAAAAAAAGATGCGAACCTAACAAAATTCCTGTTTTGATACAAGATAATGCATGTTCAAGAAAAAAACCAAATTTTCATATAGAAAATTTTTAAGCTTTATGTATTTAATTGGGTTCGAGTGAAGTGAAAAAATAAAATAAAAAATTTACTACATGCCAAGCAAAATCTTAAACCATCTAACAGTTTGTAATTTAATAATATAATATTACTTATAACAGTCATACAGTACAAGCTTTTTTATGATTGTAGGTTCTCATAGAATTTTTACCTATTTGTTGATTTGTACGCGTGCTATGCTTGTGACTTGTGAGTTTTAATTGTTATATTTTTCAGTCTTTGTTTCATTATTTTCATTACATTTGATCTTCGACCCGGTACGGTATTTTAAAAAACCTAGCGATTAAACTTTGTAAAACCGTATCGAAGATCAAACCGAACCAGATCGAACCAAACTTTCGAACCATTTGGTCTGCTTATCGGTCCGACATTTTGGACCCAACTCAGTTTCTGTCTAATCTAATCTTTATCGATCTGATCCAGTATTCGAAACCTTCATCATCTTTGAAGGTTGTTTTACTCCCGTTTGCGTTTTGTTAAAACATTGAAAGTAAATAAATCTCTATGAAAAATGATGCCCCCTAGAAGAATATGTTTCGATGATGAGTTATTATTTCGAAGCTTTTCAATGTCCGCGTGACATGTGACTTTTTATCTTTGACTTACTTTATATCGTATTTTGTGTTCGTTTTGTTCCGTAAACTTTTAAATTTCAAAAATTTTCAAAAGTTTTCAAATTCACAACAGAATCTCAAATAATCAGGATCTATGTTTACTAATGATATCAATGAATTATAAAAGCAATAATAAAAACATCTATTCAAACTACACGACTTATAAAATGCCTTTTAGTAGCTCTTTCGGTTACTACCATTTATCTAAATTTATTATTACATTTTTGTACCAAGTAATCAAAAAGTAGTTTCATGCTTCACGTGGGTATGTTTTTTTTGAAGTTATATGTGTTTGTTCATGTATGTGAAAAAGTAGTATCCTGCTCGAAAGCTTCATGTATCATCTATCAAAGTATCAATACAATTAAAGTCAAGTCGCTATCTATACACATCTGACATCTTTGAAATACAAAGTTAAGTTTACTGTTGCGTTTCATTAGCAAAGTTTTAACCCGTGATCTTGTAAAATTTCAAATTTTATAGTCTTTCAAGAGAATCTTTTCTTTAGATCCCTGTTGCTCCTTTTTAGAGGTTTGATGTAACCCATAATGATAAAATCGATGCTTTAAGCATTACCATCATCTCAAAGTAAAGCCAAAAATCAAATGAAAACTTCAGCTCAAGTTTACTTATGTAAACATATAGTATAAGTAAAAAAAATATACATTCATAGCTAGATATTACATTCTAATCATCCATTATTGTCATTACACGGGAACAACTTGCCAAAATAACCTACAATAAATGTTGATAAAAGACAAGATATTCACGGTAGCAAGTAGCAAGAGCTTCTGACGAATGATGCGCTGGAAGCAGAAGATCTAAAAAATGTTGTAACAACTCATTTCTATATAAAAAACAAAAAAATGTATCAAAACTCAAAAAAATAGATAAGTTACCAACTCGTTCCGAATAAGACTAAGCAGTTTCGAACGAAGCAAGATTATATGTAGATCTACAATAAACAAGAGTTAATTTTTTTAGATTTTGATGAAACAAACCTTTCGATGGTAGACTGAAATGTGGTATCTCTTTGGCTCGTTCCATAGTCACATGCACATTTTGTTGTGTTATCGGCGTAATGAATGTTCCAGCAAAGGCAGCGTTGCAACCGTACATCTGAGAAAACAAATACATATCAGATTAGTATCAACTGAAATCTGTAAAAAAGATGCATTTAAATCTACTAATATAACTTTCCTAACTTGAAAACTATATAAATCAATTAAAAAACTTTTAAAACTCGATATATATATATATATATATATATATATATATATATATATATATATATATATATATATATATATATATATATATATATATATATATATATATATATATATATATATATATATATATATATATATATATATATATATATATATATATATATATATATATATATATATTTATCGAAAAGACATTCGAAAAACCTTGAAACTTAAACATTCCTCCTATATGTGCAGAGTCTCGACGGTACAATTTGGTTTTGATGGGGGTATCTCGGTGATGATGGTTGGGTTGTAGCGGTAGCCGGTTGTGAGGTGGTGTTTGGATAAAAAGAGAAAAAAAAGATATACTGTATATATTTGGATGTTGAGGTAGTTGTGTGTTTGTGGGTTGAGAGAGAAAATGATGGATACCAACATCGGTGACAGTAGCTTTTTCGGTCGAGAAAGAACGGTAGCAATTTTCAGGTAGCGACAATATTCAGCAACAGCAACGGCCTATAAAAAAAAATCTTATAATAGTTCAGATCTATAAAAAAAAATCTTTTAATAGCCCAGATATATAAAAAAAATCACTATGTATAATATAAAAAACTACAAATCTACATAAGAATACCTTCAAAACCTAGATCTAACCAACAAAAAAATCTCAAATCTTGAAACCTGTTTTTTATGTTGAAGTTCTGCGGTTATTTTACTTGGTGGTGTGGCTTTCGGTGATTGATGGTTACAATGGTAAGGGGTTCGGAGACAGTGGTTTTGGCAGTGGTCGTTTTGGCGGTGGTAGGATTGACGATGGTGCGTATCCGGTAATGTAGGGTTTTATTAGTGATGGAATTTAGTGATTGTGGAGTTTCGTGGTGTAGGTACTCCGGTGGTGGCGTTGTTGTGGTGGTGGCGTAGTTGTTGTGGCGATGGAAGATGATAACATTGTGTGAAATATAAGTGGGTTTTTTTTGTGTGTTTTTTTTAAGGTGAGAGAGATAAAGGAGTCGATGAGATGGGATGGAGAGGTGGTTATGAGGGTATTTGTTTGTATTGTATATTTGAGATTTTGTTGGTTTGGTTTAGTTTTAGGGTTTGATGTTGGTTTGATGTGTGTAAATTTAGGGTTTGATGTTGGTTTAATGTGTGTAAATTTCAACATTCAATCATTTTCATAAACTCTTTATAAAGTAGTAAAGATAGGGCCCACAAAACAACTTTCAACCATGCTATCTTTCAACTTTCAACCAATTTCATTTTCTCTTTATAAAGGAGTTAAGATTATATCCCTATTCCCTACAAGCATAAACATCCATTTGTGAACGAAATCAAGACACAATTTGAATAAATGCATTTAAAACTTATACATAGCGAAAAACAGAATCTTTTGGATTATATGTATTTACGTAAAATCAAAGTTTTTGCACAAAAGATTATACTACGCAAAAAAAAAAAATTCATAAAATCCCGAGACACCCACCGGTTTCGTCAGTCCCTTGAGTGCTTTTTAATTTTTTTCGAGAGAGATTGTGTGACGATGTGTTTGATGTTATGTACTTCACTTTAATACAAAGATGATTCGTAATTTAAACTAGTTTGGTATTCGTGCTTTATTGTTGTAGGTATTTTAAAAGTAAAATTTTGTGAGCGTCATATTTTCTTAATATATATATTTTTAGTGATAACTTAAAAAATAATTATGATAATTTATGTTGGAATAAATTTAAATAATAATAAACTATTTTATATGAAAATAATATTATAAATTATGATAATTGATAGTGAAAAATATCTGCTAACCTATGTAACATTCGAAATAATATTATATAAAATATAAATATTTAAAATCTTCATAACTTATATGTCACACGTTTTCATATAGATATAAGTTCTTTTGTATACTAAAGTTTTCTAGGATACTAGGGGACTCATCCCCACCATCTATCTCCATCTCATCCAAGGGTTGAGATTAAATCCCCAATTTACACTATAGGGGTATTTCCGTCAATTCACTCGCCGACTATATAAACAACTTTCTCCTTTCTTTTTCATAAAAACATACACCCCGTTCTTTCACTTCTCTCTCTACTCCGATCTACTTTCTCTCTCTACCTCGATCTACTTTCTCTCTCTAAAATTTGAAGCGAATAATCAAAACATCATCATGAATCCATCACAATCGATTAATTAGATCGATTACTTAACACGAATTCATATCAGGTTTGTATTATCATAATCTATGCTTATTTTTTTTAGCTTATTTGATTTTGGATAAGCTTATTAATTTATTTTCATTAGCTTGTTTGAACGAAATATACCGATTGGTAGTTCTTATTTTGATCGAATTATTCCGATTGATTGTTCTTATTTTGAACAATTTATTCTAATTAGCTTTTAATTAGGTGATTTATGTGAATAAGCTTATTAGTTTGAATAAGATTTTGAATTAGATGAGAGTTACAAATAATCTTGGGAATTAGATAGGAGTTATGTGAATAAGCTTACAAATTACACTAGAGTTATGAATAAGCTAGCTTATTAGCTTATTTTGACAAATCGTAAGGTATTTTATGTAAGTTGAATTAAATTTGCTGATGTAGGGTGCAATAAGCTTGATATATCATATATGATATATATATCATATATGATATATATATCATATATGATATATCATCACTTTTCATATATGATATATATATATCATATATGATATATCAAATAAACCATAGAAAAAAACAGATTTTGTATGAGTATTTTTTAGAGAATCAATATAAACTCTTGAAACTTGTCTTCTATAATATATATGAGTAATTTATTTTGGTGTTAAAATGTTGCATAATATGTTCTTTTTATCTTTTATAAATGCAGTCAGACAGAGATGGTGCGATTGGCCGCTTTAGAACAAAGCAAAGAGGGATGTTGATTATAACAAGAGGATGTGCATGGATATGTTTTAAGTATCAAGACGGAGTAGGCGTTGTTCATGAATTCATCATGTGATAATCTGTTTTTTTGGCATTTTTTTGATTTTGTATAAATTGTTATCATATATGATATCAGAGGTATATCATATATGGTTTTACATTAGGTTACGTTCTGTTTGAATTATCATATATGATTCTGTTCAAAAGTACATTTTTTATGTTATGAACAAGTGTTTGATTATTAATTGTGCATACTCTTTGTTGTAATCATGAATTCATCAGATTCTTTGTTTAATAAATCCAAGTTTTTCTTGAGTGTCATATATGATAGTGCATGATCATATACTCTGTATGACATAATTTATAAAACCATCATGACATAATACCAAGAAAGTTAAATCATATTAAAAAGAGGTTGTACGAGATACCAATTGATTACAAAATCGTCCATATACTTCAAAACTCCAATAGGAGATTACAAGAAAAAACAAACAATAAACGTAATAGAAAAATTCACGAGCTTCTTCATTAAGCTTCTTGGCCTTTTGGATGCTTGTAATGTTCAACACGCCTTGTAAACAACCTTCTCTACACAAAAAAGAAGATTTAATTCAATTTTTAAGCACATAATGATATATGATATATTTGATCATATATGATATTTAGCTTATATCATATATGATATAGCATATCATATATGATAATTCATTAGCAAGTCATACTAAATATGTTCAGCCAGATTAATCCATAAAAAAAAGAGTTAATTCAATTTTTAACCACATTATCATATATGATATATCTCATCATATATGATATTTTAGCTTATATCATATATGATATAGTATATCATATATGATACTTCACAAACAGGTTACACTAAATATGTTCAGCGAGATTAAGCCAAAAAACCTTATAATTCATGAAAATAAGCTAATAAGTTAGCTTATAATTCATCATAATAAAGCTGATGATTATCAATAAGCTTATTCACATTAAGCATCAAGTTACCTTATCATTCGACATGTTAAATTCACGTAACTTATCAAATAAGCTATAAAAAATAAGATGAATTATAAGCTTATTCACATCGAATAAGCTAAAAAAGATGAATCAAAACAGATCGAATAAACTTTACCTTATTTATGAAGAGGATGATCGATTTACGACGGTGATGATCGATTTACGAAGGTGGTGATCGATGGATTTGATGTTTGTGTTGATAAATTAACACGTAAATATGTGTGTGTGTGTGTGTGTGTGTGTGTGTGTGTGTGTGTGTGTGTGTGTGTGTGTGTGTGTTTTAGAGGGAATAAGAAGAAATCGATCCCAGATCTGTGAGAGTGGTAGGTGGTGTTAGGTGGGAGGGGTAAAATGACGAAACTACCCCTCCGCTTTTTTTTTAATCTGGGCTGTTGGATGAGATGAGATGGACGGTCTAGATTTGTCCCCTTGTATCCAAAGGATACAAGGTATCTTAAATAACCGGACTCTTTCATATATTATAATTACTTTAAAATCTTCTTATTTTGATATGTACGATTTAATCGAACCAATTAGCAAAATGATTGGTATTTTACTAAATTTGTATTAAAATACACAAAGAGGTCTCGAATGGGTGTAAAACAAGTGCAGTCGCACATGGCCTCCACTTACACATTAATATAAAAATAAATTTATGAAATTTTTGTGTTGTAAATGTTGTACCAAAAGCTTGTAAAGGTTTAGTATTTGAAATTTTGAAAAGAGGGTTTAATCTCTTTATATAAGTATTATATAAGTAGTTCAAATTTATGTACGTATATTTATGTAATTAGGTTGTTTTTACTGATTTTACGGGGCTTTTTTAGTTCGTATTCTGACGGTTTTTTGGTTGATCGTACCGATTGTGACTCTGATTTTCAGTCGAACTCGTTGGTCCGGTTCGATTTTTAAAATTACGTAAACTATCATTTTAGGTAGACAATATGCACAATTTTGTAAATATATGTTTTGAATTGTTGTATAATGTACATGGATAATTGTACTTTTAATTAACGGAGTGTTTTAGTTATATATTAGTCAGTTTTTTTTTCAAGTGTGTATTAAAATATTATGTATTTAGTTTTAATATGATAATTAAATTATTTTTTTATATTTTAATTGATTTTTAATTATGTTATATAATTGTATAATATGCATTATTACTACATGTAAGTTTATCTTTTAACATTTCTATTAATGATAATGGTTTTCTTTTAATATGTACTATATAAATTATATAACTTATTTATTTATTTAATTATTCTTAGCCATTCATAAATAATCAAACGCCAAATATTAATTTTGATTGTATTGTGTTCAGTTAGAATTAGAGATTGATCTAAAATTTGTAATAGGATGTTGGAAAAAAAATTTAAAATTATTAGTATTAAAGTTTGCATGTGTGAAGAAAACCTGTATTTTATATAAAATTTATCTTTCGTGATTTAAATAGCACCCGTGTCACAGCCGGCTCTTATGTGAGTCTACTCATAGGTGGAGTGTTTAAAATATACATGAAATGTTCGTATAAGCATATGGTATAAAAGTTTTGAGGTTGGAGTGATAAACGAGTTGGAGCATGAAAATGATATGTCGCAGTAAATTAATAATTTCGATAAGTGATGATATAATTCTGCTCCCCAACTTGTTGTAATCTTTTGTAAGTCTTTGTAATTTTAGTTACTTTATATATTATTTCTAAGTTACATTTTTGCAAATCTAGTTGACTCGAAGGTTCATAGTCTTCTACAAGAAATTAGTACTGTAGTAATCAACTCGCACCTATGGTTTATACCCTTTTGATCATAATTTCACTTATTCAAATTTTATAATGTACAAATACTAATATATTTTTAACAAGCTTATGAACTTCTCAGACAAATCATTTTTTGTAAAATGTAAAATTTGACTAATTTATTTTAAAAGTTGTTAACCTTTAATTCATCTCTTAATTAACTAAAACTAAAACCAGATTTCATATGTATAATTTCATAAATATTGGCTAATCTTAATTTGAAACACACCTAAATTTTCTTTCACTAATATAAACTAATTTACTATTTTTTTTTTCTTATACATGAGTTTGTTTGTGAAGAAAAAAAGATAAAAGAAAAACCAAGTATTATTACTAATTGTAGTGGTTGTTTTTTGTGAACATATTTTTTCACATTTTTTTTAACGGCGAGTTAGTAGTTAGTGATTCGAGTTTACAGTGACATCCAATTGGGCAGTATGCAAATTTCGAACTTTCTCCTTAGGGGATAAACCCCACTCCTGCTTCTTAATTCGGGCCCCTGAAGGTTCTTGGTGAGACTCGAACTCGAGACCTCTCCAAAAAATACCTCCCCAAATATACCCTTGGTGGCCAGCTGAGCTAGCTCAACTGGTTAGTTTAAAAGAATATTGCCTTCACTTTAGATAACAGAATACATTATTTTTCTTAGAAAAAATTTCAATCTAACAAGAATAAAAATCCATTTTGTATTTCATCAAAAAAAATCCACTTTGTATTAAAAAACCCAATTAAGCCGAAACACCTTTATTTTTCAAAACAAAAATCATCAAAAAACTCCAACCAACAACAAACTCGAACACCCATTTTAGTCACGACATCCTAATCCACACACCATCTTTCATCTAGAACGCATAGATTATACACCGACTCACCTGTTGGGGATCGTGTTCATGTTGAAAATACGGTTTTTCCGTTAGAAGACTTGGTCACTCCAACAATATCATTACGGGCTCATAGTTAGTTATGATTAATATTGTTAGCAACCTGGCCCATGGAAATGTCCATGGCCGGCGGCCTAAACCAACCAAAGGGCTTAGGGTATATAAACCCTCTCATTTGATGATTTCATTTTTCACTCACATAATAAACATATTTTCTCTCTAGAAACAACCTCCAACCACTCTTTCTCTCTCTAAGCTCTTCCATAGATTACTTAATTCTACAATTGGTATCAAGAGCCATATGGTGATTGAGTTTGTTTTTATGTCTTGATTTTGGTTCGTGCGTTTTAATCCTCAAACCCACGACACCTTAATTTTTCCTTGTTTTTGTTCAATAAATCTTTACTAAAAGAGCAAGCCTTGATCTAGTATCTTTGTGATATAGGTGAAGTTGTTCAAAAACAAGAAATTCATTGATGAGACTCGTATTATACATGTATTCATACCCCAAATAGGACTTAAAGCGGATAAAATATCATCAAAAACGTGACAAATACCCTTGTATTCTTTGTTTGTGTATGTATAGGCACAGATATCGAGAATTCACTTGGAAATCATAAAATCAAGCAAAAAGAAACACGGGAAACGAAGTCGTATAAAAGAACCAAAGCCGGATGTGAATTTACAAAATACCCTTGAAGATTTAAAGAATTACAAGAATGGTCTCTCAAGTTTTAAAGATTGTCACTTTATACCCTCCAATATCATAAATCGCAAAAGGATCCCTAAAGTATCAAGATTGTATAAGATTAGTCCTCGAAGAATGAAATAATTACATATTTAGTCTTTGAAATGATTTATAAATGTTTGAGGGACTAAAAATGTAATTATCCAAAGTCTATCGAATGTTAAAACAGCTTGGTGAATGTTAACACAACCAGAAGGACCTCCCATTCATTTCACCAATGTCATCCATAGGGAATATATCTGCTCAGCGCTCCAAAGTTATGCAAAGATGGGATTACAAAGTTTTAGGGGGCATTGATATGTAGTAAAAACATGTATTTAGAAAAACAACGTACTAATGGTAAGTATTAAAAGAATTGATTTAGGAAAATCAAAACCCTTATGACCCTTGTGTGAGTTCGTTCTCGAGGAAGATTAATGTGTGTGTTAAACTTGATGATATTTGAGATTAATATTGATGAAAGAAAAAGGGAAAAAGAAAATGACAGATTACGGGATAAAATTACACTAAGACAAAAAACGTGGATTCACGCAAAACTAGGTAAAATGAAAAATTACTCTAAAAGTTCCCAAAAAATCATAAAAAAATTCCTAAAAATCCAATTATGGTTTATAAATGATCAAAACTTTTTCAAACATTTTATTTAATTAATATTTAATTTGTTAATGCTAATTAAAGCCCTAAAAATCAAATAAATTAATAAAAAGCCCAAATAAAGATTTTTCAACTTGTAAACCTCAAAAGTGACTTAATAAAACTAAAAAGTATTTTTCTAAAATTTTAAACCTATTAAATCTATTAAAAATAATTAAAAACTAAAATTAAATATTAAAATAATATTAAAAATTCAAAATTTTTAAAAATTCTAAAAACTTGCAACTAGATTATTTTAACCTAAATAAACCAGAAATAAATTTGAAATGACCTAAATACCCCTATTGGGCCCTCAAATGGACCAAAATAAAAAACAGTCAAATAAGATGGGCTTTTTGACCCAATAGGCAAAAAGTCAACCAATTAAGCCCAAAAACTCTAGTCTGACTTAAAATTTGATTTTAAACAAAAAACTTTAAAGGCCCAAAAGCTGAAAGTGAGCTTATCACAGCTGAATGAACACACAACTTATTCTAAATGGGCCAATAAGCCCATTAAGCTATAAGTTGATGCCATAAGCTGAAAATTGACACACATCCTTCTCTTGGGATTATAATGATGTTCGTAAAAAGAAATTTTGAAAAATCACACTCAATAAGCAAGAATTAAGCCAAGTAACTTTGCACTAAATGATAAAATAGTCGTTTTTTAGATTGAGGCCACTTCAGAACTTGATTTAACTTGAAAAAGACTCTAAATCACTTAACTAAGACAATTCAAACATAAAATATCCAATAAGCTAAGCCAAATAAGCTGAATAAGTTGATAAGCACTTGTTAAAAAGTCAACTAAGTTCGTTTTCTAGTCAAACCTTAAAACCAAAAGCTACAAACTCCCAGACTAGTTTATGAGATGAAATAAGTAAGATTGATCACAAAATAAAAGTTGTTGCACAATGGAATAAGTTAGAATAGCTTATTGATAAGTTGACTAAAAATTATAACTAGATGTGGGAACTTTCAGTGGGAAAGGAGTTCCCACAGATGAAACAAACATTTCCCTTTTTAGCTTGATTTAGTGAGTGTTATTAGACAATCAGGGCACCCCTACAACCATTGAGTTGTAGGGAGTCACAAATAAGCAAAAATAGCACAAATCAACCAGCCAAATAATACAGTTTAATCAAAACATGCACAGATATAAAAAAACTAGGTCTGATGGTTATGCAAGTGTTTATGCAATTTGATTCAACAAATCCACACCAAACACATATTATGATTAGCAAACCTATAAATCTACCTAAAACATGGAAAGAGACAAGATTTCATGCACTATATCACAATATTAAAGCTTGTATCAGATTTCCAAGTCTGTTGGTGCAAATGGTAGACAGAAAAATAAGTTTGCTGATACACTTGACCAAATGATGAAATTCAAAACCACAAATCAAGTTGTCAGGTTGCTCATCCTTAAGTTTTACCCTTCACAACCCTAGACCTAAGCCTTTGTTAACTAAATGACCAAATTTCACTACACACAGACACTAGTTTTAGACAATGATTCAGATTAGGCATTTTTGAACACAAGTTATGCAATTTGGACTCTACATCACCAAATAAGAACCAAAACAATATTGAACTATAACACCTACTCAGTTGCTACCAAAACTTACACAACATGCAATGCCAAACACCCTATATGACTGATAAGCAAATTTTTCAAAGTCTTTTTGATATTTAATCTTCCAAAACACAATAATCTGATTTAAACAGTCTTCAAATAACTTAACTAAACCAAAATCACTTAAGAACACTTATGAGAAAAAACACATAGCAGATTCATGTATCAATCAATTTTTCAAGAAAAATAAAGAAGAAAGGGAGGAAAAGATATCACCTCCTCCCAATGGCTTCCTATGGGAGACAACTAAGCTCCCCTAAGCTTGATCAACAACTAGGTCAAGCTAGGGGCGTCTTGGATGAACTGATGTGGCAACCAAGACTACAACAGTCAAGGTTGGACACTTGGTTTGATGGAGCTATTTTGAACACACACGAAACAAAGGCAACTTGAGACCAACCAATACCTTCTATAAGCTATCTGATGAGTAGCTTATAGAAGCTTAGTGGCATTGAGCTGGTTAGTACAAAAGAAACAAGGTATATGAACAATGACTATAAATTCAGTCCTTCCCCACACCCTTAGGTGTTTCACTAGGGATTACTTATCTCATAATAAGCAGTCCCTTATGATATGTGGCTTGTGAGCCTGAACATACAACTTAGCAGAGACCAGATTCATCCCAAAAACAATAAAATTTTGAACTTTTTAAAACACAAATTTAGAAAACTTCAACACTTTTGAACCAAAAACCATAACATAGTGTAACTTGCAAATAAAAGTAAATGATTGGAACTTGATTTTCTTCACCAAACACTTAACCAGATTTCATTCAAAGAAATGGGATTTACAAGGTTGTGAACATTGGAAAAACAAGAACAAAACGTAAAATCTAACACTAGGTCCCTTTATATAGAGGGTTACATGTTTCTAGAATGCTGAAAGAACAAAAACCCCAATGCTTGAGTTTCCAGAAGTGCCCTTATGAAGATTCGAATATTGGTGGTTTGATGCCCAAATTTGAAAATGATTCTGTCTTCATGTGACTTTCCCTTGTGGATTGGCAGCTTGAAAAATGATCTTGGACGTCCAATTGAGCGTAGGGGAAAAGCTAATAAGGTGGGGCGTTGATTCACTGTCACATTTTTTTCTTCACCTCAAAAGTGTAGCAGGGGAGGGTTCATATGACAATATGGGTGAGTTGGCAGCATCTTTGAGAGTGGATTTAGGATTAGGTTATGGTGAATTAGCAATCTGGAGCTAGTTAGACAAAAACCCCTTTTGTTTTAGTGAGGTGGTGATTAGGGTTTATAGGGTGAATAATATTGAGTTTAATCCAGGTTTGGGGGTGCTTAAGGTGTTTAACGCGTGTTTTGGGTTAATAAATACTAATTCAAAATTAATATTAAAGAAAGGGTAGTAGGGTGTGAGGTGGACGGGATGGGGTGATGCGGTGGAGTATAATTGGTGGGTTGACGACATGGCGAATAGTGATTGGTGGATAGGAGTTTGCTTGTCTGTCAGTTTTGGTCCCCTCCTTTTCCATTTTGTGTCATTTGAAGTTGTAATAGCCTAAACCTAAAATCCTTTGTTAATAAAGTTTTTTTTTGCAATTTGGCCACAAAAACTTTTGCAAAATCTAATCAAGGGTATTTCTTTCCATTTGTTGATTCTTGACGGGCTATACTTGACATATCTTCAACTTTGAAGGTCTTTTCTTGTATCTTTGACTTTGTGGAGGACTAATAGTGACAGTCTTCATTTTGTAGGGACCAATCTTGCCAGTTCTTCAATATTGAGGGTCGTTTTTGTAACTTTGACAAACTTTAGGGACCAAACTTGTAATTATGAATATACATGGGTATAAAGTGTCATTTCTTCATTGATGAAGGACCTTTCTTGTACTTCTTCAAGGACTTTTTCTTGGAAATTCAACAATTGGGTCCGGTCCATTGTGCGGCTTCGTTTCCCGTGTTCGTTTTTTTGATTGATTCTTGTGATCTTTTGTCATTTTATCGATATGCGTACCTAAAATACACATTGAACAAACACAAGCATATATGTGGCACTTTTTATGATATTTTCATCGTTTTAACCCTGTTTTGGACGATGAGACCATGTATAAAAGCAGTCTCATCACTCCCCCATACTAAACCAGTGCCGTGCCCTCACGCAATGCTAGAATAAAGTATCTTAACATCTCTAAAAATCATTTTTATCAACTTTTATTGAAAAGTAAACTTACTACGCTACTACTACTTGCGTTTTAGACATAATGTATGATTTTCATCGCAAAATGAGACGTTTAGGTTCATAGAACAAGAACACGTGAATGCTTCATTAGAAATAATTTCGTCGTCCTTGATTTTCACCTAATTCCATGCCAAGCGTGTAACGAGATCATTTTCATTATAAGGTAGTAATGCTAACACTACTCATATGCCCTAATCACGTACTTAGACTCCCTTAATCCTAAATGGTATCTCTTATATTTTATTCTTGTCTTGAACGATCAGGAGGATACATTTTTGACTTATGCGATGATAGAGATTAAGGTCCAAAAACAGAGTCATAACGGTGTAGCCAAGACCATCGAATTAATAACCTCCCCTAATAGACAACGATGTCAAAAAATTAAGTCAACAAGAAGGATCGATAAACACGGTTTTATAACGGTTTTGAACATGAGAATTATTACCAATTTGAAATTGGTTTACCACCACCTTTTATTTAACTTCGCCATGAAATGTTTATTATGGCTTTGGTCTTGTCCTTGTCTTTTATTTAACCTCGCCATGAGGTGTTTATTATGACTTGACGTATATCCTCACGCTAAGGCGAATTTTGGATCTTTAAGGCTTCGAGATTTAAGATATTCACTTTCAATTTTCGCATAGATTTTTCGCCCTTGTGAGCTTTGAATTTTTTCTTGATTTAGGTGAAGAGGAACTTAAAAATTATTATTGGGGAAGCCTTGCCAATACTTTAAAACCGTGATGCTGGCGATACCTTAATGTTTTCCCAATTTAATTACATGGAAGCTACTAAAAAAAACTAAAAACCAACAATCAAGGCTAAACCGCTAAGTCAATATTTATTAGTAAAGTTATTATTCAACCGAAGGGAGAATAAGAAAACAATTTGAACACATGAGTTTTTGAAAGAATACGAGTACTCTACGTTTAGCATAGTAATTTATAATTAACTTTATCATTTATCGTCCTCATTTAAAAGAATTAGCCTAATAAAAGTTAAGGAATCGAAGCTAAGTGCTCAACACGCACGGTCGAGTCAAAATTACTCTTATTCTCGCCATCGGAAAATCTACATTCGTGTCTTTAAACACTTATGAAAATATGAGAAAAATTTTAAAGTTTGGCCATTTTTAGCCTTATTTTGCAACAAAACGATAAACAAAAAGATAAACTTTACAAAGCGTGAAGGTTTAGCAAGGCAAGTATCTATTCACCCCCCATACTAAAGTTAAACATTGTCCTCAATGTTTTGAGTCTAAGGGTAAGATACCCCCATACTAGAGACGAAGTCGAATGCCTAATCTAGCATGGAAAGGGTGGAACCATTAAATCTATAGCCGTTTATGAAGTGTGCTAAAAGACCTAAGATTAGAACATCAAAGGATATATCATTTGGATATCGAGAAATTCTTCAAAGCAAACGATCGAGTGCTCACGTAAAACAAACACGAGAGGCTCCAATCGTGAAGATGGTGATCTAAATAACCACAATTCACAAACAACCACGGAACAAAGGTTGGAAGGGCATGAATCCACTCACATTAGTTACATTAGAAAGCAATAATATGTACATGGATAAGCATGGGATCTCCCCAACGAGGCACCTCGTCTTTGATTACCGAGTCATGAGATCGACTCGATCCCCTTAATACTAATTATCATTGGGGAAGGTGAGTTGGTCGAGGTCGTCCAAAGAAGGGACTTCCCCACCAAAGTAGTGCTTAACCCTATGACCATAATTTTGAGCTAGCTCGATGGTCCCATATGGAAATACTTGGGTGATTATGAACGGTCCGGACCAACGGGATTTCAACTTGCCGGAAAATATTTTCAATCTTGAGTTAAAAAGCAACACTTGATCTCCAATGTTGAAAACCCGATTTTTAATTTTAGAATCATGAAACTTTTTAGTGTTTTCTTTATAAATCAAAGAATTTTCATAAGCAATGTCCCTCAGTTCATCTAATTCATTCAATTACATTTTTCGGTGTTTTCCCGCGGTCTCAATGTCATCATTACAATGCTTTAGGGCCCAATAAGCTTTGTGTTCGAGTTCAATTGGCAAGTGACAATTCTTCCCATACACGAGCTTATAAGGAGTGCACCCAATTGGCGTCTTATAGGTGGTACGAAAGGCCCATAAAGCATCGTCGAGCTTGTCCGACCAAGATTGTCGGTTTTCTCCTATCGACCTTTCTAAAATCCTTTTCAAGGCTCAGTTTGAAACCTCGACTTGCCCACTCGTTTGTGGGTGATAAGCCGTAGAAAGCCGATGTGTAACCCCATATTTCTTTAGAACCTTTTCAAATTGGTCGTTACAAAAATGGGTTCCACGATCGCTTATGATTGCACGAAGGGTTTCAAACCGAGAGAACAATTGTTTCAAGAACTTGACTACCACACGAGCATCGTTCGTGGGCAAAGCCTTAGCTTCCACCCACTTAGATAGGTAGTCAACGACGACAAGGATGTACTTATTACCACGAGATGATGGGAACAGCCCCATAAAATCAATGCCCCACACGTCAAAGATCTCACACACTTGGATGATGTTTTGTGGCATTTCATCGTTTTATGAGGCTTTTCCTTGACGTTGGCACGATTCACACGACTTGATAAGTGCATGCGCATCTCGGTAAATAGTAGGCCAAAAGAAACCGGCATCAAAGACCTTTTTTGCTGTGAGATTAGCACCATGGTGAACACCCGTGGGTCCCTCATGACAAGCTCTAAGGATATTAGTAGCTTCGGTGCCAAAAACACAACGTCAAATAATTTGATTCGCACAAGTCCGAAAGAGATAAGGGTTGTCCCAAAAGTAGAATTTGACATCACGAAAGAATTTTCGTTTGTGTTGAGTCGTCATACCCTTAATGATGAAGTTACCCGCATGGTAATTTGCGATGTCCGCAAACAATGGGGTAGAACAATCTTCCTTGGAATTCGCTACACCAAGTGTCTCGAGAGGAAATGTTTCGGTGATTTCCTTGTTCTCGTACACACTTTGGTGAGGATCTTCCAATCGAGAGAGGTGATCGGCCACAAGATTCTCGGCTCCTTTTTTGTCAAGTATGGTGACATCAAATTCTTGTAGGAGGAGAATCCAAGGAAGCAATCTCGGCTTAGCATCTTGTTTAAAGAAGAGGAACTTGATGGCCGAATGATCCGTATACACTATGCTTTTAGTCAAGACGAGATAAGGTCGGAATTTCTCAAATGCATATACCACGACAAGTAATTCCTTTTCCGTTGTGTTGTATTTAAGTTGAGCCTCGGTCATCCTCTTACTAGCATAGTGGATAGGTATGAAATGCTTATCATGGCGTTGCCCCAAAACGGCCCCAATAGCGTAATCACTAGCATCACACATGAGCTTAAAGGGGAGGTTCTAATTTGGAGCAACAAGAATGGGAGCTTCGGTAAGTTTCCTTTTAAGATTTTCAAAGGCTCGTACACAATATTCGTTAAAGACGTAAGGGGTATCTTTTTCGAGAAGGTGCGTAATGGGTCGAGATATCTTTGAAAAGTATTTGATGAAGCGACGATAAAATCCCGCGTGGCCTAGGAAACTCCTAAATCCCAAAACGATTTTGGACTGAGGTAATTTGGCGATGACGTCTATCTTAGCTTTGTCTACCTCAATCCCCGCTTTCGAGACCTTGTGCCCTAAGACGATTCCTTCTTTACACATAAAATGACATTTTTCCCAATTGAGCACAAGGTTGGTTTCCTCACAACGTTTCAATATTTTATCCAAATTTCCTAAACACGAAGTGAACGAACTACCAAACACGGAAAAGTCATCCATGAAAACTTCCATCGTCTTCTCGATCATGTCATAAAAATAGCCATCATGCACCTTTGAAAGGTTCCCGGTGCATTAAAAAGTCCGAATGGCATTCTACGATAGGCAAACGTTCCATATGGACACATAAACGTAGTTTTTTCTTGATCACGAGGATCGATGGGTATTTGAAAGTAACTGGAAAAACCATCTAAAAAGCAATAGAAATCGTTTCCCGCAAGACGCTCCAACATTTGATCCATGAAGGGCAAGGGAAAATGGTCTTTACGAGTGGCGTCATTTAACTTACGATAGTCAATACACACCCTCCAACCGGTCATGAGTCGAGTTGGAATTAACTCGTTGTCATCATTTGGCACAACGATCATTCCTCCCTTTTTAAGGACACAATGGATTGGGCTCACCCAAGGGCTATCGGATATAGGGTAAATCATTACCGCCTCAAGGAGTTCAAGGACTTCCTTTTTGATGACGTCGTGAATTTTGGGGTTTACCCTTCTTTGACATTGGATTGCGGGCTAGTATTCCTCCTCCATTAAAATCTTGTATGTACAAAATTTTGGGTCGATACCCTTAATGTCGGAAAGTTTCCACGCAATTTCCCCTTTGTGAGCCTTCAAGACATCGATAAGTGCGGTTTTTTCATCATCCGAAAGATCTTTCGCAATAATAACCGGCAACTTATCGTCTCCTTCCAAGAATACGTGTTCGAGGTGAGGAGGAAGATCTTTCAATTCGAGAGTTGGTGGCTCCTCGATTGAAGATTTCGGTTCAATACTCATAACCTCCACAGGCGGAGGAAATAGAAAATCATTTAGAAAATCCTTGATAATCGAAAAATCCTCATCGTATTCGAGGTCTTCGTTAGAAGTTCGAGGTACATCAAACTCTTCCAAAGTAAAACCACCTCCTTCAAATGGAGTGAAAGATGGTGTGGAATTATCAAGAATTGGATCGAGCATAGTGGGATTGCCACTATTTGCTTTATCGACAAAACCTAAAATTTCTTGTGAAAGTTCCTTGCAAACGACATCGATTAAATCAATATGGTTTAAAGTCGCGATAGAATAAACATGAGAAAGTTTGGAGTTTTGGAGTGCGTCTATAACAAGTTCCTCGTCGTTGAAGCGTAAAGTGATTTTTCTAGCATACACATCAATAACCGCTTTCGACGTATCTAAAAACGAACGACCTAAAATGAGAGAAACTTGAGGATCCGAGGGGATATCGGCTACGATAAAGTCTAACGGATAATATAACTTTCCCACTTTCACAAAAACGTGTTCGACCGTTCCAAATGCAGGAATCGTAGAATGATCGGCCATCTCGATAGACATTTTTGTAGGAGTAAGATTAGGAATATTGAGCGACTTAAATATTTTAAGAGGTATCAAATTGATACTAGCACCAAGATCGGCCAAGGCGTAGCATTCTTCTATATCTTGGATACCACACGGAATTAAAAATTTACCGGGATCATCGACTTTTTGAGGTATGCGGTTAAGAAAAACCGATGAACAATGACTAATTTCTTGCAATTTCCCTTTATCGTTCAACATACTCTTGAAGTTGGTGGCAAATTGAGGCATCATGATTAAAGTGTCGGCAAAACTTATGTTAAAATGCAAATCACGAAACATCTTAATAAAAAGCTCAAATAGATAATTGTTACGTTCTTTCAGTTTTTCCTTGTGACGTCTCGCTGGGTAAGGTAAGGGTGGTGTTGGGTAGGGCATAGGCATAGCCTTTGGAATCTCGGGTTCCAAACTTGGTAAAGGTTCGACCGTAGGTGTGGTTTGAGCGGTACTTCGTGGGATTCAAACGTGCTCCTTTTCGACCACCACCTCGGGTTCTTCCTCTATTTCGTCCACAGTAGGAGTAATTGGTTGAGGAGTCAGCTCTTTAAAGGTTTTACCACTACGTGTGGTAATCACTTTCATCTCTCCCTTCGGGTTTGAAACGGTGTTGCTAGGAAGGTGATAGGTGTGAAAACACCCATCTTTTCTACCACTTAATTACATTAAAACGGGACCTAAACGTATATTTTATGTCGTAAATGGCGGAATTATGCGTGGTTTGTGTTTTTATTGTGTTTCAGGGTCGAGAAGGTGAAAAGTGGAGAAAACACGGCTTTCACGGGCTTTTATTGAAGTAAAAGACAAAAGACGAAGTCGAAAGATCAAAAGTGGAAAAAGAACGGAAGTCCAAGACCAATTCTGAAGATTTATCAAAGAAAAAGTCAAAAGACGGAAGTTTACCAAAAGCCGAAGAACTCAAGTCTAATTTATTGAAGAATTACAAGACGAGTTCAAAGAGATCCCGAGCCAAAGTCATTATAGTCCAAGATTTAAGAAGTTTAAAGAAAGGAGGGACCTAATGACGCAATTAAGGAAAAGAAGAAAGAGGGGAGGAAGCTTCCTTCCACTAATCCCTTCCTCCCCTATAAATACACATTACTAGATTCATTTGTAGTTGTTGGAGGCTTGACAAGCCTCTCTTCCCCCATTTTCATTTCTCTTGTTCTTTAAATTTTTGCATCTTAATCTTCATGTATCGCACCTTTAATCTTCTTTTAATTCCAAGTAAGTTTACCTTTAATTGTTGTTAATCTTTATCTTATTGCTAATCTCCTTCTACCTTTCTTGTTTGATTTGTTCTTTATCTTCATTGTTCATGTTCTTGAATTTTTATGATTTTGATCAAGTGGGTTTTGATTGATTTGGTTATGTTTGTTAGTTTTGATGATTTGTTTTGATTGATTATTGTTAGTTGATATTTAGTGGTTATTTTGGGTTAATATTTTGGTTGAACTTGATGAATTTTGGCTAAAATTCGTGTTCCCCTGTTTCTTCCATTACGTACTGTTCTTATTTTTCCAGGTTCCGAATGAGTTCATTTTAAAGTTCCGAATCAATTTGTATTAAAAAGTTCCGAATCAATTTATTTTAAAAAGTTCCGAATGAATGTTTTTTTTAAAAGTTTCGAATGAATTTTCCTTTTAAAAGTTCCGAATGAATAGTTTTTAAAAAAGTTCCGAATGAATGATTTTTAAAAGTTCCGAATGAATTTTCCTTTCAAAAGTTCCGAATGAATAGTTTTTAAAAAGTTCCGAATGAATGATTTTTAAAAGTTCCGAATGAATGATTTTTAAAAGTTCCGAATGAATGATTTTTTAAAACTTCCGAATGAAGCTAAACAAAAACTTCCGAATAAACATTGCCAAAAAGTTCCGAATCGGAACTTTGAAAAGTTCCGAATAAACACCTATATAAGCAGAAAAGTTCCGAATGAACTATATAAGATTCTCCTACTAGCTTGGCTGCTTAGCCATTTTGACGCCAAAAACAAGCAGCTAGGCTGGCTGCTTCCAGCAGCTAGCCTGCCTGCTTGCTTGTTTATTAGTATTGTTCCGTAATTGTCTAGTTTTATCTGAAAGTTGTTCCGATTTTATTTCTGAAAGTTACGTATTTTTAGTTGAATTTTTCGTCTAATTTTAAAATTAATATTTTTTCGTAAAGTTCAAGTTTTATCTTTTATTTAGTACCCGCTTTAGGTTTTGCCTCGTTTAGCTTTAAAGTACCATTTTAGTTTTATTCTCTCCCTTTTCATTTAGTAAACTTTATTTTCGAGTCGATAGTTAATTTCTTCGTTTAGTTTTATTTTTATTAATTGTTTCGCTTTAAATTACGTTTTATTATTTGTTTTAATATTCGTTTTAATATCGTTTTAACTTTTAGTTTTTCATATTCACCTTGTTTTACTTTTATTATTTGAACTTGTCTTTAATTTGTTTTTAAATACTTTTCTCATTTACTTTTAAATTAGTTTTAGATAATCAACTTCCCTTTTTCTTAACCAAAAACGACTGAGTCGCACTTTGAACCGGAAATCAATTCGATTAGACACCGAGAAACGAACTTTCAACTAGTAAAAATCTTGTTATCAAATGGCGCCGCTGCCGGCTCTTTTCGTGAAGATCGAAGGTTTTTTGTGAGTGAAGCGTTGGATTTTGGGATCCGTTCACTTTTGAACGTTATTTTTCGTGTTCAAAAATTTTCAAAAATTTTCAAAAATCCAAAAACATTTGAAAAATCATAAAAAGCATTTCTTTTTCAAAGTTTTGCACCAAAAATATTCTTCTTGCTTATCTATCTTTCTTTATGGATTTTTATGTCCATTGCGTCCGGTGTGGGAAACAATTATCTGGGAACAACTCTTGTCAATGGTGTACATGTGAGCGGTGCGGAAACGATATCGACTACACACAATTCGGATTTTGTCCCTTGTGCAACTCGACTAATTCACTCTTTTTGAACCCACCTCCTGTTCCCCCGTGCATCTATTGTGGAAGCGATTCTCATTGGCATGTTTCGTGCCCGGTTCAATACCCGTCTAGACACGGGCAAGAACCGGGGTACAATTATGACAATGATAATAGCTATCCACAAGATGCACTTGATTTTTCTCCATACCCGGTTTGCAACAACTGTGGGGGTCCTCACGATACCTATTATTGTCAACCAATGACTTGTTATGAGCCAAATCCGTGTCCTCAGTTTTCTTCACCTATGGATTATTATGAACCAACCCTGGTTTCTAATTATTCTCCACCGATGAACAACTATGAGCCACAACCGTGCTATAATTCCGGTTTTCAAAATCTTGAGCCCCCACCGCACTCACTCGATCATCAGCCTCGTCACGGGATGAGTTACCAAGAACCAATTGTCGATCTTGCTACAGCTTTTCAAGCGCAATCAAAAGAGCTTTTACACACGCTGCGAACTTGTATGGAGTCATTTTTACAGCAGCAAGATCAGACGAATACCCATATCCCTGAGCATATTATTGGCCCTATAAATAATGAGGAGAGTGATGACGATATTGAGGTTATTTTCGACGAGGAGGAATTTCTAAAGCAAAATACTTCACTCCTTAGTGATGATGGTTTTCACATTCCTGAGATCGATGAGTTTCTTGATATTGATACACCCATGGAATACATATCTGGGTATTCTGATGTGGAAGGAGATATACTTTTTCTATAGGATTTATTACACGATGACACTACACCTTCTATCCCAGAGGTGGAAAGATGTGAATCTACTGAAAAAGGGACGCAGGTGGAAGGTAATTGTTCTCATACTTATCATATTATATTGCCACCTCATCCTCACACGTGCATACCCAAGCGGGTGATGTATCACTTTTACTCTACTCATTTTATACCGGGAAATGAGGATGAGTGCTTTGACCCGGGAGGTGACATTGATTATGCTATGATTGATACCATCACGGCTTTGCCGTTTGCTCAGCTTCCATTGTCTTTGGGGGAGGACAATGTGCTCACTATACCCAACCCACCTCCCATGGATCTTGAATTCACATACTATACGTATGTTGAAAGGAACTTTCTCCCTTTCAAGACCTATTCCCCCGCCTCTCCTTTATTAATGTCCTCCGGGAACGAGGACAAGGTCTTTGATCCCGGTATCACATTCGAGGCTTCCCCATGGACTATTTAATTCGGGGACGAGTCAGGCTCGTGACTCGGTCAACAAAAACAAGCGCTTTTTGGGAGGCAACCCAATTATCTATCTATTTTCATCATAAGTGTAGGGGGGAGCCCCGATGGTGTTTCTTGTTCTCTTTCTTATCATATGCAGGGATTAGAGCTTCAAAGACACACTCTTGATGACTTTTGACGAACCGTGACTACGTGTTCCCTTCTTCTCGGTTCTATCCTACACTCTTTTCGATTCACTATTTTATATTTCTCAATATTAAAATAGGAATCTCTTTAGTTGTCTTTTCCTTAACGAGATTTAAACAACGTGCACAATGTCCTAAGTGTAGGGGAGTTTACTCCCACATGCTTAAACATTGAGGACAATGTTTATATTAAGTGTAGGGGGGACTTCTATCGAAGTTAAGTGGTCTTTTCCTTGTATTTGCCCTCATTTTAACCGGAAAATCAGTTTTTCGACATTTTTCAAAATTTTTAATCTATTTTGGCCTAGTTATAGTCTCCTTTATTTTTGTTACTTTCTAGTGTTTTAATAAAATAGTTTTAACAAGTTTAGTTATCTTAGATATATTGGGCCCGTTGTGAATTTTTTGACTCAACCCGAGTTTACTTATCCAAGTTCACTCTAGCTAGTATCCTTAACCATGTAGACCTTAATTGGTTTATTAGGCTAAGCATCCACGAGTCTCATTCCTTGAGATTTTAAATTGTGGAGAACGAGAAATGATAGAGTTGGTTACAAGTTTGGTATTCTCTCATTAACTTATGTGAGTTAATTATGATCTTTTTCTCCCATCACTTGCTAATAAATTATCTGCAATAAGTAAGGTCGTACGATTTGAAAAGTTACTTAGCTTCTAGCACAAGATCGTTTAAAAGTTGCTCGGTAATGATAAGAGTTCATAGCCAAGGCACAACTTATGAAGCGGGGCGCGAAGATTGGCGAGTCCGAAAAGGCCCTAACAAGGCATGAGGATTCCATTTTATTTCTGAAAATCCAAAGTGATGTGAAAAGCATTATTCCCGAAATCAATATGAAGGATCAAGACTCACAACGAAAAGCAATCAACTCCCATAAAGATCATGGAGAAGTCTATCCGAAAAGACCCTAACAAGGTATGAGGATAAATAGATCCAAGTCCGAAAAGGAGGCGGATCGTTGTATCTCAAAATCCCAAATAGAGATTGAAGAAATAATCATGAAGTCGTGGTCAACAAAGTTGGAGTACCTCTCAAAAGTCTCCAAGTGAAGAAACTCTATGAACGATGAGAAGACCATTATCTCAGGCACGTCTCTCAAGATATGAAGTATGAAGTACATGCCAAATATCGGCCCGAGAAAGGTCTCAAATCGTGAACCGAGTTATGCCAAGATATGAACTTTTTGATATCCCGAGAAGCAGTTTTAAGAGATTTTGTCCTTTAGCTAACTATTGATCAAATCGTCCTACTTTGCTTTCAGCCTAAATAAACTATCGAAAAAAGTCCAAAAATGAATCTTCATGATCATTCTAAGAAAAAGATAAAATATAAGAGATACCCATAGGAATAAGGGAGTTTAAGTGATTAATTGAACCGCATGAGTAAATGTTTGTTATGCTAACTTGTACTAACAATGATCTTGTTTTTAAGCTTGGCATGGGGAACGTGAAACTTGAGGGTGATAAACATTCATGACACACAAGCCCTAATGTAAGTCTTAGATTTCTTTACATGTTTCTTCCTTGATTGCATCTTGTTATTTTCTATCTTTTTGATTTTCCTTAGTTGTTTAATAAAGGCCAAAGTAGGTTGATTATGATGGAAAGTGTAAACCTTGCTTTATTGCTATGCATTGCATGAGGGCATTGCAATGGTTAATTGTAGGGGATTTGATAGGTGTGAAAACACCCATCTTTTCTACCACTTAATTACATTAAAACGAGACCTAAACGTATATTTTTATGTCGTAAATGGCGAAATTATGCGTGGTTTGTGTTTTTATTGTGTTTCAGGGTCGAGAAGGTGAAAAGTGGAGAAAACACGGCTTTCACGGGCTTTTATTGAAGTAAAAGACAAAAGACGAAGTCGAAAGATCAAAAGTGGAAAAAAAAACGGAAGTCCAAGACCAATTCTGAAGATTTATCAAAGAAAAAGTCAAAAGACGGAAGTTTACCAAAAGCCGAAGAACTCAAGTCTAATTTATTGAAGAATTACAAGACGAGTTCAAAGAGATCCCGAGCCAAAGTCATTATAGTCCAAGATTTAAGAAGTTTAAAGAAAGGAGGGACCTAATGACGCAATTAAGGAAAAGAAGAAAGAGGGGAGGAAGCTTCCTTCCACTAATCCCTTCCTCCCCTATAAATACACATTACTAGATTCATTTGTAGTTGTTGGAGGCTTGACAAGCCTCTCTTCCCCCATTTTCATTTCTCTTGTTCTTTAAATTTTTGCATCTTAATCTTCATGTATCGCACCTTTAATCTTCTTTTAATTCCAAGTAAGTTTACCTTTAATTATTGTTAATCTTTATCTTATTGCTAATCTCCTTCTACCTTTCTTGTTTGATTTGTTCTTTATCTTCATTGTTCATGTTCTTGAATTTTTATGATTTTGATCAAGTGGGTTTTGATTGATTTGGTTATGTTTGTTAGTTTTGATGATTTGTTTTGATTGATTATTGTTAGTTGATATTTAGTGGTTATTTTGGGTTAATATTTTGGTTGAACATGATGAATTTTGGCTAAAATTCGTGTTCCCCTGTTTCTTCCATTACGTACTGTTCTTATTTTTCCAGGTTCCGAATGAGTTCATTTTAAAGTTCCGAATCAATTTGTATTAAAAAGTTCCGAATCAATTTATTTTAAAAAGTTCCGAATGAATGTTTTTTTTAAAAGTTTCGAATGAATTTTCCTTTCAAAAGTTCCGAATGAATAGTTTTTAAAAAAGTTCCGAATGAATGATTTTTAAAAGTTCCGAATGAATGATTTTTAAAAGTTCCGAATGAATGATTTTTTAAAACTTCCGAATGAAGCTAAACAAAAACTTCCGAATAAACATTGCCAAAAAGTTCCGAATAAACACCTATATAAGCAGAAAAGTTCCGAATGAACTATATAAGATTCTCCTACTAGCTTGGCTGCTTAGCCATTTTGGCGCCAAAAACAAGCAGCTAGGCTGGCTGCTTCCAGCAGCTAGCCTGCCTGCTTGCTTGTTTATTAGTATTGTTCCGTAATTGTCTAGTTTTATCTGAAAGTTGTTCCGATTTTATTTCTGAAAGTTACGTATTTTTAGTTGAATTTTTTGTCTAATTTTAAAATTAATATTTTTTCGTAAAGTTCAAGTTTTATCTTTTATTTAGTACCCGCTTTAGGTTTTGCCTCGTTTAGCTTTAAAGTACCATTTTAGTTTTATTCTCTCCCTTTTCATTTAGTAAACTTTATTTTCGAGTCGATAGTTAATTTCTTTGTTTAGTTTTATTTTTATTAATTGTTTCGCTTTAAATTACGTTTTATTATTTGTTTTAATATTCGTTTTAATATCGTTTTAACTTTTAGTTTTTCATATTCACATTGTTTTACTTTTATTATTTGAACTTGTCTTTAATTTGTTTTTAAATACTTTTCTCATTTACTTTTAAATTAGTTTTAGATAATCAACTTCCCTTTTTCTTAACCAAAAACGACTGAGTCGCACTTTGAACCGGAAATCAATTCGATTAGACACCGAGAAACGAACTTTCAACTAGTAAAAATCTTGTTATCAGAAGGCAACCCGAAGTAGAGGCTTTGCTCATCATAATAGCATCTAAAAGTCTACTTTCCGACTTTTGGCGTTCTTGCGTATCTTTCTCTTTTTCAACCTTTTGATTTTGCTCCCACCTAAGCAAAGTTTGTTCAATCTTATGTTGGCCTTGTTCCATTTTTTGTTGATTTTGTTGAAGCCTAACGACATTTCCTTCCATTTTGTTACTATGAGTTTCAAACTTAGTCCTTAGGTTTATCACGTCATTTGCCATAAAGTAACTCAAAATCTCATTTGGAATATCTTTTGAAAATGCATTTGAAAGCCCTTGATTGACATTTTGAAAATCACGATTTTGATTTTGATTTTGCAATTGACTACTAGTCCCTTGATTCCCATTGTTGTAATTGTTACCCTTATAGTTGTTCCTTTGATTTCCTTGGTAACCACCTAGATTGTTGCGATAATTGTTAGCATTTTGATTGTTTTGATTTGGTGGAAAACCCGGTGGAGTCAATTGATTAGTGCGGGTAACTTGACCGTTTTGGTTATAAGTTCCCGTGGCCACGTTGGCGCTCGAAGTATTACCACCGGCGGTAATGCACTCGGAGAAATCATGAGCCACACCATAATAAACACAAGAAACCTCAAACGCTTTAGCCATAGCGGGAGTGGGTTTTTCACCAACTTTGAACTCTTTCAATAATCCCTTAAGCTTATCAAACAACTTGTTTTGAAAATTATCCTCAATTTGTTGAGCATCAATGGTAGGTGACAATGAAGGCGAAGACGAAGCCTTGTTAACACTCGGTGTGTTACGAGGGTGATAAACTTTGGACCTATTCTCAATGATTGTCAATGCTTCTTCGACCGTTTTACACAAAAAATTACCACCCGTGATGGCATTAAGATAATCTCGTTCATGATCGTTCAATCCATTGTATAACGTGTCGATTTGACGTAAGTCGGAAAAACCGCGATGAGGACATTCATGCAAAATTTCCTTAAACCTATTCCAAGCCGTTGAAAAACTCTCATTATATTGTTGTGAAAACTTTGAAATCTCGTTTTTCAAATGCGTAGTCTTAGAGGGCGGGAAAATTGGTTCACGAACTTTGAAAAGAGATCCTTCCACGTCAATATAGAATTGGGTGGCTCTTTCTCTAACCAAATTTTAGCGGGCCCCACTAAGGAATACGGAAAAAGCATCATCTTAATCACGTCATTCGAGACGTCCTTAAACTTGCAAGTCGACGTAAGACGATTGAAATGGTGAATGTGGTTATGAGGGTTGTCCTTTTCGTCACCACAAAACTTGTTAGCTTGGATCATGAACAATAAATCCGTCTTAACCTCAAAATTCTCCGCAAGGATAGCGGGAATCATAATCTCTTCTCCATAACCCTCGGTGGGTGCTTGAAGCAACTCCATGATAGTACGATTAGCCATGGAAGCTTCTTGTTCTACAATGGGTTCGAGAATGGGAGATTCTTCACTAGAAGGTGTTTGGTTCCCTTCCTTTTGACGACATTCACGTGCACGTTTTGCTTTAGAGCGAGTTTGCATAAACGTAACGTACAACGCGGGGTAAGCAAAGAAGATTCTTTTTGGTGTTTTTACGTTTTTCAATTTTTTTGTGCTTTTGATTGTTTTTAACTTTATTGGATTTTTCTTGTGAATTACGTAGACAAAAACCTACTAATCCCTCCCCGAATCAATTTCTTGATTAAAGGAGCCTCAAGGAATGAAAACGATCACGTTGAGTGAACGCCTTCGATGACTTTAGAACGTTGGTGGAACAACAAAAACGTTCAAGAGGGTTTAATCTTTGAAACCAAGCAAACATATATGATACGTAGATAATACTTTGGTCGGCAAACCCTCGATTAGCCCTTCTCAAAACACGCACAAGCAAGCGGGGGAAACGAGGCGGCGCTAAGCACTTACGATCCTTTTTTCCTTAGGTCGTGAAATACAACCACCTTATACCCACCTTATAGTTTGTGTTAATCAAAATCAAGCATCTCGAAAGTAATTATCTATTTTGCCTTTTTCTTTTGCTTTAGATTCGAATACAATAATTGAGTGATGAAATCCCAATTAAGGTTGCGTTTTCACGCTTTTGGAGATATTGTCAATTTATTGTGATACGTAATACAATATAGTAATAATATTCACAAAAAACAAAAATCGATAATACGTATGATTAGAGTGCTAATCACACAATTACTATTTATGAATAATATCAAAAACAAAATTTTTCAAATTTAATCATACAAGCCTCCCCGGCAACGGCGCCAAAATGATATGTAGTAAAAACATGTGTTTAAGAAAACAACGTATTAATGGTAAGTATTAAAAGAATTGATTTAGGAAAATCAAAACCCTATGACCCTTGTGTGAGTTCGTTATCGAGGAGGATTAATGTGTGTGTTAAATTTGATGATATTTGAGATTAATATTAATGAAAGAAAAAGGAGAAAAGAAAATGATGGATTACTGATAAAATTACACTAAGACGAAAAACGCGGATTCACGCAAAACTAGGTAAAATGAAAATTTACTCTAAAAATTCCCAAAAAATCACAAAAAAATTCCTAAAAATCCAATTATGGTTTACAAATGATCAAAACTTTTTCAAATCTTTTATTTAATTAATATTTAATTTTTTAATGCTAATTAAATCCCTAAAAATCAAATAAATTAATAAAAAGCCCAAATAAAGATTTTTCAACTTGTAAACCTCAAAAATGACTTAATAAAACTAAAAAGTATTTTTCCAAAATTTTAAACTTATTAAATCTATTAAAAATAATTAAAAACTAAAATTAAATATGAAAATAATATTAAAATTCAAAATTAATAAAAAATTCTAAAAACTTGCAATTTAACCTAAATAAACCAGAAATGAACTTGAAATGACCTAAATACCCCTATTGGGCCCTCAAATGGGCCAAAATAAAAAACAGTCCAATAAGATGGGCTTTGACCAAATAGGCAAAAAGTCAACCAATTAAGCCCAAAAACTCCAGTCTGACTTAAAATTTGATTTTAAACAAAAAACTCTAAAAGCCCAAAAGCTGAAAGTGAGCTTATCAAAGCTTAATGAACACACATCTTATTCTTAATGGGCCAATAAGCCCATTAAGCTATAAGCTGATGCCATAAGCTGAAAATTGACACACATCCTTCTCTTAGGATTATAAAGATGTTGGTAAAAAGAAATTTTGAAAAAGCACACTCAATAAGCCAGAATTAAGCCAAGTAACTTTGCACTAAATGACAAAATATTTGTTTTTAAGATTGAGGCCACTTCAGAACTTGATTTAACTTGCAAAAGACTGTAAATCACTTAAATAAGACAATTCAAACATAAATTATCCAATAAGCTAAGCCAAATAAGCTGAATAATTTGATAAGCACTTGTTAAAAAGTCAACTAAGTTCGTTTTCTAGTCAAACCTTAAAACCAAAAGCTACAAACTCCCAGACTAGCTTATGAGATGAAATAAGTAAGATTGATCACAAAATAAAAGTTGTTGTACAATGGAATAAGTTAGAATATCTTATTGATAAGTTGACCAAAAATTATAACTAGCAGTGGGAACTTTCAGTGGGAAAGGAGTTCCCACTTATGAAACAAAGATTTCCTTTTTAGCTTGATTTAGTGAGTGTTATTGGACAATCAGGGCACCCCAACAACCATTGAGTTGTAGGGAGCCGTAAATAAGCAAAAACAGCACAAATCAACCAGCCAAATAATACAGTTTAATCAAAACATGCACAGATATGAAAAAAAAACTAGGTTTAATGGTTATGCAAGTGTTTCTGCAATTTTGATTCAACAAATCCACACCAAACACAGATTATGATTAGCAGACCTATAAATCTACCCAAAACATGGCAAGAGACAAGATTTCATGCAATATATCACAATATTAAAGCTTGTATTAAATTTCCAAGTCTGGTGGTGCAAATGGTAGACATAAAACAAGTTTGCTGATATACTTGATCAAATGATGAAATTCTAAACCACAAATCAAGTTTCCAGGTTGCTCATCCTTAAGTTTTACCCTTCACAACCCTAGACCTAAGCCTTTGTTAACTAAATGACCAAATTTTACTACACATGGACACTAGTTTTAGATAATGATTCAGATTAGGTATTTTTGAACACAAGTTATGCAATTTGGACTCTACTTCACCAAATAAGAACCAAACACAATATTGACCTATAACACCTACTCAGTTGCTACCAAAACTTACACAACATGCAATGCCAAACACCCTATATGACTGATAAGCAAATTTTTCAAAGTCTTTTTGTGATTTAATCTTCCAAAACACAATAATCTGATTTAAACAGTCTTCAAATAACTTACCTGTTGTCCCATATTTGTGATGATTAAACAAGAAAGAAAGGTAGATAAAAGAGATGAAGTAGATGAATTCTAGAGAGAGAAACTATAGAGAGAAAAGAGAGAGAAGTGTGTGAGAAACTTGGTAAATATTAGATTAGGAGAATATAAAAATGAGACAACCAACCTCTCCTTACATGCAAGAAGAGGTTTATATAGCCTTGCCTACATGTGGCATGATGGGCTATATGATAATGGGTCGGGCTTTCCTTTTGGGTTTTGGTTACTTATGAATGAACCTTAGCTTAAAGTTAAGCCCGTAATACATGACTAATCTACTACCTTTTACAACGTTCTAATATACGATACATAATAAACATATGACCGAGCATTCTTGTTTGACTCAATATTTTGAGGCTAACAATCTCCCCCAATGAGAGATCATGACCCTTTGTGAGAGGTCATTACCCTTTGTCATTTGGACAATTGTAGAGATTACTAATCTCGCCATAAATGAGTCTTGAACGTGTAATAGTAGTCTTGTTTCTTCATGCTGTGATCTTTGAGCCTTTGTAGTTGTCTTTCGACTTTGTCTTTAATCTTGAGATCTTCAAATCATCCTTGACTTGTCTTTGCCATCTTGCGATCTTGTGTCTTCATCCACATGCTCACACTATTAATTGTCGAATATGTCTCTAGGCATGAGTATGTGATTTGGAATCTTTAACTTTGTTGAGTACACCGTGACGCCCCCTTCTCGAGACAAAACATAGACACGGACTGAATGGCTTTGACATTCGTCCTAAATCGGTAGCGTTTTACCTCCGGTCGGTGAAGACCGTTATACGATATTAAATATCGTACCTGTGATAGGTAGATTCATTTAAAAATCTCCTTGACAGGGATTCGCGGCTGTACTAGCCGTTCTCTTTACTCGATCGTCAAAAAGCAAGACTGCGAACATAAAGAGTGAATCAATTGGATAAATATCCGCTTGATTAAAGTCGTCAATTCAAATTCCTTGAACAAGTTTGATTCATAAAGAATCTTACCATTGTTGCTTTCCAGTTGAAACAAGCTTGATTCATAAGAATCTCACAAGTAACCTACCGTAGCGCTGTTTGATGTTGACGCTAGAAGGATTTCCATTCGTCACTGTGAAATTAATGAATATCACTCTGAATGTTCTGGCAAGACCATAAAGATATTGCGTAGAAACCTGAAACGAGTTTGAATCAATTCAGAATCAAACCACTGTTGCTTTTTCAGTTTTACACATGTTTAATTCATAAAGAATCTTGCATATGACCTACCGCAGTGCTGTTTGATGTTAACACTGGAAGGATTTCCACTCATCATTGTGAATACTAAGTAGTATCACTCTGAGTGTTCTAGCAATATCACAAGGATATAGCGTAAGACTCTCTTGATCTTCATCTGTGTGTCCTAACGAGATTTGATTGATCTCTTGGCTCTAGACTCGATTTGCACTTTTAGTGGTCAGAGGCTGGAGCAGATGCCACCTATTCAATATCAACTATCTCGAAGTGAGAAAGTCAATAGAAGTCATGTTGTTCTTCATGACAATAAAACAAACTTCTTTTGAGAGAAGCCTGAGTAGCTAGGAAAGGGTTGTGCATACATCACTGGGTTCATGATGAGTTGTCTTCATGATGTGTTGACCCGGTTTCTGCCTAAGTTGTATGGAGGGCTTCTTTGTTTACACCCTTTATCCTTACATTTCTTTTTCATTCTTCAACCCCTTCAATGCTTACCAAGACATCATTACTAGCACCTTGTAGTGATTGTTCCAGTGCTAGCATCAGTACTTAGTCGGCATTCAGCTATGTCCACATTCTACTCCATCTTTCCTAAGGACTTCTAATAATCTATTGGATTGTCCCTGGGAAGATCCCTCCGGTTCTGGTTGGATCATAGGACTTAAACCTACCCACCCTTTTGACACCAATAACGTCGTGAATTAAAGATGTTGTGGGTATTTAATCGTAACCATGAAAAGAACTTCAAATGTCTAACAAGATGTTTGAAAAACATTTAACACCTTGATAGTTTTGTCGTTTCAGAATTGCTCCTCCTTCACATGTGCATCGATAATCGAAAGTGTTTCGCACATGTAGGTAAGAGTTAAAGTGCTTGAGTCTTATATAAGATCAAATTTTAATCACATTTTCTCCCCTATCTCTAATATATAAAATCTTTTGATATTAGAAATACCAAATTTGATTAAAATATATTTTGAAAAAATAGTCTTGAAAATCTTTGGGAGAAAGATGTGTCAATCTTTGCATGAAGTTGAGATGCTCCCTCTCAAAAATTGATCCAATTGAATTGTCATTGTGAGGATATGATCCACATTTCGCTTTTTGAGGATGGGAGTTGTTGAACACATAATTTTTGAAAGATTTTGAATAATCATTGAGAAATTCTTGAAAAAATTGTGTTCAACGCTTTTTGAAAAATCCTATTTCTTTTTGGCGAAGAGGTTTTTCTAAAGCATAAACTTGAGTTCATAGACTTTGAATGTCTTGACAAATCCACTCAAGTGTAAGAAGATTTCTCTTCTTTTGCTGAGGGTAAGGGAACTAAAGCGTACACTCCCCCGTGAATATAGATCCGGGTTGCAATCTGAAAGTGATTACAAGCCATAGTGTTGAGCTCAAAAACGTTGAAAGTTTTGTGACAAGCTCAACCCGTGATAGATTGGTCTACCCGTTGTTTGGAAATATTGTCCAAAATAGACATTTTCCTTTATTAAAAGAAGAAATGACATGTTTTGAAAAATATTTACAACTTTCATTCAAGCTTTATGTACACACCCGTGTCGTTATTGAGCGACATTTCTAGGCACGTCCATATTATCGATACTGAAAGAAATGTCGAGAAGAATATTTTTGGATTTTGAAAGATTTTAATTTTGTGTTTTGTTTTTATATGTTTTATATTTTTGTATTTTGCTTTTTTTAAAGATATTTACAGGTAGATATTTGATAGATAAATCAAGCAAGCACCTTTGCCAGAATCTCTAGGTCTGCTGGAGTCAAACATCTCATACCAATTTGCCTAACGAGATACTCAAACCTATCTTTCGACAGAGCTTTCGTAAACAAGTCGGCTAATTGGTAATCCGTTAGAACAAAGTATAGTTCAACGATACCTCTTTCAACTTGTTCCTTTATGAAGTGGTATCTGACATCGATGTGGTTCGTGCGGGAATGCTGTACCAGATTGTAGGAGATGGCTATGGCCGACTTTGAGTCACAGTACATAGGTACTTTATCAAAGTGGAAGCCATAATCCGTGAGTTGTGTTCTCATCCAAAGAACTTGAGCACAACACGCAGATAGAGACACATACTCCGCTTCGGCTGATGAAAGTGACGTGCAATCCTGCTTCTTAGAAGACCATCCCACAAGCTTATCTTGACCTAGAAATTGTGCACCACCAGAAGTACTTTTTCGTGTATCAAGACACCCTGCATGATCAGAGTCTGAGCCGTTAGAAAGAAACCGGTTTCCCTCAGATACCAGAGTCCCAAATGAATGGTATTCTTGAGGTACCGAAAGATCCGTTTAACCTCCTTGAGGTGCTTTTCAGTGGGTCGTGCTTGATATCATGCACAATAACACGTAGCATGTGAAATATCAGGTCTGCTTGCTGTCAAGTACATGAGGGAACCGATCATGGAACGATATCTCGTTTTATCTATGGCATTTCCCTCCAAGTCAGCATCTAGCGATGTGGTTGATAATGATGTCCCAACGGGGTCACATGAGGTCATACCATGATTTTTGATTATCTCTTGACAATACTTAGCTTGGTTTATAAAGATACCACTTGGGGATTGGTGAACTTGAATTCCTAGAAAGAATTTTAGTTCGCCCATCATAGACATTTCAAATTTGTTGTGCATGACTTTTTCAAACCATTTTGAAAGTTTTGGGTTTGTAGACCCGAAAATAATGTCATCAACATAAATCTGCACAAGCAAAATGTCATCCCCATATTTATAAGTGAACAGAGTTAGATCAATGGAACCTTTTGAGAAACCTTTGGATACCAGAAATTTCGAGAGCTCATCGTACCACGCCCTTGGAGCTTGCTTTAGTCCATAAAGTGCTTTGTGGAGACGATACACCTTGTCAGGATAATGAGGATTAACGAATCCTTCCGACTGCGTAACATAGACTTCTTCCTTCAAAGGATCGTTCAGAAATGCTGTCTTCACGTCCATTTGATAAACAGTGAATCCCTTATGTGCAACATAAGCAAGGAAAATCCTGACCGCTTCCATACGAGAAACTGGTGCAAATGATTCGTCAAAATCAATTCCCTCTTTCTGGCCATACCCCTTAGCCACTAGCCTAGCTTTGTTCTTGATGATCGTGTTTTCTTCATCCATCTTGTTTTTCCAGATCTAACGAAGATTTAACGGAATCACATCGTATGGTCTGTCAACAAGTTCCCAGACTTTAAGTCTTTCAAATTGTTGAAGTTCATCCGTCATCGATTCAATCCAAGCATGATCAGCCATGGCTTCTTTGATGTTTTTCGGTTCAGCTGTACTCATGGCGAGTGCGAACATACAAACATCGCCATCGGTGGCTAGTTGTCGTCTTGTACGAACAGGCTGTGAAGGGTTTCCAATTACTTGAACCAAAGGATGTTCTCGGGTCCAATGATGTGTTGAAGGATGTCGTTGATAAAACGTATGCATATTAGACGGATCAACATGGCGAGTAGAAGACTCTCTAGTTTCGTGTACCGGTGTACCGAGTGGGTTGATAAATTCGTCTTCGTCAGATAATGCATTGTGCTTGATTTGTGTTCTCTGGAGCAATGATAGTAGTTGTAGATGTAGTAGGATTGATTGTTGAAGTGATATTCTGAGGAGGTAAATCTGCAGTAACCCGTGTTGAAGTAGATGAAGTTGTATCCTTTTGTTAAGGATGATCGGTATCATCATTCTTATCATGAGTGACAGCGGAAGACTTTGATACAAGTTGTTTCTCCCCCGTGAAATATTCATCAAACATTGGTCCATATAACATTTCCAACTCTTCAAGTGTCGTGTCCACTGTCATATCTGCTCTAGAAACATGTTTAGAAACTAGCTTTGAACTGGACGGTTCATTGCTGTGGTTTTGAGTTCCGAGTTCCGTGTGGTTGTGCACAGAAGTCTTTTGTCGTTGTGGATCGGGACTTAAAATGTTTTGTTCAAGTGCCATTTCTTGTAATTCATTAAATCGGATGTGAATAGTCTCGACTATCAATTTTGTTCTCTTGTTGTATACTCTATATCCCTTAGACTGAGTTGCATATCCCACAAGAATACATGCATCACCTTTCTCTTTCATCTTATCCAAATTTTCACCATCTCGTATTATGTAACAAGTACATCAAAAAACGTGAAGGTGTTTGAGTGAAGGTTTTCGATCATGAATTATGTGTTATGGTGTCTTTTCGTGTCTTGGGATAATTAAGGAGCGGTTTTGTGTGTATCATGCGGTTGACACGGCTTCGGTCCAAAAGTATAGTGGAAGTTTTGAAGCGGATAATAATGTTCGAGCAGCCTCAACTAAAGTACGGTTTCGTCTTTCAACAACGCCGTTTTGTTCCGGTATTCGAGCAATAGATGTTTCATGCTCAATTCCTTCGGCTTCAATATAGTTCCTCAGATTTGAATTCAAAAATTCTGTACCTTTGTCAGTATGAACCACTTTAACTTGAGCTTGAAGACCACGTTGTATCAGTATAAGGATGCTGATGAGAACTTTGGGTGTTTCATCCTTTGACCTCAAGAAGTGAGTCCATGTGTACCTTGAGTAATCATCGACAATTACCAGAATATATTTCTTCCCATTGATACTTTGAACACGCATGGGACCACACAGATCCATATGGAGAAGATCTAACCGTCCTTTAGAGCTTGGTGTGGTCTTTGTTTTGAAGCTACTTCGTTTAGCTTTACAAAGCTCACAAGAAGAACAAAGATAGGGATGGCACCCGTGGGTAATGGGTACGGGTATCTCAAACCCGTCACCCACCCACGTAAATATTTTCATACCCACCACCCACTCGTTACCCATTAGTGGGTATAATTTGATACCCATACCCATACCCGTTGGTATTTATTACCCGTGGGTAAACCCATGGGTTAATGTAATAAAATAAAATCACACAATCTTATATGAAAATCAATTATATAAGTGCGTTTCAAGAAACTGAATTAAAGACAATATCTATAAAACAATGAAACTAGAATAAGTGAATAATTATTTAGATGTGTTTGAGGACTAGAGGTGTGTTGTGTACCTTGTAGAGTGAACAAAATATGCTAGAAGTGTAAAATAGTAGTATCATATATGTATTAGTATGGACGAATTAATGTTTGGTAGCACAAGAAGAGACGAACTAGATTATCTATGTATATATATTTGATGATCTGATATTTGATCTTCACTTTTTAGCCTAGCAAATCGAATAGTATGTTTTAGTTTAATGTGTTTTCTTGACGATAGCAACTATAATTTATAATAGTATCACAAGTCACAACTATCTAAGTACAACTAATTAAGAGGTATAATGAATTTTATCTTATATTAAATGGGATTATAAGAACACCCATAAGTATATTGATGGATACACATCTGGGTATATCAAATGGGTTTCATAGGTTTTCCCGTAATGGGTATCATGGGTTTACCCATGGCGGGTATAGCATACCCGTCACCCACCCGCCACCCATTAATGGGTTTTGATTTATACCCACGACCTACCCGTGGGTGTAAAATGACGAAAATACCCACCCATTTACGTGTGGGTACCCGTGGGTTATGGGGTTTTTCTTACCCGTTGCCATCCCTAAACAAAGATGATCTTTGATGAATTTTAAACTTGGAAGGCCTCTCACAATATATTTCTTGGAAAGAAATTTGATGGTATCAAAGTTGAGGTGAGATAGACGGTGATGCCATAACCATGCCTGAGTCGTTGAAGCTTTCGCCATGAAGCAAATTGGAGTTGATGAAGTTGTGTCTTGTAGTGAAATTATGTAAAGATCGGTATTCCGTGAACCGGTGAGTAAATCATTCCCATCATAATCACGAACAAAACAAGTCTTCTTTCTGAAAGCAACTTCTAAATCTGCATCACAGAATTGACCAACCGAGAAAAGATTGTGATTGAGCCCTTCGACGTAGTATACCCTTTTTATCGTTATATTTCCTTGAACCAAATCTCCATATCCTAGGATCGGTGCAAATTGATCATTTCCGAATCAGACCGTACCCAGGAACTTCTCCACGAAGTTAATTAGAAGCTTGAGATTCCCTGTCATGTGCTTCGTGCATCCGGAGTCCAGTATGAAGAGAATTATTTGTATCACCTGCAGAAGAGTTAGAACGCGATGGATTGCTAAATTGGATGCCACATTAGTTGTGATTTCAGAATCATTAGTGTCGTTAGCAACATTTAAAGGCATACTAACACTCGTTGTCACATTTTCTGTCCTAACTTTAGGCATCCATTTATATCCTGGAGGACATTGATTAGCAAACCACCATTTCCACGACTTGCTAGCAGACTCATATAATTCCCTAATTCTGCTTCTAGTGGTCTTAGTGGTGGAGTCTGATGCAATACTTTTCTCAGGAGTGGTTACACCAGGATGGTTCACTTTGCGTTTGGGTTTGCTAGCACTAATAGGCATCGCAGTTTGCTTCTTAGTTCTAGTAGCCACGTTTTTGACATTATTCGAAACACACATAGCATGATTGGCATTAGCACACTTTCCACATTTCACAAGAACAAACTTAACATTCAAGGTATTCAGAGTCGAATCATTCAAATCGTCATTACACGCGATTACAGACGTTTTATTCTTACAAACATTGAAAATCCTAGTGGGGTCTTCTACTTTCTTCATCTTCCCTTGACTTTTGTTTTTCCAAACCTTTTTATTCTTGCGAGTGCTCTTAAGCTGAGCCAGCTAACACTAACAGTAGGGACTACTCCTGTAGTAAAAGACACACGTCTATTAGTGTTTCTAGAAATCTGAGGTGATTGACTTTCTTTGTTGTTTGTGGGTTTAGTGGCCAATCTATACATCCCTGATTTAATCATATTTGTGTTCTTAATGCTTTTTGATCAAATATGTGTTTTGAGAGTATTCTGTGGTAACCTATCCTTCCCATCCGTCTTGGGGGCAAACGCAGGTTTTGCAAATGCAGAATTAGAGAAAACAGATGGTTTTCCCAAGACAGAGGGTCTAGTCACTTGGTGCGCATTGGGCTGTCTTACAACAGGTTTCTTAACACTAGGTTCCACAATTTTCCCACCCATCTTAGCAACGAGTTTCTTCAACTCTGCTATCGCTATTCCCTGTCTTGTAACTGAGCTTTCAACCCTTTAATTTCCAAACTCTGTTCATTCATTTCTCGAAAAGTTTTGGAAAGTTTTTCTTGCAAGTTATTATCATGTGGAAAACTACCAACGTCTTTTTGCAAAGCAAGTTCAAGAGAATGACAATGTTTTTGAAGGAAATCAGTTTTGTGTTGAAGTAACTCAAAGGCCTTTTAATCAACATTTTCTTTACGTTTCGAAAGCTCAAGTTCAAGACGCTCACATTCTTTGATTTTATCAAGATATTTGCATGCAACATCAGAATATGCATCGATATCAGCACAAGATTGAAGTGTAACATACAAAATATCTTTGGAGAGACATTCTTCTAAGAGTAAATCATATTCATCAGAAAAAACGGACTTGTCCATTTGAGGATCGTCAATTTCTTTCTCAATAGACTCAACATATTTTAAGTCATCCAACAATTTAGACCGAATTAATCTTTCAAATTCAAGCATATTTTCTTTTAATGTGGTCGTGTTTGGTATTAAGATTTGTTTGATAAGAACAGTTATATCTTGAGGAATTCATTTATTCCACTCGTCATTTTGTCGTTGTTTCCATTCATTGTCAACAATGGATTTAATATTATCAATGTAATGTTGTAGAAACCCAAATGTCTGCCTACTCTTGCTTTTAGAAGCATCAAGAGGCAAGTAGTTGATGAACTTAGAAACGTTTGTTTTCTTAGTAGCAAAATCTTTCTTCCATTGAATTCTTCTTTGTTTGCATTCTAAAAACAATTCCTCACGAGACTTCTGTTTTTGTGTAGTGAAAAGACCATATAGACTATTATCATAAGCATAATTGTATGGTTTCACAAACTTTTTATTGACCGGTGATCTACTCTCCTCTTCCCAAAGGGATGTCTCATCATAACCAAGAGGATATTCAGGATCGGTTAATTCAGACTCATCCATATAAAGGCGCGGGTTCACAGCTTGAGCTTGGGCAAGGTACTCAGGACTTGCAAAGCTATCTTGACCCTTAAACATAGACGGAGGTGCTATCATTCTAACGGTTTGAATAGAGTCATGCGTTTTATAAACAACTTTCTTCAAAAATTCGACTTGTGCCTCTAGTTCCGTTACTTTTTCAGTATCTTTTTCATGTCGACTTTTGAAGTCTTGTTTTAACATTTCAACCTCTTGTTTTTTAACCTCAAGATTTTAGCAGAGTCGGTGTTATTTACTGAAAACCGTTGTTCAAGTTCATTAACTTTGGTGGTAGCAAGGTATGTTTTTTGAGGTTCATCCATTAATAAAACATTAAATTGACGTTTCTCTTTGGTTAATAACTCAAGAGTTTTGTTGTATTTCTTTTCAAGATCGTCCTTTTGACTTCTTAACGCACTACCCTTGTAACCCTCAAGCTCTTTAGTCTTTTGAAGAAGCTCAGCACTATAACTTTCAAGGGTCTCATTATATTTAATTAGAGCGGTTTTCCATTCTTCAAAATTTTGAGTGAGCGTTACGTTTGCCTTCTTTAATTGCTTTTGACTCTTTCTAGTTTCATTGACATCTTTTTGCAAACTAGCAATTAAATTAGCAAGCGCGACACGCTCCTCATCATCATACTCATTTGCATGTTGATCATCCTCAAACTCATTATTGCACATGTCTGATGAATCAGGTGTGGTATTACTATCAACCGTTTCCATCATACATGTGTCATTTGTAACGCCCCATGACCGAACAAGGTACTTTATACTTATGATATTATTTTTATGACTATATAAGACTATTTTAAGTATTTAAAATTTCACTTGTGACCTTAAGCTAGTCTTGAGTATAAAATTATGCAAGTTAAATGTGAAGGGTAGATGTTGAAAGTTACTAATATCCTAAAAATAGAACTTGAAGGACTAAAATTGCCAATAACTCAAACTTCCACCAGGTTTTCCTATAATTTGGCTTAGTTGACTATTGTTGACTTCTCAAAAAAATTCTAGAAAATGGTAGTGTGTGTGGGTGACGAATTTCACAAGAAAAAAAAGGAGATTAGATTGATTTTGTTGAATAACAATAATTAAAAAGTGAAATTATAGCAAGATAAGTAACCTCATAGAATCCCCATCAAGTAAGTATATTATTTTTATTAGTAATTTTGCATTTTGATATTAGGGTTCATGAGGAATGATTTGGGGATGATGGGTAAATGTAGTTTTGTAATAAATTAGAATGATTTTGAGTTTTTAAAAGGAATTCTTTTATTCAATTATGATAAACCCTAATTATTGTTATAAATTATAAAATTAAGGAGTTTTATTAATCAATGATAAATTTATGAAGGGATAGAATATAAGGGTGAAAGAAACTCATGAAAGAACCTTAGTTGTGCAATGATTGATTCGTACTAAACGTGATATAATGATGTTATAGGAAGCAAAAGTTAGAGATTGGTGTGATTCAAGCTAACTAATTGTGGTTTGAGGTAAGTATATGGCTAAACTTCTTGAATGATCATAATGTCAATTTTATTGAATTATGATATGATTGATGAAATGTTAAGGAGCTTGTTAATGTATGTAGCTTGGATCCAATGCTAAGAATGTTTTAATGTTAGCATAAATATATGTTGTTAAAGGTATGTTTGATGTTGTGAATGTGCTCCTAATAAGGTTATGGCTAGTGTTTGCCGCTAGCTATTACCATGTTAATGTATGTTTATGCCATATGCTTACTAAGCGTTTTGCTTATGTGTTAAAGTTAATGTTATTGTAGGTACTAGTGAAGTTTCTAAAGGTAAGGATAAAGCCTAGTATGTATTCCTAGTGGAAGATTGACTTTTGAAATGGGTAATTAGAAGACCTCTCTTTGGATCAAGATTGTTGAAAGTTGGAAGCCCCGAAGTGTCATTTTGATCTTGGTATATCTTTTGTCTAAAATGGGTCTTTAATACTTTTGGATCTTTTATATGTTTATCTTAAAGTCTTTAGATTTTGTGTAAATGGTGATCATAATAGAAATTATGAAGTCCTAATAGTTGAAAATAGGTGTTTGGCAATTAGCCGTTCCTATTCATTTTGAATGATATGGGTCGTGATCTTGTATGAATACACTTGATCATGTCATGGTTATAATATATTAAGTTGGTGTTATGTTTAAGGATGTCGTCAAGTTAATTAAATGTTACTTGTAGTTGGTTGTATGCTTAAGTATTTGTAAACGGGTCAAAACGGGTATTTTACATATCTCGTGAGTATGTGCTTATGAGTCATTTCGACCATGAATATATTATGAAAACAATTTATTATGTTGAGTTAATGGAATCTGGAAGTTGTGATGTTATTTCATGTTATAGAGGGCGTTATTCAGAAAATGGGTCAAAAGTGCACAAAAGGAATGTGCAGTATAAGGGGTGTTTGGGACAACGTCCATGTCAACCTATTTTTAGTCAAACGGGTCAAGAATTATATGAAACAGTGTCCATGGTATATTTCTAGCTTAATGTGATGTTCATATGTTTGAGTATAGGTTTAGAGAGTTGATCTCATGTTTAAATGGCTTATGGGTCATTTTGAGAAGATAGTGCACTAAAGGGGAGTCTTTAGTGCATTAGAGGGTCTTTAGTGTACTAAAGGAGTACTTAGTGCAATAGAGAGTTTTTAGTGTACCAAAGGAGTAGTTAGTGCACTAGAGGGTCTTTAGTGTACCAAAAGAGTACTTAGTTCACTAGAGGGTCTTTAGTGTACCAAAGGAGTATTTAGTGCACCAGATGGTCTTTAGTGTACCAAAGGAGTACTTAGTTCACTAGAGGGTCTTTAGTGTACCAAAGGAGTATTTAGTGCACTAGAGGGTCTTTAGTGTATCAAATGAGTAGTTAGTGTACTAGAAGGTCTTTAGTGTACCAAAGGGGGTCCTTAGTGTATTAGGGGGTCCTAGTGCACTAAAGAGGTCTTTAGTGCATTTGAGGTGTCCACAGTGCACAAGAGGGGTTTGACAGATTTTGATTATTTCTTGTAAGAGGTCATATCTCGTAATCCGTAAGTCGTTGGTATTCGTGTCACCTATCATTTCGTAGGTAATCGAGTCTACTTTTATGCAATATAGTATTAAAGTCTGATTTAAAATAGATTATTGTCTGTTTATAAAAGATTCACAAAAGGTCAACTTTGGGTCATGTCGTTTACACGAAAAGTTTTTAATTTTTGGGTCAATTCGAGTAAGGGGTGTTTCAACTTGGTATCAGAGCCTTGGTCTAAGAGAATTAGGATTTCACCTTAGGATTTCCTAGACTTAGACTTTATTAGGCGCGAATAGTATTAGTGTTTGTTGTTTGTTGTTTGTGTATTGCCTTGAATATTCCAAAGACACATATGTTAAGTATTTTTATGACTACGCTTGGCCACCGTAGTGATAAAAATATTATACATATGTGGCTTTGAAGTCATTGAGGCTACATATATAAACGACAAACTTTAGGATGCTAAGGTATACCGATATTAGAAATGTCATTCATGCATTGATCACGTATACGATTGTACTTGATAGTTTACATTGTTAAATTTCAGTAAGGAGGAAAGATGGTTAACAAGAGTCATGAGGAAGTAATTAAGGCCACAACTTCAAAGCAAGCCGAGCCCTCGGCTAATGATGTGGATGGTAATGATGGGTCTTCTTCAAGCTCTGAAGACTTAAACTTTAGAGGTTTCTCAGAGGAAGAGGCAAAAACTTTGGGTACTATTATATCAAAGAGAGTGAGTAAAGCGATTGAAAAGGCAATGCCCTACTACATTAATCGCACAACTCTAAATTTTCAAGAGTTGATTCGTAAAGAGTTTGATGAAATTAAGAACGAAGGGGGTTTCGTGAAAAACTCCAAGAATGATAAAGCCACCTATCGTGACTTTACGGCATGTGACGTGCCAAAGTTCACGGGGACTTTAGATCCGATTATCAGCACAAGGTGGCTTACAACTGTTGAAAATGCATTCCGAACTAGCCATTGTGAAGAGAAGAACAAGGTTATATTTGCCTCAAATTTTCTTCGAGAAAGTGCAGCCATTTGGTGGGAAGGAAAGCGTTGTGAGAAGGGCGAAAAATGGTCGGACTCTTGCACATGGAAGGAATTTAAAGATTTGTTTAGTGCGGAATATGTCCCGGTTGAAGAGATTGATAGGATTCGTGAAGAATTCCAATCTCTCATGCAAACCAATGAGACGGTGAATGAATTGTGGAAGAAGTTTAATGACATGGTTCTTTATTGTCCCGAATATCATGGCAATGAAAAGCTTAAGGTGGAAAGATTTCAAAGAATGCTCCGAGATGATATTCGTGATGTAATCTCACCTTTTAAGTGTACCACTTTAGAAGATCTCCTAAGTAGGGCTCGTGTGAGAGAATTAGACCTCATGAGAAAGAAGAATAAAGAAGTGAAAGAATTTAAGAGGAAGCAAGAGTTTGGTAACCGAGACTCAAAAAGAGTTAAGTATGATCATGGCAAGAAGGGTGGTGGAAGTTACACAAAGTCACCATGTAAGAAGTGTAATAAGTTTCATCTTGGTGAGTGTAGAGCAAATTTGCCAGGGTGCTATCGATGTGGTGCCTTAAGCCACATGAGCAAAGATTGTACTAAACCGATGATAGTGTGTTATAATTGTCAACAAACGGGGCACAAGAGTAACGAGTGCCCGAATCCTAAGGCAATTGTAGCAAAGCCGTTGAAGTCTGTCAAAGAAGAAAAAGTTGGAGCTACAAATACCAAGGCACGTGTTTATCAAATGAGCACCGAAGAAGCAAAGTTGGTTCCCGATGTTGTCGCAGGTATAATTTTCATAAATTCCTTACCTGCTCGTGTATTATATGATTCAGGGGCAAGTGTCTCTTTTGTGTCTTATAGTTTTAGTAAGAATTTATCTTCTCCTTTGATGAAACTCTCCAATCCCCTTGAGGTCGAAATAGCCGATAGTAAAGTCGTTGTCGTATCTAGCGTATATCGTGGTGTAGATATAGAAATAGATAATAGCGTGTTTAAGATTGACTTGATTCCTATAATGCTTGGAGAGTTTGATATTGTTGTTGGCATGGATTGGCTTGGCAAATACAGTGCCACCATTTTATGTAGTCAAAAGATTATCAGGGTCATAAACCCAAACGGAAGGGAAGTTATTATATATGGTGAGAAAAGGAAAGGAGAATTAGCGTTATGTTCAGTAATGAAGGCGAGGAAGTATTTGTCACGTGGCTGTCATGCCTTTTTGGCGCACGTGATAGATACAAATTTCGAAGGGAATAGTATCGAAAATGTACCGGTAGTGAATGAATTTAAAGATGTTTTTCCAGAAGAATTACCGGGTATTCCACCTGAAAGGCAAGTCGAATTCCGTATCGATCTAGTTCCGGGTGCTACCCCTATTGCTAAGACTCCTTACCGTTTAGCTCCATCCGAAATGAAGGAGCTAATGAGCCAACTGCAAGAATTACTTGATAAGGGTTTTATTCGCCCTAGTAGTTCACCGTGGGGAGCTCCAATTCTTTTTGTCAAAAAGAAAGATGGTAGTATGCGGATGTGTATCGACTACCGTGAGCTGAATAAAGTCACGGTGAAAAATTTATATCCTCTGCCAAGAATTGACGATCTTTTCGATCAACTCCAAGGTGCTAAATGGTTTTCAAAAATCGATCTTCGGTCGGGTTATCATCAATTGAAAGTCCGTGAAGAAGATATCCCCAAGACGGCTTTTAGGACCCGTTACGGTCATTATGAATTCGTTGTCATGCCTTTTGGTCTTACTAATGCACCGGCGATTTTCATGGACCTCATGAATCGAGTGTGTAGGCCGATGTTGGATAAATCTGTAATAGTGTTTATTGATGATATCCTTATTTACTCTAAAAGCAAGGAAGAGCATGAAGTGCACTTACGAGAAGTTCTTGAAACGTTGAGAAGAGAAAGATTATATGCCAAATTCTCAAAATGTGAATTTTGGCTACAAGAAGTTCAATTTCTCGGTCACGTTATAAATCCAGAAGGGCTTAAAGTTGATCCGTCAAAGATTGAAGCAGTGATGAAATGGAAAGCTCCGAAGAGTGTAAGTGAAATTCGAAGTTTTCTTGGACTTGCGGGATATTATCGTAGGTTCATTCAAGACTTTTCCAAAATAGCGTCTTCATTAACCAAACTCACTAAGAAGAATTCTCCCTTTGAATGGAGTGAAGAACAAGAGGAAGCATTTTATACTCTACGGAAGAAGTTATGTGAAGCACCGATTCTCGTATTACCAGAGGGAATCAAAGACATGGTGGTTTATAGTGATGCGTCTTATTCCGGTTTAGGGTGTGTCCTTATGCAAAGAGGTAAGGTAATTGCGTATGCCTCAAGACAATTGAAAAACCATGAGGAAAAATACCCGACTCATGATCTTGAGTTCGCGGCGGTGGTTTTTGCCTTAAAAATTTGGAGGCATTATCTATATGGTGTGAAGTTCATTATTTACACCAACCATAGAAGCCTACAATACTTCCTAGAAAAGAAGGATCCGAATATGAGACAAACAAGATGGTTGGATTTGTTGAAAGATTATGATTGTGAAATTCGTGACCATCCCGGTAAAGCGAATGTTGTAGCAGATGCTCTAAGCCGTAAGGATCAAAATGAAGTTACAAAGATTTGCTCGTTACGAATGATTGTCACATCCGATCTTTTTGACAGAATCAAATTGGCTCAAGAGGAAGCATTAAAAGAAGATAATTGGAAATGTGAACGTATTACATCTTACATTCCTAATCTTGTAGATGATAGTCGAGGAATCAAAACTCGATTTGGAAGGATCTATATTCCCTTTAGGAGTGGCATTAAAGACTTACTTTTGGAAGAAGCTCACAAGTCAAAATATTCTATTCATCCGGGGGCTATAAAGATGTATCTAGACTTGAAAAGAAACTACTGGTGGCCGGGTATGAAGCGAGATTGTGTGAAGTATGTCGAGAAGTGTTTGACTTGCCTAAAAGTAAAAGCCGAACATCAAAAACCGTATGGAAAAGTCCAACCTTTAGAAGTTCCATTTTGGAAATGGGAGAAGATTACTATGGACTTTGTTACGAAGTTGCCAAGAACAAACAAGAAACATGATGCAATTTGGGTAATTGTGGATCGCTTAACGAAGAGTGCTCATTTTATTCCAATAAGAGAAAATATGCCCGTTCATAAATTGGCAAAGATTTACGTCAATGAGATAGTCGCACGACATGGGGTACCCGTGTCTATAGTTTCCGATAGAGATGGGCGTTTTACTTCAAATTTTTGGAGAAGTTTTCAAGAAGAACTCGGTACTAGACTGAATATGAGTACCGCATTTCATCCACAAACCGATGGACAAAGTGAAAGGACGATTCAAACTCTAGAAGACATGTTACGAGCTTGCGCCATTGATTTTGGAGGCAATTGGGATGATAATTTACCCTTGGTTGAATTTTCTTACAATAATAGCTACCACGCGAGCATAGAAATGCCGCCTTACGAAATGCTTTATGGTCGAAAGTGTAGGACGCCCGTATGTTGGGAAGAGGTCGGGAGGAGAGAATTGGCAAGTACAGATGTTGTTCTGGCAACAACAGAAAAGATTGAAACAATCCGAGAAAGGCTTAAGGCGGCACAAGATAGATGGAAGAGCTATGCGGATAATAGAAGAAGGCCGATTGAATTTAAAGTTGGGGACTATGTGATGTTGAAAGTCTCTCCGTGGAAAGGTGTATTGAGGTTTAAGAGTAAAGGGAATCTGAGTCCGAGATTTATAGGACCGTTTAAAATTTTGAAGCGTGTTGGAGAGGTAGCCTACGTATTGGAGCTACCCGAAGAAATGAAAGGCATTCATAACACTTTTCATGTATCTTACTTGATAAAGTGCTTAGCAGACGAAACTAGTGTGGTCACTTTAGACGACATTGAAATTGATCCAGAGTTAACCTCACAAGAAGAACCAGAGGCCATATTAGGAAGAAAAACGAGACAATTACGTAACAAGGAGATACCTTTGGTGAAGGTTCAATGGAGGCATCGTAAGGGCACTAGTATAAGATGGGAACCCGAGGAGAGGATGAAGGATAAATATCCTCATTTATTCCTAGGATAGATTTCGAGGACGAAATCTCGTTTAAGGGGGTGAGAATTGTAACGCCCCATGACCGAACAAGGTACTTTATACTTATGATATTATTTTTATGACTATATAAGACTATTTTAAGTATTTAAAATTTCACTTGTGACCTTAAGCTAGTCTTGAGTATAAAATTGTGCAAGTTAAATGTGAAGGGTAGATGTTAAAAGTTACTAATATCCTAAAAATAGAACTTGAAGGACTAAAATTGCCAATAACTCAAACTTCCACCAGGTTTTCCTATAATTTGGCTTAGTTGACTATTGTTGACTTCTCAAAAAAATTCTAGAAAAGGGTAGTGTGTGTGGGTGACGAATTTCACAAGAAAAAAAAGGAGATTATATTGATTTTGTTGAATAACAATAATTAAAAAGTGAAATTATAGCAAGATAAGTAACCTCATAGAATCCCCATCAAGTAAGTATATTATTTTTATTAGTAATTTTGCATTTTGATATTAGGGTTAATGAGTAATGATTTGGGGATGATGGGTAAATGTAGTTTTGTAATAAATTAGAATGATTTTGAGTTTTTAAAAGGAATTCTTTTATTCAATTGTGATAAACCCTAATTATTGTTATAAATTATAAAATTAAGGAGTTTTATTAATCAATGATAAATTTATGAAGGGATAGAATATAAGGGTGAAAGAAACTCATGAAAGAACCTTAGTTGTGCAATGATTGATTCGTACTAAACGTGATATAATGATGTTATAGGAAGCAAAAGTTAGAGATTGGTGTGATTCAAGCTAACTAATTGTGGTTTGAGGTAAGTATATGGCTAAACTTCTTGAATGATCATAATGTCAATTTTATTGAATTATGATATGATTGATGAAATGTTAAGGAGCTTGTTAATGTATGTAGCTTGGATCCAATGCTAAGAATGTTTTAATGTTAGCATAAATATATGTTGTTAAAGGTATGTTTGATGTTGTGAATGTGCTCCTAATAAGGTTATGGCTAGTGTTTGCCGCTAGCTATTACCATGTTAATGTATGTTTATGCCATATGCTTACTAAGCGTTTTGCTTATGTGTTAAAGTTAATGTTATTGTAGGTACTAGTGAAGTTTCTAAAGGTAAGGATAAAGCCTAGTATGTATTCCTAGTGGAAGATTGACTTTTGAAATGGGTAATTAGAAGACCTCTCTTTGGATCAAGATTGTTGAAAGTTGGAAGCCCCGAAGTGTCATTTTGATCTTGGTATATCTTTTGTCTAAAATGGGTCTTTAATACTTTTGGATCTTTTATATGTTTATCTTAAAGTCTTTAGATTTTGTGTAAATAGTGATCATAATAGAAATTATGAAGTCCTAATAGTTGAAAATAGGTGTTTGGCAATTAGCCGTTCCTATTCATTTTGAATGATATGGGTCGTGATCTTGTATGAATACACTTGATCATGTCATGGTTATAATATATTAAGTTGGTGTTATGTTTAAGGATGTCGTCAAGTTAATTAAATGTTACTTGTAGTTGGTTGTATGCTTAAGTATTTGTAAACGGGTCAAAACGGGTATTTTATATATCTCGTGAGTATGTGCTTATGAGTCATTTCGACCATGAATATATTATGAAAACAATTTATTATGTTGAGTTAATGAAATCTGGAAGTTGTGATGTTATTTCATGTTATAGAGGGCGTTATTCAGAAAATGGGTCAAAAGTGCACAAAAGGAATGTGCAGTATAAGGGGTGTTTGGGACAACGTCCATGTCAACCTATTTTTAGTCAAACGGGTCAAGAATTATATGAAACAGTGTCCATGGTATATTTCTAGCTTAATGTGATGTTCATATGTTTGAGTATAGGTTTAGAGAGTTGATCTCATGTTTAAATGGCTTATGGGTCATTTTGAGAAGATAGTGCACTAAAGGGGAGTCTTTAGTGCATTAGAGGGTCTTTAGTGTACTAAAGGAGTACTTAGTGCAATAGAGAGTTTTTAGTGTACCAAAGGAGTAGTTAGTGCACTAGAGGGTCTTTAGTGTACCAAAAGAGTACTTAGTTCACTAGAGGGTCTTTAGTGTACCAAAGGAGTATTTAGTGCACCAGAGGGTCTTTAGTGTACCAAAGGAGTACTTAGTTCACTAGAGGGTCTTTAGTGTACCAAAGGAGTATTTAGTGCACTAGAGGGTCTTTAGTGTATCAAATGAGTAGTTAGTGTACTAGAAGGTCTTTAGTGTACCAAAGGGGGTACTTAGTGTATTAGGGGGTCCTAGTGCACTAAAGAGGTCTTTAGTGCATTTGAGGTGTCCACAGTGCACAAGAGGGGTTTGACAGATTTTGATTATTTCTTGTAAGAGGTCATATCTCGTAATCCGTAAGTCGTTGGTATTCGTTTCACCTATCATTTCGTAGGTAATCGAGTCTACTTTTATGCAATATAGTATTAAAGTCTGATTTGAAATAGATTATTGTCGGTTTATAAAAGATTCACAAAAGGTCAACTTTGGGTCATGTCGTTTATACGAAAAGTTTTTAATTTTTGGGTCAATTCGAGTAAGGGGTGTTTCATCATTAATGGCATTTGGTAGCTCACTATGCTCATTAATATCACCAAACACATTATATTCGTCAGTGGTGTGTACCTTATCGAGTGACTCAGTGTCAAAGATAGGGCCATTGTCATTTTCAGTGACTTTGATAACTTCTTCTACCTTTGCCATGTACGAGTAATCTGCTTCTAATTCTTGGTCGGAGGCTTCATCATCAGTGTCATCAAGCATTGCTCCTTCCTCAGCCGACAATTTGACCCCTGCTTCCATCTTCTTGCATAACAACATCTTCTCTTTATGATAGCTAGAGTCCCTAACCCGTTTCGACTTTCTGCATTCCTTTTCCATATGGCCATAACCTTGGCAGTTATAACACTGAATCCCACTTTGTTGAACCACTTGCATTCCAACAGTTTCCCTATTCCCAGTAGCAGCAGCAATCCTCTGAGTATCATACTTGGCAGTTTGTCGATCATACCTTACAGAACCCTCAACATGTGTTGGATTACGTCGATCATACCTAGAAGGAATTTCACCACGTCGACGTGTATCATACCTGGGAGTACTCTCAACATATTGGTGCTTTGTGTTAGATGATGTTCGAAGATTGTTGTTGGTGGGTTTGAAGATTTTCTGGTAGGTCTTCATAATGAAAGCAATTTGTTGTTTCATCTCCCGATTCTTCTGAGCTTGATCTTCATCACTATCCTCTTCAGATGATGACTCAGATGGTGGTGATGGTGCTCTTGGTTCTTTGCCGCGTGATCTTGTAGATGATGAAGACTTGGATGATGTGGAATATCGTGGTGAGGATGATTGAATGGAGTATGACTTTTGAGTACGAGATCGATGATCTTGAGTGGTAGACACTAGAGCAAGTGGATTAGCCGTCTTTGCAACTCGTTCAGCTCGAATTTCATTTGCCTCTTGCTGAAATTGTTTCAAGATATCAAAGAGAGTGTGATAGTTTACCTTGTCTAACTGTTTCTGTTGTTTCACCAAAGTAACAAAACATGTCCACTCTGGTTGAAGTTGCTGAAGAAATTGCACATTGACTTGTATGGTGGAGACCTCCAAGTTGTTTCTTGTCATATCGTTCATCATCTTGTATAATCGTGAATAATAAGACTCAATTGATTCTCCATCCAATGCAGTAAACTTACCAAAATTCCAAAAAAAGTTTGTTTTAACATCTTGCTTGTTGAGTGATTCTCCTTGATGCAAGCGTCCAATAGCCGTCCAATTTCTTGTGCCGTAGGACATGCATCAACCGTGGAATAAATATCATCTCCAATTACACTTAGAATCATATAGATTGCTTCTTTTTCTGCGTCATATCAAGCACGCTTCTCTGGTGTAAGATCAGATAAAGTTTCTTTTCTTGTGGTTGCGGGTATTTCTGCAGTAGTGTCTGTGGCTGGTGTATGAGGGACAATGATATCGGAGAAAATATATGGTCCATTGTTAATACATTGCCTCAATACATCACCATTAGGTCTTGTATCAAGATAACGAAGAAAACGTGATTGCCATTGAGCATATCGACCGGCCACAAGCATTGGTGGTCTTTCTTTGTTACCCGCCACCATTATGTTGTTGTTCGTCACATGATATTCTGCAGTAGAATCCATCTCAATATTCTCTGAAATGATGAAGTGAATATGGATCTTAAGTAGATATGATGTGATTGAGTTGTTGTTGAAATTCCGAAAATTGCTATTTTTCTCAGTCTGACAATAAATTCCTCTGTCTGACAAAACGGTAGACCAAAAAATTTTGTATCGCCAAATTTTGAAATTGAGCTAGAAATGTCCTAAAACTAGTATGGAAAAAAATTGAATTTACTTGACGGAAAAATTTTAACTCTTATTTTATTTTTATTTTTATTTATTTTTAATCTTCGTGTAAACGATATTTCGAGACTAGTCTAGATGGTGGCTAAGTCTAAAAAATACTCGGACAAAATTTAGCAAAACATAGCATCGAAATGTCCATCGGAATGTGCTATCGGAATGACCATCAGAATGTTATCGGAATGTTGTATCGGAATACTGTCGGAATGTAGTACTATCGGAATATGATCTGTCGGAATACCTATCGGAATCACTGTCGGAATAAGGCTGTTGGAATCCCTGTCGGAATATCCTATCGGAATACACAATCAGAATAAGGCTGTCGGAATCCACAATCGGAATAACGGTCGGAATATTAAAACCATTTTCCGATGGAGTGCTATCGGAATAACTGTCGGAAAATTAAGCCCTTTTCCGATGGAATTCTGTCGGAATACGTGTACATTTCCGAAACTTTAGGTAAAATTGAGATTTTTGACAAGAAATCCGTGATTATAACCAACCAAATCCCTACCACAACGATGTAGGAGATGCAAATCAATATGTAGAGCACGAAAAACACAAAAAGAATTGAATTCGAGATGATGTATGGATTAACTCATACGAATCAAATGATGTAACAACAGTCAATCATAAAACTACCCCATGGCGATTGATACCAATCGTTGTCCCATATTTGTGATGATTAAACAAGAAAGAAAGGTAGATAAAAGAGATGAAGTAGATGAATTCTAGAGAGAGAAACTAGAGAGAGAAAAGAGAGAGAAGTGTGTGAGAAACTTGGTGAATATTAGATTAGGAGAATAGAAAAATGAGACAACCAACCTCTCCTTACATGCAAGGAGAGGTTTATATAGCCTTCCCTACATGTGGCATGATGGGCTATATGATAATGGGTCGGGCTTTCCTTTTGGTCTTTGGTTACTTATGAATGAACCTTAGCTTAAAGTTAAGCCCGTAATACACGACTAATCTACTACCTATTACAACGTTCTAATATACGATACATAATAAACATATGACCGAACATTCTTGTTTGACTCAGTATTTTGAGGCTAACATTAACTAAACCAAAATCACTTAAGAACACTTATGAGAAAAACACATAGTAGATTTATGTATCAAGCAGTTTTTCAAGAAAAATAAAGAAGAAAGGGAGGAAAAGATATCACCTCCTCCTAATGGCTTCCTATGGGATGTAGCTAAGCTCCCCTAAGCTTGACCAACAACTAGGTCAAGCTAGGGGTGTCTTGGATGAACTGATGTGGCAACCAAGACTACAACAGTCAAGGTTGGACACTTGGTTTGATGGAGCTGTTTTGAACACACAAGAAACAAAGGCAACTTGAGACCAACCAATACCTTCTATAAGCTATCTAATGAGTTGCTTATAGAAGCTTAGTGGACTTGAGATGGTTAGTACAAAAGAAACAAGGTATATGAACAATGAATATAAATTCAGTCCTTCCCCACACCCTTAGGTGTTGTACTAGGGATTACTTATCACACAATAAGCAGTCCCTTATGATCAACATTTAAGAGCATGTGGCTTGTGAGCCTGAACCTACAACTTAGCAGAGACTAGATTCATCCCAAAAGCAATAAAATTTTGAACTTTTTAAAACACAAATTCAGAAAAATTCAACACTTTTGAACTAAAAACCAAAACAGAATGTAACTTGCAAATAAAAGTAAAGGATTGGAACTTTATTTTCTTCACCAAAAACTTAACCAGATTTCATTCAAAGAAATAGGATTTACAAGGTAGTGAACATTGGAAAAATAAGAACAAAACGTAAAAGCTAACACTATGTCCCTTTATATAGAGGGTTACATGTTTCTAGAATTCTAAAAGAACAAAAACGCTAATGCTTGAGTTTCCAGAAGTGCCCTTTTGAAGATTCGAATATTGGTGGTTTGATGCCCAAATTTGAAAATGATTCTGGCTTCATTTGACTTTCCCATGTGGATTGGCAGCTTGAAAAATGACCTTGTACGTCCAATTGAGCGTAGGGGAAAAGCTAATAAGGTGGGGTGTTGATTCACTGTCACATTTTTGTCTTCATCTCAAAAGTGTAGCAGGGGAGGGTTCATATGACATTATGGGTGAGCTGGCAACATCTTTGAGAGTGGTTTTACGATTAGGTTATGGTGAATTAGCAATCTGGAGCTAATTAGACAAAACCCCTTTTGTTTTAGTGAGGTGGTGATTAGGGTTTATAGGGTGGATATTATTGAGTTTAATCCAGGTTTGGGGGTGTTTAAGGTGTTTAGCGCGTGTTTTGGGTTAATAAATATTAATTCAAAATTAATATTAAAGAAAGGGTAGTGGGGTGTGAGGTAGATGGGATGGGGTGACGTGGTGGAGTATAATTGGTGGGTTGATGACATGGCGAATAGTGATTGGTGCATAGGAGTTTACTTGTCTGCCAGTTTTAGTCCCGATACCTTTTCCATTTTGTGTCATTTGAAGTTGTAACAGCCTAAACCCAAAATCCTTCGTTAATAAAGATTTTGTTTTCGTAATTTGGCCACAAAAACTTTTGCAAAATCTAATCAAGGGTATTTCTTGCCATTTCTTGATTCTTGAAGGGCTATACTTGAAATATCTTCAACTTTGAAGGTCTTTTCTTGTATCCTTGACTTTGTGGAGGACTAATAGTGACAAGTCTTCATTTTGTAGGGACCAATTTTGCCAATTCTTCAAAGTTGAGGGTCCTTTTTGTAACTTTGATAAACTTTAGGGACCAAACTTGTAATTTTGAATATACAAGGGTATAAAGTGTCATTTATTCAATGATGAAGGACCTTTCTTGTACATCTTCAAATCTTTAAGGACTTTTTCTTAGAAATTCATCACTTGGGTCCGGTTCATTGTGCGGCTTTGTTTCCCGTGTTCGTTTTTTTGATTGATTCTTGTGATCTTTAGTCCCTTTATCGATATCCGTACCTAAAATACACATTGAACAAACACAAGCATATATATGGCACTTTTTATGATATTTTTATCGTTTTAAGCCCGTTTTAGACGATGAGGCCAAGTATAAAAGCAGTCTCATCAGGCATTCTATCATTTTCAAAAGATAAATAACAAAGGAATATTAGCCACCCCGTTTCATAAACCACATGGACCTAAAATGCCATTTTTAATAGTGTAAAACTTAAACTTTTATTACTTTTGGGCGGTAAACACCTAATTAACCCTTAATCAAGATCAAACCACCAACGAGCCCTAATCTCATCCCCAATTACAATTGATACAACCACGCTATTAAATCCTAATTAGTCTTAGGGCTTTTGATTCCCAACTAACCTACTACCAACCCATCATCCCAGAAAGGGACTTATCACACTCTTGTTCCCCATCTAGCTCACCCTGCCACCCCGTCACTTTCATTGTCCCAAAAGTATGACCAAATCAATGGCTATTGTGCATTCTTTGGCTCTTGTTCCCCATCCAACTCACCCTGCCACCCCGTCACTTTCATTGTCCCAAAAGTATGACCAAATCAATGGCTATTGTGCATTCTTTGGATGCCACAACAAAATGGAGGGTTATGATCAATTGACTACAGCTGGACATCACATGAGAGCTCAGACTTCACATGAATCATACAAAGACCAAATTTAAATAGTGGCATCTCTAAAGCATCTTCAAGAATCTATCAAGGGGAATTTATAGTTCGGGTTTAACTTCTAGATTCGTCTCTCTCTTTGTATAAATAGATAGCATTATTAGATGCACTCCTTTGTTCCAATCTTTGTAATTTTCAAACTTCTTGTAGCTTTAGTGAATTTTGAGATTATAAATTTTGAGTTCCATCTTTTATTACCTTGTCTATTAAATTCAAGCATTTTAATTTTCTACAAATTTATTTTTAAGTCTTTTGTAATTTCTTTTTATCAAGAATTTTTGTTCAAAGAGATTTGTCAAAAAAAGTTGAGATCCATAAGACTCTAAGTGGACTGTGTTAATGCAATGATGCCTAAAAACGTTACTTGCATTTTTCGGTCTCTCTTTTTATTACGATAATATATAAAAACAAGCATTTACGAAAACAACGAAAAACAAATTCTCGAGTTCAAGTATTTTTCATTTCAACCATTATCACTTAGGTATGAACAAACAAGTTTTCATCTTAATTAAGTGATCAGGGATTTAAGTTTTTTAAAACTCACCTTTTATTAAATGTGATAAAGTTTTTTTTATTAAACTTTTGTTTTAAGAAAATGTTTTATTAAATTAAATATTTGAAAATTTGAAAATGGCATATTCCATATGGTTTAGGAATGTCCCTTGGGGATAAATATTCCACCAGATGTGACTACCCCACTAAAAGACAAAAAGGAGCGGAGTCTACTCTTACGGTTCCTTAAATGGCTATGCGGCTCCTTATCAATAAGGAACCGCGGGCACCTTTAAGGAACCGCGCCCAGAGATAGCCGTTGGAGCTTTGTCTTATAAATAGTGAACCATTCTCAGATTTTCTCCTCACCTCTTTTGCACATATAATTTCAGATTCAATCCTACTTCGTAAATCCTTCAAATCCTTGATTATTTGGTTGATTACTACTTGTTTAGAAGTGAATCTTTCTTCTCTCATCTCTTCCTCTTAAGTGCAACGAGAAGAACACTTTCATCCTTGAAGTGTTATGTCTACCTCAAAGATTAATTGAAGATCAAACTTTTATTTTTCATTCTTGTGTTATTGTTGTGAAGATCCAAATAGTTATGTCTATTTGGAAGTTGTGTATGTAGTATGGTTAATACTTAGTCCTTAAAGTATATTGGTGTAGATTGGTCCTAGCTAAGATTAGGGCTCTACTTTTAGCTTAGAGTCGGAAATTGGTTAAGCGACGTGTACGGTTTCTCCACCTTAAGGAGCTTGTTGATTAGTGAACTCTCGAGTAAGGAGTACTCGAGGAGTGGAGTAGGAACGAGGAGTGAGCTTCGTTGCTGAACCACTATAAATCCTTGGTGTTTGGTTTGATCTTTCTTTTCCTTATCTCTTTACATTCATTATTCTTTACTTGCATATACTTGTGATTATTAGTTTAGTTGCACCATCCCTTGTCCATATTGTGTATAAGAAGATTTCACATATTTTCTCAAGTCTAAGTTGTTGAAAAGGATTTTTGAAAACCCATATTTAACAAGTAAATTTTAGAAACTATTCACCCCCCTTCTAGTTTCTACAATTGGTATCAGGGCGGGTTGCTCAAGAGTTTTTTTTAAAATATACTGTATTTTAAAACTTGAATCGATCTACGGATTCCAACAAGTACCTAGAAGGGAAATCTATGCAAAGACCGTCTCTTTTTGAAACTGATAATTTTATTTATTGGAAAAATAGATTTGAGACTTATGTGAAATCAAAATATTTAGATCTTTCCTATGTAATTACCAATGGTGACTTTTTGCCTTATCAATATAATAAAGTTTCTAAAAAGAGATAGTCACTTTTGAAAATTTAATGATGACACTAAAAAGAAACTTGATAAAAATAATGAGGCTAAAATGGTGATTTATAATGCTTTACCTAAGAAAGAGTATGAAAGGATTTTCATGTGTAAAACCGCTAAAGATATTTGGAATACTTTTTTAGTAACCCACCAAGGTAATAGCCAAGTCAAAGAAAGTAAAATCAATCTTCTTTTTCAACAATATGAACAATTTGTCATCATAGAAGATGAAACTATTGATAGTGCATTTGCTAGGTTTAATACTTTTATTACTAGTCAAAAAGCACTTGATGAAGGTTTTTCTAGCAAGAACAATGTTAGGAAGTTTCTTAGGTCATTGCATCCAAAGTGGAGAGCTAACATCACGACAATTGAAGAATCAAAGGACCTACTACATTATCACTTGATGAACTTATTGGAAACTTAAAAGTTCATGAAATGATAATTTTGAAGGACACATAAATGGTGAAAATCAAGAGTGAAAGAAAGTCTCTAGCACTAAAAGCCAAGAAGGTGCAAAGTGACCATGATAGATCCTCCTCGAAAAGTGATGATGAGGAATATGCTATGGCGGTTAGAGACTTCAAGAAGTTCTTCAAAAGGCGAGGCCAACACGTAAGACAACCAAGCAACGAAAAGAAAGTCTTCTCCAAAAACCGTTTTGTCAAGAATGACAAAGGTGATAAGAAATGGTTTAGATGTGGTGACCCAAATCATTTCATCAGTGAATGTCCCAAGCCATCTCGCGACAAGAATCACACGGCTTTTGTTGGAGGTTCATGGAGCGATAGTGGTGAAGAATGTGACAACAATGCTAAAGACGAGAAATGTCTCATGGTTTATTCTTCCAAAGAGGTACATTCCGAAACCGAATACTACATCAATGATAGTTCTTCTCTAGATGATTTAGAATTAGAAGGTCAATATAACAACCTATGCAAACTAAGTCTAAAATTCATTGAAAAGAACAAAGTGCTAAAATCAACTAGGACCAAGCTTGAAAATGAGATTAGTGAGCTAAGAGATAAATTAGCTAAGCTTGAGAAAAATAAAGAAGTTGATTTAGGTTGTCTAAGTTGTGAAAGTCTTAGACAAGAGAATGAAGATCTCAGAGCACCTCCAATAACTTGGAAAAGTTCATGAAAAGTACTAGTGCTCTTGGCGAAATGCTTAGTAGACAAATTCATTCTAGGGAAAGACTTGGATTCGGATTTAACACCAATGAAGCATCTACTAGTGAACCAAAACAAGTTAAGTTTGCTGAAAAACATCCCACTGCCCGTGGTGCTCCAAAATATGGGGCGGTTCCATAATGTTTCATTAAGGAACCGCGGACAGAAGATGATTTTTGTGAAAATCCTCAACTTTCTGAAAAGTCTATTTTAGGTAAAGGGCCAAAACATCCTGTTGTTAACAATGTTAAATTACCTATAATGGGAATGAGAAATCTATCAATACAATCATCTACTCCTCCAAGAGTACGTAATGATGCAAGTTCTACAAGTAGAACACCAACACCTAAAAGGAATGACCACTCTAAGTCAATATCTAGGAGTAAAACACCAACACCTATAAACAACAATAACTCTAGGTCTAGATAAAAGAATCCTAAGAAAAACAATGGACATCAAAATGCTCATATGAATTGGAACAACTTTCAACAATGTTTTTCTCCGTGGGGCATGTGTCATCCATTCATGCATCCCAACCAAATGCAAGGGATGTTTGGAACTAACTACTTTGGACCCATGAGATATTGGGGACCAAATGTTTGATCTTGTGTGTTGTTACCTAGATATGCTTGGGAATCGATTTGGAGCCCGATGAGTGGATTAAGGATAGTGGTTGTTCTAAACACATGACGGGTAATCGGAATTTGTTCTCATCCTACAAAGCATATAATGGAGGTAACATCACTTTCACTAGTAAGCTACGTGGTAACATCATCGACAAAGGTACGGTCTCTCTTGACTCCATGACCATCGAAAATGTTGAACACGTAGATAAATCATGGTTTAACTTACTAAGTATAGGTCAAATTTGTGACAATAAGTGTAAGGTCATCTTTTCGGAACATGATATTGAAATCATAAAAGATGGAAAGATCATTGGAAAAGGAGTTAGAAAGCATGGGCTTTATGTCATGAAGGTCAATAGAAAGTCAAAGGACAACTTATGTCTAGCGACTTTAGATGATAGTTCTACTCTTTTGCATAGGAGATTAGGTAACGCTAATATGCGTTTAATTCAATATTTAGTCTCTAAGAAGTTGGTAAGACATATCGCCAATATTAAGTTTGATAGTCACTTTTTTGATGCTTACAAAGTTGGGAAGCAAGTTCACTCAAGTCACAAGGCCAAGAATTTGGTATCGACCTCTAGGTGCCTATAACTCCTACATATGGATCACTTTGGACCTTCCGCCATACGAAGTTATGGAGGTAACCTTTATACCCTAGTTATAGTTGATAATAATTCAAGATTCACTTAGACTAGATTTTTGGCTACTAAGAATGAAGCTTTTGGATCATTTCGAAACCTTTAGTCGAAGGATCCACAAACAACTAGGAGGTCTATTAGGACGGATCATGGTAGGGAATTTGATAACGAAGTGCAATTTGGTGCCTTTTGTGAAGCTCATGGTATTACCCATTACTTCTCGGCTCCTCGCACTTCATAATCAAATGCGGTAGTTGAAAGGAAGAATAGGACTATCCAAGAGATGAGCAGGACCATGTTAAACGAGCAATCTTTGCCTCAAAAAATTTGGTGCAATGCCGTGGACACATCGACCTATATTCTCAACCGAATTCTTATTCGACCTTTTCTAGGAATGACCCCTTATGAGATTCTTTAAGGTAAGAAACCCTCATTAGAATACTTTAAGGTGTTTGGGAGAAAGTTCTTCATTCTCAACACCAAAGACTGCCTTACTAAGTTCGACAAAAATTCGTACGAAGGTATCTTTTTAGGTTATTCTCAAACTAGTAAAGTCTACATAGTCCTCAATAGAACCTCGGGTGTAATCGAAGAATCACTCAACGTGACATTTGATGAAACCCCTCTTCATCTAAGACACCACCTTTGGTAGATGGTGACTTGGATGAAATAGACATAGTTAAAGCCAAAGAGTTTAGAAAAATAGGTGTTAAATGTGGAAACCTTGATTTCCTCGAATCTTTTAGCTACTAGGCATAGTCATTGTTCATATGATTAACAATCAAAGCGGAAAAGAACAATAACTATGAAACAAGGTGTTTAGGCACAAAACATAGAATTACTAACAATTGGATTACTCATTATATTAATAACAAACAATCACTAGGTGTGTATACATTCAATCCCACACCTAGTCGACACACACTTTAGGTTTACATTATGAATGAAAGATATGATTAAAACCTAAGACCCTTGTTCCTTTTATAGACTAAGGATTAGGGTTTACAAGAGATAAGATCAAATAAAATATGTGTATCTTTTAAATAAACTAATACAGAATATTAATAAATAATATTCTGATTATTTAACCTAAATAGATATTTCCAACATCGTTTGACTTTTGTTGACTTCTGTCAGCGTTGCGTTAACACTTGTCAACGCTTAGACACAATGTGTCAGCGTTGAAGTGAATGCTTCATGTTTTATTCGTTTTGAGTTTCTGCCACATCAACTTTTTGACCCAACAATCTTCCCCTAGTTGATGTCAGCAAAACTCTTTGTGTATCTCTTGTAAGTGGTACATCATCTTTAAATTGCTTCCCCTCAAATGTAGCATGCATGGCTTCCCCTTTTTGTCACATCAATAGGGAAGGAAACAAAGTATGCAATCGAAGATTCTCCATATGTAGGCTCTATGTAATGATTTTGAAGAAAAATAAATAAAGTAATCTTGATGTAGAAGTAGAGTAACCCAAACCTATGTTCCATATCTTGTACTCTTCATGTGACGAAGTGTCATAATTATACAAAAATCCTCAACCTTTGTGAGACACTGAGCACGATAATGTAACTCCTTCTGTGACAATCCATCAATTTATGATTGATATTTTATTCTCAATATTTATTTGAATATTTTATGAACTCACTTATTTTTGGGAAGTAATTTGGATTTACGTCTTGAAGTAGCATCGACTACGTCTAAACCGGAGGATTCTACGTTACGTGCTTACGTTTACATACACCGTTTTTGGTGACAGTCCGACATTTCAGAAAATAAATTTATCCGTGAATATTATTTTGGAGTTTAAATTTGTGTTGGTTCATAAACTCACAAATTTACGAGAAGAGACTAGGACTTACGATTTTAATTTAACGTCCTTTACAATTAAACCGGAAACCTTAGGATTACGTATTTACGTTTTCGAACTCCGTTTTTGATGAGACAATTTTTATTAGATTCGTTTTGTGCCGTTGATTCATAATTTATAAAAACGTTTTTCGTAAAACGACTCGAGGGCACACAAATCGAGGAAACTAGAATCGAGGAGTACCCGTAAATAATTGGGGATGAGACAAAACCACTTTTTTCCCCACCCCCAATATGGGACGGCAAAACAAGCTAATAAAACACCCCAAGTGTCAAAGCTAGCTAATAAGCTTAACACTTGTAGCTAGCTTCACATGTAAGCAAAGCTTACACCAAAACCAACCAAACCACTTTTGGTTAAACCATTTCTCACAACTCACATGCAAAACCACTCCTTTCTCTCCCTTGGCTCTTTTTCTTGCCGTCCCACCTCAACCAGAACACCACCATCATACAATTTTTAACCACAAACATATGTTATAACTTACATATGTTAATCTCCATTCAAAAAGAGGAAGATTGGTGCAAGTTTTAACATCCAAGGAGGAGTTTCCATGGAGTATTAGGGCTGATTTTCCACAAGGTGTTCATGAAGAATGGTGGTCTTGAAGATGGTCTTGGTTATTCACAAGTTTCTCCATCAAAATCCATGTCCAAATCACAAACTACATCAACTTGGTGGTATAAAGATTGTCCTCCTCATACTCTTGTTATTTTTGATTATGTAATCTTGTATTTCTTTCACTTATGTATATGTATATGATGATGAATGATGATTAAAAATATTGTGTGGGATTTGGTGTTGATAAACATGCTTAAAAAGATGAAAAACTATAAGAAACAAGGTTAAAATCTTGCTTAATTTAGATGGCTGTATAAAACAGTAAAGAATCATATGGTAAACTGGTAAATTGACTTCAATAGATTGATATACAGTAAGCTATGGGTCTTGTACACATGTGAGAGTTGGCCATCCTATAGAATCATTGTAATGAGTGAGATATGATCAAAACAAGTTTAGAGTACCAATCTGAGTTCACTGTTTTGGACGATTTTTAGAAAATACTTAGAGGATGATTCAACAGTAGCTATAGGAGAGTTAAATGGAGCACATATCATGTAGTTTATGTCATAAAAATTTGTGCTTATATCTCCATATAGAACTCTAGATATGGCAGTTTTGGTGAAGATGAAAATAAAAATCAGATTTTGGAAATTAAAGTATAATAGTATTATATAAGCACTCAAATAAAAATAGTATAAAATGTAAATTAAAACCCACTAACTTATATAATAAATTTATATAAATATGTATAAGGATAAAATAAGTGGACATTTTATAAAAATGGTAACTTGTTAAGTTTTATAAGTTATAAAAACTATAAACATGATTTTTACGACTTTTTCGGCTATTACCGTAAAATTAACGTTTTTGCTAAATAAAACTTAGACGGTTGGACCCGTCTAATGTAAACTTTATAAAACTCTTATACTGATATATAAACATATATAACAACTAAAAACCGATAAAACCCGAACTATATAACATACGGACATTAACGGGCTACGTTAACGTTATTGGACTAATAATACAACAAAATGGACTAAAACACTTATAAACTTATTTATTGGGCTTAACCCATTTAGGCCCAACTTGTAAAGTGTAGATACTGAGAATATAAGTATAACATGGATTAATACAAGTTAAAGAACTTATAATAAGTTTATTGGACTTAAAACACGTAAATAAGTAAAACTAGTAAACTAGTAAGAAGATACCAATACGTAAACACTAAAATGAGTAAAAGGGAATATGTAAACCCACTTGATCATCATATATACATAATCATCATATGTATACATAATTGTTATTTCTATAAAGTCATTGGACATGAGTCTAAGACGAGTATTATTTGTCTAGGTTTCCGTGATTGAAGCACGTACCGTACGTCCGAATTGCCGATAACCCGCCTTCCCACATCAACGTGAGTTCATAGCCTCGCACTCTTTTAAATGTTTTTATGAAATGTTTTATAAACCCGCGAGGGAGATAACATGTTAGTTTTATAAAATAGGACACCATTTGTTCTGATTGTTTGTTTATTGATTTGGACCCGAATGATTGTATGACCCGATTGTATGACCCGATAAATGATTAAAGGACCCGATAGATGAAATAAAATGGATTATTAAAGTTAGGTTATGTCACTAAAAGTCCCATTAGCATGAGTTGTGAACTACCGGGATTTGATAGACGCTTATGCATATAATAGTACTATTTGGGGACGATCACCCCAGTTCGCGCCTTGACGGTTGATCCCCGTCGTGCCACATTGATTGGTAAGCGAATTTATGTATGAGAAGATTTCCATAGCGTGACCTTTGTGACGACACGCTAATTTAGATGGGCAAATTGAGTATCGGGTTAGCTACCCGTTGTTTGGTTTAGTAAGGTAACAATGTCATGCGGCTTATAATAATCCAAATTAACGAAATACTACTAGACGCACCAAATTACGATGTATTGCCTGACTAGCAATACAGGGTCATACTATTGATATTATGTTCGTGTTTTGGTTTTATATAACCATATTCATATAACGGTTTTTATTTAATCTATACAACGTTGCAAAACGTATTGTATGATGTTTTTAACGACAATGATTCGTAAATGATTTTTAAGGCAAATGCCTATATTATGATTTTCGATAAGGATTTGTATAAAAATGACTTTGGCTATTTTATGGCCTATTACAATGATTTGTACGAAATGATTTTTGGGCAATAATTTTATACCAAAGTTATATTGATGGAATTTATTAAACTCTATGAATTCACTCGGCGTTATCGCTGACCTTTTCTTTTAACATGTTTTATCTCAGGTACTTGAAGGTAATTCTCGGGAAGACGACAAGAATTCATGGCCCGCACTTAAATTATAATTTTCATTCAAATGCTTTGTAAAACCTGTATGAAATATAATGACTTGGGACCTATGTAAATTTTGATATTTATGAATGGAAATGCTTTATTAATAAACAACGCGATTTTTATGCGTTGTCTATGATGTGAGTAATGTGCTATCCCGTAACACCAACGAGTCTTCCGCAGTATTGAGTTGTATAAATTTGGGGGTGTTACAGTTTGGTACCAGAGCTCTCGTTATAGAGAATGAAATATTTTTAAAACCAAGGTTTTGAATAAAACATTTCAAAATCTTTTAACTATAAACATTTTTCACAAAATGTCTAAAAATCTTTTGACTATAACGGTGCCGAAGAATTCCCGAGTTACCGACAAGGCCAGACTGAGAAGTGTTATTTTAATATATATATAACTTGGATTATCAGAATCAGAAACCCTTATATAAGAAGGATAGTGAAACAATACCTTTTATGCAAAATTCTATTAAAACTACACGTGTAAATGACTATCACATTTCCATAACTACCTTCTCTTTCCGGCCATCACTGGAGATGCCTTCATTATTCATTTCCCAAAAACAAAACAATACCTACTTGAATCAATATCAGATCCATAAATCACCTATTAAAAATCACGAACAAAAAAGCCTAATCCTAACCGCTAAATAGAAACCAGATCCGCCATCCACAGATTCATAACATCTTTACCAGGTGATTCTTCTTCTTTCATTGCATCTTATTTTCATTGCAATGATCATTCTGTAATTATTTTGTTTTATAATTATTTGCGGCTGATTATTGTCACTAAAAAACAATTATTGTCAAGAAATCAGATGTCGCTGAATGGACAAGTGCTCGATGCGGGTCTATGTAACAAGCAAGGCTACCCAAATCTTGGTCTGATTATATGCTTAGGTACGTCTGCTTATGAATGGCTTAAATTAGACCAGGTTTTATCATTAAACGCATAAAACATTATTAAACGTCTATAAAATAAGATATTAATTCTTACGAGTTCTTCTTTGTGGAAATTGACCCAAGTTGGTTTAGTGTGTAAAGATGATCACATCAGTAAGCTGATAAGTCGTGTCTAGAAAGAATATTTCATAGTACTTACGACATAAAAATATTTTTGGGGCTGTTGGTACATAACTTGTTATAAAACTGTTTTTATACTGTATAAGTAGTAGGGCTTTAACAGAATACTAGAAATATTGGAATCATACTTTGAATCAATCCCAAAGGTATAACATCAGTATAATATCAGCACAAAAACATTATTAAAATTACATTCATATACTCTGTGATACTAATATCATTTTATTCATTCTATGAAATTACAGGTGTCTGATTCGAGAGTTGGGTCAATTTCCTTGAAGATAACTTATTATATCAGACTCACAACAATAGGTGATTCAAAAGGTCAATGGGATGCACACAAGTACCATCAGAATGGTTCCTCATAAAGTTGTGCCTAACTGAGATTTCTTCTAGAATTATTGGATATATTCTAGAAAGACTCGTAGTTTTTGTGAATTTGAGGTAATGGACTTTTCATTATATCTACACAACAAAAACTACACCTTCATGGCTTTGTTGATATTTATGTTTGTTTATATTTTTTGTAATTTTGTTGATAGTTACATGGTTTTATTATGCCTATATATGCTAAGTTAACTATAGTGAAGTCATGCATTTAGTAAAAATTGTTTGCTGGGACATAAAGGTAAAAAAACAAGTAAGTAAAACGAGTGAACTTATGAATTTATTAAATAACCTTTCGCGAGACAAAGGTGTGCATTTTTAGACAACTTCTACCAATATATTACTGATAATTGAATTTGTGAACATGGGAAAACAATAGCTCTTACCTCAAATGTCAATGTCATTACACATTATTCTGAATGTGGTCTAGATTTTAAACCTTTCTAATAAAATTAAAATGATACATGATATTATGAAGTCTTAATCACAGTAAGATAGATTTACTACGAAACAAACTATGAAAGTTTCAATCACTCAATCTTCTTAAATTTTGATTAATTTAACTTCATACAAGGTGTTTTAGATTGCTTATGTCTTTGCATATTAAAATACTGTAAAACGCCAATTTCTGAAGATGAGGATACGGCTAAAGTCGTTTGACACTGGTGAAAAGGAGGTAAAAGTCTCTTATACTTTGTCAATATTTGAAACAAGTGAAATAGTTAATGATGTTGGCTATATTCATTTCCTTGCATCAGGATATCGACAATCAGCATAAAATTTGACGATGACAAAAATATCATCCGGAATTGGAGTGTCATGAAATTTACCCCAGAGCTACGCAAAGCAAAGGTGTTTTGCGTTATGTTTTATCTTCTGTTTCTTAAGGTTGTACATATTATCGCATGTAAATCGTGCATATTTGCCAGATATAGTTAGTGATGCCAAATTAGGTGGTGGGTTCGGATTTTGGCGGTTGGGTAAACTTACAAAATGGGTCGCATTTGTATTTTGATAGGATGATTGCTAGATAATTGATTCCAGCACCTTTCAGCTAGGTTTCAAACCGTTTAGCTCTTTCGACCCATTTCTTAACCATTTGAACCTAAGCAATAAAAACTAACACAAGTCAACCTATGAAGAAAGTATTAAAACTTTAATTACCACTAGCTTTTTGCACATCGAGGATCTAAAAGGTAATGTTATGAAAGGCCAACTAAGCTCTTTTGATGCAAGATTTATAGTTAAGATGCATTACACCAATGTTAGTAGCTGCTACAAATCCTAACAGTTGGGTTCAAAAAATATTAGACCAATTGCATTTGTTGTTTATTTCTTTAATAGCTATCATATTTGTTTAACATAATTAAAAGAAATTCTTCTACAAACATTACTTTTGATGTTGATTTATTTAACACATGTCGCATTTGCTGCACATTTAATGTGCAACTCTAAAGGGTGTTTGGCTAGGCTGCTGCAACATTTTTCTAACATGCCATCTTTTATTTTTCAGTAATAGTTGAAGAATCCACTAAGCATCGCTTACAACGACAAATGATATCTCTATGAAGAAACTGGATATTGTATGTTCGCTTTGTTGTTATTTACCAAATCTCATATTAATCAAACATTTAAATATCTATATATAGATCATAGTTTGTTATTACACATTTAGTTTGTTGTTACAAATCAGTGCACATGCTATCCCTTTGTTATGGTTTATAGGCCTTACTGTGTATTCTCTATATTTCGATTGTATAAACAGGTTTTCTAAATGCTTTTTAAGACATACGGCTTAGTGAGTTGGAGGTGAGGGATTGTGTGGGTTGGCCTCTTAGTGCTCATGCGAAAATGATTATACGACACCTTATGCTCGCAATCTCTTATAATTTTTATCTTAATTCAAATAGCTACATAATCGTTTAAAATCACTTTTTATTTTTACCATCAAATCATTTTATCAGTCATATAGGTTATTATACTGTTATTTGTTATTTGGAAAGCATGACCCACTTGGGAAATCTTTGTATTATAACGTAACTGTTGGAACCAATTGGGTTCGATGTTGGTGTCTTATCATGTTTGAAGTACTTAGAAACTGCTCCATGGGCTGGAGATAAGGAAGAAAAGGTTGCTTCTTTAGGTTTTAATATATATTTTTAATTCAAATAATTACAGTATTAAAATAAAATAAAAAAACATTGTAATCATATTCATATTTAAATATTGTTAAAAAGATAGTTACAAAAAAGATTTAATTAGATATAAAGAGGGTAAAATGCATTAAATAAAACTAACTCTAAAAACGGTCAAATTAATATATGTTGTGAGGAATTAAATAAAGCTCAATATTTTAAAATTTTAGAAATATTACAAATGTTATCTGATTAAAACATATTAAAACTAATTTAATCTTATCCAAAAAATATAAAACAAAAAAAAGGAAAAAAAAGGGAAGACCGAATGGCCAAATAGATCGAGGGTGGGAACGATTTCGTCGACTCGACCGACGTGATTCGGTCGCCACAACGAGACCGAATGCGTTCGAAATCGATGGACCGATTTCAGCACACATGCCTTGAGACCAGCATTTTTAAACCTTGTCACAAGCGGACTTAAAATGTTCTTTCCTCAAATCGTTATTAGATGAATCTTCTTGAAGCATTTTTAAACCAAAAGTTTCATGTCCTGATCTTTTAAATTATCGTTCTTATAACAAATTATTGGATGTCTATGTTGTTGACTTTCATATATATCTTCACAAATTTGATTGACCATTGAATTTAATTTTTTTATTGTTTACCAAATGTAGTTTACAATAAAACAACACGTGTTTATTCTTTTCGCGTTTGATACATTTGGTTTCCTTGCACCTGAGGCAGTGGAGCTACTTACGAGAATACAACGTGTTATGAATAGTAATGTTTTGACTCCTAAATCCACAAACGTTGTATTTAATAGACTTGGTTTTGCTATACAAAAAGGGCTAGCGGCGCAGCTTGTTGTCCGTTTGCCGTCTCCTAATATGTAAATCTAATATTTGATTTGGTAATAAAGTTTTTTATAAAAAAAAAAAAAAAAAAAAAAAAAAAAAACAATCACATTACTTGGTTTGATTGGCCTTTATTGCTTGAGCTTTGGTTACATAAAATCGATGCATGTACGTAGTGGTGGTCATTATTTTAAGCTCTCAAAATCATACGAGTTAAGGGGATGTTGAGTGACTATACTTGAAAACAATTTTTATGCTTTGATAATGACGTTGCGGATAATTTTAGAGGATTATACGTTGTGTTTTTAGGGTCAAAATCAAGAAACGCCTCAAAGGATTGTGTTGTGACAAAATATGCCCAACACACCCCAAAACAAGTAATGTTGTTTGTAAGGCAGAACCTTCGCTTTACAAAATTATCAGACTTTTTTTAAAATTTAAAAGCATTCAATCGATTATATTTTTTTAAAAATTTGCTTGAATTTTAACTCAGTAAGTATATCATTTGCAACAACCTTACAAACATGAAACATTATAACCCGTTCTTCATTATTTTTATTAAAATAAAGATGTAAGGTACTAATAAAATATAATGTTACATATTTTATAAGAAAAACGACTAATGATTTGCTCATCCGTTGTTAATAAAAAAGAAGAAATACTAGAACCACATAAATTTTACATAATAACTTTCACATAATGATTTGGCATGTGACGTGGACTAATGACTACCTTCTTTCTCCACTAACTCTTTATTTCATGGCAAATCATTTAGTTAAATAGTTACACATAAATTGTGTCAATATTTTTATGTAAAAATTATGTCATTGTAGAATTCCTCATAAAAAAAATTCTTCAAAAACTATAAAAAAAATAACTAATGTCGATTGAAAGTTTATTTAATATATTTCATATTAAACTAATGTCAATTGGAAGCTTATTTAATATATTTCATATTAATAGTAAAAAAACATGTTTTTTTATTACATGAATTTATTCAAGATTGGTTTTCATATTTTATGTTAAGTTATGATATATTTTTAACATGAGCTTCTTTATCTTTAAACTACATTTGATTATTCACAAAAACAAACTCTTAAAGCTATCCCGTCCATTGGACGGGCCTTAAAGCTAGTATATATATATATATATGAATTAAGTTCTTTTGGATACCAAAGTTTTTTAGGATACAAGGGGACTCATCCCCACCATCCATCTCCATCTCATTCAAGGGTTGAGATTAAATCCCCAATTTACACAACTTTCTCCTTTCTTTCTCATAAAAACACACACCCCGTTCTTTCACTTCTCTCTCTACCCCGATCTACTTTCTCTCTCTAAAATTTGAAGCGAACAATCACAACATCATCATGAATCCATCACAATCGATTAATTAGATCGATTACTTAACACGAATTCATTTCAGGTTTGTATTCTTATAATCTATGCTTATTTTTTTTAGCTTATTTGATTTTGAATAAGCTTATTAATTTATTTTCATTAGCTTTTTTGAACGAAATATGCCGATTGATAGTTCTTATTTTGATCGAATTATTCCGATTGATTGTTTTTATTTTGATCAATTTATTCTAATTAGCTTTTAATTAGGTGATTTATGTGAATAAGCTTATTTGTTTGAATAAGATTTTTAATTAGATGAGAGTTATAAATAATCTTGAGAATTAGATAGGAGTTATGTGAATAAGCTTACAAATTACACGAGAGTTATGAATAAGCTAGCTTATTAGCTTATGTTGACAAATCGTAAGGTATTTTATGTAAGTTGGATTAAGTTTGCTGATGTAGGCTGCAATAAGCTTGATATATCATGTATGATATATATATATCATATATGATATATCATCTCTTTTCATATATGATAGATATATCATATATGATAACTGATGATATATCATATATGATATAACTATCATATATGATATATCAAATAAACCATAGGAAAAAACAGATTCTGTATGAGTATTTTTTAGAAAATCAATATAAACTCTTGAAACTTGTCTTCTATCATATATATGAGTAATTTATTTTGGTGTTAAAATGTTGCATAATATGTTCTTTTTATCTTTTATAAATGCAGTCAGACAGAGATGGTGCGATTGGCAGCTTTGGAGCAAAGCAGAGAGGGATATTGATTATAACAAGAGGATGTGCATGGATATGTTTTAAGGATCAAGACAGAGTAGGCGTTGTTCATGAATTCATCATTTGATAATCTGTTTTTTTTTTTGCATTTTTTTGATTTTGTATAAATTGTTATCATATATGATATCAGAGGTATATCATATATGATTTTACATTAGGTTACGTTCGGTTTGAATTATCATATATGATTCTGTTCAAAAGTACATTTTTATGTTATGAACAAGTGTTTGATTATTAATTGTGCATACTCTTTGTTGTAATCATGAATTCATCATATTCTTTATTTAATAAATCCAAGTTTTTCTTGAGTGTCATATATGATAGTGCATGATCATATACTCCGTATGACTTAATTTATAAAAAGCATCATGACATAATACCAAGAAAGTTAAATCATATTAACAAGATGTTGTACGAGATACCAATTGATTACAAAATCGTCCATATACTTCAAACTCCATTAGGAGATTACAAGAAAAAACAAACAATAAACGTAAAAGAAAAATTCACGAGCTTATTCATTAAGCTTCTTGGCCTTTTGGATGCTTGTAATGTTCAACACGCCTTGTAAACAACCTTCTCTACACAAAAAAGAAGATTTAATTCAATTTTCAAACACATAATCATATATGATATATTTGATCATATATGATATTTAACTTATATCATATATGATATAGCATATCATATATGATATAGCATATCATATATGATACTTCATTAGCAAGTCATACTAAATATGTTCAGCCAGATTAATCCATTAAAAAAAGAGTTAATTCAATTTTCAACCACATTATCATATATGATATATCTCATCATATATGATATTTTAGCTTATATCATATATGATATAGTATATCATATATGATACTTCACAAACAGGTTACACTAAATATGTTCAGCGAGATTAAGCTAAAAAATCTTATAATTCATGAAAATAAGCTAATAAGTTAGCTTATAATTCATCATAATAAAGGTGATGATTATCAATAAGCTTATTCATATTAAGCATCAAGTTACCTTATCACTTGACATGTTAAATTCATGTAACTTATCAAATAAGCTATAAAAAATAAGATGAGTTATAAGCTTATTCACATCGAATAAGCTAAAAAAGATGAATCAAAACAGATCGAATGAACTTTACCTTATTTATGAAGAGGATGATCGATTTGTGACGGTGATGATCGATGGATTTGATGTTTGTGTTGATAAATTAAGATGTAAATATGTGTGTGTGTGTGTGTGTGTGTGTTTATGTGTGTTTTAGAGAGAAGAAGAAGAAGAAATCGATCCCAGATCTGTGAGAGTGGTAGGTGGTGTTAGGTGAGAGGGGTAAAATGACGAAACTACCCCTCCGCTTTTTTTTTTTTTAATATGGGTTGTTGGATAAGACGAGATGGACGGTCCAGATTTGTCCCCTTGTATCCAATGGATACAAGGTATCTTAAATAACCGGACTCTATATATATATATATATATATATATATATATATATATATATATATATATATATATATATATATATATATATATATATATATATATGATGTAATTTTATTACATGATTGTTTGATGATTATTTTGATATTTATACGAGGTATTTATACGACGTAGATTGTCACAAGGAACCCTAAATTCCCTAGTAAATTAATCGAAGCTATTCTCGTAGGAATTCTAGCTATCCTAGATCTAAACCAAGTTGTGGATATTCATGATCCCAACAAATGGTTGATATTCGTAGAAATGTAGATATTAGTTGATTGTGATATTGAAAAAGAATTGGCGAGATTAAATCTGATATCGATGCCATGACGATCTTTCCTTATAGAGTGGAGTTTGACAAAACGTTACCACCTAGAAAGATGTCATCTGATTCGTTGTCATCCAATTCTTAATTTGAAATCGAAAGGGGTGAATGTTGCACTTGAGGCTGTCATTGGAACCATTACCCAAAAGCCTCATGCCACTAGTACCTTTCCGAGAAGTCTAATTAAATGTGTGAGTCATTTCATACTAGTGACTCATTTGATAATTGTTGATGAAGGAGCTATAGGATTGGAAATTAAGTGTTGATCATATCGAGCTTTTATTGCCCTATTAAGGTCTAATAATAAAGTTGAAAGTATTGGAGAATGAGGTAGGATATCGAATTGAGTATAAGTTGATTGAAACTTGAATGAAATAAAATTTAACCCGTATGGAATATGAGACTGAAAAGAGGAAATCGTTAAGTTCTGTGATTGAATTATAAGGTTTTAAATGATTGTTAGTTTGTGTTAAGTGTTGTTCCTAGGCCATTGTCCACTAACGAGGATGCCCAGTGTCCAATAAATAAATTGAAGAAATCTTCTTCTGAATTGGGACCGATGGATCTTCCGGGACAAGTGGGACACCTAATGACTCTTGTAGATTAGTATTCATTGTGGTATCTTTTAAAAATAATCCCTAACTTAACTGAGACATCAGTTGGTAGGATGAGTTCTTGGAATTGTATGACATAGTGACACATAATGTGTTACGGTACAATTTTGACTTGTTTGTGATTAATAAAAAGACTACCTTTGATTGCTAAATTCTACATGTATCGATGTTTTCTATCTTTTCTTGCTTGTCTCTAATGCTCGCATTAGTGATGCAACCATTGAACAAGTACTCATCTCGAATTGAGTTACGTTGTGAATTATTCTTTTTGAGTGCCATCGAGGTCATGCACCTCATGATTAATTGGCTAAGCTCATTTCCTATTAAACAACTCTTCATCACTCTTTTGCAGATCACTTATTGTTTTTTTAAGATAAAACAGTATCCTTTGAGAAATTGAATTTTCATCACTATATGGATTATTTAAAGTGAGACTTATAAATAATCATTATTGAAATAAAGTTGATTATGAAATACCTTGGAAAACTTAATTGTTTTCATAACAAAGAAAATCTTTGTAAATGTTTTTATTATAAACATGATGATAAAATTTTGACGAACTGAGTATTGCATCGTTAATCTTGAAATTGTATATAGTTGTGCGCCTACATACAATTTGGAATGGACCATGCAAGGCTGATTAGTAGTCACCATAAAACTAATGAATAAACACTACATTTTCTTTGAAGATTGTGAAAGATTAAATTTATGAAATCTGCAAGAAGTGAAAAATAGGGACATAGTGTTAGGGATACCTACATATGTGCTCGTACCATTCATTCTTCTGAATCGAATTTACTCATCTGTGGAACTTGTCTTATTTGACAATTGAAAATTCTTTCTTGTCCAATTCTCCCGTAGTAAGATTCTTAGGAAAAGTATCTGATTACCGAGTGTTGATACCCGACTGGATGTATCGACGTTCCTATAATTTCTTTTGATTTGATTTCATTTGAATGACGTGGGTAACGATCTGAGGAGCTTTCGAATGCGTACTCAAATTATGAAAACATGGGATATATTCATATTCATTAAATGTTTTCGTCTGTATCTGATTTGAAATTCTCTCGCGTAGATTATGCCTTGACCTTACTCTATTAATAGTAGTTGTGTCTCGTGATATCCCTGAACTTGTGAAGGATTATGAGTTATTATTAGTCTTTTGAGAAGTTCACATCTTATCGACGACAATAAAACTGGAAAGTTGATAGTGCCAGTAGAATGGATTGATTGATTATGACATGACGACATTGTCTTAATCGATGGGAACTCGAATAGAATTCCCCTAAATGATAAGTTTTTGATTATCAAAAGTGATCTAAATAATTCTTGATGAATGACCATATCCTGCATTTAGACTTGAATGGTTGTGAATTAGTCATAAATATTGTAATCTAGAAAGAACCTAATATGAATATACTAAAAGATGTTTATGTTATCTGAAACTTTAGTAAGTATTTGTTGATGAATTACCTAGACTTTCGCCATTAAGGCAAGTTGAATATGGTATTGATTATATTCCCGGTGCTGCACCTATGGCTTATGCACTGTACATCAGCACCATCTGAATTAAAGGAATTACCGTACAACTGAGAGAGTTGTCGGAGAAAAATTTTTATTCTACCGAGCTCGTCATTATGAAGAGCTATGGTGTTATCATTCCTTATATTTATAGATTACTGTGAACTGAGTAAATTGACAATCGAAAACGATATCCATAACTCGAAATGGAAGATTTGTTCGATCATTTACAAGGTTCTAGTGTATGTTTTAAAGATTTGATCCACGACATGGTTATCATCAACTTCGCATCTGCGGAAAAGGATTATGTATTCCAATCACTACATCCGGTACTTGTAATGAACATTATGAGTTTCACGTGGTGACGTTTGGATTGACTAATACACAAGTAGCATTCATAAATTTGGTGAATCACGTGTGTAGGCTGTAATTTGATAAATTCATGCTCGTGATCATTAAGGACTATATGTTTGTTTATAAGAATAAGAATGAGTTAATAACTATTTATAGATTGCCCTGAATTGGCCGAACAATAAAAACATGTACCTCGAATAATTAACGTGTGATTAAAGACTTGATCCTTTACATGATTTAACCGTGTGATTAATAGATAATGGAATATGAATTGACTCTTCAAAAATTAGAAGTCATTTAAGACTATACTAAAAAGAAAGTGAAAATATATTTTGACAAATGTTTTAACAAAGGATTTTTAGGGATTATTCCCTTATACACAAACCATTTAACTAAACTTCTGTTTAGGGGTAAATGTTTGTGTATAACTCAAGATAACCTAAGAGGGATTGAGGAAACCATTTAAACCATGACTTGAAATCTGAAACGAAAATTTTTACTTTTCAAACTAAGAAATTTTTTACCAAAGAATAAACGAAGGTTTTTCGAACATTTACGGATTTTATTAATTATTTTAATTATTTTCGATAAATCAACAAAAGTCTTGTTAATTAAATTCAAATTATTTTGAACATTTTATTATAATTGGTCGAACTAAGAAATTTAAACTTTTGACGTTTACGTTTCATAAAAACTTAATATTTATTGTTAATTTACGTGTAATACTTATCGACGCTTTAAAATGTCGGATCAAGCAAAACTGATAAAAATAATAGTTGAAACTAAAACTTAAGAAAATATGAAGAAAGGTGAACGTAATTACTGACACATTATGTAGAAAATATAAAGAACCAATTAGGATGTGTTCCTTAGTAATGACGGTGCAAAATAAATTGCCGAACGATATAAAAATAAACAATGTTTGTAAAAAGGATAATACAAATAATAAAAAGGGGTTCGCGGATAGTGTGAACCATTAAAATTGAGAAGCCGATAGCATTAAACGTTTTAAAGACCACTTATGGTTGCCTAAATATGAAGGATTGTGAGATATAGTTATATTGGAATCTTGTAAGTATAAGTATTCTATTTATGTCATTTCTGACTAAAAGTATCTTTATCTGAAGAAGTTGAACTAATGGCAAATTATGAAGGCAGAGATCGCCTCATACATTAGTAAACGTCTAGCTATTGCAAAGGTCATCATCTGAATTTGATTCGATTTGGGTCATCGTCGACTGACTGACCAAATCTGCTAATATCATTCCCGTTAATTATAAATGCAAAAGAGTTATGTAAACATAATGTGCATGTATCGAACATCTTTGTCAAGATCCTCGCTTCGCATCGAATTTCTAGAGATTTGCTCAGAAGTCATTGGGAACGGACCTTGATGAGAGTACTATGTACCACCCCAATCAAAGGGACGAGGTAAAGTAACGATACGAAATACTATAAGCACTGTTCTATGTTTGAATGATTGACCTTTGGTAATAGACCGTATAATCGTTTTCCTTTGGAGAGATTATCATTGATAATTATCGTGTTAGGATCGAGGTCGAATCTTGTTAAGATTTATATATTAGAGCATCTGTAAGCAGGAGTTGGGATGAAGACACCCGACATACACACATTGTGAGTTGGACATGTCTTTTAGGTTTAAGGTTTCCTATGATGCGAACCTAACCTTAAAAAATACTCGACCCGTGAGACCTGAAATGATTGTTGAAATTAGGATCTGATTATTGACTGCCGGTAGTAGGCAGGGGGTTATGTGAATATGAAATGTAGATCTTGAAGTGCCAGATGGGTAGCGAAGTTATGCCAAAAATTTTAACCTTGGAAAAATGTATTAATGATCTGACAAATCATGGGATATAAGTCCCCGTTGTATGGGACCATTGAGATGATGTAAAAGATTGGTTTGAAAGGCATATAAGCTGGATCTACCCTAGGACTTCAAGAACTGCGTGAATTAAGTTTCGTAAATCGAACTTGATAAAATATCTATCAAGTGAAAATCTGATTGTTTCTTAGTAAAGCTTGACCGGCGAAAAGTTGCATTCATCAGAAACTCGTGAACATCATGGATAGAGAAAGTAAGTCAACATTAAGCCTGATCTTATTCCCGTAGTTATGTCTGATGAAACTCACGTATTGTAATGAATTACACTTGTGAGAAAAGACCGAATGTGGAGGAAATACCCACATGGCTTTAACTCTATAAGAAGTGAGTAGTAAGATGATATTTGAGGACAAAGATCCTGTTTAGGGGTAAATGCTGTGACAATCCATCAATTTATGATTGATATTTTATTCTCAATATTTATTTGAAAATATTATTTTATGAACTCACTTATTTTTGGGAAGTAATTTGGATTTACGTCTTGAAGTAGCATCGACTACGTCTAAACCGGAGGATTCTACGTTACGTGCTTACGTTTACATACACCGTTTTTGGTGACAGTCCGACATTTCAGAAAATAAATTTATCCGTGAATATTATTTTGGAGTTTTAAATTTGTGTTGGTTCATAAACTCACAAATTTACGAGAAGAGACTAGGACTTACGATTTTAATTTAACGTCCTTTACGACTAAACCGGAAACCTTAGGATTACGTATTTACGTTTTCGAACTCCGTTTTTTATGAGACAATTTTTATTAGATTCGTTTTGTGCCGTTGATTCATAATTTATAAAAACGTTTTTCGTAAAACGACCCGAGGGCAAGCAAATCGAGGAAACTAGAATCAAGGAGTACCCGTAAATAATTGGGGATGAGACAAAACCACTTTTTGCCCCACCCCCAATATGGGACGGCAAAACAAGCTAATAAAAGACCCCAAGTGTCAAAGCTTAGCTAATAAGCTTAACACTTGTAGCTAGCTTCACATGTAAGCAAAGCTTACACCAAAACCAACCAAACCACTTTTGGTTAAACCATTTCTCACAACTCACATGCAAAACCACTCCTTTCTCTCCCTTGGCTCTTCTTCTTGCCGTCCCACCTCAACCAAAACACCACCATCATACAATTTTTAACCACAAACATATGTTATAACTTACATATGTTAATCTCCATTCAAAAAAGAGGAAGATTGGTGCAAGTTTTAACATCCAAGGAGGAGTTTACATGGAGTATTAGGGCTGATTTTCCACAAGGTGTTCATGAAGAATGGTGGTCTTGAAGATGGTCTTGGTTATTCACAAGTTTCTCCATCAAAATCTATGTCCAAATCACAAACTACATCAACTTGGTGGTATAAAGATTGTCCACCTCATCCTCTTGTTATTTTTGATTATGTAATCTTGTATTTCTTTCACTTATGTATATGTATATGATGATGAATGATGATTAGAAATATTGTGTGGGGATTTGGTGTTGATAAACATGCTTAAAAAGATGAAAAACTATAAGAAACAAGGTTAAAATCTTGCTTAATTTAGATGGCTGTATAAAACAGTAAAGAATCATATGGTAAACTGGTAAAATGACTTGAATAGATTGATATACAGTAATCTATGGGTCTTGTACACATGTGAGAGTTGGCCATGCAATGGAATCATTGTAATGAGTGAGATATGATCAAAACAAGTTTAGAGTACCAATCTGAGTTCACTGTTTTGGACGATTTTTAGAAAATACTTAGAAGATGATTCAACAGTAGCTATAAAAGAGTTAAATGGAGCACATATCATGTAGTTTACGTAATAAAAATTTGAGCTTCTATCTCCATATAGAACTCTAGATATGGCAGTTTTGGTGAAGATGAAAATAAAAATTAGATTTTGGAAATTAAAGTATAATAGTATTATATAAGCACTCAAATAAAAATAGTATAAAATGTAAATTAAAACCCACTAACTTATATAATACATTTATATAAATATGTATAAGGATAAAATAAGTGGAAATTTTATAAAAATGGTAACTTGTTAAGTTTTATAAGTTATAAAAACTATAAACATGATTTTTACGAGTTTTTCGGCTATTACCGTAAAATTAACGTTTTTGCTAAATAAAACTTAGACGGTTGGACCCGTCTAATGTAAACTTTATAAAACTCTTATACTGATATATAAACATATATAACAACTAAAACCCGATAAAATCCGAACTATATAACATACGGACATTAACGGGCTACGTTAACGTTATTGGACTAATAATACAACAAAATGGACTAAAACACTTATAAACTTATTTATTGGGCTTAACCCATTTAGGCCCAACTTGTAAAGTGTAGATACTGATAATATAAGTATAACATGGATTAATACAAGTTAAAGAACTTATAATAAGTTTATTGGACTTATAACACGTAAATAAGTAAAACTAGTAAACTAGTAAGAAGATACCAATACGTAAACACTAAAATGAGTAAAAGGGAATATGTAAACCCACTTGATCATCATATATAAATAATCATCATATGTATACATAATTGTTATTTTTATAAAGTCATTGGACATGAGTCTAAGACGAGTATTATTTGTCTAGGTTTCCGTGATTGAAGCACGTACCGTACGTCCGAATTGCCGATAACCCGCCTTCCCACATCAACGTGAGTTCATAGCCTCGCACTCTTTTAAATGTTTTTATGAAATGTTTTATAAACCCACGAGGGAGATAACATGTTAGTTATATAAAATAGGACACCATTTGTCCCGATTGTTTGTTTATTGATTTGGACCCGAATGATTGTATGACCCGATTGTATGACCTGATAAATGATTAAAGGACCCGATAGATGAAATAAAATGGATTATTAAAGTTAGGTTATGTCACTAGAAGTCCCATTAGCATGAATTGTGAACTACCGGGATTTGGTAGACGCTTATGCATATAATAGTACTATTTGGGGACGATCACCCCAGTTCGCGCCTTGACGGTTGATCCCCGTCGTGCCACATTGATTGGTAAGCGAATTTATGTATGAGAAGATTTCCATAGCGTGACCTTTGTGACGACACGCTAATTTAGATGGGCAAATTGAGTATCGGGTTAGCTACCCTTTGTTTGGTTTAGTAAGGTAACAATGTCATGCGGCTTATAATAATCCAAATTAACGAAATACTACTAGACGCACCGAATTACGATGTATTGCCTGACTAGCTATTGATCCCAAACTTAGATCGATTTAGCTTTATGTATACGAGATTAGATCAAGTAATACACTTAGAGAAACCTTTGTATATGCTTATGATAATCTAAGTGTTATGCGGAATTAACACTTAAACAAGAACACACAATGATATAAACAAACTTTCACTTTGATTAATGATATCCAACTTGCTTACAATGAAAGTAGTTTACGAATGAAAACTTATATGAAACATTAACCTAAAGGTCTTCTTTTATAGATATAAGAAGCCTTGTATAATAATCTACGTATCAGCTATTCTAGGTAAAGATAAATATAGAAAATACATTGTTGTTCCTATCTTTACTAGAAGTAATCTAGAATACAATAAACGCGTAGAGTATATCTTCCTGTTGTCCCGTAAGTTTGTGATGATTAAGCAATGAATAAAGAAAGAAAATAGATGAAGAAGAGATGAATTCCTAGAGAGAGAAAGTAGTGAGAGAAAGTAGAGAGGAGATGATTAACTTGGTGAGATTAGATTAGAGAAAAGAATTTGTTACAAATGATCATCCACCCTCCTAACATGCTAGGAGGGTAGTATATATAGTCCACCCACATGCGGGCTTTAATGGACTATATATTGGGCCGGGCTTGTCTTTTTGGACTTTAATTAGTTTAAATCCAAGCCCGTAAACCACGACTAATTAACTATCTATTACAACGTTCTAACTAATGTTACAATAATAACCTATGACCGAGCATTCTTGTTTGACTCAATATTTTGAGGCTAACAATCTCCCCCAATGTGAGGTCATACCCTTTTGATATTTGAAGATCAATGGAGATTACGAATCTCGTCATAAATGAGCCTTGAACGTGTAACAATAGTTTTGTTCCTTCATGCTATGATCTTTGAGCCTTTGTCGTTGTCTTTCGACTTTGTCTTTTAGACTTGAGATCTTCAAATCATCCTTGACTTGTCATTGCCATCTTGCGATCTTGTGTCTTTGTCCACATGCTCACACTATCAATTGTTGGATAAGTCTTTGGGCATGAATATGTGGTTGTGAATCTTTGACTTTGCTGAGTACACCGTGACGCCACCTTCTCGAGACAAAACATAGACACGGACTGAATGGCTTTGACATTCGTCCAAAATCGGTAGCGTTTTACCTCCGGTCGGTGAAGACCGTTATACGATATTAAATATCGTACCTGTGATCAGGTAGATTCAATTAAGAATCTCCTTGACAGGGTTTCGCGGCAGTACTAGCCGTTCTCTTTACTCGACCGTCTCAAAGCAAGACTGCGAACTTAAAGAGTGAATCAATTGGATAAATATCCGCTTGATTAAAGTCGTCAATTCAAATTCCTGGAACAAGTTTGATTCATTAAGAATCTTACCATTGTTGCTTTCCAGTTGACACAAGTTTGATTCATGAGAATCTCACAAGTCACCTACCGTAGCGCTGTTTGATGTTGACGCTAGAAGGATTTTCATTCGTCACTGTGAATATTAATGAATATCACTCTGAATGTTCTGGCAAGACCATAAAGATATTGCGTAGAAACCTGAAACGAGTTTGAATCAATTCAGAATCAAACCACTGTTGCTTTTCAGTTTTACATATGTTCAATTCATAAAGAATCTTGCATATGACCTACCGTAGTGCTGTTTGATGTTAACACTGGAAGGATTTCCACTCATCATTGTGAATACTAAGTAGTATCACTCTGAGTGTTCTAGCAATATCACAAGGATATAGCGTAGGACTCTCTTGATCTTCATCCGTGTGTCCTAACGAGATTTGATTGATCTCTTGGCTCTAAACTCGATTTGTGCACTTTTAGTGGTCGGAGGCTGGAGCAGATGCCACCTATTCAATATCAACAATCTCGGAGTGAGAAAGTCAATAGAGGTCGTGTTGATCTCCGTGACAATAACACAAACTTCTTTTGAGAGAAGTCTGAGTAGCTAGGAAAGGGTTGTGCTTCACATCACTGGGTCCACGATGAGTTTGTCTTCAGGATGAGTTGACCCGGTTTCTGCCTAAGTTGTATGGAGGGCTTCTTTCTTTAGACCCTTTATCCTTACATTTCTTTTTCATTCTTCAACCCCTTCAATGCTTACTAAGACATCATTACTAGCACCTTGTTGTGATTGTTCCAGTGCTAGCATCAGTACTTAGTCGGCATTCAGCTACGTTCACATTCTACTCTATCTTTCCTAAGGACTTCTAATAATCTATTGGATTGTCCCTGGGAAGATCCCTCCGGTTCTGGTTGGATCATAGGACTTAAACCTAACCACCCTTTTGACACCAATAACGTCGTGAATTAAAGATGTTGTGGGTATTTGATCGTAACCATGAAAACCACTTTAAATTCTAACAAAGTGTTTGAAAAACATTTAACACCTTGCTAGTTTTGTCGTTTCAGAAAAGCTCCCCCTTCACATGTGCATCGATAATCGAAAGTGTTTCGCACATGTAGGTAAGAGTTAAAGTGCTTGAGTCTTATATATGATCACATTTTAATCACATTTTCTCCCCCTATCTCTAATATATAAAATCTTTTGATATTAGAGATACCAAATTTGATTAAAATATATTTTGAAAAATAGTCTTGAAAATCTTCGGGAGAAAGATGTGTCAATCTATGCATGAAGTTGAAATGCTCCCCCTCAAAAATTGATCCAATGGAATTGTCATTACGAGGATTTGATCCACATTAAACTTTTGAGGATAGGAGTTGTTGAACACACAATTTTTGAAAGATTTTGAATATCATTGAGAAATTCTTGAAAAAATTGTGTTCAACGCTTTTTGAAAAATCAATTCTTTTTGACGAAAAGGTTTTTCTAAAGCATAAACTTGAGTTCATAGAGTTTGAATGTCTTGACGAATCCACTCAAGTGTAAGAAGATTTAACTTCTTTTGCTAAGGGTAAGAGTACAAAAGCGTACACTCCCCCGTGAATTTAGATCCGGGTTGCAATCTGAAAGTGATTACAAGCCATTGTGTTGAGCTCAAAACGTTGAATGTTTTGTGACAAGCTCAACCCAAGATAGATTGCTCTACCCGTTGTTGGAAGTATTGTCCAAAATAGACAATTTCCTTTTGAAAAGATAGAAATGACATGTCTAGGTACGTCCATATTATCGATACTGAAAGACATGTCGAGAAGAATATTTTTGGATTATCAAAGATTTTTTAATTTTGTATTTTGCTTTTTGATTAATATTTACAGGTAGATGTTTGATAGATGAATCAAGCAGGCTTCTTTGCCAGAACCTCTAGTTCTGCTGGAGTCAAACATCTCATACCAATTTGCCTAACTAGATACGCAAACCTCTCTTTCGAAAGAGCTTTTGTAAACAAGTCAGCTAATTGGTAATCCGTTCCAACAAAGTATAGTTCAACGATACCTCTTTCAACTTGTTCCTTAATGAAGTGATATCGGACATCAATGTGCTTCGTGCGGGAATGCTGAACCGGATTGCAGGAGATGGCTATGGCCGACTTTGAGTCACAGTACATAGGTACTTTATCAAAATGGAAGCCATAATCCGTGAGTTGTGTTCTCATCCAAAGAACTTGAGCACAACATGCAGATAGAGACACATACTCCGCTTCGGCTGATGAAAGTGACGTGCAATCCTGCTTCTTGGAAGACCATCCCACAAGCTTGTCTTGACCTAGAAATTGTGCACCACCAAAAGTACTTTTACGTGTATCAAGACACCCTGCATGATCAGAATCTGAATAGGCCGTTAGAAAGAAACCGGTTTCCCTCGGATACCAGAGTCCCATGTGAATGGTATTCTTAAGGTACCGAAAGATCCGTTTAACCTCCTTGAGGTGCTTTTCAGTGGGTCGTGCTTGATATCGTGCACAATAGCATGTAGCATGATGAATATCAGGTCTGCTTGCGGTCAAGTACATGAGGGACCCGATCATGGAACGATATCTCGTTTGATCTATGGGTAATCCCTCCAAATCAGCATCTAGGGATGTGGTTGATAATGGTGTCCCAACGGGGTCACATGATGTCATACCATGCTTTGTGATTATCTCTTGACAATACTTAGCTTGGTTAATGAAGATACCACTTGGGGATTGGTGAACTTGAATTCCTAGAAAGAATTTTAGTTCGCCCATCATAGACATTTCAAATCTGCTGTGCATTACTTTTTCAAACCATTTTGAATGTTTTGGGTTTGTAGACCCGAAAATAATGTCATCAACATAAATTTGCACAAGCAGAATGTCATCCCCATATTTATAAGTGAACAAAGTTAAATCAATGGAACCTTTTGAGAAACCCTTGGAGACCAGAAATTTCGAGAGCTCGTCGTACCACGCCCTTGGAGCTTGCTTGAGTCCATATAGTGCTTTGTGGAGACGATACACCTTGTCAGGATAATGAGGATTGACGAATCCTTCCGGCTGCGTGACATAAACTTCTTCCTTCAAAGGACCGTTAAGAAACGCCGTCTTCACGTCCATTTGATAAACGATGAATCCCTTATGTGCAGCATAAGCAAGAAAAATCCTGACCGCTTCTATTCGAGCTACTAGTGCAAATGATTCTTCAAAATCAATACCCTCTTTCTGTCCATACCCTTTAGCCACTAGTCTAGATTTATTCTTGATGATCGTGTTCTCTTCATCCATCTTGTTTTTCCAGATCCATCGAATATTTAATGGTGTTACATCGTATGGTCTGTCAACAAGTTCCCAGACTTTAAGTCTTTCAAATTGTTGAAGTTCATCCGTCATCGATTCAATCCAAGCATGATCAGCTAATGCTTCTTTGATGTTTTTTGGTTCAGCTGAACTCACGGGGAGTGCGAACATACAAACATCGGCATCGGTGTTAAGCTGTCGTCTTGTGCGAACGGGCTGTGAAGGGTTTCCAATTACGTGAACCAAAGGATGATCTCGGGTCCAATGATGTGTTGAAGGATGTCGCTGATAGAACGTATGCATATTTGACGGATCAACATGGCGAGTAGAAGACTCTCCAGTTTCGTGTACCGGTGTACCGAATGGGTTGATAAATTCGTCTTCGTCAGATAATGCATTGTCTGCTTGATTTGTGTTCTCTGGAGCAATGACAGTAGTTGTGTATGTTGTAGGATCGATTGTTGAAGTGATATTCTGAGGAGGTAAATCTGCAGCAACCCGTGTTGAAGTAGATGAAGTTGTATCCGGTTGTTAACGATGATCGGTATCATCATTTTTATCATGAGTTACAGCGGAAGACTTTGATACAACTTGTTTTTCCCCTGTGAAATATTCATCATACATTGGTCCACATAACATTTCCAACTCTTCAATTGTCGTGTCGACTGTCATATCAGCTCTAGGAACAATTTCTGGAACCAACGTTGAACTTGACGGTTCATTACTGTGGTCTTGAGCTTCGAGTTCCGTGCGGTTGTGAACGGAAGTCGTTTGTCGTTGTGGATCGGGACTTAAACTGTTTTGTTCAAGTGCCATTTCTTGTAATTCATCAAATCGGATGTGAATAGTCTCGACTATCAATTTTGTTCTCTTGTTGTACACTCTATATCCCTTTGACTGAGTTGCATATCCCACAAGAATACATGCATCACCTTTTTCTTTCATCTTATCCAAGTTTTCACCATCTCGAATAATGTAGCAAGTACATCCAAAAACATGAAGGTGTTTGAGTGAAGGTTTTCGATCATGATTTATGTGATATGGTGTCTTTTCATGTCTTGGGATAATTAAGGAGCGGTTTTGTGTGTAGCATGCGGTTGACACGGCTTCGACCCAAAAGTACAGTGGAAGTTTTGAAGCGGATAATAATGTTCGAGCAGCTTCAACCAAAGTACGGTTTCGTCTTTCAACAACGCCGTTTTGTTCGGGTGTTCGAGCAATAGATGTTTCATGTGCAATCCCTTCGGCTTCAAAATACTTTCTCAGATTTGAATTCAAAAATTCTGTACCTCTGTCAGTACGAACCACTTTAACTTGAGCCTGAAGACCACGTTGTATCAATTTAAGGAAGTTGATGAGAACGTCGGGTGTTTCATCCTTGGACCTCAAGAAGTGAGTCCATGTGTACCTTGAGTAATCATCGACAATTACCAGAATATATTTCTTTCCATTGATACTCTGAACACGCATGGGACCACACAGATCCATGTGAAGAAGATCTAACCGTCCTTTAGAGCTTGGTGTAGTCTTTGTTTTGAAGCTACTTCGTTTAGCTTTACAAAGTTCACAAGAAGAACAAAGATGATCTTTGATGAATTTTAAGCTTGGAAGGCCTCTCACAATATCTTTCTTGGAAAGCAAGTTAATGGTATTAAAGTTGAGATGAGAAAGACGTTGATGCCATAACCATGCCTGAGTCGTTGAAGCTTTAGCCATGAAGCAAATTGGAGTTGATGAAGTTGTGTCTTGAAGTGAGATTGTGTAAAGATCAGTACCCCGTGTACCGGTAAGTAAGTCATTCCCATCATAATCACGAACAAAACATGTCTTCTTTCTGAAAGCAACATCCAAATCCGCATCACAGAATTGACCAACCGAGAAAAGATTGTGATTGAGCCCTTCGACGTAGTATACCCTTTTAATCGTGATATTCCCCTGAACCAAATCTCCATATCCTAGGATCGGTGCAAATTGATCATTTCCGAATCGGACCGTACCTAGAAACTTCTCCACGAAGTTAATTAGAAGCTTGAGATTCCCCGTCATGTGCTTCGTGCATCCGGAGTCCATTATGAAGAGAATTATTTGTATCACCTGCAGAAGAGTTTGAACACGATGGAGCATTTGCTAAATTGGATACCAAAGTAGTTGTGATAGTAGAATCATTAGTGTCCTTATCAACATTTAAAGACAAACTAACACTCGTTTTCACATTTTCTGTCCTAACTTTAGGCATCCATTTGTATCCGGGAGGACATTGATTAGCAAACCACCATTTCCAAGACTTACTGGCAGACTCATATAATTCCTTAATTTTGCTTCTAGGATTCTTAGTGGTGGAGTCTGATGCATTACTTTTCTTAGTGAGGGTTGCACCAGAATGGTTCACTTTGCGTTTGGGTTTACTAGCTCTAATAGGCATTGCAACTTGCTTCTTAGTTCTAGTATCTACGCCTTTGACTTTATTTATAGCACACATAGAATGATTAGCATTAGCACACTTTCCACATTTGACACAAACAAATTTCACATTGATAGCATTCAAATCATTCACAGCATTCAAATCGTCATTACACGCGATTACAGACTTTTTATTCTTAAAAACGTTCAAATTCCTAGGGTGTTCTTCTACTTCCTGCATCTCCCCTTGATTCTTGTGTTTCCAGACCTTATCATTCACTTGAGTGCGCTTAAGCTGAGGCCGGCTAACACTAGTAGTGGAGACTATTCCTGTAGTAGAAGACACACGAATATTAGTGTTTCTAAAAGTCTGAGGCGAGTGAGTATCTTTGTTTGTGGGCTTCGTGGACATTTTATACATCCCTGGTTTAATCACATTATTGTGCTTAACGCTTGGTGCTATAGGATTCCTTATAGGTTGAGCTTGTGGTAACATTTCCTTTCCATCCATCTTGGGGACAAACACAGGTTTTGCAAACGAGGAATTAGATAAAGCAGATGGTTTTCCCAAGATAGAGGATCTATTCTCTTTAGAGGCATTGGGTTGTCTAACAACATTTTTCTTAATGCTAGGTCCACAATTTTCCCACCCATTTTAGCAATGAGTTTCTGCAACTCTGCTATCGCTCTGTCCCTGTCTTGTAATTGAGATTTCAACCCTTTAATTTCCAAATTCTTTTCATTCATTTCTCGAAATGTTTGGGAAAGTTTTTCTTGCAATTTATTATCATGTGGAAAACGACCAACGTCTTTTTGCAAAACAAGTTCAAGTGAATGACAATGTTTTTGAAGGAAATCAGTTTTGTGTTGAAGTAACTCAAAAGCCTTTTTGTCAACATTTTCTTTACGTTTCGAAAGGTCAATTTCAAGACGTTCACATTCTTTGATCTTATCAAGATATTGGCATGCAACTTCAGAATATTCATCAATATCAGCACAAGATGTAAAATAAGCACACATAACATCTTTAGAAACGCATTCTTGCAAGAGTAAATCATATTCATCTGAGAAATCAGACTTCTCCATTTGAAGATCATCAATGTGTTTCTCAATAGATTCAACATATTTTAAATCATCAAACATTTCAGTCCGAATGAACTCCTCAAGTTGAAGAACAGTTTCTTTAATCAACGCCGTGTTTGGAATTAAGAGTTCTTTGACAAGCAAGGTAATATCTTGAGGAATCGGACGTGTCCACTCAGCATTTTCACGTTTTGCCCAGTCTCTTTCAACAATAGATTTAACATTATCTATGTGGTGTTTAAGAATACCTAATGTTTTCCTACTCTTGCTTTTAGATTCATCTAGAGGGAGGTAGTTGATGTATTTGTAAACATTAGATTTCTTAGGGGAAAATGCTTTCTTCCATTGAATTCTCTTTTGATTGCATTCTAGAAACACTTCCTCACGAGTTTTCTGAGTTTGTTTGTTGAACAAGCCATAAAGACTATTCTCATAAGCATAATTATAAGGTTTCACAAACTCCTTATTAACAAGTGGTTGACTATCAGCATCCCAAAGGGCAGTCTCTTCACTATTGGCACTAACAGGCATGCAGTTAAGATCTGTCCTTTTAGTCTCATCAAGATAAAGATGCGGGTTCGCAGCTTGAGCTTTGGCAAGGTACTCAGGACTTGCAAAGCTAGCTTGACCCTTAAACATTGATGGAGGTGCTAGCATTCTTACGGATTGAATAGAATCATGTGTTTTATAAACAACGTTCTTCAAAAAGTCGACTTGTGCTTCTAGTTTCGTAACTTTTTTGGTTTCTTTATCATATCTACTTTTGAAGTCTTGTTTTAACGCATCTACCTCTTGTTTCTTATCCTCTAGAATTTTAGCAGAATCGGTAGTGGTCATAGAGAGCTTTTGTTCAAGTTCATTAACTTTGGTATTGGCAAGGTACGTTTTTTGACGTTCATCCATTAAGAAAACATTATATTGACGCTTCTCTTTAGCTAATAACTCAAGAGTTGTATTATATTTGTTTTCAAAATCGTCCTTTTGACTTTTTAACGCACTTCCCTTGTACCCCTCAAGCTCTTTGGTTTTCTGAAGGAGCTCATCTCTATAGGTTTCAGTCATCTCAGTAGATTTGATTAGAGCAGCTTTGCATTCTTCAAAGCTTTGAGTGAGCGTAGCGTTTGCCTTCTTTAATTGCTTTTGACTCTTTTTATTTTCAGTGACATCTTTTTGTAAAGTAGCAATTAAATTAGCAAGCGCAATACGTTCCTCTTCATCATATTCATTTGCATGTTGATCATCCTCAGACTCATTATTGCACATGTCTGATGAATCGGGTGTGGTATTGCTATCAACCGTTTCTATCATACACATGTCATTAATGGCATTGGGTAGATCACTATGCTTAGGAATATCACCAAACACATTATATTCATCAGTAGTGTGTACCTTATCGATTGGCTCAGTGTCAAAGATAGGGCCATTGTCATCTTCAGTGACTTTGAGAACTTCTTCAACCTTTGCCATGTACGAGTAATGTGCATCAAGCTCTTGATCAGAATCTTCATCATCAGTATCATCAAGCATGGCTCCTTCTTCAGCTGAAAATTTAACCCCTGCTTCCATTTTCTTGCATAGCAACATCTTTTCCTTGTGATAGCTGGAGTCTCTAACCCTTTTCGGCTTCCTGCATTCCTTTGCCATATGCCCATATCCTTGGAAATTAAAACATTGAATCCCGCCCTGCTGAACCACTTGACTTCCAACCGTTTCCCTATTCCCAGTAGCAGCAGCAATCCTCTGAGTATCATACTTTGCAGTTTGTCGATCATATCTTGCAGAACCCTCAACATGCATTGGATTATGTCGATCATACCTAGAAGGACTTTCACCACGTCGACGTGTGTCATACCTTGGAGGACTCTCAACATATCGGTTCTTTGTGTTAGATGATGTGCGAAGATTGTTGTTGGTGGGTTTGTAGATTTTCTCGTAAGTCTTCATTATGTAAGCAATTTGTTGTTTCATCTCTCGGTTCTTTTGAGCTTGGTCTTCATCACTATCTTCTTCAGATGAGGACTCAGATGGTGGTGATGGTGCTCTTGGCGCTTTACCTTGAGATTTTGTGGAAGATGAAGACTTAGGTGATGTGGAATATCGTGGTGAAGACGATGTATTGGAGTATGGCTTAGGAGCACGAGAGTGAGGATCTTGAACATGTTGAGTGGTAGTCACTAAAGCAAGTGGATTAGCCGTCTTGGCAACACGTTCAGCTCGAATTTCATTTGCTTCATTCTGAAATTGCTTCAAGATGTCAAAGAGTCGATGATATGAGACCTCGTCTAACTTTTCTTGTTGTTTCACCAAAGTGACGAACCGTGTCCACTCGGGTTGAAGTTGTTGAAGAAATTGGATATTGACTTGCATGGTGGAGACTTGCAGATTATTTCTTGTCATGTCATTCATCATCTTATAAAACCTGGAGTAGTAAGAGTCAATTGATTCTCCATCCCTTGAAGTAAACTTGCCAAAATTCCAAAACAAGTTTGTTTTGACATCTTGTTTGTTGAGTGATTCTCCTTGTTGCAAGCGTTCAATAGCAGTCCACATTTCATGTGCTATCGGGCATGCATCAACCATGGAGTAAATATCATCTCCAATCCCACTTAAAACCATATAGATGGCTTCCTTCTCCGCATCATGCCAAACACAATTTTCAGGTGTGAGATCAGCTCTTGTTTCATCACGTTCACTTGCAGGTATTAGATCAGTAGTATCTGTGGTTGCTCTTGGAGGAACTGAGATCTTCTTAAATATATATGATCCATGAGTAATACATTTCCTCAAGGCATCACCATTAGGTCTTGTATCAAGATATCGTATGAAACGTGATTGCCATTGAGCATACCTACCAGATACAAGCATTGGTGGTCTCTCTTTGTTACCCGCCACCATTATGTTGTTGTTCGTCACACGATATTCGGCAGTAGAATCCATCTCAATATTCTTTGAAATGATGAAGTGAATATGGATCTTAAGTAGATTTGTTGTGATTGTTGTTGTGGTTTAAATTCCAAAAATTGCAATTTTTCTCCAGGCCGACAATAAATTCTCCAGTCCGACAAAACGGTAGACCAAAAAATTTTGTAATCGCCAAAATTTGAAATCGAGCTAGAAATGTCCTAAAACTAGTATGGAAAAAATTTGAATTTACTTGACGAAAATTTTTTAACTCTTTTTTTTTTGATCTTCGTGGAAACGATATTCCGAAACTAGTCTAGATAGTGGGTAAGTCTAAAAAATACTCAAACAAAATTTAGCAAAAACATGTCATCGGAATCACTTCGTCGGAATGTCTAATCGGAATGTATGATCGGAATGTATGATCGGAATGTATGATCGGAATGTCTGATCGGAATGTATGATCGGAATGTATGATCGGAACGGCCTTGTCGGAATACCAAATCGAAATACCTTGTCGGAATGCCTAATCGGAATATCTGAAGTCCAGTCGGAATATTCGAAGTCCAATCGGAATGTTCGAAGTCCAATCGGAATGTTCGAAGTCCAATCGGAATGTTGATCGGAAAAGCTAGTCGGAATGTTAAACCCTTTTCCGATGCTACTGATCGGAATCCCAATCGGAATCTATAAACCCTTTTCCGATTACACCAATCGGAATAATAGTGCTGTTACGAGATTTTGGGGTAAAAAAATGAATTTTTCGACAAGAAATTCGCGATTTTAACCAACCAAATGCGACCAAATCCCTACCACAGCTATGTAGAAGATTTATATCAAGATTTAGAGCATAGAAACACAAAAAGAAACTTGAATTCGAGATGATTATAAGAGAAAATCACACGAACCAAGTAAAATCAACAACGAATCACAAAACTACCCCATGGCGATTGATACCAAATGTTGTCCCGTAAGTTTGTGATGATTAAGCAATGAATAAAGAAAGAAAATAGATGAAGAAGAGATGAATTCCTAGAGAGAGAAAGTAGTAAGAGAAAGTAGAGAGGAGATGATTAACTTGGTGAGATTAGATTAGAGAAAAGAATTTGTTACAAATAATCATCCACCCTCCTAACATGCTAGGAGGGTAGTATATATAGTCCACCCACATGCGGGCTTTAATGGACTATATATTGGGCCGGGCTTGTCTTTTTGGACTTTAATTAGTTTAAATCCAAGCCCGTAAACCACGACTAATTAACTATCTATTACAACGTTCTAACTAATGTTACAATAATAACCTATGACCGAGCATTCTTGTTTGACTCAATATTTTGAGGCTAACACTTCCCATCAGTGCTTGTCTTCAATGTATCAACGCTTGACTTTGTCTTGTCAACGCTTGAGCTGTCAGCGCTTGTTTTGCTCTTGTTAGCGCTTGTTTTACTCTTGTCAGCGCTCAAGTGATCTGGCCTTAATTTATTCCCAACAATCCTCCCCTAAACTTGATATCCACTCTTATGATCAAGTTTCTGAATAAGCATTAAGGACTAGGAGAAATCTTACAAACCTTCTCATATTGGTAATGAATAAATCTGATCAACTCTTTTGCCACGTCACTTGAATAATCAATTTCCAGCTGAGTGTCCTTCATCTTCTCCAAAATAACCTTGGATATGAAATACTGACCATCCACAAGTAGATACTCAACAAACTTTGTAGAACTCAAATGGTAAACACCAGCAGCTGAATATAATCTCCATTGAAGACCACTGAGGTCATCTTCAAGATCCTTTCAAATAGTAGGATCCTCATCTTTTGGTCCACACATTCTTTTGAATGTGGACCACAGTTTTATTCCATTAGCTGAAGTTGGTGCTTCAGCCTCATACTTGGTCTCTAGCAACCTCCATAGGTCCACCAAGTCTTCTCTATCACAACTTGAAAACAAAGATATGAGAGTGGTAAAAGTGTGTACCTCTTTGCCATACCTGCCAATTTTCCAAAACCCACATTCATCTTCTTCATAGCTCACAATTGGGTTTCTGGAATCTAGTGGTAACACTTGCACCATATCTGAAGCTTCTAATGGTGAGAGCTTGAGACTCTTTCTTATGACAACTTCACTTGGATATAGTGGATCCATATCTTTGGGAAACTCAAGAGAAATTCCCTTTTTCACTGGTCTGGGAACAAACATAGCTTTCTTGAGCTACATTTCTTCTGCAAGTTCTTCCTTTCTTTCATCAGAAAGAAGTCTGAGAGTGTTTGCTTCCTGCACTCTCACCCAAATGGGATAAGCCTTGCATTCCAACTCATCAAATGTCAATGCCGTCAATTTCTGATATGTTTATCCTACTCCATGACATCTGAGCAACATGCAGTATAGCTCCCTTCTATCCCTTTTCAATTCTGAGAGAATATTGCTTGCCTTGTGTTTCAAAATTACATGGCAATCCGTTTGAACTCTGAGGAGAATCTCCAAACCCCATATTTGATCTGAAGTAGTCAAGTGTGGATTCTCCATACATCTTTCTTCCCAAGCATGATACATTTGAACCACCTCTGGCATATCAAAGTCAACCTGCAATTTCAACTCTCTCAACTTCTCCTTGGCCAACTCTTCTCCATACTCAAGTCTTTCTGGTTCTATAATCATCACACTTGAGTCTGAGCTAGCTCCATCACTTCCTTCTTCTGAAGTAACAACAAATGGTGACTCTTTCACCTCCTTTCTATCTTGTTCCATGATCTGTGCAGTCAATCTTCTATCAAACTCAACTTGAGCTGCATCTTTTGGAACAACCTCTTCTACCATAATACCCTTACCCTTATCTAGTTGATCAATGATTGGTAAGGTAGATGGTGATACCTGTGAAGAAACTTCCTTGATGATGGATGATGACTGGGATACATCACCCTCATGTGCAGGTCTGTCAACGCCCAATTTTGTTCTATCAGCGCCCAAAATATTTCTGTCAGCATCCAAATTCTCCTTGTCAACGCCCAACTTTCCTGCCTCAGCGCCTTTTGCAATCTCTTCCAACATGGCTGTAAATGATAAATTCAAGTTGGTAGGAGAGAATAAGGACGTATCATAACCTGTCTGTTTCTTCAAACTTGTAAGGGCCTCAGCAACATCCAAAGATTGACCATCATGGCTGCCCTTATCACTCAGATTTATTGGATCTTCCTCCCCTTTGGAAGATTCCTCCATCCCTCTCCTTGCACTTGCAGTTTCTAAAACAACAATCCTCTCCCTCAATTGCTTAAGTTCAAGGCCTTGTGAGCTGACAACGTGTACTAAGTCTGCATTTTGCTTTTGCAAGCTCATGCAAACTGCCGTCAATTTCATTAGGGTCATTGGTTCCAGTCTGCCCTCTTCTAAAATGGGGATTTGACCTCCCAAGTCAGATTCATTGGGCATGGATGAGGATTTAATGATGGTGGGATTGCCTTGGCCAGCTTCTAAGCCAGAACCAATAGCCCCAGCCTCATCCATATCACCAGCCACACTTGTGGTGGTGGTTCTCTCTGCTACATGGCTAGGACCACCAGAGGAGAACACTCCAGTAGTCCTTTGGCGTTTCATCAACCTATAATCAGGGGGTGTGGAAGATGGTGTGGAAGATTGGGTGGATGTGGGTTGGTTAAGGGGTGTTTGGGTTTGTGAAGGTTGTGTGTCAACGTTGGAAATAGGCACATCAACGCCAACATTTAATGTGTCAGCGTTGAAGGGTTCTTGGTCAATTTGCATATGTTCAGGTGAAGGTAATGGTTCAGGTATTGGGTCAATTTGTGGTTGGGGGTCTGGTTGGGGTTGAGCTGCTGCAATGACAGCAAGCATAGCTTGGGTTAAGGGTAGGTCACGATGGGGGGGTGAGTTCATCTTCATAAAAATAACTTTCTTTTGCACAGGGATCTCATAAAAATCATTATGATCCCTTGTGCAGTATCCTTGAACATCAAAAACCATTTGTAAAAATCGGGGATAAGCTAAAGTCATTTTGTTCCCCTTATTTTTACACATGCCCTCAAAAATCATTTTAGAATAATTAAATTTTTGCCCAGTTGCAATACACACAATAGCACTTGCAATAGATCTATTGATCTCATTGTGTGCAGTGCATTTGGAACTCAAACATTAAAGGAGGACATGTATGAGGTACTTCCAGGCTGGGGGAAACTCCTGTTTATGATACTTGTTTAAGGTACCTTCATCAGGAAAAGGATATCCCAAAGCCCTTAGTCCTTGTTCTATTTCATTAATGGGAAGGGTGGCTATACCATCAACATCATCAAAATGCAAGGCTTGGCGTACCAAAGCCTCAGTAACCACCCAAGGTCTCCCATGAACAATAGAAGTCAATGTAGTCACTCTATTAACTGTTGAGGAACTGACAGTATTCCAAAACTGTTTAATATGTGTGACTGGAATGAGTGGTGCATGAGAAAGAGCATACCTTATGGGGGATGCGTTCAAATACGCCACCATTTGTGTGTATTGGGGAAACAGAGTATCATCAACTTCAAGATACGCGATCATGTTGTGTTGACTTCTGAACCCCAATTCCAATTCTGATGGTTTAAACTTTGGTGCCATTGTTGAAAGATGTTAAAATTGATTGATGAAGATGAAGTTGATAAGAGAAAATTGTGTTAGACAAGAAGTATAGATACCCTGTTTAAAAATAGGAGCCAAATTTATAGGAGAAGAAAATGCATGTGATTGGCCCAAAAATAGGCAAGTATTTTCAAAAACACAATCATGAAAATATTGAAAAAGTATAAGTTTATCTCATGCATTAAATGAGAGGTAACAACTCCCAAAATTACGGCCTAAAGATATGTCAAAAAGTAACAACTGGGTAGGACCCATTGAGTGTCAACGGGCAAAAATAACCTATCAACGCCCAACGGCTATAATCTTGTCGACGTTTGCCTATAGCCATGTCGGCGTCTAAATTGGTCACAACAACGCTTGGAAATATACTTGTCAGCGTCCAAAAATAAAAATGTTTAAAAATGAAAAATGACCTTAACAAAGTAATTTATCCTAGAGAAGATTACCAAAAAGCTGATAATTATTATAGGGCGGCAAGCACTGTCCAGTTATGCACACTTGCTTAAGCAAGATAAACATAACAGTCCTCTAGTGTCCCTTGCTAATCAAAACACTTAACAACCAAGTTACCTTATAAAATCCCTTGTTACTCCCAGGTAAATCCCATAACAAAATTATTCCCAAGTCTCCCAACAGACCAAAACCAATTCTAGGCCAAAAATGTCTTGGCAGCATGCATAGTATATCAACTTTGCATAGTAAAACTAACTCATACTCACCTGTGGACACAATCTAGATTTGTGATAAGAGTATCATATGGATACCCAAACATCCTAAAGGTTCCTAAAACCTCCCCTTAAACTATGGTACATAAGTTGCTAAAAACATGCATGAACATAAAAATTTATGTCAAGATAGGAATGATACATTCCAACCATCATCCATAAATAAAAACTTGTCCAAATGCTTCTCCATTGATCCATAAGCAACTCTGTATCCAATGGTATACTGCTAACACCATCTGCACATTTAGATTGAAAACCACAAAACTAACATTGTTGCTGACAACGCCCCGATAACACATGACAGCGTTGAAGGAAGCTTTGTCAGCGTTAGACAATTATATTACTGACAACGTTGCAAAAACACTTATCAGCGTTCAATCAACCTTCGTCAGTGTTAGAAAAATATAGTGGAAAATCTAAATCATCATAAGACCAATAACAATGCATCATCCTGTACACACTTTTACAAAAAGACTCCAAAACACATATTATGTGAGATTGACCATTCCAATACTTGTTACCAAGTATTGAAAACTCCCAACATCTAAAGGTTTAGTTAGTAAATCTGACACATTTTCCTCAGTGTCAACCCTATCTGGTTGTATTAAACCTTTTTCAAAACAATCTCTAATAAAATGGTGTCTAATTTCTAGGTGTTTAGTTTTAGAATGATGTACAGGATTCTTTATGATGCATAAAGTGCTGTTATTGTCAACAAATATCTTGGTATGCATGAAATTATACCCATAGTCCAACACCTGGTTCTGAATCCACAAAACTTGTCCACAACAAGCAGCTGTAGCAACATACTCAACTTCAGTTGTAGAATTAGCCACCACTGTTTGTTTCTTGCACTGCCAAGATATCAACCTGCTCCCAAGAAACTGACATCCACCAGTTGTGGATTTCCTATCAAATTTATCACCTCCATAGTCACTATCTGAATATGCAATCAGCTCCAATGGTGAATCCTTTGGGTACCACAAACCAAGACTAGGATAGCATCTTAGGTACCTAAAGATCTTCTTCACAGCATAAAGGTGACATTCTTTGGGAGTCACTTGATGGCGTGCACAAGCACACACAACAAACATGATATCAGGTCTGGAGGCTGTAAGATACATCAAGGATCCAATCATGGATCTATAGTGCCTAACATCAACATATTTCCCATCTCCAATCTTTCCGCAAGGGTTTTCTCTATCCATAGGAGTAGTAGCCCTCTTTTCATGTGGAGAAAAGCCAAACTTCTTCAAGATCTAAGCCACATATTTATCCTGGGAGATGAAGATACCATCTTCTTTCTGCTGAACTTGTAAACCAAGAAAGAAGTTCATCTCCCCCATAGCACTCATCTTGATTTTGTCTGTCATAAGCTTGGAGAAATCCCCACTCATCTTTGGATCAGTAGACCCAAAAATGATGTCATCAACATAGACCTGGACAAGCAGCACATCCTTGCCTTTCTTCTTTGTAAATAGTGTTTGATCTATGGTGCCCCTCATGAATCCATTGTCCACCAAATAGGTAGACAAAGTACCATACCATGCTCTAAGGGCTTGATGAAGTCCATACATAGCCTTTTTGACTATATACACTTTATCTAGATTATCTGGATCCTCAAAACTAGGAGGCTGCATCACATATACCTCCTCAATAATAGTTCCATAGAGGAAGGCACTCTTGACATCCATTTGATAGACAGTGAAGCCCATGCAGGATGCATAGGCTAGAAAGATCCTAATAGCTTCAATCATTGCAACTGGTGCAAAGACTTCCTCATAGTCTATCCCCTCCTCTTGTGTATATCCCTGAGCCACTAACCTTGCCTTGTTTCTGACCACAATGCCTCTTTCATCTCTCTTGTTCCTGAGAACCCATCTTGTCCCTATAGGTCTGACATATCTGGGACAATCATCCAGCTCCCAAACATCCTGAATTGCAAATTGGTGAAGCTCATACTGCATTGCTTCCACCCAACTTGGTTCTTTGAGAGCATCAAATATCTTCTTGGGTTCCTGTTGTGACAGAAAACATGCAAACAAACATGCTTGCACAAGAGGGGTATCAACCTTCTTGTGGATATTGAAAATAAACCCACCAAGACCTTGATGAGATCTTCTAGTCTGAACTGGAGTATTAACATTACCAATGATTTGAGAAGGAGGGTGATTCTTCATAGTGGAAGTGAGAACTCCTCCTTCAAAAAGTCTGGTGTCCTCAACCTCATTCTCCATATTGCCAATATCTTCTTCATCAGACTCTCTTACATCAACATAGGGATGACCTTCTTCATATTAATTGGAAGGTACAACCTTGTTCAAAAGTGGAAGAGAAAAGATGTGCAAAAGTGTTGTCAACGCCTGAATCATGGTTGTCAGCGCTTGGGCTAACAACGCTTGAACTGTTGTTGTCAACGTCTGAGTCATCAACGTCTGAATTGGTCTTGTCAGCGCTAGATTTTCCTTTGTCAGCGCTTGAAGGACCATGCATGTTTGTATCTGGTGGTACTTGGGGACCACCATTATCTTTACCACCAGCAGCAGCAGCAGCAAAAGTATCTGTCCAAATGGGAATTGTAACATATTCTTGTATAGGAGATGTCTTTTCTGCTTGTGATCCAACCTTTTCATGAACCTGTGTACCTGAAACATCAACAACTTGTTCCTCCACAACATTTGAAGTTACCTTCACAATGTCTGGATTAGTGACAGGCATATAATTTAAAGTTCTAGATAAAGGTTCCAAGTCAAACAACCAATTAGGACCACTTTCAGGATGACTAGGTTTATTTTCTAAAAACCTAACATGTACTCTTTCAAGTATACGTTTTTCTTCTTTAAGATAAACCCTATATCCCTTGCTCTGCACTGAATACCCCATGAAGTAGCCCTCGTCACCTTTTGCACTAAATTTCCCTAAGGCATCACTAGTATCTAAAACTACTACATGACAACCAAAAGGTCTGAGAAAACCAATATTAGGTTTTCTACCCCAAAGTAACTCATAAGGTGTTTTGTTTTGAATTTTGTTAACTAATGCTCTATTTTGAGCATAACAAGCTGTATTAACAGCCTCAGCCCAAAAGGCTATAGGAAAATGAGCATCAGCCAACATTGTTCTGGCTGCTTCAATTAGGGTTCTATTTTTCCTCTCAGCAACCCCATATTGTTGTAGGGTTCTAGCAATACTAAATTGCCTGGTAATTCCTTTCCTGGCACATAAATCATCTAGCTTCTTATTTCTAAATTCACCACCATTATCACTCCTAAGCATTTTAACTTCATTGCCAGACCTCTTCTCAATCTGAGTGATAAAATCAATTAGAATATCAGCTGTGTCACTCTTCATAGCTAGAAAGAATGTCCAAGTAAACCTAGAAAAGTCATCTGTGATGACCAAGCAATATTGTTGGGTCTTAGGATCTAGACTCATCTGGGATATGATAACAATGATTGTAAGCACAGTGGAATATAATAAAGAACACAATCAAAGTTATGAACAAGGCTTTCTTATTCATAAAATACTAATAAGCTACTACTACTAGCTCCTGGTGCCTTAAAGGCTCGACACCAGGAGGAATACACACACACCTTTAGTTTACATTGTATATGAATGAATGCTCAACATGTGTGTCTAACCCTCTTTATATAATAGAGGGACTAGGGTTTACAAGCCAAACCCTAGCTTACTAACTAAGCTAACCTAATATTACATATTAGGTCCTTATTGTTTCTTCTGTCTTTATCTCTGCCTATAGGTTTTGTAATCATCAAATCTGTATGTCCCAACAAATATGACTTACCATTCAAACTTTCTATATTGGTTGGACCAAAGAGGTCCATATGTAGCATATGAAGAGGTCTAGAACTAGTATGCACATGTTTGGACTTGAATGAGACCTTGTGCTGCTTGCCTTTAAGACATGCAACACAAGAGTGGTCATTGTGGAAGGCCTTCTCAGGCAAACCATCAACCAAGCCAAGTCTCACAAGCCTATTTATATTTTTAAAATTTATGTGCCCTAGTCTCCTGTGCCACAAATTACTCTCATCTACTGAAGCTTTAGCATAAAAACAAGACATATTATTATTCATTTTAATCCCATTCAGATTCACATTGTATATGTCTTTATGCCTAGGTGTTCTATATCCAATATAGTTCTCATCAGGGATCTTATAATCCTTCCTTAACACCAAACACTCAGTATCAGTAAACAGAACTTTATTTTTGTTATCACAAAATTGTGATACACTAAAAAGACTGTAATCAAGTTCTTTTACCAGAAATACGTTTTCAAAACGCAAATTCTTGGTGAGAAGGGTTCCTTTTCCTGTGATAGTACCATATCCGCCTCCAAAGTAAACCTTATCACCATCCTTAATGGGAGTGAAGTTCGTCAGATAGTCTTCCTTCCCTGTCATGTGCCTTGAGCATCCACTATCCCAATATCCATAATCATTGACCTGTCTTTGAATGCCCTGCACATAAAGAAAACAAATTAGTTTTCTTTGGGAACCCAAGCCTTAGAAGACTTGGATTCATCTGGTTGTTCAATAAGAACAGACTTAGTTCTCATAACAACCCCATTTTCATCCTTCTTAGGACGAAATACCCAGTTAACCCCAATAGGTTTTGTAATGACCTTTGAAATGTAATTAAATCTATTGCAGGTCATTGAAATCCTATTATCATTAGGGTTTTGATCTTTCTTGGGTCTCCATGTTAAGCTTGAAGAATCTTTAGACCCCTTACCCTGTGTTTGCAAATATTTAGGTCTGCTCACGTTTCTGTCAGCGTTGGAATTAGTCTTGTCAATGCTGAAATTACCCTTGTCAGCATTGAACCTAGGGTTTGCTACAGAAAACCATTGCCTATTAGACCAGGTGTTTGTCTTTTGAAATGGTCTTTGTCCATGAGTGTTAGACCCTCTAGTGAAGAATGGGGCAGGTCGAACAACTTGTGGACTTTGCTGCACACAAGGTTTGGGTCTGGCAACGTTTGACTTTCTAAAACGTTGACTTTGTTCCTGTCAGCGCTGAATTTGTTCCTGTCAGCGCTGGCTTTGGAAGCGTTGACACACTTGTATGCCAAGTGTGAAAAGCTACCACAAGTGTAACAAGCTTTTCTAGACACAACCTTAGGTCTAGAAGAGAAGAAGCCTGTTCCATTATTGCTAACTTGGCTCTTGGGTGACCTAGTATTCCTATACATCTCTGTATATTTAATGCTAGGTTTTCTATCAGTGTTTGAGCCTAGGTCAATAGCTTTACCAGTGATTGGGTTCGTAACCTTAATGTGAGTTGACTCATTGGGACTTTCACATAGCAAACCACCCTTAACAAACAAAGTAGGGTTAGCTTTCTTCCATTCATTCAGGTCAGTCAACTTTTGTTGGTACTCTTCAACTGGAGTGACAACTCTTGGTGGAGGAATAAATTCATCCTCTTGGAATTCTGGCAAACCAGTCCAAGATAGGTTCTTTTGCTGGACACCATAGAAGTCACCAGCTGGTGGTGGAACCAAAGAGTAATCATTCATCCCAATCCCAGTCATGTCCTTAGGATCCCTTTGTTTACCCACACAGTCTCCTAGGGTTTGAGTGGCTCTATCTAATCTTTGAATTTTAAGGTCAACATTGTCTTTATTCTTAATGGCCTCATCTAACTTAGCTTGTAACTCACCATTAACCCTTTCCATGAAATTTCTAATATCCATACTAGCATTTAACTCATGTTTTAAAATATTTATTTTATCTTTTAAGTCAAATGCCATTTTCTTGTATTCAGAAACTGTTTTCTCAGTTTGAGTGAGAGCTAGTTGGTAATTAGACAGTTTGCACTTTTCAGTACTCACATCACTTAATAATCTTAACACCTCTTTGTTAAGTTTCTCAGTGTTTAACCTACAACCTTTACTACAAAAAGCATCATTGTATACCTCATTATCAGATGAAGAGGAGGAGTGTACCATGAGAGCATATTCAACATGCTCTTCTTCTTCAACCTCAGCAACCAAAGCTTTATCCTCTTCCACATTCTTAGCCAGATAGCTCCAATCCCATCCCATACCATAAATTCCTTGAACTACAACCATGGCTTTGGAATCCTGAGCTTTAACAACTTGACTTGAGGGTTTACCAGCATCAGACCTTCTAGGAGATCTGCATTCCCTCATGAAGTGCCCCATACGATGACAGTTGTAGCATTCAACTTTGGATTTATCAAATCCAGCTGTGTCTTTTGCATTGAAGGTCATTTTCTTCTTAAACCTTCTGTTCCACCTGTTTGCTCTTATACTAGCAAGAGCCATGTTACACTTAATATCCATCTCTTCCAAGTGCTCATCACTTATCTGCTCAAGGTCCTCATATGTAATCACTGAACCATTGGGCAAAGAAGCAATATAAGCACATACAGTATCCAAATCCAAACCAGCAGGTTTAACTCTTGAGGAGTCACTTTTGAATGTGTCAGCGTCTGAAAAGGAGACGTTGACAGGACTTGTTCCAGCGCTGACACATGATGATCCAGTAACTGGATGCATGTAAGAGTCCTTCTGATTGAATTGACCTTCACTATGAGAGAAGAAGGCCATGTTACTGTTAGTGGACTTGCTTCCATGCTCTAAAAGAGTTTCATCTTCCAACAACCTCAGTTTGTTGTAAATGTCATCAAACGTGGAACTTTTGTAAGTATTATTGGCAAGAATGGATCTTGCCTCAATCTTCCACACCTCACCAAGACTTTTAAGAAAAGTAGCATTGATGTCAACATCACCAACTTGTGTCCCCATGAAGGACAATTTGCTTGTAATGTCAAGCAATCTGCTTCTCACACTACTCAGCTTCTCATTGGGTTGTGCTTTGAAAACAGCATAATCATGCATGAGCTGTTTCTTCTTTTCTTCCCTAGTATCTGCATTACCACCATATGCAACTTCAAGAGCTGCCCAAAGCTGCTTAGCAGAATCATAACCTCTATATTTATGCTGGTTCTCTTGTCCCAACGAGAGTTTAGAATATTTAGGGTTTTCATGTCAACTGATATGTGTGTAAACAGACACCTTTTCTACCACTTAATTACAATAATAACCGGACCAAAACATGTATTTTATGTCTTTATGTCAGAATTATGCGTGGTTTGTGTTTTCGTTGTGATTTAGGACGAAAAGGTGAAAAGTGGAGAAAACACGGACATTCACGGGCATTTACGGACTTTTATTGAAGAAAAAGATGAAAGACGAAGTCAAGAAGTCAAGAGTGCAAAAAGAACGGAAGTCCAAGACCAATTCTGAAGATTTATCGAAGAAAAAGTCAAAAGACGGAAGTTTATCAAAAGCCGAAGAATTCAAGTCTATTTTATTGAAGAATTTAAAGACGAGTTCAAAGAAATCCCGAAGCCAAAAGTCCTTTAAGTCCAAGTTTAAAGAAGATTAGAAGAAAAGGACTAAGCATGCAATTAATGAAGATTAAAGAAGGAAGGACTTAAGCTTGTAATTAAGAGAAAAGGAAAGAGGGGAGGAAGCTTCCTAATCCTCCCCTATATATAGTTAGGACTAGTTAATCATTTTTCTTGTTGGCTAACTTGACAAATTAGCTCTTCCACATTTATTTTTCTTGCACATTTAAATACTTGTCAATTTAATTACCTTGTCTTGCACATTAAATTCCTTTAATTTCAAGTAAGTTTCCATTTAATTCTTGTCAATCTTTACTTTATCTTGTTAATCTCTCATCTACCTTTCTCAATCTTTGATTTTTATGTTTATGTTGTGTTCATGTTCATGTTCTTATTTTGATTAAGTGGGTTTTTGATTATTGTGTTTAAATTTGTTTGTTTTGTTGATTTAAATTGTTAGTTTATGATTATTGATGTTTCGTTATTAGTTTGATTAAATCGTTTGTTTGATTTTGGTTAAATTTGTTGTTAGATTCGTGTATTTGTGATCCCTTGTTCTTCGGGGGTGTTTGTTTCTGTGTCTGTGATTCTCAGGTAAAACTTCCGGATCAACGCCAAAACTTCCGAGCCAAGGAGGTTTTATTCGGAACTAGAGAAGTTCCGGATCAAGAAGGTTCATTCGGAACTTTAAAAGTTCCGAGTCAAGCTAAAACTTCCGAACCAAGCCGTTCATCCGGAAAAGTTCCGAGTCAAGGTTTGTCTTCCGAATCAAGCTTCATCCGGAAATCTTCCGAACCAAGTTCCGGACGAAAAACTTCCGGATCAACACCAAAGTTCCAGATCAGTATCTTCCGAACAAAGTTCCGGACGAAATCTTCCGAACGAAGGGAAAGTTCCGAATCAATCAATATTTCCGAACCAAAGTTCCGGGTCAAGAGGTTCATTCGGAACTCAAAAAGTTCCGGATCAACTTAAATGTTCCGAATCAAGGTTTTGGGGTTTGGGAAGTTCCGACTCAAGATTGTTTCACTCGGAACTCAAAAGTTCCGAGTCAAGCCAGTTCATTCGGAAGTTTTGAACTTCCGAATCAAGGTTTCTTTCAGTTCTTTTTTTTAGACTTTCTTTTTAAATTTCTGTCTTTTATTTTTTAAGCTTTATTTTTCCCGCCTTTTAATTTAATTGCACTTTAAGATTATTTGTCTTAGCTTTATTTTAGCCTTGCCTTAGTTTAAGTTTTAGTTGCGTTTTAAGATTGCCTTAGATAGATTTAAGTTTGCGTTATTTACTTTAGTGCCCTTTAATTTCAGTCACGTTTTTTAATACTTGCACTTTATTTTAATTAGACTTAGATTTAAATTACCTGTCTTTTACTTTAATTGTTCTGCACCTTTATTTAAAAACAACGACACAACTATTTGTTTCACCAAAGAACAATAGAGTCACATAGAGAACCTAGATCAATTCGTTAAGATATCGAGACAAGAACAACAATTGAACCTAGCAAAAACCTAGTTACCATCAACCCTTTTCTTTGCTATGTATTCAGCAGCCACAGCTCTACCATCTTCAGGTTTTTCTTTCTTATCCTCTTCAGAACATCCAGCAACAGCTAATCTTTGAGTAATAACATCAACAATCTTTTGGGCTTTATCGAATGTGTTTCCATATTCAAGGATCTCCCAGAGTGTGTAGTCATAGATCCCTAGATATTGCTCAAAGTTGAATTTCCATAATTCAAAGTTGGTTGCATCAAGCATGGGAATCTTGATGTTTGGTAAAGGTGAGGAGGAGGTTATTGTTTCAGACATGATGTTGTTAGGGTTTTTGAGAAAATTATAGTTTTGGTGATTTTTAGGGTTCTTGTGTTCTTTAAGATCAAAAGTTCCTCAACAAGCTCTGATACCACTTATTGATCCCAAACTTAGATCGATTTAGCTTTATGTATACGAGATTAGATCAAGTAATACACTTAGAGAAACCTTTGTATATGCTTATGATAATCTAAGTGTTATGCAGAATTAACACTTAAACAAGAACACACAATGATATAAACAAACTTTCACTTTGATTAATGATATCAAACTTGCTTACAATGAAAGTAGTTTACGAATGAAAACTTATATGAAACATTAACCTAAAGGTCTTCTTTTATAGATATAAGAAGCCTTGTACAATAATCTACGTATCAGTTATTCTAGGTAAAGATAAATATAGAAAATACATTGTTGTTCCTATCTTTACTAGAAGTAATCTAGAATACAATAAACGCGTAGAGTATATCTTCCCATCAGTGCTTGTCTTCAATGTATCAACGCTTGACTTTGTCTTGTCAACGCTTGAGCTGTCAACGCTTGTTTTGCTCTTGTCAGCGCTTGTTTTACTCTTGTCAGCGCTCAAGTGATCTGACCTTAATTTATTCCCAACACTAGCAATACAGGGTCATACTATTGATATTATGTTCGTGTTTTGGTTTTATATAACCATATTCATATAACGATTTTTATTTAATCTATACAACGTTGCAAAACGTATTGTATGATGTTTTTAACGACAATGATTCGTAAATGATTTTTAAGGCAAATGCCTATATTATGATTTTCGATAAGGATTTGTATAAAAATGACTTTGGCTATTTTATGGCCTATTACAATGATTTGTACGAAATGATTTTTGGGCAATAATTTTATACCAAAGTTATATTGATGGAATTTATTAAACTCTGTGAATTCACTCGGCGTTATCGCTGACCTTTTCTTTTAACATGTTTTATCTCAGGTACTTGAAGGTAATTCTCGGGAAGACGACAAGAATTCATGGCCCGCACTTAAATTATAATTTCCATTCAAATGCTTTGTAAAACCTGTATGAAATATAATGACTTGGGACCTATGTAAATTTTGATATTTATGAATGGAAATGCTTTATTAATAAACGACGCGATTTTTATGCGTTGTCTATGATGTGAGTAATGTGCTATCCCGTAACACCAACGAGTCTTCCGCTGTATTGAGTTGTATAAATTTGGGGGTGTTACACCTTCAAGTGATAGAAAATATGTGCATAGAGTACCATAAGAAAAATCACATATTCCTAGATCTTGTATCATTTCATCAGTAATAATGTAAGCTCAAACAAGTTATCTTAAAAGTCAGTGACTGGGAGTTCACGACTTTAAGATATGATAGAACACAAACTCGCGAAAATCTTCTTCGAACATCAAACTTACCATAAGAATTCTTCCCCTTAAGCCAACACCTCTTCATGACGAGTCTTAATGAAACAATATCTTCATATGTAAAAGTTGTTACTGAATAACTCTTTCACAAGGCTATCCCGATTACATAATAAACATTACTCCAATAATAATTCACTAATTGGTGCTAACTTAGAAAAATCATTGACCCCTTTTAAAAATATCCGAGCCATTAATATCAACATGATATTCTATATAAAACAGAGATTTCATGTACCTTTGCGTGTAAATACTCTCCTCTTTTTGTGTGCTGAAAACCTTACCAATTTTCCAAACAACAGTTATTATTTTTATCCGTGATCCATGTTGTCAGCGGATAAACTATTCCTTGTCAGCGTCTTATATATGCTTTGACAGCGCTTGAATGATATGTATCAACGTCTGAATGAAAAATGTCAGCGTCATGAACTATTAATAAAACGTTTACTTTTAGCTTAGGACTAGCAAATTCCCATGATGATCTACTGTTTAAAAAAAAACAGTCCTTCCTTTTCCTAGTATTCAAGCCACATGCCATGGGACCACACATTGCAACCTCACGTTGCCTTAATCTCCTTCTTGTGTAACGACTATATAAGTATCATTTGTTGTCGCCACTTCGTTGGTCTCATCTCTGACTTGCTCTTAATCACGTCATGGACCACAGATAAATACTATCATCCATAACCATCACGTGAATATCTCCAGACCCACAAGTACCTGCTGTATAAACTAGATCTGCCTTTCTTTTGTTTTTGTTGTTGTAAACGATTCACATAAACAATATTAACACAAACCTGACGTGAAGTACTTGTAATGGACCATTGTACTTTTTCTTTTCTCTTGAGTATGAACAATCAGAAGTACACAAAACATACTATCATCTCATAAGCAACCATCATAACGAACAACTCTTCTTCCATCATTATCACAGATCTAGGGTTTGTTTTACAAAACCCTAAAAAACAACATATTTGCAGCTTCATGGTCGAACTATATCTAGGGTTTTCAGAAGAAACCCTAATGCTTGTTGTATATCCAATAAATAAACCTGATGCAAACATCACGTGACAAGGTGAAATTATTCTCGCCATTCATAACCAGATCCAAGCATCTTTATACACCCTTATCACGCGCTGATAATATGTGCGGCTATTTTTAATCGAGCTAGAGTTTGAAGGAAACCCTAATTCATAATGTTATGTCAAACAAAAACTCCATACCTCATTATGCAGTGAACTTCGACTTCTAATATCATGATAATGAAAGATCCAATCGAAGATGGCTTCGGTGAGATCTTAAACACAAGTGCCAAGAATCTACAACAAAAATTTCACGATGATCCAATGGTTAACGAAGGAGAAATCGTGTCTTGAATACGACTGTCCAAAGAAAACTGCATATGATCACTGCTGACTTCGACGCTTAATAACTTTTTCTTGGGAATTGATCTTGACAATCCCGCCAGTGGATGTCTAGATATATGTGTGTAGAACAAACACAAGAATTTTCGTGACAATCCAACGGTTTAATAAAAAAATTATGCCTCCCTGAATACCGTTGCCCACACAAAATCACCCAGAAGAATCCTAGACGAATTTTTCTTTTCTTCTCAAAACACGAACACCTTGTTGGTCCTAGCATCATGAGCCACGAGGCTCTGATACCAACTGTGGAAACCTTGGTTTCCTCGAATCTTTTAGCTACTAGGCATAGTCATTGTTCATATGATTAACAATCAAAGCAGAAAAGAACAATAACTATGAAACAAGGTGTTTAGGCACAAAACACAGAATTACTAACAATTGGATTGCTCATTATATTAATAACAAACAATCACTAGGTGTGTATACATTGAATCCCACACCTAGTGGACACACGCTTTAGGTTTACATTGTGAATAAAAGATATGAATAAAAGCTAAGACCCTTGTTCCTTTTATAGACTAAGGATTAGGGTTTACAAGAGATAAGATCAAATAAAACATGTGTATCTTTTATTTAAATAAACTAATACAAAATATTAATAAATAATATTCTGAATATTTAATCTAAATAGATGTTTCCAACAGCGTTTGACTTCTGTTGACTTCTGTCAGGGTTGCGTTAACACTTGTCAACGCTTAGACACAATGTGTCAGCGTTGAAGTGAATGCTTCATGTTTTCTTCGTTTTGAGTTTTCGCCACATCAACTTTTTGACCCAACATTAAAGACCTTAATTTTGAAAAGGGAGTAAACATTAGGGAGTCTAAGGATCATGCTCTCGAAAACGTCATAGGCGACTTAAATCGAAGGACTCTTAGATCTCAAGTCCAAGATCAAAGTAACTTGTTTTGTTTCGTCTCATTGATTGAACCAAAGAATGTTAAACAAGCTTTGATGGATGAGATTTGGGTCATCGCCATGCAAGAAGAATTGAATCATATCATTGCTAATGACCTATGGGAGCTTGTTCCTCCACCTAGAAGTACTACCATCATAAGAACCAAGTGGGTATATAGGAATAAGTTAGATGAGAACGGTGTTGTATCTCGTAACAAGGCAAGACTTGTAGCTCAAGGATATAATTAACAAGAAATGATTGATTATGATGACACATATGCACCGGTAGCAAGGTTAGAGTCCATTAGGATCCTTTTAGATTATGCTTGTGCATTAGATTTTAAGCTTCAACAAATGGATGTAAAGACTGCATTTCTTAACGGTTTGATCAATGAGGAGGTATATGTTGCTCAACCTCCCGGATTCATTGATTTTGAGAAACCAGATCATGTTTACAAGCTTAAGAAATGGTCTTAAACAAGCACCGAAAGCTTGGTATCATAAACTTAAAGCGTTTCTTATAAAACATGAGGATGGTAGACAATACACTCTTTACAAAGAAGAAAGGTTCTCACCTCATAATCATACATATATATGTTGATGACACTATATTTGGTTCAACTTGTCAAAGCTTGTGTGATGACTTTGCCAAAATCATGCATGACGAGTTTGAAATGAGCATGATAGGAGAACTTAACTTCTTTTTAGGACTCCAAATTAGACAAATGGACGATGTTATTTTCTTTAATCAATCTAAGTACGTTAAAGAAATGCTAAAGAAATTTGGATTAGAGTACTCTAGACCAATGGAAACCCCAATGGCCTCGGATATTAAACTCACCGTAGATGATGATTGTGAGTCTATAGACAACACCAAATATAGAGGTATGATTGGTAGTTTGTTGTACCTTACATAAAGTCGACCGGATATCATGTTTAGTGTTTGCCTTTGTGCTCGCTTCCAAGAGGGTCCCAAAACCTCTCACCTTGAAGCGGTTAGTGTATCTTTCGATACATTAAGGGCACTATACATTTAGGATTATGGTATCCTAAAGGGACCGGCGTAGAAACCATAGTATACGTGGACTCGGATCATGCGGGAGACTATGTGGACCGGAAAAGCACGTGTGGAGTTTTTACCTTCATGGGTTGTTGTTTAACTTCGTGGTTCTCCAAGAAATCGCTATTGCTATATCCACCACAGAAACCGAGTATGTGAGTGCCGTTAAAGCTTGTCAACAAGCTCTATGGATGAAGCAAGCGCTTGTTGATTACGGGATTTCACTTAATGATGTTCCTATCATGTGTGACAATAAGGGTGCAATAGACCTTAGCAAGAATCCCATGCAACATTCGCGAACTAAGCACATAGAGATTCGCCACCACTTCCTTAGGGATAATGTTGAAAAAGGGAACATTTCGGTTGAGAAGGTGCCCTCGGTAGAAAACTTAGTCGACGTCTTCACTAAGCCACTTAAGCGGAAACCTTTAAATTACTTGCGTCTGGGTCTAGGTTTAATGGAACATATACCTTAATTGTGCACTTTATTAATGGAGTCTTTTTTTCTTTTGAGTCTTTTCATTCTTTGAGTAATTGAGTATCTTATACTCTCTATGGGAATTTCCTCTTCTCTTTTTCAAAATTCTCAAAGTTCTTTCATAAATGGTTGAGAAATGTTTTTGCATTGTTAATTTAATCTAAAAACGCTTTTCATAGCTTCTTGCTGTTGATAACGAGCATACGTAATTCATATGTATGAATCTCTCAAATATAGCAAGAACAAAATTGAACTATGGAGGATCATTGTGTCATGACTATGTGTCTATATTAACACACCTACAACATCGATTTTATTTTAAATCTATGTATTTTGGTCAAATCTTGTTTGTTTCTTTGTCTATTATTGCTTTTTACTATGTCTCTATGATGAGTTAGACTAGAAAATTAAGATTTGTTGAATTGGAAATTATCCTTATCCCCCAAAACTAAGCCTCTGTGGCCGGTTCTCCAAATAACCTCCTACGGATCCATATATATATGGAACCGCAGGTGGAGATAAGGAACCGCGGCCAGAGCCTTCAGATTTCGAGCTTTCTGTAACTTCAAATTTGTTCCAACACTTTCTGGAATCTTTGTTTCAAACCATTGACCACCCCAAAATTGTTTTGTGCTTTCTCTATTTAACCTTAAGCATTTTGCATCCTTTCTCAAATCAAAATGTCTTGTTCACCAAATGAAAGCCTTGATTCTCCTCCATTTTCCCTAATCTCTTTCAATCCAAAATTCACCCAATAACACTCAAAATCATATTTCTTATTCTTCTAAGAATATTGATTGTGGAACTTCTTCTCTTCCACCACTAGCCTTTTGTGTTCTTCCTCCCTCACGTGATAATCTCATGCATCATGGGACATATTTCCATTGTTGTCAATATCAACATCTTGTTATGGCTCATATCTATGAGGAGTTGAATTACATCAAGAGTCTCTTAGTCAAACCTTCTATCCACTATGACTATGAGATTATTACCAAGCCACCACCACCTCCTTCTGCCACCACCTTGTCTTTCATTTAAGCATGTGGATTGCTTATCTCCAAGGCATCTAATTCAAGCAAATCTTATAGTTCTAGTTTAACTAGGATTAGATTTATGCTTTTCTTTTGGCTTGTTTTACTTTTCATACATCTTTGTATGATTTATTTCCTTGTATCTTTATTCATGTTTTCTTCTAACATGACTTATTATGGATCTTGGTTAACTTCTCTTTTCTTATCTTATTTCTCTTTCTATGTGACCTTTGATATATCTTGTCGGGTGTTTTTCTCTTCTACTAACCCTTCTATGTAGCTTGTCACCATAGCTCGATTCCTTGGTGCCCCAAGCTAGGGGAGTAAGCACCAAGGAGGAGCACTTGCAAAGTCTGATTCTTTTCTTCTACAAAGACTTTTGCAACCTTTTTCATGTGATTGAGTTTATGTATTGTCGAAATCAAAAAGGGGGAGATTATTAATGCAATGACGCATAAAAATGTTACTTGCATTTTTCGGTCTCGCTTTGTTTTGATTACGACAGTATATAAAAACAAGTATTTACGAAAACCACGAAAAACAAATTCTTGAGTTCAAGTATTTTTCATTTCAACCATTATCACCTAAGGTATGAAAAAACAAGTTTTCATCATAATTAAGTGATCAAGGATTTAAGTTTTCTTAATACTCACCTTTTATTAAATGTAACATTGTTTTTATTAAACTTTAGTTTTTAAGAAAATGTTTTATTAAATTAAATATTTGAAAATTTGAAAATGGCATATTCCATATGGTTTAAGAATTCTCCTTGGGGATAAATATTCTACCAGATGTGACTACCCCACTAAAAGACAAAAGAGAGCGGAGTCTACTCTCAAGGTTCCTTAAATGGCTATGCGGCTCCTTATCAATAAGGAGTAAGGAATCGCGGGCACCTTTAAGGAACAACCCCCAAAGATAGTCGTTGGAGCTTTCTCTTATAAATAGTGGACCATTCTCAAATTTTCTCCTCACCTATTTTGCACATATAATTTCATATTCAATCCTCTTCTTAAATCATTCAAATCCTTAATTATTTGGTTGATTACTACTTGTTTAGAAGTGAATCTTTCTCCTCCCATCTCTTCCTCTCAAGTGCAAAGAGAAGAACACTTTCATCCTTGAAGTGTTGTGTCTACCTCAAAGATCCATTAAAGATCAAACTTTTATTTTTCATTCTTGTGTTATTGTTGTGAGGATTCAAATGTCTATTTAGAAGTTGTGTATGTAGTGTGGTTAATACTTAGTCCTTAAAGTATATTAGTGTAGATTGGTCCTAGCTAAGATTAGGGCTCGACTTTTCGCTTAGAGTCGGAAATGGGTTAAGCGACGTGTACGGTTTCTCCACCTTAAGGAGCTTGTTGATTAGTGAATTCTCGAGTAAGTAGTACTCGAGGAGTGAGCTTCGTTGCCGAACCACTATAAATCCTTGGTGTTTGGTTTGATCTTTCTTTTCCTTATCTCTTTACATTCATTATTCATTACTTGCATATACTTGTGATTATTAGTTTAGTTGCACTATCCCTTGTCCATATTGTGGATAAGAAGATTTCACATATTTTGCTCTAGTCTAAGTTTTGGAAAAGGATTTTTGAAAACCCATATTTAACAAGTAAACTATAGAAACTATTCAATATCCCCCCCCCCCTTCTAGTTTCTATAGACTGCTTATCATGTGCTGACAACACAAGTTGGTTAGAGGCTATTAGGCTCATGTTATTTTCTGGTCATCTTTATTTTACTTGCAAAAATCACTTTTTCCAAAATTTTAAGTTCTGTCTTATTTAGCATTAAGCCATAAGCAGCTTAATCAATAAGCTGGCTTATTGACTTATTGCCTTTTTTTGTTAGTTCATTTTGGTGTTTGTTTTGTCTTAGTTTCAGGTCATCTAGTTTAAAGACATCATCTCATTTCTCTTCATGCTATTTGGACTGTGGTAGTCCTTAGCATTTACACAAGCTCTCACAATAAGCTAATTTAGCCAAGATAAGCTCAAAAATATTGCATCAGCTATTCCAAATGGTGTGGATGTACATCACTTTTGGTAAAAGGCTTTGAACTTTATTTGTGAATTTTCTGTCTGTTTTTGTGCTTTTATAAGATTTGCTTATGTTATGCTTATTTCTTTTTGTTTTGTTGCTTAATTTGCTCTTATTGTTGCTTATTTACTGATCTTCATGTTAATTGTCCTGCTTTAGTTTTATAATCACTAGTCTCTTTGTTAATTTTCCATGTTCTGTCCATTAAGGAGTGTTTGGGATTGCATGTTTAGTGCTTATTAACAACAAGAACTAAGCTTATATCTACCTGTACACTTTGGTTAGGTTAGAAATAGTTAGAATTTGCTTTTTATTTCAAGATTTTATTGTTAAAATCAAGTTTGAGTGTTTTGCAAAAATTTATCAAGAGTGTAGGTCTACGATTTCTTAGGATTGTTATTGTGTTGTAAAGATCTAAAGAGAGGGAGAGAGATGAAGATTTAGAGAGAGAAAGTTAGAGAGAGACAGGAGAGGATTAGAGAGAAAGATGTTTGATTAGTGAAATGAGAACCAACAACCCCTCCTAACATGCTAGGAGGGGTATATATAGCCCACCCTACATGTGGGCTGTATGGGTTATATGTTTACATAATTAGATCACGAGCCCATACTAGAATATATCGTTTGAGTGACCGATCCTTTCTAAATACAGAAAAACGTATTTCCAACAATCTCCCCCTAAGGGAGGTCACTCCAAGTTACAGTTTCCTAAATAGTCTATAGCTCGTGATCTATGCTAACAATGATGTGACCGAGACTTTCTTTGGAAAAACGTATTTCCAACAATCCCCCCCCTAAGGGAGGTCACACCATTTTACAAAATCTTAAACCTAGCATACTATGGTTGAGTCTTTGATCTTGTTCTTGTGAATATGTAGATGAGATCTTTGACTTTATTCTTGAGCATGTTTCCTTGCCTTGACCGTGTGCATTCATCACTTGTGATATTCGCCTCCTCGTGACTTCATGTTCCACATACTTATACCTTTATAATTCTTGAAAGTTTCAGAGTTTCATACAGCGGAAGACTTGACTTTTAGGCTTTCTTGAATTTGTTGAAGTCTTAAGTTCATAAAGAATAAGCATGCGAGGGTGACTTCTTTTCAGATAGTACACCGCAATCCCACCTTCTTGTTACGCTGCATAAGACAGTTAGCAACAAAACATATACACGGATGAAATGGCTTTGAACATTTCATTCTAATTCGGTAGCATTTTACCTCCGGTCGGTGAAGACCGTTGGATGATATAAAATATCGTAATTGTGGCAGGTAGTTTCAATTAAGAACCTCCTTGACAAGATTTCGCGGATAAACCCGTTCTCTTTATTCGACCGTCCAAAGCTGATGGCGAACATAAAGAGTGAATCATTTGGATAATATTATCCGCATGATTTGAAGCCGTCAAATCCGATTCCTGGAACAAGTTTTATTTATTAAAGAATCGCACCATCGTTGCTTTCCAGTTGTCATGAGCTTGATTCATATAGAATCTTGCAAGTTACCTACCAAGTGCTGTTTGATGTTAACACTAGAAGGATTTCCACTCATCACTGTGAACACTATAGAGTGTCACTCTAAGTGTTCTGGCAAGATCACTAAGATATTGCGTAGAGGCATGGAACGTGTTTAAGTTCAATTAAGAATTAAACCACTGTTGCTTTCCAGTTATCACAAGTTTGATTCATAAAGAATCGCACAAGTTACCTACCATGAGCTTTGTGATATTCGCCCAAGAAGGATTTTCATCTTCAATGTAAATACTTTCGTATTACTCGGATGTTCACGCAAGATCATGAAGATTTTGCGTAGGACTCTTAAGATCTTTTTTACTTTTCATAGTGTGTTAAGAAGCAAGGAATTATGAAAGTGTGTCCTAATGAGATATTTGATGATCTCAAATGGCTCTAGACTCGATCGTACATTTTAGATTTTCTAGTGATCGAAGGCTGGAGAGGAGTGCCACCATTTCAATATCAATATATTCGGAGTGAATAAATCGATAGATAATGCGTTGTCTCCATGTGATTAAAACAAATATCTTTTGAGAGATATCTGAGTTAGCTGGGATGGGTTGTGCATTGCATCACTGGGTCCATGATGTCTATCTTCAATATCGAGAATCATTAAAAAAATGATCTCCATAGCATATGTGTTGACCCGGTTTCTGCCTAAGGTTGTAAGGAGGGCTTCTTTGTTTTCACCCTTTATGTTTACAATTATTTTTCATTCTTTAACCCCTTCAATTCTTACAAATACGTCATAACTAGCACCTTGTTGTGATTGTTCCAGTGTTAACTTAAGTACTTGGTCGACATTCAGCTACGTTCACAATCTTTCTCCATCTTTCCTAAGGACTACTATTTCTAGCTATGGATTGTCCTTGGGAAGATTCCTCCGGTTCTAGAGGAATCATTGGACTTTAACCTATCCTACCATCCTTATGTCACCACAATCTTCACCGTCGTGAATAGAGATGTTTTGGGTAAGTGTATGTCACCATGAAATCCATTTTAAGATCCAAATCCATTTTGTTCCCCTTTAACATATGCCACGATATCTGAAAACATTTCGCACATGCCGGGATGAGCTATAACGTTAAGTCAAACCATTTGTAATTAATCATTTCCCATATTAACTCCCCCATATTAAATGTTAACCCAATCGATGTTTTTAATATCAGTTGATTTAATAGCATTTTAAGAAACTTTGGGAAGAAAAATGCAAATCCGGTTATCTTCATGATTTTCACAAGCTCTCCCTCAAATTAATGAGGGTGTACTTGAAACATAAATTAAATACCTTTTAAACACAAGTGTAAGGTATTTTATCACGTGCAAAGATCATATATGATAATGTATTCACAAGATTAGCAATTTACGAGGTTGGATATGAATGATGGAGAACATCATATGATAGAATCACATGGTTCTTGTTCACGAATGTTTATCGCCTCGTCACGTCTGAAGTTATCTCTTGACACCATGTGTACGATTGATATCGTTGTCTTGACACCAATTAGTGACTTTGGCACTTGCGGCATCAAAGATTCTGAATGCTGGAAAATTGCTCCCCCTCAATTGTTGACCCGTGTTCTATTGAAAGAGCTGTAGTCACTGTTTGAGTAGTCGCATCGTCGAGTATGTAGATATCAATTGTAAATTGCTGTAGATTGTAGAGATGATAACTTCATAAAAACAAGATTTCTCTCGTTTGAACAAATAAATGCACTGACACGTACATATATTCGTGTTAGATTGTGTTATTACGTAAACACAATCCCTTACATGGTTAAAAAGTAAACCATGCCCGAGAAAATTAATTCCCGTTGTTGAGTCAAAGCTTTATGGTGAAATGCTTGACTTGAATATGAAAAGCGAGTTACTATCTGAAATAATAGCAAGCCATGTAGAGCATGTTTTAAAATATTTGAACTTCTGCTCGAACTTTATTTACAACCCCGTGTCATTATTGAACGAAATTTCTAGGTTCGTAAATATTATCGATTCCAGAAGACATGCTCTTTTTATCAAAACATTTTAAACACACAATTTTGAAAGATTTAGAAAAATATTTTGAAAAATTCTTGAAAAATTCTGTTCAACGTTTTGAAAACCAATTACTTGAGCTTAAGAATTTGAATATCTTACTAAACGAGCTCAAGTCCGAGAAGTTGTAAACTTCCCGTTGTTAAGGATAAGTTACCATCGGCGATAAACTTTCCTTTTAACTGAAGAACGAGTCCTATGTTGATATTTACTTAGAAGTCGTTTTTATGAGCTTGAAAACTTTTGAATGTTTTAACGTAAAGCTCATGACCGAGAAAGGTGAATTTCTCGTTATGAAGAAAAGTTCTCTTATTTAAAAGATACACTTTCCTTTATGAGCTTAAAACTTGGAATGTTTTAATACAAGCTCATGACCGAGAAAAATTAATTTCCCGTTACGAGGATAAGTTATCATTAAAGATAAGATTTCCTAAAATGGAAGTCCGAGTTACAGTCTGATATTTAACTGTAAGTCATTGTGCATGAGCTTAAAAAACTTCGATTGTTTTTAATATTAGCTCATGCCCGAGAAAAATTAATTTCTCGTTGTTAGGATTAGTTATGATCGGCGATAACCCTTCCTTTCTTTTAAGTTCCGGGCATAATCTGAAATGTAATTATACACCATTTACACGAGCTTAAAACCTTTAAATAGTTTTAATGTAAGCTCGTGCCTGAGAAAATTTAATTTCTCGTTAATGAGGATAAGTTTATTATCGGCGATAAACTTTCCTTTCTTTGAAGCGCGGGTTACAATCTGTCATGTGACTGCAAGCCGTTGTGCATGAGCTTAAAAACTTCGAATGTTTTTAATATAAGCTCATGCTCGAGGAAAATTAATTTCTCGTTGTGAGGATAAGTTTATCATCGACGATAAACTTTCCTTTCTCTGAAGATCAGGTCATCGTCTGATATTTAACAATGAGCCTTGTACACGAGCTTAAAAACCTTTGAATAGTTTTAATTTTACCTCGTGTTCGAGAAAATTTAATTTCTCGTTTGTGAGGATAAGTTTAGCATCAGCGATAAACTTTCCTTTATTTGAAGATCGGGTCATCGTCTGATATATAACGATGAGCCATGTACATTAGCTTAAAACCTTTGAATGGTTTTAGGATAAGCTCGTGTCCGAGCAAACTTAATTTCTCGTTTGTGAGGATAAGTTTATCATCAGCGATAAACTTTCCTTTATTTGAAGAACGGGTCATCGTCTGATATTTAACGATGAACCATGTACACGAGCTTGAAACCTTTGAAAGGTTTTAATGTAAGCTCGTGTCCGAGAAAACTTAATTTATCGTTTTTTGGGTAAGTTATCGTTGAAGAGATAAACTTCCCTTTCTTTGAGGTTCGGGTCATCGTCTGTCATTTAACGATGAGCCATTTACACGAGTTTAAAACCTTTGAATAGTTTTAAAGTAAACTCTTGTCCGAGAAAATTTAATTTCTCGTTTTGAGGGTAAGTTATTGTTGACGAGATAAACTTCCCTTTCTTTGAAGTTCGGGTCACTGACTGTGATTTAACTATGAGCCATATACACGAGCTTAACTGCAAATCCCCTGAGACACTTGTTTCTCTGATATCTTCTTCTTCAGTAACCAAACTCTGAGAGTGTCCTTAGTTGAACGGTATATAAAGCTTGGACCGGTTTGTTTTTGTTGATCCTTGACATTGGTACCTGTATTCTTAGTTGGAGTTTGTATACTTTTATTTGGGTTAGTGATATCTATCTTAGAACCATGCGGGGATTCACAGTTTTTTTTTCTTGTGCCAGAGGTGACCTGAGGAGATGATTCACTTGTCTTAGCTGGCAAACGTTTCCTTTTATAGAAAACCTTAAGTTTAGGATTAAGTGATGTATCATCCTTTTCAATCTCCTCCCTAGTAGTCTTAGTAGAATCAGAGATTATCCTAGTTAAAGGGCACTCGGTTCCTACAAGAATAAAAGTTCTACCAGTGGGGCGCCAAACTTTACCAATGGGTTTAATTTTAGCTAACCACTGGGATTTAATTTTAGCATGGGAGTTCACCTCATGGAGGAATTTCTTGACGCGAGAGTCATGATTTGCCTTAAAGACACATTTCCTAAATATTTTACAAGTAGCATATTTAATGTCCGAGTAAGATCTAGAATTCTTAGATGATTGATTGATGCTCCTAGGATATGACATGCTACGGTTAGCAGTATTGGGTAAACTAGAAGGCATCTAATTAGGTTTGAAATTCCTATCTCTTACTTGTGTCTTTTGCTTAGCTTCCCTGAGACCAAATTTATGTTGAGCGTCATTTGAACTAGTTCGAGACGTGTTCTTTGGACTATGTCTAGGAAGACTATAGGCAATCATGTGATTAGGTCTTGCAAAAGCTGTTTTAGTCGCATTGGCCCTAGTTGGTGGAGTGACTGGTCCAGAGAGATGAACCATATCAACATGGGAGGCAAACCAAAGTCTCGAGGATTTTGGTCGCTCGGATCTAAATGCAGTCGGTTGTCTAACAGACTGAACTTGAGGCGGTTTCCCCAAGATTGATGGTTTTTCAAGCTTAGTGTCCACACTAGTTCCTTTAGTTTTCCTTAACTCGTTTTTCAGAGCCGCTATTGCAAAAACCTTTTCCTGAACTTGAGCCTTTAAAGTCTCATTCTCTTTGAGAAATTTATCTTGGGATGCCAATTTAGATTCTAGCAACTTAATTTGTTTCAAAAGATTATCCTTTTAAGCTTTAAAATCTCGAACTTTTTGATCTAATTTTCGTTCAAGAACAACGTTTGACTTTTCAAGTTTTTCAAAATATGTTTCAAATTTGTTTGTTTTCTTCAAAAGTTCAAGTTTGGTATCCTCAAGATCTTTTGATTGCTGAGCTACGACCGTTTCGAGCTCTTTAATCTTGGAATCAGAAGCAGTTAATGAAACAGTCATAAGACAATTATCATGATTGTTAGCATTTTGAACACTTTCTCCCCCATTATAACGCACATCGGATGGATCAGAAATGGTATCGCTATCACTCTTTTCCATTCCATGTTTGTCATAAATAGATTCAAAATGCTCAATATGCGGCATTTCATCAGCATATACATCATATAAAACATTAAATTATACCATGTTTGTAGGCTCTTCGTCATAAACGGGTATGGTGTCATCATAAGAGATGTCTATAACATTCCCTGACGTGTTGCTGATATCATGCTTGACTGTTGATTCCATGTCCTTGCAATCTGTAGCAGCCTCCAACTCGTCAATCGTATGACCATTTTCCTCTTGCATCAGCATCGTAGATTCTTGCACTCCACTATCATATGCTTGCTGATGTTGTGATCTTTCATAAATCGAAGATGAAACCAATGTCATTAATTTCAGCAGTGTATCAGAAATGTTGAAGCTTGGTATGTGTGTCTCGAAGAAATGACTGACAAATCACTGAACTTTCAGACTTGAATATATTGAATTGGAGAAAAGGTGTGAGTTGTGTCACGGGAGCCTTATATGCAAGTGCCGATGTAGAGTAATTGAATTCTTCATTGTGGAGTTGTTCTGCTAGTTGGTTCAGAGTGAGGAATATCGATTCCATGAATATATGACGATCTTGACCAAAAAATATCACAAATTCGTTTCCTCCTTGAAGCCATGAAAGAGTCACTATATGAGACTGAAGTAGTCGAAATGAAGTGATGCCACTTTCACTTGCTTTGTCTTGCATTGGATGCGATTCTCCCTCTTGAAACGTCGAAGTCAACGATTCCATTGAAGTTCGATGAACAATAACATTAAGGATTATGATCGATGAAAAAATCCGACTTCACTTTCAAATAATAATACCCGATCAAAAATCCGTCGTCAAAATAAATCTTGTCACTTTGTCTTTGTCAAGCCTCGATAATTACCCAAATAAAGTTTTTCATCATTTACACAATATTATGCCTACGTCCCAACATTTTGCAACAATTGTGTAAAATGAAATTTCTCAATCATAATAAACAAAAACGTGTTTAATATCACAATAAACAAAAACGTTTAATATCACAATAAACAAAAACGTTTAATTTTCATACGACCCAACATGTTTAATATCACAATAAACAAAAACGTGGGTAATCATTTAGACAAGGCTTGTTGTCATACCATTTTACCAACAAAATGGCCCAGCCCGTGTGATTTAAACAAAACCCAGACCAGAGATGAGATTATATATATCCAATAACCCTTTTCTTAATAAGACATTATCCTCACTTCATAGAAACCTCCGTCACTCTCACCAGCCGACACTCACTTCATAGATAAAACGCCCCCGTCTCTTTCCAAACCCAGAATACTCACAACACTTGATTATCCAACCCACTGTTATATTTCCCATCTATCTCTCAACTTCATCAATATCTAAACTCATCCCAAATTCAATATTGTTGAACGACCAACCAAGAACAAAACGTGTTATATGCGGCTTTAAGGTCTCCGAAAGAGGTCTCAGGTAGGTACTTTTTGTTTTGTTTTATTTTTGGTTTTTGGATCGATGAAAGTTTTTCTGACTGAGATCTTGTTCGTTGTGTGGGTTCGAGTCGAGTCATGACTATTGGTGAGTGAGACTGTCAGTCGAAATTCTTTGTGAAAATTGAGATGCAATTTATCTTGGGTCTGTGAAAGAGTCAAAACTATTTCCCTTTTTTGGGTCGAGTCAAGACTGTTGGTTTTTTCGAGTCTTTTGACAGTGAGGGTTGTATGTGTTGAGAGTCGAGTGAAGTCTTGGTTTTGAGTCGAGGTTTGGTTTGGGTTGAGTCAGTTTTGAGACGTTTTAGTCGAGTCGAGTCTTGGTCTGTTTAAGTCTTGGTAGATTCGAGTCGAGTCTTGGTCTGTTTTGGTGTGTTGAGTTCTGTGTTTCGGTGATGTTGGAGGGTGTTTTTGAGTCGGTCAGATTGTCGTGTCGAGGTTGTTTGAGTCTTGGTTTAAGAGTCAGGGCGAGTCTTTGATGATGTCTGTTGGTGTATTCGAGTGTGGTTTAGGTGTGTCGAAAGAGTTCTTGGTGTGTCAGTGTGTGAGTAATCGAGTCAAGTTTATGGGTTTTTGGCTAGCCGTCGAGTGGTGTTTGGAGACTGTGTTGTGAAAAAGTTGTGTCGAGGGTCGAATCAAGTTTGTATTTTGGAATGTTAAAAATTTATAAGTCAGAATCCAGTATTCAAACACGTAAGTCGGAATCCAGATTCAAGTACATAAGTCAGAATTTTAACAACAATTCGGAATCCGTTAAAGTCTGTATATGAAACCGATTAGAAGTCGGTATAGAAGTCGGAATATGATTTGAAGTATAAGTCGGAATGTGACTTATGAATATGTAACTTTGGAGGGAGGGAAAAATAAGTCGTAATAGAACAAGTTGTGCAAATAAGTCGGAATCTATGTTCAACACATAATTCGGAATCTAACATAGCATAAGTCGGAATCCATATACAGGGACATAAGTCTGTGTTGGGAATAAAATATAGCCAGTCTACTTGAGCGCTGACAAGAGTAATGCAAGCGTTGATAGGAAGAAAACAAACGCTGACAGATCAAGCGTTGACAAGAAGAAGTCAAGCGTTGATACATTGAAGACAAGCACTGATGGAAAGACTTAGTCTACGCTTATATTGTTTCTAGTTTGTTTATAGTAAGGATAAGTTCAACATTGTATTTTCTATAATTATCTTTACCTAGAATAGTTGATACGTAGACTCTTGTACAAGGCTTCTTATGTCTATAAAAGAAGACCTTTAGGTTATTGTTCACTGAACTTTCAGACTTGAAGATATTGAAATGGATAAAAGGTGTGAGTTGTGTCACAGGAGCCTTATATGCAAGTGCCGATGTAGAGTAATTGAATTCTTCATTGTGGAGTTGTTCTGCTAGTTGGTTCAGAGTGAGGAATATCGATTCCATGAATATATGACGATCTTGACCAAAAAATATCAGAAATTCGTTTCCTCCTTGAATCCATGAAAGAGTCACTATATGAGACTGAAGTATTCGAAATGAAGTGATGCCACTTTCACTTGCTTTGTCTTTCATTGGATGCGATTCTCCCTCTTGAAACGTCGAAGTCAACGATTCCATTGAAGTTCGATGAACAATAACATTAAGGATTATGATCGATGAAAAAATCCGACTTCACTTTCAAATAATAATACCCGATCAAAAATCCGTCGTCAAAATAAATCTTGTCACTTTGTCTTTGTCAAGCCTCGACAATTACCCAAATAAAGTTTTTCATCATTTACACAATATTATGCCTACGTCCCAACATTTTGCAACAATTGTGTAAAATGAAATTTCTCAATCATAATAAACAAAAACGTGTTTAATATCACAATAAACAAAAACGTTTAATATCACAAGAAACAAAAACGTTTAATTTCCATACGACCCAACATGTTTAATATCACAATAAACAAAAACATGGGTAATCATTTAGACAAGGCTTGTTGTCATACCATTTTACCAACAAAATGGCCCAGCCCGTGTGATTTAAACAAAACCCAGACCAGAGATGAGATTATATATATCCAATAACCCTTTTCTGAATAATACATTATCCTCACTACATAGAAACCTCCGTCACTCTCACCAGCCGACACTCACTTCATGGATAAAACGCCCCCGTCTCTTTCCAAACCCAGAATACTCACAACACTTGATTATCCAACCCACTGTTATATTTCCCATCTATCTCTCAACTTCATCAATCTCTAAACTTATCTCGAATTCAATATTGTTGAACGACCAACCAAGAACAAAACATGTTATATGCGGCTTTAAGGTCTCCGAAAGAGGTCTCAGGTAGGTACTTTTTGTTTTGTTTTACTTTTGGTTTTTGGATCGATGAAAGTTTTTCTGACTGAGATCTTGTTCGTTGTGTGGGTTCAAGTCGAGTCATGACTGTTGGTGAGTGAGACTGTCAGTCGAAATTCTTTGTGAAAATTGAGAGGCAATTTGTCTTGGGTCTGTGAAAGAGTCAAAACTGTTTCCCCTTTTTGGGTCGAGTCAAGACTGTTGGTTTTTTTGAGTCTTTTGAGAGTGAGGGTTGTATGTGTTGAGAGTCGAGTGAAGTCTTGGTTTTGAGTCGAGGTTTGGTTTGGGTTGAGTCAGTTTTGAGACGTTTTAGTCGAGGCGAGTCTTGGTCTGTTTAAGTCTTGGTAGATTCGAGTCGAGTCTTGGTCTGTTTTGGTGTGTTGAGTTTTGTGTTTCGGTGATGTTGGAGGGTGTTTTTGAGTCGGTCAGATTGTCGTGTCGAGGTTGTTTGAGTCTTGGTTTAAGAGTCAGGGCGAGTCTTTGATGCTGTCTGTTGGTGTATTCGAGTGTGGTTTAGGTGTGTCGAAAGAGTTCTTGGTGTGTCAGTGTGTGAGTAATCGATTCAAGTTTGTGGGTTTTTAGCTAGCCGTCGAGTGGTTTTTGGAGACTGTGTTGTGAAAAAGTTGTGTCGAGGGTCGAATCAAGTTTGTATTTTGGAATGTTAAAAATTTATAAGTCAGAATCCAGTATTCAAACAGTAAGTCGGAATCCAGATTCAAGTACATAAGTCAGAATTTGTAACAACAATTCAGAATCCGTTAAAGTCTGTATATGAAACCGATTAGAAGTCGGTATAGAAGTCGGAATATGATTTGAAGTATAAGTCGGAATGTGACTTATGAATATGTAACTTTGGAGGGAGGGAAAAATAAGTCGGAATAGAACAAGTTGTGCAAATAAGTCGGAATCTATGTTCAACACATAATTCGGAATCTAACATAGCATAAGTCGGAATCCATATACAGGGACATAAGTCTGTGTTGGGAATAAAATATAGCCAGTCTACTTGAGCGCTGACAAGAGTAAAACAAGCGTTGATAGGAAGAAAACAAACGCTGACAGATCAAGCGTTGACAAGAAGAAGTCAAGCGTTGATACATTGAAGACAAGCACTGATGGAAAGATTTAGTCTACGCTTATATTGTTTCTAGTTTGTTTCTAGTAAGGATAAGTTCAACATTGTATTTTCTATAATTATCTTTACCTAGAATAGTTGATACGTAGACTCTTGTACAAGGCTTCTTATGTCTATAAAAGAAGACCTTTATGTTATTGTTCAATATAAGTTTTCATACGTTAAACACTTTCATTGTAAGCAAGTTTGTTATCATTAATCAAGTGAAAGTTTGTTTACATCTTTGTGTGTTCTTGTTTAAGTGTTAATTCCGCATAACACTTAGATTATCATATACATATACAAAGGTTTCTCTACGTGTATAACTTGATCTAATCTCGTATACATAAAGCTAAATCGATCTAAGTTAGGGATCAACAAGTGGTATCAGAGCTTGTTGAGAAACTTTTGATCTTAAAGAACACAAGAACCTAAAATCACCAAAACCCTAATTTTCACAAAACCCTAAAAACATCATGTCAAATCCAGAAGTAACCTCCTCCTCCTCACCTTTACCAAACAAAAAGATTCCCATGCTTGATGCTACCAACTTTGAATTGTGGAAATTCAACTTTGAGCAATATCTGGGGATCTATGACTACACTCTCTGGGAGATTATTGAATATGGAAACACATTCTATAAAGCTCAAAAGATTGCTGATGCCATTGCTGCAAGAGCAGCTGTTGCTGGATGTTCAGAAGCAGATAAGAAAGAAAAACCTGATGATGGTAGAGCTGTGTCTGCTGAAGACATAGAAAAGAAAAGGGTTGATATGAAAACCCTAAACATTCTGAAACTCTCTTTGGGACAAGAGAACCAGCATAAATACAAAGGTTATGAATCAGCTAAAGACCTTTGGGCAGCCCTTGAAGTTGCATATGGTGGCAATGATGATACTAAGGAAGAGAAAAAGGAGCAACTCATGCATGAGTATGCTGTTTTCAAGGCTCAACCTAATGAGAAGCTTAGCAGTGTTAGAAGCAGACTGCTTGATATTACGAGCAAGTTGTCCTTCATGGGGACACAAGTTGGTGACGTTGACACCATTGCCACTTTTCTTAAAAGCCTTGGTGAAGCGTGGAAGATTGAGGCAAGATCTATACTTGCCAATAACACTCACAAAAGTTCTACTTTTGATGATATCTACAACAAACTGAGGCTGTTGGAGAATGAAACTCTTTTGGAGCATGGAAGTACGTCTACCAACAGTAACATAGCCTTCTTCTCACATAGTAAAGGTCAATTTAATCAGAAGGACTCTTACATGCATCCAGTTACTGGATCAACATGTGTCAACGCTGGAACATGTCCTGTCAACGCCTCATATTCAGACGCTGACACATACAAAAGTGACTCACCAAGAGTTAAACCTGCTGGTTTGGATCTGGATACTGTATGTGCTTATATTGCTTCTTTGCCCAATGGTTCAGTAATTACATATGAGGACCTTGAGCAAATAAGTGATGAGAACTTGGAAGAGATGGATTTTAAGTGGAACATGGCTCTTGCTAGTATAAGAGCAAACAGGTGGAATAGAAGGTTTAAGAAGAAGATGACCTTTAATGCAAAGGACACTGCTGGATTTGATAAATCCAAAGTTGAGTGCTACAACTGTCATCGTATGGGGCACTTCATGAGGGAATGCAGATCTCCAAGAAGATCTGATGCTGGCAAAACCTCAAGCTAGATTGTTAAGGCTCAGGATCCTAAGGCCATGGTTGCAGTGCAAGAAATTGATGGTATGGGATGGGACTGGAGCTATTTGGCTAAGGATGGGGAAGAAGATAAAGCTTTGGTTGCTGAAATAGAAGAAGAAGAGGATGTTCAATATGCTCTCATGGCACACTCCTCCTCTTCATCAGATAATGAGGTATACGATGATGCTTTTTGTAGTAAGGGTTGTAGGTTAAATACTGAGAAACTTAACAAAGAGGTGTTAAGATTATTAGATGATGTGAGTACTGAAAGATGCAAACTGTCTAATTATAAACTTGCTCTCACTCAAACTGAGAAGAAAGTTTCTGAGTACAAGAAAATGGAATTTGACTTAAAAGACAAAATAAATATCTTAAAACATGAGTTAAATGCTAGCAATGATGCTAGGAGCATCATGGAAAGGGTTAATGGTGAGTTACAGGCTAAGTTAGACGATGCCATTAAGAATAAGGATAATGTTGGCCTTAAAATTCAGAGATTTGACAAAGCCACACAAGCCCTAGGAGAATGTGTTAATAAACAAAGGGATCCTAAGGATATGACTGGGATTGGGATGAAAGACTATACTGTGGTTCCACCACCAGCTAGGGACTTCTATGGTGTACAAAGGAAGGACTTATCTTGGACTGGTCTTCCAGAACTCCAAGAGGAGGAATTTATTCCTCCACCAAGAGTCATTACCCCAGTTGAAGAGTATCAACAAAAGTTGACTGACTTGAATGAATGGAAGAAAGCCAACCCTACCTTATTTGTTAAGGGTGTCTTGTTATGTGAAAGTCCAAATGAGTCAACCCCTATTAAGGTAACAAACCCAATCACTAGTAAGGCTGTTGACCTTGGCTCAAACACTGTTAGAAAACCTAGCATCAAGTATGCAGAAATGTATAGGAATACTAGGTCACCTAAAAGCCAAGTTAGTAATGATGGAACAGGTTTCTTCTCTTCTAGACCTAGGGTTGTGTCTAGAAAATCCTGTTACACTTGTGGTAGCTTTTCATATTTAGCATATAAGTGTGTCAACGCTTCCAAGGTCAACGCTGTTAAAAAGTCAAATGTTGTCAGACCCAAAACTTTTGTGGGGCAAAGTTCACAAGTTGTTAGACCAGCCCCTTTCTTCACTAGAGGGTCTAACACTCGTGGACAAAGACCATTTCAAAAAACAAATACTTAGTCTAACAGACAATGGGTTTCTGTAGCAAACCCAAGATTCAGCGCTGACAAGGGTAATTTCAGCGTTGACAAGACCAAATCCAACGCTGACAAAAACGTGACTAGACCTAAATATTTGTAACCACAGGGTAAGGGGTCTAAAGCTTCTTCAAGTTTGACATAGAGACCTAAGAAAGATCAAAACCCCTAATGAAAATGGGATTTCAATGACCTGCAACAGATTTAATTACATTTCAAAGGTCATTACAAAACCTATTGGGGTTAACTGGGTATTTCATCCAAAGAGGGATGAACAAGGGGTTGTTATAAGAACTAAGTCTGTTCTTGTTGAACAACCAGATGAATCCAAGTCTGCTAAGCCTTGGGTTCCAAAGAAAACTAACTTGATTTCTTTCTATGCAGGGCATTCAAATACAGGTCAATGATTATGGATATTGGGACAGTGGATGCTCCAGGCACATGACAGGGAAGGAAGATTACTTGACTAACTTCACTCCCATTAAGGATGGTGATAAGGTTTACTTTGGAGGCGGATATGGAACTATCACAGGCAAAGGAACTCTTCTCACCAAGAACTTGCGTTTTGAAAACGTATTTCTGGTAAAGGAACTTGATTACAATCTTTTTAGTGTATCACAAGTTTGTGATAACAAAAATAAAGTTTTGTTTACTGATACTGAATGCTTGGTGTTAAGCAAGGATTATAAGATCCCAGATGAGAAATATATTGACTATAGAACACCTAGGCATAAAGACATCTATAATGTGAATCTGAATGGGATTAGGATGAATAACAATATGTCATGTTTTTATGCTAAAGCTTCAGTAGATGAGAGTAATCTATGGCATAGGAGACTAGGGCACATAAACTTTAAGAATATAAACAGGCTTGTGAGACTTTGTTTGGTTGATGGTTTGCCTAAAAAGGCTTTCCACAATGACCACTTTTGTGTTGCATGCCTTAAAGGCAAGCAGCACAAGGTCTCATTCAAGTCCAAACAGGTTCACTCTAGTACTAGACCACTTCACTTGCTGCATATGGACCTGTTTGGTCCAACTAATATAGAGAGTTTGAATGGTAAATCATACTGTTTTGTCATCACAGATGACTTTTCTAGGTTTACTTGGACTTTCTTTTTAGCTATGAAGAGTGATACTGCTGACACTTTAATTGACTTTATTACCCAGATTGAAAAGAAAAAAGGCAATGAAGTTAAAATGCTTAGACGTGACAATGGTGGTGAGTTTAGAAATAAGCTTTTGGATGATTTTTGTGCCAAGAAAGAGATTACTAGTAAGTTTAGTGTTGCCAGAACCCCACAGCAAAATAGGGTTGCTGAGAGGAAGAATAGAACCCTAATTGAAGTAGCCATGACTATGTTGGCTGATGCTCATTTCCCCATAGCTTTTTGGGCTGAGGCTGTGAATACAGCATGCTATGTTCAAAATAGAGCATTGGTCAACAAGATACAGAACAAAACACCTTATGAATTACTTTGGGGAAGGAAACCTAATATTGGTTTTCTTAAACCTTTTGGTTTTCATGTAGTTATACTTGATACTAGTGATGCCTTAGGTAAATTTAGTGCAAAAGGTGATGAAGGCTATTTCATGGGTTATTCTGTGCAGAGCAAGGGATATAGGGTTTATCTTAAAAAGGAAAAACGTATACTTGAAAGAGTACATGTTAGGTTTTTAGAGAGTAAACCTAGTTATCCTGAAAGTGGTCCAAATTAGTTGTTTGACTTGGAACCTCTATCTAGGACTTTAAATTATATGCTTGTCACTAATCCAGACATTGTGAAGGTAACTTCAAATGTTGTGGAAGAACAAGTTGTTGATATTTCAGGTACACATTTTAATGAAGAGGTTGGATCACAAGTAGAAAAGACATCTCCCATACAAGAGTATGTCACAATTCCCATATGGACAGATGCTTTTGCTGCTGCTGCTGCTGCTGGAAAGGATAATGGTGGTCCCCAAGTACCACCAGTTAACAACATGCATGGTCCTTCAGGCGCTGACAAAGGAAAATCTAGTGCTGACAAGACAAATTCAGACGTTGATGGCTCAAACGTTGACAACAACATTTCAAGCATTGATGACTCAAACGCTGACAACCAAGGTTCAGGCGTTGACAACACTTTTGAACATCTTTTCTCTTCTAATTTTGAACAACGTGAACCTTCCAATTTATATGAAGAGGTTCATCCTACTATTGATGAAAGAGAGTCTGATGAAGATATTGGCAACTTGGATAATGAGATTGAAGACAACAGACTTTTTGAAGGAGGAGTTCTCACTTCTACTATGAAGAATCACCCTACTTCTTAAATTATTGGTGATATTATGACTCCTGTTCAGACTAGAAGATCTCATCAGAATCTTGGTGGATTCATTGCCAATATACACAAGAAGGTTGATACCCCTCTTGTTCAATCATGCTTGTTTGCCTGTTTTTTGTCACAACAGGAACCCAAGAAGATATTTGATGCTCTCAAAGAACCAAGTTGGGTGGAAGCAATGCAGGATGAGCTTCACCAATTTGCAATTCAGGATGTTTGGGAGCTGGTTGATTGTCCCAGATATGTCAGACCTATGGGGACAAGATGGGTTCTAAGAAACAAGAGAGATGAAAGAGGCATTGTGGTCTGTAACAAGGCACGTTTGGTGGCTCAGGGATATACACAAGAGGAAGGGAAAGAATATGAGGAGGTCTTTGCATTAATTGCAAGGATTGAAGCTATAAGAATATTTCTAGCCTATGCTTCCTGCATGGGCTTCACTGTCTATCAAATGGATGTGAAGAGTGCCTTCCTCTGTGGAAGAATTGATGAGGAGGTGTATGTGATGCAACCTCCTGGTTTTAAGGATCCAGAGAATCCAGACAAGGTGTATAGAGTCAAGAAGGCTATGTATGGACTTTATCAAGCCCCAAGAGCATGGTATGGTACATTGTCCACTTATTTGGTGGAAAATGGATTCAAAAGGGGCACCATAGACCAGACATTATTTACCAAGAAGGCTGGTAAGGATGTTTTGCTTGTTCAGGTTTATGTTGATGATATCATTTTTGGATCTCCTAATCCAAAGACGAGTGAGGATTTCTCCAAGCTTATGACAGACAAATTCAAGATGAGTGCAATGGGGGAGATGAACTTCTTTCTAGGGTTATAAGTTCAGCAGAAAGAAGATGGTATCTTCATCTCCCAGGATAAGTATGTAGCAGAGATCTTGAAGAAGTTTGGCTTTTCTCCACATGAAAAGAGGGCTACTACTCCTATGGATAGAGAACACCCTTGGGGAAAGATTGGAGATGGAAAGGATGTGGATGTCAGGCACTATAGATCAATGATTGGTTCATTGATGTATCTCACAGCCTCCAGACCTGACATCATGTTTGTTGTGTGTGCATGTGCACGCCATCAAGTGACTCCTAAAGAATGACACCTTTATGCTGTCAAGAGAATCTTTAGGTACCTAAGATGTTATCCCAGTCTTGGCTTGTGGTACCCAACAGATTCACCTTTGGAGCTTATTGCATATTCAGACAGTGACTATGGAGGTGATAAGTTTGATAGAAAATCCACAACTGGTGGATGTCAGTTTCTTGGGAGTAGTTTGATATCTTGGCAATGCAAGAAACAAACAGTGGTGGCAAATTCTACAACTGAAGCAGAGTATGTAGCTGCAGCTGCTTGTTGTGGACAAGTTTTATGGATTCAGAACCAGCTGTTGGATCATGGGTATAATTTCATGCATACCAAGATATTTGTTGATAATAACAGCACTTTATGCATTATTAAGAATCCTGTGCATCATTCTAAAACTAAACACATAGACATTAGACACCATTTTATAAGAGATTGTTTTGAAAAGGGTTTAATACAACCAGATAGGGTTGACACAGAAGAAAATGTGTCTGATTTACTAACTAAACCTTTTGATGCTGGAAGATTTCAATACTTGGTAACAAGTATTGGAATGATCAATCTCACATAATATGTGTTTTGGGGTCTTTCTGTAAAAGTATGTACAAGATAATGCATTGTTATTGGTCTTTTTGAGGATTTAGATTTTCCACTATATTTTTCTAACACTTACAAAGGTTACTTTAACACTGATAAGTGTTATTGTGACGTTGTCAGCAATATATTTGTCTAACGCTGAAAAATGTTTCCTTAACGCTGACAAGTGTTATCGGGGCGTTGTCAGCAACAATGTTAGTTTTGTGGTTTTCATCTAAATGTGCAGGTGGTGTTAGCATTATACCATTGGATACATAGTTGCTTATGGATCCTTGGAGAATCATTTGAGCATGTTTTTATTTATAGATGATGGTTGGAATTTTCTATTCCTATCTTGACATATATTTTTTATGTTCATACATATTTTTGGCAACATATGTATCACAGTTTAAGGGGAGGTTTTAGGAACCTTTAGGACTTTTGGGTATCCTTATGATACTCTTATCACAATTCTATATTGTGTCCACAGGTGAGTATGAGTTAGTTCTACTAAATCATGAGGCACTGTAGCATGCAAAGTTGATATACTATGCATGCTGCTAAGACATTTTTGGCCTAGAATTGGTTGTGGTCTGTTGGGAGACTTGGGAATGATTTTATCATGGGTTTTACCTGGGAGTAACAAAGAATTTTATAAGATAACTTAGTTGTTAAGAGTTTTGGTTAGCAAGGGACACTAGAGGACTGTTATGTCTATCTTGCATAAGCAAGTGTGCATAACTTGACAGTGCTTGCCACCCTGTACTAATTGTCAACTTATAGGTTATCTTCTCTAGGATAAATTACTTTGTTAATGTCATTTTTCATTTTTAAATATTTTTATTTTTGGACGCTGACAAGTATTTTTCCAAGCGTTGTTGTGACCAATTTAGATGCTGACATGGCTTTGGCAAACGTTGACAAGAATATAGTCGTTGGGCGTTGATGGGTTATTTTTGACCGTTGACACTCAATGGGACCTACTCAGTTGTTACTTTTTGACGAATTTTTGGGCCGTAATTTTGGGAGTAGATAACTTTCATTTAATGCATGAGATAAACTTATTTCTTTTCAATATTTTCATGATTGTATTTTGAAAATAGTTGCCTAATTTTTGACCAATCACATGCATTTTTCTCTCCTATATATCTGGCTCCTATTTTTAAACAGGGTACCTATCATTATTGTCTAACAAAATTTTCTCCTATACTTCATCTTTATCAATTCTTCAAACAGCTTTCAACAATGGCACCAAAATTTAAACCAAGTGATTTGGAATTGGGATTCAGGAGTCAACACAACATGATAGCATATTTGGACGCTGATGATACTCTGTTTCCCCGATATACACAAATGGTGGCGTATTTGAATGCATTCCCAATTAGGTATGCTCTTTCTCATGCTCCACTCATTCCTGTCACAAATACTAAACAGTTTTGGAACAATGTTAGTTCCTCAACAGTTAATAGAGTGACTACATTATCATCTATTGTTCATGGGCGCACATGGGTGGTTACTGAAGCTTTGGTTCGCCAAGCTTTGCATCTTGATGATGCAGATGGTATAACCACTCTCCCCATTCATGAAATAGAACAAGGACTAAGGGCTTTGGGTTATCCTTTCCCTGATGAGGGAACTTTAAACAAATATCATAAACAGGAGTTTCCCCCAGCCTGGAAGTACCTAATACATGTCCTCTTGCAATGTTTGAGTCCCAAGTGTACTGCACACAATGAGATCAATAGATCTATTGCTAGTGCTATTGTGTGCATTGCTACTGGGCAAAAGTTTAATTATTCAAAAATGATTTTTGAGGGCATGTGTAAAAATAAAGGGAATAAAATGACTTTAGCTTATCCTAGATTTTTACAAATGGTTTTTGATGTCCAAAGTTACTACACAAGTGATCATGATGATTTTTATGAGATCCCTGTGCAAAAGAAAGCAATTTTTACAAAGATGAACTCACCCCCACAATGTGACTTACCCCTAACCCCAGATATGATTGATGTCATTGAAGCAGCACAACCCCAACCAGACCCACAACCCCAACTTGACCCAATACCTGAACCTTTACTTTCACCACAACACATGCAAATTGACCAAGAACCCTTCGACGATGACACATTAAATGTTGGCGTTGACATGCCGATTCTAAACGTTGACACCAATCCTTTACAGACCCAAACACCCCTTAACCAACCTACATCCACCCAATCCACATCATCTTCTCCCCCAACACAATATAGGTTGCAAAAACGCCAAAGGACTACTGGAGTATTCTCCTCTAGTGGTCCTAGCCATGTAGCAGAGAGAACCACCACCACAAGTGTGGTTGGTGCTATGGATGAGGCTGGGACTATTGGTTCTGGCTTAGAAGCTGGCCAAGACAATCCTAACATCTTTAAGACCTCATCCATGCCCAATGAATCTAACTTGGGAGGTCAAATACCCATTTTAGAAGAGGGCAGATTGGAACCAATGACTTTAATGGAATTGACGGCAGTCTACATTAGCTTGCAAAAGCAAAATGCAGACTTGGTACAAATTGTCAGTACACAAGGCCTTGAACTCAAGCAATTGAGGGAGAGGATTGTTATTTTGGAAAATGCTAGCACAAGGCGTGGGATGGAGTAATCTTCCAAAGGGGAGGATGAACAGATAAATGTGAGTGATAAGGGGTCACATGATGGTGAATCTTTGGGTGTTGCTGAGGCCCTAACTAGTTTGAAGAAACAACCAGGTTTTGATACGTCTCTAGTCACTCCTACAAACTTAAATGTGTCTTTTACAACTATGTTGGAGGAAATTACAAGAGGCGTTGAGACAGGTAACTTGGGCGTTGATAAGCAAGATTTAAACGCTGACATGGGTAACTTTGGCGTTGACAAAGCAAAATTGAGTGTTGACAGACCTACAGATGAGGTTGATGTATTCCAGTCATCATCCATCATCAAAGAAGTTTCTTCACAGGTATTACCATCTACCTTACCCACAGTTGATCCATTAGATAAGGGTAAGGGAATCATGGTAGAAGTAGATGTTCCAAAGAATGCAGCACAGATTGAGTTTGATAGAAGGTTGGCTGCACAACTTGTGGAACAAGAAAGAAAGAAGGTGGGTGAATCACCTTTTGTTGTCACTTCAGAAGAGCAAGAAGGAAGTGATGAAGCCAGTTCAGACTCAAGTGTAATGATTATAGACCAACCAGAAAGACTTGAGTATGGTGATGAGTTGGCAAAAGAGAAGTTGAATGAGTTGAAATTGAAAGTAGATTTTGACATGCCAGAAGTTGTTCAGATGTACCATGCTTGGGAAGATAGGTGTATGGAGAATCCACATTTGACTATTTCAGACCAGATATGGGGTTTGGAGATTCTTCTAAGAGTACAAAAGGACTGCAAGGTAATTCTGAGACATAGAGCTAGCAATATTCTCTCATTATTGAGAAGGGATAGAAGGGAGTTGTACTACATGCTACTCAGATGTCATGGAACAGGATGGACTTATAAGAAATTGATTGGATTGACATTTGAAGAGTTGGAGTTCAAAGCTTATCCCATTTGGGTAAGAGTGCAGGAAGAAAAACTCTAAGACTTCTTTCTGATGAAAGAAAAGAAGAACTTGCAGAAGAAATGGAGCTTAAGAAGGCAATGATTAGGGAGTCCCTCTTGAGTTTCCCAAAGATATGGATAGGTTGAATCCAAGTGAAGCTGTTATAAGAAGGAGCCTCAATCTCTCACCATTGGAAGCTTCAGATATGGTACAAGTGTTACCACTTGATTCCAGAAACCCTATTATAAGCTATGAAGAAGATGAATGTGGGTTTTGGAAGATTGGCACGTATGGAAAAGAGTTTCACACTTTTACCACTCTTATATCTTTGTTTGCAAGTTTTGATAGAGAAGACTTGGTAGACCTATGGAGGTTGTTAGAGGCCAAGTATGAGACTGAAGATCCTACTTCAGTCAATGCAATAAAACTGTGGTCAACATTCAAGAGAATGTGTGGACCAAGAGATGAAGATCCTGCTATTTGGAAGGATCTTGAAGATGATCTCAGTGGTCTTCAATGGCGTTTGTATTCAGCTGCTGGTGTATATTATTTGAGTTCTACAAAGTTTGCTGAGTATCTACTTGTAGATGGTCAGTATTCCATGTCCAAGGAGGTCTTGGAGAAGATGAAGACTACACAGCTGGAAATTGATTATTCAAGTGACGTGGCCAAAGATTTGATCAGACATATTTATTACCAATATGATAAGTGTTGTAAGATTCCTCCTAGTTCTTAATGTTTATTCATAAACTTGATTACTAGAGTAGATATCAAGTTTAGGGGAGGATTGTTGGGAATAAAATATAGCCAGTCTACTTGAGCGCTGACAAGAGTAAAACAAGCGTTGATAGGAAGAAAACAAACGCTGACAGATCAAGCGTTGACAAGAAGAAGTCAAGCGTTGATACATTGAAGACAAGCACTGATGGAAAGATTTAGTCTACGCTTATATTGTTTCTAGTTTGTTTCTAGTAAGGATAAGTTCAACATTGTATTTTCTATAATTATCTTTACCTTGAATAGTTGATACGTAGACTCTTGTACAAGGCTGCTTATGTCTATAAAAGAAGACCTTTAGGTTATTGTTCAATATAAGTTTTCATACGTTAAACACTTTCATTGTAAGCAAGTTTGTTATCATTAATCAAGTGAAAGTTTGTTTACATCTTTGTGTGTTCTTGTTTAAGTGTTAATTCCGCATAACACTTAGATTATCATATACATATACAAAGGTTTCTCTACGTGTATAACTTGATCTAATCTCGTATACATAAAGCTAAATCGATCTAAGTTAGGGATCAACAGTCTGAATACAAGTTATACAAATAGTTCAGAATGTGAGTCTCATTTTGGAGGGAAAAACATAAGTCGGAATCCAACAAGACTTGTTATAATACGGAATTGTTATAAATCCAAAAAAAACTTGTAATACTATTCGGAATGTATATCCATTTTGGAGGGAAAAAAATAAAATAATTCGGATATAGTTTAGATAGTTCGGAATATGAGTAAAAAATAGTTCGGAATATGGGAAAAATGAAAAATAGTTCGGAATATGATAAACCCTTTTATTCTTAATTGTACAAAAAAATTTCAAAAAACTTGTAACTTTTACCCAAAAATCAATCCAAAATCCAACTTTTTCGTGTTTTTGACCAAAACAAATACCCAAAATCACTACCACAACTATGTAGATGATTTTTAGGAAGATAAAACCACAAAAAACGCACAAAAAAATTTGGATCGAATGATTTTAGATCAAAACTCAAAAATCAATGATGAACAAACACAAGAACAAACCAATCATCCATAGCTCTTGATACCAATTGTAGGTCCACGTTTTCTTAGGATTGTTAATGTTTGTTATGATCTAAAGAGAGGGAGGGAGATGAAGAACTATAGAGAAAGTTAGAGAGAGAAAGGAGAGAATTAGAGAGAAAGATGTTTGATTAGTAAAATGAGAACCAACAACCCCTCCTAACATGCTAGGAGGGGGGGTATATATAGCCCACCCTACATGTGGGCTTTATGGGTTATATGTTTACATAACTAGATCACGAGCACATACTAGAATATATCGTTGGAGTGATCGATCCTTTCTAAATACGTAAAAAAGTATTTCCAACAAAGAATATCAGAGTTCATAGGTTTTCTTGTTTTTTAAGTGCTATCTGATATCTAATAGGTTGTAGTGCTTTCTTGCCTGATTTATTTGCACATCAGATATCTCATGTAGGAGTATGAATTTGTATGCTTGAATATTTGAATAATGGACTTGTACAATTTTGACCTTAAAACATGTCAAGCACATCAGATAACCTAATAATCTTGATTTAAGGTTTTAGAGTGTATAATTCAGGATATAGGTAGTTTATATTATAGCTTACATCTGTTTTAAGGTTTTGAGTAATTTGAAGCTTATTTTAATGCTTTTCTAATAAGCCAAAAAATCACAAATAACCTAAAATTAACCTCTTCTAGCCACTGATAGAATTAGGTTTAATTTTTCTTACACTTTATGTGTTCATACAACATGTGCATTATGTGTGATTTTAGAGTGTTTATTGTGTTTTTTAATTGCAAAGACTCTATGCCCAATTGGCTTATAGGGTGCTTATTTGTGCAACCAATACTAAAAAACAATCTGACCAAATTAGAAGTCCAAGGTTTTGAGCCCTAAGACCTCTAATTCAAATCATATTTCAGTCTTATTCAAGTCCTGTTTTAGTTTTTTATTTTTTTACAAGTTTAACTTTTGTGGTCAAACTGGTCAAATAAGACCATTTGGCTTATTTGGCTTTTCTGAATTTTCCAAATGGTCAACAACTTGCATTTGGTAGTCAAACTTACTTTTCTAGCTTATTTTTCTTATTTCCAAAGTTTCAACTCTTTATTTCAAGCATGTAATCGAAAACTTTTTAAATTGCTTATTTTTAAGTGTTTATTTCAATTTTTAGAAGACTTTGTTTAGCTTATTTCAATTTTCAAAGTTCCTTAGTGCTTAATTTTTTATTTCTGAGCTTTTGCAAAAAGTTTCAAGTTATTTCATCAAGAAATAAGCTAAGTCAATTATTTTGTCTTTTAGTGAAACTTGCTTTTTGCTTAATCCAGCTTATTGAGTATAGATTTTTCAAAAACTCTTTTTGCATTATCTTAGTTATCCGAAAATATTGAGGTGTGTTTATTTCAGCTTATGGCAATAATTTTTGAGCTTATTGGGATTATAAAGGCTCAATAAGTTAGCTTATTGCTTATTAAGGTGTGATAAGCTCATTTCTGGCTTTTGGGCCTTTAGAAAAATTTGTTTAATGTATCATTTTTACTCAGAAAAGTCTTTTTTTGTTTTTTTCTAAATCTTTTCTTATTTGGCTTTTTGGCGCATTAAACTTTGGCAGATTTGGATTTGGCCCATTTCAAGGCCCAAAAAGAGTTTCTATTAATTTTTAATTTCACTTGTTTTAACTAGGTAAAATTTAATTAGTTTTTGAAGTTTTTAAAAAAATTCATTTTTGTGTTACTTTATTTTTCCTCGTTTTGCATGCCCGTGTAATTCGATTTAGTTTTTAACCATCGTAGTGTAACTTCGTCTTTTATTTTAAATCACTGATTCTCAAATCCGCAGCTAATCTAAATTCGTATTAATTGGCCATATAACTCACCTCGCTAGGATCGATCTCAATTGTCGGTTTTCGTTTACGTATTTTATACATTTTCGTCTTCTAATACTTACCAACGACCAAGTGTCCCAAAATACTACACCAATTATGGCGCCGTTGTCAGGGAGGTAATTTTATGTGCCATTATAGGTCATTTGTTTGAGTAATTATGTTTTTGGAACTTCTATTTTGGGAAGTGTACAAATGTGTTAATACTCGTTTTTATTTTTATATATTGTTAGCTATATAAATAAATAGTGTAATTTGAACTCTTATTACGCTCAAATCGTTTTCGTTTTTCTTGGTTAATACTATATTGTATTTATGTAGAACAAATAAATAGACATATCTCCAAAAGAGTGAAAACTCACCCCACTTATTATCAATCCAGTAATTTTTGGTGGTATCGATCAAACAAAGTTTAAGGAAGAATAGATAAATACTCTTAAGAAATTTGATCTCGATTAGTACAAACTATAAGGTGGGTATAAGGCGGTTTTTATAAAATAAAACCTAAAGAAAAAGGCTCTTAAGTGCTTTGCGCCGCCTCGTTTCTCCACTTGCTTGTGCGTACTTTGAAAGTGAAGATTAATTTAGGGTTTGCCACCAAAGTATTATTAATCTTATTTTCTTTGCTTATATTATTGAACCCTCGAGACGTTTTGGTTTTAACCAATTGTTTCAAAGTCGAACAAATGTTTTCACTCAACGTGATTACTTTCAATCCTTTGGATTCTCTAATCGAGACTTTGATTTGAGAAGAGATTTGTGTTGAATTTGTTTTGAATAATACTCCGAAGTACCTAAAATTTTGAAAAATCAAAAATCAAAAATAATCTTATTTGCTAATCTATGCTAATTTCTTTTTCTCAACCCCTCTCATTTATTCGTTAGTGCATGCGTACTCGTTCGTCTAAGTATCCCGCTTCGAATTTTAACAACGTGACGAATCGACGTCAACGAACTCGAAGGAATTGACAACAACAAAGAGTAGAACCCTAAGGTCCTATTGTTTTTAAACCTAAGAACCAATGAAGGAAATCGACCGATGATGGATTTGCTCCAAGCACCCACCGAGGGTTATGGAGAGGCGATCGTGATTCCCGATGTCCTTGCGGATAAATTTGAAATCAAATCAGGAATGTTGTCTTTGATTCAAGCGACTAAGTTTAATGGTTATTAGAAGGATAATCCTCATGACCACATTCTGAGTTTTAATCGTCTTACGGATACTTGCAAGTTTAGAGAAATACATAATGAAGAATTAAGGTCATGATTTTCCCTTATTCTTTCGATGGCCCCGCCAAAATTTGGTACGAGAAAGACCCACCTCGATCTATATTGACGTGGGATGATCTCGTTTCCAAGTTTGTTAGTCATATTTTGCCTCGTCTAATACCACGTTTTCAAAAACGAGATCACTCGGTTTACCTAAAAAACCAAATGAGTCGTTTAGAGAGGCGTGGGATCATTTTAAGGAATTGCTTAGGCAATGTCCTCATCATGGATTTACCGAGTTGCACCAAATCAGTACGTTTTATAACGGTCTTAATCCTCAAGAGCAAGATTCGTTAAATTTCTCCGCGAGTGGCAACTTTTTATGCAAAACTCCTAGGGATACGTTAATGATTATCGAGAATAGGTCGAAGACTTTCCAACTTCGTAGTGCACCGAGTTATACCAATGTTGCCAATATTAGCTACGCTAATCACAACATTGAGAAAGTTGATGCGAAAGTCGATAAACTGACCGATGTTTTTACGAGCTTTTTGAGTGAATTAAAGAAGAAGGACGCTCCCGCTACGGTGAAAGCGGTTGAGGTTTCGTGTAAGTTTTGTGGTGGACCTTATAACTATTATGAGTGTGCGGCTACGGAGAGCCAAACGTCGAGCGTTAATGCGATTTTTGAAAATTATAATCAAAATCAAAACAACGCAGGTCCACCATAAGGAAATTTTAATCAAGGCAATAATTTCAATTAAAATCGTCAAAACAATTTTCCAGGAAATAATAATCAAGGTAGAAATTATTACCAAGGGCAAAACTTAAAATTTCAAAATCAAGGTTTTAACAACAATCGAAACCGAAATTTTTATCAAGGTCAAAGTTCAAGCGGTAATTTTCAAAACAACAATCAAGGGAATTTTAACAATTAAGGGGAATCAAAACCAAAGGAATTTTAATCAAAATCAAAACGTGTCAAATGATTTTCAAGAATACATTAAATCGAATGAAGCTAATATGAGGAGATTAGAAGGTCAAATTGGTACTTTGAAAAATGAGTTTCTCAATAATTTGAAAGGTCAAAACAATAAATTTGAACAAAATCACAGTAGACTTGAGAATATGCTTTCGGTTATTATGAACAAACTGTTGAGTTCAGGTTCGTTACCTATTAAAATCGTGCCTAATCCGAAGGAACAAGTGAAAGTCACTACGTCTCATGGAAATCGTCGTATGATTACCCCTACCCTTGATGGCTTTACAGTTGTGCATTCATCTTAACCCTCGACCTCAAATACTTCTTGTAGAATATTGATAACCTATGAATCTATGAAGGGGTTTGTTGATTTCTAGAGAGAGAAAGTTAGAGAGAGAAAGTGAGAGAAACTATGTGTTATTTCATTAAGTGGAAACTAGAAAATGACAACAACCAACCCCTTTCCATGGTGGAAAGGGGTATTTATACCTCCAAGCTACATGGGCTTGGGCCGGTCCATGACAAGCCCATGGACCGGTTCTTACTTAACTTAATAAGCAACTAATGACTACTTGTTAACTACGAGCTATTACAACATTAATAATATTGTGGAGTGACCGATACTTCTAATATACGTAAAAACGTATTTCTAACAATCTCCCCCTAAGGGAGGTCACTCCACGTTACAAAAATCTAAACCTAGCATACTATACTAAGTCTTCGTTCTTTAGCTCGTAGTCTTTTCTTCTTTTCTTTCTTTTGTTGTGAATATGTTGGTTTGATCTTTTTGGCTTTGGCTTGAGAGCATTGTTCTTTGGCCTTTCACGTGCGATCTTTGCCTCTCTTGTGAATTTGCCTCCTCGTGACTCCATGTTCCACACACTTATGTCTTTTTGTTGAATTCTCGAAAGTTTCAGAGTTTGGTACAGCGGAAGACTTTATCTTGTACTTTCTTGAATTTTTTGCTAAACTTTGATGCAGAAAAACATAAGCATGTGGGAACGACTTCTACAGGTACACCGCAACACCACCGTCTTCACTGGTACTCAGCAACGCCACCGTCTTCAACAGGTACACAGCAACGCCACCGTCTTTAACAGGTACACAGCAACGACACGAATAAAATGGCTTTGAACATTTTATTCTGATTCGGTAGCATTTTAACTCCGGTCGGTGAAGACCGTTGGACGATATTAGATATCGTACCCGTGACGGATAGTTTCAATTAAGTAACTTCCTGACAGGATTTCGCGGGTAAACCCGTTCTCTTTATTCGACCGTCCAAAGCTGACTGCGAACATAAAGAGTGAATCACTTGGATAAATTATCCTTGTGATTTGAAGCCGTCAATTCATGAAACCTGGAACAAGTGAATTTCAATTAAGATTTTCACCATCGTTGCTTTCCAGTTGTCACGAGCTCAATTCATAAAGAATCTTGCACGTCACCTACCAAGTGCTGTTTGATGTTAACACTAGAAGGATTTCCACTCGTCACTGTGGTCAATAAAGAGTCACTCTGAGTGTTCTGGCATGATCATATGATAATGCGAAGAAGCCTGGAACGAGTTTAAGTTCAATTAAGAATTAAACCACTGTTACCTTCCAGTTTTTCACAAGATTGGTTCTAAAAGAACCGCACGTGTAACCTACCATGAGCTTGTTTGATGTTGGCTCAAGCAGGATTTCCATCTTCATTGTAATACTTACGTATTACTCGGATGTTCTGGCAATATTACAGGAATACTGCGTAGGACTCATGAAAATCTCTTACTTTTCACAGTGTGTGAGAAAGCAAGGAATAAATGGAAAGTGTCCTATTGAGACTTTTGATGATCTCTTGGCTCTAGACTCGATTGTGCGTTTTGATTTAGTGAGCGATGGTTGGAGAGGAGTGCCACCTTTTCAATACCAGTCTATTCGGAGTGAATAAACCAATAGATAACGTGTTGATCTCCGTGTGATTAAAACAAATACCTTTTGAGAGATATTTGAGTTAGCTGGGAAGGGTTGTGCATTGCATCACTGGGTCCATGATGTCTTTCTTCAATACCGAGAATCATTAGCAAAAATGACCTCAATAGCATATGTATTGACCTGGTTTCTGCCTAAAGTTGTAAGGAGGGCTTCTTTCTTTACACCCTTTATCTTTACAATTCTTTTTCATTCTTCAACCCCTTCAATGCTTACCAATACGTCATCACTAGCACCTTGTTGTGATTGTTCCAGTGCTAGCTTAAGTACTTGGTCGGCATTCAGCTACGTTCACATTCTTTCTCCATCTTTCCTAGGACTTCTAATTCTATCTAGGGAATTGTCCTTGGGAAGATTCCATCGGCTCTGATGAATCATTGGACTAAACCTATTCCTACCACCCTTTTGTCACCACATTCGTCGTGAATTAAGCGTGTTTTGGGAAGGAATTGCCACCATGAAAAATCATTGAAAATCACCTAAAGTACTTGTGATATTGAAATCAAAAGTTTTGTACCTTAGGTGTTTTGTTCATAAAAAACGCTCCCCCTTAACACGTGCTTTACACATATTAAGTTGGATAATCGTTAAGTCTTTTTCATCTTTTAGCCAAGTATCACTTACGTCTCCTTAATCCCATTTTCTCCCCTTATCCAAAATGTTAACCATTAATATTTGGGATATTGAATGGATTAACCGGTCTTTGGGTAAAAATGAAATCGATGTTTGGCCATAGAACAAGTTATTGCTCCCCCTTAAGTTAATAAGGGATAGTTGTAGTGCTTTAGTATGATATATTTTGAAAGATTTAGAATCTCGTGAGAAATTCTTGAAAAATTATCACACCTTAACACTACATCAAGCCGCAAAAGCACAATATTCACAAATATACATATTCACAATTGAAAACCAATATACAGTGGACCTGAAGTGTACGACCCATTAGATGGATCGTTGCAGTAGCTTGTGGTGCACTAAATACGGTCTTCCACCAACGAACCTTTCCAAGCTCCTCATCAATCTACGTTCACGGAGCTTTTGATCTATCTTCTTGATCACGTACTTCGCCATCTGCCGGTAACCTGGATGCCAATCCTCCGTCATTTCTGGCAAAGTCCCACCTGAGTTCAGATGCTCCAACTTTCCTCTGACTTGTAGAAGAGTCCCATCACTGTACTTATGGAGCTCACCCACCCTCATAAACTTCATTAAACCTCGACTGTTCAAGTAGAAAATGCCGTAATTCGGGACAGAAATCCCGGTATAGGGACATCTTTCTACATGTTGAGATAGCACTTGATTCACTGGACGGGTTAGGTTAAGCTTCCTTTGATAGCTTTCAACTCCCAACTGAAGATCTTCAACTCGTGTCTTGATGACAACGCTTCGTGTGAACATACGAAGTGCTGTATTCAAAGCAATCAGGTCTTCACGAGGAATATGTGTGAGTTGATCTTGGGTCATCAGAAGCAGCATATCTTCGATATCCTCAAGGTGAATGATGGAAAAATCTCCCTGCTGGATTTTGTATTCCCTGTCATCCTCCCTTTTCAAACGAATCTCCGTCACATGATAATAGCCATTCTTGGCTTCAGTTTTCATCCCTAAGATGCTGGAGATGCGGATGTCGGATCTAACATTGCTTCCAGAATTGACTAGGCAGCAACCCCTGTACGCCCTTCGGACTCGTTCGTCCCAATGAGATGCACCTATGACAACATACATATCATAATTACGATTTATCTTTGGAACCCAGAGTCGGTTTACCTTTTCCTCGATAAAGGGTATTGTCCCCCAGTTGGCAGCTTTCAGCAAGGTCAGGGAGGTTGCGTACTTTGATGACCCCTTTAGAAGATACACAAGATCATTGGTGACGAAGAAATCAAGAGCAATCTGATTATCTTGAGAAGGATCCATTGGAGGTGGAGCTCTTTCTGATTCATGAAGACCTGGCCGTTGAACGGTATTCAGAGCCTTCAGGATCTCATCGGCATAATACTCGAACTCCATTCGGGTTAACCGGGTTTTGGCACGAAGTCTCTTATCCGTCAACGCTTTCTTCACCAAGGATGGAGTAACCGAAGTCTTATACTCATGAGCAAGAAATGCACATAAGTCAATCGGACTGCGGATACGAAGATACAACACATCTTTGTCAGCGTCTGTGATCGGATCATATTGTGCTGCTGCCATGATCCAAGCCTGTGGTGGTGCAGTCTCGTCTATCTCCAACGTGTCTGCCCAGTCTCGTATGCTTGGTTCAGGAACCGTAGATTGTTGTGCTTGTTGTAGAGGAGTAGAAGTGCGAACATCTGCTGGTTCTGATTCAGGCATTTCGGCAGTGTCGTGAACGGGTGAGTGTTGTGCAGCTTCGGGTTCCGTTACTGATTCTGCAATCACAGGAGCAACAACAACAGAACTAATGGGGTTAGTGGTAATAGGTAAAGATACATCAATAGAGGTACCAGGAACCGAAGACGCTGTAGTAGCATTCACATCGTGGCGCCACTTAGATCATCTTGATTCCGATGATGTTGATTTGTCCTTCTGTGCTGCATCTTTCTTGGACTTGGTTCCAGTCTTAGCAGTTTTCTTGGAGCTGGTAACCTTGTCTCCCTCTTTAGGCTGTTCACCCCCATCATCATCCTCATTGTTATCCCCGTTACTCCCCCTAGCACTCTCCTCATTCCCATCACCACCATCATCGCCATCGTCATCATCATCATCATCGTCATCATCATCCTCATCCTTATCCTCATCATCACCATCATCGTCATCCTTTTCCTCTTCTTCTCCTTCTTCTTCCTCTTCCTCTTCCTCTTCACCAGTGCCCTCTTCCTGCTCACTATCATCTTTATCCTCCTCAGGTAGAATGTGATAAGGTACCACACTCCCAAACGTTTTGAATAACCTATCATCCTCCATGATAGCGTCATTCAGGGATTTGTATAGAGCCCGTTGAATCCTAGACTTATCAAACGATCCAAGTTCCACCATACGAGCCTTAAGGATCTTCTTCAATTCAAAATCCGTCAAGTCATAAGCAATCTTGTAGGCGGATTCTGAAGGATTGGATGACTTGATCAACAAGTTATCAACTGCTAGCGTCTTAAACTCATCACGCAGTTTAGGCATAATGGATTCAACGGATTCTTGCACTCTTTCTTCCACAGAGGCTTCAAGTGCTTCTTTTTGCTCTTTATATTTATCCCTCATCGCTTGAAGTCTGGTGATACGTGCAGCATGCTTATCAGCCTCAGCCTGCTTAACCCGAGCTAATTCTTCTGCATGTGCTTTTCGAGTCAACTCCATATCTGCAGCGAACCTAGCAATCATCTCCTCTTGGGCTCTCCTAGATGCTTCTTCACTTTGAGCTCGTCTTTGTAACTCTTGGCGAAGTTCATCCATTTCTCGTTTGTGATTATCCACATGTTTATCCAACATTTCGGCCATCACCAATGAAGCCATTGTAGATGTTGCAGAGCTGCTCTGGGTTGATAGAAGAGGCTCGGTTGTTACTGCAGTACTAAGGATGGGAGTTATAGGTGGTGGAAGAAATGGTGTTGAAGCCGGTCTGGTTGGTAGGGGTTGTATTGGTGGAGGTTGAGTTGTTAAAGGTTGAGTTGACACTATGATCGTAGGAGCAACAGACTCCTTTTCCACACTTGCTGAAATAGGGATCGATGGCTCCTTCGAAGTGGAATAATGTTCAGGTGACCCAAACTCATAAACATCATCTGGTTCCTAGTACTCCTCTTCAACATTTACCCTTGCACCTGAACCACTACCGCCAGTATCTTTCCTACTCCTTTGAATTGCTATCTTCATCATTTGTTTCTCTGTTTTGTCAAGAGCAGGATCAACAACATCTTCTTCGTCACGTAGACGTAACTCATCAGCCTTACCCTTTCCCTTCTTACCCTCAGTCTTCTTCTTTTTGGTTTCGGGTTCAGGTAACGCAGCTGGTTGTTTGCGTTTACCTTTACTCTTGACCGTTGTAGACGAGTCTTCTCCAGTCTGATGGTTTGCTTTCAGCTTCTTGATTTCTATCTGCAGTAGCTTGTAATCAGCAGAACCTTTGATTTTCTCCGTCAGAAGATAATCGGGAATAGGACCCGGAATCACACCAATAGACGGTCCTTCATGCCTTAGATCCACAGTATCATCAGCTTCTTCAGTGTGATAACGGCTTGCTGCACGCCTATCAATAGTAGCATCATTTTTCATAAAATAATTAATGATAAGCTTGATAAACCTTGGATAAGGAAAGAAGTTTGTCTTCAGCTTCTTGTTATAGAAGAGTTGAAAGGTGAATTCTTCCCATATCAACAATGCATAATATGCATTTGCAGCTTTGTACATGCCATAGAAGAGGTTTATTATAGGACTGCGCAAAGCATCATGGCCACTTATTTTTGGTGTAAGACATCTACTGAGGATACCCAACAATGCTCTCCAAGGTTGTCCTACTTTAGCAGTGGTAAACTCAGACGCAACTCGTATTTCCGGACATCCAAGAGCGTCAAATAACTCTATGAGTTCATCTTTAGTAGGATCCCTCGAGAATGACATGCCTTTGGGTGTATCCCGTATACCAAAAATCTTACGGAAGTCTGAAACTGTGAGCGTCTGCTGCTTGTTGTCGATGGTGAAGGTGATCTTGTTTGAAGTGATTTCCTTGGTAGCCCAAAATTCATACATATAATCATAAGGCACCGAGGCACTACTTCTTAAAGCATTCTTAAAATGGGATTGATCAAGGATCGCAATGGCTACTTTAAATCCATGGTGAGTGGATTTTGAGATTTGCTTCAGCCGGTAGTTGTTGGGTATAAACTTAAGGGTTCGTGCTTTAGCAATATCGGCTTCTCTAGAGTCTTGGATTGCTTGTACTGTTGGATTAGTCATTGTATCTGCTTAAGATAAGACATGAAAGGTTGATGCACAAAAACATATAGATATATATCATTCTTACTTCTAAGCATAACACATTTCATAACACAATACAACAAGTACATATAACATGCAAACAATAATAATCAAACAACTCTTCATCCGGAACATTTCCTCATTCGGAACTTCTTCATCCGGAACATTCCTTCATTCGGAACTTCCTTCATCCGGAAGTACTTCATTCAGAACTTCCTTCATCCGGAAGTTCTTCATTCGGAACTTCCTTCATCCGGAACTTCCTTCATCTGGAAGTTCTTCATTCGGAACTTCCTTCATCCGGAAGTTCTTCATTCGGAACTTCCTTCATCCGGAAGTTCTTCATTCGGAACTCCCTTCATCCGGAAGTTCTTCATTCGGAACTTCCTTCATCCGGAAGTTCTTCATTCGGAACTTCCTTCATCCGGAAGTTCTTCATTCGGAACTTCCTTCATTCGGAAGTTCTTCATTCGGAACTTCTTCATTCGGAAGTTCTTCATTCGGAACTTCCTTCATTCGGAAGTCCTTCATTCGGAACTTCCTCATTCGGAAGTTTTTCAGAAAAAATCCTTCATTCGGAAGTTCTTATCCTTGTTCATCCGGAACATCAAAACACAGTCTAAGAGGATTAATTCTAAACGCATTTGTGAGTTCTAAGGCAAACTAAGGCAATTAAACATCATTTAATAAGATTCCGAGCAAAACCCATCAACAACCCCTAAATAATTAACCCTAATTAAGGAATAAACCCTAAATCTGATAATGTTAATTATCTGAATCAATTAAAGAGATATAGATGATGGATTAGACGAATTTATAAGTTAAATATAGATGATAATTACCTTATTTAATCGAATGAATAGGATCGGATGAATAAACGAGATGTTTTTTTAAAAACTTGTGTGTGAGTTTCAACAATGACGGCAAGGTTAAAGATAAACAGTGAAAAGGAATAGTGAGGGGCGGGGGGTTTTGTTTTTGACTTAGATCAAGTTTTTGACTAGTTCCAATAAATATCACCTTTAGTCCCTCTATTTATCTATTCTTTTCCTTTTTGTTTCTAACTTTTTCATTTCATTTTACCTTTCCATTGATAAGTTTAGTCGACTTAATTTTGCTTAGTTAAACTAAACTCGACAATCTCACACAACTTAAGCAAAACTCCAAGATCTTAAAGCCATTCCTATCACACGTCGTATTCTAAAGCAAAACCACTCAATTACCATGTAGCCCTTAATTTTCACAATCACTTTTGAAAATCAATTTTAATGACGAAGATGATTTTAATATTTTCTCCCCCTTAAACGATGACCCGTTTTCTATTTTAAGAGTTGTAGTCATTGTTTAAAGAGTCAAATATTGATGAAAGCATTTCCAATTTGTATCTTGAAAAAGTTTGATTCTTGGTGTCAATAAGATTTCTCTTATTTTAACAAATTAATGCACTGAGACGTACACAAATTCGTGTTAGACCAAGTTGTAAAGTAAACTTGATCCCTTTGCATGATTTGGCTTGTAAATCACGCCCGAGAAAATTAATTCCCGTTCTGAGCCAACGTTTTCCAAGGAAATACGTGACTTTAATATGAAAACCGGGTTGCAGTCAGAAATAACTACAAGCCATAATGGGCATGTTTTAAAATTGTACAACTTTTATACGGACTCTATTTATGGCACCGTGTCAATATTGATCGACATTTCTAAGGCCGTAAATATTACCGTACTAAAAGACATGCCCGATTTAAAAACGAAAAATATTTTTGGTTTTTCTTGATTTTATAATTTTTATGGTTTTTCTAGGTTTTATATTTTTTATGATTTTTGTTGGTTTTATATTTTTGTATTTTCTTTTTGTGGTTTATATATTTACGATAATATACATGATCACGAACAAAGGATACTCTGAATAGTTTACCACGACTATTCAGCTGATTCTTCTGCCAACTCTTTGAGAGTCGCTGGAGTGAATGATTTCATGCCAAGCTTGTCGATCAAAAACTCGATTCGTCCTCGATCTAAGGCTTTGGTGAACATATCCGCCAGCTGGTACTCAGTAGTGACAAAATACAGCTCGATCACTCCGTTCTCCACCTGCTCCTTAATGAAATGGTAGCGAATGTCTATGTGCTTGGCCCGGGAGTGTTGAACATAGTTGCAGCAAAGGGCAATGGCGCTCTTGTTGTCACAATACATCGGGATTTTGTTGAATCCCAAACCGTAGTCAGTTATTTGTGATCTCATCCAAAGGACTTGAGCACAACAACCGGACATGGCGATGTATTCAGCCTCCGTGCTTGATATTGCAGCGCTTTTCTTCCTTTTTGAAGACCAACTGATCAATCTATCTCCAAGGAGTTGCACAGATCCAGACGTGCTACGCCTCGTGTCTTGACATCCAGCATGATCGGCATCTGCGTATGATATTAAAGCAATAGAGGAGTCTTTCGGATACCATAGACCATGATGAAGTGTTCCTTTTAGGTACCGAAAGATCCTTTTCACAACATGTAGGTGCTTTTCGGTAGGCCGAGCCTGATACCGGGCACACATGCATACAGCAAATTGCAAATCAGGCCTGCTAGCAGTCAGATATAGAAGGGTGCCGATCATCCCACGGTAAAGTTTTGGATCGACAATAGTCCCATTCCTATCTTCATCTAACTTGGATTTCTCCACCATTGGAGTGTCCACGGGGTCACAATTTTCAAAGTTATATTTCTTAAGAGATTCTAGAGCATATTTGGATTGATTAATAAAGATGCCTCTGGGATTTTGAGAAATCTGTAATCCTAAGAAAAATGAAATTTTTCCCATCATCGACATCTGAAAGCGTGTGGACATTATCTTCTCAAATCGATTTGACAATTCTATGTTAGTGGCAGCAAATATTATATCATCAACATAAATTTGTACCAGAATCATGTCGTTGCCTTCCTTGAGAGTGAATAGAGTGGGGTCCACCTTGCCTTTGGAGAAGCCTTCCGAAATGAGATATGTTGACAGGAGATCATACCACGCGCGTGGAGCTTGTTTCAACCCATAGAGAGCCTTCTTAAGCTTGTACACATGATTAGGAAACTCCGTACTGACGAACCCATCCGGCTGACTAACATAGACTTCTTCCCTTAGTTCACCGTTCAAAAATGCCGTCTTTACATCCATTTGATAGACGATCATGTTCATATGAGCAGCATACACAAGGAATAGTCTAATTGCCTCCAATCTAGCCACAGGAGCAAAAGATTCTTCAAAGTCTATACCCAAGGCTTGTTTATATCCTCTAGCGACCAATCTAGCCTTATTCTTTAATACCGCACCCATCTCATCAAGTTTAACCTTATAAACCCACAACAAAGTAAGGATGTTGACCTTGTCAGGGAGAGGAACCAATTCCCATACTTCAAGTCGTTGGAATTCATTTAGTTCCTCCTGCATAGCCTCAATCCAAGATGATTGGGTCATAGCCTGCTGCCAATTTTTAGGTTCAACTTCAGAGAGAAATGCATCAAAGTAGCAATACAGTGCACTTTCTTGTAATTGGTGGCGTGTAGAGACTGGTCGATCTAGATCTCCAATAACATTCCTAATTGGGTGATCTTTTGTCCATTTAGTGCTATGGTTTTCAATCCTAGGTGGTCTGGAGTGAACAATAGAGGGAGCTTCTTCTGAGGTAGACGCGGCTGAAGGGTTTTCAGGTATCGCTACACCAAAGAAAGGAAGCTCTTGCAGGTGAGCATATTCCAAGTCGTGATCAATAGAATCCTCTTCCACATCATTAGGCACAAGTAGGGGTGACGATTCAGGTGAAGTTTGAGAATCACTTGGTGAAGGTGCATCCGGTTCAATGTGAATTGTAGATGCATTAGATAAAGGTTCATTAGCTTGAGCAACCACTTCAGGAATTGGAGCAATTACTACAGGTGCTGGAACTTCATCAGTAGGGGGATCGAAGAATTCATCAAACAACGGTTGAAACAGTTTATCCCACTCAGGCCTAGTTGGTGGTAAAAATGATGTAGAAGTAGGATTATTGGGAACTAATCCGGAACTTATAGCACCGGTTCCCATCTCATGAAGCGCGGGTTCAGAGCTGTGTTGCTCAGAAGCCATCGCTGTCAGCTCATCGAAATCTGCGTCCATAGTTTCTACAATCTTGCCAAGAAGACGGTTATAGATTCGGTATGCTCTCTTGGACGGTGAGTAACCAATGAAAATACCTATATCGGCTTTCGGTTGAAGCTTACCCAAGTTCTCACTATTAATGTTTGGATAACAAAGAGCACCAAACACATGAAAAAATGAAACATCGGGTTTACGGTCATGTAGAAGCTCATAAGGTGTTTTTCCATGGCGTTTCCGAATGATAGAACGGTTTTGGGTGAAACATGCGGTAGAAATAGCCTCTGCCTACAAGAACAATGGAGCGTTCGCATAAATAAGCATGGTCCTAGCAGCTTCCATAAGTGTACGATTCCGTCTTTCAACGACACCGTTTTGTTGTGGAGTGCGTGCAGCGGATGTTTCATGTGATATACCAACTGCTTCATAATAATCACGAAGAGTCTGGTTGACGAACTCTGTACCATTGTCTGTACGAATACGGCGGACAGTAGTATTCAAACGTACCTGAATGAATTTCAGAAAAGTGATGATAGCCTTCGGTGCTTCTTCCTTTGTACGTAGAAATCTAACCCATGTAAACCTGGAGAAATCATCCACAATAACCAGAATGAATTTCTTACCGCTCACACTTTCAGTTCTCATTGGTCCACAAAGATCCATATGCAAAAGATGAAGTTTTTCTTGATTGGTGTCTTCAGCTTTGGGTTTGTAAGATTTCTTGGTACTTTTCCCCCTTGAACACGCGGAACATAAATGGTCCTTGTGAAATTTAAGCTTTGGAAGACCACGAACTAAATCGTTTTTAGCCAGATGATTAATAGCATCAAAGTTAAGATGAGATAATCTGCGATGCCATAACCATGACTTGGTCTTAGATGCTTTAGAGAGAAGACATACTGGAGAGGCGGCCATCATGTCTTGTAAGGACAAGGTATAAAGATTTGCACCACGAGATCCCTTCAACAAATCTTTTCCTTCCAAGTTGCGGATGAAACAAGTGTGTTGTCGAAAAGCAACCTCAAGGTTGGAATCACAAAATTGTCCTACTGAGAATAAATTATGACCAAGACCTTCTACATAGTATACCCTTGAAATCGTCACGTTTCCAATCTGATATTCACCATACCCCATTATCTTTGCTATATGATCATTCCCGAATTTAACCGTACCAAGAAACTTGCTGACGAAATTTCGGAGCATCGAGCGATTTTCGGTCATATGTTTTGAACAACCGGAGTCCAAATACCACAGGATGATTTGGACCACCTGAAAATATCACCACACGAAGACAATGTAGAGGTATCGGAATCTGAGTGTTCCTTGTTATTAGCAGGTACAGATTTAATAATCTTAGATTTACTAACTCTAGGTTTCTTAGATTTCCTAGCCTTCCTTTTCTTACTAGGTGGTGTAGATTCTAGTTGGCTTAAATCCTGAGGTATTTCTTCACTGATAGGCACTATAGTGGGGGCTGACCTAATTAAAGGGCGCTGTTTCCATACTTGAGTGCGAGTGTTCCTAACTAAAGGACGCTCAGACCTAACCTCAATGGATGCATTCCTAGTTAAAGGGCACATTGTTCCATCTAATGTAAAGGTCCTACCAGTGGGACGCCATTGCCAACCAACTTGGGCACGAGTTCTACTCGTTGGCTTCCATTCAAGACCATTCTTAATAGCATTCATTTCATTCACGTGATCAATCAGACACAAATCATGACGTTGGGAAAACATACATTCATTACAATTCCAACAATTTAAATCAGAATTCACGAATGGTTTAGGCTGCTGCACAGGCGCAGAGCTTTTAGTCTTAACATGATTCGTTTTATTTAAAACTGAACTAGCATTCCTATTGTGAACTTCTACTTTCTTCTTTGTGGCACTATTAGTGGAGGGCTTGATCTTATCTTTCTTGAGTGGCGATCCTTTAGCCTTAGTAGTCTCTTTTAATCCTGTAGAAGGCAAAGTGGGAACATTAGCAACAGATTTTAAAGGTGCCTTACTTGATTGTGCCAATGACGGTTTCGCTCCTGGAGTCTTATTAAATGGAGTTACAGCAATGGGCCTATTATTAAGTAGTGCAGAACCTGGTGTACCTATGTATTGCAAATATGCTAAGCAATATTGAACTCGCTTAATATATTCATGAGCCGAATAATAGTCGCTACTTGAGGGATCTAAGGCATAAAGATCGTCTATAATATCCCTAACAAGATCGACTGCTTAATGGCATTCCTCATATAATCATCGTAGGTAACCGGGTTTCTCTTATGAAGCGGGTTCTTATAAAGCACTACTGACTTGGTTGTTGGAGCACTAGTGGACGGTGCAGAGTCGGTAGCTAAGTTATCAACAACTTCTTGTCGGGTGAGAAGAAGTGTCTCCTTTAACTCAGCCAAAACCATATTTTTGTCAATGAGCATGATGTTCAAGTCAGAGATTTCCTCGCACTTTTGGTTCAGTTGTTCAACATAAGATTGTTGCTGTGCCGCATTAAAAGCGAAGCGTTCTTCTAGTGAACCATAAAGAGCGGATTGTCCCTGTCTTGTCCGATCCATCTCCCCTAGAACAGACGAAAGTCTAATTTCTAAGACCTGGTTTTTAGACTCTACAGCCTCTAGTTCCAATTTTAATGTTTCCTTTGATGACACCTCTCTCTTCAATCTCATGATTTCTTCCTCTAATGTCTTAACAATTGCAATCATCTTGTCACTAGTCTCAACACCGTTTTCACAACCATTTGATATCAAAAGATCCTCATTTTGAGTTTGTTGTTTTAATTCTAAAGATATACGATGTTGTTCTAGTTGATTAAAGCGTTTTGAAAGTAAATTGTAAGAATCTTGTAGCTTTAAAAACTCAGCGTTAGATTCGTGACAAGAATGATTATCTACCTCATTTACAGTATCAGCAACATTTACAGAGAGATCACAAACATTATCACATATATGCACATCATCACAATTAATCATAGTGGATGTAAGCTCATTCGAATAATTAACATTTACAGTAGTAAGCACATCACACGAGATTACTGCAGACAAGAATCGGTCATATTCGGTTAAAATCTTTTCTTTTTCAATTAGTTGTAGTTCGTAAGCGGTGTCCATTTCATAAAACACTTTTTGAACTTCACCAATTTCAGACACAAGATTTTCCTTAAGAGATGCAAAAGTTCCTTTTAGACTTTCGACAAACGGATTGATCTCATTTTTAAACACCTCGTTCATATGTTCGAAAGCCTATTCTCCGGCATTTAAGCCATTTGAAGTCGTACAATCCAAAATGACCTTGTCAAAATTAGTAAAGTATTGATTAATCTCTTGCAAGTTTAACCATACAGTGCTAACAGGTGGAAGATCCTTTGGAATTTCCTTAGGACCTTCCATATTGACAAGTGTAGGAAATGTACTAGGGTTTTCTTCATCTAATATGTAGGTCGGTGCTGTTATGAGATCTTTGTCCATATGGAAGCGAATTCTAAAATCCGTTTTTGCAAGCTCCTTATTCAATTTAAAATAATCACACTCGGGATATTTTGTAGAATTGTATGACCGATCCTCATCAACTAGATCCTTACTTGTTCGATCATCGGAAAAAACAATCGGGTCTAAAGCCAATCCTAATTGAGTTGCATTATAAAGTCTAGGACTATGTCTTAAAGCTTGTTTTGCATACCGTGGATTAGGGGGAAGGCCTTTTAGACGTGATAAATTAAACTCTCTAAACGAAGCATCAAATAAGTGAACTAGTTGAGAAGCAGCGTATTGTCTTAACAACAAGTAATCTAGACTTCTAATCTTATTAGTGGCATTAATCTCCATTTCATTCTTCTTAGACTCGAGTGATTCAAAATCCGTTTGAAGTTTTTGAAAATTAGTGACCACTAACTCCTTTTCTTGAAGTTCATTAGACAGATTTGCTCTTAAGTTTTCAATTTCTTGCAAGTGACCCATTTGTTTGTTTCTAAAGTGATCATATTCAGGATTAGTTAGAACACTAGACGAAGGCACTAATTCCAAGGTTTGAACTTTCTCATTGCTTAAGGCAAGCTCATCAGAAAAATTCTTATTCTTAGCTAAGGTTTCTAAGAGTGCAGCATTCATTTGGCTAAGTAATGTAGCAGGAACCATGACCAAATCTTGTTGAGCAGGAGTAGGCGTATGCGAAATGGGTCCCGGTTGTGATTCACTCAAAGTCTGGGGACTCACATTGATATTGCTATCATTGTTTGTCTCCTCATTTGAAAGACTCACCACCGAAGATTCATTCGAATCAGCACTCTCTTGCACAACTTGATGTGGTTGAATACTAGCATCAGTGGTATTATCGGTAGTATTAATAAGTACCTCAGATCTCTTTTCTGGCCCTAAGCTGGAGATAGTTGCCATGAGAGCAGCCTTTGCAGATTGAAAGTCATCACAGTCTGAGTCATACGCATCGAGATCATCTGCTTGGTATGCTGCATTCTGTGTGGTGACCGTGTCTTGTTCAGCAATCCCTGGATCAGCAAGAAATGCAAGCTCCTCTTCATCAAGTTCCCTTCCTTGTGCCTGAGCATTCACCAGATAGATCTTTTCTGCAAACCATTGTCCATCCCTTCTCCTCTTGGGTTTCTTACAATCCCTGGACATATGACCCTCTTCCTTGCAGTTGTAGCAAGTAATCATTCTCAACTTGCTTGTATTAGCCCGTGGAGGATTGTTGACCATTGGAGCAGGAGCAGGATTGACCGTGCGAGCATTGGTAGTTGATGTGGAAGGTCTCCCCTGATATGGTTGAATATGCTGAACCATTACCCTGCCATTCTCAATAGTAGCTTGTTGGCGAGAATTGGATGAATTCCTCAACTGATTGTTGGTAGGAGCTGATCCCCTAAATCCTCGTTTGCTTAAAGTCCTTGTGAGATAAGCAGACATAGTGGTTAACACTTCAACTGGGTCAGCACCTTGTTTAAATACAGGAACAGGGACTTCCTCATCATCACAGTACATTGCTTGGTCTTGATGAGCTGCATAATCACTAGAAGGAATACTCATTTGATCAGGGTAGCTTGATGGATATGCTGCATTCTCTTGATAAGAAGAATATGAAGATTGAGCATAAGGTGCAATACTTGCTGGGTGAGGTTGTGTAGCATATTGTGATGAAGGTGCACTGAACCGATATTGTTGCTGATGTGAGGTGGGTGGTTGTGGTAAAATCGAGTATTGGGGAAAGGCTGGTGTCATGTAAGGTGATGGATGATAGGCTTGATGTCCCAAAATATAAGGAGTGTTGTTGTGAGACAAGCTTGGTTGATTCGCCATTAAAGCTAATGAATCAGGGTACATACCTCGTGGAGAACGGTGCATGATCACATGTTTCTCATGCTGCTGAAGAAAGGCATATAGTTGATCCAAATTGCACTTATGCAGATCCCTGGTTAACTTAACATCGGTAATATACTCACCCCATTCAGCTTGAGGTAAAGTATTCAAGAATTTGGTGTTAACCTGGAATGGAGCGATCACCAGATTGTATACGTTCAGATCATTCATGAGTGTGGTGAATCTGAAGTAATAATCGTGAAGCGTTTCCCCTGGGTTGTAAGTGAATATGTCAAACAGGTCATACAACTGACATTCCCTTTCCTGTTTGGTGAGAGACGTACCTTGTAGCAACACCTTAAGACGTTCCCATAAATCCTTTGCCACCGTATACTGACTTACCATCCTATAGATGTCATGGGGAAGAGCTTGGAGAATTGTTTGAAGAGCTTTCTCGTCTGCATCGGCAACAAGTTGTTGAGCTGGTGTAAGTTCTTCAAATTCTCTTGGTCGAGACACATTGTTAGCCACAATGGTACCATAGTCAAGTGGACCATTTAAGATTGACTTAACCATAAGCCTCCCATAAACCGGTTTTCCCTTAAGATAAGACATCATCCGGCCTTGCCATGCTTCAAAAACTTCTTTGATGAGCATTGGCGGGCGATTATCCGTTCCCGTAATGACGGAAATATCCGTAAGTGATGTCATCTGAGGCATTACTGAATTCGGATTCATTTTGTTAACTTCAAAGAGACAAAGATTATCGGTTGATCGAGCAGTGAAGTAAAGCTTGTGAGTTGTGTTGTGTTTTTGTTGTAAGAAACCAAGATTAAATCCTCTAAAAAATCGTCGAAAAAACAAGCAAAATAACCCTTGATTCGGAACTTTTTGTTGATTCGGAAGTTTGATTCGGAAGATTTGGCTTGGAATTACCTTGATTCGGAACTTTTGGCTTGATCCGGAACTTTTTGATTCGGAAGTTCTTGGTTCGGAACTTTGGCTTGATCCGGAACTTCTTGGTTCGGAAGTTCTTGGTTCGGAACTTTTGGCTTGATCCGGAACTTCTTGGTTCGGAAGTTCTTGGTTCGGAACTTCTTGATCCGGAACTTCTTGGTTCGGAAGTTCTTGGTTCGGAAGTTCTTGATCCGGAACTTCTTGATCCGGAACTTCTTGATCCGGAACTTCTTGATCCGGAACTTCTTGATCCGGAACTTCTTGATCCGGAACTTCTTGATCCGGAACTTCTGCTGGGTTAATCAGAAACCTTAATACGAAGAACAGTCGACCACTAATATGAAGATTAAACCCAGATTTTGACCAAATGACCCAAAAAGTTTTTTGATTTCAACAATAATAAGTAAAAACTAATACTTATCCACTAATCCCAATCACAAAAACACCAAAAACACCAAGAATCAAGATGAATCTTCTTAAAGAACACTAATACAATCAAAAACTAAAAAACCACACAAATCACTACCTTAAATCACCCCATAGCTCTGATACCAAATGTAGAATATTGATAACCTATGAATCTATGAAGGGGTTTGTTGATTTCTAGAGAGAGAAAGTTAGAGAGAGAAAGTGAGAGAAACTATGTGCTATTTCATTAAGTGGAAACTAGAAAATGACAACAACCAACCCCTTTCCATGGTGGAAAGGGGTATTTATACTTCCAAGCTACATGGGCTTGGGCCGGTCCATGACAAGCCCATGGACCGGTTCTTACTTAACTTAATAAGCAACTAATGACTACTTGTTAACTACGAGCTATTACAACATTAATAATATTGTGGAGTGACCGATACTTCTAATATACGTAAAAACGTATTTCTAACACTTCTTCCTATTATAAGGTTAAAGGGAAGAAGGTACAGACCATGGATTTGACACATTCTTTTTCTAAAATTCTACTATTTCTCCTTCTACTTCTAAACCTCTCATGTATCTCATATCTCATCCACCTTTCAAAAAGAGAGTTTCATTGACTTGACCAAAGTGCACCTTATAGAAACTTGTGCCACGGTTTTTCTAAGGAATCCTAAAAAGGATATGCCTAATAAGCAAGAAGATCTGGGCTGGTTTCTTATGCCTTGTAAATTTCTTGAGATTGAGGAATGTGTAGCACTGGTTGTGACAGTCCTCAAATTTCAAATATGTGTTATGTGCTATAATTGTATGAATATGAAAATCAAACTAGAAGTTTTTCCTTTTGTTCCTTACTTGGTATGATGAATAGGTTATCACAACATGAACTGCCACTTCAACATATTCCTATATGTTTTAAACACAATATATATATCACGTCTAAGTTATAAAAGTAATCCTATAAGTACCATATTGATAAGAACATCTAAAATATACCTATGATGCCTTAAATTCCCTTAGAAATTCTATAATCCCTATAAATGAGTTGTAAACTCAAGAATTGTAAATTATGAATGTACAACACATATGAATAAGTAAGCAAGGATTATAAACAAGTTGTGAACTATCATTTGGAAGTATAATTTCACCTAAGAATAGTAAGTACAAATCATACAAAGCTAAGTGTTGGAAATACGTTTTTCATATTAGAAGACTCGGTCACTCCAACAATATAGCTACGGGCTCATAGTATAGTTACTTGTAATACATTAAACAAGCTCGACCCATGAGCATGTTCATGGGCGGGAGGCCCAAGCCCATTTATGGACTCGGTATATAAACCATCTCCTTTGATGGAGAGGGTGTTGGTTGGTTACTTTTCTTAATAATATTTCACATATTTTCTCTAGTTTCTCTTTCTACTTTCTATCTCTAGAGAACCTTCAACCTCACTTTATGTCTAAGATTACCAATATTCTACAATTTGTATCAAGAGCCATGGGGTGAAATAGAGTTTTGGTTTGTTTAGTTTTGTGTTTTTATTGATTTCGTGTGTATTAAGGATCAGCAAACTTTCGTCCAAAATTTTTTCGTGTTTTTGTGGTCTAAATCTTGCTAAAAACCTTCTCCTATATTTGGTAGTGATTTGGGATTCTTGTTTTGGTGAAAAACACAAAAAATAGCGTTTGGCTTGTTTTTATTGAAATTTCTCGAAATTCGGATTATTGAGAAATCAAAAACCCTAATTATTCAGAAATCATGTTTATTCTGAAATCGTTTTTATTCTGAATTGAGCACTTTAGTTATTCCGAATTGAGCACTTTGAGTATTCCTAATTGAGAACTTGCTTATTCTGAATTGAGCACTTCAGTTATTCCGAATTGAGCTCTTTGATTATTCCAATTGAGAACTTGCTTATTCCGAATTAAGCACTTTAGTTATTCCGAATTGAGCACTTCGATTATTCCGAATTGAGAACTTGCTTATTTCGAATTGAGCACTTCAGTTATTCCGAATTAAGCATTTCATTTTATTCCGAATTGAGCACTTCAATTGTTCCAAATTGAAAACTTCAATTATTCCGAATTGAGGTTTCAAATTATTCTGAATTGGAGTACTTAGTTATTCCGTATTGAGGGCCAAAGTTATTCCGAATTGAAGTTTCTATTATACCGAATTTGTGATCAACCCAAATTGGAGTTTTCGATTATTTCGAGACTAAAGACTCCGTATTGCTTATTTAACAACAAACACAACAACTTTATTTCATTGCTCGATCACATGGTAATCTTTCAATAGAGTGATCTAAGATGAATCCCCATTCATCAATGCCGACAATGCCGTTACGTTCAGACTTATCGATCATAACGAGTACTGATACCCGTCCTCCTATGCTTATCAAAGAGCTATTCGAGTCATGGAAAAGCCGAACGAAGTTATATATTTTAGGTAGACCTAATGGGATACTTATGCTCAAGTCAATAGAAAAAGGATCACTTGATTGGGCACCATTGAGGAGGATGGTGTGAATCGACCAAGAGAAATTTTTTATTTGACTTTAGAAAATCAGATTATCCCTGAAATTGACATTAAGGTTACCAATACTATTCTTTAAGTTCTTCTACCCGATATTCATTGGTTAGTGAGTCATCATGAGAAAGCGAAGTAATTATGGGAACGACTTGTTGTATTGCTACAAGGTACTTCGCTCACCAAACAAGAACGTGAGTGTCAATTGTATGACCTATTTGATAGGATTACATACACCCCAGGGGAAACACTTCATGACTTTTATTGGAGATTTGATACATTGCTTAATGAATTGAATATCCACAACATGAAGATTTCCCAATTTCAAATCAACACCAAGTTCTTGAATACTTTACCATTAGAGTAGAGCCGTTATATTACTGATGTCAAGTTCGTAAGGGATTTACACACTACTAATATGGATAAAATTTATGCTTTTTTTGCAACAACACGAGAAGCATATGACAATGTCTCGTATGTCTCAATCAACTTATCATGAACCAATGGCGTTATTGGCAAATCAACAATTGTTTTCCTACAACAATTCACCTTATGCAACTGGGCAGCAATCTTATCAAAAGTCATTGTATCAAACTCCAAGCTACCCACAGTATTCACTGCTACCACAACCAGCTAGTTCTCATCAACAATGTCAGCTTCAAGCATCACCATCACACACTAATCCATATTCATCACCGCAAGTTCATCAATCACACTTTAATCATCAAGCAGCACCATCTCAAGTGGTCACTTATCAGCCATCTAAAGTTCTTCACCCCAACTACTCACAACATGTTAGCACTCTTCCAAGTGAATTTTCACCATCATATGAAGTTCAAGCTCAAGCATTATATAGTGATGATGAAGTTCCAATTCTCGAATTCAAACACGATGATAATCCTATTGAGGTGTTAGCTGCCATGTCTCCCTATATCACTCAAACGTTGAACAAACGAGCACTTAGAGGACTCCCTATGACTAACAATCAGCTCAGAACCTCTTCAAACTCTCGTCAACAAGCTACAATTCAAGAAGGTAGAGTCATGGTTCAACCAATTCAGGGGAAACTAAGTTCATCGAACACAGGAGCAAGAACTTTCAATACTGCTGCAAGGGGAAATGCTATTGGCAAGATAAAAATGATTACATGTTATAATTGCAAAGGGAAAGTACACATGGCTAGGGAGTGTAAGCAACCCAAGAGGAAAAGGGATGCTTCATGGTGCAACGACAAGGTGTTATTGGTGAATGCTCAGGCAAACGATCGTGAATTAGATGAGGAGGAGTTAGCATTTCTTGCTGATCCAGGAGTCGCAGATAATAGTGGAAGTCCAACAGTTTTCACTCAAAATGTAGCGTATCAAGCCGATGATCTCGATGCATATGATTTAGACTGTGACGATTTCAACACAGCCAAAGCATCTCTCATGGCAAATCTCTCGGTTTATGGGTCAGATAAAATATCTCAGGTACCAATCGTTACCACTGATACTAGTATTGCACCACCTCAAGTGGGGAAAGAGTCTAAGTATCCGGAAGAGAATCTGGTGGTGAGTAACTCAAACTAGGAGGGGAACAATGATAGCAATATCAATGAAAATCCCCAGACTTTGAGTGAAATACAACCGGAAGCTATTTCGCATATGGATCCCCCTGCTCAATGAGTCCAGCAGCTTTGCTTTGCCAAATGAATACAGCTGTCCTCGAAACCCTAGGTGTTAATAAAACCCTATCTGTCAAGCTTTCTTTGTATAAGGAAAAAGTTCAAACTTTAGAATTAACTCCTACAACTACCAAGCTAACTAATCCTGAATTTGATGAATTTCAAAAAAATCAAATGGGTCACTTACAAGAGATTGAGAATTTAAGAGCAAATATTTCTAAATAAGTTAAGGAAAAGAGTCGGTTGTCACTAATTTTCAAAAACATAAAACGGATTTCGAAATACTCGAGTCTAAAAAGGTTGGAACAGAAATTATTGCTTCTAATCAGATTAAAACGATAGAATATTTGCTTTTAAAACAATATACGTTGGCTCACACGGTACGTTTGTTAACGTCATCTTTTAAGGAATGTGATTTACAACGTCAACAAGACCTACGACCTAACCCGGGTTATGCAAAGCAAGCTCTTATTGACAACCCAAGACTTTACGACGCTACCAAACTTGGGAAGCTGTTAGATCCTCCAAATGTTCGTAATGATGCGGAGTCCATATCGCTTATGGAAGAGAGTCGGTTGAAAATGCTTTCCAAAAATCTGAAACCTTTTGATTATGAAAAGCATAATAAATATCAAATTTTTATTTTAAAACTCGTTTTAAAACATAAAGGGAAGTTAATTATGAACCAGCAAAAGTGTCATTGAGTGAAATTCCTAATACGTCTCCTACACTTGTTGAAAAGGAATTACCCAAGGAAATTCCAAAGGTACTCCCACCGGTAAGTATGGTCTTTTTAGGCTTGAAAAAGCTAAGACAACATTTTGTCAATTTTGACAAGGTCAATAAGGAACGTATGACTCCCACGGCACAAATCGAAGGAGAATGAAAATTCGAACACACTAAAGTTGCGTTTCGTGATGAGATCGTTCTGTTTGTGGACCATATTAAAGCGGGGTTTAAATCTATTGATCAAAACTTAACATCTGAAATTAAAGAAGTTCAAAGAGTTTTCTATGAAATGGACGACGCTTATGAGAAAATTTTAATTGAGAAAAAAAAAGTTTTGAATTAAAATGGCCGACTCTTGGAACAAGTGATGTCTTTGGATATTGTGAAACTATTTGTGAATGATTTTGATGATGTGCATGCTCTCTGTGTGAATATTGTTGAGAATGTAAATGTTGTGGTAGATAATCAACCTTGTCACGAATCTGACGCTGATTTTTTTTAAAGCTTCAAGATTCTTTTAACTCACTTTCAGAACGTTTTGATGAGCTCCAAAAGAATTGTATTTCTCTTGATATAAAACAACAATCTAAACCTGAGATCCTTCTAATAAACAATGAATGTGAAAACAAAGATCTTCTAACTTTTGAAAAAGTTATTGGTTTAAATAAATTACCCAAGGGTCAGAAGAGTGACAAGGTGATTCAAGCATTATAGGCCGAGACTGAGAGACTTAAGAGAGAGTCATTAATAGAATCAGTGAAATTGGAACTAGAGGTCGCAAAGATTAAAAACCATGCCTTAGAAAATAGAATCGTCTATCTTCTAGGGGAGTTTGATAAAGCAAAACAGCGATGTACACAGCTTTACGATTCAATTGAACAAAGATTCGCTCACTTGTTGACGATCTGAATCGAAAGTCTGTGGAAATCTCTGAATTAAAAATTCAACTCACTAACAAAAAGAGGGTTCTAGCTGAATTAAAGGAAACACTTCGACTCAAAGGAAAAGAAATTGTTGATAATGCAACTATCATATCTGCACCGTCCTCTAGTGCCTCCAAACCCAACCCACGTGTGCTATATTAGAATCCACTATTTAAGAATAATCCAAGTAAATTCTCCACCTATATGCGGAATGCCTTAGAACATTATGATCTAGCTAGGAATATTATTAATTAGATGCGTACAACAGATCCCTCAAGTCATGAACTTTACGAGCTTTGCATGTATGTCGGTCGAATTCAAGATTGCTTGGCTTATTTGGACTTCATAGGTCAACCGGGTTCTGTATCACCCACACCCACCAAGCTAACTGCCATTACTCCATTCAATAAGACTCTAGGAGTAAAACTATCTCACACACTAGGTTCAACAAATAAGGCAAACTCTAAATCTGATATTAATGTTCCCTTGTTGCCTTCTACAAGAGTAAATGTTTCTATTAGGGCTAAAGGATCACAAGTCAAGAAAGATAGGATCAAGCCTTCTACTAGTATTATTATGAAGAAGAAAGTAGAAGTTCACCCTAGGAATGTTATTTCAGATTTGAATAAAATGAATCATGTAGCTAAAACTAAAGGACTTGCGGTTGTCCAACAGCCGAAGCGTAAAATGAATTCTGATTTAAGATGTTGGAATTGTAATGAATGTATGTTTTCTCAGCTTCATGATTTAATTATGCCTTGTTGATCACGTGAATGAAATGTATGCCCTTCAGAACAACCTTAAATGGAGGCCAATTGGGAAAACTCGTACCCAAGTTGGATGGCAATAGCATCCCACTGGTAGGACCTTCACTATAAATGGAACTAAGTGCCCTTTAACTAGGAACACATCCACTCAAGTTAAGTCTGATCGTCCTTTAAATAGGAACAACAACACTAAAGTATGGAAAAAGCGTCCTTTAACTAGGTCTACCCCTACTCTGGTGCCTACCAGTGAAGAAATACCTCAGTATCTTAGAAAACTAGAATCTAAGCCGACATCAAGGAAGAAAATTTAGAAATCTAAGAGACCTTATGGTAGCAAATCTAAGATAATTTTATATGTACTTGCTAACACAAAGGAACAAATAGATTCCGATACATCGTCTTTGTCTGCTGATATTTTCAGGTGGTCCAGATCATCCTCTGGTATTTGGACTCCGGCTGCTCCAAGCACATGACTGGAGATCGCTCGATGCTCAAAAGTTTCGTCAGCAAGTTTCTAGGAATGGTTAAATTTGGTAATGATCACATTGCAAAGATCATGGGTTATGGTGAATATCAGATTGGGAATGTTACGGGTTCTCGTGTGTATTTTGTAGAAGGACTTGGTCATATTTTATTCTCAGTGGGACAATTTTGTGATTCAAACCTTGAGGTTGCTTTTCGACAACACACTTGTTTCATCCGTAATTTAGAAGGAAAAGATTTGTTAAAAGGTTCTCGTGGGGATAATTTCTACACATTGTCATTACAAGATATGATGGCCGCTTTTCCCGTATATATTCTCTCCAAAGCATCTAAGACTAAGTCATGGTTATGGCATCGACGCTTATCTCATCTTAATTTTGATGCTATTAATCACTTGGCTAAAAACGAACTTGTTCGCGGTCTTCAAAGCTTAAGTTTAACAATGATCGTTTATGTTTCGCGTGTTCATTGGGGAAAAGCACCAAGAAATCGTACAAACCCAAAGCTGAAGACACAAACCAAGAAAAAATATATCTTTTGCACATGGATCTTTACGGGCTAATGCGTACTAAAATTTTGAGTGGTAGAAAATATATCATCGTTATTGTGGATGCTTTTTCTAGGTTTACATGGGTAAATTTACTACGTACCAAGGATGAGGCACCATATTACGTCATCAAGTTCCTCAAAATGATTCAAGTACGTCTAAATGCTTCTATCCGCGTTTTCGTACCGACAATGGAACTGAGTTTGTTAATCAGACTCTGTGTAATTATTATGAAGAGGTTGGCATCTCTCATGAAACATATGTTGCTCGCACTCCACAACAAAACGGTGTCGTAGAAAGACGTAGTCGTACTCTTATGGAAGCTGCTAGAACTATGTTAATTTACGCAAATGCTCCGTTATTCTTATGGGCACAAGCTGTGGCAACCGTATGTTATACCCAAAACCTCTCTATCATTCGTAAGCGCCATGGAAAAACACCGTAATGAGCTTCTTTATGAATGAAAACCCAACTTATCATTTCTTCATGTGTTTGGTGCACTATGTTACCCGACTATTAATATTGAGAATTTGGGGAACTTCAACCAAAAGCTGGTATATAAATTTTCACTGGTTACTCACCCGCAAAGAAAGCATACCAAATTTATAACTTCCGTCTTGGTAATATTGTACAAACAATGGATGTTGATTTTGATGAGCTGACATCGATGGCTTCTGAGCAACGCAGCTCTGAACCCGCGCTTTATGAGATGGGACCCGGTACTATTGGTTCCGGAATAGCTCCCAACAATCCTACTTGTGCATCATTTACACCACCTACAAGGCCTGAGTGGGATAAGTTATTTCAACTGATGTTTGATGAATTCTTTGATCCCCCAAGTGATGATGCTTCAGCCCCTGCAGTGATGGCTCTGATTCCCGAAGTTGTTGCTCAAGATAATGGAGCTCAATCTGATGCATCTACAATCACTAATGAAGTGGATGCACCATCCCCCCAGTAATTCACAAACAACACTCGAATCATCAACCCCACTCTTTCCTAATGATTTTGAAGAGGATAACAATTATCACGACTTGGAATTTACCCATATACAAGAACTTCCATTCTTTGGTATACCGATTCCCGAAAACCCTAACGGGACGACTACCTCAGAGAGATCTCCTGCAACCGTTTACTCCCGACCATAGAGGATTGAAAAACATAACACCAAGTGGACAAATATCATCCAATCCAAAATATCATTGGTGCTATTGAAAGACCAGTCTCTACTCGACACAAATTACAAAAAAATGCATTAATTTTGCTACTTTGATGCCTTTCTCATCGAGGTTGAACCTAAAACATGGCAAGTAGCTATGACACAACCGTGGTGGATCGAAGCCATGCAAGAGGAACTCAATGAATTTTAGAGACTCGAAGTATCAGAACTTGTTCCTCTACCAGATAATGTACATGTTCTTACTTTGTTATGGGTCTACAAGATCAAACTCGATGAGATGGGTGGCATATTGAAAAACAAAGCAAGATTGGTGGCTCGGGGTTATAAATAAGCACAAGGTATCGACTTTGAAGAATCCTTTGACGTGGTTGCAAGATTGGAAACAATTAGACTATTCCTTGCTTACGTCGCTCACATGAATATGATCGTCTATCAAATGGATGTTAAGACGACATTTCTAAATGGTGAATTAAGAGAGGAAGTCTATGTCAGCCAGTCGAATGGATTTGTGAACTCAGAAAATCCTACTCATGTGTACAAGCTAAAGAAGGCTCTTTATGAGTTGAAACAAGCTCCACGCGCATGGTACAATCTACTATCATCATACCTCATCTCGAAAGGCTTCTCCAATGGCAAAGTGGACCCGACATTGTTCATTCTCACGGAAGGAATCGACACAATACTGGTACAAATTTATGTTGATGATATAATATTTACTGCCACGACCCAACAATTGTCCGACCGTTTTGAGAAAATAATGTCCATGCGCTTTAAGATGTCAATGATGGGAAAAATCTCATTTTTCTTAGGGTTACAGATTTCTCAAAATCCCAGAGGCATTTTCATTAATCAATCCATACATGCTCTAGAATCTTTGAAAAAATACCACTTTGAATCTTGCGACCCCGTGCATACTCTAATGGTGGAGAAATCCAAGTTAGATGAGGATAGAGATGGGATAGCTATCGATCCTAAACTTTATCATGGAATGATCGGTACCCTTCTCTATCTTACTGCTAGCAGGCCTAATTTACAATTTGCTATATGCATGTGTGCCCGGTATTAGGCTCGGCCTACCGAAAAGCACTTACATTTTGTGAAAAGGATCTTTCGGTACCTTAAAGGAACCATAAATCATGGTCTATGGTATCCTAAAGAATCCTCTATTGCACTAACACCATTTGTAAATGGTGAACTAATCGTGTATGATAGCCGAGACCCCCCCCCCCCACATGGGGCTCGATGCGGTTTTTGGTTCGGGAAGCAGTAACCAAGGCCCCCACGAGGGGAACCTTGGTGCGGCAGTGGGTACGCAGGGCTTGGCAGGGGGAACGCCGGCTTCGACCGGTATGAACCGTGGCCTAGCAGTGCAACAACCGTCAGCCACCACCACCAGCCGCCGGCTGTGTGGTGGTGTTTGGTGCTCGGTTTGGTGGTCTCGGGTTTCAGGGCTCGGGATACAATGTAATTTAGCCATTATTTTATCAAGTAATTAATTAATTTAATTTACAAGCACTATTAATTAATTAATTAATTTATGACTTAGGTTATATTATTAAAGTTAATAATACATGTTATAATCTAAGTATTTATTTGACTTAATTTAATTAAAAATCATGCTTGATTTAATTAACTGGTATAAGGTAAAGTTTTATTAAATTAACCATGATATTTATTAATTAATAAACCATGCATTGTCATTATTAACTAATAATCATTTTAGCCTAAGTATTTAATTTAATAGACTTTACTAATAAATCATCATGACTTATAACGTATGACTAATAAGCACTAGCATATATTTTAAACTTATTAATTCAGCTTATTTCAATTGATGGAAACTTTCTATTTTTGGAAACTTTTTATTTTTGGAAACTTTCTATTTTTGGAAACCTGCTATTATTAAAAAGTTACTTATTATGACACTACGAGTATAGTAATACAAGAATACATGAAATAGATAATCAGAATACATGTAAAACATGAATAAATACAAGATAACATTTAAAACAGTAAATCATGACAAAAACATATAAAATAAGCTAAGAACACACACAACCAGTAACACACTTAGTAATTAGACAACTCATACACGTCCCTTATTTATGTAGTATCCACGAAGTCGGAGTAGATCGTTCAGCTATCCATTCTAGCTTCACTACTGGACATAAGGTACGGATATTCCGTACTTCAGTATGAACATTCTTTTGTATGTTTGATTTGGATTCCCCATTTGCAGCCATCTGTTTTCCCCAGTTATTTTATATGTTTTGAATGCTTATGTTATATTTTAAATGCCTGAGCTATACACATGCATGCCAGTTCATCTAGTTATGGAGGTATAATAACCATAACACTAGAGGCACCAGTATTATGACTTTCCTATGACGGAGTGATTGCTCGTGGCGTCCCTTTTCAGTTTGGCCATTTATTTATATTATCATGTGGGGCGTATGGGTGCATCTTAGTTACATGTTTTAAGTCATGATTTTTATGGTGAATGTGGTGTGTGCCTTGCATCCTTCGCATTGGAGCTGACCCCTCCTACCTAGACAAGTATAATTAGAGGCAACCCCTCTGATTGCATGATGAGGTCAACCCTCTAAGTATTCATGCACGTTGATACATCATGACCTATATGGGCTCTTGGATATTTAAAATACAGTTTTCATATAGAAACATAAGTCCTTTCAAAATATAAATCAGTTTATAAACATGTTTCCAGGTTTTCTAGGACTTACACTTATTACGCTGCCTTTCCGTTTTATTTATGTTCTAGTCAATCATAGTATGTCATATATCCGTTCACTGAGCATATTGCTCAACCCTATATTTCCTTTCCATGTCCCAAAACGGCAGGTTCCCAAGGACAGACTTGAGCATTTGGAGGACGTGCATAGGATTGAAGTTTCCTTAGATTTCTTCTCCTTTTTTCCCTCTTATACATATGCTTGTTTGGACACTTGTTTTGTCCTTCTCATTTCATTTACTTTATTTATGTTTTGGGCTTATATTTGGGAACCGATGTTTGATTATGGTTTTTCCTTTTAGTCATGTATGTTTTAGTACATATTACCTTGCATGCTTTGATGACACGCCATAAATACATGTAACGGTCCACTTATCAAAGTGGGGTGTTATAATTATGGTATTAGAGCCCAAGGTTTCGACATGTAGGCTCTAAAACTTGACCTATGACTAGTGGGTAGTCACCAGGACCTTCCCAAGCTGATGTTTGATATTCCACGCATTGATATTTTTAGAATCTTGTTTGCTCTTAATCAGGATGTTTTCTCTCGAATTTTTGTTTTGCTAAGATGAATTGATCAATAGTCAATTCATACTTAGTTACATGACACTGTTTTATGCATGGTGTTCCTTGTGAATTTTGACTAGTATGGACTGGACAACAGTAGTTCATACTTAGTCACATGTTTTCTGTTAAGTTTTTGGACAGTTGATTTTCAACTATTTATTTCCATGTATCATTGTTGCAGGTATTTTGACTAAGTAATGGTTGGTACAGGACTGACCATATTTATTCGCATGTGCTTTTCATTCGAATTTTCGTTTTGTGAACTGACCCGTAGGCGTTCACCCTTGCCATGTAAATTTTGTTTTGTGAACCGACCCATAGGCGTTCACCCTTACTCATGTCAATCTTATTTTGTGAACTGACCCAAGGTCGTCCACACCAGCGATTTCAGATTTCATTTCATGACAGTCATGTTTCTTTCATGTACCCTCATTAATTGTTATTGTTTCTTTATGACAATTTTGTTTTCATACTTTCATGGTTGACTTTGTTTTCATGCTGATTATGTTTATATGCTCCTTTATGTTAATTTTGTTCCATGTTTCTTCGTGTTGATTTTGCTTCCATGCTAGACATTGATGGATTGTATTTAATCATGCTTTCATGATAGTCATGGTTAGTTTTCATTAATCATGTCTCCATGCTGGCCATCATTCGATTTTGTTTAATCATGCTTTTATGCTTCTTACACAACGGGAACCATGTCTACGCTAAATTAGCTAGGTTATTATGTTGTACTGTTCAGTTTGGTTTTAACCATTTGATCTTTTACCTTCCTTTAATCATATCAGATGGTTGACACCCGTATCAATCATCTCATGTGAATTTCATGTGTACTCCACGTACCGAACCACATGTGTGCTTCGTGTACCACATTCCTGATGTATTCTAGTCACCGCACTCCATGTGTAGTACTAATCGGTTCTCTACTTTCTCAGATGTTTTTCCACTTACCAATGTTGTTCAAGAGATGATGTGGCTCGCAGCTTGGAGATTCTACAAAACAACGACGAAGACGATAAATCGGAACAGCCGGACTAGAATTTTACTTAATCCACTAAACGTTACCATATTATTCCATATCTTTACCTTCTCAGTTATATGTCGCGTGCCATTAAGTTGTCTTTCTAGCATATGAGTAAGAACCGGCATCCGCCAACCACTCAGCTAAAAGTTGCATGAATCACAGTCATAATAATGACCGTCATGGAACTGACAGATAATGAGGTAGTGATGACTACCGTGACAGCAAATACTCTGACAATAACGACAGAAGCTCCGGTAACGGATGTGATCAGAAATGCAAAGGGTCAGCAGTCCAACCGATCCGCCAATTCTGGCATGACAACCTAAGATTTTCAATCTTATTCGTTTCACATCTCGGGACACATATCAAGACATCAGTCAAGACACATGTCTCACGTATATTTTCTGAAGACACATGTCAAGACACTAGTCAAGGCACATGTCATACGCATATTTTCTCAAGACATGAGTCAAGACACATGACTCACGTCTATCTTCTGAAACAGCCCTATGTAATTCAGAGTACCCTCCAAGGATTATACCCATTATGTTGTGTCATGTATAAATCAGGCCATAAGAATCTTAGTACCATCATCAGCGTGTTGTTCACATTTGGACACGTAGTGTTCGTTATGGGTGAGACAGGCAAAACACATTCAGTGAAATCTGCCACGTCTACTTCGTGTATTGGCATGACACTTCCATTTCTCGGTCTCATATCTCATATATCCATGACCATAAAGGACGCCATTCGTATCACTCATGTGCAAGAAGGTTTTCCTTTAGTCTTAGGATAAGATCCAATTTGCTAACGCACTTACCTCCGACAGGTGCGAGTTAGATATGATTCTGATTATAGACAACGAACAGCACACCACGCTACGATTGGTCACCATTTATATCAGATTATATACCGCGATGTTCAGGCTCCTGAATATATTCAACAGGGGTTTCTATCAGGAAAATCTGTACAGATATCTTTGTTTTACAAGTGTATGTTGTTATTCCATGACTGCGAAATTTTCCAGCTATCAGTTATGACACGACTTCTGAAGTTCCTTTATTCATAATCAGCCGATCATTTTAGAGTTTTCCAGATGTATTTCCAGAAGAACTTCTGGGTATACTTCCTATCCACTAGGTGGAACTTAACATCGGGCATGTTAGGGAGCAGAACCAGTTTCCAAGGCTCTTTATCGTGTGGCTTCCTTGAGCTAAAAGATTTGAAGGATCAACTACAGGAGATGCTTAAACGAAGTTCATTCGCCCAGGTGTATCACCATGGTGTGAACCGGTGGTGATTAATAATGAGAATAACGGTAACATGAGATTATGTCTCGACTACCGTCGATTTAAAATAAATGACCGTTCATAACCGTTATCATCCTCTACGTACTGACGACGTGTCCAATCGAATTTTGGGTGTTAAGCACTTTTCCTAGATCGATTTATGATCATGCTGCCAATAGTGGTGAGTGAAAGAGCAGGACATTTCCATGACTTCTATTCGCGCACGAATTGGTCATGCTAAATTTATGATTTTTTTTTAGTCTTATGAATGCTCCAGCAGCATTATGGACATAATAAATTGAGTTTCAATGAACTCATAAACAAATTCGTCAGTATTTTCATCGATGACAACCTGATATTCTCTAAGTCTAGAGAAGGGCACGATGACCATATTCGCACTATGTTACAAATTCTACGACAGAAGAAATTTCACCATGAAAATTTTTCTAGTACAAAATTCTGGTTGATTACAGTGGCACGATGAATAACATTGATTCTCACGGTTAGTCTATCATGACTCAGCTTACGCATAAAGGAGAGAACCTTACACTATATTAGGTGTTCCAGAGAATCCTACGCTAAGAGAAGTCTAATTTCAGAGACTCGTAGTTTTCCAAACATCTATGTATCCAGTTTCTATGAAGCAAGATACAGTTACATCCATATCTAAGTACCTGACATACCAGCAGGCTAAGATAGAACACCAACATACTAGGATCTATTTCCACCATTAGGAACAGTGAACGAAGAAGGGACAAGATCTCCTTGGATTACGTCACCGGACTACCGCAGGCTCAGAGGATGCATGATGCTATCTGAGTTGTTTTCAACAAGGTGACCAAGTCTGCATATCCATCACATCTACAAATATTTCATAGTTAACAAATTTTCAGATACTTTCCAGCCAATGATTGTACGATCATTTGGTACTCCTTCAGCTATTAGATGAGATAAAGGTTCATGTTCGTGTTCATAATTTACGTCCACGTCCTTGTTCAATTTACGAATTACTTTCACTCATGTTCATGATATTGTCCATGTTCATGATCGTATTCTAGCTTACGATTTACGTTTTACATTTCGTTCTGGAAAGTTTTCCAGAAGCTTGGGAGACCAGACTCAAGTTTAATAAACTGTCCATTCTCAGACAGACGTTTCACGTCATATTTTGCGTCTCATCTCGTATCGTTTGGCGTTACCTCCTCAGTTATCTCATGTTCACGATATGTTTCAATGTCATGTTTATTCCATGTTTCTCATATCACGTTCACGATATGTTTCACGTATTATCATCCACCCTATGTTTCTCATACTAAATTCACCATATCTCCACGTATCACGTTCACATTTGTTCACGTATCACGTTCACAATTGTTCACGTACTATGTTTCAGTATGTTTCACGCATGTTGCTCAGACATTATTAATATCAGTTATTCCGGGTTATTTTACATCATAACGTTTCATTTACCCTTACACGTTAATTCTTATCCACTCGATCAGATTCATGAGGATATATCTTAGGTTGATGAATCCAAAACTTTTACGTACCGTCAAGTCAGGGTCATGAAGATCAGGATTACTACTGCGTCAAGATCTTGTAGAGGAACCGTTCCGGGCGGGACGCCACTTGGAACGGAGGAGTCCATCTGGACTTATCATCCTTTTCCTTCCATAAGTCAAATATGTCCTTTTTAGTCACGTCACGTTCCAGGTTCCTTACAGACATGTTACATCCATGTCCTCCCCGGATTATCTTATCTATAATTCGGGGACGAATTATTCTTTTTAGAGGGGAAGAGTTGTAAAACCTGCATAAAATACCATGAACAGTACACTACATAAAAACATGACTAATTTAAAACTTTCCATTGATAATATACGACACGTGTCACGAACATTAAATTACAAGAACTACGTATATTATTAATGCACGATAAAACATTTACGTATAATATTAATTCACGACAATTAAAACACGAACATTCACGATTAATATTTAAACACTGAGAAACAATGAATTTGGTGTTGGGTCGGGGAAAAGAACAAAGGAAAGGGAGAGGGCCTTTTGGCCCGACCCATTTAAAATCGATGTGTACCAAATAACTTTTCCAGGGAATTCATTATATAATTTTTAGAAAATAAAAAAAACCCTAGCTTGTTTCTTCTTCCTTTGAGCCGCGGCAGCCACCACACAAACAAGGACGATTTTTGTGATTTGATCTTGAATATCTACATGTACGTGTTTGTGTTTCAATCCTCTTTTCATCCACGCATTTGGTATTAACTAAACCTTAATCTTTTTATTTTTATTTTGATTATATGAACACGATCTTGAAAACATAAAAATAAACATGTTATGATTAAGGATTTTACAAGAAAAAGGGTTTTCTTTGGTGTTTTTTGGTTTGACGCACACAACCGAGAGCACAAGGCTCTCGGTGGGCTTTTCCACCACCAGCCGAGACCCCCCTCCCCCACATGGGGCTCGGTGTGGTTTTTAGTTTGGGCGGCAGCAACTAAGGCCCCCACGAGGGGAACCTTGGTGCGGAAGTGGGTACGCAGGGCTCGGCAGTGGGAACGTCGGCTTCGGCCGGTATCAACCGTGGCCTAGTAGTGGCAACAGCCGCCAACCACCACCACCAGCCACCGGCTGTGTGGTGGTGTTTGCTGCTCGGTTTGATGGTCTCGGGTTTCGGTGCTCTGGATACAATGTAATTTAGCCATTATTTTATCAATTAATTAATTAATTTAATTTACAAACACTATTAATTCATTAATTAATTTATGACTTAGGTTATATTATTAAAGTTAATAATACATGTCATAACCTAAGTATTTATTTGAATTAATTAAATTAAAAACCATGCTTGATTTAATTAATTGGTATAAGGTAAAGTTTTATTAAATTAACCATGATATTTATTAATTAATAAACCATGCATTTTCATTATTAATTAATAATCATTTTAGCCTAAGTATTTAATTTAATAGACTTTATTAATAAATCATCATGACTTATAACGTATGACTAATAAGCACTAGCTTATATTTTAAACTAATTAATTCAGCTTATTTCAACTTATGGAAACTTTCTATTTTTGGAAACTTTTTATTTTTGGAAACTTTGTATTTTTAGAAACTTCCTATTTTTGGAAACCTACTATTTTTAGAAAGTTACTTATTATGACACTATGAGTATAGTAATACAAGAATACATATACATAATCAGAATACATGTAAAACATGAATAAATATAAGATAGCATTGAAAATAGTAAAACATGACAAGAACATATAAAATACGCTAAGAACACACAGAACCAGTAACACACTCAGTAATCAGACAACTCATACACGTCCCTTATTTATGTAGTATCCGCGAAGTCGGAGTAGATCGCTCACTTTCCATTCTAGCTTCACTACTGGACATAAGGTACGAATATTTCGTACTTCAGTATGAACATTCTTTCGTATGTTTGATTAGGATTCCCCGTTTGCAGCCATCTGTTTTCCTCAGTTATTTTATATGTTTTGAATGCTTATGTTATATTTTAAATGCCTGGGTTATATACATGCATGCCAGTTCATCTAGTTATGTAGGTACCATAACCATAACACTGGAGGCACCAGTGTTATGACTTCCCCATGACAGAGTGATTGCTCGTGGCGTCTCTTTTCAGTTTAGCCATTTATTTATATTATCATGTGGGGTGTATGGGTGCATCCTAGTTACATGTTTTCAGTCAGGATTTTCATGGTGAATTTGGTTTGTGCCTTGCATCCTTCACATTGGAGCTGATCCCTCCTACCCAGACCAGTATCATTAGAGGCAACCTCTCTAATTGCATGATGAGGTCACCCCTCGAAGTATTCATGCACGCTGATACCTCATGACCTATATGGACTCTTGGCTATTTAAAATACAGATTTCATATAGAAACATAAGTCCTTTCAAAATATAAAACAGTTTATAAACATGTTTCTAGGTTTTCTAGGACTTACACTTATTTCGCTGCCTTTCAGTGTTTTTTATGTTCCGGTCATTGATACAATGTCATATATCCATTCACTGAGCGTATTGCTCAGTCGTATATTTCCTTTCCATGTCCCAAAACGACAGGTACCCAAGGAAAGACTTGAGCATTTGGAGGACGTGCATAAGATGGAAGCTGCCTTAGACTTCTTCTCCTTTTTGCCCTGTTATGCTTATGCTTGTTTGGACACTTGTTTTATCCTTCTCATTTCATTTACTTTATTTATGTTTTAGGATTATGTTTAAGAACCGATGTTTGATTCCAGTTTTCCCTTTTGGTCATGTATGTTTTAGTACATATAACCTTGCATGCTTTGATGACACGCCATAAATACACTTAACGGTCCACTTATCAAAGTGGGGTGTTACAACAACAATGTTCAACACTCCAGGTTGAAGCATATTGACATTTGCTACCATTTCATCAAAGAGCAAGTGGAAAATGGAATAATCGAGCTATATTTTGTCAACACGGAGTATCAGCTGGCGGATATTTTCACAAAGGCTTTAGATCGAGCTCGCATCGATTTTTTGACCGTTAAGCTGGCATGAAATCATTTTCCCCGTAGACTCTCAAAGAGTTGGCAGATGAAGCTGCACAATAGTGGTGGTAAACTATTCTCGAGTATCCTTTTTTGTGATCATGTATAGATTATATATATATATAAACACCAAAAAGAAAAATACAAAAATATAAAACCCATAAAAACCATAAAAATATAAAATCAAGAAAATCTAAAAAAAATTCATTTTTAAAAAGGCATGTCTGTTAGTATGATAATATTTACGGCCTTAGAAATGTCGGTTAATATTGACACGGTGCCATAAATAGAGTTCGTATAAAATTTGTAAATATTTCATAAAACATGCTAATATGGCTTGTAGTTATTTCAGACTGCAACCCGTTTTTCATATTAATGTCAAGTATTTCTTCGGAAAACATTGGCTCATAACGGGAATTATTTTTCTCAGGCATGGTTTACTTTAAAATCATGCAAGGGATCAAGTTTACTTTATAACTTGGTCTAACACAAATTTTTGTACGCTTCAGTGCATTTATTTGTATAAATAAGAGAAATCTTATTGCCACCAGACTCGTATCTTCAAAACATTAAACGGACGATGTTTTCTTGGGTATTTAACTCTTTAAACAACGACTACAGTGTGGACTTCAAAATATATGAACCTAGGATCATTGAGCTTGCTAGGCATATGAATAATTCTAAAGACGAAACGAATCAAACATATGGACAAGGTGTTTTCACATAACATAAACGATTACTTGCATTAAACAGCACGAATTACAAGTAACCATCTAGACATGTATACATTGGATCCCATGTCTAGATACACACACACATTAGGTTTACATTTTTACTGATGATCTGAATAAACCTAATACCTATGGTTCCTTTTATAGTGGAAGAACCAAGGTTTTACACAAGAGATAACTATGAATAAAACAATAAAATATTTTAATTATATAAACCTCTGAATTCTTATCAAAATAATAATTCATATGTGGCGAATTAATTCCTCCTATTGTTTCTTCTTTGTGTTCTTGCCACATCAACTTTTAGACCTAACAATCTTCCCCTAGTTGATGGCGGCAAAACTCTTGATGTATCTCTTGTGTATGATATGTGATCTTCAAATTGCTTCCCCTCAAGCTAAGCGTCGATATCTTCCCCTTTTTGTCACATCAATTAAGGAAGGAAACAATGTATGCAATCGAAGATTCTCCAAATGTAGCTCTGTGTAATGACCTTGAAGAAAAATAAATACAATATTCCTGATCTAGAAGTAGAATTACTCAAACCTGTATTCTATGTCTTGTACTATCCACGTGACGTCGAACTTATACCAAGTAAGTAAAAATATAAGCAGACCTCGATCTCTTGTCAAAATCCTCATCCTTTGTGAGACACTGAGCACGATAATGTAACTCCTTCAAGTGATAGAAAGAAGCACTTTGCTAGATATGACAAGTCTTTGTCACCAACAATGTAAGCATGAACAAGTTATCTTTAAAGTGTGAGTGTGACAGGGAAAACACCACGAGTTTAAGATATAATAGAATACAAACTCACGAAAAACTACTTCAAACATCAATCGTATCATAAACATTCTTCCCCTTAATCATATACGTCTTCTAAGAAAAATATCCGAGCCATAAATATCATAATGATATTCTGAATAATACTAGAGATCCCATGTACCTGTGTGTGTAACCTCCTCGTTTTGTGTGCCAAAACGCAACCAAAAATCTCAAAGAGCAGCAATTCCTTCACTGTCCAATATCCTCCTTTGTCCGAGATCTCATCAGCATGTATTGTCCAATATTAGACAACACTTGTCAGTAGATGAAACCTTATATCTGGGACAACTCTACATCTTCTGTCAACGGATGAACTACGCTTTGTCAGCAGCTGAATTACTAGCGTCAGCGGCTCACTTTTCCTCATGACAGTGGCATCCCAAAGCAAAGGAACATTTGACACAGGAATAATAAGTAAGCCCATACCATATCCATGTCCATTCATAGACCATGTAAACATAGGATGGAGTATAATATAATCCCATGTAACTTAGGGAATCACCTTATATCACGTATAACTTCCTAAAAAATAGCAACCAATACATGGCTTCCATCTTTTATTCTTGACTGCCATAACGGGAACATGTGAAGAGATAATTATTCATGATATATTTGCCATGAAATTATCATTCATAAAATTAGGATATAATTCGTTGTATAGAAAGTCAAAACGGAATAATGTACACTTCCCATAGAAAATGTGATTTTTCCATTGAATCATAATCACCATCCAAAATTTTCGTCTAGTATTATAAAACTGCAGCAACACACATGGTACATCACGTGATTCTTACAAGTCACGATCCATACTTCTGCGTTTTTTGGACGAAACCATAATGAGGGTTATGAGAAAATCAATCTAAGATCCATGATGTTCATATCATCATACGAACCAAGAACCAAACTTATGTACTGCTGCTTGTTGCTTCCTATTTGCATGACCTGCTGTAGTTATGAACTTCTACATGCTGCTAGGGTTCATCATCAATTCATAATGAATTGATTCCCCAAAGCTAGCAGCAATCAACCATATGCAGATTAGGGTTTAAAACCTAACTAACAGTTTTTAGGGTTTTAAACAAACCCTACCTTGATCTTTTACATTTGCAGCATCAATTCATCAATAGGAATAGCTTTTCTGTGTTTAATCCAATTGATCTAGGGTTTTATAAGAACCCTATTACAATAGTATCAAAAACAGAAGCATGAAAAACCGTCTCTACAGCCATCTTCGACATCCTATAACTTTTTCTTGGAGGCTGATCTTGACAATCCCTCCGGTGAACTTCTAGATCCATATGTTTAGAATACACATACCAAAATTTATCAAGATCCAACGGTTAAAGAACGAGATATGGCCTTTGAAAATTCACTATTTTTCATAGATCCGAGAATAAAAACCCTAAAACGGATTTTTCTTCTCATAAATACTACGAACACCTCGTCAATCCTAGTATCACGAGCCCTAGGCTCTGATACCAATTGTGGAGTTCAAAATATATGAACCTAGGATCGTTGAGCTTGCTAGGCATATGAATAATTCTAAAGCGGAAACGAATCAAACATAGGGATAAGGTGTTTTCACATAACATAAACGATTACTTGCATTAAACAGCACAAATTACAAGTAACCATCTAGACATGTATACATTGAATCCCATGTCTAGATACACACACACTTTAGGTTTACATTTTTACTGATGATCTGAATAGACCTAAGATCTATGGTTCCTTTATAGTGGAAGAACCAAGGTTTTACACAAGAGTTAACTATGAATAAAACAATAAAATCTTTTAATTATATAAACCATATTTTGAGTTCTTATCAAAATAAGAATTCATATGTGCCGAATTAAGTCCTCCTATTGTTTCTTCTTTGTGTTCTTGCCACATCAACTTTTAGACCCAACATACATCTCTTTTAATAGAAAATAGGTCATTGTTTAAGGGGGAGAAAATATCAAAGTGTCTTCAGAATAAAAATGGTCTTCAAAAGGTTTTCATAGAATTTCAAATGGTTAAAGTCAAAAGTTGTACCATATGTTGTGTGTGCTTTATGTTCTATGAGATTTTAAGTGCCTTATAATATTTTTCGTGTGGTTCAATAATGGCCGAATCGGGGTTGTTTTGTGGCATTGACCTAGTGTTAATTTAGATGATATATTAAGTTTTTCTTAGGCTTAATAAAAACGCTAAGGAATTAAAAAGTTCAGGGGCAAAGTTGACATAAATTTAAATTTCTACCCTAGGTCTCACAAAGCCCGCCCCCTTCTTTCTTTTCTCATTTTCCCTCCCACTCAAAACACCCCGTCGCCATTTTCAATCACCACCTCCTTCGATATCTTCGAGTTCTAGCAATAATGAGTCAAAAGGTATTAAACGAAATATGTTCATCTCTTGATTTTGCTCATAACCATATAGTTTAATTGTTTATTTCGTGATTTAATTGACGTATTAACCCCAAAGCGTCTAATTAGGTTTTTAAAAAAATTATTGTCACGAATCGTTAATTTAATAAGGGGGTTTTGATTGAACAAGGTTGATTAATATGCGTTTTGCTCAGATTTTGCTAAAATGTGTCTTAGGAATGAGAATCGTAGGTATCTTGTCATATTCATAAATGAGATGCTTGCCTTATTGCAAAACGAGGTTTAAACTTATTGCGAAATGAGCTTTAGTGTTATTGCGAAATGAGGTTTAAACTTATTGCGAAACGAGCTGTAGTGTTATTGCGAAATGAGGTATAAACTTATTGCGAAATGAGCTTTAGTGTTATTATGAAATGAGGTTTTAACATTATTGCGTAATGAGAACTTTAAAGTTATTGTGAAATGAGCGTTTGATCAATATTCCGAAATGAACTTATTAAATTATTGTGAAATGAGCTTTCGATCAATATTGCGAAATGAGCTTAAAAATTACTGTGAAATGAGATTGTTAAATTATTTCGAAAGGAGTATAGAAAATTATTTCGAAATGAGAGTTATTCAGAAATGGATTTTTGTTTCGAAAAAATTTTCTAAGTATTATTGTGAAATGAGCTTATAGAAAATTATTCCGAAATGAGAGTTATTCAGAAATGGGACTTTGTTTCGAAAAAATTTCTATGTTTTATTGCGATATGGGGTTTTTGCTAAAATTCTGAAATGATGTGTTGAGTTTTATTCAAAATTGGTGTTGGCAACTTAAAATACGGCTAACGTTTAAAAATTGGTAAAAAAAATAACATAACAACTTGTGTCATTAAATCAATAAAACCAAGTCATCGGGTTAAGTTAATTTCTCTCATAAGAATACTTGAAAAGTTTCTTATTACACAAATCCTCTTAATTTATTAAGTTGTTATTTCTGTAAACAAAAGAGATGAATTACTTGTAACACCCCACTTGGATAAGTGGACCGTTACTTAGTAATTATGGCGTGTCATCAAAGCATGCAAGGTAAATGTCTAAAACATTAATGACCATAAAGGAAACCCGAAAAAAACATCGGTTCCAAACATAAGCTCCACACACAATGCATAAGTAAAGAAATATAGAGTAAGGACTAAACAATGTCCAGCAAAGAAAAAGTATGTAAATGCATTAAAAGAAACGAAGACAAGGGAGCCTCCATCCAAATGCACGTACTCTTGATTCCTAGCTTTGCCCTTTAGTACCTGCCATATGGGGACATGAAAAGAAAATACGGTTGAGCAATACGCTCAGTGTGAGAATATATGACAACGATATGAAAAGCAGTAAGCATAAGCAAAGAATGAAATGAAGGTACAGCTGAATAAGTGTAAGTCCTGGAAAACCTGGTGTATGTTTTATAAACTGGTTAGTATTCTAAAAAGGCTTATGTTTACTTTTATACTGAAAATTGTATTTTAAATATGCCTAAGATCCCATATAGGTCATGAAGTATCGTGCATGAATACATAGAGGGGTGACCTCATCATGCAATTAGAGGGGTTTCCTCTAATTAGAATAGTTTGGGTGGAGGGATCAGCTCCATGTAACGGATGTAAGGCACACACTACAATTACCATGTAATCTTGCTAAACTTGTTCTAGGATGCACCCATTCGCCCCACATGATAATAATATAAAAGGCCAAATAACCGAAAGGGACGCCGTGAGCAATCATTCTCACCGCAGAAGAGTCACAACACCGGTGCTTCAAGTGTTACGGTTATGGTACCTCCATAACTAGGTGGAACTGGCATGCATTTATATAGCTCAGGAAATCTAAATTATTAATCATATTAATTACTGTTGAGTTTAAAGTAAACTACTGGGGAAAACAGATGGCTGCAAACGGGGAATCCTAAGTATGGGAAGAGAGTGTCCTTACTGAAGGACGGAATATCCGTACCTTGTGTCCAGTAATGAGGATGAAAACAAAATCAGATGAATTACTCCGACTTCACGATAGCTACATAAAAAAGGGACATGAATGAGTTTCTTGTTTAACTTATACTAACTGATTATTAGTTTACTTGGCGTGTTCTTAACTTGTTTTACTTGTTCTTGTCTTGTTTTATTGTTTCATGTTTTATGATGTGATTCTTAGTGTTTCATGTGTTATTGATTAGTGTATTTCATGGTTTATGTATTATAGTACTTGTTATAACATAATAAGTAACTTTCTAAAAGTAGGTTTCTATATAGTAACTTTCTAAAAATAGCAGGTTTCCATAAATAGTAAGTTTCCAAAAATAGAAAGTTTCCATAATTAGAATGTTTCCATAAATAACATGTTTTTATGTTTAGTATGTTTCTATAAATAGCATGTTACCATAATTAGTATATTTCCATATTTAGCATGTTTTCATATTTAGTAATAAGCTTATTAAATAAGTAAATGATATAAGCTATAGTTTAATAAGCATATAATAGGCCATGATTATTATATACTAAAGTTTAATACTCTGTAATATTTAATACTTAGTCTTAACATATGATTATTAATTAATAATAATAATACATGATATCATAAGTAATTATTAATTAATAATATTACATGATTATAATAATTAAACTTCACCTTAAATGATTTATTGTATAATTAAATTAAATTATAGTTATTAATTTAATTAAACATTGGTTAATAATGTAATAATTTATTAAGCTAAGTTCTTAAATAAATTAATTAAATGTACATGTACTTATAACATGAATAATTATTTTAATAATTATTATAACATATAGTTTATTTAAATTAAAATAGTCATGTATTTTATATCATGATAATTATATTTTATAATTATATCATAAGTCTTGATATTAATTAATTAAATTAAATCATGTGTTATTTAACAAAATTAATTAATAAAACATAACATAAGTATTTTAGCAAAAGTTTAGCCAAACACACCCCTTGGTGTGTTTGGTTCTACCCGAGCCCCTCAAGGAACCCACCGAGACCATGGAGGTCTCGATTGGCCTCGAAAAACACAACAACACACCACAGCCTTGCGGTTGTGGTTGTTGTCCGACCACCACCACCAGCCACCGGCTGTTTTCCCCGGTGCCACTGTTGGCACAAAAGTACCCCCAGCTTGCGTCGGGGTCCCCCTGCCGTGACCAATATACCCACCGAGAGTCTATGGACTCTTAGTTGCCACTGCTCACCCAACGCACCCACTGGTGGGAATTTGGGGCTTGCTGCTGGCCAACAGAAAACCACCACCGACCCCATAAGGGGTGCGGCTGGTTACCAAAACCCACCATCGAGACTTATTTTTTTCTCGGTTTGCGTGACACCCGAACAACCAAACCAAAACCATTTACATTCATGTTTTAATCCTTTCAATTACATGTTTTTAATGATTGGTTTAATGATTTAAGAACAATGAAAATTAAATAAAAAGAAAAAGGATTAAGAGATACCAACGCGTGAATGATTTAAGGTTTAGATCACGAACACAATACCGTATTTAATTAAAGATCAAAAGCCAAAAATCTCCTCTTGTGTGTGTGGGTGCCACAGCCAAGAGAGAGAACCAAAAGGGTTTTAGGGTTTTGTTTATTTTCTTAAAAAGTGTTTTATGAATTCCGTGGAGATGTATTTGTTTACAATTAGGGTAGCTAATGGGTCGGGCCAAGGCCCTTCCTTCCTTTTTCTTTTTGGACGCCACAAACAGACACCCCTTTATTTCTTTTTCGTTTTGTTTTTCATGCTTACATATTTATCGAGTGTGTTCGTGTTTTATTTTCGTGTTTTATTTCTTGATGTTTTTTAGTATTATACGCAAATACTTATCATGTATTAATAATAATATTAATAAATGTAACACTTGTAGTAATTAATTAATATACGTAATAATTATATTAAATGTTCCTGATTCATGTTGTATATTAATTAACCATAAAGTTTTAATTTGACCGTGTTTTCATGCATTTAATGTTCTAAGGTATTTTAAAGCGGGTTTTACAACTCTTCCCCTCTAATAATAATTCGTCCTCGGATTAGAGATACGATAAGCTGAAAAGGACATACCCGAATCATAGCTGAAAATGAGGGTAAGAAGTCCAGATAGACTCATCCGTTTCCTAATTTGGTTCCCGCTCGGAATGGTCCCTCCAACGGATTTTGACGAATGGGGTCGTCTTCCTCCTCATGACTCGATCCTGACGGTCGAGAACTGCTACGGGTTCCTCAATATAAGATAGATCCTCACGAATCTGATCGAATGGATACGAAACTGTATACAACGGATGATAATTGTTACCTCTGTGTAAGGATACATGAAACACATTGTGTACATGAGATAGCTGAGGAGGTAACGCGAGACGATACGAAACCTCATTGACACATTCGAGGATCTGAAACAGTCCGATGAAACGAAGACTGAGTTTTCCCTTAAGTCCGAAACGCTTGACGCCACGTGTTGGTGATACCTTCAGGAAAACATGTTCACCATGATGAAATTTTAAAGCTCTACGATGTTTATCAGCATAACTCTTCTGATGGGCACGAGCTTCTGCAGCTTCGCCTTGGCGATGGAAACCTTCTCATTTGTCACCTCTATCATCTCTGGACCCTCAATGATTCATTCACCAACCTGATCCCAGTATATTGAAGCACGACACTTCCTGCCATAAAGCATCTCAAAAGGTTCACACTTGATACTCGTGTGCCAACTGTTGTTGTACGCAAACTCCACCAAGCAAATGTAGTCATCCCAACTCCCTGTCCATTCCAATGCACAAGCGCGTAGCATGTCTTCTTTGGTCTGAATCGTACGCTCTGACTGGCCATCGGTCTGAGGCTGAAAGGTTGTGCTAAGCTTAAGTTTGGTGCCCCAAGCTTTCTGCAAACCCTTCCAGAATTTAGACGTGAATCGAGGATCTCTATCGGATATGATGTCTGATGGAGTACCATGCAGTCGCATGATCTCCTAAAGAAATATATCTAACAATTTGCTAACTGGATAATCTTTGCGAATTGGAAGGAAATGAGCTGACTTGGTTAAACCATCGACTATGACCCATATAGCATCATGCTTCCTCTGAGTCAGCGGAAGTCCGGTGACAAAATCCATGGAGATTTTGTCTCACTTCCATTCGGGAATCTCTAACGGTTGTAGTAACCCACTAGCCCGCTGATGTTCTATCTTCACCTGCTGGCAGGCTAGACATTTGGAAACGAAAGTAGCAACATCCTGCTTCATGCCACTCCACCAAAAATGTTGTTTGAGACCGTGGTACACTTTGGTGGATCCTGGATGAATAAAGAATGGAAATTTCTGAGCTTCAGTCGGTAAGGCTTCCGTAAGTGTAAGATAATCTGGAACACATAGCTTGGTACCATGTCGTACGATGCCATCATCGTCTATACGAAACTCGGTCTGCTGATCAATATAGCCCAAATCACACCATCATCCTTCTGAGTTGCCTTGATCTGAGTGATTAAGTCCGGCTCAACTCTTAGATTAGCCCAGTACCCATGCTGTCTACGTACTAAGATTCGATTTCCAACCGCTCTAGATCACGTATGATTTCTTCTTCTATCTTGATGCCAGCAATCATGCCTCACTTCCTGCTGAGAGCATATGCCACACCATTCGCCTTACTAGGATGGTACTAAAGATTGATGTCATAATCCTTGAGTAGATCCAACCATCTTCTCTGCCTCATGTTTAGCTCTCGTTGAGTGAATATATACTTGAGGATCTTGTGACCAGTGAAGATGTCACATGATTCACCATATAGGTAATGCCTCCAGATTTTGAGTGCAACACCACTGCTGCTAATTCCAGATCATGGGTAGGATAATTTTCCTCATATGGCTTAAGCTGAGGTGATGCATATGCAATCACCTTCCCATGTTGCATGAGTACACAGCCTAGTCCTTTACCCGAAGCATCGCTATAAATCTGAAATCCACCTGTGCCAGATGGGAGAGTAAAAATTGGTGCAGACACCAATCGCTGCTTAAGTTCTTCAAAGCTCTTCTACCACTCATCATTCTAGACGAATTTTTCTCCCTTACGCATCAGCTTAGTCAAAGGCAAGGCTAGCCTTGAAAAGTTCTCCACAAATCTGCGATAATATCCAGCTAAACCTAGAAAACTATGAACCTCAGTTGCAGACGTCGGTCTTGTCCATTTAGTGATAGCTTCAACCTTTGCCGGATTCATGATGATCCCTTCTACGGAGACAATGTGGCCCAGAAATGCCACCTTGTTTAGCCAGAATTCACACTTGTAAAATTTGGCATACAATTGCTTCTGGCGAAGAATCTGTAGCACAGTGCGAATATGTTCTTCATGTTCTTCCTTGGATTTAGAGAAGATGAGAATGTCATCGATGAACAATATGACAAATTTGTCTAGAAACTCATGGAAGACGCGGTTCATTAAGTCCATGAATACCGTTGGAGCCTTGGTGAGTCCGAAAGGCATGACTACGAACTCATAGTGGCCATATCTTGTGCGAAAAGCATTCTTAAGGATATCCTGCTCCTTCACTCGCAGTTGATGATAACCGGATCATAGACCAATCTTGGAAAAGTGCTTGGCACCTTGAAGTTGGTCGAATAGATCATCAATACGCGGCAATGGATAACGGTTCCTGATCATGATCTTGTTCAGTTCACGATAGTCAATGCATAAACGCATGTTGCCGTACTTCTTCTTGACGGAAAGTACCGGTGCACCCCATGGTGATACACTCAGATGGATGAAACTTCACTCCAGTAACTCCTAAAGTTGGTCTTTTAACTCTTTGAGCTCTATGGGAGCCATGCAATAAGGACCCTTGGAGATCGGTTGAGCTCCTGGGTTGAGCTCAATGCCAAACTCTACTTCGCGGATAGGTGGAATACCCAGAAGTCTTCTGGAAATACATCGGGGAATTCAGAAACAGCTGGTTGATCTTGGATCGACGGAGCTTCTACATTAATATCCTGAATTGTAGCTAAGAAGCATTCGCAACCATGACCTAGTAAAGCACGGGCTTGTAAGGCAGAAATGATCTGTACAGACTTTCCTGGTAAGAAACCATTATGAATGTACTTTGGAGCTTGGACGTCGCCAAATATAACCTGTTGCATATGGAAATCGATAGTGTCATGGTGTTTAGCTAACCAGTCTATGCGTAAGATTAGATCAAATTCGCACATATCCAAAGGAAGTGCGTCTACTGGGCGAACCTTTTCATCAAATTCTAGGGGAAGGTCTCTGTACACCTGGGTAATGCGCACAAAGTCTCTCATTGACGTAGATATACTTAATATGTTCTCTAGTGGTGTAGATGTCTTATTTATAAGGGAAGCATAAGCAGTGGATATAACTGAGTGAGTAGCACCCGTATCAAATAAAACGCAGGCAGCATGTCCGTACATAAAGAGGATGCAAGTAGAGGTACATGTCGACTTATTCGCCTTATCTCTGGTGGTAGTGTAGACGCGACCTAAAGTTGGTGGTTTAGGAAGAGCAGTACCAGACGTACCAACAGTCTCTCCCTTCTTGCAGTCCTTCAACATATGGCTTGGGTGTCCACACTTAAAGCAAACACCTACAACCCGACGACATGGTCCAGGATGTATAGGGCCACAAGTAGTGTAGATAGGATGGGTATATCCTCCAGGAGGTACCCTCGCTACCTGAGAGCCAGATGAAGACGAGTTATTGGGCTGCTGACCCTTAGCATTCTGGTCACGCCCACTCGTAGAGTTCCTATTGTTGTTGGAATATCTATCATTGATACGGTAATTTTCATTACCGTTACGCCTGTCTGATCCGTATCAGTCATTAGTATGACCGTGCCCCTTGTTGTTCGTCTGCTGAGTGGCCGGTTGGGACCGGTCTCCACCCTTCTGTCTCTTCTCTGGACGAGCTAGATCCTCATAGTCATCTCTCTCATGGAGTATCTCCAAGCTACGTGTTGCGTCCGCCACTTGTGACACATTAGTGAAAGTGGCACTAAGTAACCTATCAACAATCGAGGAGTGAAGATCCCAGCGAAACTGCTTCTCTTGCTCTTCAGCTGTTCCTGAAGCAGCGCTCAGAAATCCAGCTAACTTGAGGAATCTCTGCATAAAATCCGTGTTGTTCTCACCAATTCTCTGACGCATAGCATGGTAGTCCCTCTTTAGCCGTTCATGTTTAGCCCATGGGAAGAACTGATTATAGAATAGCTCAGTAAACTGATTCCAAGTCAAAGCAGTCAACCATGCATCGCCTCTATTTGTCAGCTTGTACGCTCTCCACCAAGCTAGTGCATGGCCTTCAAACTTGTAGCAAGCCAATCATGCCTTGTACACTCCATCACAGCCCATGGCATCGAAGATCTTTGTTAATGCATAAGCAATGCCTAAAAACATTGTTAGTATTAATTAATCTTTCTTAGTTTTGATCACGATAAATTACAAAGACATTTATTGTCAAACACAATCATAAAACGAATTATCTAACAAACACTATCATCAAGGTAATAATCATTACACTAACATATCTTAATCATGCTTAGTGATCATGAAAGTGATTAGCCTTAAAACTCACTTTTGTCAAACATTACAAAAGATTTTTAATAAACTTTTTTTAGGAAAATGTTTTATTAAAATGAAAATGCCAATTTGAAATAAGAATATCCTTTGAAGGTTTAAACAGCCTCAGATATTTCTAATTCACTAAAAGACAAAAAGGAGCGGAGTCTACGCAAGCGATACCTTAGCACCTATGGCGGTTCCTTATCGATAAGGAACCGTGCGTGCCAATAAGGAACCGCGGGCAGATATAGAGTTGGATGTTTTGTCCTATAAATAGTGAGTCAAATATGCATTCTCATCAACCCTTTTTGGACATCTTCTTCAGCCTTCTTTCTCCTTTCTAATCCTAGTCATTTGTAAATGATCACTTAATGTGTTAAGTATGTTTACTCATGATTATCCTCTTGATCTCCTTCTTTACCTTGTCCAAAGAGAAGATCACTCACACACTTGTGATGTGATTAAAGATGTAGCATTGATGAAGATCACCTCCTCCTAAAGATATACTCATGTTCATCATTTGTTTATTTGTGTCTTGTGTAGATCCAATGTATTTGTGAATACTTGGACTAGTTGTGTTCATCCAAGTTATTTGTGAATACTTGGATTAGAGTTGTGTACGTCCATTGCACATGTGTGTGCTTGGATTTATGTTGTGTAGATCCAAGCTACATGTGTGTACTTAGATATAATTAGTTGAGTTGTAATTAGTTGTGTTAGTTCTCACTAAACTATAAAGTGATGTGGTTGTGTCTTGTGAGTTCTCACTAAACTATAAAGTGATATGTAGTTGTGTTGTGTGAAGTTCTCACTTAGCTTCAAAGTGAAGAGTCGTGAAGATTGGTTCTAGCTTTGGATTAGAACTCGACATCTAGCCTTGTGTCGGAAAATGGTGAAGTAGGCAACGTTGTGATGATTGGTTCTACCTTTTGATTAGAACCCGACATCTAGCCTTGTGTCGTAAAAGAGTGAAGTGGGCGACATTGTGTAGATTGGCCCTAGCTAAGATTAGGTCTCGACATTTAGCTTAGTGTTGGAAAATAATGTAAGCGACGTTGTAAGGTTTTCTCCGCCAAGAAGGGAGCTTGTGGATATAGTGGAAATCTCGAGTAAGGTGTACTCGAGGAGTGGAGTAGGAACGAGGATAGAGCCTCGTTGCCGAACCACTATAAATCTTGGTGTCTTCCTACTAGGTTGTTTGTTTCCTTACTCTTTACTCACATTCATTATCACTACATTTATTATACATTGTTAATGCATTAGAATTGAACCTAAACATTATGCAACTAGCTTTCAACTAAAAGATAGATTTGTGCACTCACCTAATTGAAAGGAATTTTAATTAGGAGATAAACCGATGAGAAACTATGCACCCCCCCCCTTCTAGTTTCTACAATTGGTATCAGAGCGATGGTGAAAAAGTTTTTTGAAGTATATTGTACTTTAAAACTTTGATCGATCCATTGTCTCCTCAAATTATAAGGTTAAGTTGTACTAAAGTTTTTCTTTGGTCAAAACTATTTTTGTTGAAAATAAGCCTTTTAAAATGTTAATATTGCATATTACTTACATTAGTAGTATTAATGCATTTTAGATTTACTCTTGAAATGTATCTACTAGTTTGCATCTTGTTTTGTGTAGGTACTCATGAAGATAAATCATTCAGTTGATTGTGGATTGAGTTACTTACACTTGTAGAAGACTCATCTTCTTTGATTTCCAACGTCATTGAATGATGACATCAAGATGGGTAGAAGTGATACTAGTACTTGAAGACTTGGTAGTCACTATTAGTCATTGTTGGGCTTTGCATCGATTCCTTGAATGCTTGGAATGCAATTTGTGGTCAAGATACGCTTTCGTTCTTCCACACGCCCTATTGATCACTCTTTTGATCATTAATTGACTATATGCTTGTTCTTGGCATCCTTGCCTTGACATTTATTTGTGGTTTGTGATTCTTTTCTTTTTCCCTTTCAAACTTTCATTGCTTGGATACTTGACTCACTATGGAGATGTAGGGTGAGTTAGTAGAAGCTTAAAGTATCAAGCATGATTTCCATGGTTTGCACCCTTACGGTTAGTAGGCCCTATATTATGTGTAACTTGTGCAATTAAGCTCATCTCTAGGATGATTAGTGAATCCCTTCAGATACCAAACTATTTCATTAAGTTGTAGGTGGATTTTACACATTTGGAATTAAAATATTCCAAGGATATTGTTATTGTTAATTCTAGCAACAATTATCCGATCATGTGGGAGAGAAAGTGAATCTATACCTTCCTCATATTTTGAAATAGAATAAGACTACTCTTGAAAATGTTCTTATTCTATGCATCAAAATTGCTTGGTTTAATTCATTACCAAAGCCGTTTAGACTATCGCCAGAAAGGCACGTCTTAAACCACTATATATGACACAAGCTCTTCACATCATCAATTTGAAGAATGTCATTTGTCCTTTGAGCAATGTCCTTGGTCTTGATTCACTTCTCTTGACTCCTCTCCCTTTGCCTTTTTGCTACGAGTAGTCGTTCGTTCATTTCTGTCTTTTCCTATCTCGATTCAACTCGTAATCCTTCAATAAGGCATGATTATCTAGTGTTGTGGTGGTCCAATGATATCCTAAAAGGTTTAAGATATATTTTTAAGTATTTTAAAAATTTTTGTTTTCAAAAATTCATCGTTTTTCTTTGATAAAAACCTGCCTCTGTAGGCGGTTCTTTATCTCGGCGGCTCAAAGGCGCGGTTCCTTATCGATAAGGAACCGCGGGCAGTAGCTTTTGTCAGAGCGCCAATTTTATTAAAATACCTTTTTCAAACTAGACCCTCTCAATCCTTCACACACAGCAGACGGTTTTTCCTCTTTTTTCCACCATTGTCGAAGCTTCAAAAACCTTCAATCACTTAAATTAATTGATTCAAATTCGTGGGTTTCACTCATCCATCATCCAAGATCAGTTAATTGTAAGTTATTTCTTTCAATTTCATCTAACTTGTTCTAGGGTTCATACATTCATAATTGGGGATTTTTAAAATTGATATTGAATTAGAACCTTACTAGGAATAAGAGTTGACATAGTATTGTTACTATGATTCCTTAGGTTCATATTCATAGAGATTTCACTAAAACCAATTTGTAGAACAAATCCGAATTTTGACTAAATATTTTGGTTGATTGATGGAATTTATATGAACCCATGAACAAGTTGGTAATGGCATTTTTAAATGCTTACCTAAAAACCTTGTTTTTGAAAAACCAATGTTCTAGTTCATTGTTGAGTTTACATAGTTCATATATTTTAATCAATGATGAAATGGGTACATTGTGAACATGAGAATGACAAGGATTAATCCTTTGTTTGTCAAACTATTGATGAAACACATTCTCATCTTTTGAAATTTTGATTTTTATTTTGCATATGAGTGATTGGAAAAATATCTTTGTTTGTTGTATTTAGGTACTAATCATGCCTTCAGAATATCAAAGAGATCATCAATACACTATACGATATATGCCAAACATCTCTCAAATTGTTGCTTCTATCCAACTTCAAAACTCCTATTCGTCTCTTTCTAAACGTTGCTTCCATGAAGGTAGAATTGTTGATGAAGAAATTACGGGTTATGACTATATCAAATCTATGTTTGAGCCTACGGGGTTTGATTGTTTGCTTTACATAGATGAAGAGATATATCCCGTATTCCTTTTGGAGTTCTTTAGCACCTATTCTATCTTTGAATGCAATGGTAAAATATTCGTTAGATTCTTATTGAATGATCAAGTCATTCAATACTCCCTTAAAACTTTTGGTCAAATTCTTGGTGTGCCACTTGAGGGTACTTGTCATTTCATGGACAAATAGAGACTTGATGCTCTCTATGAATCCAACGATAAACCTCCAAATGACAACTATGAAGTTGATCTTGAGTTTATCCTTGAAATCATTTCCAAAGAGCGTGATGGAAACGTTGTGAGAAGCCTTCATTCTCGTAAACGACTTGTAAATTGTTATGAGGTTCTCTCAAGCGACCTTAAGGATTTTATGGTTCGTTGGGCCGAGATCCTTAGGGAGAATGTATTTTGTCTTGGTGGGAACCGGGATCACATTCCGGCTTGTATGGTGCATATGCTATTTTGCATCTTTACCGAAACCAAGTACAATTTGGCATCTATATCACTCGAGGAATTAATTATGCTCTTTCCAAACCTAAAACAAATATACCCTATGCTATGCTTCTTACTCGCCTCTTTAAGAGGGTTGTTCATGATTTCCCCTTCCTTGACTTCTCTCGCTTTCAACCGGTTCAACGGGTGATGTTACCTATTCAAGAGGTATATGAAAGAAAGCCTAGAAGTGATAAAGGTTCGAGAAAACATAATCAACAAGAGTCCGATGAAGAGGACTTTGATATGTCACCAAGTGAAGGTGGTGACATAGGTACTAGTGCTCATGTCGGATCTTCAAGGAACTCTCGTCATTCCAAAAACCCATTCGTGGATGGACTTGAAGTCTTAGCTCCTCCTCCTCACCATTCCACTAGTGAAGTACCGAAAGACCTCGACATGGAGTGTCTCTACCGTGAAAATATTAGGACTCGAGGTGAGTTATTCGAACATCGAGTGGAGTCAAGAAAGGGATTCAAATACTTGGGGTATTTGATCAAGGGATTTGGCAAGAAAAGAAGATAAAGACTTTGATTTGATTCAAGGAAAACTTGTTGTTGAACATGCTATGTGTTAAACATTTGGTTTCTTTTCTTTTATGTTTGTGTATTAACTATTACTACTTGTTTGGATTGCTTAATATTTTAATCCTTAATTAACTATGTAACCGTTCGTCCGATTTACATAGCTTTGTGCTCATTATGTGTTTGTTAGCCTTCTAGATTTTGACTTATAGTTAACTTTGGCTTGATATCTACCTGTATGAAATCTGGGCTGACCAAAGTTTTTGGAAGTGCACTTTTTTGTCACCACTGGACGCGGTTCCATATTGAACCCGTGGTTCTTTATCGATAAGGAACCGCGGACCTACGTAAGGAACCGCCTGTTCCTGTTTTGACAGAATCTTTGCTTTACACTGTTTTCCTTAATCTGTGTAAAACTTTGATAAAAATTTTGAAAAACCTGTACTTTCCTAAACTAGGGTACCTAATTTCATTATTCACCTAAAATGATTTTAACCTATTACTAGTTTGGATCATTCCCTTCTCTTCTTAAACCCTCTCATGTTGATTGTGTTCTTCATCCCTTCAACACTTCTCTAAACCTTAACACACAATCATGGTGTCCACTAGAACATCCAATTCTTCCAAAACTTCTTCCTCAAAAAGAAGCCTCAAAAGTAAGATCAAGATACCCAACATTGGTTCTTCATCTATTCATAATCCCAAAAATGAGATCTCTCCCATTATCATTTCATCTTCACCTTCACCACCCCTTGCTCCATGCAAGACAAAGTCTACCCATGGTACTAACCATTCTCATTGTTCTACCTCTTCTTCATTCCAATCAAGAGTGAATGAGCTCTCTTCACCTTTCACCCCTAGTCCTCCTTTGGATGAGATTCCTCAACCTTAACCTCTACAAAGTATCCCCTTTGTACTTGAGCCTTTGGTCAGCTCTCCTTTCACTCCACCAAACTCTCCCATCTCACCCTTGGACACCATGCCTCCACCACCTCCTCCACCCTCTAACACTAATGCTCCTATTTTGGGCATTCCTATCCCTCACTTCATGGGTGATCCTTACTTCTTTGGGTTCTTAGAAGCTCATGGTGCAAATTTCCCATGTTGTCTTTATAATAACTACATCATTCAAAACCTAAGGATGGAAATGCTTGGCCTTCATAGAAGGTTGCATGACTTCTTTCTTGTCTTGTTCTCCATGCCTCCTCCTAGGAGACGAATGATGGTTTTCAAATTAACATGCTTTTTTCAAATGAATATCAAGCTAAAAGAGAACTATGAACTCAAGACCTAGTTGTTAGCTATCTTTGTAGTAGTTAATTGTATTTTTAATTCTTGTATTTCCTTTTCTTTCCCTCATGATTTTCTCATGTAGATGATTTATGGATTTAGTTTTTATGTGCTTTAATCTATGGATCACATTAAACAACTTCAATTTATTTAAAATTGAACCTAAATCTATTACAACCTCTAAAAACTTGACTTAAAATTGGACCAAAATGTTATTTAAATATTTTTTCACCCTTTGTCAAGACATTCTTTGTGAATGTGTTGCTTTTATGCAACCCTAGCATACTCTAGTGCTAAAAGAGGTAAAAATCCAAGATTTTCAATTTTTTGAAAAAGTCTTATCTTTGTCCAAAACTTTTGAAAATCTGGTTTGGCAGTCCACTGGACGCGGTTCTCAAGCCTCCAGGCAGCTCCATATCAATATGGAACCGCGGGCCTCTTTAAAGAACCGTGCCCAGTAAGGACGATTTTGGCTTATTTTTGGTCTTTCTTCTTTGACCACTGTTTGGGTTAAGATTCTTGGTTTACCCAATTTGGCTAAACATTCTCTAAAACCTTTCTTTTTCATTTCAAATTTTTGCCTTGTCTATTTTCTTTAAATTCTTCTCTTTTGGGAGTTGTTTCCTTCATCCCTCACAATGCCTAATTCTTCCTTTTCTAACCTTGACATTTCTTTGTCACACTCTTCTCAACCTAAAGCTTCTTCTTCTAAGCTTTCAAACAAACTAAAAATCTCGGTTAAACCCATTTGGATCAAAAAGAATAAGAATCCTCATGATTCTTCTTCTCCAAAATCCTCCAAGAATTCCTCTTTCTCTCCAATGCAATATTGGAATGAGACTTACTCTGTAAGTCAATTACCGGAGAAAAAGAAATTCTTCCACCACCACCTAAACCTTTCAACTCTCCTCAACTCAGTGACCTAAATTCTTTCCCTAACCTCACTAGGCATTGTGAAAACATTTCTTATCCATTATCTCCCTCCCCACTAAACTCTAATCTTGATGGACCTCCCCCATCTAACGACTTTGTTTTGCATCATGGTTCCTCGTGTGTTTGTTGTCGTTTTTAACAAATTGAACTTGCTCATATCTATGACAAGCTAAATTTTCTTGAATTCCTCGTCACTCGACCTCCTCTCAAAGTTTTTGTTCCCGTGAACAAAACTTCGAATGATGCTTCGTCGTCTTTCTTTTTCAACTAAGGCACTTTTTGTACTTTAGTTGTTTGAGTCAATAAATTTTTAGCAATCTTGGAAGATTATCACTATTAGAATAGCTTATGCTTAGTGGTCTATTTTCCATTTTTTTTATCTTGAATATTCATATTGTGTGTATGAATATTTATCTTGTATGTTATTTCATATTTTTGTAATATGAATGTTATGTGTGTTATCTTTCCCTCAAATTTTATTACACACATTTGTTAAGAAGTTGATCATGGTTAAAACTTAAAATTAATTATGGGTGATTCCATAAATTCTAAATTTTAACCCATTGACATTTTAAATCATCTTTGATTGGTTTGGATGTTTCTTTTCTTCCTTTATTTCACCAGTTGAACTATGATGTTGTCAATACACACTCTTTGGACATACTTAGCAAATGCTTACTTCTAATTTGAGATTTCTTTTCCTTATCCCTCTCAAGTTAGTTAGTAAGTAGTGCACATATATACATTGGTGTTTATTTTCTTTCTTCTAACCTTTGTGTAGCATGTCACCTTAGCTCATTGACTTGGTGCCCCAAGCAAGGGGGGGTAAGCACCAAGGAGGAGCTACTAGCAAAAGTCTGTTTCTTTTCTTCTTCAAAGACTTGTGCTAACCTTTTTGCTTCGACAAAGGGGGAGAAATGATAGTGATAAACTCGTTAATAATTCGAATAAAACTTGTATTTTACGTAAATGAGTTTATAGTTTGTCGTAATCAAAAAGGGGGAGATTGTTAATGCATAAGCAATGCCTAAAAATATTGTTAGTATTAATTAATCTTTCTTAGTTTTGATCACGACAAATTACAAAGAAAATTTATTGTCAAACACAATCATAAAACGAATTATCTAACAAACACTATCATCAAGGTAATAATCATTACACTAACATATCTTAATCATGCTTAGTGATCATAAAAGTGATTAGCCTTAAAACTCACTTTTGTCAAACATTACAAAAGATTTTTAATAAACTTTTTTTTAAGAAAATGTTTTATTAAAATGAAAATGCAAATTTGAATATGGCATATTCCATATGCCATTAGAATATCCTTTGAAGGTTTAAACAGTCTCAGATATTTCAAATTCACTAAAAGACAAAAAGGAGCGGAGTCTACGCCAGCGGTACCTTAGCACCTATGGCGGTTCCTTATCGATAAGGAACTGCGGGTGACAATAAGGAACCGCGGGCAGATATAGAGTTGGATGTTTTGTCCTATAAATAGTGAGTCAAATATGCATTCTCATCAACCCTTTTTGGACATCTTCTTCAGCCTTCTTTCTCCTTTCTAATCCTAGTCATTTGTAAATTATCACTTAATGTGTTAAGTATGTTTACTCATGATTATCCTCTTGATCTCCTTCTTTACCTTGTCCAAAGAGAAGATCACTCACACACTTGTGATGTGATTAAAGATGTAGCATTGATGAAGATCGCCTCCTCCTTAAGATCTAGTCATGTACATCATTTGTTTATTTGTGTCTTGTGTAGATCCAATGTATTTTGGAATACTTGGACTAGTTGTGTTCATCTAAGTTATTTGTGAATACTTGGATTAGAGTTGTGTACATCCATTGCACATGTGTGTGCTTGGATTCATGTTGTGTAGATCCAAGCTACATGTGTGTACTTGGATATGATTAGTCGAGTTGTAATTAGTTGTGTTAGTTCTCACTAAACTATAAAGTGATATGGTTGTGTCTTGTGAGTTCTCACTAAACTATAAAGTGATATGTAGTTGTGTTGTGTGAAGTTCTCACTTAGCTTCAAAGTGAAGAGTCGTGAAGATTGGTTCTAGCTTTGGATTAGAACTCGACATCTAGCCTTGTGTCGAAAAATGGTGAAGTAGGCAACGTTGTGAAGATTGGTTCTGCCTTCAGATTAGAACTCGACATCTAGCCTTGTGTCGTAAAAGAGTGAAGTGGGCGACGTTGTGTAGATCGGTCCTAGCTAAGATTAGGTCTCGACATTTAGCTTAGTGTCGGAAAATAATGTAAGCGACGTTGTAAGGTTTTCTCCGCCAAGAAGGGAGCTTGTGGATATAGTGGAAATCTCGAGTAAGGTGTACTCGAGGAGTAGAGTAGGAACAAGGATAGAGCCTCGTTGCCGAATCACTATAAATCTTGGTGTCTTCCTACTAGGTTGTTTCTTTTCTTACTCTTTACTCACATTCATTATCACTACACTTATTATACATTGTTAATGCATTAGAATTGAACCTAATCATTATGCAACTAGCTTTCAACTAAAAGATAGTTTTGTGGACTCACCTAATTGAAAGGAATTTTAATTTGGAGATAAACCGATGCGAAACTATTCAACCCCCCTTGTAGCTTCTAAAATCTTCTCCATGTGTGAGACCTAGTTTTCAGCATCAGATGGGACCTCAGCCTTCTCAAATGGTCGAGGCTTCTGCTTGTTGAATCTCTCCAGCCATGTGTGTAGGGCGACAGGTGGAGGAGGAGGATTGTTTTGATTTTGAGGATGTGGTCCATTCCAAAATTCAGCCCGAACCTCTACATGGATCCGAGGGAGCATGGTCTGCAGAGCTACTCGGACAGCTGCAGCCAGTTCTTGATCATTTCGTGTGTTGACCATCTAACAGTTTCAAAGAGGAAAATGAAAAGATTAATCTGATTAGAAACATAGGATAAACATAAGAGATGCATGAAGAGTTTATGAAGGCATAGCCAACGAAAACAACCATTGGCAATGGTGGACGCCTATGGGTCGGTCCACAAAACAAACTTCACAGAAAGCACATACGACTAAATATGGCCAGTCATGTACCAACCATTACTTAGTCAAAAACTTAACAGAAAACAATGATGCATGAAATGAAATTTACTGTCAGTTTAGGAAGACTCTGGTGACTACACACTAGTCATAGGTCAATTTTAAGAGTCTACAGGTCGAAACCTTGGCTCTGATACCATAATTGTAACACCTCACTTGGATAAGTGGACCATTACTTAGTAATTATGGCGTGTCATCAAAGTATGAAAGGTAAATGTCTAAAACATTACTGACCATAAAGGAAACCTGAAACAAACATCGGTTCCAAACATACGGTCCATACACAATGCACAAGTAAAGAAATGTAGAGTAAGGACTAAACAATGTCCAACAAAGAAAAAGTATGTAAATGCATTAAAAGAACCGGATATAAGGGAGCATCCATCCAAATGCACGTACTCTTGATTCCTGGCTTTGCCCTTTAGTACCTGCCGTATAGTAACATGGAAAGAAAAAAACAGCTGAGCAATACGCTCAGTGTGCGGCTATATGACAATGATATAAAAAGCAATAAGCATAAGCAAAGAATTAAATGAAGGTACAGCGGAATAAGTGTAAGTCTTGGAAAACCTGGTGTATGTTTTATAAACTAGTTTATATTCCGAAAAGACTTATGTTTATTTTTATACTGAAAACTGTATTTTAAATATGCCCAAGAGCCCATATAGGTCATGAAGTATCACAGTGCATGAATACATAGAGGCGTGACCTCATCATGAAATTAGAAGGGTTGCCTCTAATTAAAATAGTCTAGGTGGAGGGATCAACTCCATGTAACGGATGTGAGGCACACACCACAGTTACCATGTAATCTTGCTAAACTTGTTCTAGGATGCACCCATTCGCCCCACATGATAATAATATAAAAGTCCAAATAACTGAAAGAGACGCTGCGAGCAATCACTCTCACCGCAGAAGAGTCATAACACCGATGCTTCAAGTGTTACGGTTATGGTACCTCCATAACTAGGTGGAACTGGCATGCATGTATATAGCTCAGACAATCTAAAATATTAATCATATTAATTACTGTTGAGTTTATAGTAAACTACTGGGGAAAACAGATGGCTGCAAACGGGGAATCCTAAGTGTAGGAAGAGAGTGTCCTTACTGAAGGACGAAATATTTGTACCCTGTGTCCAGTAATGAGGATCAAAACGAAAGCGGATGAATTACTCCGACTTCATGATAGATACATGATAAAAAGGACATGAATGAGTTATCTGTTTTACTTATACTTACTGATTATTAGTTTACTTGGCGTGTTCTTAACTTGTTTTACTTGTTCTTGTCTTGTTTTATTGTTTCATGTTTTATCATGTGATTCTTAGTGTTTCATGTGTTATTGATTAGTGTATTTCATGTTTTATGTGTTATAGCACTCGTTATAACTTAATAAGTAACTTTCTAAAAATAGGAGGTTTCTATATATAGTAACTTTCCAAAAATAGCAGGTTTCCATATACAGTAGCTTTCCAAAAATAGCAGGTTTCCCTAAATAGTAAGTTTCCAAAAATAGAAAGTTTCCATATCTAGTATGTTTCTATAAATAACATGTTTCCGTATTTAGTATGTTTCTATAAATAGCGTGTTACCATAATTAGTATATTTCCATATTTAGCATGTTTCCATATTTAGTAATAAGCTTATTAAATAAGTAAATTATATAAGCTATAGTTTAATAAGCATATAATAGGCCATGAATCTATAAAATAGAAACGTACTTTTCAAATTTTACAATTCTATGTAACAAACTTTTTTATTACACGATATAGGTAATGAAACTTGTTGTAACCCGGTAAAAACACTAATATGACCGGGTAATATTATAACATATATAAAATTACAAAATTACCCTTTTTCTTAACCAACCCACCTTCAGTGTATTTTATCCACCTCGTTTTAACAATATGATGGCTCGAGTAAACAAATCATGTAGTATATTTCTTCAATGTCCTTTACAAATCCAAATTTTATCATATTATCCCTCATTAACTCATGTATGTAATAACCACCATAACTCAAACCTTAACACACCACCATATCATTATCGTCATCACTTCTATAATAGATCCAGGATTTATGATGATGGTTTCAGAAATGACTTGTGGGTTTTCGTGATGGTGGTTTACCGTGATGGTTGCGGTGGGGTGAAGGGGAGATGGTGCTGATGAAGGTTGGCACTCGCAAGCGAGCTAAGGATGACGTTGTTGTTTAATATTTTTTCTTTGGATTTCATTGTGATGATCTTGTTGAGCATATTGATTGTCTTTGTGAAGATAATGTGAAATTTTGGAAAAATTAAAAAATGGTGATGAGGGGGATAATTGGAAGCGTTTCAGGTGTTAGTTGGCAGAAAACTTAGTAGTGGGAGAAAAATTAAAAAGAAATGCAGTAGTGTTTTATATAGTAAAGGTCAAAGATGATCTGACTGGTCAACAATAATTTATATAGGTTAGAAATTCCAAGTTATTAAAAAGAAAAATAAATAGCAAAAAAATATGACGTGTGAGTAGCTTTTTAAGATGTAACCTGTTGTAGCAGGTATCAAGCAAGAGTATTTACTATAAAGTTACATATTTGAAAGTTATAATTTTTATATTAGTAAAAAAAAGTTTGTTTACTAGAATTATTAAAATTGAAAAGTTCGTTTCTATTCTATATACTTAACCCTTATTAAATAGTAAAGTTTAAGAATATTTAATACTTAGTCTTAACATATGATTATTAACTAATAATAATAATACATGATATCATAACTAATTATTAATTAATAATATTACATGATTATAATAATTAAACTTTACCTTAAAAGATTTATTGTATAATTAAATTAAAGTATAGTTATTAATTTAATTAAACCTTGGTTAATAATGTAATTAATTTATTAAACTAAGTTTTTAAATAAATTAATTAAATGTACATGTACTTATAACATGAATAATTGTTTTTATAATATTATAATATATAGTTTATTTAAAATAAAATGGTCATGTATTTTATATCATGATAATTATATTATATAATTATATCATAAGTGTTGATATTAATTAATTAAATTAAATCATGCGTTATTTAACAAAATTAATTAATAAAACATAACATAAGTATTTTAGCAAAAGTTTAGCCAAACACACCCCTTGGTGTGTTTGGTTCTACCCGAGCCCCTCAAGGAACCCACCGAGACCATGGAGTTCTTGGTTTGCCTCGGAAAACACAACAACACACCACAGCCTTGCGGCTGTGGTTGCTGCCCGACCACCACCAGCAGCCACCGGTTGCTTTGCCGATGCCACTGCTGGCACAAAAGTACCCCCGGCTTGCGTCGGGGTCCCCCTTTCGTGACCAACATACGCACCGAGAGTCTATGGACTCTCGGTTGCCACTTCTCACCCAACGCACCCATTGTTGGGCGTTTGGGGCTTACGGTTGGCCAACAGAAAACCACCACCGACCCTATAAGGGGTGCGACTGGTTACTAAAACCCACCACCGAGACCTATTTGGTCTCGGTTTACGTGACACCCTAACAACCAAACCAAAACCCTTTACATTCATGTTTTAATCCTTTCAATTACATGTTTTTACTTATTGGTTTAATGATTCAAGAACAACGAAAATTAAATAAAAAGAAAAAGGATTAAGAGATACCAAACGCGTGAATGATTTAAGGTTTAGATCACAAACACAATACAGTATTTAATTAAAGATCAAAATCCAAAAGTTACCTCTTGTGTGTGTGGGTGCCGCGACCAAGAGAGAGAACCAAAAGGATTTTAGGGTTTTGTTTATTCTTGAAAAGTGTTTTATGAGTTCCCTGGAGATGTATTTGTTTACAAATAGGATAACTAATAGGCCAGGCCAAGGCCCTTCCTTCCTTTTTTCTTTTTGGACGCCACAAACACACACCCCTTTATTTCTTTTCGTTTTGTTTTTCATGCGGGTAAATATACACAAAAGTTACTAAAGTTTGCCAAAAAATTCGATTTTGTTACTAAAGTTTAAAACCTAACAGATAGGTTATCAAAGTTTGGTTTACCGGCTACGCAGGTTACTCCGTATGTATTAACCTATTAATACCGGTAAAACCATCTGCGTGGCAAGGTTAATAGATAAAGATGTTACTAAAGTTTTCTATAAAGTTCAATTGTTACTAAAGTTTAAAACGTTACAAATAAGTTACCCAAGTTATTTTTTTTTCAATTTTTAAAAAATAAATTTTTAAAGATTATATCATATAAGCATTTTTACATGTCTGAATATTTTTAAACATTTTTACACTTTCGTTTTACATTTTTGTACATAAAAAGCGTATAAAACAACACAAAATAATAAAAACTTCAAAAACGTACAAAGACATTTGAAAATATACACGTACATATAAAAAAATAACATAAAACTTAAAACTAGTATGAAATCGTAAAAGAAAAAGGATATAAATAATTAGGCTGCGTTTAGTTAGAAAGAAAACACCTTATTTTACTTTTTAATTTTTAATTTCTCGTTTTTCCATTTTTGCTTATGTTAAATATCTTTATAATATTAAAAAAAAAATAATGAAGATAAAAAAGAAGAACACTTGAGCATGTTTTTTAGTTTTTAAACATGAAAAACACAAACACATGTTTTTCTAACTGAACGGATTTTCTAAATTTTCAAGTGTTTTGTGAAAATAAAAATCCCTTCTATTTTTCTACAAAACAGAAAATAGAAAATAAAGGAAAATGTTTTCCAACTAAACGCACCCCTAGTGTTTTTTTTAATGGATAACATAATGTAAATTAAAAGGGTAAATATATATATTTCTTTTATAAAGAAATACAAAATTCGGTTACCACAATACAATAAAGAAATATGTATAAAGAAATACTAAAACATACACAAATAAAGGAAAAAGAATGAAATAAATATATATGTGTAATTATTTATTGAGTGTAACTTTTTCTAAGGTTTTGTAACCCATTTAATAAATTCGTGAACTATAGTAACTTGTTTGTAACGTTTTAAACTTTAGTGATGACGTGGACAAGGGAACCGGTTGCCCATCTTATGAGTAACATGGGGTTAACTTTTTTAAACGTTCAGTAACCCATAAAATAAACCTGTATACTTGAGTAACCTATTTGTAACGTTTTATACTTTAGTAACAAAATCGAATTTTTTGACAAAGTTTAGTAACTTTTGTGTATTAACCCTTTTTCATGCTTACATATTTATCGAGTGTGTTCGTGTTTTATTGTCGTGTTTTATTTCTTGATGTTTTTATGTATTGTACGTAATACTTATCATGTATTAATAATAATATTAATATACTTAATACTTGTAGTTATTAATTAATATACGTAATAATTATATTAAATGTTCGTGATTCGTGTTGTGTATTAATTAATCATAAAGTTTTAATTTGACCGTGTTTTCATGTATTTAATGTTCTAAGGTATTTTAAAGTGGGTTTTACATTACTTACCCAATACCTTGTGTTCTAATTCAGGCCATGGATGATACTGAAGTTGAAGTTGTGGTAGTTACCAAACCCACATAAATATGGGTTGAGATTCTTGAGGTTACGGTGTTCCCTAAGAACCCTGAAGCTTCTGTCTCTGTAAAACCAGTGTTCAAACCCACCGAGGTTTTGATTGAACTTAAACGTCCCACATCCACTGCTTCTCCCACATATGTATTGGTAATGATGAATAAGTCTCACTCCAAAATCTTGGGAAATCTAAAATGAGTTGTATAATTGTTATGGAAGGTCATTTGAATAAAGTACGTTTGTAGTATAACCATGTATTTAGATCATCTCCAAATGTACTTTTGAAAGTTTTCTAAGTGTGTTTTTTTGCATGTGAACATTGTAAGCTTTATCTTGTTTGTATCCAAATGGTTTAGATGTGATGTGCTTTGCCATGATAAGGATTAACATGTATAATGACCCTATATATATATATATATATATATATATATATATATATATATATATATATATATATATAATTGGGTTATCGTAGTGTAGTAGGTTAAAGTTGTTAAAATGAAATGTCATCTTAACCATTTATTTCATCAATTAACGTGTGAGTTATTTAATATTAGACACAAAACAATAAATCTTATACATAAAAATTGATATAAAAAGCACTAAATTTTTATACGTAAAAATTTATCGCTGATACATATAATACATAGTTTTGCTTCACAAAATATTATGAGCATAAATAATCATTTTATTCGTAAATTCAGTGATACACTATCAAAAACTACATTCCAGTTAACAAAGAATTGCTATCATAAATTACATTCGAGTTAAAAACTGATACACGAGAAAGTAGTAATATTAAAAATTATGAACAAACTACCCGTACACGAATAAAAAGTTCCAAAAATCTCGTACACAAACCAAAAACTCATAAACGAAAATATGACATTTACCGATTTTTTATTGCTTCTCATTTTAACAACTTTAAGCACTTACACCATTTTGTTCGGCATCATCATTCGGTGTCTCGCAGCAAAATCCAGTGGTGCAGACACCATGAGACTTTCTCAAGCACAAATATTATAGGTACTTTACCATGCTAGCAAATTGGATTATGCTTCGCTTATATGGGTAGAATTTTACTTTCAAGGTGTGAAAAACACCAAGAAGAAGTCCAATCATCTTCAATTCCCAAGAGTCACAAAACTCATCATTCATCACTTCATGGATGAAGACACCTCAATTGATCAACGTGGAATGTTTTTCTACCATTCTCCAAGCAATGATTATATTTTGGAAATGATGAAAGCCGAAGGACCGAAGATTAAATCAAAAGTGCATACAATTCCAACTCGAATTTCGGACACTATGATCAATGGCGGAATCAAGGAAAGTGATGCATACAAGTAGTTATTGAAAGCCATTTCAAAACAAGCAAAACACGCAGAAAGTGGAAAGTCTGCAGAAGACGCCACTGTATCTCCAACCCAAGGCAAAGGTATAAGGAAGAAACGGGTAGCTACGCGTCAAAAGACAAACCCTTTAAAGGGTACAGCCAGACTCTCCAAAGGTAAAAAGGCGAATAAGATGATCAATAATGATGATGATGATGATGATGAAGATGAACAAGCAACTCTTTCTGAAGCAAAACAGACCAAGATACTTCTTAAGAGAAGCAAGAAAGAGTATCTTAGAGTGCATACCAGTGGTTATGGTCACCCTTCCAAAGATACTAAAGAATCAGACAACGAATCCTTTGGAAATCCCGATGCCCATACATACATTGAAGATGATGAAGAAATCAACACTGAGTTGATTCACACTGAATTTAAGGAGGAGGATGTCTCAAAGACACTAAAAGATTCAGAATCTAAAAAGATAGTGGAAGAAGAAGACAAGGAGCCCAACGATGATGAAAGCGAGGCTGAATCATCTAACAAGGGAGGACCAGATGATGAAGAAGACGATGAATATCAAAAAGAACCCAAATTTAATGATATTATACATGAAGATACTGAGTTTGATAACAAGATAAGGAGTTAAATCAAGAAGGTGGTAGAAATGATCATATGGATGAAGACCACGATAAATTTTATGACGATGTCAACATCAACAACCCAGACAGGCTCACAACTCTCAGCAACACACTGATTGTTCCGGAAGATTCACATTTGACTGTCACTCATGTCATTCTAGATCAAAGTAAGTCTACTTCTGGGTCGGATCTTATGCATAAAATCTTTAACTTTACAGGTCCAGATGCAACCAATGAAGCCACAAACACTGATCCATCAACTAATGTGAATATGGTGAATGTTCTGATTATGTTGGCTCTAGAAATTGTGATCCCACCTTCTACAACTCCTTTGATTTGTACTACTACAACAACTATTTCCACTACTCAACCATCAACCGAACAACCCGCAGCATCCACCTCCGAATCAACTTTCAAACTTTTTGATGATGTGGATTTTATGCTAAGGTTTGAACAACGCCATGAAAGCTCAAGAAGACGAAACGACGAGAGTTAAAGAGGAATTAGCCCGTCATCGTAAGCTAGAAGAGACTTCAAAGAAACATCAAGAAGACGAAATAACTAAAGTGAAAAAGCAATTAGCTCGTCTTCGGAAGATGAAAAGGAAATACAAGAACGACAAAAATATTTTAACCAAAGAAAACGAATCCTTCCTTAAGGCTGCCATTGATCAAATGCAAGAAATCATCCACAACGAAGTCCATAAATCTCTTCACAAGGAACGACAAACTTTACGAAAGGAGATGGAAAAGCTAGCTACTAGCAAATTTTTGATCAATTCTTTTGGTACTATGAAGTCTGAATATTCAATTACTGGAGGCCTCACAGATTTTGAGTTAAACAAAACTTTTGCATACTCGAATGATGGAAGTATGATCCTTCAAAAAAACACCAACTCAACAGAAACTTCATGATATTCTCCAACAAGCTATTGATGGATACAAAGATACATTCAAGACACATGGCAGCGTGGTTCCTTATAAAAGAAAAAGAGAGGATTCCGATGAAGATGACGATGAGGATGATGAATCAGATTATGCTAATGATGATCAAGATGATTCAGATGATGATGATCAAGATTATTCTAATGATAATAATAATGACGATCAGGAGGATGAAAATGCTGATAACAATGACGATGAGGATGATAATGAAGCTGAGGATGATAATGACGATGAGGATGATAATGAGGATGAGGAGGATGAAGATGAAAATGATGATGATAAGGAAGACAAGGATTATGATGATGAAGAAGACAAGGATGATGAGGATGATGATCATGACGAGGAAGATGATGATGATGATGATGATAACGATGATGATTCTACTCCTCAAAACGATAACACTAAGAAGGATGATAATGATCAGAATCAACCTAAGAAGAAGGGTCGTACTAAACATCGCCATGACCCAAGCAAAGTTCCAGTAACCACATCTACTTAAGCAACCACATCTACTCAAGCAACCACGTCTACTTTAGCAACCACATCTACTAAGAAATGTACATCTTATAAACACCAATAGGTTCAAGATTCTACTCAACATTCTAAACAAGTTCTAGAAGAAGATCCACCAGCCACATAAAAACAACACTCACCACTTCCGAAAATTGATCAGACAGCGCCTCATGATATCCTTGAGTCTGAACTGATTGTGATTTCAACTCTTGTAACTTATACACTAACAAGAGTTGCTACAACAAGTGGATTTCAAACAGAGGTACAAGACAGGAGCATACCTGATCCGGAGTGGGTTGATTCAATCAATATAGATTTGACTGCACATGAACAACCTTGGGTCACAGAAGCGGCAGGTCTTTGTCCGATTTCAGATAAAGATAAAGATGGTTTTACTCAACTTCTCAATAATCCCATCAATTTCTCAGGGTTCATAATGTATAAGTACGGAACTCCTCATATGACTCCTGCTCTACTCAAGAAGGCATCCAAAGATCCAAACTTCTTTGCCAGCACGAAGATCAGCCAATATGAATACGAGTATCATTCAAATGAACTTCTCAAGGCTATGAACATATCGATCGAATGTCTCCACAAACCCGACAAGACTCCATTGACTGCCAAAGACATATCAGGGATCAAAACCATTCCAATTGAATTCTTTGTCAGCCATGATCTCGAATATTTAACCAACGGTGCAACAAAATATGCTACTTCATTAACCTTGGTTGAATCGGTACTTTTGGATGATACACCATGGATTGAAGAAAAAGTTGGTCGGCTCTGGCGCTAAACAATCATCCCTCAATACGACAAATATGCTGAATTGGGAGTTTCACACGGGGGTCCAAGAATCAGATTAGCATACAACTTCATATGTTGGCCTAAATCCGGCTCCAAAGGCTATTTCGAGATTCATATTAAAATTATTATGGGATCGAAGATTGAACCTCAGTTTAGTTATCCTTATTTGTCAGAAATCAAATTCAAACGAGCCGACAACAAAACTTACACCATCTGTAAAGGAGACTTATCGCTACTTCGTCTTGAAGATATAGAAGATCGATTGATTCAAATGGTTTAACAAAAGATAGATCATTTGGATCTTGATGTCATCATCGCACTAAATTCATTTGTTCGAATGTACACACGCAAGGTTGTGATCAAGAAACGCGTTGAAGATGTGCAACTTGGTGTGGAAAGATACAAAAGGAAGTTGAATCTCACCTCACCTTACACCTCAATTCCTCATCAGCATTACAACAAGTACCCCTACATGAGTACATCAGACCCGGTTCCAGGCACATTTTATGTGAACGATAACAAGAAGATGAAATTTATGAGAATCGTTGACCTTCACAAATTTAGTGACGGTCTCTCAAACATGTTCGAGACAAATTGTTACATCTTAATGTCGAGAATACACTACCAGAGGTGGATGCCGTATGGAAACCACGGTACCAGCAAAGTGCTCGATACATGATCAAAAAGATCAAGTCAAGCTGAGGGAAAGACGGATGATAAGGAGCATAGAACGGTTTGTTGGTGGCAGCCCGTATGGAGCTCACCACAGGATACTATAACGAGCCACTTGACCTGTTGTTCGTATCTTTTCAGGTCATCTCCATACAAATTTTCTGAATATGTACAATTATATGAATAATATGCTTTTGTGGAATGGTGTAGTGTAAGAGTGTGATATTTTTTAAGAATTTATCACGAGATTCTAAATGTTTTAAAATATTTCGTATTTAAGCACTACAACTAACCCTCATTAATTTGAGAGGGAGCATTAAAATGTTCTATGGCCAAACCATAATTTCATTGTATAACCCACGATCGGTTAATCCATTAGTATCCCAAATATTATAAATTAACATTTTGGATAAGGGGAGAAAATAGGATTAAGGAGACTTGTAAGTATATGTGGCTAAAGTTAAAAAGACTTAATGTACAAACCAACTTAATATGTGTCATGCACATGTTAAGGGGGAGCGTTTTTTATAACAAAAACACTACGGTACAAAACATTTGATATTTATATCACAAGTACCTTAGTGATTTTCAAGGAATTTTCATGATGGCGAATATTTACCCAAAACATACTTAATTCACGACGGTTGTGGTGACAAAAGGGTGGTAGGATTAGGTATAAGTCCAATGGTTCTTCCAGAACCAGAGGAGTCTTCCCAAGGACAATTCCATGGCTAGAAATAGTAGTCCTTGGGAAAGATGGGGAAAGATTGTAAACGTAGCAGAATGCCGACCAAGTACTTAAGCTGGCACTAGAACAATCACAACAAGGTGCTAGTGATGACGTATTTGTAAGCATTGAAGGGGTTGAATAATGAAAAAGAAATGTAAACATAAAGGGTGTAAAGAAAGAAGCCCTCCTTACAACTTAGGCTGAAACCGGGTCAACACATCTTGAAGATATTAAACATAAGACGTCATGGACCCAGTGATGCAATGCACTACACCTCCAAGCTAACTCAAATGTCTCTTAAAAGATATTTGTTTTAATGTCACGGAGTTCAACACATTATCTATCGGTCTATTCACTCTGAATAAATTGATATTGAAAAGGTGGCAATTCTCTCCAGCCTCCGCTCAGTAAATCAAAATGCACTATTGAGTCTAGAGCCACGAGATCATCAAAAGTCTCATTAGGACACTTTCCGATTATTCCTAACTTCTTCACACACTATGAAAAGTAAGAAAGATTTTTTTGATTCCCACATAATATTCTTGTAATATTGCCATAACATCCGAGTAATACGAAAGTATTACAATGAAGATGGAACTCCTGCTTGAGCCAATATCAAACAAGCTCGTGGTAGGTGACACGTGCGGTTCTTTATGAACCAATCTTGTGATAACTAGAAAGAAACGATGGTTTGATTCTTAATTAAACTCAAACTTGTTCCAGGGCCTTTACGCAAAATCTAAGTGATCTTGCCAGAACACTCAGAGTGACACTCTTTAGAGTTCACAATGATGAGTGGAAATCCTTCAAGTGTCAACATTAAACAGCACGGGGTAGGTGACAAGCAAGATTCTATTAGAATCAAGCTCATGACAACTGGAAAGCAACAATGGTGAAGCTCTTAATTAAATTTCACTTGTTCCAGGTTCATGAATTGACGGCTTCAATCATAAGGATAAATCAATCCACATGATTCACTCTTTATGTTCACAGTCAGCTTTGGACAATCGAATAAAGAGAACGGGTTTACCCGCGAAATCTTGTCAAGGAGATGGTTAATTAAATCTACCTGTCACAAGTCCGATATTTAATATCATCCAACGGTCTTCACTGACCGAAGGTAAAATGCTTCCGAATTAGAATGAAATGTCAAAGTCATTTTATTCGTGTCTAGTTACGTTGCTGCATTTGAAGATGGTGGCGTTGCGGTGTGATGAGACTGTATTTATACATAGTCTCATCGTCCAAATCGGGCTTAAAATGCTTAAAATATCATCAAAATACCCAAAAATATGCCTGTGTTTGTTTATTGTGTATTTTAGGTACGGATATCGTGAATTCACCAAAAGATCAAAGGAATCAAGCAAAAACGAACACGGGAAACGAAGCCGCACAAAGAACCGGACCCAAATCCTGAATTTCCATAATTACCCTTGAAGTTTTGAAGATTGGCAAGATTGGTCCTCCAAGTTTGAAGAATTGTCACTTTATACCCCTCATCTATCATTATATACAATGGGGTCCTAAAGTATGGATAATATACATCATTGGCCCTTGAATTATGATCAAATTGCATTAATAGTCCTTGTTATAAAGATGGAAGAACCTTTGTGCCATTTTCAGCAAGATGGGCAAAGATTTTATAAAGGGAAAGTGAGTTTTTGGTATTTAATACAAAGTGAAGACATCAAAGGAATCCAGGGACTGAAACTGCCATTTACCAAACCCATACCCACTCCATACCCGGTCTGAGCCCACAAAACCCACCATAAGCCCAACCAAAACTCCCTTAACCCGACCCAGGTCAAACCCTAGTCAACAATTACCCACTAACCCAACTTTTTAAAACATATTTAATATAATTAAAAAAACGGGGGAAACATCTCCTGTTCACCACTTTCCCCCTAATCCCTCTTAATCCCAGGAGATAAACCCTAATCCCCAAATCCCCAAATCAAAGGGTTTTGACCCAATTGTATCCAGAATACTAATTGATACCCACCTAAACCCGACCCAACTCCTAAAACATTCACATGTGACCTCCTGGACCCCACCCGTACCTCCCCTGCACCTTGAATAAGACATTTTTGAAGGAAGCAACAAAATGAATGGTGGATTCTCACTCCTTGCTCCCCAAGGACCAATTCAAATGGCCTGGATTGATTCTCACAGCTGGACTTCATCAGGAATCACATGCCAATGTTCTTGACCAAAGACCATGACTTTCAAATTTAAACAAGAAGGGCAGGATTAGAAATTCTACACTCTAGGGTTTCTTGTTTCTTTTTGTTTCTAGAAAATGTTGTACCCTCTATATAAAGGGATGTAGGGATGCATTTTTAGTTGTTCCAGTTTTGTATAAAGTATTTTTAGAAAATTAATGAAAATGAAATTTTAAATTTCTTGTGCAAACTGAGTTCCATTTAAAGAGTTTTCATAGTATAATTTAGTGTAATGTTTTCTGTATTGCAAGGTTAGTTTAAAGTTTTCATACACAAATTCGTATTCAAGTTTATTTTCTGAAAAAGCTTACCAAAAACTTGGATTTGTCATTATAAAGAAGTGAAAGTGGAATTATGGTGATAAATCTAGTTTAGTATTAAGTTTTGTTTAAGATTTCCCTTGGTTCCAAAAGGTTTGAAAAAGGTTTGTGAAAAAATCAGTTTTCAAAAGTTTTTCATTTCTCATCATTTACTGTTGGAAAAGCCATAAGCTTCTAGCTTATGGTCTTTTTGAAACAAGAATCTGTTTCTTTGTTGGTTGTGTTGTGTGCAGGTTACAAGTGAAACAAGGTCTTCCATCATTCCATCTCATTCCATTTTCTTTTGTACCTAGTTGAAGATATTGTCAGCCCCTAGGTCTTTTAAGACTCTACCAACGGGTTTCTCTACAGTTCATTAAGCTCACATAAGCTCAAAATAGTTGATAAGGAAGGCATCAGCTGAAATACAAGGCTTGAACCCCTTTTCACTTTTTTTAGTCTTGTGGTGTAATTTACTGATTTTGGAGTATAACCTGTTTTTGTGTGATATTTCTGCTTAAAATTGCTTGTTTAAGTGTTGTGTGCATGTTTGAGTTAGTTTAAATTAGTTTGGTAGGGATTTGATTAAGGTTTCTTTGTTAAAATACTAGTTACTGAAATTATAGGGGTGTTTGGGACTAGGGTTCAAACTGAGGTTGGTGACAAATTGTTGGTTGAAACCTGTTTAAACATGCCTTATATGTGAGTATCAGTAGTTGTTGTTAGCTATCTTCTAGTTTGGTAGGCTTTTAAAGCAATTGCATGTTCAATTTTTTGGTCACAAATAGCTAAAATACAGTAAGCTACTTTTCTGCCAGTTTTAGGTCTTTTTTTTTGCTTTCAAGTTTTGCAAGGGTGTTAGACATTAGTGTAATCTAGGGTTTCAGATTAGTTTAAAGTCATTAGGGTAGCTTGTGTGCAAGATTTTGTGGATTGAAAATCGTTTTTGAAGCCATTTGCACCAGCATAAGTTCATCAGACCCCTAGGAGCCTTATCAGCAACCTTAATTTGCCTCTTTTTGTGCTTAATTTGTATTGGACTTGTTTGTTTTATTTTTTTTGTTGACTCCCTACACTCCACTGAGTGTAGGGGTGCCCCATTGTCCAAGAAAAATCAAAGCAAGAGCTTCCCTAAGCTCAAAATCCCACAAACCCGTTTTTTATAACTAGCAGTGGGAACTCACTTCCCCCTGCTAGTTTGTTTGTTTGTACTGCTTAGCTAAAAGACAAAGTGACCAAGATGTCACTTTCAGAAACTAAAAATTTTTGTCTCTAGTGGACTTATTTAGGATTTAGGACTTCATTTTTGTTTCAATATTTTCTTATTTAATTTTGGATTTTTCAGTTTAATTTATTTTCCATTTACTGTTCATTTCCTATTTTTTACTTTTAATTGCTATTTTAATTACTTTTTATTATTCTATTTTTTACATTTAGTGTAAAAAAGTAATATTTTTTAGATTTAAAATTTTTCTTAGATTTAGAAAATTAATTTAAGATTTTTAGTTTAAAAATATTTCACTGTTCACTTTTTAATTATTTTTTATATTTAATTTAGCTTAATTAGGGTTTTAATATTAAACTGTTTTGTCTTTTAGTGAAAAATTTTACTTTTTTCAAACTTTTTCAATTTTCTACTGTTCATTAGTGTAATTTAGGATTTTTAAAATTGTTAAATTATTTTTGGCATTATTTTATTATTTTTTAGGATTATTTTAATTTAAAAATAGTTTTTAGTGATTAAAAAATAGAAAAATAGTTTTTAAAATTTAGGAAAAATAGTTTTTAGTCTTTAAATAATATAAGTAACTTATTTGTTCAATAAAATAATATTTTGGGCATTTTGTTAATTATATTTAATTTTTGGGCTTTAATTGGCATTAAAAATTAAATATTTAATTAATAAAAGGTTTTAAAATATATTTGTTGGATTTTTATTCTTATTTATATTATTTAAGACTTAGTTTTAACTTTTAATTAATTTTTATGTTTAATTTTTAATTTCGTCACGTTTTACGTATTTACGTTCGCGTTTTACGTCAACGTCGTAGTTTAATCGTAATCGTAGCTCGTCTTTTCTTTTTCTCTTTAAACCAAAAACGTCACTAATCCAAACATTGTTATTTTATATATTGGCACATTAATCCACACACCTCCTTCGAGAACGAACTTGCATTTATTCGGTTACGCGTTTTTCCTAAAACGTGCAACTTAATACTTGTCACTCATGCGCGTTTTTCCTAAAACGTGTACGAAAAACCTACATCAATTTTTGGCGCCGCTGCCGGGGAGGTGTTTAGTGTGCCATTATTATTAGTATCGTGTTTGTGTGAGTAGTGCGTTTTTGCTTTTCAATTTTTGGAAAGCGTGAATATCGTACATACTCATTTTTGTTATTTTTCTCTATTATAGTATAATATCCAAATAAATCGTGTTTAATTTTCCTAAATTAAACACAAATCAATCTTTACTATATTGTAGATATATTGGTTTTCGTTTTTCTTGTGAATATATTATTACTATATTATATTTACGTAAGAACAATAAAAATACAAGTACTCCAAAAGCGTGAAAACGCAACCTTGATTCAGGATTTCATCACTCGATCATTGTATTCGAATCCAAAGCAAAAGTTTAAAGGCAAAATAGATAAATACTTTCGTGAGGCTTAATTTCAATTAACACAAACTATAAGGTGGGTATAAGGCGGTTGTATTTCACGACCTAAAGGAAAAAGGCTCTTAAGTGCTTCGCGCCGCCTCGTTTCCTCCGCTTGCTTGTGCGTGTTTTGAGAAAGAAGGCTAATCGAGGGTTTGCCACCCAAGTATTATCTACGTATATTATATTCGCTTGTTTTCAAGATTAAACCCTCTTGAACGTTTTGGTGTTCCACCAACGTTCTAAAGTCATCGAAAGCGTTCACTCCACGTGATCGTTTTCATTCCTTGAGGCTCCTTTAATCGAGAAAGTCGATTCGAGGGGAGATTTGTAGATTTGTGTCTACATAATACATTCAAAAACCCAAAAAAATTAAAAAAACAATCAAAAGCCAAAAAAAATTGAAAAAATCGAAAAACCGCAAAAAGAATCTTCTTTGCTACCACCCATTCTACGCTTAGTGCATGCGCACTCGATCGAAGGATTTTTCCAATTCTAGCGAAGCTTCCAATCGACGCAATCGTAATCGAAGGAATCGACGACGTAGACGAGAATTAGAAACCGACGTTCCTAATATCGTTGTTGAAGAAACCGTAGAGGAGATGGCCGATAATCGTTCGATGAGGGAATTGCTCCAAGCGCCCACCGAGGGTTATGGAGACGCGATCGTAATTCCCGCTATCGAGGCGGAGAATTTTGAGATAAAGAGCGGAATGCTTTCGTTGATCCAAGCTACGAAGTTTCGAGGTCGTGAAGCCGATAATCCTCACGACCATATTCGGAATTTTGATCGTCTTTTGGCCACGAGCAAGTTTAAGAACGTCGACACCGATGTCGTCAAGCTTATGCTTTTTCCGTACTCGCTCGATGGTGCCGCCAAGGATTGGTACGAGAAAGAGCCACCTAATTCCATAACTACGTGGAAAGATCTCGTTTCCAAGTTCGTTAATTATTTTTTCCCACCGTCTAAGACAACGTTTTTCAAGAATGAAATTACGAAATTTGAGCAAAAACCGCATGAATCTTTTAGAGACGCGTGGGATCGTTTTAAGGAATTGCTTAGGCAATTTCCTCACCATGGTTTTTCCGAGTTGCACCAAATCGATACATTTTACAACGGTCTTAATTTTCACGAACAAGACTCGTTGAATTCCGCCGCCGGTGGCAACTTTTTGTGTAAGACTACGAAAGATGCATTGATAATTTTCGAAAACCGATCCAAGGTTTACCAACTCCGCAACGCACCGAGTGTTGCCAATGTCGCCAATGTTAGTAGTTCTAATCGCGACATTGAGAGAGTTGATGCAAAAGTCGACAAGTTGACGAATGTGTTTACGTCTTTTCTCGTTGAGATGCAAAAGAAAGACGCTCCCGCTACGGTGAAAGCGGTTGAGGTTTCGTGTACGTTTTATGGTGGACCTCATAATTATTACGAGTGTGCGGCTACGGATGGCCAAACGTCAAATGTGAGTGCGTTAAATGGAAACAACAATTTTTCTAATCAAAATAACGCGGGTCCATCACAACAAGGCAATTATAACCAAGGCAACAATTTTCAAAATCGAAACAATTTCCAAGGAAACAATCAACAAGGAAATTTTTCGAATCAAAATCAAGGAGGTTATAATCAAGGTCGTAATATAACTTGGCAAAATCGAGACAATAATCAAAACTCGAATTTTTCAAACAACAACAATCAAGGCAACAATTTTTCAAGTGGTAATCAAGGGAATTTTCAAAGAAACAATCAAAACCAAGGGAACTTTAATTCTAATCAAAATAGTTCGTCAAACGATTTTCAAAATTACATGAAAACGAATGAGGCTAATATGAGACGATTAGAGGGAGAAATTGGTACTTTGAAAAATGACTTTTCTAATACATTGAAATTACAAAACACGAAGTCCTCGGGTGCGTCATCGAGTTCGTTACCTAGTGACACCGTTGCAAATCCAAAGGAGCAATGTAAAGCCGCCTCGTCTCGTGAGAAAGGTCGTGTGATTACCCCTAACCTTGAAGGATTCCGTGTTGTTTATCCCTCTCAACCCTCGACTTCTAAGACGTCTTCTTGTTCTAAAGTCGTTGGGGTGAACGTGGCGACCAAGGAAAAGAGTGCACACCCTCGTGTACCTCAAATTCCATCCACGGTTAAAAAAGAGAGCTTTGTCGACCTTACCAAAGTAACCCTTGAAGAAACTTGTGCATCGATCCTTCTTAAAAAACCCAAAAGGCGTATGCCGAGAAAGGAAAAGGATCCGGGCCAATTTCTACTACCTTGTGATTTTTCCGAGATTGAGGGATGTTTAGCCCTTGCCGATTTGGGTGCTAGCATCAATCTCATGCCTCATTCTCTTTGGAAATTGATGAGATTGCCTTCGCTTACCCCCACGAACATGACAATCGAGCTTGCGAATTGTACTCCACTTATACCAATTGGAATAGCCGAGGATGTCTATGTTAGGATTGGAAAGTTTGTTTTTCCCGCGGATTTCGTTATATCCGATTACGAGTGTGACCCTAAATGTCCCATTATTTTAGGCCGACCATTCTTATCGACGGCTAGAACCGTAATCGACGTTCACAAGGGGAGACTTACTATGAGATATGGGGATGAGAAAATAGACTTTTTCGCTAGAAAATCCCAAGGATTTAATGAGAATGAAAAAACCGAGGTTTCAAAACCTAATGATTCAAATCCTAATGATTCAAATCCTAATGATTTCAAAATGTTTACTTTAGCGGAAAGAATGAAGCTTGATGCATGTTTTGAAAGAATTAAGAAAAACGGTTTTAAAGATGATGATTTTAATGATAAAGAATACGTGTACCTAATTCAAAAGGGTATGTGTAAATTTATGGATGAAAACTCACTATGGGATGTTTTTAGCGAAACAAGTGAACCACCAATTCCGAAGGGCGACGTTAGTACCATCACGACAAAGACCAATATGGGCTCGTCTTCACCACCTTCGAAGGACCACGTCTTTGAGGCTTCAACTTCTAACTCCATCGAAGTGCCTCCTTTGCCTAGCCCAACACCCGTTGAGGCTAAAGGGTTTATCGACATCGATCCTCTCGTCTTAGAAAAGTCACCTAAGCATAGTCATTCGACTTGTAAGACCATGGTTGTGAGTGCTCACATCGACTCTTTCTTTGACGATGACGATGGCGATTTTGCCGAGATTGATCACGTACTTCGAAATCCACATGCTATTTTTGATTCTCCTAAGAAGAAAAATGTGAAGTACGATGATTACGAGTTTGATCCCGAGATTGAGGAAATCATTGAACGAGAGCTAGCTCTTATGCCTTCACTTCCACCTACGAGTGAGGTTGATCTTTCCAAAATCGAGGATGAACTTAATGAGTTGGAACGTCTTATTTTCGACGACGAACCAACTCATGTGACCACTAAGAATCCAATTCTCGAGGAGTTACCTAATCAACACTCCTCATTTGAGAATGACGTTTACCACAATCGTGAGGATCTAACTTATCAACGATCCCCACAAAAGAATGATGGTTTCGTGCTTGATCGTGATCTTTTCGAGAGAGTTTCTAAGATACTCAAGGAGGGGAATGACAAACCTTGGTTTGACAAGCCTGTCTTTGATGAAGAAATCGATGAGATCGACGTTCATTAGGATGACGAGTATGTTGACCCCGAGGGGGCGGTGTTCTTTATTGACAAACGTTTTGAGAACTTATATAATCCGCCACCCCCTCCCACCAAGGACTTAAATGTGAGGATTTTTAGCGCGACTAATTTTCAATTTGACACGCCAAATATTTTCGAGATTATTCAATCGGGTTTTCATAAAGAGTTTAAAAACGATGAAAAAGGAAAAGATTTTGAAAATGTTTTAAAAGATTTTTCTACATGTTTAACTCCGTCATCACATCGTTATATGAGTGCTACCACCTCGTCTACTTCTTTTGACGATGGTTGGTGTGGTCTTAGTATAGGGGAAGCCCCAAATGTTCCTTCACACTTTACCACCGAGGACGAGATTTACGATCCCGGAATTGCTTGTAAAGGGAAATCTTGGTCTTCCACCGATGCAATAAATGGAAAATCTTTTCGTTTGCTTGGTGTGAGTCTACCTCGAGTAGCTCATAAGTTTGACTTACCCATTGCCCCACCTTTCTACTTCTTATCTCTTTTCTTCTACCCCATTGGGGTTTGTGTTGAAGTAGCGTTGTTTCGTCTTTCATCCGAAAACGAAGACGCTATCTTTGACCCCGGTATACGTTTATCGGGTTTTTAAAGTACTCCTGTACTTTTGGGCCTTGTTTATCATGTAATCCCCACCAAAAATGACCAAACCAAGATTATCCCTAAATGATCACATTTATGGGGATTCGAGTCGAGCTTTTGACTCGGTTATCAAAAACAAGGTGCCTCGTGGGGGATTCTCATGCTTATCCTTGTAAATATTATCGCTTTCTTAGTTAATGTAACGAGGGGACTTGTGCTCTTCCAACCTGTGTTCCGTGGTTGTTTGTGATTGTGATTCATTAGGTACATCGACATCATTGAAGCCTCTCGTGTTCGTTTTACGGATCACTCGAGCTTCGATCGTTGCCTTTGGAGATTCCCATATCCGATGATATCCTTTTATGTTCTAACGTTTATCTTATTAGCATAATTCATAAACGGCTTTTAGGTTATTCGTTTTACCCTTTCCATGCTTGAGATTAAGCATTCGACTTCGTCTCTAGTATGGGGGTGTTTTCACCCCTAGACTCGAAACATTGAGGACAATGTTTAGTTTTAGTATGGGGGGGTGAGTAGATACTTCACCTTGCTTACGTCAACACGCAATCCAATATTCATCTTTTTGTTATCATTTTATGCAAAATAAGGCTAAAAATGGCCAAATTTTAAAATTTTTCTAGTTTTTCATAAGTGTTTAAGACACGAATGTAGGTTTTCCGATGGTGAGTACGAGAGTAATTTTTGACTCGACCGTGCGTGTTGAGCACTTAGCTTCGATTCCTTAATTTTTTAGGCTAAGTCTCTTAAATGAGGACGAGAAATGATAGAGTTATTTATAAGTCTCGTAATCGTCACGATCTTATGTGTAGTAATTATTAGCTTATTCTCCCAACGCTTTTGCATAATAAATTGTTAATAAATATTGATTTGGCGGTCTAGTCACTATTGTTGGTTTCTAATTTGTTTTGGTAGCTTCCATGTAATTAAATTGGGAAAACATTAAGGTATCGCCAGCGTCACGGTTTTTAAGTATTGGCACCCGAATAATCGAAAGCTTCACCTAATAATAAGATTTCAAGTGCTCACCTAAATTAAGCAAAAATTTGAAGCTCACAAGGCCGAAAAATCTATGCCGAAATTGAAAGTGAATCAAGTATTAATCTTCGAAGCTTTAAAGATCCAAAATTCGCTTTAGCGTGAGGATATACGTCTTTGGCTAATAAAACCACCGATGAGGCGGATAATAAAAGGCAAGGCAAGACCGAAGTCATAATAAAAGCTTCATGGCGAAGTTGAATAAAAGATGGAGGTAAACCAAAGATAATAAGGCCCTTCCGTTAGGGGGCGTATAAAAGTCTTGGTAATAAGTCTCATGTTCAAAACGGTTATAAAACCGTGTTTATCGATCCTTCTTGTTGACTTAATTTTTTGACATCGTTGTCTATTGGGGTGAATTATTAATTTAATAATTTTGGTTACACCATTAAGTTTCTATTTTTAGACTTAATCTCTATTCACGCATAAGTCAATGATGTATCCTCGTGATCATTAAGACAAAATAAAATATAAGAGATACCAAGTAGGAATAAGGGAGTTTAGGTTCGTAATTAACACTCATGAGATGTGATCGTGTTGCTAACTTATAATAACAATGATCTCGTTACACGCTTAGCATGGAATTGGGTGAAAATCGAGGACGATGAAATTATTTCTAGCGAAGCATTCACGTGTTCTTGTTCTATGATCCCAAAAGTCACTTTCTCGTGATGAAAACAATACATTATGTCTAAAACGCGTGTAGTAGTTTATTTAAATTTATGTCTTCAATAAATATCATCATAAAATGAATTTTTGAAGTGCTATGATACTTAATTCTAGCATTGCGTGGGGACACGGCAATGGTTTAGTATGGGGGAGTGATGAGACTGTATTTATACATAGTCTCATCGTCCAAATCGGGCTTAAAACGCTTAAAATATCATCAAAATACCCAAAAATATGCCTGTGTTTGTTTATTGTGTATTTCAGGTACGGATATCGTGAATTCACCAAAAGATCAAAGGAATCAAGCAAAAACGAACACGGGAAACGAAGCCGCACAAAGAACCGGACCCGAATCCTGAATTTCCATAATTACCCTTGAAGTTTTGAAGATTGGCAAGATTGGTCCTCCAAGTTTGAAGAATTGTCACTTTATACCCCTCATCTATCATTATATACAATGGGGTCCCTAAAGTATGGATAATATACATCATTGGCCCTTGAATTATAATCAAATTGCATTAATAGTCCTTGTTATAAAGATGGAAGAACCTTTGTGCCATTTTCAGCAAGATGGGCAAAGATTTTATAAAGGGAAAGTGAGTTTTTGGCTATTTAATACAAAGTGAAGACATCAAAGGAATCCAGGGACTGAAACTGCCATTTACCAAACCCATACCCACTCCATACCCGGTCTGAGCCCACAAAACCCACCATAAGCCCAACCAAAACTCCCTTAACCCGACCCAGGTCAAACCCCAGTCAACAATTACCCACTAACCCAACTTTTTAAAACATATTTAATATAATTAAAAAAACGGGGGAAACATCTCCTGTTCACCACTTTCCCCCTAATCCCTCTTAATCCCAGGAGATAAACCCTAATCCCCAAATCCCCAAATCAAAGGGTTTTGACCTAATTGTATCCAGAATACTAATTGATACCCACCTAAACCCGACCCAACTCCTAAAACATTCACATGTGACCTCCTAGACCCCACCCGTACCTCCCCTGCACCTTGAATGAGACATTTTTGAAGGAAGCAACAAAATGAATGGTGGATTCTCACTCCTTGCTCCCCAAGGACCACTTCAAACGGCCTGGATTGATTCTCACAGCTGGACTTCATCAGGCATGACATGCCAATGTTCTTGACCAAAGACCATGACTTTCAAATTTAAACAAGAAGGGCAGGATTGGAAATTCTACACTATAGGATTTCTTGTTTCTTTTTGTTTCTAGAAAATGTTGTACCCTCTATATAAAGGGATGTAGGGCTGCATTTTTAGTTGTTCCAGTTTTGTATAAAGTATTTTTAGAAAATTAATGAAAATGAAATTTTAAATTTCTTGTGCAAACTGAGTTCCATTTAAAGAGTTTTCATAGTATAATTTAGTGTAATGTTTTATGTATTGCAAGGTTAGTTTAAAGTTTTCATACACAAATTCGTATTCAAGTTTATTTTCTGAAAAAGCTTACCAAAAAACTGGATTTGTCATTATAAAGAAGTGAAAGTGGAATTATGGTGATAAATCTAGTTTAGAATTAAGTTTTGTTTAAGATTTTCCTTGGTTCCAAAAGGTTTGAAAAAGGTTTGTGAAAAAATCAGTTTTCAAAAGTTTTTCATTTCTCATCATTTACTGTTGCAAAAGCCATAAGCTTCTATCTTATGGTCTTTTTGAAACAAGAATCTGTTTCTTTGTTGGCTGTGTTGTGTGCAGGTTACAAGTGAAACAAGGTCTTCCATCATTCCATCTCATTCCATTTTCTTTTGTACCTAGTTGAAGATATTGTCAACCCCTAGGTCTTTTAAGACTCTACCAACGGGTTTCTATACAGTTCATTAAGCTCACATAAGCTCAAAATAGTTGATAAGGAAGGCATCAGCTGAAATACAAGGCTTGAACCCCTTTTCCCTTTTTTTAGTCTTGTGGTGTGATTTACTGATTTTGGAGTATAACCTGTTTTTGTGTGATATTTCTGCTTAAAATTGCTTGTTTAAGTGTTGTGTGCATGTTTGAGTTAGTTTAAATTAGTTTGGTAGGGATTTGATTAAGGTTTCTTTGTTAAAATACTAGTTACTGAAATTATAGGGGTGTTTGGGACTAGGGTTCAAACTGAGATTGGTGACAAATTGTTGGTTGAAACCTGTTTAAACATGCCTTATATGTGAGTATTAGTAGTTGTTGTTAGCTATCTTCTAGTTTGGTAGGCTTTTAAAGCAATTGCATGTTCAATTTTTTGGTCACAAATAGCTAAAATACAGTAAGCTACTTTTCTGCCAGTTTTGTCTTTTTTTTTGCTTTCAAGTTTTGCAAGGGTGTTAGACATTAGTGTAATCTAGGGTTTCAGATTAGTTTAAAGTCATTAGGGTAGCTTGTGTGCAAGATTTTGTGGATTGAAAATCGTTTTTGAAGCCATTTGCACCAGCATAAGTTCATCAGACCCCTAGGAGCCTTATCAGCAACCTTAATTTGCCTCTTTTTGTGCTTAATTTGTATTGGACTTGTTTGTTTTGTTTTTTTTGTTGACTCCCTACACTCCACTGAGTGTAGGGGTGCCCCATTGTCCAAGAAAAATCAAAGCAAGAGCTTCCCTAAGCTCAAAATCCCACAAACCCATTTTTTTATAACTAGCAGTGGGAACTCACTTCCCCCTGCTAGTTTGTTTGTTTGTACTGCTTAGCTAAAAGACAAAGTGACCAAGGTGTCACTTTCAGAAACTAAAAAATTTTGTCTCTAGTGGACTTATTTAGGATTTAGGACTTCATTTTTGTTTCAATATTTTTCTTATTTAATTTTGGATTTTTCAGTTTAATTTATTTTCCATTTACTGTTCATTTCCTATTTTTTACTTTTAATTGATATTTTAATTACTTTTTATTATTCTGTTTTTGTCATTTAGTGTAAAAAAGTAATATTTTTCAGATTTAAAATTTTTCTTAGATTTAGAAAATTAATTTAAGATTTTTAGTTTAAAAATATTTCACTGTTCACTTTTTAATTATTTTTTATAATTAATTTAGCTTAATTAGGGTTTTAATATTAAACTGTTTTGTCTTTTAGTGAAAAATTTTACTTTTTTCAAACTTTTTCAATTTTCTACTGTTCATTAGTGTAATTAGGATTTTTAAAATTGTTAAACTATTTTTGGCATTATTTTATTATTTTTTAGGATTATTTTAATTTAAAAATAGTTTTTAGTGATTAAAAAATAGAAAAATAGTTTTTAAAATTTAGGAAAAATAGTTTTTAGTCTTTAAATAATATAAGTAACTTATTTGTTCAATAAAATAATATTTTGGGCATTTTGTTAATTATATTTAATTTTTGGGCTTTAATTAGCATTAAAAATTGAATATTTAATTAATAAAAGGTTTTAAAATATATTTGTTGGATTTTTATTCTATTTATATTATTTAAGACTTAGTTTTAACTTTTAATTAATTTTTAGGTTTAATTTTTAATTTCGTCACGTTTTACGTATTTACGTTCGCGTTTTACGTCAACGTCGTAGTTTAATCGTAATCGTAGCTCGTCTTTTCTTTTTCTCTTTAAACAAAAAACGTCACTAATCCAAAAATTGTTATTTTATATATTGGCACATTAATCCACACACCTCCTTCGAGAACGAACTTACATTTATTTGGTTACGCGTTTTTCCTAAAACGTGCAACTTAATACTTGCCACTCATACGCGTTTTTCCTAAAACGTGTACGAAAAACCTACATCACGGTGTCCGAAAAGAAGTCGTCGTCATATGCTTATACTTTCAAAACCAAATATTTTAGCAAATTCAAGAAAGCTCAATCTAAAGTCTTTCGCTGTATCAAACTTTGAAGCTTTCAAGAATTCAACAAAGTATAAGTGTGGGGGACATAAAGTCACGAGGAGGCAAAGTATCCCAAGAAGGCGAAGGTCGTACGTGAAGATGATATCTAACCACATGACAAGTCAAAGGTCAAAAGAACATGCTTCAATCCAAAGCCTAAGAACTATCAACACATATTCATAAGAAGAAAAAGAAAAGAAGAAAAGAGAATGGATTACGAGTACAAGAAAGAAGATCTAATATGCTAGATTTAGGACTTTGTAATTTGGAGTGGCCTCCCTTAGGGGGAGATTAATACGAAGCTTTTGGCTAAGTATGAAAGAGTTATCGTCCGAATCTTTTCCAATTGATCTCTGGTAGAAAGTGCGACTCAGTTGTTCTTGGTGGAATAATAAATGGGGAAAAGTTATCTATTTTAAACTAAAAAAAAATGTCGTTGCAAGCTTGAAAATTTAATTTAAGATAAAACAAGTCAAAACAATGCTAAGTAAAAAGGCGGGAAAAATTAAAGTTGGAAAATAAAAACAATTCATAAAACAAACAATGAAACTAAGTCTGAAAATTTCAAAGAAACATAATCTTCGGAAGAACTGAATCTTCGGAAAAATGGTAATTTCAGAAAAAGTTGGATTTTCGGAATAACAAGCTTTTCAAAGAAATTGGTATCTTCGGAATAATATGATTTTCAGAGAAATTCAGAATTTCGGAATAACATGATTTTCAGAGAAAATTGTATTTTCGGAAAAAGAAGGTTTTTAGAGATATTTTCGGAAAAACAGTGAATTCAGAGAAATGGCATTTTCAGAAAAAAAGAACTTTTCAGAGAAAGTAAATCTTCGGAATAGTAGATTTTTTCAGAAAAAGATGGTTTTCATAAAATTGATGAATTCAGAGAAAAGATTATTTCGGAATAATTGCAATTTCAGAAAAAGGGACGAATTCAGAGAAATGATCAATTCACAAAAATGGGAATTTCGGAAAAAAGCCTTTTCAGAAAAAGGTATGTTTTCATAGAACAAAACCCTTTTCTGAAAATGTTTAAAGCACGAATACAGTAAACAGTAATACCAAAACTTAATAGATAAGCTACCAATAAGCACAAACCAAACAAGCAATTAACCAAAACTTTAACCAAATAAATTTTAAGAAGAACTAAATAAGCCACAAACTAAAAACTATAAAAACATTAAATAATCAAAACATTAAGAATCAATTAATAAGCAATCCTATTAATCTATCCAAACAACTTAATCAAAAATAAGCCAAACACTAAAGATCAAATACCACAATAAGCTCAAAACATCCACCACATCAAAACTACAAGATTAATCACATGAATAAAACAATCACATAATCAAAGAGGTAAGATTAACTACATGATTATCAAGATTAATAAAAAGATTAAGAAAGGTAGAATAAGAATTAAGAAAATAAGCTTGATTGATTAAAGATAAATGTAAAAATATTACAAGATTAATGGAAAGATTAACAAGTTTTAAAGGAAACCTAGAGAGAAGAAATAAAAAGCATATAAATATTAAACTACACCTATTAAAAACTAAAACACCTAACACCCTCCTAATGACTCATTAGGAGGGTATTTATAGGAGGTGGGGAGATTACATGCTTAAGCTATCTAATTTCTTTCTTCTCGACTCGACTTAATTTCTTTGTCTTTCTCGACGTCGTCTCGGGATTTGTCGATATAAATTGAACTTGTCTTATAATTTTCTTCTATAAATAGACTTGAGTTCTTCGACTTCATTAAACTTCCGTCTTTAGACTTTTTCTTCGATAAATCTTCAGAATTGGCCTTGGACTTCCGTTGTTTTTGCATTCTCGATCTTTTGACTTCGTCTTTAGTCTTTTTCTTCGATAAAAGCCCGTGATAGCCCATGTTTTCTTCCTTTTGCATCTTTTGGTCCTAAAACACAATAAAAACACAAACCACGCATAATTCCGACTTTTATGACATAAAATACACGTTTTGGTCTTGTTATTATTGGAAATAAGTGGTAAAAGGATAAGTGTTTTCACACTTATTAAATCCCCTACACTTGACCATTGCAATGTCCTCATGCAATGCACTAATTTCAAAGCACGGTTTACATTTTTCATCATAAATAACCCACCTTGGTCTTTATTAAATACTAAACACTAAGAAAACTACAAGAACAAAATAAGTAAGAAATCAAAGACTTACATTGGGGTTTTAGGTTGTCATGAATGTTCATCATTCTCAAGTTTCACGTTCCTCACACCAAGCTTAAAAACGACATCATTGTTATTATAAGTTAGAAAACTAACACGAACTCATGTGGCCCAATTATTCACTTAGACTCCCTTATCCCTAGGTGTATCTCTTATATTTTATTTTTGTCTTGAATGATCACGCGGATGCATTGTTTGACTTATTTCGATAGTTATTTAGGCTGAAAATAAAGTGGGACGATTTAATCAATAGTTAGCTAAAGGACAAAATCTTTTAAAACTGCTTCTCGGGACCTTTCAAAGTTCATATCTTGGCATAACTCGCTTCACGATTTGAGACCTTTCTCGGACCGATATTTGGCAGCGACTTCATACTTCAAATATTTGAGAGACGTTCTTGAAATTATGGTCTTCTCTTCATAATAGGAATTTCTTCACTTGAAGTTTTGAGAGATTCTTCATACTTGGACCACGACTTCTTCATTTTTCTCCAATCTTTATTTTGGACTTTGATATATAACGATCCACCTCCTTTTAGGACTTGGATCTATTTATCCTCATACCTTGTTAGGGTCTTTTCGGATAGACTTCTCCATGATCTTTAGGGGAGTATTTGCTTTTCGTCATGTGTCTCGATCCTTCATATTGAATTTCGATAAATGATTCTTCACATCACTTTTGGATCTTTAGCAACAAAATGTAGCCCTCATGCCTTGTTAGGGCCTTTTCGGACTCGCCAATCTTCGCATCCCGCTTCAATAAGTTATGCCTTGGCTATGAACTCTAATTAACACCGAGCAACTTTTAAACGATCTTGTGCTAGAAGCTAAGTAACTTTTCAAATCCTACAACCTTATTTATTGCACATAAATTTATTAGCAAGCGATGGGAGAATATTATAATCAACTCACATAAATTTACGAAAGAGTACCAAACTTATAATTGACTCTATCATCTCTCGTTCTCCACAATTTAAAATCTCAAGGAATGAGACTCGTGGATGCTTAGCCAATTAAATCAAAGTTTTGGGTTTTCGAGTCATCTATAGGATCTTGCAAATTCTTAGACTTTTTCAAGTTTAGAATTCGCATTTTAAAGTTCCCTTGATAAACGACTCTCTAGGATCAATTATAGGAACTTGCGAAAAGTTCTTGTTCTTAACCCGTGAGAGTTAAGACTTTCGCGTTTTAAAGCTTCCTATCTAAAAGCCTAGCAAAACTTGACTTAAACACGTTAAGGATACTAGCTAGAGTAAACTTAGATAAGTAAACTCGGGTTGAGTCAAAATATTCACGACCTTGAAAAATTTTAAAACCACTTTATTAAAAATTTATTCTAGCAAGGAAAGAAAATAACCATAACAAAGGAGAATACAACTATACAACTAGGCCAAAATAGATTAAAATTTTTGAAAAATGTCGAAAAATCAAATTTTCCGGTTAAAATGAGGACAAATTCATGGAAAAGACCACTTACTTAGATAGAAGTCCCCCTACACTTGATATAAACATTGTCCTCAATGTTTAAGCATGTGGGAGTAAACTCCCCTACACTTATGACATTGTGCATGTTGTTTAAATCTTGCTAAGGAAAGGACAACTATAGTGATTTCAATGTGAACATATAAGATATGAAATATTGAACCACGACAGTTTTAGGATAGAACCGGGAAGACGGGAACATGGGATCATGGTTCGTCAAAAGTCATCGAGAATGGATATTTGAAGTTTTAATCCCTGCACAGAAGAAGAAACAAGACAACAAACACATACGGGGCTCCCCCTATACTTATTATGAAAACGGTAAAGGATAGATCACTGGTTGCCTCCCGAGAAGCGCTTGTTTTTGATAACCGAGTCACGAGCCTGACTCGACCCAAAACTAGTTCATGAGAAACGTGGTGAGGGATGGAATCATCTCATGAGAGATGTACTCACCAAAGTAAAACTTCACACGCTGGCCATTCACCTTAAAATTGGGCCCATTTGGCTGAGAAAGCTCAATGGTGCCATATGGGAAGACTTTGGCGACGGTGAATGGACCAGACCAGCGGCTCTTCAACTTGCCCGAGAAGATCTTCAACCGAGAGTTAAAAAGTAAGACTTGATCACCAACGTAGAACTCTCGGTTCTTAATTCTTGCATCATGGATGATCTTGGTCTTCTCTTTGTAGATCAATGAGTTCTCGTAAGCTTCATTCCTCAGTTCATTAAGCTCGTTGAGTTGAATCTTGCGAAGATCACCGGCTTTGTTGATGTCGAAGTTAGCCCACTTCAAGGCCCAGTATGCCTTATGTTCCAGCTCGATAGGGAGGTGGCATGCTTTCCCGTACACAAGACGATAAGGTGTACAACCGATCGGGGTCATATAAGCAGTACGGAAAGCCCACAAAGCATCATCTAATTTATCGGCCCACGCAGCACGATGCTCTCCCACAGTACGCTCCAGAATTCACTTCAATCCACGGTTAGATATCTCGGCTTGACCATTGGTTTGAGGATGATAAGTGGTGGAAAGACGGTGATTGACACCATACTTAGCCATGACTCTTGCAAATTGATCGTTGCAAAAATGAGTCTCGCGGTCACTGATGATAGCACGTGGAACACCGAATCGAGCAAAAAGTTGCTTCAAAAAGTTCACAACCACCCTCGTATCGTTCGTAGGGAGAGCCTTGGCTTCAACCCATTTAGAAACGTAGTCAATGGCTACGAGGATGTACTTGTTGCCTTTAGATGATGGAAATGGCCCCATAGAGTCGATGCCCCATACATCAAAGATTTCACATTCTTGTATGAAATTTTGAGGCATCTCATCTTTATGTGTGATCTTGCCTTTTCTTTGGCAAGCATCACAATGTTTAACCATGTCGTGAGCGTCACGATAGATGGTGGGCCAATAAAATCCAGAGTCGAATACTTTCTTCGCGGTGTAATTGGGACCAAAATGACCATCGGTGGGTCCTTTATGGCAAGCGTCAAGGATTTGTACCGCTGCCGGCCCATCAACACATCGACGAATAATTAGATCAGCACATTGTTTGAAAAGATAAGGGTCGTCCCAGAAATAATGTTCAGTATCTTTAAAGAACTTTTTCTTTTGTTGGGATGTGAACCCTTCCTTGAGAATTCCACCCGCTAAGTAGTTTGCAATATCCGCAAACCACGAGGTGTCATCAAGATTGGAATTTATAGACATTAAGGCCTCAAGGGGGAAAGAGTCATTGATCTCTTGATTCGGATGATCCCCTTGATAAGGATCCTCAAGTCTACTTAGATGATCCGCGGCTAGGTTTTCAGCTCCCTTCTTGTCACGAATTTCAATGTTAAATTCTTGAAGGAGAAAAACCCAACGAAGAAGTCTTGGCTTAGAATCTTGCTTAGTCATCAAGTACTTCAACGCGGAATGATCGGTATACACGATGGTGGTAGAAAGGACAAGATAGGGGCGGAACTTTTCAAAAGCATACACTACAACTAAAAACTCTTTGGCCCAAAACCGCTCCAATAGCAAAGTCGCTATCATCACACATCAACTCAAAAGGTAGCTCCCAATTAGGGGTAACCAAGACCGGTGCCTTAGTTAGCTTATCCTTAAGAAGATTGAAGGATTCAAGACACTCTTTGGAAAAGATTAAAGGAGTATCTTTTTCCAAGAGGTGGGTCATCGGGCGAGCGATTTTAGAAAAATCTTGAATGAATCGACGATAGAAGCCCGCATGACCAAGGAAACTTCTCACACCCTTCACGGTTGAAGGTGGAGGCAATTTTGCAATAACATCGACTTTAGCACGGTCCACTTCAAGACCGGCTTTGGAGATTTTGTGTCCTAGCACGATGCCTTCTTTTACCATGAAATGGCATTTTTCCCAATTTAGAACAAGGCGAGTGTCTTCACACCGCTTAAGCATGCGTTCTAAATTGGCAAGCCAAGAAGAGAAAGAATCACCATAAACCGAGAAATCATCCATGAAGACTTCCATAGTTTCTTCAACAATGTCATGGAAGATAGCCATCATACACCTTTGGAATGTCCCAGGAGCATTGCATAAGCCGAAAGGCATTCTTTTGTAAGCAAATGTTCCGTAAGGACAAGTGAATGTGGTTTTCGCTTGGTCTTTGGGATTGATGGGAATTTGAAAATACCCGGAGAAACCCTCTAAAAAGCAGTAATAGTCATTACCCGCTAGACGTTCAAGCATTTGGTCCATGAAAGGAAGGGGAAAATGATCCTTTCTCGTAGCATCATTGAGTTTACGATAGTCTATACAAACTCTCCACCCTGTAACGAGACGAGTAGGAATCAACTCGTTGTTTTCATTGGGCACAACGGTGATTCCGCCTGTCTTAGGCACACAATGGAAGGGACTAACCCATGGTGAATCCGAGATAGGATAGATCATTCCCGCATCAAGAAGTTTGATAACCTATTTTTTGATTACGTCATGGATCTTAGGATTCACCCTTCTTTGGCTTTGAATAGTGGGTTTAAAATCGTCCTCCATGAGAATTTTATGTGTGCAAAAGTGAGGATCAATTTCACGAATATCGGAGATCTTCCAAGCAATCGCTTTCTTATGATTCTTCAGCATGGTGATAAATCAGGATTTTTCTTCCTCTTTCAAGTCCTTAGCGATGATGACGGGTGACTTCTTGTTGTCTTCAATGAAAACGTACTCGAGATGAGACGGTAGGTCCTTAAGCTCTAAATCCGGAGGATTTTCGATGGAAAGCGTAGTCAAATTCGGTTCATTGATAGAGATGCCCTTAGGAGATGGTGGAGAAATATGGTCCTCATTGAGAAGTTTCTCAATGGTACGAATGTCTTCATCCTAATTGGAGGGAGAATCGTCATATTGCAAGTCCACATCTCCCAAAGTTGCTTCAAATTCTTTCAAGATGAAAACACTTTCTCCAAATGGAGTTAGTGATGGAGCAATAGAGGCAATGGTCTCAAGAATGGGAAGAGAAGAAGAACCACTTTTACAAGCGTCTTTGAAATGTTCTTCACAAGCCTCATCAAGAACGTCAATAAAATTAACACTCTCGTTTTCCGAAGGCTGCTTAGAAAGTTTACCCATGTTGAAGAAGATTTTATCGTCACCAACTCTCATGATTAATTCGCTAGCGACTACATCAATGAGAGTGCGACCGGTCCTCAAGAATGGACGTCCAACGATTAATGGAACACGGGGGTTCATCTCGTAGTCAACGACAACAAAATCCGCCGGAAAGGTGAATTTGTCGACACCGACGAAGACGTCTTCGGCTATCCCCACTGGATAAGCAACCGTACGGTTAGCTAATTCCAAAGTCATTCGGGTGGGGACTAGCTCGGGTAGAGACAATTATTTCCAAACGCTTAAAGGCATTAAGTTTATACTAGCACCTAGATCGGTTAGGGCCATACAATTCTCTACCCCAGGGAAGTTGCAAGTAATCAAGAAACGACCCGGATCACCAAGTTTGGTTGGTAATTTCCTTAAGAGCACTGCGGATCAATTCTCATTAAGTTGGGTCTGAGCAATATCGAGAAGTTTCTCCTTATCACCGAGAAGATCTTTAAACATCTTAGCGTATTTCGGCATGTGAGCGAGAGCCTCAGCAAAGGAGATATTGAAATTCAGTTGTTTGAACATTTTAAGAAAGTTTGAAACCTGAATATCATCCTTGTTCTTCAATTTCTCTTTCCGCAACCTCGAAGGATAAGGTATATTGGGTTGAGATGAAGGCTTTGGATAGAAATCTCACTCACATCCTTGGGTGGTGGAGGGGTAGAAGTAGAAGGTGGTGGAATTGGAGAAGTAGAAGTTGGAGGAATAGAAAATGGAGGATTTGGAGAAGGAGACTCGTTTTACTTTGTCACAATCACCAGTGTAGGTGTAGGAAGCTCGGGTTCCTTTAAACCTTTTCCACTGCGAGTGGTGATTGCTTTCATCTCCCCTCTTGGATTAGCAACGGTGTTACTCGTAAGAGAACCCGATCCACAGGCTTGATTACTTGGGAAGAAACTAGCCATCATGTTCCTTAAGTCATTCGTTTGACTTGCCAAAGTGTTTCGCATATCAGCTCGAAGATCATTCCCTTGCTTCACCATATCTGCTTTCAAGTTGAGCATTTCCCGCTGAAGATTTTGCACTATCGCATCATTAGTCCTCATGTAGGTTTCAACATCTTGGTGTAATGCGGTGGGTTGGTTGGGAGGAGGAGCATTGCAGGCGGGTGATTGATAAGCAGGTTGTTGGTAAACTTGGTTGTTTCTTTGAGGTGGATATGGGTTTCTTGGTTTTGATATGGAGTTGGAGCACGTGGTTGGTTTTGATTGTTGTGATTAAGGTTGTTTGGGTTTTGTGGGGGAAAACCGAGAGGTGAAAGAAAGTTGTTTGAGCGATAGCTGAGCAAGTTGCGGTCACCTTGAGGACGTGCTTGATAGCTTCCTATAGCATAGGTACCGTTGGTGGCATACACATTTTCCGGATTGTCATGAGTCGAAGGAAATCGGTGTATGAGTGAGATCCCCCGCATAGATCACATGATTGAGTCATAGCATTGGCTTGGGAAGTGATAGCTTTGGTATTATTGGTGGCTTGGAGAGCAAGTGACTCAACAAGCGAAGTAAGCTTATCAAGTCTCTTGTCGCTCTCATTAGTGCTAGCACTAGCCACATTGGTCCAAACACTCTTGGTTTGCACTCTAGACTTGTTCTCAATAATATCCCAAGCGGCATTAGCAGAATTAACCAAAAGATTACCCCCCGAGGCACTATTTAGTGAATCTTGGTCATTCATGCTTAAACCATTGTAAAAAGTATTAATTTGGTGCACTTTGGTAAAACCATGTTGTGGGCACTTTCTTAAAAGTTCTTTAAAACGGTCCCAAGATTCACTAAAAGTCTCATCGTACTTTTGTTCAAAAGTAATGATTTCATTCCGCAAAGCGGTAGTACGAGAGGGTGGGAAAAAATAGTTTATGAATTTGGTCTCTAATTCCGTCCACGTAAGAATACTTTGTAGCGGTTCCTTATCAAGCCAATGCCGGGCTTGTCCCTCTAAGGAGAAAGGAAAAAGTTGCAAGCGAATTACCTCTTGTGTAACCACATTGAATTTGACCGTATTCGTGAGTTGAAGGAACCTTTTGATGTGGTCATGAGGATCATCAATGGTACGCCCCAAGAATGGTTGAGCAGAGACCATTTGAATAAAGCCGGATTTGAGCTCAAAGTTGTTGGCTGCAATCGCGGGTATGACAATAGCATTGTTGTTTCCCTCTACATGTGCTTGCAAAAGTTCGATCATAGGACGATTGTCCGATAGAGGTTTATTGTTGTTATTATTCATGTTGTTTTGAGGTGGATTATTATTATTGTTGTGTACACTGGCCATGTCTAAGTTATCGAGAGTCTCGGGCTCGGGATAAGACGTTGATCGAGTGCGCATACACCTGCAAAAGAACTAACAAAGCAGAAATATTTTTGGTTTTTTTATGTTTTTTAATTTTTTTGTATTTTTGAAAATTTTATATTATTAGGCTTTTTGAAAATTTTAAAGCAAGGAAAATAACGTTCAAAGATGAACGGATCCCAAAATCCAACGCGTCTCTCACTTAAAACCTTTAATCTTAACGAAAAGAGCCGGCAGCGGCGCCATTTAATACGAAGCTTTTGGCTAAGTATGAAAGAGTTATCATCCGAATCTTTTTGAATTGATCTCCGGTAGAAAGTGCGACTCAGTTGTTCTTGGTGAAATAATAAATGGGGAAAAGTTATCTATTTTAAACTAAAAATAAAAATGTCGTTGAAAGCTTGAAAATTTAATTTAAGATAAAACAAGTCAAAACAATGCTAAGTAAAAAGGCGGGAAAAATTAAAGTTGGAAAATAAAAACAATTCATAAAACAAACAATGAAACTAAGTCTGAAAATTTCAAAGAAACATAATCTTCGGAATAACTGAATCTTCGGAAAAATGGTAATTTCAGAAAAAGTTGGATTTTCGGAATAACAAGCTTTTTAGAGAAATTGGTATCTTCGGAATAACATGATTTTCAGAGAAATTGAGAATTTCGGAATAACATGATTTTCAGAGAAAATTGTATTTTCGGAAAAAGAAGGTTTTCAGAGATATTTTCAGAAAAACAATGAATTCAGAGAAATGGCATTTTCGGAAAAAAAGAACTTTTTAGAGAAAGTAAATCTTCGGAATAATAGATTTTTTTCAGAAAAAGATGGTTTTCATAAAATTGATAAATTCACAGAAAAGATTATTTCGGAATAATTGTAATTTCGGAAAAAGGGACGAATTAAGAGAAATGATCAATTCACAAAAATGGGAATTTCGGAAAAAAGCCTTTTCAGAAAAAGGTATGTTTTCAGAGAACAAACCCTTTTCCGAAAATGTTTAAAGCACGAATACAGTAAACAGTAATACCAAAACTTAATAGATAAGCTACCAATGAGCACAAACCAAACAAGCAATTAACCAAAACTTTAACCAAATAAATTTTAAGAAGAACTAAATAAGCCACAAATTAAAAACTATAAAAACATTAAATAATCAAAACATTAAGAATCAACTAATAAGCAATCCTATTAATCTATCCAAACAACTTAATCAAAAATAAGCCAAACACTAAAAGATCAAATACCACAATAAGCTCAAAACATCCACCATATCAAAACTACAAGATTAATCACATGAATAAAACAATCACATAATCAAAGAGATGAGATTAACTACATGATTATCAAGATTAATAAAAAGATAAAGAAAGGTAGAATGAGAATTAAGAAAATAAGCTTTATTGATTAAAGATAAATGTAAAAAGATTACAAGATTATTGGAAAGATTAACAAGTTTTAAAGGAAAATTCAGAGAGAAGAAATAAAAAGCATATAAAAATTAAACTACACCTATTAAAAACTAAAACACCTAACACCCTCCTATTGAATCATTAGGAGGGTATTTATAGGAGGTGGGGAGATTACATGCTTAAGCTATCTAATTTCTTTCTTCTCGACTCGACTTAATTTCTTTGTCTTTCTCGACGTCGTCTCGGGATTTGTCGATATAAATTAAACTTGTCTTATAATTTTCTTCTATAATTAGACTTGAGTTCTTCGACTTCATTAAACTTCCGTCTTTAGACTTTTTCTTCGATAAATCTTCAGAATTGGCCTTGGACTTCCGTTCTTTTTGCATTCTCGATCTTTTGACTTCGTCTTTAGTCTTTTTCTTCGATAAAAGCCCGTGATAGCCCATGTTTTCTTCCTTTTGCATCTTTTGGTCCTAAAACATAATAAAAACACAAACCACGCATAATTCCGACTTTTATGACATAAAATACACGTTTTGGTCTTGTTATTATTGGAAATAAGTGGTAAAAGGATAAGTGTTTTCACACTTATTAGAGATTATTGGAAATAAGTTTTTCCTATTAGTAGACTCGGTCACTCCAACAATCTAATTACAGGCTCGTAGCATGGTTATTTGTAATACATTAAACAAGCCCGCGCCATGAGCATGTTCATGGGCTGGAGGCCCAAGTCCATTTACAGACTCGGGTATATAAACCCTCTCCTTTGATGGAGACGGTGTTGGTTGGTTACTTTTCCTAATACTATTCCACACATTTTCTCTAGTTTCTCTCTCTACTTTCTCTCTCTAGAAAACTTTTAACCTTACTCTAGGTCTAAGATTACCAATATTATACACAAAGTATAAGTAAATATACATAATAGTCTAGATCACCACCTAGAATCCATTTCATATTGAATTAAAGTCTAATCTTTTGCAACCAATTATAAAACTCAACTAAGTATCATACTATGACTATATTTTTACTTCAAGTGAATGTACAAATAATTAAAGCACAAAGTACAAGTTATCAAATCATATAATTCTAATTACACCTATTACCTCCTAGGATATGATTAACCAATGAAACATATTAAACAAAGTGTGTAGACTCTTTAGTAACCTTAAACACATCATATAAACCCTAGAATAAGCTTAGAAAATGATGTAAACACAAATAACCTAAGGTACAAGTCACTTAGGCATAATGACCTAAAAACCCTTATATTATGCATTTTACTTAGAATAAATACCTAGTATTTAGGGACAAGTGTAAAAACTTCAATAGCATTACATTAGGGTTATAATATCATTTAAGATAAGGAAAAAGTATCCGAATTCACAATATACGACATTTCAATGCATGACTTATAAATTAGGTCAAAATAGGTATTTTCACACTTTAGACATTTTTACTTGGAATAACTTAGTAAAACCAATGTAGAGACTTCATGAAAACATTAAGGAAAATTGTAGGATATTGTAAATCTTGCTTATGTTTAGAGAGAGAAAGAGATAGAAAGATGGTGAGAACACACACACACTTAGAGAGAGAAAGTGTAAAAAACACACTTTTACTATGTGTATTATATGAACCAACCACCCTCTCCAACTTAGGAGAGGGTTTATATACCCAAGCCCATGAGATGGGCTTGGGCTTACAATGGGCGCCGGCCTACACATGTTGTAGGTTTGGCTTGGCCTTGTTTGTTTAATATTATCATAACTAAACTATGAGCTACTACTTAGACTATTGTTGAAGTGATCGATACTTTCTAATACGTAAAACGTATTTCCAACAATCTTACCCTAAGGGAGGTCACTCCAAACAAGGGAGTTACCCAAGTTATAATAATAAAATAAACCTAGAATTCTATGCTTGTCTTGAGCTCGTAGTCTTCGTCTTTCTTTTCTTTTTCTTTTCTGGTGAACATGTTGATGTGATCGTTGATATCAATCTTGAGCATTAATCTCTTGCCTTGATCTTGTGCATCCATCACTTGTGATCTTCGCTTCTTCGTGATTTCATATCCCACATACTTATACATTCGTAATTCTTGAAAACTTCAGAGTTCGATACAGCGGAAGACTTGACTTTTAGGCTTTCTAGAATTAAATGAAGTATTAAGTGCATAAAGTATAAGCATGCGGGGACGACTTCTTCTCGAATTCTTCAACACCACCGTCTTCAAATTCCGCAACATAAGTAGACACGAACGAAATGGCTTTAAAAATTTCATTCTAATTCGGTAGCATTTTACCTCCGGTTGGTGAAGACCGTTGGACGATATAAAATATCGTACTTGTGGCAGGTAGATTTAATTAAAAATCTCTTTGACAAGATTTCGCGGGTAAACCCGTTTCTTTACTCGACCGTCCTAAGCTGACTACGAACGTAAAGGGTGAATCATTTGGATAAAATTATCCGCATGATTGAAGCCGTCAAATCCGATTCCTGGAACAAGTTTGATTCATTAAAGAATCGCACCATCGTTGCTTTCCAGTGATCAAGAGCTTGATTCATATAGAATCTTGCAAGTTACCTACCAAGTGTTGTTTGAGGTTAACACTAGAAGGATTTCCACTCATCATTGTGAACACTAAGGTGTCACTCTGAGTGTTCTGGCAAGATCACTGAGATATTGCGTAGAGGCCTGAAACGTGTTTATGTTCAGTTAAGAATTAAACCATTGTTGCTTTCCAGTTATCACAATCTTGATTCATAAAGAATTGCACAAGTCACCTACCATGAGCTTTTTAATGTTTGCTCCAGAAGGATTTCTATCTTCATTGTAAATACTTCCGTATTACTCGGATGTTCAGGCAAGAACATGAAGATTTTGCGTAGGACTCTTAAGATCTTTCTTACTTTTCACAGTGTGTGAACAAGCAAGGGATTATGAAAGTGTGTCCTAATGAGATATAAACCAATCGATAATGTGTTGTCTCCGTGTGATTAAAACAAATATCTTTGAGAGATATCTGAGTTAGCTGGGATGGGTTGTGCATTACATCACTGGGTCCATGATGTCTATCTTCAATATCAAGCATTATTAAAATGATCTCAATAGCATATGTGTTGACCCGGTTTCTGCCTAAGACTGTAAGGAAGGCTTCTTTCTTTAGACCCTTTACCTTTACAATTCTTTTTTCATTCTTCAACCCCTTCAATGCTTACCATTACGTCATAACTAGCACCTTGTTGTGATTGTTCCATTGCTAACTTAAGTATTTGGTCGGAATTCAGCTACGTTCACAATCTTTCTCCATCTTTCCTAAGGACTGCTATTTCTAGCTACTGAATGTCCTTGGGAAGAGTCCTCTAGTTTTGGAAGAATCATTGGACTTGACCTATCCTACCATCCTTATGTCACCATACTCTTCATCGTCGTGAAATAAATGGGTTTAGGGTAAGTATATGTCACCATGAAATCCATTTTGCTCCCTTTAACATATGCCACGATATTCGAAAACATTTCGCACATGTCAGGATGAGCTATCACGTTAAGTCAAACCATTTGTGATTAATAATTTCCCATATTAAATCACATTTTCTCCCCCATATTAAAAAAATATTAACCCAATCGATGTTTTTAATATCAATTGATTTAATGAAGAAAAATGCAAGTCCGTTTTATCTTCATGATACCAAATATTGAGATATGGTACCGATTAGTAAAATGATCACATATTCACCATATAAGAAGAAATTGACAAGGTTGGACCTGATTGATGAGAACATCATATGATAAGATTAATGGTTCTTATCGGCAAATGTTGTTCGCCTCGTCATGTCTGAAGTCATCTCTTGACACCACATGTACGATTGGTATTGTTGTCTTGACACCAATTTGTGAACTTGGCACGTTCGGCATCAAAGATTCTGAGTGTTTGACAATTTCTCCCCCTCAATTGTTGACCCGTGTTCTATTGAAAGAGTTGTAGTCGTTGTTTGAGTGGTTGCATCGTCGAGTATGTAGATACCAATTGCAGATTGCTTCGGTTTGTAGAGATGATAACTTCATAAAAATAAGATTTCTCTTGTTTTAACAAACAAATGCACTGATGCGTACATATATTTGTGTTAGACCAAGTTATAAAGTAAACTTGATCCCTTACAAGGTTTTAAAGTAAACCTTGCCCGAGAAAATTAATTCCTGTTGAGAGCCAAAGCTTTCATAAGAAATACTTGACTTTAATGTGAAAAACGGATTGCAGTCAGAAATAACTACAAGCCATATAGGCATGTTTTATGAAATATTTACAAATTGTGTACGCACTCTATTTATGGTGCCGTGTCGATATTAGTCAACATTTCTAAGGCCGTAAATATTATCATACCAAAAGACATGCCTTTAAAAAGAATAGTAAAAATATTTTTGGATTTTTATGAAATTTTTCAATTTTTAGGGTTTTTATATGGTTTTGTATTTTTGTATTTTGCTTTTGTGGATAAAAATATAAACAATATATCAAGATGATCACCAAGGATACGGAGAATAGTTTACCACCACTATTCTTTCGCTTCATCTGCCAATTCCTTTAGAGTCTCGGGCGAAAATGTTCTCAAACCTAGCTTGTCAGCCAAAAATTCCATTCGAGCGCGATCTAAAGCCTTCGTGAAAATATCCGCCAATTGATACTCAGATCGGACAAAGTAAAGCTCGATCACTCCATTTTCCACTTGCTCCTTGATAAAGTGGTAGCGAATGTCAATATGCTTCGACCGAGAGAATTGAACATTGTTGCAGCATAAGGCAACTGCACTTTTGTTGTCACAGTACATCAGAATTTTGTTGAAACCTAGACCATAATCAGTTAATTGCGATCTCATCCAAATAATTTGAGCACAGCAACCGGACATAGCTATGTATTCTGATTCCGTACTTGAAATTGCAGCGCTTTTCTGCCTTTTAGATGCCCAAATGATTAGTCGATCTCCTATTAGTTGCAAAGTTCCACTCGTGCTACGCCTTGTATCTTGACAACCCGCGTGATCCGCATCTGCATATGCCATTAGTGAAATCGAAGAGTCCTTCGAATACCAAGGTCCCCGATTAATGGTTCCTTTAAGATACCGAAAGCTCCATTTAACAGTAGCTAAGTGTAAATTAGTAGGCCGAGTTTGATACCGAGCACACATACATATAGCAAACTGAATATCAGGTCGACTAGCTGTGATATACAGAAGGGCACCGATCATTATACGATAAAGTGTCGGATCAACGACAACTCCATGTGGATCTGCATCAATCTTAGTTCGCTACACCATTGGAGTATCCACGGGGTCGCAGGATTCCATCTTATATTTCTTAAGAGATTCAAGGGCATACCTGGATTGATTGATAGAGATGCCCCTAGGACTCTGAGATATCTGAAATCCTAAGAAGAATGATACCTTGCCCATCATTGACATCTTAAAATTGGAAGACATGAGTGTCCCAAACTCATCGGATAAGGTTTGGGTCGAGGCAGCAAATATAATATCATCAACATATATTTGTACCATAATCATATCTTTACCTCGTTTCTGAATGAACAGCGTGGGATCCACCTTGCCTTTAGTGAAGCCTTGCATTATGAGGAATTGTGACAATAGATCATACCATGCGCGTGGATCTTGATTCAACCCATAGAGAGCATTCTTAAGCTTGTACACATGATTAGGATATTTAGAATTCACAAAACAATCCGGTTGTTGAACATAGACCTCTTCCTTAATTTCACCATTAAGAAATGCCGTCTTCACATCCATCTGATAGACGGTCATATTCATGTCGGCTGCATAAGCAAGGAATAGTCTAATAGCTTCCAAACGGGAAACAGGTGCAAAGGATTCCATAAAGTCGATGCCCAATAATTGCTTGTATCCACGAGCTACTAGCCGAGCTTTGTTCTTCAATATTCCGCCTAACTCGTTGAGTTTCATCTTGTAAACCCATTTCAAAGTGAGTAATTGCACTTGATCCGGGCATGGGACAAGTTCCCATACATCAAGATGTATAAATTCATTAAGTTTTTTCTGCATAGCTTCTATCCAACAAGATTGGGTAAATGCTTGTTGCCACGTCTTAGGTTCAACTTCACTGAGAAAAGCATCAAAATGAAAAAACATTGCACTTTCTTGTGACTAACTTCGTGTGGATACCGGACGATTAAGGTCACCAATAAGAGAATCTATAGGATGATCCTTTGTCCACTTGCTGCCATGTTCACGAATCCAAGGATTGGAGTAGACTGTAGTAGGAGCTTCCTCTGAGGTAGACGACCCGGCTTGATTAGAGTCGGGAATTGGTACACCAAAGAATGGAAGTTCACGCATTTGAGTGAATTCCAAGTCGTGATCATCATCATCCTCTTCATCATCAGTAGGCGTGGCATGGGTAGTTGAAACATGTGTTGGTTGAGAATTACTCGTTGAAGGTATATCTTGACCAATTGTAGGTGCAAACGTATCCGATTGTGCTTCGGTTGCTGGAGGGAAAACGTCGGTAACCGGAGCTATTACTTCAGGTTTTGGAGCAACAATACTTGGAGGAGTAAAGAATTCATCAAAGAACGGTTGAAACAACGTACCCCATTCATTCCTAGAAGCTGGTGTAAATGATGATGAAGTAGGGTTGTTTGGGACAAGACCAGAGCTAATGTTACTGGGTCCCATTTCATGAAGTGCAGGTTCAGAGCTGCTTTGCTCAGAAGCCATTGTTGTCAGCTCATCAAAATCAACATTCATAGTTTCGAGGATCTTACGAGAATTACGATTGTAGATTTGGTATGCCTTCTTTGTGGGTGCATAGCCAATGAAAATACCAATATCAGCCTTTGGTTTAAGTTTTCTCAAATTGTCACCATCATTATTTGGATAGCAAAGAGAACCAAATACATGAAGATATGATAAATCTGGTACTTTTCCATGGAGAAGCTCATAAGGTGTTTTACCATGGCGTTTTCGAATTAGTGACCGGTTTTGGGTGAAAATTGCTATAGATACTGCTTCTGCCCATAAAAGTAATGGAGCCTTTGCGTAAATTAACATCGTTCGAGTAGCTTCCACAAGTGTGCGATTTCGCATTTCAACGGCACCATTTTGTTGTGGAGTGCGAGCAACGGATGTTTCATGAGATATGCCAACTTCTTCATAATAATCACGCAAAATTTGATTCACAAATTCGGTTCCATTATCTGTACGTATGCGCCGGACAGTAGTGTTGAGACGCACTTGAATCATCTTGAGAAATCCGATGATGAATTTAGGTGCCTCATTTTTTGTTGTAAGAAATTTCACCCGTGTAAACCGAGCGTAATCATCGACAATAACGAGGATGTACGTTTTACCACTAAGACTTTCAACACGCATTGGCCCACAAAGATCCATATGCAACAAATAAAGTTTCTCTTGGTTGGTGTCTTTAGTCTTGGGTTTGTATGATTTCTTAGTGCTTTTACCCTTTGTACACGCGGAACACAAATGGTCTTTGTGAAATGTAAGTTTAGGAAGACCACAAACAAGTTCGTTTTTCGCCAAATGATTAATAGAGTCAAAGTTAAGATGAGATAACCGTCGATGCCATAACCATGACTTTGTCTTCGATGCTTTGGAGAGAAGACATACGGGAGAAGCGGCCATCAAATCTTGTAGAGACAAAGTGTACAAATTATTCCCTCGGGTACCCTTCAATAAATCAACCCCTTCCAAATTACGAATGAAGCAGGTATGCTCACAAAAAGTGACTTCAAGGTTTGAATCACAAAAAAGTTTTCCCACAGAAAATAAGTTGTGACCGAGTCCTTCCACATAATACACTCTTGAAATTATAACATTCCCAATATGATATTCACCGTAACCCATTATCTTTGCAATATGATCATTTCCAAATCGAACCGTACCAAGAAACTTGCTAACGAAATTTCTAAGCTGAGAGTGATCTCCGGTCATATGCTTGGAGCAACCAGAGTCCAAATACCAGAGAACAATTTGGACCACCTGTTTTTAACAACAACAGTAAACAATGCATTGGTAACTATTGGTTCCGATTGTTAGCAGATACAAATATAATATTATCAGAATTGCTAACATTTGTGATACCCTTAGATTTCCTGCGTTTTCTAATGTGAGTTTTACCAATAACAGGTTTTACTGTTCCAACTTTCCTAGGTTTTGGAGTATTAGCGGGCACTACAGTGGGAGTAGACCTATTTAAAGAGCATTTGATTCCTATAGTAGTGTCAGTGTTCCTAGTTAAAGGACACGCTTGTGTTTTAGTAGCCTTGGTACTCCTAGTTAAAGGACGCGCTTTCTTCGCTTTAGTGGGAGTGATCCTAGTTAAAGGGCACGCATTTCCTACTATAGTGAAAGTTCTACCAGTGGGGCGTCACATCCAACCAACTTGGGTTAACACTTTCCCAGTCGGTTTCCATTCTAAGCCATTTTTACGGGCATTCATCTCATTCACATGGTCAATAAGGCAAGAATCATGACGACTAGAGACATACATTCATTGTAATTCCAACATTTCAAATTAGATATCACAGTAGGCTTAGAAGCTGCACAACCGTAGAGCCTTTAAGTTTAGCTACATGATTCTTTTTATTCAAAACAGAAATAACATTCCTAGGATGGGCTTCTACTTTCTTCTTCACTTGACTACTAGATGGGGGCAAGATCTTATCATTCTTCTTGTTTCGTTTAAGCTTAGATCTTTGAGCCTTAGTAGTGGTGCTTACTCCTGTAGAAGGCAACACGGGAATATTATAAGCTGGTTTTGATTTTGCCTTATCTTTAGTGACCAATGTTTGAGATGGTTTAGTCCTAGGGCCCTTGTTAAGTGGTGGGACGTCGATGAGGTTCCTTTTGATTGCACTATAGGACGATGCTGAGACAATGGTTGCGTTATCCACAACATTCTTACCTTTTAGGGTACGAAGTGTTTCCTTCAACTCAGCCATAGCCAAATTTTTATCACAAATTTGTTCCCTCAAATCAGATATTTCCACCGACTTTCGATTCAATTGCTCCATCAATGATTGATTATGTGCAGTGGTATTAGCACATGCGGGCTTTACTTAATCGAAGAGTTGTGTATTTTTCTGTTTTAAGTTATCAAGTTTGGACAAAATCTTGGAAACTCGATTATCTAGATCAAGTTTAATATTCTCAGTGACCTCAAGTACATTCACACAGTTAATCTCCTTAGATTTCGCTATGTCTATCGGCAATGATTTAGCAACCTTGTCACTTGGCTGACGCTGTTTTGATTGTAAATTCAATTGAAAATTATTTTGAAAATTCTTTTGAAAATTTTCATCATCTATATTAACACCTTCGAATGACGTTTCAAAAATCTCTTGAATAAATTGTTGTTTACATTCAAGCGAAATGCAATGTTTTTGAATCTCATCAAAACGTTTTGAAAGCGAAGTATAAGAATCTTGAAGCTTTAAAAATTCAGCGCCAGATTTGTGACAAGTACTATCTACCACATTATCCACAGATTCAACATTATGTACAATAGAATCATTATCAACACTTTTATTCACACAGACGGAAACAATATCATGCGACATCACTTGCTTTAGAAGCTGATCATTATGGCGTGAAATTCGTTCTATTTCAAGTAAACTATTTTCATAAGCATCATCCATTTCATTGAAAACAGGTCTAACTTCTCTTATTTTCAAAAGCAAATCTTGATCAATATTGCTAATACAAGCTTTAACATTGTTTACAAATGGAACAATTTCGTCTCGAAACACAGCTCTAGTGTGCTCAAAATACCATTCACCTTCCATTATGGTCGTAGTCGTCATACGTTCCGTAATGACCTTTTCAAAGTCGGTAAAGTGTTGGTGAACCGCATTTAAGCTATCTGACACCTTACTTACCGGTGGAATTAATTTAGTTAAATCCTTTTTGACAAGTGTAGGAGACGAACTAGGAAGGTTTTCCGTTGATAAACTCTGGGGCACAAAGCTGATAATTGAGCTAATTCCTTTTGTAAACGAATACGAGTCTTTTTAGAAAAATGATCCTTATTATGCTTATCATAATCAATCTTATGGAATTTTGAAAGCATTTTAGATCGAGTTTCTTCCGCAAGTGACATTGTCTCCTCAGTACTACAAACATAAGGTGCTTCTTTCGATTTTCCAATTAGGGTCACATCATAAAGACAAGGAATATATTCCTGAGCTTGTTTTGCATAACGGGAATTAGGTGGTAAATCTTGAAGACGCTTAAGTTCGAGTTCTTTAAACGATTTAGTTAAAAGATGAACCTTTTCTGTGGAAGGGTATTGTTTCAAAAGCTGTTGTTCCTTGAATTTAAGAAGTTTGGTAACGTTAATTTCCGATTCAAACTTTTTAGACTCGAGAGTTTCAAAATCCATTTTAAGTTTTTGAAAATCATTTAGAACCGACTCTTTTTCTTTTAATTCATTGGAAAGACTAGCTTTTAATGATTCTATTTCTTTTAAGTGTTCAATATTTTCAAAACGAAATTGGTCAAATTCAGAATAAGTTATTTTTTCCGCATGAGGGACCATTTCAAAAGTTTTGACCTTTTCCTTATACAGCGCAAGCTCAGCGGTTAGGTTGCCATTCATATCTACGGTTTGTCTAACATCCACATTCATGTTATCAATAATATGTTTAGGCACCATTACCAGATCACGTTGATCATAAGATTCCATACCTGTTCTAGCATTTGGTTGAGGTTCACTCAAATGTGTTGGATTGGATACCACATCATTTGAGTTACTAGTTCCCGAATGTTGTTCGAGGTTGTCAGTTTCATGCTCAACATGATGTAGATTATCATGAACATTATTAGATGTGTTTGGTACCTCACTGACGACATCAGAAACATAGTGAGAGAGATTAGCAACGAGTGCAGCTTGGGCTGAGTGAATGTCATCACAATCCGAATCATATGCATCAAGATCTTCTGCTTGATATGCTGCATTAGAAGTAGAGACGACTGTAATGCCTTCATTATTTGCTGCCCCTGGGTCTGCAAGAAATGCTAATTCCTCTGAATCCAAAAACTTTCCCTTTGATTGAGCATCGACCAAATACATCTTCTCATGAAACTACGTTGCATCCCTTCTCCTTGTCGGCTGAAGCATTCCCTAGCTATATGAGCTTGTCCTCGGCAATTGTAGCAAGTCACAACCTTTTGAGGACCAATAGTGCTTTCATTTGCACTAGCTTGAGAATTCACAGCTTGAGCATTCACAGTCCTTGTAGTAGGTCCATATGAATTTTGCCTACCCTGAATGGATTGCATCGTCATTTGACCATCTTGAATAGTGGCTTATTGTCGATGATTTGAAGAAGTGCGGAGCTGATTATTCGTTGGTGGAAAACCTCTAGTTGCAACAAGTTTTGACAAGTAGGCAGTGACATGGTTTAAGACATCAGTAGGTGTATCATTTGGAGTAAAGACCAGTGCGTGAATTGGTGGAAGTTCATTGGAGTAGAAGGCTTGTGCGGGTGGTGCTTCAATTGGAAAATATCCTTGCTGAGGAGTATATCCCATTGGAAAAGTGATAGCTTGTGATGGTGATGACTGATGTGTTGATTGTTGTGGATGAGGCTGTTGAAGAACACTTTGTTGAAATACTTGTTGTGGCATCATTAGTGGTTGATAAGATGGTTGCTATGGTTGCTGATAGGTGTGTTGTGGTGACTGCTGCAAGTATGATGGTTGTTGATAAGTGTAAGCCATGTTTGGTTGGGGGGGTCATTTGTTGAGAAGCATACATGGCAAGTGGATCACGAACTTGTGGTGTAGACAACCGAGCCTCGATCACATGGCATTCGTGTTGTTGAAGAAAAGCTTGAAGTTGATCCACATTGGTGTTATGCTAGTCCTTAGCCAATTTAACAGCCGTCACGTACTTACGCCATTCGGATGGAAGGTGTTCAAATACTTGGTGTTTAATTGAAACGTAAGAATTTCCATGCCATATATATTGAGCTCATTCAATAATAGAGTAAATCTCAAATAGTAATCATTGAGAGTCTCCCCGGGAACATAGGCAAACTTATAAAATGTATCATAAAGCTTACACTCTCGTTCTTGTTTAGTTAATGAGGTGCCTTGCATTAGAACACGAATTCTATCCCATAACTCTTTGGCAACTTTATGTTTACACACAAGTTTGGAGACATCTGGAGGAAGGGCTTGGAGAATGATGTTAGTTGCTTGTTTATCACACTTGTCTTGAATCTTCATATCTCCGGTCAATTCACCCGTTGTGCGAGGACGAGTAGCTGTACCTTTCGTCACAGTACCATAATCTACAGGTCCATTAAGCACCGATGCCCAAATAAGATGTCCATTCTCTTTGTTCAACATGTAAAGTTCCATTCGGGAAGTCCAATCCTCGTACATAGTGTTCACCAACATTGGTGGACGATTATTCGTACCCGAGAGGATGGACTTATCCGTAAGAGATGTGTACTCCATTTTGATAAGTTAAGATTTACAAAAGTTGATCGAACAATGAGAGAAAGTAAATGTGTTTGTTGTTGTGTGTAGAAGTCGAGAAATAATGTTGAAATCCCCTAAAATATGTTCTCGGTGACCAAAAAATTCCAAGACGAACAAAAACTCACGATTCGAAATTTTTAAGCAATAATTTTGGGATCGTCGGAATATCTGATCGGAATACCCTGTCGGAATAATATATCGGAATAACCTGTTGGAATAAACTGTCGGAATACCCTGTCGGATTATCCTGTCGGAATAATCTATCGGAATATCACTATCGGAATACCCTGTCAGAATAACACTATCGGAATACCTATCGGAATAACACTATTGGAATATCTGTCGAAATAATGATCGAAATACCTGTCAGAATATCTAAACCCTTTTCCGATGGATTTCTGTCGGAATCTATAAACCCTTTTCCGATGGATTTCTGTCGGAATAGTACCACAGTGTACAATTTCCTACTTTTCTCGGACAAAACTCAACCAATTCGAGATTTTAAGCCAAAAAATGATCAAAACACCCAAAGCATTTGTGTTTTTAGCCAAAGTAAATATACCAAATCTCTACCACAACTATGTAGAAGATTTGTATCAAGAAAAAACCATAAAAAACACACAAAAAAATTGGTTCGTATGAAATAGATCAAAATAGGCACAAAAAATCAAGAACACAAATACATAAACAATAAAATCATCTGATGGCTCTTGATACCATTTGTAGGATATTGTAAATCTTGCTTATGTTTAGAGAGAGAAAGAGATAGAAAGATGGTGAGAACACACACATACTTAGAGAGAGAAAGTGTAGAAAACACACTTTTACTATGTGTATTATATGAACCAACCACCCTCTCCAACTAAGGAGAGGGTTTATATAGCCAAGCCCATGAGATGGGCTTGGGCTTACAATGGGTCGCCGGCCTACACATGTTGTAGGCTTGGCTTGGTCTTGTTTGTTTAATACTATGACAACTAAACTACGAGCTACTACTTAGACTATTGTTGGAGTGATCCTTTCTAATACGTAAAACGTATTTCTAATGTAGGATGTATAAATTGAGTTTACATCAGTATCTAAATCAAGAATAATGTCTTTAACAAGGATTGAACCCTAGATCACTAGAAACCCAAACCCGACTAGGTTTTCTTCCTAATTTCACTTTAAACCTTTGTTAAACTTCAAACCAAGGACCCACACTTCTTAATTACAATGTGTAAACCCTAATTACACCCTAATCCATCACTAATCACATTCATAAACCTTTCATTACAAGAATTACAAAGTTACAAAGTTACAAACCCTAGATTTACATCCGACTAGGTTTTTCCCTCCAAAACACATTCAGATGACTTTCCCTCCCATTTTCAAACTTAGGATCAAATCATATAGATATTTTGAGATATTTTCAAGTAGGTGGATAAGCTACTTGTAGATGACACATCCTTGTTTCTATCCTTATGTTGTCCTGAGCTTATTCTAGCCACATACCATAGATATTTTTTATTCTAGGCTTCATGACTCATTCCTAGACCTCCTTAGGCATCCATAGCTTACCTTAGTCACATACATACTGAGTTTAAATATTTACAAGGTTAACTTGGAAGCTAAAGTCTAGAAATAGTATAAATAGGAACCTTATGCATCATTTTGAAATCATCCCTCACTTTCAATCTTCTACACCTACAAATTTTGTTATAGAGCCTCCATTGAAGCCCTAAGAAGTCCCTAATATCATTAGAAATCTTTGGAAGAAGTTCCATTAGTTCTTGAAGAGTTATGAAGAAGATATAGTCCATATGCTCCATTAGGAGCTCTAGAATTATGATTTTCTTGTTTCTAAGTATCCACCCTTTTCAATAAGTTCTTTTGATGTTTTAATTATTTAATAAGCTTAGTTTTGAAGTAAATACGCTACTTCAAAAAGTCTTAGTTCATATGATCATTTAAAATGTAAGTTATAAACTAAAGATTTAATAAAACTCTAGTTTTGTAATCTAAATGAATTAATGAGATAAAATCAACTTCAAAAGCTATAAATCTGGAAAACTAAATTTATTATGATTAGAAATGTTTTATAAACTTTGTTTTAAGTTCCTAGATCTTTTTGTACAATTTTGAGGTTGTTATGTAATTTTAAACAAGTCAAGGGACTAAAATTGTCATTTTTGAAACTATAAACATTTTGGGCCAAAAAGTGTCATTTTACTAAAGTTAAGACTATAAGGATTAATATCGTCAAGTTTGAAACCTTGAGGTTGATATTAGAAGGTTGAAATTGTAAATACTTAAACTATATACTTAAAAGGTTAAAAGTGTAATTAAGCTAAATTAAACTAAAATGGTAATTTTTGCCAACTTTGAAAAATAAAGGATATAAAGTATATATTATAATATACTTATAATTTGAAGAAATTAATAAATGTGTCATGTTAGTATGGAACTTTGTACAAAGATGTTCCATCTCGATATTACGTTCTGACTGAGTGGTTGGGTTTACGATTTAAATTACCCTCGCTCCTCAAACGTTTATATAATGGATTCTGAGTATGATGGCTCAAAAAATGATGCTATAATTACGACAGTTTATAAATCAAATAATACCTGATTAATACATAAAAGTATTGAATTCAAGATCAAAGACTTGATGCTATACAAAATGTGTTAATCCAGGTTTGTGTAAGACCAAGTTGTTGATTGTGAGAACAAGCTATTTATTTGTGAATTAAATATAACTAATGTAGCTCAGACTTTAGAATTACAGGTGAGTTCATATCCTTACTTTTAATGCTTTCTAAATGATTTGAAAACCCGTGAGGGGGATATATGCTATAACTAGAATACATGTGTTTTTGAACTATATAACTTTACTAAAATATGTTATTGCACGAGTGTCTGAACTGTTACTTGCTACCCAAATTTCATAAGCATTAACGTTGTTTAGTGTGTGCTAATATGGTGAATAGATCTATTGGAAGTAAGGAATCATGTTTGTGTTACCCGTCGATTGGGTAATCGAGCACACTTTATTAGAACTAATGGGCAATCTGTACCTGTAGATTACTTGTCATGACAATCTGTCATGATGGTCACTTCGGTGAATTCTCGTTAGTTTTGATGTTATGAGCTTAGTGCAATAAAATATTGTTTTATGTAAGCGAATAGTAACGTAGCTCGAATTGGTAGACATGTATTCAAAACTGTTATTCCAAACCTATGAATTCACTCAACCTTTGTGATGAATTTTAAGCATATATTTTAGGTTTTTATGACAGATAGCATGGAGCAGCATAAGGATGGCATGAAGAGGCACGATCTTGAAATTATTGACATAGATTTTGGGAACCTCTTATTGTAAAACTCTGATTTTAAATGATATATAAAGAAAGTTGATTTAATCACTCTTTTGAGTTGTTTTCTATCGTTATGACTTGTGTTATATGAAGTAATACCCAATATAATGTTTCATTGTGTTAAGGTAAAAATCAGGGTGTTACAGATTGGTACTCAGATCCATGGTTATAGAGAACAAGAATTAAAATCTTGACTATAACTACTTTTGAAATAACTTTAAGAAATTCCTCCATGAAAATGCCAGTGTTGCTACAAGAATGATGTTAATACTGCTACAAGAATGATGTTACTACTGCTACAAGAATGATGTATAAATGATATTATGTTTATGTGTACGTAATATAATGTGACTATTATAATTAAGTTATGGTATTTATCGACGTCTCCAGAAATATGTATTCCTATCTTCCTCCTGTTATCATATCATCGGGTTCAGAAGATTCGCATTCTGCAAGTAATCCTGACGATTCCCTGAAGTATATTTCCAATCCTCCAACAAAAGATAAGAAAATCCCAAAAGACCGTTTTGCCTATTGATGACGACCCCTATATGCAAGTTATGTGAGCATATAATGAAGAAATAACTTTTACACCTCAGCATCAAATTCATCAATCACCTTACCATATATTTAAATATTCACCTAAAAAATACCTATGAACAAGAATTTAAATATCCTACCCTATTTGAAAAAATTTCCTCCCGAGTGATATGTGATGAAGAATTTCCTACCATATAATGAAGAAATAGATTTTGAGAAGTTAGAAGAAGATTTTGAAGAATCCAAGGCTAAGTTAAAAAGAAGACAAGTGATACGCAATGAAGAAATCATTCAAGCTCGACTAAAGATTTTTACCTAGAGTTAATTATTGATGACAATTAAATTAGACATCATACGAAGTTTTTTTGATGCCATCAAAGAACTTAAGAGGAAGAGATGAAGACATTAGACTAGAGAGTTGTAAATATTTTCAACTTTATGTCTTTACTTTTATGTTAACAGTGAAGCTTATCCTGTAAATATATACAAACAAGTTGTTGATTAAGGTAAAAATACACTTTTAGAAAAAAGCGTATACGCGGTAAGTATTAAATGCACGTTTTATGAAAAATGTACACAAATGACCAAGTGAGTTCGTTCACCAAGGAGGATAAAAGTGTGTGTAAAGTTTTAATTGTTCTTGATTAATATTAGAAAGAAGAAAGATGAAAAAGAATAATGACGGATTATGCTAAAATCATGCTAAGACGAAAAACGCGTCACGTATGTAAATCGAGACGAAAAATATGCGATCTAAAAAAATTCCAAAAATTTAAATTAAATCCTATAAAATATAACTAAGGTTTAGAAATCAATAAAAGTTTTTGTAACTTTTTAAATTAATTAATATTTAATTTTTAAATGCAAATTGAAGCCCTAAAAATTAAATAAATTAACAAAAAGCCCAATCCAAGTTTTTATACTTTGTAAACCTCAAATATATTTTTCTAATGCTAAAAAGCTTTTTTTTCCAGATTTTTAAACTAATTTGATCCATTTTTAAATGGCTAAAAATGATTTTTATACTAAAATAATGCTAATAAAAGAATGAACAGTGGGAAAAATCCCAAACCAATTTCTAAAATTCTAAAATGTTAAAAGTTAACAAGAAAAAATGAAAGAAGCAAAAAGTGTTCACTGAATAAGCTAGTAAAGCTTGAAATAAGCAACTGATGGTATTTGAACTAGTAGTGGCTAGACCAAGTGAGGTCAGTGGGAAATTTCTACCCACTGACTTTGTTAAAGTCACATAAATCACTTTTGGCCTATTTGATGCTTTGTTTGGTGTTGTTTTTGGAAAAATAGGAAACCCCACAAGTAGTGGACTTGTGGGGATTCATTTTAAGCTAAAAACAAGCAAAGGCTCACAGCCAATAAGCACAAAATAAGCAAACGGTTCAAATAAGCTATCAGAAAATTTACCTCGTTTGTTCGATATCTGCCAGAGAACATCACTTGGTTCTGGCCAATATCGGATGGAATTGGTTAGAAGGTTTCTTAGACAGATGTAGGTAAATGAGATTTTTGTGACTTTTAAAAGCTTCTATAAGCTACAATAAGCTTCCAAATTTCAAAATAATAACCAACAAACCTAAGTGTTCCTTAAAACTAACAAATTATAAGATTTCAACATTTAAAACATAAAATCAAATCTTCAAATTGGATCTGTTGGTATTTGCAAGTTTTAGGTAAATACTTTGAGCATACAATCCTTGCTATACCTAACAAAAGAGATAAAACCAACTAATATCACCTAAAATAACCTAAATAATTTTGTTCAAGCTCATGTTAAGGGGTTGTGTTGTCACCCACAACATTCAATAACCAGAACCAAACACCCCTTTTACTAAATTTTAAAACTTTTACAAAACAAAACTTCTTAAAACCCCACAAATACCCAAGATCTTTATTGATTTAGGTCACACAACTCTAAATGTACAAATTTAAACCATAAAAACACCAATATACCAGCATGAACAAGAATCACTTAGCACCCTTTTTTGATAGAAAAATAAAAGATAAGGCTTACCTCCAAGGTGCACATCCACACCTTGGATTGTGTAAGTAATAACTAGGTTTTTGCCTAGTAAGAAAATTTTATCGTCCAAATCTTTTCGAATTGATTATTGGAAGAAAGTGCGACTCAGTTGTTCTTGGTGGATTAATAAATGGGGAAAAGTTATCTATTTTAAACTAAAAGTAAAAATGTCGTTGAAAGATTGAAAATTTTATTTAAGATAAAACAAGTCAAAACAATGCTAAGTAAAAAGGCGGGAAAAACTAAAGTTGGAAAATAAAAACAATTCATAAAACAAACAATGAAACTAAGTCTGAAAATTTCAAAGAAACATAATCTTCGGAATAACTGAATTTTTGGAAAAATGGTAATTTCAGAAAAAGTTGGATTTTCGGAATAACAAGCTTTTCAGAGAAATTGGTATCTTCGGAATAACATGATTTTCAGAGAAACTGAGAATTTCGGAATAACATGATTTTCAGAGAAAATTGTATTTTCGGAAAAAGAAGGTTTTCAGAGATATTTTCGGGAAAACAGTGAATTCAGAGAAATGGCATTCTCGGAAAAAAGAACTTTTCAGAGAAAGTAAATCTTCGGAATAATAGAATCTTCGGAATAATAGGTTTTTCGGAAAAAGATGGTTTTCATAAAATTGATGAATTCAGAGAAAATATTATTTTGGAATAATTGCAATTTCAGAAAATGGGACGATTTCAGAGAAAGGATCAATTCACAAAAATGGGAATTTCGGAAAAAATCCTTTTCAGAAAAAGGTATGTTTTTAGAGAACAAAACCCTTTTCCGAAAATGTTTAAAGCACGGATACAGTAAACAGTAATACCAAAACTTAATAGATAAGCTACCAATAAGCACAAACCAAACAAGCAATTAACCAAAACTTTAACCAAATAAATTTTAAAAAGAACTAAATAAGCCACAAATTAAAAACTATAAAAACTTAAAATAATCAAAACATTAAGAATCAACTAATAAGCAATCCTATTAATCTATCAAAACAACTTAATCAAAAATAAGCCAAACACTAAAAGATCAAGTACAACAATAAGCTCAAAACATCCACCACATCAAAACTACAAGATCAATCACATGAACAAATCAATCACATAATCAAAGAGATGAGATTAACTACATGATTATCAAGATTAAGAAAAAGATTAAGAAATGTATAATGAGAATGAAGATAATAAGCTTGATTGATTAAAGATGAATGTAAAAAGATTACAAGATTAATGGAAAGATTAACAAGTTTTAAAGGAAAAACTAGAGAGAAGAAATAAAAGCATATAAAAATTAAACTACCACTATTGAAAACTAAAACACCTAACACCCTCCTAATGACTCATTAAGAGGGTATTTATAGGAGGTGGAGAGATTACATGCTTAAGCTATCTAATTTCTTTCTTCTCGACTCGACTTAATTTCTTTGTCTTTCTCGACGTCGTCTCGGGATTTGTCGATATAAATTGAACTTGTCTTATAATTTTCTTCTATAATTAGACTTGAGTTCTTCGACTTCATTAAACTTCCGTCTTTAGACTTTTTCTTCGACAAATCTTCAGAATTGGCCTTGGACTTCCGTTTTTTTGCATTCTCGATCTTTCGAATTCGTCTTTAGTCTTTTTCTTCGATAAAAGCCCGTGATAGCCCATGTTTTCTTCCTTTTGCATCTTTTGGGCCTAAAACACAATAAAAACACAAACCACGCATAATTCCGACTTTTATGACATAAAATACACGTTTTGGTCTTGTTATTATTGGAAATAAGTGGTAAAAGGATAAGTGTTTTTACACTTATTAAATCCCCTACACTTGACCATTGTAATGTCCTCATGCAATGCACTAATTTCAAAGCACAGTTTACATTTTTCATCATAAATAACCCACCTTGGCCTTTATTAAATACTAAACACTAAGAAAACTACAAGAACAAAATAAGCAAGAAATCAAAGACTTACATTAGGGTTTTAGGTTGTCGTGAATGTTCATCATTCTCAAGTTTCACGTTCCCCACACCAAGCTTAAAAACGAGATCATTGTTATTATAAGTTAGCAAACTAACACGAACTCATGTGGCCCAATTATTCACTTAGACTCCCTTATTCCTAGGTGTGTCTCTTATATTTTATTTTTGTCTTGAATGATCACGAGGATGCATTGTTTGACTTAGTTTGGATAGTTATTTGGGCTGAAAATAAAGTGGGACGATTTAATAAATAGTTAGCTAAAGGACAAAATCTTTTAAAACTGCTTCTCGGGACCTTTCAAAGTTCATATCTTGGCATAACTCGTTTCACGATTTGAGACCTTTCTCGGACCGATATTTGGCAGTGACTTCATACTTCAAATCTTTGAGAGACGTTCTTGAAATTATGGTCTTCTCTTCATAATAGGAATTTCTTCACTTGAAGTTTTGAGAGATTCTTCATATTTGGACCACGACTTCTTCATTTTTCTCCAATCTTTATTTTGGACTTTGATATACAACGATCCGCCTCCTTTTAGGACTTGGATCTATTTATCCTCATACCTTGCTAGGGTCTTTTCGGATAGACTTCTCCATGATCTTTTGGGGAGTACTTGCTTTTCGTCGTGTGTCTCGATCCTTCATATTGATTTTGGATAAATGATTCTTCACATCACTTTTGGATCTTTAACAACAAAATGTAGCCCTCATGCCTTGTTAGGGCCTTTTCGGACTCGCCAATCTTCGCATCCCGCTTCAATAAGTTATGCCTTGGCTATGAACTCTAATTAATACCGAGCAACTTTTAAACGATCTTGTGCTAGAAACTAAGTAACTTTTCAAATCGTACAACCTTATTTATTGCAGATAAATTTACTAGCAAGCGATGGGAGAATAGGCTTATAATCAACTCAAATAAATTCACGAAAGAATACCAAACTTATAATTGACTCTATCATCTCTCGTTCTCCATAATTTAAAATCTCAAGGAATGAGACTCGTGGATGCTTAGCCAATTAAATCAAAGTTTTGGGTTTTCGAGTCATCTATAGATCTTGCAAATTCTTAGGCTTTTTCAAGTTTAGAAATCACATTTTAAAGTTCCCTTGATAAATGACTCTCTAGGATCAATTATAGGAGCTTGCGAAAAGTTCTTGTTCTTAACCCGTGAGAGTTAAGACTTTCGCGTTTTAAAGTTCCCTATATAAAAGCCTAGCAAAACTTGACTTAAACACGTTAAGGATACTAGCTAGAGTAAACTTAGATAAGTAAACTCGGGTTTAGTCAAAAGATTCACGACTTTGAAAAATTTAAAACCACTTTATTGAAAATTTATACTAGCAAGGAAAGAAAATAAACATAACAAAGGAAAATACAACTATACAAATAGGCCAAAATAGATTAAAATTTTTGAAAAATGTCGATAAATTGAATTTTCCGGTTAAAATGAGGACAAATTCATGGAAATGCCCACTTACTTCGATAGAAGTCCCCCCTACACTTGATATAAACATTGTCCTCAATGTTTAAGCATGTGGGAAAAGTCTCCCCTACACTTACGACATTGTGCACGTTGTTTAAATCTTGCTAAAGAGAGGACAACTATAGTGATCAATTTCAAATGAGAGTATGAAGAAAATTGAATCACGATAGTTTTAAGATAGAACCGGGAAGACGGGAACACGGGATCACGGTTCGTCAAAAGTCATCGAGAATGGATCTTTGAAGCTTTAATCCCTGCATAGAATAAGAAACAAGACAACAAACACATACGGGGCTCCCCCTACACTTATTATGAAAACGGTAAAGGATAGATCACGGGTTGCCTCCCGAGAAGCGCTTGTTTTTTATAACCGAGTCACGAGCTTGACTCGACCCAAAACTAGTTCATGGGAAACGTGGTGAGGGATGGAATTATCTCATGAGAGATGTCCTCACCAAAGTACAACTTCACACGCTGGCCATTCACCTTAAAATTGGGCCCATTTGGCTGAGAAAGCTCAATGGTGCCATATGGGTAGACTTTGGCGACGGTGAATGGACCAGACCAGCGGCTCTTCAACTTGCCCGAGAAGATCTTCAACCGAGAGTTAAAAAGTAAGACTTGATCACCAACGTGGAACTCTTGGTTCTTAATTCTTGCATCATGGATGATCTTGGTCTTCTCTTTGTAGATCAATGAGTTCTCGTTAGCTTCATTCCTCAGTTCATTAAGCTCGTTGAGTTGAATCTTGCGAAGATCACCGGCTTTGTTGATGTCGAAGTTAGCCCACTTCAAGGCCCATTATGCCTTATTTTCCAGCTCGATAGGGAGGTGGCATGCTTTTCCGTACACAAGAAGATAAGGTGTACAACCGATCGGCGTCTTATAAACAGTACAGAAAGCCCACAAAGCATCATCTAATTTATCGGCCCACGCGGCACGATGCTCTCCCACAGTACGCTCCAGAATTCGCTTCAATCTACGGTTAGATATCTCGGCTTGACCATTGGTTTGAGGATGGTAAGCGGTGGAAAGACGGTGATTGACACCGTACTTAGCCATGACTCTTGCGAATTGATCATTGCAAAAATGAGTCCCGCGGTCACTGATTATAGCACGAGGAACGCCGAATCGAGCAAAGAGCTGCTTCAAAAAGTTCACAACCACCCTCGCATCGTTTGTAGGGAGAGCCTTGGCTTCAACCCATTTAGAAACGTAGTCAACAACTACGAGGATGTACTTGTTCCCTTTAGATGATGGAAATGGCCCCATAAAGTCGATGCCCCATACGTCAAAGATTTCACATTCTTGTATGAAATTTTGAGGCATCTCATCTTTATGTGTGATCTTGCCTTGTCTTTGGCAAGCATCACAATGTTTAACCATGTCGTGAGCGTCACGATAAATGGTAGGCCAATAAAATCAAGAGTCGAATACTTTCTTCACGGTGTAATTGGGACCAAAGTGACCACCGGTGGGTCCTTTATGGCAAGCATCAAGGATTTGTACCGCTGCCGGCCCATCAACACATCGACGAATAATCAGATCAGCACATTGTTTGAAAAGGTAAGGGTCGTCCCAGAAATAGTGTTCAATGTCTTTAAAGAACTTTTGCTTTTGTTGGGACGTTAACCCTTCCTTGAGAATTCCACCCGCTAAGTAGTTTGCGATGTCCGCAAACCACAGGGTGTCATCCAGATTGGAGTTGATAGACATTAAGGCCTCAAGGGGAAAAGAGTCATTGATCTCTTGGTTAGGATGATCCCCTTGATAAGGATCCTCAAGTCTACTTAGATGATCCGCGGCTAGGTTTTCTGCTCCCTTTTTGTCATGAATTTTGATTTTAAATTCTTGAAGGAGCAAAACACAACGAAGAAGTCTTGGCTTAGAATCTTGCTTAGTCAACAAGTACTTCAACGTTGAATGATCGGTATACACGATGGTGGTAGAAAGGACAAGATAGGGGCGGAATTTTTCAAAAGCATACACTACAGCTAAAAGCTCTTTTTCGGTAGTGGTATAATGGTGGTAGAACAAGGCGAGTGTCTTCGCACCGCTTAAGCATACTTTCTAAATTGGCAAGGCAATGAGAGAAAGAATCCCAATATACCGAGAAATCATCCATGAAGACTTCCATAGTTTCTTCAACCATGTCACGGAAGATAGCCATCATACAACTTTGGAACGTCCAGGAGCATTGCATAAGCCGAAAGGCATTCTTTTATAAGCAAATGTTCCGTAAGGACAAGTGAATGTGGTTTTATCTTGGTCTTTGGGATCGATGGGAATTTGAAAATACCCGAAGAAACCGTCTAAGAAGCAGAAATAGTCATTACCCGCTAGACGTTCAAGCATTTGGTCCATGAAAGGAAGGGGAAAATGATCATTTCTCGTAGCATCATTGAGTTTGCAATAGTCTATACAAACTCTCCACCCTGTAACGAGACGAGTAGGAATCAACTCGTTGTTTTCATTGGGCACAACGGTGATTCCGCCTTTCTTTGGTACACAATGGACGGGACTAACCCATGGTGAATCCGAGATAGGATAGATCATTCCCGCATCAAGAAGTTTGATAACCTCTTTTTTGATTACGTCGTGGATCTTAGGATTCACCCTTGTTTGGCTTTGAATAGTGGGTTTAAAGTTGTCCTCCATGAGAATTTTATGTGTACAAAAGTGAGGATCAATTCCACGAATATCGGAGATCTTCCAAGCAATCGCTTTCTTGTGATTCTTCAGCACGGCGATAAGTCGGGATTTTTCTTCCTCTTTCAAGTCCTTAGCGATGATGACGGGTGACTTCTTGTTGTCTTCAAGGAAAACGTACTCGAGATGAGACGGTAGGTCCTTAAGCTCTAAATCTGGAGGATTTTCGATGGAAGGCGTAGTCAAATTCGGTTCATCGATAGAGATGTCCTTAGGAGATGGTGGAGAAATATGGTCCTCATTGAGAAGTTTTCTCAATGGTACGAATGTCTTCATCCCAATTGGAGGGAGAATCGTCATATTGCAAGTCCACATCTCACAAAGTTGCTTCAAATTCTTTCAAGATGAGATCACTTTCTCCAAATGGAGTTAGTGATGGAGCAATAGAGGCAACGGTCTCAACAGTAGGTAGAGAAGAAGAACCACTTTTACAAGCGTCTTTGAAATGTTCTTCACAAGCCTCATCAAGAACGTCAATAAAATTAACACTCTCGTTTTCCGAAGGCTGCTTAGAAAGTTTACCCATGTTGAAGACGATTTTATCGTCACCAACTCTCATGATTAATTCACCCGCGGCTACATTAATGAGAGTGCGACCGGTCCTCAGGAATGGAAGTCCAACGATTAATGGAACACGGGGATCCATCTCGTAGTCAACGACAACAAAATCCGCCGGGAAGGTGAATTTGTCGACACCAACGAAGACATCTTCGGCTACCCCCACTAGATAAGCAACCGTACGGTTAGCTAATTCCAAAGTCATTCGTGTGGGGACTAGCTCGGGTTGAGACAACTGTTTCCAAATGCTTAAAGGCATTAAGTTTATACTAGCACCTAGATCGGCTAGGGCCATACAATTCTCTACCCCAGGGAAGTTGAAAGGAATCAAGAAACGACCCGAATCACCAAGTTTGGTTGGTAATTTTATTAAGAGCACTGCGGAGCAATTCTCATTAAGTTGGGTCTGAGCAATATCGAGAAGTTTCTCCTTATCACTGAGAAGATCTTTAAACATCTTAGCGTATTTCGGCATGTGAGCGAGAGCCTCAGCAAAGGAGATATTGAAATTCAGTTGTTTGAACATTTTAAGAAAGTTCGAAACCTGAATATCATCCTTGTACTTCAATTTCTCTTTCCTCAACCTCGAAGGATAAGGTATATTGGGTTGAGATGAAGGCTTTGGGATAGAATTCGCACTCACATCCTTGGGTGGTGGAGGGGTAGAAGTAGAAGGTGGTGGAATTGGAGAAGTAGAAGTTGGAGGAATAGAAGATGGAGGAACCGGAGAAGTAGACTCGTTTTCCTTTGTCACAATCACCGGTGTAGGGGTAGGACGCTCGGGTTCCTTTAAACCTTTTCCACTTCGAGTGGTGATTGCTTTCATCTCCCCTCTTGGATTAGCAACGGTGTTACTCGGAAGAGAACCCGATCCAGAGGCTTGATTACTAGGGAAGAAACTAGCCATCATGTTCCTCAAGTCATTCGTTTGACTTGCCTAATTGTTACGCATATCAGCTCGAAGATCGTTTCCTTGTTTCACCATATCTGCTTTCAAGTTGAGCATTTCCCGCTGAAGATTTTGCACTATCGCATCATTAGTCCTCATGTAGGTTTCAACATCTTGGTGTAATGCGGTGGGTTGGTTGGGAGGAGGAGCATTGTAGGCGGGTGATTGATAAGCAGGTTGTTGGTAAACTTGGTTGTTTCTTTGAGGTGGATATGGGTTGATATGGAGTTGGAGCACGTGGTTGGTTTGTATTGTTGCGATTGAGGTTGTTTGGGTTTTGTGGGGGAAAACCGGGTGGTGAAAGAAAGTTGTTTGAGCGATAGCTGAGCAAGTTGCGGTCACCTTGAGGACGTGCTTGATAACTTCCTGTAGCATAGGTACCGTTGGCGGCATACACATTTTCCGGATTGTCGTGAGTTGAAGGACAATCGGTGTATGAGTGAGATCCCCCGCATATATCACATGATTGAGTCATAGCATTGGCTTGGGCAGTGATAGCTTTGGTATTATTGGCGGCTTGGAGAGCAAGTGATTCAACAAGCGAAGTAAGCTTATCAAGTCTCTTGTCGCTCTCATTAGTGCTAGCACTAACCACATTGGTCCGAACACTCTTGGTTTGCACTCTAGACTTGTTCTCAATAATATCCCAAGCGGCATTAGAAGACTTAACCAAAAGATTACCCCCCGAGGCACTATTTAGTGAATCTTGGTCATTCATGCTTAAACCATTATAAAAAGTATTAATTTGGTGCACTTTGGTAAAACCATGTTGTGGGCACTTTCTTAAAAGTTCTTTAAAACGGTCCCAAGATTCACTAAAAGTCTCATCGTACTTTTGTTCAAAAGTAATGATTTCATTCCGCAAAGCGGTAGTACGAGAGGGTGGGAAAAAGTAGTTTATGAATTTGGTCTCTAAGTCCGTCCACGTAAGAATACTTTGTAGCGGTTCCTTATCAAGCCAATGTCGGGCTTGTCTGTAACACCCCAAAATGTGATATGCGGAAGCGGTGAAGCTCAGGGGCTGTTACGTCATTGTATCATAGTTCAAGGTACAAGAGAACGACTCTAAATGAGACGTTTTATAAAAATACCTCGTTGAATTTAAATTAAAAGCATCACAGTACAAAAGGTCTCAGTTTCAAAAGATAGTGCAGCGGAATGTAAAAGTTTTAAACATCAACGAGATAATTGTTCAAAAGCATAAGTAAACAAATGTCCGAAGATAGCCAAGAAATGCACGCGGACTCCAAGTACTTCACACAGCAGATACAACTCATCATCAATTACCTGAGATAAATGCTAAATTGGGTCAACATAAAGTTGGCGAGAATATAGGTTTCAAGTAAAAATTCATAGCAGTTCAATTTCAGATTTCATTTCAAGTACACGTGCAACTATAGGAGATATAGTGCCAAGTGTAGGATAAATTGGGTGTTCACAATATTTATGATAGCTAAACTCGTGACATCGAAACTAGTGATCCAGTGCATACAATAGATTGCATACATAAATTTTGCCCCAATGGAGGACCTAGCCAAGATAACTCCGTTCATACAAATGGTACACACTCGTCCAGCGTCAGAATGCCCGAGTGGAGGTTGTCAACCCTCAATAGATCTATCCGTAGCATAAGAGCTTACTCCAGCAGAGTAACTAACGATTCACGATAGTGGGGACTATGGCTAAAGCAACTTAAGCTATCTCATAAATAGTGTTCACAAAGCGTTCACAGAAATCAAGTTTTACTTGCGTCCAGAAGCAAGCATCAAAGCATTTATCATATCCCAAAACATTAAACATAGAAAGCAGTTTAATAGGGATCTATAAACTCACCTCAAGCAACGATTCAAACCGCACAAGTAAGATCAAATAGTAGCGAGCAACTCTAGCAACAACCTAAATATAATACTATAGTTTAGGCGCTAGCAAATAAGTCACAATAGTTCGTCATGTACGTTACTCATCAATCATATGTATATATTGTTGTTAAAATCGTGACTTGTAAATGTTATATCGTTATAAACATTATAGTATATATATACTTAGGCAAAAATATTTATTTTTGACTCGACGAAATTTCGACAGCCTTTCGGCGTAAATTTTAATTTACCAAAATTTATCTTAATAAATTTTCCAACACGATTTCTAACGAAAAATTCGGCAGCCTTTCGGCGTCACATTAAAATTTACCATTTTTAGTAAGTAATCAAATCTCGTCCTAAAACCCCTATTTTCAACAATTTCTCAATCGCCAATATTTCAACAAGTCATTTTCCGCAATAGTATCAATTTCCACTTCCAACGTTCAAACTTTTAATGGTACATCAAGTATTCACATTTCGCGCTAATACCCTTTTTACAAAACAAGTCCAACATTCATATACAACTTTTAATAACCATTTCGACACTTAAAACATCTCCGTTTGACTTGAAAACGTCGTTTCGACCACTTTAAAAATCTAGACAGCAACCACTTATAGTGTTTTTCACAAAAATTAAGTTTTCCGACAACAAAATTTAAACGACCATATCTTACTCATTTTAGCTCCGTTTTTAGCCCATAATATATCGAAACGAAGGTATTAACTTATATTTTCATAATATCCTAGTAAACTAGTATCAAAACAATTTTTACGACCCTCGACGCCTCTTACAAAAATCGGACAGATTGTATGTTTTTCGTAAAAACTCATTTTCGGCCATTTTCAAGCGTAACCACTAGTAGTAACACTACTAGTTCCCTTCAATTATTCATAAATACCAACAAAATCAAAGATTTTTCTTCAAGTTCACAAATCTAAAATATACATACTTATATTTTTCACAAGCCTTTTAATTAAAGCATTTTCATGTATGGATCTAATAGATCCACACATAATTTCCATAGATCTTAAAATATTTCATGACCAAAAGTAGTTTTTATCATTTTATTTCAAGAAAATACTTGATGAGTAACATGCATGCATAGATCTACAAAGATTATGCATGGAAAATAAAAAGATGAAAAAGGTTTAAGAAGTAACCTTGAGTAACGACTCTACGTAATCACAACGACCCGATCTACGCTCTAACCCACTAATAATCAACAAGAACTCTACTTCTACAACTTCAACCCAAAAACTACTCAAATCAACAAACCAAGAATAACCATTCTTCTTTATGCTTGTACAAACTCTAGGGTGTATTTATTTTGTGTTGATTCTTGTTAAAATGAAGCTTTAAGAAATAAACAATGGTGGAAAATGTATGTGTATGTGTGCCGTGAGTTTTGAGAGAGAAAGAGAGATATGTGTGTTTTTTTTGAAGTGAAATGGAGAGTGAATAATGTGAATTATTTGAGGTGAAGTTTGGTTAATAAGTTAAAAAGTGTAAGGGGTGTAAGCTTAAGCTTAATATGGTAAAGAGTGAAATGTTGGTGCATCATGCACATGGTGTTGGTTTTGACCGGTTATGGGGGTCCCATATGGGGGTAAATTATTCAAAAATTTTACTATGGTAAATAGTTAAAAGGTTTAAGGTAAAAAGGTTAGTTAGTTTTAGGTAAATATCAAAAAGTATATAGTTAAGTTTAAAATTACGTAAAACTTAAAAATTTGACGAAGTATATTAAATTTACTATTTTTCGACGAAAACTGACATTTTATGATTGGTAAAGTATTTTATGCACGCTAACGACGGTTAAACGTAAAAACGACGTAAAATACGAAAACGCGATACGTTAATTAAATATTCACAGTAAATACGATTTATTACTATAAATAGCAAAAATACTAAAATACAGGCATATATAAACATATACAGAAATATTTAAATACGCTGCTCATGAAAATACAATCACGATGTTAAAAACTAAACAGTTAAGCACATAATTCACAGATAACGAATAATCTCATGGATTATCGTCAATTCATTGACCGTCTCAGCACTTTGCTCAGGTTCATAGAAAATGTTCAGAATAATGACCGAGCACAGTGTCGGGTCATTACTCGTCAGCAAACGGTTTTTCAGAAAACGCGGGATAACTTCCTGGTTCCATCACAGTTAAATCACATAGTTGACTAAATAAAAAGTCAAAGGGTAAAATAGTCATTTTACAAAGTAGGGAAAATTACCAGGTGTTACATCATCCCCTTGATAGAGAAGCTTTGTCCTCAAAGCTTAGGAGTGTCACGGTTTCTAGAGTTGTCAAAGAGTTGCGGATATTTCTTACGAAATTGATCCTCACGCTCCCAAGTGAACTCAGGTCCACGTTTAGAATTCCACCTCACCTTGATGATTGGAATACGACTCTGTTTCAATCGTTTGACCTCACGGTCCATGATTTCAACAGGTTCTTCGACAAATTTCATCTTGTCGTCAATTCGGAGTTCCTCCAATGGTATAACGAGTGTCTCATCAGATGAGCACTTCTTCAAGTTCGACACATGAAAAGTGTTGTGCACGCGGCTCAACGCTTGCGGTAATTCGAGACGATAGGCTACGGTTCCAACCTTTGCCAAAATTTTGAAATGTCCAATATAACGGGGGTTCAGCTTTCCTCGCTTGCCAAAACGTACCACACCTTTCCAAGGCGATACTTTTAGCATCACTTTGTCTCCCACTTGAAATTCGAGAGGCTTATGTCGAACGTCGGCGTAACTCTTCTGACGATCACGGGCTGCTTGAATTCGGCTCTTGATTTAAACAATCTTCTCAGTCGTTTCACGGATGAGTTCAGGGCCAGTAAGTTGACTATCCCAACCTCACTCCAACACACAGGAGAGCGACATTTACGACCATACAACGCTTCAAACGGTGCAGCCTTAATACTGGTATGATAACTATTGTTGTAACAGAATTCCACTAGAGGCAAATGTCTGTCCCATTGCTTTCCAAAGTCAAGCACGAAAGCATGCAACATGTCCTCCAGCGTTTGAATAGTTCTCTCACTCTGTCTGTCAGTCTGCGGGTGATAAGCAGTACTCATGTCCAATTGCGTACCCAACGCTTTCTGAAGTGATTTCCAGAATTCCGAAGTAAATCTACCATCTCTATCAGAAATTATCGAGATCGGTATCCCATGTTTTGCGACTACTTCATTCAGATAAAGTCTTGTAAGCTTATCCATTGAATCATCTTCCTTCATAGCCAAAAAGTGTGTAGATTTCGTAAGTCGATCCACAATTACCCAAATTGTGTCGTATCCGTTTGTCGTTTTAGGCAGCTTAGTTATGAAATCCATGGTTATGTTTTCCCACTTCCACATAGGAATTATAGGTTGAACCAACAATCCAGATGGTTTTTGGTGTTCTGTTTTCACTCTAGCGCAAGTTAGGCACTTCCCTACATATGTAGTGATTTCGGCTTTCATGTTTGGCCACAAATATAGCTTCTTCATATCCTGAAACATTTTGTCAGATCCTGGGTGAATCGAATACTTAGATTTATACGACATGTGCATAATCACGTCCCTTAGTCCTCCAAACCGTGGTAACAAACTTCTACCATTCAGACATAGCGTTCCATTAGTGCTAGTCTACAATTTCTTAGTAACCATTCCTCCTAATTTCTCAGCTTCAACATGTTCAGGCTTAAAGGCTTCGGTTTGTGCTTCACAAATTTGCACAGGTAAGTTCGGATTGATAACCATAGCTAACGATCTAACTCTACGTGTCATCAGTTGTTCCTTTCTACTTAGCGCATCCGCCACTACATTGGCCTTCCCGGGGTGGTAGCGGATTTCACAGTCATAATCGCTGAGAAACTCGATCCATCGATGTTGTATCATGTTCAGTTCCTTCTGATCAAGAATATGTTGTAATCTCTTGTGATCGGTATAAACGACACACTTGGTTCCATACAAGTAGTGTCTCCACAACTTCAAGGCAAATACTACCGCTCCTAGCTCCAAGTCGTGCGTAGTGTAGTTTATCTCATGCGTTTTTAGTTGTCGTGACGCGTAGGCGATAACTTTCTTCCTCTGCATCAACACAGCTCCCAATCCTTTTGCTGATGCATCACAGTAGACCACAAAGTCTTCTGATCCTTCTGGTAACGATAGAATAGGCGCACTACACAACATTTGTTTCAACTTCTAGAATGCTAATTCCTCCTTATCTCCCCATTCGTATTTCACCTTCTTTTGAGTCAACTTCGTCAATGGTTTCGCGATCTTCGAGAATCCCTCGATGAATCTTCGGTAGTATCCGGCGAGTCCTAAGAATTGGCGAATTTCAGTCGGTGTCGTAGGAGCAGTCCACTCCCTAATTGACTCAATCTTGGCAGGATCAACATGAATCCCCTTGCTATCTATAACGTGACCTAGAAATTGTACTCTTGGCAACCAAAAATCACACTTCGAGAACCTAGCGTACAATTCCTCCTTCTTAAGCAATTCCAATATTATCTTAAGATGTTCCTCATGTTCCTTCTCATTCCTTGAGTAAATCAGTATGTCATCAATGAACACAATGACAAACTTGTCCAAATATGGTTTACACACCCGGTTCATGAGGTCCATAAACACAGCAAGTGCGTTTGTCAAACCGAATGGCATCACTTGGAACTCATAGTGTCCATACCTAGTCCTAAAAGCAGTCTTTGCAACATCTTGCTCACGGACTCTCAATTGGTGATAACCAGACCTAAGGTCAATCTTCGAGTAAACGCTCGATCCTTGCAACTGATCAAACAGATCATCGATCCTAGGTAACGGGTAACGGTTCTTGATGGTAAGTTTGTTCAACTCACGATAGTCAATACACATCCAAAAACTCCCATCCTTCTTCTTTACAAATAAGACTGGAGCTCCCCAGGGTGAAGAACTCGGTCTGATGAATCCTTTATCAGTCAACTCTTGTATTTGCGTCGCTAGTTCTTGCAATTCCGACGGTGCTAAACGGTAAGTCGCTCGAGAAACAGGTGCAGCTCCCGATATTAAATCGATCTGTAATTCAACTTGTCTAGCCGGCGGTAATCCAGGCAAATCTTCAGGAAAGACTTACAGAAAATCCCGTACGATAGGTACATCTTCCAACCGTTTTTCTTCCGTCTGCTTTTCAGTAACACAGGCTAAAAATACGTGGCAACCTTCCGATAACAACTTCTGAGCCTTGACACGCGAGATAATGTTCAGTCATGACTTCCCCTTTCCGTTACTTGTATCCCCTTGTACCTCCAAAACTTCATCACCAAATGGTAAACGAACGATCTTCTCGTCGCATACAATCGTAGCATGATATTTCGACAACCAATCCATTCCGACAATCACGTCAAAACTCCCTAACTCAACAGACATAAGGTCTATTGCGAAAGGATAACCTAGAAGATTTAAAGTGCATCCACGAAGTATAGTGTCGGCTTCTATCAACTTCCCATTAGCTAACTCAATAGTGTACTTAGTGTCTAAGGGTGAAGGGGTCACATCAAGTAAAACACTAAAAACAGTCGACACAAAACTCCTATCGGCTCCAGTATCAAATAAAATAGAAGCGTAACGACCATTGAGAAGAAACGTACCCGTCACGACGTCGTGGTTTTGTTGCGCTTCTCCTCCTCCTATCATATAGACCCTTCCACGAGCTTCCCAAGCTTTAGCAATCTTTCCTTGGTCCTTGTTCTTTTTCTTTGGGCACTCATTGCTGTAGTGTCCCTTTTGCTGACATTCAAAGCAAGTGACGTTGGCTTTCGTGTTGGGTGGTGACTTACAATCTCTAGCAATGTGTCCAGTTTTCTTGCAGTTGTGACATTGTAAATTGCATTGTCCATTGTGGTGATGCTTGCATCGATTGCACAAAGGTAGCGTCCCATTGTATACTCCCTTTTCCCCAGTACCAGCAGTGTACGCTTTCACGGTGTCTTGCCTCTTATTAGGATAGTTCCCATGGTTGTTCCTTTGGTTATTCCCCCATTTTCTCTTGTTGTCAGTGGCTTTCCCAGCATTTGCTCGAACAACTTGGTCCATCAGACTGTGAGCCATCCTTATAGCATCACTAACTTTTGTCGGTCCAGACGATGTCACATTCGCTTGAACTCTACCAGGTAAACCCCAAATATAGCGCTCAACCTTCTTTTATTCATCCTGAACCATTCCAGGACATAGCAAACACAATTCTTGGAACCTCCTAGTGTACGTCCCAATGTCATTGTTCTTCACAGCCAGGTTCCACAATTCGATTTCCATTTTCTGAATCTCATTACGAGGACAGTACTCCTTAGTCAACAACTTTTTAAGTTCCTCCCAACTCATTCCATACGCCTCCTCGGCTCCAGCCTTCTGCACATGGGTGTTCCACCATGTCAACGCTCCAGCAGCTAAAGTACGAGTAGAATAAGTCACTTGGTTTTCAACAGCACATCCACTGACACGGATCACATCTTCCATCTTTTCAACCCAACGAGCTAATCCGACAGGTCCTTCAGTACCATTAAAATTCAAAGGGTCATAGCTCCTAAAGTCCTTGTAAGTACACGGCTTAGGCGGTCGATTGTCAACATATGTTCGGTGGTGCTTCGTTCACGTTGTTGTTAGCTTGAACGTTTTCCAGTGCAGCAGTCACTCGTTGCGTAATCAGTGCTTCCAATTGTGCGTCAGTCATTCTGTTACGTGTGTTCACCATTGTTTCTCTACGTTAAGACAACAATGCAAATAAGGTTCAAGCACGAATATACACGTTATATATTTCTTATGCTAAAATATAATGCAGAATTTAACAGTACAACAACATAAAAAGGATAGTCACTGGTCAAAGTCATAAAGTCAAATTCCCATTCATAATCAAAATATCGAGTACATAGTCATAAAATAAGAGTTTCGATTAAATACCAAAGATCAAGACAAAACCAAAAATTAACACCAAAAATGGGGATTGGAATAAAAACAGACTATAGATGTAATCGAAATGATACGTGATAGTATGCGATGACGTATCCTACAACAACCATTCACGCGTTAGAGCAGTTGTAGGGTATGCATGAAATAGTCATGTATAGAAATTAAAGTATGCAAATCAGCGAAATGCCTATGTATATAATACATATTACGTATTACATAATATATATTACATATTACTTATAGTGTTATCCTACGTAATACATTACGTAGTACACATATATATACAGAGTAACAAGTAGCCACATCGGTTATAGTCTAGGCCTAAGATGCAAACCTAGTTCACTATAACCAAGGTTGTGATTACCAATTCTGTAACACCCCAAAATGTGATATGCGGAAGCGGTGAAGCTCGGGGGCTATTACGTCATTGTATCATAGTTCAAGGTACAAGAGAACGACTCTAAATGAGACGTTTTATAAAAATACCTCGTTGAATTTAAATTAAAAGCATCACAATACAAAAGGTCTCAGTTTCAAAAGATAGTGCAGCGGAATGTAAAAGTTTTAAACATCAACGAGATAACAGTTCAAAAGCATAAGTAAACAAATGTCCGAAGATAGCCAAGAAATGCATGCGGACTCCAAGTACTTCACACAGCAGATACAACTCATCATCAATTACCTGAGATAAATGCTAAATTGGGTCAACATAAAGTTGGTGAGAATATAGGTTTCAAGTAAAAATTCATAGCAGTTCAATTTCAGATTTCATTTCAAGTACACGTGCAACTATAGGAGATATAGTGCCAAGTGTAGGATAAATTGGGTGTTCACAATATTTATGATAGCTAAGCTCGTGACATCGAAACTAGTGATCCAGTGCATACAATAGATTGCATACATAAATTTTGCCCCAATGGAGTACCTAGCCAAGATAACTCCGTTCATACAAATGGTACACACTCGTCCAGCGTCAGAATGCCCGAGTGGAGGTTGTCAACCCTCAATAGATCTATCTGTAATATAAGAGCTTAGTCCAGCAGAGTAACTAACGATTCACGATAGTGGGGACTATGGCTAAAACAACTTAAGCTATCTCATAAATAGTGTTCACAAAGCGTTCACAGAAATCAAGTTTTACATGCGTCCAGAAGCAAGCATCAAAGCATTTATCACATCCCAAAACATTAAACATAGAAAGCAGTTTAATAGGGATCTATACACTTACCTCAAGCAACGATTCAAACTGCACAAGTAAGATCAAATAGTAGCGAGCAACTCTAGCAACAACCTAAATATAATACTATAGTTTAGGCGCTAGCAAATAAGTCACAATAGTTCGTCATGTACGTTACTCATCAATCATATGTATATATTGTTGTTAAAATCGTGACTTGTAAATGTTATATCGTTATAAACATTATAGTATATATATACTTAGGCAAAAATATTTATTTTTGACTCGACGAAATTTCGACAGCCTTTCGGCGTAAATTTTAATTTACCAAAATTTATCTTAATAAATTTTCCAACACGATTTCTAACGAAAATTCGGCAGCCTTTCGGCGTCACATAAAAATTTACCATTTTTAGTAAGTACTCAAATCTCGTCCTAAAACCCCTATTTTCAACAATTTCTCAATCGCCAATATTTCAACAAGTCATTTTCCGTAATAGTATCAATTTCCACTTCCAACGTTCAAACTTTTAACGGTACATCAAGTATTCGCATTTCGTGCTAATACCCTTTTTACAAAACAACTCCAACATTCATATACAACTTTTAGTAACCATTTCGACACTTAAAACATCTCCGTTTGACTTGAAAACGTCGTTTCGACCACTTTAAAAATCTAGACAGCAACCACTTATAGTGTTTTTCACAAAAATTAAGTTTTCCGACAACGAAATTTAAACGACCACATCTTACTCATTTTAGCTCCGTTTTTAGCCCATAATATATCGAAATGAAGGTATTAACTTATATTTTCATAATATCGTAGTAAACTAGTATCAAAACAATTTTTACGACCCTCTACGCCTCTTATAAAAATCGGACAGATTGTATGTTTTTCGTAAAAACTCATTTTCGACCATTTTCAAGCGTAACCACTAGTAGTAACACTACTAGTTCCCTCCAATTATTCATAAATACCAACAAAATCAAAGATTTTTCTTCAAGTTCACAAATCTAAAATATACATACTTATATTTTTCACAAGTCTTTCAATTAAACCATTTTCATGTATGGATCTAATAGATCCACACATAATTTCCATAGATCTTAAAATATTTTATGACCAAAAATAGTTTTTATCATTTTATTTCAAGAAAATACTTGATGAGTAACATGCATGCATAGATCTACAAATATTATGCATGGAAAATGAAAAGATGAAAAAGGTTTAAGAAGTAACCTTGAGTAATGACTCTACGTAATCACAACGACCCGATCTACGCTCTAACCCACTAATAATCAACAAGAACTCTACTTCTACAACTTCAACCAAAAAACTACTCAAATCAACAAACCAAGAATAACCATTCTTCTTTATGCTTGTACAAACTCTAGGGTGTATTTATTTTGTGTTGATTCTTGTTAAAATGAAGCTTTAAGAAATCAACAATGGTGGAAAATGTATGTGTATGTGTGCCGTGAGTTTTGAGAGAGAAAGAGAGATATGTGTGTTTTTTTTTTTGAAGTGAAATGGAGAGTGAATAATGTGAATTATTTGAGGTGAAGTTAGGTTAATAAGTTAAAAAGTATAAGGTGTGTAAGCTTAAGCTTAATATGGTAAAGAGTGAAATGTTGGTGCATCATGCACATGGTGTTGGTTTTGGCCGGTTATGGGGTCCCATATGGGGGTAAATTATTCAAAAAATTTACTATGGTAAATAGTTAAAAGGTTTAAGTGAAAGTCCCTAATCAATGCAAGAAACCCTAATCTTAACTTAATCAACACAAGGTATTACTTTTCAAACGTAATCTTATTATTGTATAATAAAGAATTACAAGTGTTATGGATAACACAGTTTAATGACAATGTGTTGTGCACACTTTGAACAACTATAAACCCTAACTTATGAATACAGTCGTAGCTGTTTGATTCACTAAGTTATATGCAATAATGTTATGAATATCTCAAAGTGTTCAACATTAATGCATGAATACACATCCTAATAATAGTGTTACGAGATTGACCTAAATAGTACTTGATGGTGACTACACAAGCTTTTACAAGTTCCCACATCAGTCACATGATGTCCTACTATTCTTGGTAGTCTTCCATTATGCTTTAAGGAAACAGTTGTCAAAACAGTTTCCTTTTTCTTCATAGTCTCGAACACACAAATGGCATGTCCAAAGTGTGCTGAGAGTTATCAGGGTATTGCCACCCCTGTTAACTCTCAACCCCTCAGAGTCCCTGATACATCTTGGTTGTTATCCATCAAAGCCAATGAGTATGTCTTCAGGTAATCTTCGACTTCCCTGACAATGTCTCTGACATGGACTCCTCTGAGGTTGCTCACAGAGACTTGGATCTCTGTGAGTCTTGCGAAACTTGCCTGCCTCCTAGGCATAGGCAAGGGACTATCTAACAGCCTAATTATGTTTAAATCAATGATCAGGGAATCTAACAAGTTTAGATTCCCAACATTAAGGTAAAAAGTTTAGTTAGTTTTAGGTAAATATCAAAAAGTATATAGTTAAGTTTATAATTACGTAAAACTTAAAAATTTGACGAAGTATATTAAATTTACAGAAATATTTAAATACGCTGCTCATGAAAATACGATCACGCTGTTAAAAACTAAACAGTTAAGCACAAAATTCACAGATAACGAATAATCTCATGGATTATCGTCAATTCATTGACCGTCTCAGCACTTTGGTCAGGTTCACAGAAAATGTTCAGAATAATGACTGAGCACAGTGTCGGGTCATTACTCGTCAGCAAACAGTTTTTCAGAAAACGCGGGATAACTTCCCGGTTCCATCACAGTTAAATCACATAGTTGACTAACTAAAAAGTCAAAGGGTAAAATAGTCATTTTATAAAGTAGGGAAAATTACCAGGTGTTACATTGTCCCTCTAAGGGAAAGAAAAAAGTTGCAAGCGAATTACCTCTTGTGAAACCCCATTGAATTTGACCGTATTCGTGAGTTGAAGGAACCTTTTGATGTGGTCATGAGGATCATCAATGGTACGCCCCAAGAATGGTTGAGCAGAGACCATTTGAATAAAGCCGAATTTGAGCTCAAAGTTGTTGGCTCCAATCGCGGGTATGACAATAGCATCGTGGTTGCCCTCTACATGTGCTTGCAAAAGTTCGATCATTGGACGATTGTCCGGTAGAGGTTCATTGTTGTCATTATTCATGTTGTTTTGAGGTGGATTATTATTATTGTTGTGTACACCGGCCATGTTTAAGTTATCGAGAGTCTAGGGCTCGGGATAAGACGTTGATCGAGTGCGCATACACCTGCAAAAGAACTAACAAAGCAAAAATATTTTTGGTTTTTTATGTTTTTTTTTTTTTTTTTTTTTTGAAAATTTTATATTTTTTTGGATTTTTGAAAATTTTAAAGCAAGGAAAATAACGTTCGAAGATGAACGGATCCCAAAATCCAACGCGTCTCTCACTAAAAACCGTTAATCTTAACGAAAAGAGCGGGCAGCGGCGCCATTTAATAACTAGGTTTTTTCCTAGTAAGAAAATTTTATCGTCCGAATCTTTTCGAATTGATTATTGGAAGAAAGTGCGACTCAGTTGTTCTTGGTGGAATAATAAATGGGGAAAAGTTATCTATTTTAAACTAAAAGTAATGTCGTTGAAAGCTTGAAAATTTAATTTAAGATAAAACAAGTCAAAACAATGCTAAGTAAAAAGGCGGGAAAAATTAAAGTTGGAAAATAAAAACAATTCATAAAACAAACAATGAAACTAAGTCTGAAAATTTCAAAGAAACATAATCTTTGGAATAACTGAATTTTCGGAAAAATGGTAATTTCAGGAAAAGATGGACTTTCGGAATAACAAGCTTTTCAGAGAAATTGGTATCTTCGGAATAACATGATTTTCAGAGAAATTGAGAATTTCGGAATAACATGATTTTCAGAGAAAATTGTATTTTCGGAAAAAGAAGGTTTTCAGAGATATTTTCGGAAAAACAGTGAACTCAGAGAATTGGCATTTTCGGAAAAAAGAACTTTTCAGAGAAAATAAATCTTCGGAATAATAGAATCTTCGGAATAATAGGTTTTTTGGAAAAAGATGGTTTTCATAAAATTGATGAATTCAGAGAAAAGATTATTTCGGAATAATTGCAAATTCAGAAAAAGGGACGATTTTAGAGAAATGATCAATTCACAAAAATGGGAATTTCGGAAAAAATCCTTTTCAGAAAAAGGTATGTTTTCAGAGAACAAAACCCTTTTCCGAAAATGTTTAAAGCACGAATACATTAAACAGTAATACCAAAACTTAATAGATAAGCTACCAATAAGCACAAACCAAACAAGCAATTAACCAAAACTTTAACCAAATAAATTTTAAAAAGAACTAAAGAAGCCACAAATTAAAAACTATAAAAACTTAAAATAATCCTATTAATCTATCAAAACAACTTAATAAAAAATAAGCCAAACACTAAAAGATGAAGTACCACAATAAGCTCAAAACATCCACCACATCAAAACTACAAGATCAATCACATGAACAAATCAATCACATAATCAAAGAGATGAGATTAACTACATGATTATCAAGATTAAGAAAAAGATTAAGAAAGGTAGAATGAGAATAAAGATAATAAGCTTGATTGATTAAAGATGAATGTAAAAAGATTACAAGATTAATGGGAAGATTAACAAGTTTTAAAGGAAAAACTAGAGAGAAGAAATAAAAGCATATAAAAATTAAACTACCAATATTGAAAACTAAAACACCTAACACCCTCCTAATGACTTCTTAGGAGGGTATTTATAGGAGGTGGAGATATTACATGCTTAAGCTATCTAATTTCTTTCTTCTCGACTCGACTTAATTTCTTTGTCTTTCTCGACGTCGTCTCGGGATTTGTCGATATAAATTGAACTTGTCTTATAATTTTCTTCTATAATTAGACTTGAGTTCTTCGACTTCATTAAACTTCCGTCTTTAGACTTTTTCTTCGATAAATCTTCAGAATTGGCATTGGACTTCCGTTCTTTTTGCATTCTCGATATTTTGACTTCGTCTTTAGTCTTTTTCTTCGATAAAAGCCCGTGATAGCCCATGTTTTCTTCCTTTTGCATCTTTTGGTCCTAAAACACAATAAAAACACAAACCACGCATAATTCCGACTTTTATGACATAAAATACACGTTTTGGTCTTGTTATTATTGGAAATAAGTGGTAAAAGGATAAGTGTTTTCACACTTATTAGTGAGCTTAAGTGCAAGCAATACACTAGCTTCCTCCTTGTTTGAACACAACAAACAATAAATCAAATCCATGAATCAAAGCTTTTACAGCCTTGATTTAGTAAGTATTAATAAAAAAAGCAAATAGAATCTTATTGTTTCTTTCTCAAAATCTCTTACAAATTTATCAAACCTTTAAACATTTGATCAACCTTTAAACATTTGATCAACCTTTAATTCAAACTTGAAAAAATCAAAATAAAAACTGATTCAAGGAAAATTTGCATGAACTAAAAAAAATGAGATTCGAAACCTAGTTTATCTTTACCAACTTCTCAAGTATTTGAGAAAGGAATTACAAGATGAAACTAAAATGATTACTTGAACACACTTGGAACTCAGATTTTCTTTAACAAAAACCAACTTTTCATTTCATAAGAAAAAAGAATTACAGGGTTAAAAATAAAATATGAGACAAAAAAGGGATACCACATGTTGGTCCTCCTTTTATAGTCCCTAATGGACGTTTCTAGAAAACAAAAACCTAGCTATGGATATTCCAGAAATGCCCTTTGTGATTTGAAATTTTGTTGACTGTTCTTGGTCAATCTTGTGCTTCATGTGATCTCTTTCCATTTTACATACGATGCCAGATATCAGAGTTAATCTTGACCGTTAATGGAACATTAGGGAACAAGTTAACACATCTAGCCATTGATCTGGTCCCTTTTGGGGTTTAGGAAGAAAGTGACGGGGCAGGGGAGGTCCCTACCCGTCACATGGGTTGGTGTGGTGAGGTTTTTTGAGATAAGGATGTGTTATGAATTAGGTAAATCAATGATCTGCAAAAATAATTAATCCAAATCTTGGTAATTAACGAAATCTATGTGGATTTAGGGTTCTTGATTATGATTTTGGGGATTTTGATCCAAACGGGGGGAAATTAGTTGTTTAGCGCCAAGTTTAGTATTAATATATTACGTTTAAAACGTAATAAATAATACTAAACTAGTTAGTGGGTGGGGGTGAGCTGGCAAGGTTTTGGGTCAGGTAATGTGTTACTGGACTGGGATTTGGGTAGGATAGGGGTATGGGTCGGTTTGGTTTATGGAAATGGGTTTGGTTTTGCTGGTTCCTCCCCTTCATCTTTACATCATTTGTCAATTCTGGCCAAAAACTTTCAACAACATACTAGGGCACTTTTCCTTCATAAATAAGTTTGGAAAAATTACAAAACCAGTCCTTGTGACTTTTGTAAACATGGAAAAGGACTTGATTTGAAATTATGATATCTTTAAGGGTTGTATATGTCACATCTTCAAACTTGAGGGGCTTCACTTGTATAACATGATTCTTGGAAGGTCATTTGTGACAAGTCTTTCAAGTTGAAGGATTAAACTTGTAATTATTCAATTCTTCAAGGGTGTTATTAGAAAATCCACAATCGGGTCCGGTTCTCTATGCGGCTTCGTTTCCCGTGTTCGTTTTTGCTTGTTTCTTTGTGATCTTTTGTCTTTTTCACGATATTCGTACCTAAAATACACAACAAACGAATACAAGGATTTTGCACGGTATTTTATGATATAATTATGCATTTTAAGCCCGTTTTGAACGATGAGAATATGTATAATTGCAGTCTCATCAGTTGTTAATGTATAAAATTTGTGTTTCTTATCAGATATTGTTATTTCATACTAATTTCTAAGAAGTAAGATATCACTATTTCTTGGTTTTCTCACAAATGATTATGAATTAAATTGCGTATTTCTGGAAAAATAATATGCTTGATAAAGTATACATTTTTGGAATTTCTGTTATCTTCTATGATAATATGAATTATCGGTTGAATATAACCCGCAAGTTTGAAGAAAGACTTAAGAGGATACATGATATGTACAAAGAAGCTTGCCTTTTATAAGATACATTGTTGCATATTATGGTTGCGTATGTTATGATTATGTATGAGTCATATCTTTATAAATTCATTGTAAACTTTGGAATTATGTTCCTCAGTTGGATTTATTATCCTAAGATATGGATGATAATCAACATATTTAGTTTTCCTATATAGCCTACCAAATAAACCCAAAAGATATACCTTGTGTCCGATAAGCATATGTATCCATATACATATGTGATAGATGATTTCTGATATAAGTACACCTTGATTATGAATTATTTCTCTTCTAATTATCACTCTAAACCCTAACAGTTGATGAACAAGGTAATTAAGCACAATCCTGTGTAAGTATTAGAAAATTTTTAAGCGTAAATTTGGCAATGAAAGAACGTCCATAAATTCTAATAAACCAGAAACTATATGAATCCAAACCTACGTTGAATATGATGGAAGTTTTTTTGTATGTAAGAAATGCACCCTACATCACACAGGACTTTGCACCCTCTGGTGTCAGAATTTTCAACATAGTGGGTCTTTGTCTATTAATTGTAAGGACATAAAATACCGAATTCTATTTAAGTATTATCCGTCTATAAGAAATCATATTCTTAGATTTTATATGTATGACGTCTTACCTACGTGGAAGTAAGAAGGAAATCTAATGGTATAATGAATATGCCAAATGCTAGAATATTTACCTTATCCTCGTTATAATTTTGAAATTAAGATAATACTCGCGTTATGTCGGAATTTTCTAAGTCAGCGATTTACATTATGTTTATTTGATTGAATTAGGACGCTTCTTTAGTAAAATAAATAAATTTAAATCACCAAATTTATGATTTTTTTTTCCTTGCATAAAGTTAGACGCATCTTTATGTAAGCAAGAATTTATAAATAGACTTAAATATATTCGATATAAGACAAGTGTAGACTTAATAAATCGTCAAAGTTCTGAATGAAAAATTACGTATATAACTATGTATTACTTTAAAAAGGTATTATTCGATTCGAAAAGCAAGCAAAAGTACATTGGACCATTCAAGGACTTTTGAATTTGGCTATGACATGTTAACTTGAGTTTCCCAAAGACCTCACTAATGTTCATGATACTTTTCGCATTACGAATCTGAAAAAATGTTTATCTGATGAATCTCTTATCATCCCATCAAAAGAGTTTCCGCGCAACGATGAACTAAATTATTTGGTGTTATATTGTATTTATAATTGTTTAAGTATGAATGGAATCCTCGGAGAGGGCCTGAATATGTTTGGAAACGCGAGGATTTTACTCATCTCTGTTTTATGACATTACTCTTTATCTAAATCCTGGGACGATATTTATTTAAGGGGGACAGACTATGACAATTCTTAAATTTCACATATGTGTTATGTGTTATAATTGTATGAATATGAAAATCTAACTAGAAATTTTTGATTTTATGCCTTACTTGGTAAGATGAATGGGTTCTCACAACCTGAACTACCACTTCAACATATTCCTATATGTTGTTAACACAATGCATATATCAAGTCTAAGTTCTAAAAGTAATCCTATAAGTAAAATATTGATAAGAACATCTCAAATATACCTATGATGCCCTAAATTCCCTTAGAAACCCTAGAATCCCTATAAATGAGTTGTAAACTAAAGAATTGTGAATTATGAATGTAAAACACATATGAATAAGTAATCAAGTATTATAAACAAGTTTTAAACTATGATTTGTGATTATAATTTCATCTAAGAATAGTAAGTACAAACCATACACTGCTAAGTACAAGTAAATGTACATAATAGTCTAATCGCCACCTAGAATCCATTTCATATTGAATTTAAGTATATTTTTTTGAAAACACTTATAAAACTCAACTAAGTATCATACTAAGACTATATTTTTACTTCAATTCAATATACAAATAACAAAAGCACAAATTACAAGTTATCAAAGCATAGAATTCTAGTTACACCTATTACCTCCTAGGATATGATTAACCAATGAAACATATTAAAAAAATGTGTAGACTATTTGGAAATCTTAAACACATCATATAAGACCAAGAATAATCTACGACAAAGATATAAACACAAATAATCTAAGGTACAATTCACTTAGGCATAATGACCTAAAAACCCTTATATTAAGCATTTTACTTAGAATCAATACCTAGTCTTTTAGGACAAGTGTAAAAACTTCAATAGCATTGAATTAGGGTTATAATATCATCATAATATAAGGTACAAGTATCCTAATTCAGAATGTACAACATTTTAATGCATGACTTATAAATTAAGTCAAAATAGGTATTTTCATACTTTAAACATTTTTACTTGGAATAACTTAGTAAAACTAATGTAGATGTTGGGAATAAAATATAGCCAGTACACTTGAACGCTGACAAGAAGAAAACAAGCGTTGATAAGAAGAAAACAAGCGTTGACAGATCAAGCGTTGACAGGAAGAAGTCAAGCGTTGATAGGTTGAAGTCAAGCACTGATAGAAAGATATGGTCTACGCGTATTATGTTTCTAGTTTGTTTCTAGTAAAGATAGGATCAACAATGTATTTTCTATAATTATCTTTACCTAGAATAGTTGATAAGTAGACTCTTGTACAAGGCTTCTTATGTCTATAAAAGAAGACCTTTAGGTTTTGTTTCATATAAGTTTTTCATACGTTTAACACTTTCATTGTAAGCAAGTTTGTTATTATCAATCAAGTGAAAGTTTGTTTTACAATTGTTTGTGTGTTCTTGTTTAAGTATTAATTCCGCATAATACTTAAATTGTTTTATACACAACAAAGTTTCTCTACGTGTTTAACTTGATTTAATCTCGTTTACACAAGCTAAACCGATCTAAGTTTGGGATCAACAAGTGGTATCAGAGCTTGTTGAGAAACTTTGATCTAAAGAACACAAGAACCCTAAATCACCAAAAACCCTAATTTTTACAAAACCCTAAAAACATCATGTCTACCCCAGAAGTAAACTCCTCCTCCTCCTCAAACCACAACATCAAGATTCCCATGTTAGACCCACACAATTTTGAGCTGTGGAAGTTTAACTTTGAGAAATATATGCAAATTCATGACAACACTCTCTAGGAAATTATTGAATATGGAAACACATTTAATAAGGCTCAAAAGATTGCAGATGCCATTGCTGCAAGAACAGCTGTTCAAGGTTCTACTGAAGAGGATAGAAAAGAAAAACCTGATGATGGTAGAGCTGTCTCAGTTGAGGACATAGCAAAGAGAAGAGTTGATATGAAAACCCTAAGCATTCTGAAACTCTCTTTGGGACAAGAAAATTAACACAAATACAGAAGTTATGAGTCTGCAAAAGATCTTTGGGCAGCTCTTGAAGTTGCCTATGGTGGTAATGCTGATACTGTACAAGAGAAAAAGAAGCAACTCTTGCATGAGTATGCTGTTTTTAAGGCTCAGCCTAATGAGAAGCTAAGTAGTGTGAGAAGCAGACTGCTGGACATCACAAGCAAGCTATCCTTCATGGGAACAATGCTTGGTGATGTTGATATTATCTCCACCTTTCTTAAAAGCCTTGGTGACGCACGGAAAATTGAAGCAAGGTCTATTATTGCTAATAACACTCACAAAAGTTCTACTTTTGATGATGTGTACAATAAACTGAGGCTGATAGAGAATGAAACTCTTTTGGATCATGGAAGCATGTCTACCAATGGTAACATGGCCGTCTTCTCACATAGTGAAGGTCAATTTAATCAGAAGGAGTCATACATGCACCCCGTTACTGGATCAACTTGTGTCAATGCTGGATCATATCCTGTCAACGCCTCACATTCTGACGCTGACACATACAAAATTGACTCACCTAGATTTAAGCCTGCTGGTATTGATCTGGATACTGTGTGTGCGTACATTACTTCATTTCCCAATGGTTCAGTGATTACTTATGAGGACCTTGAGCAAATAAGTGATGAGCATTTGGAGGAGATGGACATAAAGTGGAATATGGCTCTTGCAAGTATAATAGCAAATAGACGGAATAGAAGATTCAAGAAGAAGATGACTTTTAATGCCAAGGACACTGTTGGATTTGATAAATCCAAGGTTGAGTGTTATAATTGTCATCGTATGGGACACTTTATGAGAGAATGTAGATCTCCAAGAATATCTGATGCTGGAAAACCCTCAAGCCAAATTATTAAGGCTCAGGATCCCAATGCCATGGTTGCAATGCAAGAAATTGATGGTGTTGGATGGGATTGGAGCTATTTGGCTAAGGATGAGGAAGAGAATAAAGCTTTCGTTGCTGAGATGGAAGAAGAAGAGCATGTTCAATATGCTCTCATGGCACACTCCTCATCTTCATCAGACAATGAGGTATATGATGATGCTTTTTGTAGTAAGGGTTGTCGTTTAAATACTGAAAGACTTAACAAAGAGGTTTTAAGATTGTCAACAGATGTGAGTAATGAGAGATGCAAGTTTTCTAACTATCAACTTGCTCTTACTCAAACAAAAAAGACTGTAGCTGAGTATAAGAAAATGGAGCTTGACCTAAAAGATAAAATCTTAAAACATATTTAAATGCTAGTACAGATATTAGAAACATCATGGAGAGGGTCAATGCTGAACTACAAGTTAACTTAGATGAGGCTATCAAGAATAAGGATAATATAGATCTTAAAATTCAGAGATTTGATAAAGCCTCACAAACCCTAGGAGAATGTGTTAGTAAACAAAGGGATTCTAGGGATATGACTGGGATTGGCATGAAAGAGTATGTTGGTGTTCCACCACCAGCTGGGGACTTCTATGGTGTCCAAAGAAAGGACTTATCTTGGACTGGTTTACCAGAACTCCAAGAAGAGGAATTCATTCCTCCACCAAGAGTCCTTACCCCAGTAGAAGAATATAGGTAGAAGTTGACTGATTTGGACCAATGGAAGAAAGCCAAGCCTACCTTGTTTGTCAAGGGTGGCATGCTTAGTGATAGTCCAAATGAGCTTACCCCTATCAAAATAACAAACCCAATCACTGGCAAGACTGTTGACCTTGGCTCAAACGTTGTTAGAAAACCAAGCATTAAATATGCAGAAATGTATAGAAATACTAGGTCACCAAAAAGCCAAATTAGTGATAATGTAACAGATTTCTTTTCTTCTAGACCTAGAGTTATGTCTAGAAAAGCCTGCTATACTTGTGGTATCTTTTCACATTTAGCTTATAAGTGTGTCAACGCTTCCAAGGTCAACACTGACAAAAAGTCAAACACTGTCAAACCCAAAACTTTTGTTCAGCAAAGTCCACAATGTTGGGAATAAAATGTAGGCAGTTCACTTGAGCGCTGACAATAGGAAAACAAGCGTTGATAAGAAGAAAACAAATGCTGACAGATCAAGCGTTGACAAGAAGAAGTCAAGCGTTGATATGTTGAAGACAAGCACTGATAGAAAGATATGGTCTATGCGTATTATGTTTCTAGTTTGTTTCTAGTAAAGATAGGATCAACATTGTATTTTCTATAATTATCTTTACCTAGAATATTTGATACGTAGACTCTTGTACAAGGCTTCTTATGTCTATAAAACAAGACCTTTAGGTTATGTTTCAATATAAGTTTTCATACGTTAAACACCGTTATTATCAATCAAGTGAAAGTTTGTTTTACATCTTTGTGTGTTCTTGTTTAAGTGTTAATTCCGCATAACACTTAGATTACTTTATACATAAAACAAAGTTTCTCTACGTGTATAACTTGATCTAATCTCGTTTACACAAGCTTAATCGATCTAAGTTTGGGATCAACAAGTGGTATCAGAGCTTGTTGATAAACTTTGATCTTAAAGAACACAAAAACCCTAATTTTCACAAAACCCTAAAAACATCATGTCCACTCCAGAAGCAACCTCCTCCTCAAACCACAACATCAAGATTCCCATGCTAAATTCAAACAATTTTGAGCTGTGGAAGTTCAACTTTGAGCAATATCTGGGGATCCATGACTACACTCTCTGGGAGATTATTAAATATGGAAACACATTCAATAAAGCTCAAAAGATTGCTGATGCCATTGCTACAAGATCAGCTGTTCAAGGATGTTCAGAAGAAGATAAGAAAGAAAAACCTGACGATGGTAGAGCTGTGTCTGCTGATGACATAGAAAAGAAAAGGGTTGATATGAAAACCCTAAGCATTCTGAAACTTTCTTTGGGACAAGAAAATAAGCACAAATACAGAGGTTATGAGTCTGCAAAAGACCTTTGGGCAGCCCTTGAAGTTGCCTATAGTGGTAATGCTGATACTAAGGAAGAGAAAAAGAAGCAACTCTTGCATGAGTATGTTGTTTTTAAGGCTCAACCTAATGAGAAGCTAAGTAGTGTGAGAAGCAGACTTCTTGACATTACAAGCAAGCTGTCCTTCATGGGGACACAAATTGGTGATGTTGACATTATTTCCACTTTTCTTAAAAGCCTTGGTGATGCGTGGAAGATTGAGGCAAGATCTATAATTTCCAATAACACTCACAAAAGTTCTACTTTTGATGATATCTTTAACAAACCGAAGCTGTTGGAGAATGAAACTCTTTTGGAGCATGGAAGTAAGTCTACCAATAGTAACATGGCCTTCTTCTCACATAGTGAAGGTCAATTTGATCAGAAGGATTTATACATACACCCAGTTACTGGATCAACATGTGTCAACGCTGGATCATATCCTGTCAACGCCTCACATTCAGACGCTGACACATACAAAATTGACTCACCAAGAGTTAAGCATGCTGGTTTGGATCTGGATACTGTGTGTGCATACATTGCTTCATTGCCCAATGGTTCAGTGATTACGTATGAGGACCTTGAGCAAATAAGTGATGAGCACTTGGAGGATATGGATATAAAGTGGAACATGGCTCTTGCAAGTATAAAAGCAAACAGATGGAATAGATGGTTCAAGAAGAAGATGACTTTCAATGGAAAGGACACTGCTGGATTTGATAAATTCAAGGTTGAGTGCTACAATTGTCATCGTATGGGGCACTTTATGAGAGAATGCAGATCTCCAAGAAGATCTGATGCTGGAAAACCCTCAAGCCAAATTATTAAGGCTAAGGATCCTAAGGCCATGGTGGCAGTGCAAGAAATTGATGACATTGGATGGGATTGGAGCTATTTGGCCAAGGATGAGGAAGAGGATAAAGCTTTGGTTGCTGAGATAGAAGAAGAAGAACATGTTCAATATGCTCTCATGGCACACTCCTCATCTTCATCAGACAATGAGGTATATGATGACGCTTTTTGTAGTAACGGTTGTCGTTTAAATACTGAAAAACTTAACAAAGAGATTTTAAGATTATTAGGAGATGAGAGTACTAAGAGATGCAAGTTGTCTAACTATCAAATTGCTCTCACTCAAACTGAAAAGACAGTTTCCGAGTATAAGAAAATGGAGCTTGACCTGAATTACAGGCTAAGTTAGATGAGGCTATCAAGAATAAGGATAACGTGGACCTTAAAATTCAAAGATTTGATAAGGCCTCACAAACCCTAGGAGAATGTGTAAGTAAACAGAGGGATCCTAAGGACATGATTGGGATTGGGATGAAAGACTATACTGGTGTTCCACCACCAGCTGGGGACTTCTATGGTGTCCAAAGAAAGGACTTATCTTGGACTGGTTTACCAGAACTCCAAGAAGAGTAATTTATTCCTCCATTAAGAGTCCTTACCCCAGTTGAGGTATATAGGCAAAAGTTGACTGACTTGAATGAATGGAAGAAAGCCAACCCTACCTTATTTGTCAAGGGTGGCATGCTTTGTGATAGTCCAAATGAGTCGACCCCTATCAAAGTAACAAACCCAATCACTGGCAAGACTGTTGACCTTGGCTCAAACACTGTTAGAAAACCTAGCATTAAGTATGCAGAAATGTATAGGAATACTAGGTCACCAAAAAGCCAAGTTAGTGATAATGGAACAGGTTTCTTTTCTTTTATACCTAGAGTTGTGACTAGAAAAGCCTGTTACACTTGTGGTAGATTTTCACATTTAGCATATAAGTGTGTCAACGCTTTCAAGGTCAACGCTGTTAAAAGGTCAAATACTGTCAGACTCAAAACTTTTGTGGAGCAAAGTCCACAAGTTGTTAGACCAGCCCCATTCTTTACCAAAGGGTCTAACACTCATGGACAAAGACCTTTTCAGAAGACCAGTACATGGTCTAATAGGCAATGGGTTCCTATAGCAAACCCTAGGTTCAACGCTGATAAGGGTAATTTCAGCGTTGACAAGACAAAATCTAACGCTGACAGAAACGTTGCCAGACCTAAATATTTGCAACCACATGGAAAGGGGTCTAAAGCTACTTCTAGCTTGACATGGAGACCTAAGCAAGATCAAAACCTTAATTCTAATAGGATTTCTATGACCTGCAACAGATTTAATTATATTTCAAAGGTCATCTCAAAACCAATTGGGGTTAACTGGGTATTTCATCCAAAAAGGGATGAACAAGCGGTTGTTATAAGAACTAAGTCTGTTCTTGTTGAACAACCAGATGAATCCAAGTCTGCTCAGGCTTGGGTTCCCAAAGAAAACTAATTTATTTTCTTTATGTGTAGGGCATTCAAAAACAGGTGAATGATTATGGCTATTGGGATAGTGGATGCTCTAGGCACATGACAGGGAAGGAAGATTATCTGACTAACTTCACTCCCATTAAGGATGGTGATAAAGTTTACTTTGGAGGCGGATATGGAACTATCACAGGCAAAGGAACTCTTCTCACCAAGAACTTATGTTTTGAAAACGTGTTTCTGGTAAAAGAACTTGATTACAATCTTTTTAGTGTATCACAAGTTTGTGATAACAAAAATAAGGTTCTTTTTACTGATACTGAATGCTTGGTGTTGAGCAAGGATTTTAAAATTCCAGATGAGAAATTTATTGACTATAGAACTAGGCATAAGGACATTTATAATGTGAATCTTAATGGTATTAGGATGAATAATAATATGTCATGTTTTTATGCTAAAGCTTCAATTGATGAGAGTAATATATGGCACAGGAGACTAGGGCACATTAACTTTAAAAATATAAACAGACTTGTGAGACTTGGTTTGGTTGATGGTTTGCCTGAAAAGGCTTTCCACAATGACCACTCTTGTGTTGCATGCCATAAAGGCAAACAACACAAGGTCTCATTTAAGTCTAAACATGTGCACTCTAGTTCTAAACGACTTCACTTGCTGCATATGGACCTATTTGGTCCAACTAATATAGAAAGCTTGAATGGTAAATCATACTGCTTTGTCATCACAGATGACTTTTCTAGGTTTACTTGGACTTTCTTTTTAGCTATGAAAAGTGACACTACTGATACTTTAATTGACTTTATTAATCAGATTGAGAAGAAAACTGGTAATGAAGTTAAAATGCTTAGAAGTGATAATGGTGGTGAGTTTAGAAATAAGCTATTGGATGATTTTTATGCCAAGAAAGGGATTACTAGGCAGTTTAGTGTTGCCAGAACCCCACAGCAAAATGGGGTTGCTGAGAGAAAGAATAGAACCCTAATTGAAGCAGCCAGGACTATGTTGGCTGATGCTCACTTTCCCATAGCTTTTTGGGCTGAGGCTGTGAATACAGCTTGTTATGTTCAGAATAGAGCATTGGTCAACAAGATACATAACAAAACGCCTTATGAGTTACTTTGGGGAAGGAAACCTAATATTGGTTTTCTTAAACCTTTTGGTTGTCATGTAGTTGTACTAGATACTAGTGATGCATTAGGTAAGTTTAGTGCTAAAGGTGATGAAGGCTATTTCATGGGTTATTCAATGCAGAGTAAGGGATATAGGGTTTACCATAAGAAGAAAAAACGTATACTTGAGAAAGTACATGTTAGGTTTTTAGAGAGTAAACCTAGTGATCCTGAAAGTGGTCCAAATTGGTCATTTGACTTGGAACCTCTATCTAGGACTTTGAATTATATGCCTGTTACTAATTCAGACATTGTGAAGGTAACTTCAAATGTTGTGGAAGAACCAGTTGTTGATGTTTCAGGTACACAGGTTAATGAAGAGGTTGGATCACAAGCAGACAAGTCATCTCCCATACAAGAGTATGTCACTATTCCCATATGGACAGATGCTTTTGCTGCTGCTACTGCTGGAAAGGAAAATGGTGGTTCCCAAGTATCACCAGTTAACAACATGCATGGTCCTTCAGGCGCTGACAAAGGACAATCTGGCGCTGACAGGACAAATTCAGGCGTTGATGGCTCAAACGTTGACAACACCATTTCAGGCGTTGATAACCCAAACGCTGACAACCTTGGTTCAGGCGTTGACAACTCTTTTGAGCATATTTTCTCTTCAAATTTTTAACAAGGTGAACCTTCAAGCAGGAATGAAGAGGTTCATATAAATATTGATGGAAGAGAGTCTGAAGAAGATATTGGCAACTTGGATGATGAGATTGAAGACAACAGACTTTTTAAGGGAGGAATTCTCACTTCTACTATGAAGAATCACCCCACTTCTCAAATTATTGGGGATGTCATGTCTCATGTTCAGACTAGAAGATCTCATCAAAGTCTTGGAGGATTTATTGCCAATATACACAAGAAGGTTGATACCCCTCTTGTTCAAGCATGTTTGTTTGCCTGTTTTCTGTCACAACAGGAACCCAAGAAGATTTTTGATGCTCTCAAAGAACCAAGTTGGGTGGAAGCAATGCAGGATGAGCTTCACCAATTTGCTATTCAGGATGTTTGGGAGCTGGTTGATTGTCCCAGGTATGTCAGACCTATTGGGACAAGATGGGTTCTTAGAAACAAGAGAGATGAAAGAGGTATTGTGGTCAGAAACAAGGCACGTTTAGTGGCTCAGGGATATACACAAGAGGAAGGGATAGACTATGAGGAGGTCTTTGCACCAGTTGCAAGGATTGAGGCTATAAGGATATTTCTAGCCTATGCTTCCTGCATGGGCTTCACTGTCTATCAAATGGATGTGAAGAGTGCTTTCTTATATGGCACAATTGTTGAGGAGGTATATGTTATGCAGCCTCCTGGTTTTGAAGATCCAGAACATCCAGACAAGGTATATAGAGTCAAGAAAGCTATGTATGGACTTCATCAAGCCCCAAGAGCATGGTATGGCACATTGTCCACTTATCTGGTGGAAAATAGATTCAAAAGGGGCACCATAGACCAGATATTATTTACAAAGAAGGCTGGTAAGGATGTCTTACTTGTTCAGGTTTATGTTGATGATATCATATTTGGCTCCACCAATCCAAAGATGAGTGAAGACTGTTCCAAGTTTATGACAGACAAATTCAAGATGAGTGCAATGGGGGAGATGAACTTCTTTCTAGGGTTACAAGTTCAGCAGAAAGAAGATGGTATCTTCATCTCTCAGGATAAGTATGTAGCAGAGATCTTGAAGAAGTTTGGCTCTTCTCCACATGAAAAGAGGGCTACTACTCCTATAGATAGAGAACACCCTTGGGGAAAAGTTGGAGATGGAAAAGATGTGGATGTCAGGCATTATAGATCAATGATTGGTTCATTGATGTATCTTACAGCCTCAAGACCTGACATCATGTTTGCTGTGTGTGCATGTGCACGCCATCAAGTGACTCCTAAAGAATGTCACCTTTATGCTGTCAAGAGAATCTTTAGGTACCTTATATGTTATCCAGATCTTGGCTTGTGGTACCTAAAAGAATCACCATTGGAGCTTATTGCATATTCAGACAGTGACTATGATGGTGATAAGTTTGATAGAAAATCCACAACTGGTGGATGTCAGTTTCTTGGGAGTAGGTTAATCTCTTGGCAATGCAAGAAACAAACAATGGTGGCTAATTCTACAACTGAAGAAGAGTATGTTGCTGCAGCTGCTTGTTGTGGACAAGTCGTATGGATTCAGAACCAGTTGTTGGATTATGGGTATAATTTCATGCATACCAAGATTTTTTTTGAAACTAACAGCACTTTATGCATTATTAAAAATCATGTACATCATTCTAAAACAAAACACATAGAAATTAGACATCATTTTATAAGGGATTGTTTTGAAAAGGGTTTAATACAACCAGATAGGGTTGACACAAAAGAAAATGTGTCTGATTTATTAACTAAACCTTTTGATATTGGAAGGTTTCAATACTTGGTAACAAGTATTGGAATGATCAATCTCACATAATATGTGTTTTGGGGTCTTATTGTAAAACTATGTACATGATAATGCATTGTTATTGGTCTTTTGAAGTTAAATTTTCCACTATATTTTTCTAACGCTGACAAAGGTTACCTTAACGCTGACAAGTGTTATCGTGGCGTTGTCAGCAACAATGTTAGTTTTGTGGTTTTTAATCTAAGTGTGTAGGTGGTGTTAGCATTGTACCGTTGGATACAGAGTTGCTTATGGATCCTTGGAGAATCATTTGAGCATGTTTTCATTTATGGATGATGGTTGGAATATTTATATTCCTATCTTGACATAAATTTTTATGTTCATGCATATTTTTGGGCAACATATGTATCATAGTGTAAGGGGGGGTTTTAGGAACCTTTAGGACTTTTGGGTATTCTTATAATACTCTTATCACAATTCTAGATTGTGTCCACAGGTGAGTATGAGTTAGTTTTACTAAATCATGAGGCACTGTAGCATGCAAAGTTGATATACTATGCATGCTGCCAAGACTATTTTGGCCTAGAATTGGTTGTGTTCCGTTGGGAGACTTGGGAATGATTTTATCGTGGGTTTTACATGGGAGTTACAAGGAATTTTATGAGATAACTTAGTTGTTAAGAATTTTGGTTAGCAAGGGACACTAGAGGACTGTTATGTCTATCTTGCATAAGCAAGTGTGCATAACTAGACAGTGCTTGCCGCCCTATAATAATTATCAATTTATAGGTTATCTTCACTAGGATACATTACTTTGTTAAGGTCATTTTTTCATTTTTATTACTTTTATTTTTGGACGCTGACAAGTATTTCTCCAAGCGTTGTTATGACCAATTTAGACGCTGACATGGCTTTGGCAAACGTTGACAAGAATATAGCCGTTGGGCGTTGATGGGTTATTTTTGACCGTTGACACTCATTGGGACCTACCCAGTTGTTACTTTTTGATGAACTTTGGGGCCGTAATTTTGGGAGCAGATAAATTTTAATTAATGCATGAGATAACTTATTTTCTTTTCAATATTTTCATCATTATATTTTGAAAATAGTTGCCTCATTTTCTTGACCAATCACATGCACCTATCTCTCCTATATATTTGGCTCCTATTTTTAAACATGGTACCTCATATTCTTATCTAACAGTTTTCTCCTATAAATCATCTTTCTCAATAATTCACAAACAGCTTTCTCTACAATGGCACCAAAATTTAAACCAAGTGATTTGGTATTGGGATTCAAGAGTCAACACAACATGATTGCATATTTGGACGCTGATGACACTTTGTTTCCACAATACACCCAGATGGTGGCGTATTTGAATGCATCCCCCATTAGGTATGCTCTTTCTCATGCTCCTCTCATCTCTGTCACACATATTAAACAGTTTTGGAACACTGTTAGTTCCTCAACAGTTAATAATGTGACTACATTATCAGCTATTGTTCATGGGCGTACATGGGTGGTTACTGAAGCCTTGGTTCGCCAGGCTTTGCATCTTGATGATGCTGATGGTATAACCACCCTTCCCATTAATGGAATAGAACAAGGACTAAGGGCTTTAGGGTATCCTTTCCCTGATGAGGGAACTTTAAACAAATATCATAAACAAGAGTTTCCCCCAGCCTGGAAGTACCTCATACATGTCATCCTACAATGTTTGAGTCCTAAGTGTACTGCACACAATGAAATTAATAGATCAATTGCTAGTGCAATTGTGTGCATTGAAAATGGGCAAAAGTTTAATTATTCTAAAATGATTTTTGATAGCATGTGTAAAAACAAAGGGAATAAGATGACTTTGGCTTATCCCAGATTTTTACAAATGGTTTTTGATGTGCAAAATTACTACACAAGGGATCATGATGACTTTTATGATATCTCTGTGCAAAAGAAAGCTATTTTTACCAAGATGAACTCACCCCCTCACTGTGAATTACCCCTCACCCCAGCTATGCTTGCTGTTATTACAGCAGCACAACCCCAACCAGACCCACAACTACAACTTGACCCAATACCAGAACCTTTGCCTTCACCTCAACACATGGAAATTGACCAAGAACCCTTTGACGCTGACACACTAAATGTTGGCGTTGATACAAGTAATCCAAACGTTTACACATTTCCTTCACAGACCAAAACACCCCTTAACCTTCCCACATCCACCCAATCCACATCATCTTCTACCCCACCACAATATAGGTTGCAAAAACGCCAAAGGACTACTGGAGTGTTCTCTTCTAGTGGTCCTAGCCATGTAGCAGAGAGAACCACCACCACAAGTGTGGTTGGTGCTATGGATGAGGCTGGGAATATTGGCTCTGGTTTAGATGCAGGCCAAGATAGTCCTAACATCTTTAAGACCTCATCCATGCCCCATGAATCTAACTTGGGAGGTCAAATACCCATTTTAGAGGAGGGCAGATTGGAACCATACACATTAATGGAATTGACGGCTATCTGCATTAGCTTGTAAAAGCAAAATGTAGACTTGGTACAAATTGTCAGTACACAAGGCCTTGAACTCAAGCAATTGAGGGAGAGGATTGTCATTTTGGAGAATGCTAGCACTAGGTGTGGGATGGAGGAATCTTCCAAAGGGGAGGATGAGCAGATTAATGTGAGTGATAAAGGCTCACATGATGGAGAATCTTTGGTATTGCTGAGGCCCTAACTGAATTGAAGAAGCAATCAGGTTTTGATAGATCTCTGGTAACTCCTACCAATTTAAACTTGTCTTTTACAGCTATGTTGGAGCAATTTACAAGAGGCGCTGAGACAAGTAATTTGGGCGTTGACAAGCAAAATTTGAACGCTGACACACCAAGCGTTGACATGAGCAAATTGGGCGCTGACACAAGGAATTTGAGCGTTGACAGACCTGCAGATGAGGTTGATGTATTCCAGTCATCAACTATCATCAAAGAAGTATCTTCACAGGTATTACCATCATCCTTACCCATCATTGATCCATTAGATAAGGGTAAAGGAATCATGGTAGAAGTAGAAGTTCCTAAGAATGCAACACAAGTAGAGTTTGATTCTAGGTTGGCTGCACAACTTATGGAACAAGAAAGGAAGAAGGTTGGTGAATCACCATTTGTTGTCACTTCAGAGGAACTAGAAGGAAGTGATGAAGCAAGTTCAGATTCAAGTGTGATGGTAATAGAACAACCAGAAAGACTTGAATATGGTGATGATTTGGCAAGAGAGAAGCTTAGAGAGTTGAATTTGCAAGTAGATTTTGATATGCCAGAAGTTGTTCAGATGTACCATGCTTGCGAGAATAGGTGTATGGAGAATCCAGATTTGACTATTTCAGACCAAATTTGGGGTTTGGAAATTCTTCTAAGAGTTCAACAAGACTGCAAGGTAATTCTGAAACACAAATCTAGCAATGTTCTCTCACTGCTGAAAAGGGATAGAAGGGAGCTTTACTACATGCTACTTAGATGTCATGGAACATGATGGACCTATAAGAAATTGTTGGGATTATCCTTTTAAGAGTTGGAGTACAAGGCTTATCCCATTTGGGCAAAGTGCAGGAAATGAACACTCTAAGACTTCTTTCAGATGAAAGGAAAGAAGAACTTGCAGAAGAGATGGAGCTTAAGAAGGAAATGATTGTTCCAAGACCTTTGAAGAAGGGAGTTCCTCTTGAGTTTCCTAAAGATATGAATAAATTGAATCCCAGTGAAGCTGTTATAAGAAGGAAAATTAAGCTCTCACCCATGGAATCTTCAGATATGTTACAAGTGTTACCTCTTGATGCCATAAACCCTATTATAAGCTATGAAGAAGATGCAAGTAGGTTTTGGAAGATTGGTAGGTATGGAAAAGAGGTACACACTTTTACTACTCTTGTGTCTCTCTTTGCAAGTGTGGATAGAGAAGACTTGGTAGACCTTTGGAGGTTGTTGGAGGCCAAGTATGAGACTGAAGCTCCTACTTCAGTCAATGGAATAAAACTTTGGTCAACATTCAAGAGAATGTGTGGACCAAAAGAAGAAGATCCTGCTGTTTGGAAGGATCTTGAGGATGATCTCAGTGGTCTTCAATGGCGTTTGTATTCAGCTGCTGGTGTGTATTATTTGAGCTCTACAAAGTTTGCTGAGTATCTTCTTGTAGATGGTCAGTATTCCATGTCCAAAGAAGTTTTGGAGAAGATGAAGACAACACAGCTGGAGATTGACTATTCAAGTGACGTGGCCAAAGATTTGATCAGACATGTTTATTACCAATATGATAAGATTTGTAAGATTCCTCTTAGTTCTTAATTTTTATTCAGAAACTTGATTACTAGAGTAGATATCAAGTTTAGGGGAGGATTGTTGGGAATAAAATGTAGCCAGTTCACTTGAGCGCTGACAAGAGGAAAACAAGCGTTGATAAGAAGAAAACAAACGCTGACAGATCAAGCGTTGACAAGAAGAAGTCAAGCGTTGATAGGTTGAAGACAAGCACTGATAGAAAGATATGGTCTACGCGTATTATGTTTCTAGTTTGTTTCTAGTAAAGATAGGATCAACATTGTATTTTTTCTATAATTATCTTTACCTAGAATAGTTGATACGTAGACTCTTGTACAAGCTACTTATGTCTATAAAAGAAGACCTTTAGGTTATGTTTCAATATAAGTTTTCATACGTTAAACACTTTCATTGTAAGCAAGTTCGTTATTACCAATCAAGTGAAAGTTTGTTTTACATCTTTGTGTGTTCTTGTTTAAGTGTTAATTCTGCAAAACACTTAGATTACTTTATACATAAAACAAAGTTTCTCTACGTGTATAACTTGATCTAATCTCGTTTACGCAGGCTTAATCGATCTAAGTTTGGGATCAAGACACAAGTTGTTAGACCAGCCCCATTCTTTTCAAAAGGGTCTAACACTTATGGACAAAGACCTTTCCAGAATACCAATACATGGTATAATAGACAATGGGTTCCTGTAGCAAACCCTAGGTTCAACACTGATAAGGGTAATTTCAGCGTTGACAAGACCAAACCAAACGTTGTTAGAAACGTTGCCAGACCAAATAATGGTAAATATTTGCAACCACAGGGAAAGGGGTCTAAAGCTTCTTCTAGCTTGACATGGAAACCTAAGCAAGATCAAAACCCTAATTCTAATGGGATTTCTATGACCTGTAACAGATTTAATTATAGTTCAAAGGTCATCACAAAACCAATTGGGGTTTACTGGGTGTTTCATCCATAAAGGGATGAACAAGGGGTTGTTATGAGGACTAAGTATGTTCTTGTTGAACAACCAAATGAATCCAAGTCTGCTCAGGCTTGGGTTCCCAAAGAAAACTAATTTTTTTTTCTTTATGTGCAGGGCATTCAAAAACAGGTTAATGATTATGGCTATTGGGATAGTGGATGCTCTAGGCACATGACTGGAAGGAAGATTATCTCACAAACTTCACTCCCATTAAGGATGGTGATAACGTTTACTTTGGAGGCGGATATGGAACCATCACAGGCAAAGGAAATCTTCTCACCAACAATTTGTGTTTTGAAAACGTGTTTCTGGTAAAAGAACTTGACTATAATCTTTTTAGTGTATCATAAGTTTGTGATAACAAAAATAAGGTTCTTTTCACTGATACTGAATGCTTGGTGTTGAGCAAGGATTTTAAAATACCAGTTGAGAAATTCATTGATTATAGAACACCTAGGCATAAGGACATTTATAATGTGAATCTTGATGGGATTAGGATGAATAATAACTTGTCATGTCTTTATGCTAAGGCTTCAGTTGATGAAAGTAATCTATGGCACAGGAGACTAGGGCACATTAACTTTAAAAATATAAACAGACTTGTGAGACATGGCTTGGTTGATGGTTTGCCTGAAAAGGCTTTCCACAATCACCACTCTTGTGTTGCATGCCTTAAAGGCAAACAACACAAGGTCTCATTTAAGTCTAAACAGGTGCACTCTAGTTCCAAACCACTTCACTTGCAGCATATGGACTTGTTTGGTCCTACTAATATAGAAAGCTTGAATGGTAAATCTTACTGTTTTGTCATCACTGATGACTTTTCTAGGTTTACTTGGACTTTCTTTTTAGCCTTGAAAAGTGACACTGCTGATACTTTAATTAACTTTATTAACCAAATTGATAAGAAAACTGGTAATGAAGTTAAGATGCTTAGAAGTGATAATGGTGGTGAGTTTAGAAATAAGCTGTTGGATGATTTTTGTGCCAAGAAAGGGATTACTAGACAGTTTAGTGTTGCCAGAACCCCACAGCAAAATGGGGTTGCTGAGAGAAAGAATAGAACCCTAACTGAAGCAGCCAGGACTATGTTGGCTGATGCTCACTTTCCCATTGCTTTTTGGGCTGAGGCTGTGAATACAGCTTGTTATGTTCAGAATAGAGCATTAGTTAACAAGATACATAACAAAACACCTTATGAGTTACTTTTGGGAAGGAAACCTAATATTGGTTTTCTTAAACCTTTTGGTTGTCATGTAGTTGTGCTGGACACTAGTGATGCCTTAGGTAAATTTAGTGCTAAAGGTGATGAAGGCTACTTCATGGGTTATTCAGTGCAGAGTAAAGGATATAGGGTTTACATTAAGAAGGAAAAACGTATACTTGAAAAAATACATGTTAGGTTTTTAGAAAGTAACCCTAGTGATCCTAAAAGTGGTCCAAATTGGTTATTTGACTTGGAACCTCTATCTAGGACTTTGAATTATATGCATGTTACTAATCCAAACATTGTGAAGGTAACTTCAAGTGTTGTGGAAGAACCAGTTGTTGATGTTTCAGGTACACAGGTTAATGAAGAGGTTGGATCACAAGCAGACAAGTCATCACCCATACTTGAGTATGTTAATATTCCCTAATGGACAGATGCTTTTGCTGCTGCTGCTGCTGCTGGAAAGGAAAATGGTGGTCCCCAAGTATCACCAGTTAACAACATGCATGGTCTTTTAGGCGCTGACAAAGGAAAATCTGGCGCTGACAAGACATATTCAGGCGTTGATGGCTCTAACGCTGACAACCTTGGTTCAGGCGTTGACAACTATTTTGACCATATTTTCTCTTTTAATTTTGAACAAGGTGAACCTTCAAGCAGAAATGGAGAGGTTCATACAGATATTGATGGAAGAGAGTCTGAAGAAGATATTGGTAACATGGATGATGAGATTGAAGACAACAGACTTTTTGAGGGAGGAGTTCTTACTTCTACAATGAAGGATCACCCCTCTTCTCTAATTATTAGTGATGTGATGTCTCCTGTTCAAACTAGAATATCTCATTCGAATCTTGGAGGATTTATTGCCAATATACACAAGACGGTTGATACCCCTCTTGTTCAAGCATGTTTGTTTGCCTGTTTTCTGTCACAACAGGAACCCAAGAAGATTTTTGATGCTCTCAAAGAACCAAGTTGGGTGGAAGCAATGCAGGATGAGCTTCACCAATTTGCTATTCAGGATGTTTGGGAGTTAGTTGATTGTCCCAGATATGTCAGACCTATTGGGACAAGATGGGTTCTTAGAAACAAGAAAGATGAAAGAGGCATTGTGGTTAGAAACAAGGCACGTTAGGTGGCTCAAGGATATACACAATAGAAAGGGATAGACTATGAGGAGGTCTTTGCACCAGTTGCAAGGATTGAGGCTATAAGGATATTTCTAGCCTATGCTTCCTGCATGGGCTTTACTGTCTATCAAATGGATGTGAAGAGTGCTTTCCTTTATGGCACAATTGTTGAGGAGGTTTATGTAATGCAGGCTCCTGGTTTTGAAGATCCAGAGCATCCAGACAAGGTGTATATAGTCAAGAAAGCTATGTATGGACTTCATCAAGCCCCAAGAGCATGGTATGGCACATTGTCCACCTATCTGGTGGAAAATGGATTCAAAAGGGGCACCATAGACCAGACCTTATTTACAAAGAATACTGGTAAGGATGTCTTACTTGTTCAGGTTTATGTAGATGATATCATCTTTGGCTCATCAAACCCAAAGATGAGTGAAGACTTTTCCAAGCTTATGACAGATAAGTTCAAGATGAATGCAATGGGGGAGATGAATATGTAGTATAAATCTTGAAGAAGTTTGGCTTTTCTCCACATGAGAAAAGGGCTAGTACTCCTATGGATAGAGAACACCCTTGGGGAAAAGTTGGAGATGGAAAAGATGTGGATGTCACGCACTATAGATCAATGATTGGTTCATTGGTGTATCTCACAGCCTCAAGACCTGACATTATGTTTGCTTTGTGTGCATGTAAACACCATCAAGTGACTCCCAAAGAGTGTCATCTTCATGCTGTCAAGAGAATCTTTAGGTACCTTAGATGTTATCCAGATTTGGGATTATGGTATCCAAAAGATTCACCATTGGAGCTTATTGCATATTCAGACAGTGACTATGGTGGTGATAAATTTGATAGAAAATCCACAACTGGTGGATGTCAGTTTCTTGGGAGTAGGTTGATATCTTGGCAATGCAAGAAACAAACAGTGGTGGCAAATTCTACAAGTGAAGCACAGTATGTTGCAGCAGCTGCTTGTTGTGGACAAGTCTTGTGGATTCAGAACCGGCTGTTAGATTATGGGTATAATTTTATGCATGCCAAGATTTTTGTAGACAATAACACTACTTTATGCATTATTAAAAATCTTGTACATCATTCTGAAACAAAACACATAGAAATTAGACATCATTTTATAAGAGATTGTTTTGAAAAGGTTTAATACAACCCATTAGGGTTGACATAGAAGAAAATGTGTCTGATTTATTAACTAAACCTTCTGATCCTGGAAGGTTTCAATACTTGGTAACAAGTATTGGAATGATCAATCTCACTTAATATGTGTTTTGGGGTCTCCTTGTAAAAGTATGTACAGGATATGCATTGTTATTGGTCTTTTTGAAAAGTTAGATTTTCCACTATATTTATCTAACGCTGAAAGAGGTTATCTTAACGCTGATAAGTGTTATCGTGACGTTGTCAGCAATATGTTAGTTTTGTGTTTTTTGATCTAAGTGTGCAGGCGTTGTTAGCATTGTACCATTGGATACAGAGTTGCTTATGGATCCTTGGAGAATCATTGGAGCATGTTTCAATTTATGGATGATGGATGGAATATTTATATTCCTATCTTGACATAAATTTTTATTTACATGCATATTATTTGGCAACTTGTGTATCACATTTTAAGGGGAGGTTTTAGGAACCTTTAGGACTTTTGGGTATTCTTATAATACTCTTATCATAATTCTAGATTGTGTCCACTGGTGAGTATGAGTTAGTTTACTAAATCATGAGGCACTGTAGCATGCAAAGTTGACATACTATGCATGCTGCCAAGACCTTTTTGGCCTAGAATTGGATGTGGTCTGTTGGGAGACTTGGGAATGATTTATAATGGGTTTACCTGGGAGTTACAAGGGATTTTATGAGATAACTTAATTGTTAAGAATTTTGGTTAGCAGGGGACACCAGAGGACTGTTATGTCTATCTTGCATAAGCAAGTGTGCATAACTGGACAGTGCTTGCCGCCCTATAATAATTATCAATTTATAGGTTATCTTCACTAGGATAAATTACTTTGTTAAGGTCCTTTTTCATTTTTATTACTTTTATTTTTGGACGCTGACAAATATTTTTCCAAGCGTTCTTGTGACCAATTTAGACGCTGACATGGCTTTGGCAAACGTTGACAAGAATATAGCCGTTGGGCGTTGATGGGTTATTTTTTACCGTTGACACTCATTGGGACCTACCCAGTTGTTATTTTTGACGAATTTTGGGGCAGTAATTTTGGGAGTAGATAACTTTTAATTAATGCACAAGATAACTTATTTTCTTTTCAATATTTTCATCATTATATTTTGAAAATACTTGCCTTATTTTTTACCAATCACATGTGCCTATCTCTTCTATATATTTGGCTCCTATTTTTAAACAGGGTACTATCATATTCTTATCTAACACTTTTTCTCCTATAATTCATCTTTCATCAACCTTTCACAAACAGCTTTCTTCAACAATGGAACCAAAGTTTAAACCAAGTGACTTGGTATTGGGATTCAGGAGTCAGCACAACATGATTGCTTATTTGGCGGCTGATGATACTTTGTTTCCACAATATACTCGGATGGTGGCGTATTTGAATGCATCTCCACATAGGTATGCACTTTCTCATGCTCCTCTCATCCCTGTCACTCATATTAAACAGTTTTGGAACACTGTTAGTTCCTCAACAATTAATAATGTGACTACATTAACAGCTATTGTTCATGGGCGTACTTGGGTGGTTACTGAAGCCTTGGTTCACCAGGCTTTGCATCTTAATGATGCAGATGGTATAACCACTCTCCCCATTAATGAAATAGAACAAGGACTTCGGGCTTTGGGGTATCCTTTCCCTGATGAGGGTACTTTAAATAAATATCATAAACAAGAGTTTCCCCCAGCCTGGAAGTACCTCATACATGTCATCCTTCAATGTTTGAGTCCAAAATGTACTGCACATAATGAAATTAACAGATCTATTGCTAGTGCAATTGTGTGCATTACAAATGGGCAAAAGTATAATTTTTCAAAACTAATTTTTGATGGCATGTGTAAAAACAAGGGGAGTAAGATGACTTTAGCTTATCCCAAATTTTTGCAAATGGTTTTTGATGTGCAAAATTACTGCACAAGGGATCATGATGATTTTTATGAGATCCCTGTGCAAAAGAAAGCTATTTTTAGTAAGATGAACTCACCCCCTCACCATGAATTACCCCTCACTCAAGCTATGCTTGCTGTTATTGCAGTAGCACAACCCTAACCAGACCCACAAACACAACTTGACCCAATACCATAACCTTTGCCTTCACCTCAACACATGGAAATTGACCAAGAATCCTTCAACGCTGACACATTAAATGTTGGCGTTGACACTAGTAATCCAAACGTTGACACCTTTCCTTCACAGACCCAAACACCCCTTACCCTTCAAACTACCACCCAATCCACATCATCTTCTACACCCCCTGAATATAGGTTGATTAAACGTCCAAGGACTACTGGAGTGTTCTCCTCTAGTGGTACTAGCTATTTTGCAGAGAGAACCACCACCACAAGTGTGGTTGGTGCTATGGATGAGGCTGGGACTATTGGTACTCGCTTAGATGCAGGCTAAGACAGTCCTAACATCTTTAAGACCTCATCCATGGCCCATGACTCTACTTTCGGAGGTCAAATACCCATTCTAGAGGAGGCCAGATTGGAACCATACACATTGATGGAATTGACGGTTGTCTGCATTAGCTTGCAAAAGCAAAATGCAGACCTGGTACAAACAGTTAGTACACAAGGCCTTAAACTCAAGCAATTGAGGGAGAGGATTGTTATTTTGGAGGATGCTAACACTAGGCGTGGAATGGAGGAATCTTCCAAAGGGGAGGATGAGCATATCCATGTGAGTGACAAAGGCTCACATGATGGAGAATCTTTTCGGTGTTGCTGAAGCCCTTACTACATTGAAGAGGCAACCAGGTTTTGATACATCTCTGGTTACTCCTACAAATTTGAACTTGTCTTTTACAGGTATGTTGGAGCCGTTTACAAGAGGCGTTGAGACAAGTAAGGTGAGCGTTGACAAGCAAAATTTGAACACTGACACCTCAAGCACTGACAAGAGTATTTTGGGCGCTGATGCACAGAATTTAAGCGTTGACAGACCTGCAGATATGGTTGATGTATTCCAGTCATCAGCTATCATCAAATAAGTGTCTTCACAAGTACCATCATCATCCTTACCCATCATTGATCCATTAGATAAGGGTAAAGGAATCATGGTAGAAGTAGAAGTTCCAAAGGATGTAGCACAAGTAGAGTTTGATTCAAGGTTGGCTGCACAACTTGTGGAACAAGAACTGAAGAAGGTTGGTGAATCACCATTTGTTGTCACTTCTGAGGAACAAGAAGGAAGTGATGAAGGAAGTTCAGATTCAAGTGTGATGATAATTGAACAACCAGAAACACTTGAATATGGTGATGACTTGGCAAGAGAGAAGCTTAGAGAGTTAAAATTGCAAGTAGATTTTGATATGCCAGAAGTTGTTCAGATGTACCATGCTTAGGAGAATAGGATCATGGAGAATCCAGATTTGACAATTTTAGACCAAATTTGCGGATTGGAGATTCTTCTAAGAGTTCAAAGAGACTTCAAGGTAATTCTGAAGCATAAGGCTAGCAATGTTTTCTCACTTCTGAAGAGGGATAGAAGGGAGCTTTACTACAAGTTACTCAGATGTCATGGAACTGGATGGACCTTCAAGAAATTGCAGGGGTTATCCTTTGAAGAATTAGAGTACAAGGCTTATCCTATTTGGGCAAGAGTGCAAGAAATGAATACTCTTAGACTTATTTCAGATGAAAGGAAAGAAGAACTTGCAGAAGAGATGGAGATTCAGAAGGCAATGATTGTTCCAAGCCCTTTGAAGAAGGGAGTTCCACTTGAGTTCCCTAAAGGTTTAAATAAAGTAAATCCCAGTGAAGCTGTTCTTAGAAGGAGCATTAAGCTCTCACCCATGGAAGCTTCAGATATGGTACAAGTGTTACCTCTTGATGTCAGAAACCCTATCATTAGCTATGAAGAAGATGCAAGTGGGTTTTGGAAGATTGGCAGATATGGGAAAGAGGTACACACATTTACTACTCTTATGTCTCTCTTTGCAAGTATGGACAGGGAAGACTTGGCAGACCTTTGGAGGTTGTTGCTGGCCAAGTATGAGACTAAAGCACCTACTTCAGTCAATGGAATAAAGCTTTGGTCAACATTCAAGAGAATGTGTGCACCAGAAGAAGAAGATCCTGTTTGGAAGGATCTTGAGGATGATATCAGTGGACTTCAATGGCATTTCTATTCAGCTGCTGGTGTGTATTATTTGAGCTCTACAAAGTTTGTTGAGTATCTTCTTGTAGATGTTGAGTATCCCATGTCCAAAGAAGTTTTGGACAAGATGAAGACAACACAGCTGGACATTGACTATTCAAGTGACGTGGCCAAAGATTTGATTAGGCATGTTTATTACCAATATGATAAGATTTGTAAGATTCCTCTTAGTTCTTAATTTTTATTCAGAATCTTGATTACTAGAGTAGATATCAAGTTTAGGGGAGGATTGTTGGGAATAAAATATAGCTAGTACACTTGAACGCTGACAAGAAGAAAACAAGCGTTGATAAGTGTTGGGAATAAAATGTAGCCTGTGCACTTGAATGCTGACAAGAAGAAAACAAGCGTTGATAAGAAGAAAACAAACGTTGACAGATCAAGCGTTAACAGGAAGAAGTCAAGCGTTGATAGGATGAAGACAAGCACTGATAGAAAGATATGGTCTACGCGTATTTTGTTTCTAGTTTGTTTCTAGTAAAGATAGGATCAACAATGTATTTTCTATAATTATCTTTACCTAGAATAGCTGATACGTAGACTCTTGTACAAGGCTTCTTATGTATTGATGTAGTGGTTTTACTACACTTTAGGAAAAGAGAGCAAAAGTGGCAAGTATTACGTGTCGGTTTAGGAAAACCAAGCACTAATGACCAATTAAGTTCAAGTTCGTTTCCCAAGGAGGCTTAGTGTGTGTGTAATGAATTGATTATCTTTGTGATTATATTTTTGAGAAAGAAAAAATAGAAAGGGGATTAGAAAAGAATGACGGTTACGAAGACGGATTAAACTAAATCTAAAAAGGTGTACACGTAAAACCGTAAAAAGTGCTAAAATTAAAATTTTAACCTAAAAATTTCTAAAAATTACCAAAAATCCACAATAAAATTCTAAGAGTTTACAAAAAATCCAAACTTTCTAAAACCTTTTAATTAATTAGATAATGACTTTTAATGCTAATTTAAGCCCTAAAAATCAAAATTAATTATTAAAAAGCCCTAAATAAGATTTTAGAGTTTGTAAACCTCAAAAATACTCTAACTAAGCTAAAAAGTATTTTTCAAAATTTTAAAATCAATAAAAACTATTTTTAAACAATTAAAAACTCCTAAAATCAATTAAAACTTAAATTAATTCTAGAAAATAATTAAAAGACCCTAAAAATATTTGGAAAGTTGCAAAAATCCTACTTAAGTGTTTAAAACCTAGGAAAAATGTAAAAACTTAGAAAATCAGACTTTTAATTTTTAAGAATAAAATAATATTAAAATAATATTAAAAATCCAAAAATTATAAAAAAATTCTAAAAACTTGCAAACTAGCTTAATTTAACCTAAATAACTCAGAAATGAAAGTGAAATTACCTAAATACCCCTATTGGGCCTAGAAAATGGGCTAAACCTAAAACAGTACACTATTGGGCCAAATTAAGGCCCAATAACAAAAAGTGTTCAAAATAAGCCCAAAAAGCACAGGTTGACTCAAAATTTGATTTTAAACAACTTTTTCCAAAGGCCCAAAAGCTGAACATGTGAAATAAGCCAACTTATAACAAGCAGCTTATTCTTAATGGGCTTTTTGGCCCATTAAGCTATAAGCCAATGCCATAAGCTAAAATTTGACACACAAGCTTCTTTTGACCTAATAAAGACTTCTGCAAAAAGAAATTTGAAATAAGCCCAAGGAATAAGCCTGAAAATGCAATAAGCAATCCACACAAAACGACAAAATAGTCGTTTTTGAGTTCTAGGCCACCCCAAGTGCTGATTCAAGTTCCAAAAGCTTTGAAATGACTTAATTAAGCAAAATCAACAAAGAGTTTTCAAATAAGCTGACTCAATAAGCTGGAAAAAGCAAATAAGCACTTATGTAAAAGTCAAATAAGTTGGTTTTCTAGTAAAAAGTCAAAGTCAAAGTCCAATAAGCTCCAGTCTACTTAAATGGGTCAAATAAGGAAGACCTATCACAAAAAATAAGTTGTTGCAAGTCTGGATAAGCTAGAATAGCTTATTGATAAGCTGATGACAAAATTGCACTAGCAGGGGCTAGTTTTGGATGTTGAGCAGTGGAAACTTTTTCCACTGCTTAACTATTTTGACTTTTTGTCTTTAGTGACTTTTTTGGAGATTCAGATTACACAAAGGCACCTAAATGATCTTTGGATCAAAAGGAGTCAATCACAATCAAAATAACACAATCACTAACACCCAATTGATATAGTTTAATCAATTAATCATCAGACATTGCACAGACATGAACAATAAGCAGTTGAGAACTTATGAGCAGTTTTAGCACAAATCAGCCAGCCAAATTCAACCAAATGCACACACAAGCTATTATAAACTCCAATAAGCAAGTCTAAACAGGTTTCATGCAATGGTTCAAAGAATTAAGCAAGATTCAAGCAAATGAAGTTACTGATGAACACTAACACATGCAGTTTTCTACTTTTGCTGATGTATTTGACACACAAGCCAAATTCAACACTTCAAATCTATCAAATAGGTTATATTGATGATGTTTTAACAGCTTTTATCCCTAAACATGCATAAACTCTAGGTTTTCCCAAAATTCTAGGTCAAAAAACAGTCAACTCAACAAGATATAGCAATTTGTTTGATTCAAGGTTTCAAACTCAGAAACTTGCAGCAAAACACTCTCAAACAAAGGTATAACAGATACCAAGCATAAACAACACAATCCAACAACACAATAACAAGTTGCAAACACAAACAGATAGTCCCAAACACCCCTTAATCTTTTCAAAATCAAATTTTTCAAAGGCAAAGTGAGATTTAAGGCTACCCAAGCATCAATTAACACTAAAACAAGTAAGATAAACAGATTCAAGCAAGATCAAGCCACAAAATTCACAAGAACACAAGTTTCATACAAATATCACCAAAAATCAAGTTTTAAGCAGATTTTAGGATTAAGTATGCAAACCTCATGGATGTACATCCACACCCACGAATTTTGAGCTTATGTCCTAGCAAGAACAAGCACAAGCTTCCACAATAAGCCTGCTAAGATTGAACAAGGTTAAAGCACAAGTGTATAAAAATCAGAAACTTCAAAAATCTTGATTGATGCAACCTTGTTACCCCACACTTGATTATCCCCAAGTTATAATCCTCACAAAACCTTAACTAACTCAGTTAGGATGCTATGATCAGCCCTATAACCCAAGAATTCCAAGATTGGAACAAGACTTAGCAAAATATCAAGAAAATGAGAAAATGTGCAAACTTTTGCACACTCCTCTTTTGAAAACAGGTTTTAGACTTCAAATTCAGTAAGCAACAAACAATAACAAGCAGTAAATAAGATTGGCCAATGACTTTTCTTCAATGCTTCAAACACAATTTCATTAAAACTGAAATGGGATTTACAGAAGTTGAACAAGGGAAAAATCAAAAGCAAACGTCTCAATGAGACCTAAGGGCTTTATATATAGCCTTACATGTGACCCTAGAACAGCTGAAAACTAAAAACCCTAATGCTTGAAGTCCCAAAAATGCCCTTGTAGCTTTTTTAAAATCTTGGAATCTTGTGAAGAGTTCTTGGCTGTTTGTGGTGATAGCTGGCATGAAAATGTGATCAAATGGCTCATATGATGCTTAGAAAGTAAGCACAAATGTGGGGCGTTGGATTGTGGCCCTACTGTTTGTCTTCTTCCTCACTTTGTAGCAGGGGAGTCACAAGGAGACAAATGGGGTGATGAGGTGTCCATGTTTAAGGTTGGGATGTGTTAACATGATCATTAATCATTAATCTGGAAAATTTTGGGGTTTAATTTTTGCTAAATCAAAAATCCCTAATTGTGTTCTTGAGTCTGATGAACAAGGTTTTGATCCGTTTAAGGGGTGATTAAGTTTTAAATAAGTGTTTCGGCGCCAAGATTAATTAATATTAATCTGGTGAGTGGGATGTGAGGTGGAGGAATGGGGTGTTGTGATTGGTGGAGGTGGTGAGTGGGGTGAGGTGGCACAAGCTGGTTGGTTAAGGTAAGTATTATGTCTGGCCAACTTAAACCCTTCTTCTCTTGTTCTCTTGTCTTTTCTCTTTAAAAAGTTATCAACGCCCCTTTTTGCCTTATCAACTTTTGCACACTTTGCATTTTTGGCCCAATAACTTTTACAAAGTGAATTCAGGGGTAATTCTTGCAATTTTTGAATTCTTCAAGGGCTGATTTGGCATTTTGATGATGGATAATGGTCTTGACTTGTATAATGAGCATTTTGGAGGACTGAAATTGCCAAGTCTTGTTTGATGAGGGACCATTTTTGCCAAATGTTGAAAGTCAAGGGTCCTTTTTGTAATTTTGGAATTTCCAAAGGACTAAACTTGTAATTTCTTGTACTTTGAAGGACTTCATGATATATTTTACTTTGTGGGTGATATTGGTTGACAATTTAGCTTTGTTGAGGGGCTAAACTTGCCAATTCTTCAAAGTGGAGGGCCCTTTTTGTAATTTTGACAAACTTTAGGGACCAAACTTGTAATTATGAAGATACAAGGGTATAAAGTGTCAATTCTTCCATATTGGAGGACCCTTCTTCATAATTCTTCAAATCTTCAAGGGTTGATCTTGGGAAAGTCTTCATTAGGGCTTGGTTCATTGTGCGGCTTCGTTTCCCGTGTTCGTTTTTGCATGATTCTTGTGATCTTTTGTCATTTTCTCAGTATCTGTACCTAAAATACACAAGCAACAAACACAAGCATATATATGGGTATTTTGATGATATTTAATGCATTTTAAGCCCTATTTGGAAGATGATTCTATGTATAAAAGCAGTCTCATCACTCCCCCATACTAAACCATTGTCGTGCCCTCACGCAATGCTAGAATTAAGTATCATAGCACTTCCAAAGTTCATTTTTATTCACTTTATTGAATGATAAACTAGCTATACTACTACTATTGCTACTACTACTTGTGTTTTAGACATAATGTATGATTTTCATCGCAAAATGGGATGTTTAGGTTCATAGAATAAGAACATGTGAATGCTTCGTTAGAAATAATTTCATCGTCCTTGATTTTCACCCCAATTCCATGCCAAGCGTGCAAAGAGATCATTGTCATTATAAGTTAGTAATGCTAACACTACTCATATGCCCTAATCACGTACTTATCCTCCTATTATTCCTAAGTTGTATCTCTTATATTTTATTTTGTCTTGAATGTTTCACGAGGATACATTGTTTGACTTATGCGATAATAGAGATTTAGGTCTAAAAATAGAGTGCTAACGGTGTAACTACGACCATCAAATCAATAACCCCTCCTAATAGACAACGATGTTAAAAAATTAAGTTGACAAGAAGAATCGATAAACACGGTTTTATAACGGTTTTGAACATGAGACTTATTACCAAGACTTTTATACGCCCCCTAACGGAAGGGCCTTATTATCTTTGGTTTACCTCCATCTTTTATTCAACTTCGCCATGAAGCTTTTATTATGACTTAGGTCTTGCCTTGCCTTTTATTATCCTCCTCATCGGTGGTTTTATTAGCCAAAGACGTATATCCTCACGCTAAAGCGAATTTTGGATCTTTAAAGCTTCGAAGATTAAGGCTTGATTCACTTTCAATTTTGCATAGATTTTTCGGCCTTGTGGGGCTTCAAATTGCTTGCTAGATTTAGGTGAGCACTTGAAATCTTATTATTGGGTGAAGCTTTTGATTATTCGGGTGCCAATACTTCAAAACCGTGACGCTGGCGATACCTTGATGTCTTCCCAATTTAATTACACGAAAGCTACTAGAAAAGACTAGAAACCCAACAATCCCAATTAAACCGCTAAGTCAATATTTATTAAGCAAAAAATATTTACATGCGAAGGGAGAATAAGCAAACAACGAGAACACATGAGTTTTTGAAAGAATACTAGTACTCTATGTTTAGTATAGTAACTTATAATTAACCTTATCATTTCTCGTCCTCATTTAAGAGACTTAGCCTAATGTGAAGTTAAGGAATCAAAGCTAAGTGCTCAACACGCACGGTCGAGTCAAAAATTACTCTTATTCTCGCCATCGGAAAATCTACATTCGTGTCTTCAAACACTTATGAAACATGAGAAAAAATTTTAAAATTTGGCCATTGTAAGCCTTATTTTGCAACAAAAACGATAAACAAAAAGATAAACTTTGGAAAGCGTGAAGGTTTGGCAAGGCAAGTATCTATTCACCCCCCCCCCCCCCCCATACTAAAGTTAAACATTGTCCTCAATGTTTCGAGTCTAAGGGTTGAAAACCCCATACTAGTCGAATGCCTAATCTAGCATGGAAAGGGTGTAACCAATAAATTAATAGCCGTTTATGAACTGTGCTAATAACCTAAGGTTAGAACAATCAAGGATATATCATGGATATTGAGAAAGTCTTCAAAGCAAACGATCGAGTGCTCCCATAAAACGAACACGAGAGGCTCCAATCGTGAAGATCATGATCATCTAAAGTCCACAATTCACAAACAACCACGGAACAAAGGTTGGAAGGGCACAAATCCCCACACGTTAACTACATTAGAAAGCGATAATATGTACATAGGATAAGCATGGGACTCCCCCACGAGGCTCCTCGTTTTTGATTACCGAGTCATGAGCTCGACTCGATCCCCTCAATACTAATTATCATTGGGGAAGGTGACTTGGTCGAGGTAGTTCAAGGATGGAACTTCCCCGCCAAAGTAGTGCTTCAACCTATGTCCATTCACCTTGAAGTTAGGACCATCATCTTGAGCTAGCTTGATGGTCCCATACGGAAACACTTGAGTCACGGTGAATGGACCGGACCAAATGGGTTTCAACTTACCGGAAAAGATTTTTAATCTTGAATTAAAAAGCAAAACTTGATCCCCAATGTTAAAAACCCGGTTTTTAATTTTAGAATCATGCAACTTTTTAGTTTTTTCTATATAAATCAATGAATTTTCATAAGCAATGTCTCTCAATTTATCCAATTCATTTAATTGCATTTTCCGGTGTTTTCCCGCGGTCTCCATATCATCATTACAATGCTTTAGGGCCCAATAAGCCTTGTGTTCTAACTCGATAGGCAAATGACAATTCTTTCCATAAACAAGCTTATAGGGAGTGCACCCAATGGGCGTCTTATGAGCGGTCCTAAATGCCCATAAAGCATCGTCCAACTTATCCGACCATAATTGTCGGTTTTCCCCAACGGATCTCTCCAAGATCCTCTTCAACGCTCGGTTTGAAACCTCGACTTGCCCACTCGTTTGTGGGTGATAAGCCGTAGAAAGCCGATGTGTAACCCCATATTTCCTTAGGACCCTTTCGAATTGGTCGTTACAAAAATGGGTTCCACGATCGCTTATGATCGCACGAGGGGTTACAAACCGAGAAAACAATTGCTTCAAAAACTTGACTACCACACGAGCATCATTGGTGGGCAAAGCCTTAGCTTCCACCCACTTAGATAGGTAGTCAACCGCAACGAGAATGTACTTATTACCACGAGATGATGGGAACGGCCCCATAAAGTCTATACCCCAAACGTCAAAGATCTCACACACTTGGATGATATTTTGTGGCATTTCATCTTTTTGTGAGGATTTTCCTTGTCGTTGGCATGCATCACACGACTTCACAAGATCTTGTGCATCTCGGTAAATAGTAGGCCAAAAGAAGCCGGCATCAAACACCTTTTTAGCCGTGAGATTAGCACCGTGGTGACCACCCGTGGGTCCCTCATGGCAAGCTCTAAGGATGTTAGAAGCTTCGGTGCCAAATACACAACGTCGGATGATTTGATCCGTACAAGTTCGAAACAAGTATGGGTCGTTCCAAAAGTAGAACTTGACGTCACGAAAGAATTTTCGTTTTTCTTGAGTCGTCATACCCTTAATGATGAAGTTACCCGCATGGTAATTTTCAAAATCCGCAAACCATGGGGTGGAAGAATCAAGCTTAAAATTCACTACACCAAGTGTCTCGAGTGGAAATGTTTCGGTGATTTCCTTGGGCTCGTAAACACTTTGGTGATGATCTTCCAAACGAGAAAGATGGTCGGCCGCTAGATTCTCGGCTCCTTTTTTGTCAACAATGGTGTGATCAAATTCTTGAAGGAGGAGAATCCAACGAAGTAATCTCGTCTTAGCATCTTGCTTTGCCATGAGATACTTGATAGCCGAATGGTCCGTATACACTATGCATTTAGCTAAGACGAGGTAAGGTCGGAACTTCTCAAATGCATACACCACGGAAAGGAACTCCTTTTCCGTTGTAGTGTATTTTAGTTGAGCCTCGGTCATTGTCTTGCTAGCATAGTGAATAGGCAATAAGTGTTTATCATGACGTTGCCCCAAAACGGCCCCAATAGCGTAATCACTAGCATCACACATAAGTTCAAAGGGGAGGTTCCAATTGGGAGCAACAAGAATGGGAGCTTCCGTAAGTTTCCTCTTAAGGATTTCAAAGGCTCGTACACAATCTTCGTCAAAGACAAAACGTGCCTCTTTTTCAAGAAGATGTGTAATTGGTCGAGAAATCTTTGAAAAATCCTTGATGAATCGACGATAAAAGCCCGCGTGGCCTAGGAAACTCCTAACTCACTTGACGGTTTTGGGATGAGGTAATTTGGCGATGACGTCTACCTTAGCTTGATCTACCTCAATCCACGCTTTCAAGACCTTGTGCCCTAAGACGATTCCACTCTTAACCATAAAATTACACTTTTCCCAATTGAGCATAAGGTTGGTTTCCTCACAACGTTTCAACATTCTCTCTAGATTCGACAAACACGAAGTGAAAGAATCACCAAACACGGAAAAGTCATCCATGAAGACTTCCATCGTCTTCTCGATCATGTCATGAAAAATAGCCATCATGCATCGTTGAAAGGTTCCCGGTGCATTGCAAAGTCCGAATGGCATTCTACGATAGGCAAACGAGGATCGATGGGAATTTGGAAATAACCGGAAAAAACATCTAAAAAGCAATAGAAATCGTTTCCCGCAAGACGCTCCAAATTTGGTCCATGAAGGGCAAGGGAAAATGGTCTTTTCGAGTGGCTTCATTCAACTTTCGATAGTCAATGCACACTCTCCATCCGGTCACGAGTCTAGTGGGAATCAACTCGTTGGCATCGTTTGGCACAACGGTCATCCCTCCCTTTTTAGGGACACAATGAATAGGACTCACCCAAGGGCTATCGGAAATAGGGTAAATCATTCCCGCGTCAAGGAGTTTAAGGACCTCCTTTTTGATGACGTCGTGAATTTTGGGGTTCACCCTCCTTTGACTTTGGATTGCGGGCTTGTAATCCTCCTCCATTAATATTTTGTGAGTACAAAACTTGGGATCGACTCCCTTAATGTCGGATAACTTCCACGCAATTGCCCCTTTGTGATCCTTTAGAACATCGACAAGTGCGGTTTTTTCATCATTCGAAAGTTCCTTCGCAATAATAACCGGCAACTTGTCGCCCTCCTCCAAATAGACATATTCGAGGTGAGGAGGTAAATCTTTCAACTCGAGGATAGGTGGTTCCTCAAGTGAAGATTTGGGCTCGATACTTGTAGAATCTTGATAACCTATGAATCTATGAAGTGGGTTGATGTTTTCTAGAGAGAGAAACTAGAGAGAGAAAGTGAGAGAAAACTATGTGTATTTTATTAAATGGAAACTAGAAAGTGAACAACAACCAACCCCTTTCCAAGGAGGAAAGGGGTATTTATACTTCCAAGCCTTATGTGGACTTGGGCCGGCCCATGACAAGCCCATGGACCGGTTCTTACTTAACTAAATAAGTAACTATTAACTACGAGCTATTACAACATTAATAATATTGTGGAGTGACCGATACTTCTAATATACGTAAAAACGTATTTCTAACAATCTCCCCCTAAGGGAGGTCACTCCACGTTACAAAATTCTAAACCTAGCATACTATACTAAGTCTTCGTTCTTTAGCTCGTAGTCTTTTCTTCTTTTTCTTTTTGTTGTGAATATTTTGATTTGATCTTTTTGGCTTTGGCTTGAGAGCATTGTTCTTTTGGCCAATCACGTGCGATCTTTGCCTTCTTGTGAAACTTGCCTCCTCGTGACTCCATGTTCCACACACTTATGTCTTTTTGTTGAATTCTCGAAAGCTTCAGAGTTTGGTACAGCGGAAGACTTCATTTTTAACTTTCTTGAATTTTTGCTGAACTTTGATGCAGAAAAACATAAGCATGTGGAAACGAATTCTACAGGTACACCGCAACACCACCGTCTTTAACTGGTACACAGCAACGCCACCGTCTTCAACAGGTACACAGCAACGCCACCGTCTTTAACAGGTACACAGCAACGACACGAATAAAATGGCTTTGAACATTTTATTCTAATTCGGTAGCATTTTACCTCCGGTCGGTGAAGACCGTTGGACGATATTAGATATCGTACCCGTGACGGATAGTTTCAATTAAGTAACTTCCTGACAGGATTTCGCGGGTAAACCCGTTCTCTTTATTCGACCGTCCAAAGCTGACTGCGAACATAAAGAGTGAATCACTTGGATTAATAATCCTTGTGATTTGAAGCCGTCAATTCATGAAACCTGGAACAAGTGAATTTCAATTAAGATTTTCACCATCGTTGCTTTCCAGTTATCACGAGCTCAATTCATAAAGAATCTTGCACGTCACCTACCAAGTGCTGTTTGATGTTAACACTAGAAGGATTTCCACTCGTCACTGTGATCAATAAAGAGTCACTCTGAGTGTTCTGGCAAGATCGTATGATAATGCGCCGAGGCCTGGAACAAGTTTAAGTTCAATTAAGAATTAAACCACTGTTTCTTTCCAGTTTTTCACAAGATTGGTTCTAAAAGAACCGCACGTGTAACCTACCATGAGCTTGTTTGATGTTGGCTCAAGCAGGATTTCCATCTTCATTGTAATACTTGCGTATTACTCGGATGTTCTGGCAATATTACAGGAATACTGCGTAGGACTCATGAAAATCTCTTACTTTTCACAGTGTGTGAGAAAGCAAGGAATAACTGGGAAGTGTCCTAATGAGACTTTTGATGATCTCTTGGCTCTAGACTCGATAGTGCGTTTTGACTTAGTGAGCGATGGCTGGAGAGGAGTGCCACCTTTTCAATACCAGTCTATTAGGAGTGAATAAACCAATAGATAACGTGTTGATCTCCGTGTGATTAAAACAAATACCTTTTGAGAGATATTTGAGTTAGCTGGGAAGGGTTGTGCATTGCATCACTGGGTCCATGATGTCTTTCTTCAATATCGAGTATCATTAGCAAAAATGACCTCAATAGCATATGTATTGACCCGGTTTCTGCCTAAAGTTGTAAGGAGGGCTTCTTTCTTTACACCCTTTATCTTTACAATTCTTTTTCATTCTTCAACCCCTTCAATGCTTACCAATACGTCATAACTAGCACCTTGTTGTGATTGTTCCAGTGCTAGCTTAAGTACTTGGTCGGCAGTCAGCTACGTTCACATTCTTTCTCCATCTTTCCTAGGACTTCTAATTCTATCTAGGGAATTGTCCTTGGGAAGATTCCATCGGCTCTGATGAATCATTGGACTAAACCTATTCCTACCACCCTTTTGTCACCACATTCGTCGTGAATTAAGCGTGTTTTGGGAAGGAATTGCCACCATGAAAAATCATTGAAAATCACCTAAAGTACTTGTGATATTGAAATCAAAAGTTTCGTACCTTAGGTGTTTTTTTTTATTATCAAAAACGCTCCCCCTTAACACGTGCTTTACACATATTAAGTTGGATAATCGTTAAGTCTTTTTCATCTTTTAGCCAAGTATCATTTAAATCTCCTTAACCCCATTTTCTCCCCTTATTCAAAATGTTAACCATTAATATTTGGGATATTGAATGGATTAACCGGTCTTTGGGTAAAAATGAAATCGATGTTTGGCCATAGAACATGTTAATGCTCCCCCTTAAGTTAATAAGGGATAGTTGTAGTGCTTTAGTATGATATATTTTGAAAGATTTAGAATCTCGTGAGAAATTCTTGAAAAATTATCATACTTTAACACTACATCAAGCCGTACAAGCACAATATTCACAAATATACATATTCACAATTGAAAACCAATATAAAGTGGACCTGAAATGTACGACCCATTAGATGGATCGTTGCAGTAACTTGTGGTGCACTCCATATGGTCTTCCACCAACGAATCTTTCTAAACTCCTCATCAATCTACGTTCATGGAGCTTTTGATCAATCTTCTTGATCACATACTTCGCCATCTGCCGATAACCCTGATGCCAATCCTCAGTCATCTCTGGTAAAGTCCCACCCGAATTGAAATGATCCAACTTTCCTCTGACGTAGATGAGAGTCCCATCACTGTACTTATAAAGCTCACCCACCCTCATAAACTTCATTAACCCTCGACTGTTCAAGTAGAAAATCCCACAATTCCGAACAGAAATGTCGGTATAGGGACATCTGTTGACATGTTGAGGTAACACTTGATTCACTGGACGGGTTAGGTTAAGCTTCCTTTGGTAACTTTCGACTCCCAACTGAAGATCTTCAACTCGTTTCTTGATAACAACGCTTCGTGTGAACATACGAAGTGCTGTATTCAAGGCAATGAGGTCTTCACGAGGAATATGTGTGAGTTGATCACGGGTCATCAGAAGCAACATATCTTCAATATCCTCAAGGCGAATGATAGAAAAATCTCCCTGCTGGATTTTGTATTCTCTGTCATCCTCCCTTTTCAAACGAATCTCCGTCACATGATAATAGCCATTCTTGGCTTCAGTTTTCAGCCCTAAAATACTGGAGATGCGGATATCGGATCTAACGTTGCTTCCAGAATCGACTAGGCAGCAACCCCTGTACGCCCTTCGGACTCGTTCGTCCCAATGAGATGCACCTATAACAGCATACATATCATAATTACGAGTTACCCTTGGGACCAAGAGTCGGTTTACCTTTTCCTCGATCCAGGGTATTGTCCTCCAGTTGGCAGCTTTCAGCAAGGTCAAGGAGGTTGCGTACTTTGATGAACCCTTCAGAAGATACTCAAGATCATAGGTGACGAAGAAGTCGAGAGCAATCTGATTATCTTGAGTAGGATCAAGTGGAGGTGGAGCTCTTTCTGAATCATGAAGACCTGGCCGTTGAACGGTATTCAGAGCTTTCAGGATCTCATCAGCATAATACTCGAACTCCATTCGGGTTAACCTGGTTTTGGCGCGAAGTCTTTTATCCTTTAATGCTTTCTTCACCAAAGACGGAGTAACCGAAGTCTTATACTCGTGAGCCAGAAAAGCGCACAAGTCAATCGGACTACGGATACGGAGATATAAAACATCTTTGTCAGCGTCTGTGATTGGATCATATTGCGCCGCTGCCGTGATCCAAGCCTGTGGCGGTACAGTCTCGTCAATCTCCAACGTGTCGGCCCAGTCCCGTGTGCTTGACTCAGGAACAGTAGATTGTGGATCTTGTTGTAGAGGAGTAGAAATGTGAACATCTGCTGGTTCTGATTCAGGCATCTCGGCGGTGTCATGAACGGGTGAGTGTTGTGCAGCTTCAGGTTCAGTTACCGATTCTGCAATCACAGGAGCAACGACAACAGAACTAACAGGGTTAGTGGTAACAGGTATAGACACAGCAATAGATGTACCAGGAATTGATGATGCTGTAGTAGCATTCACATCATGACACCACTTGGTTCGTCTTGATTCTGTAGAAGTAGATTTTTCCTTTGCTGCTGCATCTTTCTTTGACTTGGTTCCAGACTTGGCAGGTTTCTTTGAGCTGGCAACCTTATCCCCCTTTTCAGGCTGTTTACCCCCATCATCATCCTCATCGCTGTCCTCGTTGCTCCCCTTAGCACTCTCCTCGTTACCGTCACCACCATCATCATCATCATCATCCTTATCATCATCCTCATCATCATCGTCATCGTCATCATCCTTTTCTTCTTCTTCTCCTTCTCCTTCCTCTTCTTCACCAGTACCCTCTTCTTCTTCACTTTCTTCCCTTTCTTCCTCAGGCAGAATGTGGTATGGTACCACACTTCCAAACGTTTTAAATAACCTATCATCCTCCATGATAGCGTCATTCAGGGATTTGTAAAGAGCCCGTTGAATCCTAGATTTATCAAACTATCTAAGTTCCCTCATATGAGCTTTGAGGATCTTCTTCAATTCGAAATCCGTCAAGTCATAGGCAATTTTGTAGGCGGATTCAGAAGGATTGGATGACTTGATCATCAAGTTATCAGCCGCGAGTGTCTTCAACTCATCACGCAGTTTAGGCATAATGGATTCAACGGATTCTTTTATTCTCTCTTCAACAGAAGCTTCAAGTGCTTCATTTTGCTCCTTGTATTTATCCCTCATCGCTTGAAGTCTAGTGATACGTGCAGCATGCTTATCAGCCTCAGCCTGCTTAACCTGAGCTAGTTCTTCTGCATTTGCTTTTCGAGTCAACTCCATCTCTGCAGCGAACTTAGCAAGCATCTCTTCTTGTGCTTTCTTAGATGCTTCTTCAGTTTGAACTCGTCTATGTAGCTCTTGGCGAAGTTCATCCATCTCTCTTTTGTGATTATCCGTATGTTTATCCAACATTTCGGCCATCACCAATGCAGCCATTGTAGACGTTGCTGAGCTGCTCTGGGTTGATTGAAGAGGCTCGGTTGTTACCACGGTACTAAGGATGGGAGTTATTGGTGGTGGAAGGAATGGTGTTGAAGCCGGTATGGTTGGTAAGGGTTGTATTGGTGGAGGTTGAGTTGCTAAAGGTTGAGTAGACACCATGATTGTAGGAGCACCAGACTCTTTTTCAACACTTGCTGAAACAGGGATTGATGTCTCCTTCGAAGTAGAATACCGCTCAGGTGACCCAAACTCATCAATATCCTCTGGCTCCTCGTACTCTTCTTCAATATTTATCCTTGCACCTGAACCACTACCGCCCGTATCTTTCCTACTCCTTTCAATAGCTATCTTCATCATTTTTCTCTCAGCCTTGTCAAGAGTAGGATCAACAACATCTTCTTCGTCCAGTAGAACTAACTCATCAGCCTTACCCTTTCCCTTCTTAACCTCGGTCTTCTTCTTCTTGGTTTTAGGTTCAGGTAAGGCAGCTGGTTGCTTGCGTTTACCTTTACTTTTGACCGTAGTAGACGAGTCTTCTCCAGTCTGAAGGCTTGCTTTTAGCTTCTTGATTTCTAGCAGCAGTAGCTTATAATCAGCAGAACCTTTAATTCTATCCGTCAGAAGGTAATCAGGAATAGGACCAGGAATCACAGCACCAGAAGGTCCTTCATGCCTTAGATCTACAGTATGATCAGCCTCTTCAGTATGATGACGACTTGCTGCACGCCTATCAATAGTAACATCATTCTTCATACAATAGTCGATGATAAGCTTGATAAACCGAGGGTAAGCAAAGAAATTAGTCTTCAGCTTCTTGTTGTGGAAGAGTTGAAAGGTGAATTCTTCCCATAACAATAAAGCATAATCTGCATTTGCCCGTTTGTACATTCCATGGAAGATGTTCATTATTGGACTTCGCAAAGCATCATGCCCAGATGTGTTTGGTGTAAGACATCGACTAAGAATACCCAACATCGCTCTCCAAGGTTGTCCTACTTTAGCAGTGGTAAACTCAGACGCAACTCGTATGTCAGGACATCCAAGAGCATCGAACAGCTCCATGAGTTCATCTTTGGTAGGATCCTTCAAAAATGACATACCTTTGGGTGTATCCCGAATACCAAATATCTTACGGAAGTCTGAAACCTTAAGTGTCTGCTGCTTGTTGTCGAGAGTGAAGGTGATCTTGTTTGAAGTGATTTCCTTGGTAGCCCAGAACTCATACATATAATCATAAGGCACCGAGGCACTACTTCTTAAAGCATTCTTGAAATGGGATTGATCAAGGATTGCTATGGCGACTTTAAACCCATGGTGAGTGGATTTTGAAACTTGCTTCAGCCGGTAATTGTTTGGTATGAACTTGAGGGTTCGTGCTTCAGCAATTGCGGCTTCTCTAGAATCTTGGATTGCTTGTACTGTTGGATTAGTCATTGTATCTGCTTAAGATAAGACATGAAAGGTTGATGCAACATATATAGATATGTATCATTCTTATTTCTAAGCATAACATATTTCAACAAGTACTTAGAGCATGCAAACAACTATCAATCAAACAACTCTTCATCCGGAACTTTCCTTCATTCGTAACTCTTCATTCGGAAGTTCTTCATTCGGAACTTCTTCATTCGGAAGTTCTTCATTCGGAACGTCTTCATTCGGAAGTTCTTCATTCGAAACTTCTTCATTCGGAAGTTCTTCATTCAGAACTTCTTCATTCGGAACTTCTTCATTCGGAACTTCTTCATTCGGAAGTCCTTCATTCGGAACTTCTTCATTCGGAAGTCCCTCATTCGAAACTTCTTCATTCGGAAGTCCTTCATTCGGAACTTCTTTCATTCGGAAGTCCTTCATTCGGAACTTCTTCATTCGGAAGTCCTTCATTCGGAACTTCTTCATTCGGAAGTCCTTCATTCGGAACTTCTTCATTCGGAAGTCCTTCATTCGGAACTTCTTTCATTCGGAAGTCCTTCATTCGGAACTTCTTCATTCGGAAGTCCTTTATTCGGAACTTCTTCATTCGGAAGTCCTTCATTCGGAACTTCCTTCATTCGGAAGTCCTTCATTCGGAACTTCTTTCATTCGGAAGTCCTTCATTCGGAACTTCCTTCATTCGGAAGTTCGTTCGGAACATTCCTTCATTCGGAAGTTTTTCAGAAAATTCCTTCATTCGGAAGTTTTTATCCAAGTTCATCCGGAACTTTACAAACACACTTATGAAAGATTATTCTAATCGCGTTTGTGAGTTCTAAGGTAATCTAAAGCAACACATCATCATCTAATGCTATTCCGCATAAAACCCATCAAAAACCCTAATTGATTATCCCTAAATTAAGGCAGACAAACCCTAATTTGATAATTTTAATTCAAACGAATTACTTTAGTAGAATTCAATGAATTAGGCGAATTAATAAGTTAAAGATTTGATGTTATTACCTTTAAGATCGAAGGAAATGGATTGGATGATTAATCAGATTAACACTCGTGTGTGAGAAAGCTCAAGTGTGTGTGTTTTAATAGCGGCAAGAAGAGAAATAAACAGTGAATGAGATAAATAAAAAGGGGGCGGGGGTTTGCATTTGACTTAGGTCAACTTTTACCCAACTTTCTCAAATTGTCAATTAAGTCCCTACAGTTGTTACTCCTTTTCCCTTTTTGGTTCTTATCTTTTCATTTTTCCTTTTTCGTCTCCCTGTCCATCAATAAACTTAGCTAACTTAACCTTTCTTAGCTAAACTCAAACATCGCAACCTATTAGCAAATCTCCAAGAACTTAAAGCAATTCCTATCACATAGAACAAGCACAAGTCGTATTCTAAAGCAAGACCACTCATAAACCATTTAGCCATTAATTTTCCACAATCACTTTTGAAAATCGTTTTGATGACGAAGATGATTTTAATATTTTCTCCCCCTTAAACGATGACCCGTTTTCTATTTAAAGAGCAGTAGTCATTGATTAAAGAGTCAAATATTGATGAAAACATTTCCAATTAATGTCTTGAAAAAGTTTGATTCGTGGTGTCAATAAGATTTCTCTTATTTTAACAAATGAATGCACTGAGACGTACACTAACTCGTGTTAGACCAAGTTATAAAGTAAACTTGATCCCTTTGCATGATTTGGCTTGTAAATCATGCCCGAGAAAATTAATTCCCGTTGTGAGCCAACGTTTTCCAAGGAAATACGTGACTTTAATATGAAAACCAGGTTGCAGTCTGAAATAACTACAAGCCATGATGGGCATGTTTTAAAAATGTACAACTTTTACACGGACTCTATTTATGGCACCGTGTCAATATTGATCGACATTTCTAAGGCCGTAAATATTACCGTACTAAAAGACATGCCCAATTTAAAAACGAAAAGTATTTTTGGTTTTTCTGATTTTATAATTTTTATGGTTTTTGTATGTTTTATATTTTTTATGGTTTTTCTTGGTTTTATATTTTTGTATTTTTCTTTTGTGGTTTATATATTTACGATAATATACATGATCACGAACAAAGGATACTCTGAATAGTTTACCACCACTATTCAGCTGATTCTTCTGCCAACTCTTTGAGAGTCGCTGGAGTGAATGATTTCATACCAAGCTTGTCGATCAAAAACTCGATTCGTCCTCGATCTAAGGCTTTGGTGAACATATCCGCCAGCTGGTACTCAGTAGTGACAAAATACAGCTCGATCACTCCGTTCTCCACCTGCTCTTTATTGAAATGGTAGCGAATGTCTATGTGCTTGGCCCGGGAGTGTTGAACATAGTTGCAGCAAAGGGCAATGGCGCTCTTGTTGTCACAATACATCGGGATTTTGTTAAAACCCAAACCGTAGTCAGTTAATTGTGATCTCATCCAAAGGACTTGAGCACAACAACCGGACATGGCGATGTATTCAGCCTCCGTGCTAGAAATTGCAGCGCTTTTCTGCCTTTTTGAAGACCAAATGATCAATCTGTCTCCAAGGAGTTGCACAGATCCAGAAGTGCTACGCCTCGTGTCTTGACACCCAGCATGATCGGCATCTGCGTATGATATTAAAGCAATAGAGGAATCTTTCGGATACCATAGACCACGATGAAGTGTTCCTTTTAGATACCGAAAGATCCTTTTCACAACATGTAGGTGCTTTTCGGTAGGCCGAGCCTGATACCGGGCACACATGCATACAGCAAATTGCAAATCAGGCCTGCTAGCAGTGAGATAAAGAAGGGTGCCGATCATCCCACGGTAAAGTTTTGGATCGATAATAGTCCCATTCCTATCTTCATCTAACTTGGATTTCTCCACCATTGGAGTGTCCACGGGGTCACAATTATCAAAGTTATATTTCTTTAAAGATTCTAGAGCATATTTGGATTGATTAATAAAGATGCCTCTGGGATTTTGAGAAATTTGTAATCCTAAGAAAAATGAGATTTTTCCCATCATTGACATCTGAAAGCGTGTGGACATTATCTTCTCAAAGCGTTGTGACAATTCTATGTTAGAGGCAGCAAATATTATATCATCAACATAAATTTGTACCAGAAGCATGTCGTTGTCCTCCTTGAGAGTGAATAGAGTGGGGTCCACCTTGCCTTTGGAGAAGCCTTCCGAGATGAGATATGTTGAAAGGAGACCATACCACGCGCGTGGAGCTTGTTTCAACCCATAGAGAGCCTTCTTAAGCTTGTACACATGATTAGGAAACTTCGTGCTAACGAACCCATCCGGCTGACTAACATAGACTTCTTCCCTTAGTTCACCGTTCAAAAATGTCGTCTTCACATCTATTTGATAGACGATCATGTTCATATGAGCATCATACGCAAGGAATAGTCTAATAGCCTCCAATCTTGCCACAGGAGCAAAAGATTCTTCAAAGTCTATACCCAAGGCTTGTTTATATCCTCTAGCAACCAATCTAGCCTTATTCTTCAATACCGCACCCATCTCATCAAGTTTAACCTTATAAACCCGCAACAAAGTAAGGATGTTAACCTTGTCAGGGAGAGGAACTAATTCCCATACTTCAAGTCTTTGGAATTCATTTAGTTCCTCCTGCATGGCTTCAATCCAAGATGATTGAGTCATAGCCTGCTGCCAATTTTTAGGTTCAACTTCAGAGAGAAATGCATCAAAGTAGCAATAGAGTGCACTCTCTTGTAATTGATGGCGTGTAGAGACTGGTCGATCGAGATTACCAATGACATTCCTAATTGGGTGATCTTTTGTCCATTTGGTGCTATGTTTTTCAATCCTAGGTGGTTTGGAGTGAACAATAGAAGGAGCTTCTTCTGAGGTAGACGCGGCTGAAGGGTTTTCAGGTATCGCAACACCAAAGAAAGGAAGCTCTTGCAGGTGAGCATATTCCAAATCGTGATCAATAGAATCCTCTTCCACATCATTAGGCACAAGTAAGGGTGACGATTCAGGTGTAGTTTGAGAATCACTTGGTGAGGGTGCATCCGGTTCAATGTTAATTGAAGATGCATTTGATAAAGCTTCATTAGCAGGAGCAACAACTTCAGGGATTGGAGCTATCACTACAGGTGCTGGAACTTCATCATTTGGGGGATCAAAGAATTCGTCAAACAACGGTTGAAACAGTTTATCCCACTCGGGCCTTGTAGGTGGTAAAACTGATGTAGAAGTTGTTAGCTCTATATTTTATATAGTCGAACAAGAATGTAATAGGTCATCTCAGTCGTTAAATGGTCTTGTATTGTAATAGGTTAGTCGGGAAAACCGGGCTTGGACTTTAAGCTAATATTGTATAAGATAGGGGCGTAAGCCCAAAACAAAGCCCAGCCCGGCCCAAGATGAAGCCCACAAAGGCCTTAGAGCCGTGGGGTATATAACCCTCTTTCACATGTGAAAGAGGGTGTTGGTTCATTTTACTTTCTCTCTCTAGTAAACATAAACCTTCCAAATCTCTCTTATTTCTCTCTCTACTTTTCTTCTCTTTCTCTCTCTAAATATCTCTTCTTAATCTTGTGTTATAGATTGAATGGGAACGACATTTGGTATCAAGAGCCTATAGTGGATAGGTGATTGAAGATTAGTGTGGTGTGTTCTTGATTTTTCGTGGTCATTTTGATCTTTATATCACGTCCAAAAAAAATTTTCTTGTGTTTTTTATGGTTTTTTTCTTGATACAAATCTTCTACATAGTTCTAGTAGTGATTTGGTATATTTACTTTGGCTAAAAACACAAAATTTTTGGGTGTTTTGATCATTTTTTGGCTTAAAATCACGTATTGGTTGAGTTTTGTCCGAGAAAAGTGGGATATATTCCGATTGGTGTAATCGGAAAAGGGATTATATATTCCGATTGGTGTAATCGGAAAAGGGATTTGATATTCCGATTGGCATTCCGATCAGTGGCATTCCGATCAGTGGCATTCTGATCAGTAGCATCATTCCGATTGGACAACAACATTCCGATTGGCATTCCGATTTGCATTCCGATTGGCATTCCGATTATCACATTCCGATTGGGGTATTCCTATTAGCACATTCCGATTGGCATTCCGATTATCACATACCGATTGGGGTATTCCGATTAGGTCATTCCGATTGGGGTATTCCGATTAGAGCTCTTTCCGATGACATGTTTAGCTAAATTTTGTTTGAGTAATTTTTAGACTTAGCCACCATCTAGACTAGTTTCGGAATATCGTTTACACGAAGATCAAAAAAAAAAAAAAAAAAGTTAAAATTTTTCCGTCAAGTAAAATCAAGTTTTTTCCATAGTAGTTTTAGGACATTTCTAGCTCATTTTCAAAATTTGGTGATTACAAATTTTTTAGGTCTACCGTTTTGTCGGACTGAGGAATTTATTGTCGGACTGAGCAAAAATCAGATTTTTCGGAATTTCAACCACAATCAAATCACAACACATCCACTAAGATCCGTAATCCATACACATCATATCCTCTTCGAGACATCCGTCCAATGGACATCTTCGTGGATTCAACACCAACAACGTCCATGACTGAGATGAATAAAGAGAAGATGCAGAATCCAGAGGTTCAGACAAATACTGAGACTCCAATCAGTAAACCTTCTAACAAGGATTCTACCACCAAAACCGTTCATGCAATCAAATACAAGATGTCGAAAGCAAAAGAAAGATGCATGGAACACATAAAGTTGCTTCAGTCACACCTTCAGGTTCTTTCAAGAGAAGACCTAAAAGGCACTCGTCTTGAAATTGGATTCAAACGGGTATTCTTTTTACTATTTCGTCAAGATGTTGAGACATTCATCAGAACGATGCTACTTAATGTGGACCATCTTCAACAAGAACTTGGCAGAGACGATTTTCACGAGAATATATCCATGGAGGTCCTTTTAGCTCTCAACAATCAGTTCCAGCAATTCATTGACTCAAGTGGCTTATCCAAAAACGATCGAGAGTTCACAAGCACATACTTTACCAAATATACTCTCGTAGATCTTCAAGCATTCAAAGAGACACTTCTTCAACATATGAGCAACATAAAGAAGTCAATTGCTGAAAGAACACGCCATCAAAGGCACTTTCAAAGAAGGGTGAATCAAATACTGATGCAGACAAAAGAGAGCACTGTCGATAGAGATCAAGCATTGGATGCTTCTTCGGTTGATACAGAGAGCAGCGGGACAGAATCAGAAACGCAGCATATCAGTACCAGCTCAGGGAATGATCAAACAACCAATGATGCGGATATCAGACCCATTTATGATGATCAGCCAATGGCTATGGTACATTTAAATGCTGAATACGATGTCTCTCAACATACTGAGCAATCTGAACCCATTCTTGACACGTATCTAGTGGAAAAGGTTGATAGCAATACCACACCTGATTCATCAGATACGAGTACTAATGGTGGAGAGACTTCTCAGGATGTTAATTCTAGGATTCACGAGCTTGAAAGTCTGTTAGCTCAGAAGACAAAAGATTTTGAGGATGCCAAACTCGAATTTTCAAAGAAAAATGACAAATTTGAAGCATATTTTGAAAAACTTGAAAAAGCAAATGTTGTTCTTGAACAAAAATTGGATCGTAAGATTCAAGATTTCAACGCGGAAAAAGAACATTTTGTGAAACAAATAAATTTGTTAGAATCAAAGTTGGCTTCTCAAAATCCAAGTCCTCCGCCTGCTTCATTAAGTGAAATATCTGTGCAAACTATCGACACTGTAGAAAGTAATGATACGAATGCTGATAACGCCATATTTGATAATATGAACATTAAGTTAGAACAACGCGTTGCTCAATTACTTCTACAAAATGAGCAATTAAAGGCTCAGATTCAGGAAAAGGTTTTTGCACTGACAGCGGTGAAAAACGAATTAAGGAAGATAAAAGGAAATAGTGTGGATACTAAGTTAGCAAAACAGTCAGTATTGGGGAAACCTCCTTCTCAACCAGTCAGAAATCGCTCAGTTGCTAGACAACCGAATGCGTTTAAATCTGAACGACTCAAAACGTCGAATCTGAGGTTTGCATCCCAAGTTGACGTGCGTAGCAATTTTCCTAAACCAGTCACTCCACAATCTAGACCGACTTTAAGACAAACTGCTTCTGCAAAACCCGATCACATGAATGCTTCAAGCAACTTTAGATCTAGCTCCAAGAACATGCCTAGGCGTAGTTCAAATGACACGGGTCATAAAAGCTATCTAGAGGATGCTAAAAACAAGACACAAGCAAGAGATAGGACCAAACCACAACCTAGGAGCGTTGTTCACACATCTAGGAATTCTAGACCCTTCTATGATGTGCACAATTCTGCCAACCCTAGGAACTCTAGAGCCTTCTCAGATGCTAAGAACTTTGTTTGCACGAAATGTAACAAATGCGTGTTTAATGCCATTCATGATGATTGTATCACTAAAGTCCTGAACAAGGTGAACCAAAAAGCTAGAGCACCTCAGAGACGGAACCCTAAAGGAAATAGGTTTTCTCCAACTAAGTCTTCCGCTGTGCATGAGAAAACTATGTCTCCTCGACCATGTCTTAGGTGGATACCAACGGGTAGAACCTTCAAAACAATAGGTCTTAGGTGGGTTCCTACTGGAAAGATATTTCCCTCTAGCTCGACAAAGGTTCAAGGTGAACCCCCACATGGTTCTCATCAAGATATCGCTAACCCACATGCAAGCATACAAACTACTGATGAAAGTGCAGGTAATAAAGTAAAGGTTCAACAAGAACACAAAGGTTTTCCATATTCATACCGCTCAACAAAAGACACTCTCAGAGTTTGGTTGCTGAAGAAGCAGATATCAGAGAAACAAGCGTCTCAGGGGCTTCAAAACTAAGCTTCTACAATGACTTACAGTCACATTTCAGGCTGTAACTCGAACGTCAAAGAAAGGGAACTTTATCTCTTCAACGATAAGTTACCCTCAAAACGAGAAATTCATATTTCTCGGTCACAAGCTTATAGTAAAACTATTCAAAATTTTTATGCTCGTGTACAAGGCTTATAGTCAAATTACAGACTGTAACCCGGGCTCACAAGATAGGAAAGTTCATCCCGAGTATGACTTATCCTCAAAACGAGAAATTCGAGTTTTCTCGGACACGAGCTTACATTCAAACTATTCGAAAGTTTTAAGCTCGTGTATATGACTTCTAGGCGCATCACAGCTTAGAACTCGGACATCAACTAAGGAAAGTTTATCTTGGACGATAACTTATCCTTCTCAACGAGAAATTCATATTTCTCGGTCATGAGCTTCTCATAAAAACATTCAAAGTTTTTAAGTTCATGAAAACGATTTCTAAGTAAATGTCAGCTTAGAACTCGAACTTCAACTTAAGGAAAGTTTATCACGGATGATAACTTATCCTTCACAACGGGAAATTTATTCTTCTCGGTCATGAGCTAGTCACAAAACAATCAAAGTTTTGAGCTCATGAAAAACGGACCCGAAAGGGGAGTGTACGTTTCAGTGCGCTTTCCCTAAGCAATAGAAGAGAAGTCTTCTATCCTGATTATTTTAAAACCGTTGAACACAATTTTTTAAGAATTTCTCAAAAGGTTTTTCTAAATCTTTCAAAATTGTGTGTTCAACACTCCCTTCCTCATAAGTGGTTTTTATATCTCAAAATTGTCATATGTTATTTTGATCAATTTTTGAGGGGGAGCGTTTTAAAATCAAGCCTTTAATGTTGTTGGGTACATCTCCAAAATTGTCATATTTTATGTATCCAACACATTCCAAAAATGATATGAAATTGTCAAATGTAATATATTATATCAGAAAAGGCATCTCAACTCCGTACCTCAACATATTTTGTGGTGTCGTTTTTCTAAAATTTTGTCAAATTTTGTCTCAAGACACACATATATTGTTGAGGGGGAGCAACCCGACTGAAAATGTTCCATGCTTCATTCGTGCACACATGTTTCTCTCCCAATCGGTTTTCATAAATTGTCATATTTTAATCAATTAGTATCTCTAATATGATGTTTTTATATTAGAGATAGGGGGAGAAAATGTGATTAAAATGTAATATATCGCAACATGTGATCTTAAAGACTCAAGTGCAACTCTTTCCTTCACATGCCAAACTATTTCGTATACCGATGCATGTGTGTAGGGGGAGCTTTTCGGAAATGAAAAACTTTCAAGTGTTAAAAGTTTTGATTTTTATCAAACACTTTGAATTGTTTTCAATGGTTTTATGGTTACGATCTTTACCCAAAACAACCTACTATCCACGACGGAACGATGGAGTCAAAAGGTGGTTTAGGATAGGAAACTAAGTCCTATGATCCAACCAGAACCGGAGGGATCTACCAAAGGACATTCCATAGCTAGAAATAGTTGTCCTTAGGAAAGATGGAGTGGAATGAAGCTGAATGCGGACCAAGTACTTAAGTTAGCATTGGAACAATCACAACAAGGTGCTAATGATGACGTATTGGTAAGCATTGAAGGAGTTGAATATTCTATGCAACTTAGGCAGAAATCGGGTCAACGCATCTATTGAAGACAAGTCATCATGGACCCAGTGATGCAATGCACAACCCTTCCCAGCCATTCGAGTTTCTCTTAAAAGAAACTTGTCTCATTGTCACGGAGATCAACACGTATCTATTGACTTTCTCACTCCGAGTCAGTTAATATTGAAAAGGTGGCAGTCTGCTCCAGCCTCCGATTACCAAAATGCACTTATTGAGTCTAGAGCCAAACGAGATCAATTTATCATCTCATTAGGACACAATCGAGTCCTACGCATTATCCTTGTGATATTGCCAGAACATCTGAGTGATACGATTCACAATGAAGATGGAAATCCTGCTTGAGCCAGCATCAAACAAGCTCATGGTAGGTAACTTGTGCGATTTTACACGAATCAAACTTGTGAGAACTGGAAAGCAACTAAGTTTGGATTCTTAATTGATTCAAACTTGATTCCAGGTATCTTCGCAAAATCCATGTGATCTTGCCAGAACATTCAGAGTGACACTCATTAGTGTTCACAGTGACGAATGGAAATCCTTCCAGTGTCAACATCAAACAGCACTGCGGTATGTAACTCGCAAGATTCTCTATGAATCAAGCTTGTGACAAACTGGAAAGCAACAATGGTGCGATTCTTTTAGAATCAAACTTGTTCCAGGAAATCTGAATTGACGACTCTAATCAGATGGATAATTTATCTTTATGATTCACTCTTTACGTTCGCAGTCTGCTTTGAGACGGTCGAGTAAAGAGAACTGGCTACTACCGCCGGGAAACCCTGTCAAGGAGGTTCTTAATCGAATCTACCTGATCACAGGTACGGTATTTAATACCGTTTAACGGTCTTCACCGACCGGAGGTAAAACGCTACCGAGTTAGGGTGAAATGTTCAAAGCCATTTCATCCGTGTCTATATATGTTGCTGCATATCAAGAAGGTGGCGTAGCTGTGTAACCGATGTCGATTCAGAAGTCACAAGAGCACAAGATGGCGATAATCAAGATACCTAAGAATGTAAGAATGTAATAGGTCATCTTAGTCACAAGGAGTACAGATGAGGATCTCAAGCACTCAAAGTCAAATGACAAAGGCTCAAGATAAAGATCACGAAAGCATGAAGGAACAAAGCCGTTACAAACAAGATCAAGACCAAGATACAAGACCAAAGCAGGAAGATCTCCTCTACAAGAATGTATTCACTCAATCATCTTATGCTTTTTAAGCTTTTTAAGATGACCGATACATTGGGGGAGATTGTTAGCTCTATATTTTATATAGTCGAACAAGAATGTAATAGGTCATCTCAGTCGTTAAATGGTCTTGTATTGTAATAGGTTAGTCGGGAAAACCGGGCTTGGACTTTAAGCTAATATTGTATAAGATAGGGGCGTAAGCCCAAAACAAAGCCCAGCCCGACCCAAGATGAAGCCCACAAAGGCCTTAGAGCCGTGGGGTATATAACCCTCTTTCACATGTGAAAGAGGGTGTTGGTTCATTTTACTTTCTCTCTCTAGTAAACATAAACCTTCCAAATCTCTCTTGTTTCTCTCTCTACTTTTCTTCTCTTTCTCTCTCTAAATATCTCTTCTAAATCTTGTGTTATAGATTGAATGGGAACAACAGAAGTAGGATTATTGGGAACTAATCCGGAACTAATAGCACTGGTTCCCATCTCATGAAGCGCGGGTTCAGAGCTGTGTTGCTCAGAAGCCATCGCTGTCAGCTCATCGAAATCTGCGTCTATAGTTTCTACAATCTTGCCAAGACGACGGTTGTAAATTCGGTATGCTTTCTTGGAGGGTGAGTAACCAATGAAAATACCTATATCGGCTTTCGGTTGAAGCTTGCCCAAGTTCTCACTATTAATGTTTGGATAACAAAGAGCACCAAACACAATAAAATTAGAGACATCGGGTTGACGGTCATGTAGAAGCTCGTAAGGTGTTTTTCCATGGCGTTTCCGAATAATAGAACGGTTTTGGGTGAAACATGCAGTAGATATAGCTTCTGCCCACAAGAACAATGGAGCGTTCGCATAAATGAGCATAGTCCTAGCAGCTTCCATAAGCGTACGATTCCGTCTTTCAACGACACCGTTTTGTTGTGGAGTGCGTGCAGCGGATGTTTCATGTGAGATACCAACTCCTTCATAGTAATCACGAAGAGTCTGGTTGACGAACTCTGTTCCATTATCTGTACGAATACGGCGGACAGTAGTATTCAAACGTACCTGAATGAATTTCAGAAAAGTGATGATAGCCTTCAGTGCTTCATCCTTTGTACGTAGAAATCTAACCCATGTAAACCTGGAGAAATCATCCACAATAACCAGAATGAATTTCTTACCGCTCACACTTTCAGTTCTCATTGGCCCACAAAGATCCATATGCAAAAGATGAAGTTTTTCTTGATTGGTGTCTTCAGCTTTGGGCTTGTATGATTTCTTGGTACTTTTCCCCCTTGAACACGCGGAACATAAATGATCCTTGTGAAATTTGAGCTTTGGAAGACCACGAACTAATTCGTTTTTATCCAGATTATTAATAGCATCAAAATTAAGATGAGATAATATGCGATGCCATAACCATGACTTGGTCTTAGATGCTTTAGAGAGAAGACATACTGGAGAGGCGGCCATCATGTCTTGTAGGGACAACGTATAAAGATTTGCACCACGAGATCCCTTCAACAAGTCTTTTCCTTCCAAGTTGCGGATGAAACAAGTATGTTGTCGAAAAGCAACCTCTAGGTTGGAATCACAAAATTGTCCTACTGAAAATAAGTTATGACCAAGACCTTCTACATAGTATACCCTTGAAATCGTAACGTTTCCAATCTGATATTCACCATACCCCATTATCTTTGCTATATGATCATTACCGAACTTAACCGTTCCAAGAAACTTGCTGACAAAATTTCGGAGCATCGAGCGATCTCCGGTCATATGCTTTGAACAACCGGAGTCCAAATACCAGAGGATGATTTGGACTACCTGAAAATATCACCACACGAAGACAATGTAGAGGTATCGGAATCTGAATGTTCTTTGTTATTAGCAGGTACAGATTTAATAATCTTAGATTTGCTAACTTTAGGTTTCTTAGAGTTCCTAGCCTTCTTCTTCCTAGGTGGTGGTGTAGATTCTAGTTGGCTTAAATCCTGTGGTATTTCTTCACTGATAGGCACTATAGTGGGAGCTGACCTAATTAAAGGGCGCTGTTTCCATACTTGAGTGCGAGTGTGCCTAACTAAAGGACGCTCAGACCTAACCTCAATGGATGCATTCCTAGTTAAAGGGCACATTTTTCCATCTAATGTAAAGGTCCTACCAGTGGGACGCCATTGCCAGCCAACTTGGGCACGAGTTCTACCTGTTGGCTTCCATTCAAGACCATTCCTAATGGCATTCATTTCATTCACATGATCAATAAGACACAAATCATGACGTTGGGAAAACATACATTCATTACAATTCCAACAATTCAAATTAGAATTCACGAATGGTTTAGGCTTCTGCACAGGCGCAGAGCTTTTAGTCTTAACATGATTCTTTTTATTTAAAACTGAACTAGCATTCCTATGGTGAGCTTCTACGTTCTTCTTGTTGGTACTACTAGTGGAGGGCATGATCTTATCTTTCTTGAGTGGCGATCCTTTAGCCTTAGTAGACTCTTTTACTCCTGTAGAAGGCAAGGTGGGAACATTAGCAACAGATTTTAAAGGTGTCTTACTTGATGGTGCCAGTGACGGTTTTGCTCCTGGAGTCTTATTGAATGGATTTACAGCAATGGGCCTATTAGTAAGTAGTGCAGAGCCTGGTTTACCTATGTATTGCAAATATGCTAAGCAATATTGAACTCGCTTAATATATTCATGAGCCGAATAATAGTAGCTACTTGAGGGATCTAAGGCATAAAGATCGTCTAAAATATCCCTAACAAGATCTACATGCTTAATGGCATTCCTCATATAATCATCGTAGGTAACCGGGTTTCTCTTATGAAGCGGGTTCTTATAAAGCACTACTGACTTGGTTGTTGGAGCACTAGTGGACGGTGCAGAGTCGGTAGCTAAGTTATCAACAACTTCTTGTCGGGTGAGAAGAAGTGTCTCCTTTAACTCGGCCAAAACCATGTTTTTGTCAATGAGCAGGATGTTTAAGTCAGAGATTTCCTCACACTTTTGGTTCAGTTGTTCAACATAAGATTGTTGCTGTGCCGCATTAAGAGTGAAGCATTCTTCTAGTGAACCATAAAGAGCGGATAGTCCCTGTCTTGTCCGATCCATCTCCCCTAGAACAGACGAAAGACTAATTTCTAAGACCTGGTTTTTAGACTCTGCAGCCTCTAGTTCCAATTTTAGTGTTTCATTTGATGACATATCTCTCTTCAATCTCATAATCTCTTCCTCTAATGCCTTAACTATTGCAATCATCTTGTCACTCGTCTCAACACCGTTTTCACAACTATTTGTTATCAAAAGATCCTCATTTTGAGTTTGTTGTTTCAGTTCTAAAGATATACAATGTTGTTCTAGTTGATTAAAGCGTTTTGAAAGTAAATTGTAAGAATCTTGTAGCTTTAAAAACTCAGCGTTAGATTCGTGACAAGAATGATTATCTACCTCATTTACAGTATCAGCAACATTTACAGAGAGATCACACACATCATCACATATATTTACAGCATCACAATTAATCATAGCGGATGTAAGCTCATTCGAATAATTAACATTTACAGTAGTAAGCACATCACACGAGATTACTTCGGACAAGAATCGGTCATATTCGGATAAAATCTTTTCCTTTTCAATTAGTTGTAGTTCGTAAGCGGTGTCCATTTCATAAAACACTTTTTGAACTTCTCCAATTTCAAACTCAAGATTTTCCTTAAGAGATGCAAAACTTCCTTTTAGACTTTCGACAAATGGATTGATCTCATTTTTAAACACCTCGTTCATGTGTTCGAAAGCCCATTCTCCGGCGTTTAGGCCATTTGAAGTCGTACATTCCAAAATGACCTTGTCAAAATTAGTAAAGTATTGATTAATCTCTTGCAAGTTTAACCATACAGTGCTAACCGGTGGGAGATCCTTTGGAATTTCCTTAGGACCTTCCATGTTGACAAGTGTAGGAAATGTACTAGGGTTTTCTTCATTCAACATGTAGGTTGGTGCTGTAATGAGATCTTTGTCCATATGGAAGCGAATTCTAAAATCCGTTTTAGCAAGCTCCTTATTCATTTTAAAATAATCACACTCGGGATATTTTGCAGAATTGTATGACCGATCCTCATCAACTAGATCCTTACTTGTTCGATCATCGAAAATAACAATCGGGTCTAAGACCAATCCTAATTGGGTTGCATTATAAAGTCTTGGACTATGTCTTAAAGCTTGTTTTGCATACCTTGGGTTAGGGGGAAGGCCTTTTTGACGTGATAAGTTAAATTCTCTAAAGGAAGCATCAAATAAGTGCACTAGTTGAGAAGCAGCGTATTGTCTTAAAAGCAAGTAATCTAGACTTCTAATCTTATTAGCAGCATTAATCTCCATTTCATTCTTCTTAGACTCGAGTAAATCAAAATCCGTTTGAAGTTTTTGAAAATTAGTGACCACTAACTCCTTTTCTTTAAGTTCATTAGAAAGATTTGCTCTTAAGTTTTCAATTTCTTGCAAATGACCCATTTGTTTGTTTCGAAAGTGATCATATTCGGGATTTGTTAGAACACTAGACGAAGGCACTAATTCCAAGGTTTGAACTTTCTCATTGCTTAAGACAAGCTCATCAGACAAATTCTTATTCTTAGCTAGGGTTTCTAAGAGTGCAGCATTCATTTGGCTAAGTAATGTAGCAGGAACCATGACCAAATCTTGTTGAGCAGAAGTATGCGTATGCGAATTGGCTCCCGGTTGTGAGTCACTGAAAGTCTGGGGACTCACATTGATATTACTATCATTGATTGTCTCCTCATTTGAAAGAGTCACCACCGAAGATTCAATCGAATCAACACGCTCTTGCACAACTTGATGTGATTGAATACTATCATCAGTGGTATTATCAGTGGTATTAATAAGTACCTCAGATCTCTTTTCTGGCCCTAAGCTGGAGATAGTTGCCATGAGAGCAGCCTTTGCAGATTGAAATTCATCACAGTCTGAGTCATACGCATCAAGATCATCTGCTTGGTATGCTGCATTCTGTGTGGTGACAGTGTCTTGTTCAGCAATCCCTGGATCAGCAAGAAATGAAAACTCCTCTTCATCAAGTTCCCTTCCTTGTGCCTGAGCATTCACCAGATAAATCTTCTCTGCAAACCATTGACCATCCCTTCTCCTCTTGGGTTTCTTACAATCCCTGGACATGTGACCTTCTTCCTTGCAGTTGTAGCATGTAATCATTCTCAACTTGCCTGTGGAATTAGCCCGTGGAGCAGGATTGACCATTGGAGCAGGATTGACCGTGCGAGCATTGGTAGTTGATGTGGTAGGTCTCCCCTGATATGGTTGAATAGGTTGAAGCGTTACCCTGCCATTCTCAATAGTAGCTTGTTGGCGAGAATTGGATGAATTCCTCAACTGATTGTTGGTAGGAGCTGATCCCCTAAATCCTCGTTTGCTTAAAGTCCTTGTGAGATAAGCAGACATAGTGGTTAACACTTCAACTGGGTCAGCTCCTTGTTTGAATACAGGAATGGGGACTTCCTCATCATCACAATACATTGCTTGGTCTTGTAGAGCTGCATAATCACTAGAAGGAATACTCATTTGATCAAGGTAGCTTGTTGGATATGCTGCATTCTCTTGATAAGAGGAATATGAAGACTGAGCATAAGGTGCAATGCTTGCTGGGTGAGGTTGTGTAGCATATTATGATGAGGGTGCACTAAACCAATATTGTTGCTGATGTGAGGTGGGTGGTTGCGGTAGAATCGAGTATTGGGGAAAGGTTGGTGTCATGTAAGGTGATGGATGATAGGCTTGATGTCCCAAAATATAAGGAGTGTTGTTGTGTGACAAGCTTGGTTGATTCGCCATCAAAGCTAATGAATCAGGGTACATACCTCGTGGAGAACGGTGCATGATCACATGTTTCTCATGCTGCTGAAGAAAAGCATATAGTTGATCCAAATTGCACTTATACAAATCCCTGGTTAACTTAACATCGGTAATATACTCACCCCATTCAGCTTGAGGTAAAGTATTCAAGAATTTGGTGTTAACCTGGAATGGAGCAATCACGAGATTATATATTCAGATCATTCATGAGTGTGGTGAATCTGAAGTAATAATCGTGAAGCGTTTCCCCTGGGTTGTACGTGAATCTATCAAACAGATCATACAACTGACATTCCCTTTCCTGTTTGGTGAGAGACGTACCTTGTAGCAATACCTTAAGACGTTCCCATAAATCCTTTGCCACCGTATACTGACTTACCATTCGATAGATGTCATGTGGAAGGGCTTGGAGAATGGTTTGAAGAGCCTTTTCGTCTGCATCGGCAACGAGTTGTTGAGCTGGTGTAAGTTCTTCAAACTCCCTTGGTCGAGTCACGTTGTTAACCACGATGGTACCATAGTCAAGTGGACCATTTAAAATTGACTTGACCATAAGCCTCCCATATACCGGTTTTCCCTTAAGGTAAGACATCATCCGGCCTTGCCATGCTTCAAAAACTACTTTGATGAGCATTGGCGGGCGATTATCCGGTCCCGTAATGACGGAAATATCCGTAAGTGATGTCATCTGAGGCATTACTGAATTCGGATTCATTTTGTTCACTTCAAAGAGACAAAGATTATCGGTTGATCGAGCAGTGAAGTAAAGCTTGTGAATTGTGTTGAGTTTTTGTTGTAAGAAACCAAGATTAAATCCTCTAAAAAATCGTCGAAAAAACAAGTAAAATAACCCTTGATTCGGAACTTTTTGTTGATTCGGAAGTTTGATTCGGATGATTTGGCGTGGAATACCTTGATTCGGAACTTTTGGTTCGGAAGTCTTGATCCGGAACTTTCCCTTGATCCGGAACTTTTCCCTTGATCCGGAACTTTCCTTGATCCGGAACTTTCTCCTTGATCCGGAACTTTCCTTGATCCGGAACTTTTGGTTCGGAACTTCCTTGATCCAGAACTTTCCTTGATCCGGAACTTTTGGTTCGGAACTTCCTTGATCCGGAACTTTTGTTGATCCGGAACTTTTGGTTCGGAACTTTTGGTTCGGAACTTTTGTTGATCCGGAACTTTGGTTGATCCGGAACTTTTTGGTTCGGAACTTTTTGGTCCGGAACTTTGGTTGATCCGGAACTTTTTGGTTCGGAACTTTTGCTGGGTAATCAGAAGGTTGTTCGAGTATGAACAGTCGATCAAAAAGAAGATTTAAACCCAGATTTTTACCAAATAACCCAAAAAGTTTTGTGATTTCTACAATAATAAGTAAAAACTAATACTTATCTACTAATCCCAATCACAAAAACACCAAAAACACCAAGAATCAAGATGAATCTTCTTAAAGAACACTAATACAATCAAAAACTAAAAAACCTCACAAATCATTACCTTAAATCACCCCATAGCTCTTGATACCAAATGTAGAATCTTGATAACCTATGAATCTATGAAGTGGGTTGATGTTTTCTAGAGAGAGAAACTAGAGAGAGAAAGTGAGAGAAAACTATGTGTATTTTATTAAATGGAAACTAGAAAGTGAACAACAACCAACCCCTTTCCAAGGAGGAAAGGGGTATTTATACTTCCAAGCCTTATGTGGACTTGGGCCGGCCCATGACAAGCCCATGGACCGGTTCTTACTTAACTAAATAAGTAACTATTAACTACGAGCTATTACAACATTAATAATATTGTGGAGTGACCGATACTTCTAATATACGTAAAAACGTATTTCTAACAATACTCATAACCTCCTCGAGTGGAGGAAATGGGAAATCGTTAAGAAAATCCTTGATAATCGAGAAGTCCTCATCGTTGTCGAGGTCTTCGTCACAAGTACGTGGAACATTACATTCTTCCAACGTAAAACCACCACCTTCAAATGGAGTGAAGGTTGGTGTCGAATTATCAAGAATTGGATCTAACATAGTGGGATTGCCACTAGTTTCTTCATCACCAAAACCTAGAACTTCTTGTGAGAATTCCTCGCAAACAACGTCGATCATATCAACGAGGTTTATGGTTGCAACGGAATAAACATGAGAAATTGAGAGTTTTGAGTTGCGTTTATAACAAGTTCCTCGTCGTTGAAACGTAAGGTGATCTTTCTAACATGAACATCGATCAAAGCCATAGACGTATCTTAAAACGAACGACCTAAAATGAGAGGAACTTGAGGATCCGTGGGGATATCAACAACGATAAAGTCTACGGGATAGTAGAACTTCCCCACTTTCACAAAAACGTCTTCCGCCAAACCACATGCGGGAATCGTGGAATGGTCGGCCAACTCGATAGACATTAGTGAAGGAGTAAGATTAGGAAGATTGAGCGACTTGAAAATTGCAAGTGGCATCAAGTTAATGCTAGCACCAAGATCGGCCAAGGCGAAGCATTCCTCCATATTTTGAATTGCACGTGGAATCAAGAATTTACCGGGATCACCGACTTTTTGAGGTATGCGATTAAGATAAACCGACGAACAACTAGACATTTGGTGCAATTTCTCCTTGTTGTTCAACATACTCTTAAAGTTAGCGGCAAATCGAGGCATCATGACCAAAGCATCGGCGAAACTCACATTAAGGTGCAAATCACGAAACATTTTCATAAAAAGCTAAAATTGATAATTGTCGCGCTCTTGACGTTTCTCCTTCCTAAGTCTCGATGGATAGGGCAAAGGTGGTGTGGGTTGAGGCATAGTAGGCATAGCCTTTGGAATCTCGGGTTCCAATGATGGTAATGGGTCAACCGTAGGTGTGGCATGAGCGGTACTTCGTGGGATTGGGACATGCTCCTTTTGGACCACCACCTCGGGTTCTTCCTCAATTGCTTCCTCCGTAGGAGCAATTGGTTGAGGAGTCGGTTCCTTAAGTGTCTTACCACTACGTGTGGTAATCACTTTCATCTCACCCTTAGGGTTGGATATGGTGTTGCTAGGAAGACTACTCGAAGACGGTTTACACATTATTGCCTCAAACATAGATGAGATTTTATCTTCAAAATTGGATTGCCTCAATACGGCCTCGGTTTGCCTTTTCTCGACCTTAATCATCTCTTGTTTAATCTCATGTTGCCCTTGTTCCATTTTTTGTTGGTTTTGTTGCAACCTAGTGACATTTCCTTCCATCTTGTTGGTGTGGATTTTAAGTTCATTTGCTAACTCATTTTTCAACTCTTTCTTCAAGTCGTTCTTAAACTCGGATCTTAGGCTAATGATTTCTCTTTGAATATTGTCAAACCTAGCATCATTCCCACTAGCATATTCAACAAACTCACTTGGAAGATCTTTCAATGTTTGCAAACTTTTGTTGTTGTTTTGAAAATCATTTTTGTTTGAAACTTGATTATTAGCCCCTTGATTACCATAGTTTCCCTTGTTGTAATTGTTTTTGAAACCAACTTGATTGTTGCGATAGTTGTTGTTAGCATTTTGATTTGAACCAAAACCCGGTGGAGTCATTTGATTAGAGCGTGAAACTTGACCGTTTTGGTTGTAATTTCCCGTGGCCGCGAAGGCACTTGAAGTGTTACCACCGTTGGTAATGCACTCGGAGAAATCATGACCTCCACCACAATACATGCAAGAAACCTCAACCGCTTTAGCCGTAGCGGGAGCACTTTGTTCACCAACTTTAAACTCAATCAAAAGTCCTTTAAGCTTATCAAAAATCTTATTTTCCAAGTTCGTCTCAATTTGGCAAGCATCGATGGTAGTAGACAAAGAAGGTGAAGCCGAAGACGAAGCCTTACGAACACTAGACGTGCTACGAGGACTATACACCTTAGATCTATTTTCAAATATCACCAAAGCTTCCTCAACCTTTTTACACAAAAAATTACCACCCGCGGCGGCATTCAAATAATCCCTTTCATGATCATTGAGTCCATTGTAAAACGTGTCAATTTGATGCAAGTCGGAAAAACCGTGATGAGGACATTCATGTAACATTTCCTTAAACCTATTCCAAGCCGTTGAAAAACTTTCATTAAATTCTTGTGAAAACTTTGAAATCTCGTTTTTCAAGTGCGTAGTCTTAGAGGGCGGAAAAAATTGGTTCACAAACTTAGACACGAGATCCTTCCACGTCAATATAGAATTGGGTGGCTCTTTCTCTAACCAAATTTTAGCGGGCCCCGCTAAGGAATACGGAAAAAGCATCATCTTAATCGAGTCATTCGAGACATCCTTAAACTAACAAGTGGCGGTAAGACGATTGAATTGGCGGATATGGTTGTGTGGATTGTCCTTCTCATCACCACGGAATTTGTTGTTTTGGATTATCGACAACAAACCCGTTTTCACCTCAAAATTCTCCGCAAGGATAGCGGGAATCACAATAGCCTCTCCATAACCCTCGGTGGGTGCTTGAAGTAACTCTATCATAGTTCGATTCACCGTGGTTGGTGCTTCTCTTACAATGGGTTCGTCAATAGGAGACTCCTCACTAGAATTGTTTGGAGTGGGAGTTTTGTTCTTTCGTTTACGTGCACGTCTTGCTTGATTACGAGTTAGCATAAACGTCACGTATAACGAGGGGACGAGCAAAGAAGATTCTTTTTGGTGTTTTGTATTTTTCAAATTTTTTTTTTGGTTTTTGATTGTATTAACCTTTTTGGAATTTGTGGAATGTATTAAGTAGACACAAATCTAAAATCTCCTCCTGAATCAAATCTCTTGATTAAAGAAGCCTCAAGGAATGAAAACGATCACGTGAAGTGAACGCCTTCGATGACTTTAGAACGTTGGTGGAACACCAAAACGTTCAAGAGGGTTTAATCAATGGAAACCAAGAAAATATATATGATACTTAGTAATACTTTGGGCGGCAAAACCCTCGATTAGCTCTTAAAATCAAATACTCACAAGCAAGCGGGGAAACGAGGCGGCGCGAAGCACTTAAGAGCCTTTTTCCTTAGGATATATTTTATAATATCCGCCTTATACCCACCTTATAGTTTGTATTATCAAGATTAAGCTTCACGAAAGTATTTATCTATTTTTGCCTTTTTCTTTGGTTTGAGATTCGAATACAATGATTGGGTAATGACCTTCCAAGTCAAGGTTGTGATTTCTCACGTATTTGGTGTACTTGTGAATTTATTGTTCTACGTATACAATATAATAATAGTATTCACATAAAAACCGAAAACCGATAATACGTATTAGTAGAGTGCTACTAATACAAATACTAATTATGGTTAGTATATAAAAACAACAATTCCAATCAAAACACAACACGCCTCCCCGGCAGTGGCGCCAAAATGATGTAGTGGTTTTACTACTCTTTAGGAAAAGAGAGCAAAAGTGGCAAGTATTAATTGTCGGTTTAGGAAAACCAAGCACTAATGACCAATTAAGTTCAAGTTCGTTTCCCACGGAGGCTTAGTGTGTGTGTAATGAATTGATTATCTTTGTGATTATATTTTTGAGAAAGAAAAAATAGAAAGGGGATTAGATTAGAATGACGGTTACGAAGACGGATTAAACTAAATCTAAAAAGGTGTACACGTAAAACCGTAAAAAGCGCTAAAATTAAAATTTTAACCTAAAAATTTCTAAAAATTACCAAAATCCACAATAAAATTCTAAGAGTTTACAAAAAATCCAAACTTGCTAAAACCTTTTAATTAATTAGATAATGACTTTTTATTGCTAATTAAAGCCCTAAAAATCAAAATTAATTATTAAAAAGCCCTAAACAAGATTTTAGAGTTTGTAAACCTCAAAAATACTCTAATTAAGCTAAAAAGTATTTTTCAAAATTTTAAAATTAATAAAAACTATTTTTAAACAATTAAAAACTCCTAAAATCAATTAAAACTTAAATTAATTCTAGAAAATAATTAAAAGACCCTAAAAATATTTGGAAAGTTGCAAAAATCCTACTTAAGTGTTTAGAACCTAGGAAAAATGTAAAAACTTAGAAAATCAGACTTTTAATTTTTAAGAATAAAATAATATTAATATAATATTAAAAATCCAAAAATCATAAAAAATTCTAAAAACTTGAAAACTAGCTTAATTTAACCTAAATAACTCAGAAATGAAAGTGAAATTACCTAAATACCCCTATGGGGCCTAGAAAAAGGGCTAAACCAAAACAATACACTATTGGGCCAAATTAAGGCCCAATAACAAAAAGTGTTCAAAATAAGCCCAAAAATCACAGGTTGACTCAAAATTTGATTTCAAACAACTTTTTCCAAAGGCCCAAAAGCTGAAAATGCGAAATAAGCCAACTTATAACAAGCAGCTTATTCTTAATGGGCTTTTTGGCCCATTAAGCTATAAGCCAATGCCATAAGCTAAAATTTGACACACAAGCTTCTTTTGACCTAATAAAGATTTCTGCAAAAAGAAATTTTAAATAAGCCCAAGGAATAAGCCTGAAAATGCAATAAGCAATCTACACAAAAACGACAAAATAGTCGTTTTTGAGTTCTAGGCCACCCCAAGTGCTGATTCAAGTTCCAAAAGCTTTGAAATGACTTAATTAAGCAAAATTAACAAAGAGTTTTCAAATAAGCTGACTCAATAAGCTATAAAAAGCAAATAAGCACTTATGTAAAAGTCAAATAAGTTGGTTTTCTAGTAAAAAGTCAAAGTCAAAGTCCAATAAGCTCTAGTCTACTTAAATGGGTCAAATAAGGAAGACCTATCACAAAAAATAAGTTGTTGCAAGTCTTGATAAGCTAGAATAGCTTATTGATAAGCTGATGACAAAATTGCACTAGTAGGGGCTAGTTTTGGATGTTGAGCAGTGGAAACTTTTTCCACTGCTTGACTATTTTGACTTTTGTCTTTAGTGACTTTTTTGGAGATTCAGATTACACAAAGGCACCCAAATGATCTTTGGATCAAAAGGAGTCAATCACAATCAAAATAACACAATCACTAACACCCAATTGATACAGTTTAATCAATTAGTCATCAGACATTGCACAGACATGAACAATAAGCAGTAGAGCACTTATGAGCAGTTTTAGCACAAATCAGCCAGCCAAATTCAACCAAATGCACACACAAGCTATTATAAACTCCAATAAGCAAGTCTAAACAGGTTTCATGCAATGGTTCAAAGAATTAAGCAAGATTCAAGCAAATGAAGTTACTGATGAACACTAACACATGCAGTTTTCTACTTTTGCTGATGTATTTGACACACAAGCCAAATTCAACACTTCAAATCTATCAAATAGGTTATATTGATGATGTTTTAACAGCTTTTATCCCTAAACATGCATAAACTCTAGGTTTTCCCAAAATTCTAGGTCAAAAAACAGTCAACTCAACAAGATATAACAATTTGTTTGATTCAAGGTTTCAAACTCAGAAACTTGCAGCAAAACACTCTCAAACAAAGGCATAACAGATACCAAGCATAAACAACACAATCCAACAACACAATAACAAGTTGCAAACACAAATAGATAGTCCCAAACACCCCTTAATCTTTTCAAAATCAAATTTTTCAAAGGCAAAGTAAGATTTAAGGCTACCCAAGCATCAATTAACACTAAAACAAGTAAGATAAACAGATTCAAGCAAGATCAAGCCACAAAATTCACAAGAACACAAGTTTCATACTAATATCACCAAAAATCAAGTTTTAAGCAGATTTTAGGATTAAGTATGCAAACCTCATGGATGTACATCCACACCCACGAATTTTGAGCTTATGTGCTAGCAAGAACAAGCACAAGCTTCCACAATAAGCCTGCTAAGATTGAACAAGGTTAAAGCACAAGTGTATAAAAATCAGAAACTTCAAAAATCTTGATTGATGCAACCTTGTTACCCCACACTTGATTATTCCCAAGTTATAAGCCTCACAACACCTTAACTAACTCAGTTAGGATGCTATGATCAGCCCTATAACCCAAGAATTCCAAGATTGGAACAAGACTTAGCAAAATATCAAGAAAATGAGAAAATGTGCAAACTTTTGCACACTCCTCTTTTGAAAACAGGCTTTAAACTTCAAATTCAGTAAGCAACAAACAATAACAAGCAGTAAATAAGATTGGACAATGACTTTTCTTCAATGCTTCAAACACAATTTCATTAAAACTGAAATGGGATTTACAGAAGTTGAACAAGGGAAAAATCAAAAGCAAACGTCTCAATGAGACCTAAGGGCATTATATATAGCCTTACATGTGACCCTAGAACAGCTGAAAACTAAAAACCCTAATGCTTGAAGTCCCAAAAATGCCCTTGTAGCTTTTTGAAAATCTTGGAATCTTGTGAAGAGTTCTTGGCTGTTTGTGGTGATAGCTGGCATGAAAATGTGATCAAATGGCTCATATGATGCTTAGAAAGTAAGCACAAATGTGGGGCGTTGGATTGTGGCCCTACTATTTGTCTTCTTCCTCACTTTGTAGCAGGGGAGTCACAAGGAGACAAATGGGGTGATGAGGTGTCCATGTTTAAGGTTGGGATGTGTTAACATGATCATTAATCATTAATCTAGAAAATTTTGGGGTTTAATTTTTACTAAATCAAAAATCCCTAATTGTGTTCTTGAGTCTGATGAACAAGGTTTTGATCCGTTTAACGGGTGATTAAGTTTTAAATAAGTGCTTAGGCGCCAAGATTAATTAATATTAATCTGGTGAGTGGGATGTGAGGTGGAGGAATGGGGTGTTGTGATTGGTGGAGGTGGTGAGTGGGGTGAGGTGGCACAAGCTGGTTGGTTAAGGTAAGTATTATGTCTGGCTAACTTAAACCCTTCTTCTCTTGTTCTCTTGTCTTTTCTCTTTAAAAATTTATCAACGCCCCTTTTTGCCTTATCAACTTTTGCACACTTTGCATTTTTGGCCCAATAACTTTTACAAAGTGAATTCAGGGGTAATTCTTGCCATTTTTGAATTCTTCAAGGGCTGATTTGGCATTTTGATGATGGATAATGGTCTTGACTTGTATAATGAGCATTTTGGAGGACTGAAATTTCCAAGTCTTGTTTGATGAGGGACCATTTTTGCCAAATGTTGAAAGTCAAGGGTCTTTTTTGTAATTTTGGAATTTCCAAAGGACTAAACTTGTAATTTCTTGTACTTTGAAGGAATTCATGATATATTTGACTTTTTGGATGATATTGGTTGACAATTTAGCTTTGTTGAGGGGCTAAACTTGCCAATTCAAAGTGGAGGGCCCTTTTTGTAATTTTGACAAACTTTAGGGACCAAACTTGTAATTATGAAGATACAACAGTATAAAGTGTCAATTCTTCCATATTGGAGGACCCTTCTTCATAATTCTTCAAATCTTCAAGGGTTGATCTTGGGAAAGTCTTCATTAGGGCTTGGTTCATTGTGCGGCTTCGTTTCCCGTGTTCGTTTTTGTAACACCCCATTTCGGAAATGGAATATTACGCATAATCATGGCGTGTCATCAAAGCATACAAGGATAAATGTCTAAGCATTATTCAACCATAAAAGGGAAATACCGGAATCAAACATCGGTAACCCCAAAGTAAAGCTCATCACACACAAACATAAATACTGTAAAAGGAAAGGACGAAACAATGTCCATAGCAACAGTATCAAAGTAAAGGAAATGCATAAAGTAAAGAAAGACAGTAAAGCTTCCAGTCCATATGCACCTACGTTTGAGATCTACGAGCGTCCCTGAGTACCTGCCGTTTTGGGAACATGAAAAGGAAAACGGCTGAGCAAGACGCTCAGTGCACGGATGTACAATAAAGCATGAAATAGGATAAGCATGTAACATATAACAGCGGAAGACTAAGTACTGAGTAAACTGGTTAAGTAACAAGAAAACTGGTTTTATAGTTTGAAAAGCCTTATGTTTAACCTGTGAAAACTGTTTTAACATATATATACCATAGCCCATATAGGTCATGAAAAGGTCACGTGCATGAATACTTGGAGGGGTGACCTCATCATGCTGATTAGAGGGGATGCCTCTAATCAATATACTGGTTTGGGTAGGAGGGATCAACTCCTTGTGAAGGGTGCAAGGCACACACCACATTCACCATGATAAACTGAATAAAACATGTAACTAGGATGCACCCATACGCCCCACCTGATATAATAATATGGCCAAACTGAAAAGGGACGCCACGAGCAATCACTCCGCCGTGGGGAAGTCATAACATCGGTGCCTCCAATGCTATGGTTATGGTACCTCCATAACTAGGTGAAACTGGTCATGCTTGTATATGGCTATAGTTTATGCTAAATTAACATAAGCAGTTCAAAACAATAAAACAAATGCTGGGGAAAACAGTTGGCTGCATACGGGGAAATCCTAATAAGGAAAGAATGTCCATACTGAAAGGACGGGAATCCGTACCTCAAGTCCAGTGAAATGAACGGAAGAAAGACTCCTACTTCTGGATCACTAACGCTACATGAATACACACGTGTATAAGTATCGATTTACTGATTACGTACTGGGTTTTGTGTCTCATATTAGCTGATTTGGTATGTTTTAGGTCCTGGTTCACTGTTTAAAGCCTTAAACTGTGTTCATCTAGTATTCTGATTAATCTGATTAAGTATTACTGGTGTTTCATGTATTAATATACTTACTGTATAATAATAAGTAACTTTCCAAAAATAGCAGGTTTCCAAAATAGAAAGTTTCCAAAAATAGAAAGTTTCCAAAAATAGAAAGTTTCCAAAAATAGAAAGTTACCAAAAGTAGAAAGTTTCCAAAAATAGAAAGTTTCCAAAAATAGAAAGTTTCCAAAAATAGAAAGTTTCCTAAAATAGAATTTACTGCTTAAAATAGATTAGTTTCTAAAAATAGAAAGTTTCCAAAAATAGATCAGCTGCCTTAATTAAATAAGTTTCCATATATAGAAAGTTTCCTTGATTAGATTAGCTGCCTGAAATAGATTGATTTCCATATATAGAAGGTTTCCATAATTAGATTAGTTGCCTTATTTAATTAAGTTTCTATAAATAGAAGTTCCCATAATTAGAATTAAGCTGATTACATAAGCTAACATATAAGTCTAAGTGTTATAAGCTTATTTCTTAAGTCATATGATATAGTGTATAGTTTAATTATTATTTCATGTATTTTTAATTAAACTATAGGTTAAGCATTTTAATTAAAGTGTAACATGTATTAATTAAAATGAAATAAAATACTTAGGTTAAAATGTGTATTATTATTCATAATAATATAACCTAAGTCATGTCTAAATTAATTAATTATAGGCATGTTTTAATAATTAATTAATTATAACTTATAACATAAAATACTTAGGTTAAATTAATGTCATGATAAACTAATAATTAAAATAACCTAAGTCATGATTTAATTAATATTTCATGTTCTTAATTAATTATATCCTAAGTTCATGATTCATAAAATTACATGTAACATAGATCATGATTTTAACCAACGAACCATGAATCGGGCATGAATTCGACACCGTACCCCGGGCCAAACCCGGGGCACACGTGTCCCCTTGCTGCCGTGGGTCCCACATGAGCCAACCAAGACCAATTGTGGTCTTGGTGGTGGCGGCAATAGCAAACCAAAGCCCCCCCCTCGGGTTTGTTTGCTAGGCGGCCAAAAACAAACACCCTTATAAACCATTCCTTGATTTTAATTAATACCAAAACATGTTAGATCAATGATTAATTACCTTGTTTTTATAAGAAAAATAATAACATGTTCATGAAAATAATCAAAGATTAAAAGAATTAAAAGAATTAAAAAGAAGGGTTTGAAAGGTATACCACTATGTAGCTTGGAAAGAGGATGAACAAACACTGATTACACAATAGTTTTTGAGATCAAAATCAACTAATCACCCCCTTATGGTGATGTATAGGTGGCGGCACAAAGAGGAGAAAAAGGAGAGGAGAAAACTCTTTTTAGGGTTTTTATGTTTATTTCTTGAAAATGAAAAATGAAAACATGTTTTTACTTTTACCCCCCTTTACTTGTAAAGTCCATGGGCTAAGCCCATTTCTTGATGTATGCCGTGGGTATGGGGGCCCCACATGGGGTACCCGTACCTTTCTCGTGTCCCGATGTTTCGTGTTCGTTCGTGGTTAAACGTGCTCGTGTTTAACGTGTTTCTGTTTCTTTTAACGTGTCGTTTATCGTAAACTCCACGCTCGTGAATATATTCTGAGTATTTACGTAATTATTATAATTAGTATTTTAAATGGTGATCATGATTTAATTATGTTCACGTGATATATTTATTACTGTTTATCATGAGTTCGTACGTAATCGATACTTGTCATGTCATACACGTATGCACTAGCTTGATTATTAGCACATGAATGTGATCAATACTAACTGAGGTAAGTTTTAATCTAGGACGTACGATCTTAAGGGCACTATTCATGGTAAAAGCATGCGGGTTTTACAATTCTTCCCCCCTAAAAAGAATAATTCGTCCCCGAATTATAGATAAAGTAAGCTGAAAAGAAGTGACATACCCGAACTCAAAATATGAAGTGAGGGTAAGAAGCCCGGATAGACTCCTCTGTTTCCCAAGTGGCTTCCCGCTCGGTATGGTCCCTCCAAAGGATTTTGACGAAAGGAATCGTCTTCCTTCTCATGACTCGTTCTTGCCTGTCGAGTACTCGTTCGGGTTCTTCTATAAACGTGAGATCTTCACGTATCTGTTCCAGTGGATACTGAACCATGTGAAGGGGATGATAATTGTACCCTCTGAGTAAGGACACATGGAATACGTTATGCACGTGCGAAAGCTGAGGAGGTAACGCCAATCGGTAAGATACTTCGCCGATTCGTTCAACGATATCAAATGGTCCGATGAACCGAGGACTGAGTTTTCCTTTGATCCCGAAGCGTTTAACACCACGTGCCGGCGAAACCTTGAGGAAGACGTGATCTCCCACATTAAAGTGTATGTCCCTACGATGCTTATCGGCGTAACACTTCTGACGTGACCGTGCTTCTTGCAACTTCTGCTTAGCTACCTCAATCTTCTCATTGGTCATTTCTATAATTTCTGGCCCTTCGAGTGTTCGCTCTCCCACTTGATCCCAGCAAGTTGGAGCGCGACACTTTCTGCCATACAACATTTCGAAAGGAGCACATTTGATACTTGCGTGCCAGCTGTTGTTGTATGCAAACTCGACTAAACAGATGTAATCGTCCCAATCACCTGTCCATTCCAACGCACACGACCTTAACATATCTTCCAATGTCTGAATTGTTCGCTCCGATTGTCCGTCCGTTTGAGGATGAAAGGCTGTGCTCAGCTTAAGTTGTGTACCCCAAGCTTTTTGCAGACCTTTCTAGAATCGCGACGTGAAACGAGGATCTCTGTCTGAGACGATGCTGGAGGGAGTGCCGTGGAGTCTCATGATCTCCCTTCTGTACGTATCTGCGAGTTTACTTACCGGATCTTCCTTGCGTATCGGTAAGAAATGAGCTGATTTGGTGAGTCGATCAACAATGACCCAAATAGCATCGTGCTTCTTCTTGGTAGGCGGAAGACCGGTAACAAAATCCATGGTGATTTTGTCCCACTTCCACTCTGGAATATCCAACGGTTGAAGGAGACCGCCAGATCGCTGATGTTCAATCTTAACCTGCTGACAGGTAAGACATTTGGAGACGTACGTGGCTACATCCTGTTTCATACCACTCCACCAAAAGTGCTGTCTGATGTCATGGTACATTTTTGTCGACCCAGGATGTATAGAAAATGGGGAGCTGTGAGCTTTAGCTAACAATGCTTCCCGGAGTTCTGGATTGTCAGGAACACAAAGTCTCGTGCCCTGCCAAACGATACCGTCTGCGTCCATTCTGAATTCTGTCTGCTTCTCCAAATTCTGAATTATCGCCCAAATCTCTCCATCATCCTTCTGCGCTTCCTTGATCCTAGTCAGTAACTCAGGTTCTACTCTAAGATTCGCCCAGTATCCATGCTGCCCACGTACCATGATTTCGACGTCAAGCCGCTCCAAGTCCCTTATGTTTTGTTCCTTGATCTCAATGCCGTTTATCATTCCGGACTTTCTGCTGAGTGCATCTGCTACTACATTGGCTTTCCCGGGATGATACTGTAGATTAATATCATAATCCTTCAACAGTTCCAACCATCTCCTTTGTCTCATGTTCAATTCTCGCTGTGTGAAGATATACTTCAAGCTCTTGTGATCCGTGAAAATGTCGCATGATTCTCCGTATAAGTAATGCCTCCATATCTTCAATGCGAACACCACTGCAGCAAGTTCCAGGTCATGCGTAGGGTAGTTTTCTTCATAGGGCTTAAGCTGCCGTGAAGCATATGCGATCACTTTCCCATGTTGCATGAGAACACAGCCCAGTCCCTTCCCCGATGCATCACTATAGATCTGAAATCCACCTGTACCAGATGGGAGAGTAAGAATAGGTGCAGATACCAACTTCTGCTTTAGGTCTTCGAAGCTCTTCTCTCGATCTTCCGTCCAGACGAATTTCTCTCCTTTACGCATCAGTTTGGTGAGAGGCAATGCCAGCCGGGAAAAGTTCTCCACGAATCTTCGATAATATCCAGCTAAGCCTAAGAAACTGCGGACTTCTGTCGCTGATGTTGGTCTTGGCCATTTAGTGATAGCCTCAACCTTCGCTGGGTCCATAGTGATCCCTTCTGCTGATACAATGTGACCTAAGAATGCCACCTTGTTTAACCAGAACTCACACTTGGAGAATTTCGCATACAGCTGCTTCTGACGAAGAATCTGTAGTACAGTACGGAGATGATCTTCGTGTTCCTCCGTGGACTTTGAGAATATCAAGATGTCATCGATAAATACAATGACAAATTTATCAAGGAATTCATGAAAGATTCTGTTCATCAGATCCATGAATACTGCTGGAGCGTTAGTCAGGCCGAATGGCATGACCACAAACTCATAATGGCCATAACGGGTACGAAAAGCAGTCTTGGCAATATCCTGCTCTTTAACCCTTAGCTGATGGTAGCCTGACCTTAGATCGATCTTTGAGAAGTGTTTGGCTCCTTGAAGTTGGTCAAACAGATCGTCTATACGTGGCAGTGGATATCTGTTGCGGATGGTAATCTTATTAAGTTCACGGTAGTCAATGCAAAGTCGCATGCTGCCGTCCTTCTTCTTAACGAACAAGACCGGTGCGCCCCATGGAGATGCGCTCGGTCTAATGAACCCTCGTTCAAGAAGTTCCTGCAGTTGGTCCTTCAGTTCTTTTAGCTCTATGGGAGCCATACGATACGGAGCCTTAGAAATTGGCTCAGCTCCTGGAACAAGGTCGATGTTGAACTCCACTTCTCTTGCAGGTGGTATGCCTGGAAGTTCATCTGGGAAGACGTCTTGAAATTCCGAAACTACTGGTTGATCCTGAATCGATGGGGATTCAGCATCTATGTCATGAACCGTAGCGAGATAACCTTCGCAGCCATGTGACAGTAATGCACGTGCTTGCAAGGTAGATATGACTTGTACGGACCGCCCGGGTATGAACCCGTTATGGATGTACTCTGGTGCATTAATGTCGCCGAAGATCACTCGATATGAGTGGCAGTCTATGGTAGCATGGTGCTTGGATAGCCAATCCATGCCGAGAATCATATCGAACTCAATCATGTCTAGAAGAAGTGCATCTACTGCACGAACTTTATCGTCAAACTCTAGAGGAAGACTCTTGTATACATGAGTTATTAATACAGAGTCCCTCAGAGGCGTGGAAATGGTAAGCTTATTTTCTAATGGAAAGGGAAGGGTCCTGATGTTCTTAGCATAAGTAGTAGAAACAACTGAATGAGTGGCACCCGTGTCGAAAAGAACACATGCAGCCTGGCCGTACATATACAAAATTCCAGTAATGGTACCTGTAGATTTGTTTGCCTGATCGCGCGATGTCGTGTAGACACGCCTAGTGGTAGGAGGCGGTTTAGTATCAGCATGACCCGAAGTACCCTCCATTTCACCCTTACGGCAATCTCTCATACGATGGCCAGGGAGGCCGCACTTGTAGCACGCGTCGGAGTCACGACGACATGGGCCAGGGTGTCTGCGATGGCAAGTGCTGCAAAGAGGATGAGTGAATCCTCCAGCAGGAGTCCTTGCTTGCTGAGGGCCTGCTGATGACAATACGTGTTAAGAATAAAGTATATGCACGAGTATAGGACGTAAGCGTCATAAGATGTTTACCAGTGTTAGCTGAACGGTTGGGCTGAGAACCCCTGTGGTTCTGGTCCCTTCCGTTACCGTGGTTCCTGGTAGAGATTAATATAGTGTCAGCATGAGAGATATAACATGAAATCATAAGAAGACGCGTAAATAGTAGGACCTGCTGTTGTTGGATTGTCCCGCATTGTTACGGTAATTATCACTACCGCTGCGCCTTTCCACAACAGAACGGTCGTTAGAGTGACCGTTTCCTTTGGGCTGATTGGGCTGCTGCTGAGTAGCCGGCTGAGACCGGTCCCCAGTTTTCTGCCTGGAAGATACAGTTTAAGAGATGATTATAGAACATATAATTATAGGTTGCGGTCTGGTTAACGCTAGAACATGAAATGTTTTACCTCTTGTCGGGTCTTTCAGCTTCCCCGAACTCATCGCGTTCCTGCAACATCTCAAGCTTCCTTGCTGCGTCGGCCACTTGTGCTACTGTATTAAACGTAGCACATACTAGATTGTTCGCGACCGAGGTGCGAAGTGCCCACCTAAAATGGTGTGCCTGCTCCTTAGGAGTACCAGCCGCTGCTCCTAGAAAACCAGCTAGGCGAAGAAAGCGCTGCATGAATTCGTTGCTATTCTCGCCCTGTCTCTGACGTATCCCGTGGTATTCACGCTTGAGTTTGTCCTGCTCTGCCTTAGGAAAGAACTGTTCCATCACTCTCTCCTTGAATTGGGCCCATGTCAAACCAGCGACCCATTCATCACCTCCTTCTGACTGCGTCAAAGCTAGCCACCAGTTGAGTACATCGCCTTCAAACCTGTAGCACGCCAATCTTGCCTTGAAGGCGGGGTCACATCCCATAGCATTGAAGATTTTCTCAATGTGAGTCAGCCAGCTTTCAGCATCGCTGGGGCTATCAGTCTTTTCAAAAGCTCTCGGACGGAGCTTGTTAAATCTTTCCAACCACATTGCTAGTGTCACTGGGGGAGGAGGAGGAGGAGGTGCCTGATTCTGCGGCTGCTGATTATTGGCAGCTTGGACTTCAGCACGAATGTCATTCCTCAGTTGAGGAAGTAAGGCTTGCATGGCAGCCTGAATTGCAGCATTGAGCTGCTCTTGCTCGCGTGTGAGAACCATCTGACAGTATAACATAAAACATATGATTAACAGTTCAACATAAAATATAAAAAAAAAATTTATGCCAAAAAATTTCATGAGAAAAAATTTTATGCAAGAAAATCTTTGTATGAATGCATGATGCAGTTTTATGAAAACTTTTGATGCTCGAGAGTGAACGCCTATGGTCAGTTCACTCAAAATAAAAGACATATCGAGGGGACGCCTATGGGTCGGTCCCAAATCTAAAAGTTTCGATAAAACACATGCGACTAAATAGGGCCAGTCCTGTACCAACCATTACTTAGTCAAAAACCCTGTAACAATGACATGTATATGTATGCTTAAAAAATGATGAATGCATGAAAACAACTGTCAGTTCTAGGAAGACCGTAGTGACTACCCACTAATCACAGGTCATATTTGAGAGCCTACAGGTCGAGAACCTGGCTCTGATACCATAATTGTAACACCCCATTTTGGAAATGGAATATTACGCATAATCATGGCGTGTCATCAAAGCATACAAGGATAAATGTCTAAGCATTATTCAACCATAAAAGGGAAATACCGGAATCAAACATCGGTAACCCCAAAGTAAAGCTCATCACACACAAACATAAATACTGTAAAAGGAAAGGACGAAACAATGTCCATAGCAACAGTATCAAAGTAAAGGAAATGCATAAAGTAAAGAAAGACAGTAAAGCTTCCAGTCCATATGCACCTACGTTTGAGATCTACGAGCGTCCCTGAGTACCTGCCGTTTTGGGAACATGAAAAGGAAAACGGCTGAGCAAGACGCTCAGTGCACGGATGTACAATAAAGCATGAAATAGGATAAGCATGTAACATATAACAGCGGAAGACTAAGTACTGAGTAAACTGGTTAAGTAACAAGAAAACTGGTTTTATAGTTTGAAAAGCCTTATGTTTAACCTGTGAAAACTGTTTTAACATATATATACCATAGCCCATATAGGTCATGAAAAGGTCACGTGCATGAATACTTGGAGGGGTGACCTCATCATGCTGATTAGAGGGGATGCCTCTAATCAATATACTGGTTTGGGTAGGAGGGATCAACTCCTTGTGAAGGGTGCAAGGCACACACCACATTCACCATGATAAACTGAATAAAACATGTAACTAGGATGCACCCATACGCCCCACCTGATATAATAATATGGCCAAACTGAAAAGGGACGCCACGAGCAATCACTCCGCCGTGGGGAAGTCATAACATCGGTGCCTCCAATGCTATGGTTATGGTACCTCCATAACTAGGTGAAACTGGTCATGCTTGTATATGGCTATAGTTTATGCTAAATTAACATAAGCAGTTCAAAACAATAAAACAAATGCTGGGGAAAATAGTTGGCTGCATACGGGGAAATCCTAATAAGGAAAGAATGTCCATACTGAAAGGACGGGAATCCGTACCTCAAGTCCAGTGAAATGAACGGAAGAAAGACTCCTACTTCTGGATCACTAACGCTACATGAATACACACGTGTATAAGTATCGATTTACTGATTACGTACTGGGTTTTGTGTCTCATATTAGCTGATTTGGTATGTTTTAGGTCCTGGTTCACTGTTTAAAGCCTTAAACTATGTTCATCTAGTATTCTGATTAATCTGATTAAGTATTACTGGTGTTTCATGTATTAATATACTTACTGTATAATAATAAGTAACTTTCCAAAAATAGCAGGTTTCCAAAAATAGAAAGTTTCCAAAAATAGAAAGTTTCCAAAAATAGAAAGTTTCCAAAAATAGAAAGTTACCAAAAATAGAAAGTTTCCAAAAATAGAAAGTTTCCAAAAATAGAAAGTTTCCAAAAATAGAAAGTTTCCTAAAATAGAATTTACTGCTTAAAATAGATTAGTTTCTAAAAATAGAAAGTTTCCAAAAATAGATCAGCTGCCTTAATTAAATAAGTTTCCATATATAGAAAGTTTCCTTGATTAGATTAGCTGCCTGAAATAGATTGATTTCCATATATAGAAGGTTTCCATAATTAGATTAGTTGCCTTATTTAATTAAGTTTCTATAAATAGAAGTTCCCATAATTAGAATTAAGCTGATTACATAAGCTAACATATAAGTCTAAGTGTTATAAGCTTATTTCTTAAGTCATATGATATAGTGTATAGTTTAATTATTATTTCATGTATTTTTAATTAAACTATAGGTTAAGCATTTTAATTAAAGTGTAACATGTATTAATTAAAATGAAATAAAATACTTAGGTTAAAATGTGTATTATTATTAATAATAATATAACCTAAGTCATGTCTAAATTAATTAATTATAGGCATGTTTTAATAATTAATTAATTATAACTAATAACATAAAATACTTAGGTTAAATTAATGTCATGATAAACTAATAATTAAAATAACCTAAGTCATGATTTAATTAATATTTCATGTTATTAATTAATTATATCCTAAGTTCATGATTCATAAAATTACATGTAACATAGATCATGATTTTAACCAACGAACCATGAATCAGGCATGAATTCGACACCGTACCCCGGGCCAAACCCGGGGCACACGTGTCCCCTTGCTGCCGTGGGTCCCACATGAGCCAACCAAGACCAATTGTGGTCTTGGTGGTGGCGGCAATAGCAAACCAAACCCCCCCTCGGGTTTGTTTGCTAGGCGGCCAAAAACAAACACCCTTATAAACCATTCCTTGATTTTAATTAATACCAAAACATGTTAGATCAATGATTAATTACCTTGTTTTTATAAGAAAAATAATAACATGTTCATGAAAATAATCAAAGATTAAAAGAATTAAAAGAATTAAAAAGAAGGGTTTGAAAGGTATACCACTATGTAGCTTGGAAAGAGGATGAACAAACACTGATTACACAATAGTTTTTGAGATCAAAATCAACTAATCACCCCCTTATGGTGATGTATAGGTGGCGGCACAAAGAGGAGAAAAAGGAGAGGAGAAAACTCTTTTTAGGGTTTTTATGTTTATTTCTTGAAAATGAAAAATGAAAACATGTTTTTACTTTTACCCCCCTTTACTTGTAAAGTCCATGGGCTAAGCCTATTTCTTGATGTATGCCGTGGGTATGGGGGCCCCACATGGGGTACCCGTACCTTTCTCGTGTCCCGATGTTTCGTGTTCGTTCGTGGTTAAACGTGCTCGTGTTTAACGTGTTTCTGTTTCTTTTAACGTGTCGTTTATCGTAAACTCCACGCTCGTGAATATATTCTGAGTATTTACGTAATTATTATAATTAGTATTTTAAATGGTGATCATGATTTAATTATGTTCACGTGATATATTTATTACTGTTTATCATGAGTTCGTACGTAATCGATACTTGTCATGTCATACACGTATGCACTAGCTTGATTATTAGCACATGAATGTGATCAATACTAACTGAGGTAAGTTTTAATCTAGGACGTACGATCTTAAGGGCACTATTCATGGTAAAAGCATGCGGGTTTTACAGTTTTTGCATGATTCTTGTGATCTTTTGTCATTTTCTCAATATCCGTACCTAAAATACACAAGCCATAAACACAAGCATATATGTGGGTATTTTGATGATATTTAATGCATTTTATGCCCTATTTGGAAGATGAGACTATGTATAAAAGTAGTCTCATCATGTATAAAAAAGAAGACCTTTAGGTTATGTTTCATAATAAGTTTTTCATACGTTTAACACTTTCATTGTAAGCAAGTTCGTTATTATCAATCAAGTGAAAGTTTGTTTTACAACTGTTTGTGTGTTCTTGTTTGAGTGTTAATTCCTCATAACACTTAAATTGTTTTATATACAAACAAAGTTTCTCTACGTGTACAACTTGATCTAATCTCGTTTACACAAGCTAAATCGATCTAAGTTTGGGATCAACAAGTGGTATCAGAGCTTGTTGAGAAACTTTGATCTAAAAGAACACAAGAACCCTAAAATCACCAAAAACCCTAATTTTCACAAAACCCTAAAAACATCATGTCTACTCCAGAAGTAACCTCTTCCTCCTCCTCAAATCACAACATTAAGATTCCCATGCTTGATGCAGACAATTTTAAGCTGTGGAAGTTTAACTTTGAGCAATATCTGCAAATCCATGACTACACTCTCTGGGAGATTATTGAATATGGAAACACATTCAATAAAGCTCAAAAGATTGTAGATGTCATTGCTACAAGATCAGCTGTTCAAGGATGCTCTAAAGCAGATAAGAAAGAAAAACCTGAAGATGGTAGAGTTGTGTCTGCTGAGGACATAGCAAAGAAAAGGGTTGATATGAAAACCCTAAGCATTCTGAAAATCCCTTTGGGACAAGAAAATCAGCACAAATACAGAGGTTATGAGTCTGCAAAAGACCTTTGGGCAGCCTTTGAAGTTGCCTATGGTGGTAATGCTGATACTGTGGAAGAGAAAAGGAAGCCACTCTTACATGAGTATGATGTTTTTAAGGCTCAATCTAATGAGAAGCTAAGTAGTGTGAGAAGCAGACTTCTTGACATTACAAACAAGTTGTCCTTCATGGGGACAGTAATTGGTGATGTTGACATTATTGCCACTTTTCTTAAAAGCCTTGGTGATGCATGGAAGATTGAGGCAAGATCTATAATTGCCAACAACACTCACAAAAGTTCTACTTTTGATGATGTCTACAACAAACTGAGGCTGTTGGAGAATGAAACTCTTTTGGATCATGGAAGTAAGTCTACCAATGGTAACATGGCCTTCTTCCCATATAGTGAAGGTCAATTTGATCAGAAGGATTCATACATGCACCCAGTTACTGGATCAACATGTGTCAGCGTTGGATCATATCCTATCAACGCCTCACATTCAGACGCTAACACATACAAAATTGACTCTCCAAAAGTTAAGCCTGCTGGTATTGATCTGGATACTGTGTATGCATACATTGCTTCATTGCTCAATGGTTCAGTGATTACATATGAGGACCTTGAGCAAATAAGTGATGAGCATTTGGAGGAGATGGATATAAAGTGGAACATGGCTCTTGCAAGTATAAGAGCAAACAGATGGAATAGAAGATTCAAGAAGAAGCTGACTTTTAATGCTAAGGACACTGCTAGATTTGTTAAATCCAAGGTTGAGTGATGAGACTGCTTTTATACATGGTCTCATCGTCCAAAACGGCCTTTAATTGCATAAAATATCATAAAATAGACCAAATATATGCTCGTGTTTGTTACTTGTGTATTTTTAGGTACGGATATTGAGGAATTGGCAAAAGAACACAAGAATCAATCAAAAACGAACACGGGAAACGAAGTCGCACAATGAACCGGGCCCAAGTTTGGAATTTTGCAAAAAGACCCTTGAAGAATTGAAGATTGTCAAGTTTAGTCCCTCATCTTTGAAGAACTTGTCACATTTGACCCTCCACTTATCAAATGTACAAGTATAATCCTTAATGTTTGAAGATTATACAAGATCAGTCCCTGGAATTTGAAGAATATACATATAAGGCCCTTGGAAAAAGTTTATAAACTTTGTGTGCCAAATTTGACAAGTTGTCAAAAGTTGACAAAGGAGAAACAAGCGTTGATGGACTTTATTTAGAAAGTGAAGAAATGTTGAAACCTTGGGGACCTGTCCTGCCAATTAACCAAACAAACCCACCCAACCAGGAGGCGACACCTCAGCCCTACCCACCCACCAACCCATAACCCTTACCCAAACCCGTGACCCTACCCGTCCATAACCCAAGTTTACTTAATAACTGGGTCAAACCCCAGTCAACATCCCCATTCCCTCCTAAAACACTTTTTTAAACTTAATTAAACCCCAAACCGGATCTAACCCCACCCCTAATCCCCTATAAACCCTAAACCACCCAGTTTCAATTAGGCACAAACCAAGGGGTTATCCCCCCAAATTGTGCAGATTCTTAATTCACCAAATCCTCACCATAACCCACCTTTCAAAACACCTCCACGTGTCCTATGGTCCCCTCCCCAAGCCTCCCCTGCCAAGTCATTTTCACACAAAACCCCATACCCCGACAAATTGAACGATGGGATTGCATTCCTTTGCCCCCAAGATTGTTTCTACGTCCAAGATTCATCCTACAAGCTGTCAAGTCACATGGAGCACCAATTGACCAAAGATTCGACCAAGACCAAGGGCAAACAAGGCATTTTCCATATTAGGGTTTCAGGATTGTAGTTTTTCTTGTATTATTTAATTAGCATTCTAGAATCCTCCTTGTACGCCTATATAAGGCAACCTAGACTTTAGTTTTCATTTGTTCCAGTTTTTAGCCAAAACCTTGTAATCCCTTTTTTAATTAATAAAGTTTGGTGTTTGTCTTAACAATTATAATTCCTTTTATTGAATTAAAAAGTTTGTGTGTTGTGTTTAAGGCTATGAAACTGAGTTCCAAATTTCAAAAAGTTTGTGTTTGATTTTTAAAAGTTTTTCAAAAAGTTTTAGAATTGATTCAAATTTTATAAATCACATTCCTTGGAAGTGAAAGTGGAAGAGGACTGTTGGTTTGTGAACTTTGAGTGTTTTTAAAACATTTTTGTTAAGTTTTCAAGGTTGGTGATAAGTTTTTAAGGAAAGAAAAGAAAACAGAAAGTATATATTGGTTATTATACTTGTGTTTCTTTGTTTGAATTTTCTTAGCAGGTTTGATTGATTGAGTGTTGCTGTTAAAGGATCAGCACCAACCCCAGTTGGTAGGGAGGTGGATTTTACGTCCACTAGGGCTTTGGATGTAAAGCCCTAAGGTAAATCTCTTTTACCTTTGTGAAATTTCAGAAAAAGTGGTGGTTTGAGTGATCTGCTTGATTAAGTGTTCCTTGTTTGATTAAGGTGCTTGATTTGTGTTTTTTGTGATGTCATATGCATGTAGATGCTAAGGGAAACAGTTTGATTAGTTTTAAGAGTGTATTGATTTGAAAAAGCTTGGTTTTCAAAATATAAAAGGGTGTTTGGAAACGTGTTTAAGCAGGGTAGTAATCTTGGAATGTGTTTGAAAAGGGTGTTAGAAAGTTGTTAAAGGTTGTCATATGTTACATGCTAGTTAGTAAGTAAGATTGGGACAAGTTTGAAAGCAAGTTTAAGTGTAAAAAGGAAAAGTATAGTTTAAAAAACTGCATAATCCATTTTTGCCTATTTTTCTTGAATTTTGTGTTCATAATCTTGTAATCTGCTAGGATTTGAGCTTAGGAAGGATTTTTGTTTGATTGTATGCTGGTTAGTAAGACTGTGTACCAAATTTGGGAAGTTAAAAGTCATAAGTGTGCTAGTAAAAAGCTCTAAAAGCCACCAGTCCTTAAAAAAGTTTACAGAAACATTGATTTGGTTTTGTATGCATTTTTGTGGAATTTTTGGCTGTCATTTGCTTGATTTTTGTTTTGTTTGACTCCCTTCACTCAGAAAGAGTGAAGGGGTGCCTTTGTTCCAAGAATACACCACCAAACAAAGCAAAACCAAGTCCTCTTGGTCTTCTCACTTGTTCATCAGAAAAGCCAGCAGACCTGGGCGTATTTGAGCTCCCATTTGATTCAATCCTTGGTCAAATTGGATTGTGTTTATGTTTTTGTAGCCTACTAGTGTCATAGATTAAGTTTTAAAAAGAAAAAAAAAAAAAAAAAGTTTTGCAAAAACGTCACCTGCACTAGACTCGAACCCTTGACCTGCAGCTCAGGAGTAAAGGGCCTTACCAATGATCTAGATGCGTTTTTCTGTTAACCCTTCATTTCATTATGTATTTAAGCACAATTTGGCTTTAGCTTGTTTAAATAAGCCGTGAGCTTTTTAGCTTATTCTGGCTTATTTATTAAGCACTTTTGCTTCTTTCCATTTTTCCTAGGATATTTATAAGTTTTAGGACTTTTCTGTTTAAAGAAATTATTTTTCCTATTATTTAATTAATTTCTAGGATTATTTTTAGTTTTAAATTTAGAAAGTCAATAAAAAATATTAAACAGTAGTAAAAAAAATACAAAAAATAGTTTTTAGGTTTTAATTCTTATTTTTGAGGTTTACAAATCAAAAAGTTTTCAAAAACTTTAATTTTTAATTTTATTTAATTTTAGGGTTTTTAGACAACTTTAAAAATTAATATAAAATTAACTAAGAGGTTTTAGAAACTTTAATTTACATTTTCTTCTTAGTTAGAATATTTAGGATTTTTGAGAAATTTTTAGAATTTATTTGAGAACTTTTAATTTTTTAGAATATTTTAATATTATTTTATTCATTAAAATAAAAAGTTTTATTTTTAACTTTTTTTTATTTTTCCTAGATTCTAGACATTAAAATAGGACCTTTGTCACTTTCCATTTAATTTTTAGGCTTTTCAATTAATTTTTAGAATTAATTTAAGATTTAATAGTTTTTAATAGTTTTTTAGTGTTTAAAAATAGTTTAAATTGGTTTTAAAATTTTTAAAAATAGTTTTTAGCTTAATTAGGTCATTTTTAAGGTTTACAAACTTGAAAACCTTGTTTAGGGCTTTTTAATATTTAAAAGTGATTTTTAGGGCTTTAATTAGCATTAAAAAGTCATTATTAGATTAATTAAAAGGTTTTGGCAAGTTTGGATTTTTTGTAAACTCTTAGAATATTATTTGGGATTTTTTAGTAATTTTTAGGAATTTTTAGATTAAAATTTTAAATTTTGCACTTTTTTACGTTCTACGTCGTAACTTTCTAGTAGTGTTTTTGCCTTATTTTTCTATTTTTTTCGTCTTCATCATTTTCTCTTCTTTTCTTCTTGTTAATAATCAAAAACAAATCAATCAATCATTCATTACACAACACACGTGCCTCCTCGAGAACGAACTCACCTTTAGGGTCATTTACACACGGTTTTCCTAAATCGTCGTGCTTACCCTATTTTAGTTGCTTGTTTTTCCTAAAGCAAGTATCTAATTTTACAACCATCATTTTTGGCGCCGCTGCCGGGGAGGCGTGTTGTGTTTTGATTGAACCATTGTTGTTTTCTATATTAGCCATAAATAGTATTTGTATTAATAGCACTCTATTAATACGTATTATCGTTTTTCGGTTTTTGTGTGAATACTATTACTATATTGTATACGTAGAACAATAAATACACAAGTACTCCAAATACGTGAGCAATCACAACCTTGATTCGGGATTTCATCACTCGATCATTGTATTCGAATCTCAAACCAAAGAAAAAGGCAAAAATAGATAAATACTTTCGTGAAGCTTAATCTTGATAATACAAACTATAAGGTGGGTATAAGGCGGTTGTATTTCACGACCTAAAGGAAAAAGGCTCTTCTCCGCTTGCTTGTGCGTATTTGATTTTGAGAGTGAATCGAGGGTTTTGCCGCCCAAAGTATTATTACATATCATATATATTTTCTTGGTTTCATTTGATTAAACCCTCTTGAACGATTTGGTGTTCCACCATCGTTCTAAAGTCATCGAAGGCGTTCACTCCACGTGATCGTTTTCATTCCTTGAGGCCTTTTTAATCAAGAGATTTGATTAGTGAGGAGATTTGTGGACTCATTGTCTACTTAATACATTCACCAAATTCCAAAAAAGTTAATACCATCAAAAACCACAAAAAAATTGAAAAACACAAAATGCCAAAAAGAATCTTCTTTGCTCGTCTCCACGTTGTACGTGACGTTTATGCTCACTCGTAATCAAGCAAAACGTGCACGTAGACGCAAGAACAAAACTCCTACTAAAACTCATTCTAGTGAGGAGTCTCCAAGTGAGGAACCTATTGTAGAACAAGAAGCTATCATGGCTAATCGTACTATGATGGAGTTGCTTCAAGCACCCACCGAGGGTTTTGGAGAGGCCATTGTGATTCCCGCCATCCTTGCGGAGAACTTTGAGATCAAAACGGGTTTAATGTCTATGCTTCAAGCAAACAAGTTTCGCGGTCACGAAAAAGACAACCCACATTATCACATTAGGCAATTTAATCGTCTCACCGCGACAAGCAAGTTTAAGGATGTACCACACGATGCCATTAAGATGATGTTGTTTCCTTACTCGTTAGATGGACCCGCCAAGATATGGCTTGAGAAAGAACCGCCGAATTCGATTTTGACATGGGCCGATCTCGTGTCTAAATTTGTGAATCAATTTTTCCACCATCTAAGACAACACATTTGAAAAACGAAATTTCACGTTTTACACAAAGACCAAATGAAAGTTTTTCAATGGCTTGGGAAAGGTTTAAAGAAATGTTACATGAATGTCCACACCATGATTTTTCCGAATTGCATCAAATTGACACTTTTTATAATGGGCTTAATGAACATGAACGAGATTATTTAAATGCCGCCGCGGGTGGTAATTTTTTGTGCAAAACGACCAATGAGGCTTTGAAAATCATAGAAAATAGGTCTAAGGTCTATAGCCCTCGTAACACACCGAGTGTTGCCAATTTGGGCTCGTCATCATCTCGTTCCATTAATGCCTTGCAAGATGAAGCAAATGAGGAGAATCGGTTTTTCGATAGGTTTTCGACTCTTATGTCTCATTGGAAAGCTCAAGAAGCTTCAAACACCGCTTCGGTTAAAGCGGTTGCTAAGAGTTGTATTTCATGTGGTGGAGCTCATGATTTTTCCGAGTGCATTACCGCGGATGGTAACACTTCGAATGCTTATGTAGCCACGGGAACTTATAACCAAATCGGTCAAGGTTCACGTTCAAATCAAGCTCCACAAAATCAAAATGCTAATAACTATCGAAACAACAATCAAGGTGGAAATTACCAAGGAAATCAAAGGAATTATAACAAGGGTAATTACCAAAGTGGAAATGGGCAAATTTCAAACCAAAACCAAAACCGTGATTTTCAAACTCCTACTCAAGGTTTTCAAAACTCTCACACTAAAAATTTGCAAGGAGAATTTTTAGATTATGCTAAGGCTAATGATGCTAAGTTTGATAACATGCAACGTGAGATGATTAGCTTAAGGTCCGAGTTGAAAAACGAGCTTAAAACCGAACTTGCTAATGAACTTAAAACTCATGCTAATAAAATGGAAGGAAATGTCACACGACTCCAACAAAATCAACAAAAAATGGAGCAAGGACAACATGAGATTAAGCAAGAGTTGTTAAAAGCGGATGCTAGGCAATCTAAGTTTGAAGACCGAATGGCTAAAATGTTTGAAGCTATCATGTGTAAGCCCTCTTCTTCGGGTGGTCTTCCTAGTGATACCATCGTGAACCCGAAAGGAGAATTGAAGGTTATTGCCACTCGTAGTGGTAAAACTTTCAAAGAACCCATTTCTCGTCCAAGTACTTCTATGGAGAAGGAAAAAGAGAAAGAACCCGAGGTTGTGGTTGAAAAGGAGCACATTACAATCCCACGAAGTACCGCTCAAACCACACCTACGGTTGAACCTACACCAATCATGGAACCCGAGATTCCAAGGCCGATGCCTATGCCTAATTTGCCCCAACCCACACCACCTTTACCCTACCCATCAAGACGAGACAAGGAAAAGGCACAAGAACGAAATAATTATCAATTTGAACTATTTATGAAAATGTTTCGTGACTTGCATTTTAATATAAGTTTTGCCGACGCCTTAGTCATGATGCCTCGATTTGCCGCGAACTTCAAAAGTATGTTGAATAACAAAGAAAAATTGCAAAAATCGTCTAGTTGTTCTTCGGTTTTTCTAAGCCGCATACCTCAAAAAGTTGGTGATCCTGGAAAGTTTTTAATCCCATGTGCTATCCAAGACATGGAAGAATGCTACGCCTTGGCCGATCTTGGTGCTAGTATTAATTTGATGCCTCTCGAGATTTTTAAATCGCTCAATCTTCCAAATCTCACTCCTTCAAGAATGTCAATCGAAATGGCCGATCATTCTACGATTCTAGCTTGTGGAGTTGCCGAGGACGTCTTTGTGAAAGTTGGGAAATTCTATTATCCCGTGGACTTCATCGTTGTTGATATTCCCATCGATCCTAAAGTTCCGTTAATTTTAGGTCGATCTTTTTTGGATACCTCGAGTGCACTTATCGATGTGCATGCAAGAAAAATCACTCTTCGTTTCAATGAGGAAGAACTCGTCATTAATGCAACCCAAAACTCCACTCTTTCTCATGTTTATTCGATCACATCTTTGTACAATGTCAATCCTATCAAAAACATTTGTCAAAAGATTTCAAATAGAGTTTTAGGAGTTGAGAAAAATGAAGTTCCGTCCCCTCCGCCGATGGAGGTTAAGAGTGTTAAGCCTATGATTCCAATCTCGAGTGAATCTTCGGATGATGAATACGTTGACCCCGATGGGGAGGTTTTCTTTGTTGACAAAAGATTTGAAAACTTACCACCACCTAAACAAAAAAGATTTCAAAATGTGAGAATTTTTAGTGTGACTAACATTGTTTTAGATACACCAAATATTTTTGACATAATTAAATCGGGTTTTCACAAGGAGAGTGTTAAAGATGAAAAAGGAAAAGATTTTGAATTTAATTTAAAAGATTTTTCTACAATTCTAACTCCGTCATCACCGCGTGTCTTGAGTACTACAAGCTCGTCTTCTCCTTTTGACGATGCTTTGTGTGGACCAAGTGTGGGGGAAGCCCCTTATGTTCCCTCCCCTTTCTCCACCGAGGACGAGATATTTGATCCTGGAATTGCTTTTATAGGGAAATCTCGGTCTTCCACCGATGCAATAAATGGAAAATCTTTTCATTTGATTGGTGCGAGTCTACCTCGAGTAGCTCAATGTTTTGCCTTGCCCATTGTCCCACCCTTCTATTTCTTCTCTCCTATTTTCTTCTATCCCATTGGGATTTGTGTTGGAGTTGTGTTGTCTCGTCTTTCATCCGAAAACGAGGACGCTATCTTTGACCCCGGTATACGTTTATCGGATTTTTAAGTACTTCACGTACTTTTGGGCCTTGTTTATCAAGTAAGCCCCACCAAAAATTGACCATACCATGATTATCCCTAAATGATCACATTTATGGGGATTCGAGTCGAGCTTTTGACTCGGTTATCAAAAACAAGGTGCCTCGTGGGGGAGACCCATGCTTATCCATGTACATATTATTGCTTTCTAATTAGTGTAATGTGAGGGGATTTGTGCCCTTCCAACCTTTGTTCCGTGGTTGTTTGTGAATTGTGTCTTTTAGATCATCATCTTCACGATTGGAGCCTCTCGTGTTCGTTTCATGGGAGCACTCGATCGTTTGCTTTGGAGGCCTTTCCCAATATCCATATGATATATCCTTTTATGTTCTAACCTTAGGTTTTTTAGCACACTTCATAAACGGCTTTAAATTTATTGGTTACACCCTTTCCATGCTAGATTAGGCATTCGACTACGTCTCTAGTATGGGGGTGTTTGCACCCCTAGACTCGAAACATTGAGGACAATGTTTAGTTTTAGTATGGGGGGGTGAGTAGATACTTCACCTTGCTTACGTCATCACGCAATCCAAATTTCATCTTTTTGTTATCATTTTCTTGCAAAATAAAGCTAAAAATGGCCAAATTTTAAAATTTTTCTCATGTTTCATAAGTGTTTGAAGACACGAATGTAGATTTTCTGATGGCGAGAATAAGAGTAATTTTTGACTCGACCGTGCGTGTTGAGCACTTAGCTTTGATTCCTTAACTACACATTAGGCTAAGTCTCTTAAATGAGGACGAGAAATGATAGAGTTAATTATAAGTTACTATGCTAAACGTAGAGTACTCATATTCTTTCAAAAACTCATGTGTTCTCGTTGTTTGCTTATTCTCCCTTCGCATGTAAATATTTTTTGCTTAATAAATATTGATTTAGCGGTTTAGTTTTGATTGTTGGGTTTCTAGTCTTTTCTAGTAGCTTCCGTGTAATTAAATTGGGAAGACATTAAGGTATCGCCAGCGTCACGGTTTTGAAGTATTGGCACCCCAATAATCGAAAGCTTCACCCAATAATAAGATTTCAAGTGCTCACCTAAATCTAGCAAACAATTTGAGGCCCCACAAGGCCTAAAATCTATGCAAAATTGAAAGTGAATCAAGCCTTAATCTTCGAAGCTTTAAAGATCCAAAATTCGCTTTAGCGTGAGGATATACGTCTTTGGCTAATAAAACCACCGATGAGGCGGATAATAAAAGGCAAGGCAAGACCGAAGTCATAATAAAAGCTTCATGGCGAAGTTGAATAAAAGATGGAGGTAAACCAAAGATAATAAGGTCCTTCCGTTAGGGGGCGTATAAAAGTCTTGGTAATAAGTCTCATGTTCAAAACCGTTATAAAACCGTGTTTATCGATTCTTCTTGTCAACTTAATTTTTTGACATCGTTGTCTATTAGGAAGGGTTATTGATTTGATGGTCTTAGTTACACCGTTAGGACTCTATTTTTAGACCTAAATCTCTATTATCGCATAAGTCAATGATGTATCCTCGTGATCATTAAGACATAATAAAATATAAGAGATACAACTTAGGAATAATGGGAGAATAAGTACGTGATTAGGGCATATGAGTAGTATTAGCATTACTAACTTATAATGACAATGATCTCGTTGCACGCTTGGCATGGAATTAAGGTGAAAATCGAGGACGATGAAATTATTTCTAACGAAGCATTCACGTGTTCTTATTCTATGAACCTAAACGTCCCATTTTGCGATGAAAATCATACATTATGTCCAAAACACAAGTAGTAGCAATAGTGTAGTGTAGCTAGTTTATCATTTCAATAAAGTAAATAAATTAAATTTTGGAGATGCTTTGATACTTTATTCTAGCATTGCGTGAGGGCACGGTAATGGTTTAGTATGGGGGAGTGATGAGACTGCTTTTATACATGGTCTCATCGTCCAAAACGGCCTTTAATTGCATAAAATATCATAAAATAGACCAAATATATGCTCGTGTTTGTTACTTGTGTATTTTTAGGTACGGATATTGAGGAATTGGCAAAAGAACACAAGAATCAATCAAAAACGAACACGGGAAACGAAGTCGCACAATGAACCGGGCCCAAGTTTGGAATTTTGCAAAAAGACCCTTGAAGAATTGAAGATTGTCAAGTTTAGTCCCTCATCTTTGAAGAACTTGTCACATTTGACCCTCCACTTATCAAATGTACAAGTATAATCCTTAATGTTTGAAGATTATACAAGATCAGTCCCTGGAATTTGAAGAATATACATATAAGGCCCTTGGAAAAAGTTTATAAACTTTGTGTGCCAAATTTGACAAGTTGTCAAAAGTTGACAAAGGAGAAACAAGCGCTGATGGACTTTATTTACAAAGTGAATAAATGTTGAAACCTTGGGGACCTGTCCTGCCAATTAACCAAACAAACCCACCCAACCAGGAGGCGACACCTCAGCCCTACCCACCCACCAACCCATAACCCTTACCCAAACCCGTGACCCTACCCGTCCATAACCCAAGTTTACTTAATAACTGGGTCAAACCCCAGTCAACATCCCCATTCCCTCCTAAAACACTTTTTTAAACTTAATTAAACCCCAAACCGGATCTAACCCCACCCCTAATCCCCTATAAACCCTAAACCACCCAGTTTCAATTAGGCACAAACCAAGGGGTTATCCCCCCAAATTGTGCAGATTCTTAATTCACCAAATCCTCACCATAACCCACCTTTCAAAACACCTCCACGTGTCCTATGGTCCCCTCCCCAAGCCTCCCCTGCCAAGTCATTTTCACACAAAACCCCATACCCCGACAAATTGAACGATGGGATTGCATTCCTTTGCCCCCAAGATTGTTTCTACGTCCAAGATTCATCCTACAAGCTGTCAAGTCACATGGAGCACCAATTGACCAAAGATTCGACCAAGACCAAGGGCAAACAAGGCATTTTCCATATTAGGGTTTCAGGATTGTAGTTTTTCTTGTATTATTTAATTAGCATTCTAGAATCCTCCTTGTACGCCTATATAAGGCAACCTAGACTTTAGTTTTCATTTGTTCCAGTTTTTAGCCAAAACCTTGTAATCCCTTTTTTAATTAATAAAGTTTGGTGTTTGTCTTAACAATTATAATTCCTTTTATTGAATCAAAAAGTTTGTGTGTTGTGTTTAAGGCTATGAAACTGAGTTCCAAATTTCAAAAAGTTTGTGTTTGATTTTTAAAAGTTTTTCAAAAAGTTTTAGAATTGATTCAAATTTTATAAATCACATTCCTTGGAAGTGAAAGTGGAAGAGGACTGTTGGTTTGTGAACTTTGAGTGTTTTTAAAACATTTGTGTTAAGTTTTCAAGGTTGGTGATAAGTTTTTAAGGAAAGAAAAGAAAACAGAAAGTATATATTGGTTATTATACTTGTGTTTCTTTGTTTGAATTTTCTTAGCAGGTTTGATTGATTGAGTGTTGCTGTTAAAGGATCAGCACCAACCCCAGTTGGTAGGGAGGTGGATTTTACGTCCACTGGGGCTTTGGATGTAAAGCCCTAAGGTAAATCTCTTTTACCTTTGTGAAATTTCAGAAAAAGTGGTGGTTTGAGTGATCTGCTTGATTAAGTGTTCCTTGTTTGATTAAGGTGCTTGATTTGTGTTTTTTTTATGTCATATGCATGTAGATGCTAAGGGAAACAGTTTGATTAGTTTTAAGAGTGTGTTGATTTGAAAAAGCTTGGTTTTCAAAATATAAAAGGGTGTTTGGAAACGTGTTTAAGCAGGGTAGTAATCTTGGAATGTGTTTGAAAAGGGTGTTAGAAAGTTGTTAAAGGTTGTCATATGTTACATGCTAGTTAGTAAGTAAGATTGGGACAAGTTTGAAAGCAAGTTTAAGTGTAAAAAGGAAAAGTATAGTTTAAAAAACTGCATAATCCATTTTTGCCTATTTTTCTTGAATTTTGTGTTCATAATCTTGTAATCTGCTAGGATTTGAGCTTAGGAAGGATTTTTGTTTGATTGTATGCTGGTTAGTAAGATTGTGTACCAAATTTGGGAAGTTAAAAGTCATAAGTGTGCTAGTAAAAAGCTCTAAAAGCCACCAGTCCTTAAAAAAGTTTACAGAAACATTGATTTGGTTTTGTATGCATTTTTGTGGAATTTTTGGCTGTCATTTGCTTGATTTGTGTTTTGTTTGACTCCCTTCACTCAGAAAGAGTGAAGGGGTGCCTTTGTTCCAAGAATACACCACCAAACAAAGCAAAACCAAGTCCTCTTGGTCTTCTCACTTGTTCATCAGAAAAGCCAGCAGACCTGGGCGTATTTGAGCTCCCATTTGATTCAATCCTTGGTCAAATTGGATTGTGTTTATGTTTTTGTAGCCTACTAGTGTCATAGATTAAGTTTTAAAAAAAAAAAAAAAAGTTTTGCAAAAACGTCACCTGCACTGGACTCGAACCCTTGACCTGCAGCTCAGGAGTAAAGGGCCTTACCAATGATCTAGATGCGTTTTTCTGTTAACCCTTCATTTCATTATGTATTTAAGCACAATTTGGCTTTAGCTTGTTTAAATAAGCCGTGAGCTTTTTAGCTTATTCTGGCTTATTTATTAAGCACTTTTGCTTCTTTCCATTTTTCCTTGGATATTTATAAGTTTTAGGACTTTTCTGTTTAAAGAAATTATTTTTCCTATTATTTAATTAATTTCTAGGATTATTTTTAGTTTTAAATTTAGAAAGTCAATAAAAAATATTAAACAGTAGTAAAAAAATACAAAAAATAGTTTTTAGGTTTTAATTCTTATTTTTGAGGTTTACAAATCAAAAAGTTTTCAAAAACTTTAATTTTTAATTTTATTTAATTTTAGGGTTTTTAGACAACTTTAAAAATTAATATAAAATTAACTAAGAGGTTTTAGAAACTTTAATTTACATTTTCTTCTTAGTTAGAATATTTAGGATTTTTGAGAATTTTTTAGAATTTATTTGAGAACTTTTATTTTTTTAGAATATTTTAATATTATTTTATTCATTAAAATAAAAAGTTTTATTTTTAACTTTTTTTTATTTTTCCTAGATTCTAGACATTAAAATAGGACCTTTGTCACTTTCCATTTAATTTTTAGGCTTTTCAATTAATTTTTAGAATTAATTTAAGATTTAATAGTTTTTAATAGTTTTTTAGTGTTTAAAAATAGTTTAAATTGGTTTTAAAATTTTTAAAAATAGTTTTTAGCTTAATTAGGTCATTTTTAAGGTTTACAAACTTGAAAACCTTGTTTAGGGCTTTTTAATATTTAAAAGTGATTTTTAGGGCTTTAATTAGCATTAAAAAGTCATTATTAGATTAATTAAAAGGTTTTGGCAAGTTTGGATTTTTTGTAAACTCTTAGAATATTATTTGGGATTTTTTAGTAATTTTTAGGAATTTTTAGATTAAAATTTTAAATTTTGCACTTTTTTACGTTCTACGTCGTAACTTTCTAGTAGTGTTTTTGCCTTATTTTTCTATTTTTTTCGTCTTCGTCATTTTCTCTTCTTTTCTTCTTGTTAATAATCAAAAACAAATCAATCAATCATTCATTACACAACACACGTGCCTCCTCGAGAACGAACTCACCTTTAGGGTCATTTACACACGGTTTTCCTAAATCGTCGTGCTTACCCTATTTTAGTTGCTTGTTTTTCCTAAAGCAAGTATCTAATTTTACAACCATCATTGAGCGTTACAATTGTCATCGTATGGGGCACTTTATGAGAGAATGCAGATCTCCAAGAAGATCTGATGCTGGAAAACCCTCAAGCCAAATTGTTAAGGTTCGGGATCCTAAGGCCATGGTGGCAATGCAAGAAATTGATGGTGTTAGATGGGACTAGAGCTATTTGGCTAAGGATGAGGAAGAGGATAAAGCTTTGGTTGCTGAGATAGAAGAAGAAGAGCATGTTCAATATGCTCTCATGGCACACTCCTCATCTTCATCAGACAATGAGGTATATGATGATGCTTTTTATAGTAAGGGTTGTCGTTTAAATACTGAAAGACTTAACAAAGAGGTTTTAAGACTGTTATCAGATGTGAGTACTGAGAGATGCAAGTTGTCTAACTATCAACCTGCTCTCACTCAAACTAAAAAGACTGTAGCTGAGTATAAGAAAATGGAGTTTGACCTAAAAGATAAAATAAATATCTTAAAACATGATTTAAATGCTAGTACTAATATTAGAAATATCATGGAGAGGGTCAATGTTGAACTACAGGTTATGTTAGATGAGGCTATCAAAAATAAGGATAATGTAGACCTTAAAATTCAGAGATTTGATAAGGCCTCACAAACCCTAGGAGAATGTGTTAGTAAACAAAGAGATTCTAGGGACATGACTGGGAGTGGGATGAAAGAGTATGCTGGTGTTCCACCACTAGCTGGTGACTTCTATGGTGTCCAAAGAAAGGACCTATCTTGGACTGGTTTACCAGAACTCCAAGAAGAGGAATTTATTCCTCCACCAAGAGTCCTTACCCAGTAGAGGAATATAGGCAAAAGTTGACTGATTTGAATGAATGGAAGAAAGCCAACCCTACCTTGTTTGTCAAGGGTGGCATGCTTTGTGATAGCCCAAATGTGTCTACGCCTATCAAAGTAACAAATCCAATCACTGGCAAGACTATTGACCTTGGCTCAAACGTTGTTAGAAAACCTAGCATTAAATATGCAGAAATGTATAGAATATTAGGTCACCAAAAAGCCAAGTTAGTGATACCAACTGTGGAAACCTTGATAATGGAACAGGTTTCTTTTCTTCTAGACCTAGAGTTGTATCTAGAAAAGCCTGTTATACTTGTGGTAGCTTTACACATTTAGCCTATAAGTGTGTCAACGCTTCCAAGATCAACGCTGACAAAAGGTCAAACACTGTCAGAACCAAAACTTTTGTGGAGCAAAGTCTACAAGTTGTTAGACCAGCCTCATTCTTCACTAAAGGGTCTAACACTTATGGACAAATACCTTTTCAGAAGACCAATACATGGTCTAATAGGCAATGGGTTCCTGTAGCAAACCCTAGGTTCAACGCTGATAAGGGTAATTTCAGCGTTGACAAGACCAAATTAAACGCTGACAAAAACGTTGCCAGACCAAATAATGGTAAATATTTGCAACCATAGGGAAAGGGGTCTAAAGTTTCTGCTAGCTTGACATGGAGACCTAAGCAAGATCAAAACCCTAATTCTAATGGGATTTCTATGACCTGTAACAGATTTAATTATATTTCAAAGGTCATCACAAAACCAATTGGGGTTAACTGGGTGTTTCATCTAAAAAGGGATGAACAAGGGGTTGTTATGAGAACTAAGTCTGTTCTTGTTGAACAACCAGATGAATCCAAGTCTGCTCAGGCTTCAAAATAAAGCAGCGGCTAGCACGCTAAGCTAAGATCAACCACTTGGAGTCTTGATCGTCGGATATCATTGAGAAAGAAATCGGAAGAAGTGTTATCGCCTCAACGAAAACTAATTTGTTTTCTTTATGTGCAGGGCATTCAAAAGCAGGTAAATGATTATGGCTATTGGGATAGTGGATGCTCTAGGCACATGACTGGGAAGAAAGATTATCTCACAAACTTCACTCCCATTAAGGATGGTGATAAAGTTTACTTTGGAGGCGGATATGGAACTATCACATGCAAAGGAACTCTTCTCACCAACAACTTGCGTTTTGAAAATGTGTTTCTGGTAAAAGAACTTGATTATAATCTTTTTAGTGTATCACAAGTTTGTGATAAAAAAATAAGGTTCTTTTCACTAATATTGAATGCTTGGTGTTGAGCAAGGATTTTAAAATGCCAGATGAGAAATTTATTGATTATAGGACACCTAGGCATAAGGACATTTATAATGTGAATCTTAATGGTATTAGGATGAATAATAACTTGTCATGTCTTTATGCTAAAGCTCAGTAGATGAGAGTAATCAATGGCACAGGAGACTAGGGCACATTAACTTTAAAAATATAAACAGACTTGTAAGAGATGGCTTGGTTGATGGTTTGCCTGAAAAGGCTTTCCACAATGACCACTCTTGTGTCGCATGTCTTAAAGGCAAACAGCACAAGGTCTCATTTAAGTCTAAACAGGTGCACTCTAGTTCTAAACCACTTCACTTGCTGCATATGGACCTGTTTGGTCCAACTAATATAGAGAGTTTGAATGGTAAATCATACTGCTTTGTCATCATAGATGACTTTTCTAGGTTTACTTGGACTTTTTTTTAGCTATGAAAAGTGACACTGCTGATACTTTAATTAACTTTATTAACCAAATTGAGAAGAAAACTGGTAATGAAGTTAAGATGCTTAGAAGTGATAATGGTGGTGAGTTTAGAAATAAACTGTTGGATGATTTTTGTGCCAAGAAAGGGATTACTAGACAGTTTAGTGTTGCCAGAACCCCAAAGCAAAATGGGGTTGCTGAGAGAAAGAATAGAACCCTAATTAAAGCAGCCAGGACTATGTTGGCTGATGCTCACTTTCCCATTGCTTTTTGGGATGAGGCTGTGAATAGAGATGGCAACGGGGCCGGGTTTGCGGGGAATGGTTGCTACCATCCCCATCCCCAAAGTTAAATATCTATCCCCATCCCCATCGGGGATTACAAATTACATACCATCCCCATCCCCAGCGGGGAACGGGATCCCCAATGGGGAATCGAAGATTTTTTCCCCGTTACACAATTAGCATTTAAACTATGTTTCAAATGACGCAACCATTACGAATAACAAATATGGTAATATCAAACAACATTAAAGATATTAACATTCATGCGATCATGCTCAATATCAATAATAACAAAATTAACACACAAAAGCTCATCCTAGAAGGTTAGTGTCAAAGGAGATATTAACCATCGATTGATAGTGTTTCAAATATCTAATAGATATTTGAAACATACAAGATATATAAATATATATGAAGAATAAAGATATTCGGGGGCGGGTTCGGGGACGGGTTTGGGGAACCAAGGGTAATACCATCCCCGCCTCCATATCCATTTTTTACTAACGGGGAATCCCCGCCCCCATCCCCATACCCGGTCAACTCGGGGAATCCCCGGTCAAATCGGATTCGGGTATCGGATTCTCCGTCGGGTTCGGAGTTTTTTGCCATCTCTAGCTGTGAATACAGCTTGTTATGTTCAGAATAGAGCATTAGTCAACAAGATACATAACAAAACACCTTCTTAGTTACTTTGGGGAAGGAAACCTAATATTGGTTTTCTTAAACCTTTTGGTTGTCATGTAGTTGTACTAGATACTAGTGATGCCTTAGGTAAATTTAGTGCTAAAGGTGATGAAGGCTATTTCATGGGTTATTCAGTGCAGAGCAAGGGATATAGGGTTTACCTTAAGAAGGAAAAATGTATACTTGAAAAAGTACATGTTAGGTTTTTAGAAAGTAAACCTAGTGATCCTGAAAGTGGTCCAAATTGGTTGTTTAACTTGGAACCTCTATCTAGGACTTTGAATTATATGCCTGTTACTAATCCAGACATTGTAAAGGTAACTTCAAATGTTGTGGAAGAACCAGTTGTTGATGTTTCAGGTACACAGGTTAATGAAGAGGTTGGATCACAAGCAGACAAGTCATCTCCCATACTTGAGTATGTCACTATTCCCATATGGACAGATGCTTTTGCTGCTTATGCTGCTGCTGGAAAGGAAAATGGTGGTCCCCAAGTATCAGCAGTTAACAACATGCATGTCCTTCAGGCGCTGACAAAGGAAAATCTGGCGCTGACAGGACAAATTCAGGCGTTGATGGCTCAAACGTTGACAACTCTAGTTCAGGCGTTGATGGCTCCAACGCTGACAACCTTGGTTCGGGCGTTGACAACTCCTTTGCCAATATTTTCTCTTCCAATTATGAACAAGGTGAACCTTCAAGCAGAAATGGAGATGTTCATACAGATATTGATGGAAGAGAGTCTGGAGAAGATATTGGAAACTTGGATGATGAGATTGAAGACAACAGACTTTTTAAGGGAGGAGTTCTTACTTCTACAATGAAGGATCACCCCTCTTCTCTAATTATTGGAGATATGATGTCTCCTGTTCAGACTAGAAGATCTCATCATAATCTTGGAGGATTTATTGCCAATATACACAAGAAGGTTGATACCCCTCTTGTTCAAGCATGTTTGTTTGCCTATTTTCTGTCACAACAGGAACCCAAGAAGATTTTTTATGCTCTCAAAGAACCAAGTTAGGTGGAAGCAATGCAGGATGAGCTTCACCAATTTGCTATTCAGGACGTTTGGGAGCTGGTTGATTGTCCTAGATATGTAAGACCTATTGGGACAAGATGGGTTCTTAGAAACAAGAAAGATGAAAGAGGCATTGTGGTCAGAAACAAGGCACGTTTAGTGGCTCAAGGGTATACACAAGAGGAAGGGATAGACTATGAGGAGGTCTTTGCACCAGTTGCAAGGATTGAGGCTATAAGGATATTTCTAGCCTATGCTTCCTGTATGGGCTTTACTGTCTATCAAATGGGTGTGAAGAGTGCTTTCCTTTATGGCACAATTGTTGAGGAGGTATATGTCATGCAGCCTCCTGGATTTGAAGATCTAGAGCATCCAGACAAGGTGTATAGAGTCAAGAAAGCTATGTATGGACTTCATCAAGCCCCAAGAGCATGGTATGGCACATTGTCTACCTATCTGGTGGAAAATAGATTCAAAAGGGGCACCATAGACCAGACCTTATTTACAAAGAAGACTGGTAAGGATGTTTTACTTGTACAGGTTTATGTCGAGGATATCATCTTTGGATCCACAAACCTAAAGATAAGTGAAGACTTTTCCAAGCTTATGACAGACAAATTCAAGATGAGTGCAATAGGGGAGATGAACTTCTTTCTAGGGTTACAAGTTCAGCAGAAAGAAGATGGTATCTTCATCTCTCAAGATAAGTATGTAGCAGAGATCTTGAAGAAGTTTGGCTTTTCTCCTCATGAAAAACGGGCTAGTACTCCTATGGATAGAGAACATCCTTGGGGAAAAGTTGGAGATGGAAAAGATGTGGATGTTAGGCACTATAGATCAATGATTGGTTCATTGATGTATCTCACAGCCTCAAGACCTGACATTATGTTTGTTGTGTGTGCATGTACACGCCGTCAGGTGACTCCCAAAGAGTGTCACCTTCATGCTGTCAAGAGAATCTTTAGGTACCTTAGATGTTATCCAGATCTTGGATTATGGTATCCAAAAGATTCACCATTGGAGCTTATTGCATATTCAAACAGTGACTATGGTGGTGATAAATTTGATAGAAAATCCACAACTAGTGGATGTCAGTTTCTTGGGAGTAGGTTGATATCTTGGCAATGCAAGAAACAAACAGTGGTGGCCAATTCTAAAACTGAAGTAGAGTATGTTGCTGTAGCTGCTTGTTGTGGACAAGTCTTATGGATTCAGAACCAGCTGTTGGATTATGGGTATAATTTCATGCATACCAAGATTTTTGTAGAAAATAACAGTACTTTATACATTATTAAAAATCATGTACATCATTCTAAAACAAAACACATAGAAATTAGACATCATTTTATAAGAGATTGTTTTGAAAAGGGTTTAATACAACCAGATAGGGTTGACACATAAGAAAATGTGTCTGATTTATTAACTAAACCTTTTGATACTGGAAGGTTTCAATACTTGGTAACAATTATTGGAATGATCAATCTCACTTAAATATGTGTTTTGGGGTCTTATTGTAAAAGTATGTACAGGATATGCATTGTTATTGGTCTTATTGAAACGTTAGATTTTCCACTATATTTGTCTAACGCTGACAAAGGTTGTCTTAACGCTGATAAGTGTTATCGTGACGTTGTTAGCAACATGTTAGTTTTGTGGTTTTTGATCTAAATGTGCAGGTGGTGTTAGCATTGTACCATTGGATACAGAGTTGCTTATGGATCGTTGGAGAATCAATTGGAGCATGTTCAATTTATGGATGATGGTTGGAATATTTATATTCCTATCTTGACATAAATTTTTATTTACATGCATATTATTCAGCAACTTGTGTATCATAGTTTAAGGGGAGGTTTTAGGAACCTTTAGGACTTTTGGATATTCTTATAATGCTCTTATCACAATTCTAGATTGTGTCCACAGGTGAGTATGAGTTAGTTTACTAAATCATGAGGCACTGTAGCATGCAAAGTTTACATACTATGCATGCTGCCAAGACATTTTTGGCCTAGATATGGATGTGGTCTGTTGGGAGACTTGGGAATGATTTACAATGGGTTTACCTGGGAGTTACAAGGAATTTTATGAGGTAACTTAATTGTTAAGAATTTTGGTTAGCAAAGGACACTAGAGGACTGTTATGTCTATCTTGCATAAGCAAGTGTGCATAACTGGACAGTGCTTGCCGCCCTATAATAATTATCAATTTATAGGTTATCTTCACTAGGATAAATTACTTTGTTAAGGTCCTTTTTCATTTTTATTACTTTTATTTTTGGACGCTGACAAATATTTTTTTAAGCGTTGTTATGACCAATTTAGACGCTGACATGGCTTTGGCAAACGTTGACAAGAATATAGCCGTTGGGCGTTGATGGGTTATTTTTTACCGTTGACACTCATTGGGACCTACCCAGTTGTTATTTTTGACGAATTTTGGGGACGTAATTTTGGGAGTAGATAACTTTTCATTAATGCACAAGATAACTTATTTTCTTTTCAAGATTTTCATCATTATATATTGAAAATTCTTGCCTTATTTTTGACCAATCACATGTGCCTATCTCTCCTATATATTTGGCTCCTATTTTTATACAGGGTATCTCATATTCTTGTCTAACACATTTTCTCCTATAATTCATCTTTCTCAATAATTCACAAACAGCTTTCTTTCAATAATGGCACCAAAGTTTAAACCAAGTGACTTGGTATTGGGATTTAGGAGTCAGCACAACATGATTGCTTATTTGGACGCTGATGATACTTTGTATCCACAATACACCCAGATGGTGGCGTATTTGAATGCATCCCCTATTAGGTATGCTCTTTCTCATGCTCCTCTCATCCCTGTCACTCATATTAAACAGTTTTGGAACACTGTTAGTTCCTCAACAATTAATAATGTGACTACATTATCAGCTATTGTTCATGGGCGTACTTGGGTGGTTACTGAAGCCTTGGTTCGCCAGGCTTTGCATCTTAATGATGCAGATGGTATAACCACCCTTCCCATTAATGAAATAGAACAAGGACTTCGGGCTTTGGGGTATCCTTTCCCTGATGAGGGCACTTTAAACAAATATCATAAAAAAGAGTTTCCCCCAGCCTGGAAGTACCTCATACATGTCATCCTTCAATGTTTGAGTCCCAAATTTACTGCACACAATGAAATTGATAGATCAATTGCTAGTGTAATTGTGTGCATTTCAAATGGGCAAAAGTTTAATTTTTCAAAACTGATTTTTGATGGCATGTGTAAAAACAAAGGGAATAAGATGACTTTGGCTTATCCCAAATTTTTGCAAATGGTTTTTGATGTGCAAAATTACTGCCCAAGGGATCATGATGATTTTTATGAGATCCCTGTGCAAAAGAAAGCTATTTTTACCAAGATGAACTCACCCCCTCACCGTGAATTACCCCTCACCCAAGCTATGCTTGCTGTTATTACAGCAGCACAACCCCAACCAGACCCACAACCACAACTTGACCCAATACCAGCACCTTTGCCTTCACCTCAACACATGGAAATTGACCAAGAACCCTTCAACGCTGACACATTAAATGTTGGCGTTGACACAAGTAACCTTAACCTTCAAACTAACACCCAATCCACATCCTCTTCTACACCCCCTGAATATAGGTTGATTAAACGCCCAGGGACTACTGGAGTGTTCTCCTCTAGTGGTCCTAGCCATGTAGCAGAGAGAACCACCACCACAAGTGTGGTTGGTGCTATTGATGAGGCTGGGACTATTGGTACTGGCTTAGATGCAGGCCAAGACAGTCCTAACATCTTTAAGACCTCATCCATGCCCCATGACTCTACTTTGGGAGGTCAAATACCCATTCTAGAGGAGGTCAGATTGGAACCATACACATTGATGGAATTGACGGCTGTCTGCATTAGCTTGCAAAAGAAAAATGCAGACTTGGTACAAACAGTCAGTACGCAAGGCCTTAAACTCAAGCAATTGAGGGAGAGGATTGTGATTTTGGTGGATGCTAACACTAGGCGTGGAATGGAGGAATCTTCCAAAGGGGAGGATGAGCAGATTAATGTGAGTGACAAAGGCTCACATGATGGAGAATCTTTGGGTATTGCTGAAGCCCTCACTGAATTGAAGAAGCAACCAGGTTTTGATAGATCTCTTGTTACTCCTACAAATTTGAACTTGTCTTTTACAGCTATGTTGGAGCAATTTACAAAAGGCGCTGAGACAAGTAATTTGGGCGTTGACAAGCAAAATTTGAACACTGACACACCAAGCGCTGACATGAGTAATTTGGACGCTGACACAAGGAATTTGAGCGTTGACAGACCTGCAGATATGGTTGATGTATTCTAGTCATCAGCTATCATCAAAGAAGTATCTTCACAGGTATTACAATCATCCTTACCCATCAATGATCCATTAGATAAGGGTAAAGGAATTATGGTAGAAGTAGAAGTTCCAAAGGATGCAGCACAAGTAGAGTTTGATTCAAAGTTGGTTGCACAACTTATGGAACAAGAAAGGAAGAAGGTTGGTGAATCACCATTAGTTGTCACTTCAGAGGAACAAGAAGTAAGTGATGAAGAAAGTTTATATTTAAGTGTGATGATAATTGAACAACCAGAAAGACTTGAATATGGTGATGACTTGGCAAGAGAGAAGCTTAGAGAGTTAAAATTGCATGTAGACTTTGATATGCCAGAAGTAGTTCAGATGTACCATGCTTGGAGAATAGGATAATGGGAATCCAGATTTGACTATTTTAGACCAAATTTGGGGATTGGAGATTCTTCTAAGAGTTCAAAGAGACTGCAAGGTAATTCTGAAACATAAGGCTAGCAATGTTTTCTTACTGCTGAAGAGGGATAGAAGAGAGCTTTATTACATGTTACTCAAATGTCATGGAACTGGATGGACCTTCAAGAAATTGCAGGGATTGTCCTTTCAAGAATTGGAGTACAAGGCTTATCCCATTTGGGTAAGAGTGCAGGAAATGAACACTCTTAGACTTCTTTCAGATGAAAGGAAAGAAGAACTTGAAGAAAAGATGGAAATTCAGAAGGCAATGATTGTTCCAAGGCCTTTGAAGAAGGGAGTTCCACTTGAGTTTCCTAAAGATCTAAATAAAGTGGTTCCCAGTGAAGCTGTTCTTAGAAGAAGCATTAAGCTCTCACCCATGGAAGCTTCAGATATGGTACAAGTGTTACCTCTTGATGCCAGAAACCCTATCATTAGCTATGAGGAAGATGCAAGTGGGTTTTAGCAGATTGGCAGATATGGTAAAGAGGTACACACATTTACTACTCTTATGTCTCTCTTTGCAAGTATGGATAGAGAAGACTTGGCAGACCTTTGGAGGTTGTTGATGGCCAAGTATGAGACTGAAGCACCTACTTCAGTCAATGGAAAAAAGCTTTGGTCAACATTCAAGAGAATGTGTGCACCAGAAGAAGAAGATCATGTTTGGAAGGATCTTGAGGATGATATCAGTGGTCTTCAATGGCATTTGTATTCAGCTGCTGGTGTGTATTATTTGAGCTCTACAAAGTTTGCTGAGTATCTTCTTGTAGATGCTCAGTATCCCATGTCCAAAGAAGTTTTGGACAAGATGAAGACAACACAGCTAGAGATTGACTATTCAAGTGACGTGGCCAAAGATTTGATTAGGCATGTTTATTACCAATATGATAAGATTTGTAAGATTCCTCCTAGTTCTTAATTTTTATTCAGAAACTTGATTACTAGAGTAGATATCAAGTTTACGGGAGGATTGTTGGGAATAAAATGTAGTCAGTGCACTTGAACGCTTACAAGAAAAAAACAAGCGTTGATAAGAAGAAAACAAACGTTGACATATCAAGCGTTGACAGGAAGAAGTCAAGCGTTGATAGGTTGAAGACAAGCACTGATAGAAAGATATGGTCTACGCGTATTTTGTTTCTAGTTTGTTTCTAGTAAAGATAGGATCAACAATGTATTTTCTATAATTATCTTTACCTAGAATAGCTGATACGTAGACTCTTGTACAAGGCTTCTTATGTCTATAAAAGAAGACCTTTAGGTTATGTTTCATAATAAGTTTTTCATACGTTTAACACTTTCATTGTAAGCAAGTTCGTTATTATCAATCAAGTGAAAGTTTGTTTTACAACTGTTTGTTTGTTCTTGTTTGAGTGTTAATTCCGCATAACACTTAAATTTTTTTATATACAAACAAAGTTTCTCTACATGTACAACTTGAACTAATCTCGTTTACACAAGCTAAATCGATCTAAAAATTTGGGATCAACAATAAGAAGAAAACAAGCGTTGACAGATCAAACGTTGACAGGAAGAAGTCAAGAGTTGATAGGTTGAAGTCAAGCACTGATAGAAAGATATGGACTACGCGTATTATGTTTCTAGTTTTTTTCTAGTAAAGATAGGATCAACAATGTATTTTCTATAATTATCTTTACCTGGAATAGCTGATATGTAGACTCTTGTACAAGGCTTCTTATATCTATAAAAGAAGACCTTTAGGTTTTGTTTCATATAAGTTTTTCATACGTTTAACACTTTCATTGTAAGCAAGTTTGTTATTATCAATCAAGTGAAAGTTTGTTTTACAATTGTTTGTGTGTTCTTGTTTAAGTATTAATCCCACATAATACTTAAATTGTTTTATACACAACAAAGTTTCTCTACGTGTTTAACTTGATTTAATCTCGTCTACACAAGCTAAATCGATCTAAGTTTGGGATCAACAGTAGAGACTTCATGAAAACATTAAGTACAATGTAGGATGTATAAATTGAGTTTAAATCAGTAGCTAAATCAAGAATAATGGCTTTAACAAGGATTGAACCCTAGATCACTAAAAACCCTAACCCGGCTAGGTTTTCTTCCCAATTTCACTTAAAACCTTTGTTAAACTTCAGCAAGGACCAAAACTTCTTAATTACAATGTGTAAACCCCAATTAAACCCAAATCCATCACTAATCACATTCCTAAACCCTTATTTACAAGTCTTATAAAGTTACAAGCCCTAGATTACATCCGGCTAGGTTTTTCCCTCCAAAACACATTCAAATGACTTTCCCTCATATTTTAAAACTTTGTATCAGATCATATAGATATTTTGAGATATTTTCAAGTAGGTAGATAAGCTACTTGTAGATGACACATCCTTGTTTCTATCCTTATGTTGCCGTGAGCTTATTCTAGCCTCATACCATAGATATTTTTGATTCTAGGATTAATGACTCATTCCTAGACCTCCTTAGGAATCCCTAGCTTACCTTAGTCATATACATACTGAGCTTACACGTTTACAAGGTTAACTTGGAGGCTAAGGGTTAGAAATAGTATAAATAGAGACCTTATACCTCATTTTAAAATCATCCCTCACTTTTAATCTTCTACACCTAAACATTATGTTATAGAGCCTCCATTGAAGCCCTAAGAAGTCCATAAAACCATTAGCAAGCTTTGGAAGAAGTTCCAAGAGTTCATAAAGAGTTGTGATGAAAATATAGTCCATATGCCCCATTAGGAGCCTTAGAATTCTGATTTTCTTATTTTTAAGTGTCCGCCCTTTTCAATAAGTTCTTTTGATGTTATAAGTCTTTAATAATCTTATTTATAATCTAAATAAGCTATTCCAAAAAGTCTTATTTCATATAATCATTTAAAATAGAAGTTATAAGCTAAAGATGTAATAAAACCCTAGTTTTGTAATCTACATGAAATAATGAGTTAAATCAATTTCAAAAGCTCTAAATCTGGAAAACTAATGCTATTATGATCATAAATGTTTTTATAAACTTTGTTTTAAGTTCCTAGATCTTTTTGTACATTTTTTAGGTTGTTATGTAGTCTAAACAAGTTTGGGGACTAAAACTGTCATTTTTGAAACTACAAATATTTTGGGCCAAAAGTGTCATTTTAATAAAGTTAAAACTATAAGGATTAATATTTTTAAGTTTGAAACCTTGAGGTTGATATTAGAAGGTTAAAATTGTAAATACTTAAACTATATACTTAAAAGGTTAAAAGTGTAATTAAGCTAAACTTAAACTAAAAGGGTAATTTTTGCCAACTTTGAAAACTAAAGGATATAAAGTATATACTAAACTTATAATATGAAGAAATTAATACATGTATCATGTTAGTAGGGAACTTTGTACAAAGATGTTCCATCTCGATATTACGTTCTGACTGAGTGGTTGGGTTTACGATTTAAAGTGCCCTCGCTCCTAAAACGTTTATAGAATGGCTTCTGGGTATGATGGCCCGAAAAATGATGTTATAATTACAACAACTTATAAATCAAAGAATACCTAATTAATACTTAAAGTATTAAACTCAAGATCAAAGACTTGATACTATACAAAATGTGTTAATCTAGGTTTGTGTGAGACCAAGTTGTTGTTTGTGAGACCAATCTTTTTATTTATGAATGAAATATATCTGATATAACTCATATTTTACAGATTCCAAGTGAGTTTATTGCCTCACTTTTAATGCTTTCTAAATGATTTGAAAACCCGTGAGGGGGATATATGCTAAAATTGTAATACATGTGTTTTTGAACTATATAACTTTACTTATATATGTTATTGCACGAGTACCCGAACTGTTACTTGCTACCCGAATTTCATAAGTCATTAACGTTGTTTAATGTGCACTAATATGGTGAATAGATCTATTAGAAGTAACGAATCCTGTTTGTGTTACCCGTCCGAGTGGGTAATCGAGCACACCTTATCAGAACTAATGGGTAATCTGTACTTGTAGATTACTTGTCATGACAATCTGTCATGATGGTCACTTTGGTGAATTCTCGTTAGTTTTGATGTTATGAGCTTAGTGCAATAAAATATTGTTTTATGTGAGCGAATAGTAACGTAGCTCGAAATGGTAGACATGTATTCAAAACTGTTATTGCAAACCTATGAATTTACTCAACATTTTTGTTGACTTTTAAGCATATATTTCAGGTTTTTGTGACTGATAGCATGGAGCAACATAAGGATGGCATGAAGATGCACGATCTTGAAATTACTGACATAGATTTTGGGAAGCTCTTACTGTAAAACTTTGATTTTAAATGATATAAATAAAGTTGATTTAATCACTCTTTTGAGTTGTTTTCTATCATTATGATTGTGTTCTATGAAGTAATACTCCAAATTAATGTTCCTCTACGTTAAGGTAAAAATCGAGGTGTTACACTAGCCGACCTCGATGCTAGCATTAATTTCATGCCTATTTCTATATTGAAATTGATGAATTTTCCTAGTCTTACCCCCACGAATTCTTGAGTTCAAGTATTTTTTATTTCATCCATAATCACTTAGGGTATGAATAAACAAGTTCTTAACCTAATTAAGTGATCAAAGATTTATAACTTTCTTAAAACTTACTTTTATTTAAAAGTGACAATTTTTTAATAAACTTTAATTTTAAAAAAATGAATTATTAAAAAATGGAAATTTGAAAATAGGATATTCCTTTTGGATAAAGGATATGTCATTTGGATACTTATTCCACCAGATGGACTTCCCCCAATAAAGGACAAAAAGGAGCAGAGTCTAGTACCAGCGGATTATTATAGGTACCCGTGGATCATTATTGATAATGAGCCGCAGGCCTATTTAATGAACCGCGCCTAGTACTAGCCGTTGGACCTTTCTCCTATAAATAGTAGACCAGATCCAGATTTCCTTTTCACCTCTTTTGCATACAAATTATCAGATTTAATACACCTCTTTAATCACACAAATCCTTGGTTATTTGGTTGATTATACTTGTTTAAGAGTGAATCTTTCTCCTCCCATATCATCCTCTCAAGTGCATAGAGAAGAACACTTTCATCCTTGAAGTGTTGTGTCAAGTTCAAGATCCACTCAAGATCAAAACTTTGTTGATTCTTTTGTCGTTGTGAATATCTAAATTGTTGTGTATATTTGGAAGCTGTGTATGTATTGTGGTTAATACTTAGGCCTCAAAGTATATTGGTGTAGCTTGGTCCTAGCTAAGATGAGTCTCGACTTTTAACTTAGAATTGGAAACTGGTTAAGCGACGTGTAAGGTTTCTCCACCTCAAGGAGCTTGTTGATTAGCGAACTCAGTACTCGAGGAGTGGAGTAGGAACGAAGAGTGAGCTTTGTTGCTGAACCACTATAAATCCTTGGTGTTCGGTTTGATCTTTCCTTTCCTTATCTCTTTTCATTCATTATTCATTATTGCATATACTTTGTGATTATTAGTTTAGATACATTATCACTTGTTCATATTGTGCATAAGAAAGTTTCACATAAATCACTTGAATATAGTTTTTTAAAAAGGATTTTTAAAAACTGGTCTTTGGATCATTTTAACTAAAGAAACTATTCACCCCCCCCCCCCCTTTAGCTTCTACAATTGGTATCAAGGACACGATATATGATATAGAAAAGGAAAAAATAAGATAGAAAATAGAGAGAGGTTTAGAAAGAGAAAGTAGAGAAAAGATAGAGAGAAAATGGAAGAATATTAGATTAAGAGAGAAAGAATGAACAATCAACCCCTCCTAACATGGTAGGAGGGTGTTTATATAGTCCGCCTGCATGTGGGCTTTCTATGGACTATATGTTTGGGTCGGGCTTGACTAACGTGCTTAAGTACCTTGAGCGTGGCCAAACATCAAGTCCGTATTTCTCGACTATCCTAGTACATATTACAACGTTCCTATGACCGATACATATTAAACCTATGATCGCCTCATTCTTGTTCGACTTAATATTTTGAGGCAACACTAACCATTCACATGGTTCTACCTCCTCTTCATTCCAATCTAGAATGAATGAGGCTTCATCACCCTTATCTCCAAGTCTCTTCTTGGATGAGAACCCTCAAACCCTCTAAAGTATCCCCTTTGAGGATAACTTTATTAAGCCTTATCCATCTTCACCTTTGGACACCATGCCTCCTCCTCCTCCTAACACTCCTGTTATTGGTGTTCCTATCTACCATCCCTTGGGTGATCCATACCTATTTTCTTTTCTCGAGGCACATGGTACTAATTGTCCATGTTGTCTATACAACAAGTATCTCATCCAATCTCTTAGGATGAAGATGCATGGATTGAATGGAAGGTTAGAAAACCTTGTGTTATCCTTCTTTGCTCCTCCTCATCCTCCATCTAGGGGATGAGATGATGATATTTAAAAACAATATTTTAAAACATCAAGCCATGAAGATCACCCACTCAAGATTAGGATAGCTAGCTTAATTGTTTAGTTAGTTGTTTCTTATCTTTTGTATTTTTCTTTTCCTACATGTATTTTTCATGTAGATGTTGAATGGATTTAGTTTTATTATTGTGTGTTGTCTTTCTCTGGTCTTCACACATTAAAAAACTTCAATTTAATCTTAAAACTGAACCTAAATTTATTTGTCCCCTCTAAACTTGACTATGTTACTAATATTTTGTCACCCTTTGCCAAGATACTCTCGTAAGTATGTTGCTCTTTATGCAACCTTAGCCTAACCTAATGCCTATAGAGGTAGAAATCCAATATTTGCTAAATTTTGAAAAAGTTCTTGTCATTTTTCAAAACTTCTAAAAATCGTATTTGGTCAGCTTCTGTCTACGGTTCCTTAAATGAACCGGCGGATCATTATCTTTAATGAGCCGCGGCCCTATTTAACGAACCGCGACCAGGAAGTCCGTTTTTTTCGTTTGGTCTTTCTCTCTTTTGACCAGTTTTCTTCAAGATTCTTTGTTTTCCTCTTAAAGCTAAACATTCCTTGAAATCTTTTGATTTTCTCTCTAATCTTTGCCTTATCTATTTTCTTTATTTTCCCCTCAATTGGGTTCTCTCTTCTCATCTCACCATGTCTTCTTCTTCTAAACTTAACCTTGACATCTCTTTGTCACAAACCTCTAAACCTAAAGCTTCTTCTTCTAAGCTTTCCAAGAAACCAAATTTTCAGTCAAACCTATTTGGGCTAAAAAGAACAAGGATCTCATTAAGCCTTCTTCTCCCAAGCCTTTTAAGAATTCTGTTTTCTCCCAATTAAGTATTGGAATAAGTCTTACTCAATCAGTCCAATTACCAGAGAAAATGAAGCTCTTCCACCACCACCTAGACCTTTCAACACACCTCAAATAAATGACCTCTCTTCTTACCATAATCTCACAAAATATTGTGATGGAAACCCTTCATTCTCTCCTCCATATTCACTTTCTCCTCCACCACCCTCTTCTTTCAATTATGCACCTCCTCCCTCTAATGACTTTGTCTTAAATCGTGGAACCTGTTGTTCTTGTTGTAGATTTCAAAAAATTGAACTTGCTTATCTCTTTGACAAGTTTAATTTTCTTGAATTTCTCCTCACTCGACCTCATCTTCGATTATTTGTTCCCATGAGCAAATCTCCAAAAGATGTTCCTTCTTATTTTTGTACAGGTTAAAACACATTTTGTGTTCTAATCTTTTGAGTCAAAATAAAAACTAATCAAATCTGGGAGGATTAATTCTACTAGAATAGTTGTTATACTTAAGTTCATTTTCTTTCTGTTTTAGTATTCATATTTCTATATATGAATATTTTTATGTATGTTTTATCGTATTTATCTTAATATGATTTTAATGTGTGATTGTTGCTTGTTTTGTTTCTTCTATTATCACACACATTATTGAGAGTTGATTATGGCTAAAAATGAATCCTTTTGGGTGATTCCAAATGTCCAACATTTTTTACCATTTGACATTTTATCTTCATATTTGTTGGATGCTTCTTTTCTACCTCCAATCCAACACATTTGAATTTATCATGTCAAAACACTCTCCTTGGACATACTTAGCAATTATTTACTTCCTAATTTGAGATTTTTTTTCTTTCTCCCTCTCAAAATATCTAGTAAATTGTTAATGAAATGATGCCTAAAAACGTTACTTGCGTTTTTCGGTCTCACTTTGTTTCGATTACCACAATATGTAAAAACAAGCATTTACGAAAACAATGAAAAACAAATTCTTGAGTTCGAGTATTTTTTATTTCAACCATTATCACTTAAGGTATGAACAAACAAGTAATTATCCTAATTAAGTGATCAAGGATTTAATTTTTTTTTAAAACTCACTTTTTATTAAGTGTGACAAAGTTTTATTATTAAACTTTCTTTTTAAAAAAAATGTTTTATTAAATTAATTATTTGAAAATCTGAAATTTAAAAATGGCATATTCTATCTTGGTTTGGAATATCCTTTCAGGATATTTTAATCCCTAGATTCGAACCAATCCACTAAAAGACAAAAGGGAGAAGACTCTACGCCGACGGTTCCTTAGCGCCTATGGCGGTTCCTTATCGATAAGGAACTGTGGGCTCCAATAAGGAACCGCGGGCAGATATAGCCGTTGGATGTTTGTCTTAATAAATAGTGGACCATTCTCAGACTTTCAATCCACCTCTTTTGCACATACATTTCCAGATTCTTTCATGCTTCTTAAATCACTCAAATCCTTGATCATTTGTTTGATTACTACCTGTTTAGAAGTGAATCTTTCTCATCTCATCTTTTCCTCTCAAAGTGCAAAGAGAAGAACATTATCATTCTTGAAGTGTTGTGTCTACCTCAAAGATCCATTGAAGATCCATACTTATTTATTCATTGTTGTGTCATTATTGAGAAGATCCAAGTAGTTGTGTCTATTTGTAAGTTGTGTATGTATTAAGGTTAATACTTAGTCCTCAAATTATATTGGTGTAGATTGGTCCTAGCTAAGATTAGGGCACGACTTTTAGCTTAGAGTCAAAAATTGGTTAAGCGACGTTGTGTACGGTTTCTCCACCTTAAGGAGCTTGTTGATTAGTGAACTCTCGAGTAAGGAGTACTCGAGGAGTGGAGTAGGAACAAGGAGTGAGCTTTGTTGCCGAACCACTATAAATCCTTGGTGTTTGGTTTAATCTTTCCTTCCCTTATCTCTTTACATTCATTATTCTTTATACTTGTGATTATTAGTTTAGTTGCACTTTACATTCATTATTCTTTATGCTTGTGATTATTAGTTTAGTCGCACTATACCCTGTTCATATTGTGTATAAGAAGGGTTCACATAAATACTCAAGCTTAAGTTTTTGAAAAAAGGATTTTTTAAAACCAACCTTTAACAAGTAAATTTAAGAAACTATTTAACCCTCCTTCTAGTTTCTATAATTGGTATCAGAGCGTGGTTGCTCAAGACTTTTTAAAATATATTGTATTTTAAAACTTGAATCGATCTATGGATTTCAACAAGTATCTAGAAGGGCAATCCATGTAAAGACCACCTCTTTTTGAAACCGATAAATTTATTTATTGGAAAAATGGGTTTGAGACTTATGTGAAATCAAAAGATTTAGATCTTTGGCATGTTATTACCAATGGTGACTTTTTGCCATTTTAATATAATGAAGTTTCTAAAAGTAAGGAGATAGTCACTTTTGACAAAGCTAATGATGATACTAAAAGGAAACTTGCTAAAAATAATGAGGCAAAAATGGTGATTTATAATGCTTTACCAAAGAAAGAGTACGAAGGGATTTTTATGTGTGAAACCGCTAAAGACATTTGGAATACTCTTTTAGTAACCCACCAAGGTAATAGCTAAGTCAAAGAAAGTAAAATCGATCTTCTTGTTCAACAATATGAACAATTTGTCATCTTAGAAGATGAAACCATAGATAGTGCATTTTCTAGAGTTAAGACTATTATTACTAGTCTAAAAGCACTTGATGAAGGTTATTCTAGCAAGAACAATGTTAGGAAGTTTCTTAGGGCATTGCATCCCAAATGGAGAGCTAAAGTCACGGCGATTGAAGAATCAAAGGATCTCGCCAAATTATCACTTGATGAACTCATTGGTTACTTGAAGGTTCATGAGATGATAATTTTGAAGGACTCGGAAATGGTGAAAACTAAGAGTGAAAGAAAGTCTCTTGCACTCAAAGCCAAGAAGGAACAAAGTGACCATGAAAGCTCCTCGGATAGTGATGATGAGGAATATGCCTTGGCGGTTAGAGACTTTAAGGAGTTCTTCAAAAGACGAGGTCAATATGTGAGGCAACCAAACAATGACAAGAAACCCTTCTCCAAAAACTGATTTTCCAAAGATGATAAAGGTGATAGGAAATGCTTTAGATGTGGTGATCCAAATCATTTCATCGGTGATTTTCCTAAGCCTTCACGCGACAAAGAACCACACAGCGTTTGTTGGAGGTTCATGGAGCGATAGCGGTAAAGATGTTGATGACAACCCCAAAGATGAGAAGTGTCTCATGGCTCACACTTCTAAAGAGGTACTTTCCAAAACCGAGTATCATAGCAATAATTTTTCTTCTCAAGATGATAGTGAATTAGAAGGTCAATACAATAACTTGCATAAGCTTAGTCTAAAATTCATTGAAAAGAACAAAGTTCTAAAATCAACTAGAAGTAAGCTTGAAAACAAGATTAGTGAGCTAAAAGAGAAATTAGCTAAGCTTGAGAAAAATAAAGAAATAGATCTAGGATGCTTAAAATGTGAAAGCCTTAGACAAGAAAATGAAAACCTTAAGAGCACCTCCTTTAGACTTGAAAAGTTCATGAGAGGTACTAATGCTTGATGCGTGGGGTTAGTAACAAGTTTTAAATTTATAAACACGAATTACCAGATTGACTAAAAACACACGAGCAAGTCTAACCCTTTAGTTTGTGTATAGCTTTTATGTGGTAATACCGAGATCGTTCACGGGGATTTGGAAAACCTATGATTATTCTAAAATGAAACTATAATCGTTGATTGTAGCAATTGTAAGCAAGCAAATAACAAGTAAAATGATGAGATTAATAATATGATTAAAGGTACACTTGGTAAAGACAATGTTGTCCCACATTTTTGTGATGATTAAGCAATGAAGAAAGAAAGAAAATAGATGAAGAAGAGATGAATTCCTAGAGAGAGAAAGTAGTGAGAGAAAGTAGAGAGGAGATGATTAACTTGGTGAGATTAGATTAAGAAAAGAAGTTGTTACAAATGACCATCCACCCTCCTAACATGCTAGGAGGGTAGTATATATAGTCCACCCACATGCGGGCTTTAATGGACTATATATTGGGCCGGGCTTGTCTTTTGGACTTTAATTAGTTTAAATCCAAGCCCGTGAACCACGACTAAAATAACTACCTATTACTACGTTCTAATAAATATTACAATAGAAACCTATGACTGAACATTCTTGTTTGACTCAATATTTTGAGGCTAACAATCTCCCCCAATGTGAGGTCATTCCTCTTTGATATTTGGATTCCAATGGAGATTTATGAATTTCGTCATAAATGAGTCTTGAACGTGTAACAGTAGTTTTGTTCCTTCATGCTGTGATCTTTGAGCCTTTGTCGTTGTCTTTCGACTTTGTCTTTTAGTCTTGAGATCTTCAAATCATCCTTGACTTGTCATTGCCATCTTGCGATCTTGTGTCTTTGTCCACATGCTCACACTATCAATTGTGGATAAGTCTTTGGGCATGAATATGTGGTTGTGAATCTATGACTTTGCTGAGTACACCGTGACGCCACCTTCTCGAGACAAAACATAGACACGGACTGAATGGCTTTGACATTCGTCCTAAATCGGTAGCGTTTTACCTCCGGTCGGTGAAGACCGTTATACGATATTAAATATCGTACCTGTGATCAGGTAGATTCAATTAAGAATCTCCTTGACAGGGTTTCGCGGCTGTACTAGCCGTTCTCTTTACTCGACCGTCTCAAAGCAAGACTGCGAACATAAAGAGTGAATCAATTGGATAGATATCCGCTTGATTAAAGTCGTCAATTCAAATTCCTGGAACAAGTTTGACTCATTAAGAATCTTACCATTGTTGCTTTCCAGTTGACACAAGTTTGATTCATAAGAATCTCACAAGTCACCTACCGTAGCGCTGTTTGATGTTGACGCTAGAAGGATTTCCATTCGTCACTGTGAATATTAATAAATATCACTCTGAATGTTCTGGCAAGACCATAAAGATATTGCGTAGAAACCTGAAACGAGTTTGAATCAATTCAGAATCAAACCACTGTTGCTTTTCAGTTTTACATATGTTCAATTCATAAAGAATCTTGCATATGACCTACCGCAGTGTTGTTTGATGTTAACACTGGAAGGATTTCCACTCATCATTGTGAATACTAAGTAGTATCACTCTGAGTGTTCTAGCAATATCACAAGGATATAGCGTAGGACTCTCTTGATCTTCATCCGTGTGTCCTAACGAGATTTGATTGATCTCTTGGCTCTAGACTCGATTTGTGCACTTTTAGTGGTCGGAGGCTGGAGCAGATGCCACCTATTCAATATCAACTATCTCGGAGTGAGAAAGTCAATAGAAGTCGTGTTGATCTCCGTGACAATAAAACAAACTTCTTTTGAGAGAAGCCTGAGTAGCTAGGAAAGGGTTGTGCTTCACATCACTGGGTCCATGATGAGTTTGTCTTCATGATGGGTTGACCCGGTTTCTGCCTAAGTTGTATGGAGGGCTTCTTTCTTTAGACCCTTTATCCTTACATTTCTTTTTCATTCTTCAACCCCTTCAATGCTTACCAAGACATCATTAATAGCACCTTGTTGTGATTGTTCCAATGCTATCATCCGTACTTAGTCGGCATTCAGCTACGTTCACATTCTACTCCATCTTTCCTAAGGACTTCTAATAATCTATTGGATTGTCCCTGGGAAGATCCCTCCGGTTCTGGTTGGATCATAGGACTTAAACCTAACCACCCTTTTGACACCAATAACGTCGTAAATTAAAGATGTTGTGGGTATTTGATCGTAACCATGAAAACCACTTTAAATTCTAACAAAGTGTTTGAAAAACATTAATCACCTTGCTAGTTTTGTCGTTTCAGAAAAGCTCCCCCTTCACATGTGCATCGATAATCGAAAGTGTTTCGCACATGTGGGTAAGAGTTAAAGTGCTTGAGTCTTATATATGATCACATTTTAATCACATTTTCTCCCCTATCTCTAATATATAAAATCTTTTGATATTAGAGATACCAAATTTGATTAAAATATATTTTGAAAAATAGTCTTGAAAATCTTCGGGAGAAAGATGTGTTAATCTTTTGCATGAAGTTGAATTGCTCCCCCTCAAAAATTGATTCAATGGAATTGTCATTACGAGGATTTGATCCACATTAAACTTTTGAGGATAGGAGTTGTTGAACACACAATTTTTGAAAGATTTTGAATATCATTGAGAAATTCTTGAAAAAATTGTGTTCAACGCTTTTTGAAAAATCAATTCTTTTTGACGAAAAGGTTTTTCTAAAGCATAAACTTGAGTTCATAGACTTTGAATGTCTTGACGAATCCACTCAAGTGTAAGAAGATTTAACTTCTTTTGCTAAGGGTAAGAGTACTAAATCGTACACTCCCCCGTGAATATCGATCCGGGTTGCAATCTGAAAGTGATTACAAGCCATTGTGTTGAGCTCAAAACGTTGAATGTTTTGTGACAAGCTCAACCCAAGATAGATTGCTCTACCCGTTGTTGGAAATATTGTCCAAAATAGACAATTTTCTTTTGAAAAGATAGAAATGACATGTTTTGAAAAATATTTACAACTTTCATTCGAGCTTTATGTACGCACCCGTGTCGTTATTGAGCGACATTTCTAGGTACGTCCATATTATCGATACTGAAAGACATGTCGAGAAGAATATTTTTGGATTATCAAAGATTTTTTAATTTTGTATTTTGCTTTTTGATTAATATTTACAGGTAGATGTTTGATAGATGAATCAAGCAGGCTTCTTTGCCAGAACCTCCAGTTCTGCTGGAGTCAAACATCTCATACCAATTTGCCTAACTAGATACGCAAACCTCTCTTTCGAAAGAGCTTTTGTAAACAAGTCAGCTAATTGGTAATCAGTTCCAACAAAGTATAATTCAACAATACCTCTTTCAACTTGTTCCTTGATGAAGTGATATCGGACATCAATGTGCTTCGTGCGGGAATGCTGTACCGGATTACAGGAGATGGCTATGGCCGACTTTGAGTCACAGTACATAGGTACTTTATCAAAGTGGAAACCATAATCCGTGAGTTGGGTTCTCATCCAAAGGACTTGAGCACAACACGCAGATAGAGACACATACTCCGCTTCGGCTGATGAAAGTGACGTGCAATCCTGCTTCTTGGAAGACCATCCCACAAGCTTGTCTTGACCTAGAAATTGTGCACCACCAGAAGTACTTTTACGTGTATCAAGACACCCTGCATGATCAGAATCTGAATAGGCCGTTAGAAAGAAACCGGTTTCCCTCGGATACCAGAGTCCCATGTGAATGGTATTCTTAAGGTACCGAAAGATCTGTTTAACCTCCTTGAGGTGCTTTTCAGTGGGTCGTGCTTGATATCGGGCACAATAGCATGTAGCATGATGTATATCAGGCCTGCTCGCTGTCAATTACATGAGGGACCCGATCATGGAACGATATCTCGTTTGATCTATGGGTAATCCCTCCAAATCAGCATCTAGGGATGTGGTTGATAATGGTGTCCCAACGGGGTCACATGATGTCATACCATGCTTTTTGATTATCTCTTGACAATACTTAGCTTGGTTAATGAAGATACCACTTGGGGATTGGTGAACTTGAATTCCTAGAAAGAATTTTAGTTCGCCCATCATAGACATTTCAAATCTGCTGTGCATTACTTTTTCAAACCATTTTGAAAGTTTTGGGTTTGTAGACCCGAAAATAATGTCATCAACATAAATTTGCACAAGCAGAATGTCATCCCCATATTTATAAGTGAACAAAGTTAGATCAATGGAACCTTTTGAGAAACCTTTGGAGACCAGGAATTTCGAGAGTTCGTCGTACCACGCCCTTGGAGCTTGCTTAAGTCCATAAAGTGCTTTGTGGAGACGATACACCTTGTCAGGATAATGAGGATTGACGAATCCTTCCGGTTGCGTGACATAGACTTCTTCCTTCAAAGGACCGTTAAGAAACGCCGTCTTTACGTCCATTTGATAAACGATGAATCCCTTATGTGCAGCATAAGCTAGAAAAATCCTGACAGCTTCCATTCGAGCTACTGGTGCAAATGATTCTTCGAAATCAATACCCTCTTGCTGTCCATACCCTTTAGCCACTAGCCTAGATTTATTCTTGATGATCGTGTTTTCTTCATCCATCTTGTTTTTCCAGATCCATCGAAGATTTAATGGTGTTACATCGTATGGTCTGTCAACAAGTTCCCAGACTTTAAGTCTTTCAAATTGTTGAAGTTCATCCGTCATCGATTCAATCCAAGCATGATCAGCTAATGCTTCTTTGATGTTTTTCGGTTCAACTGAACTCACGGCGAGTGCGAACATACAAACATCGGCATCAGTGTGAAGCTGTCGTCTTGTACGAACGGGCTGTGAAGGGTTTCCAATTACATGAACCAAAGGATGATCTCGGGTCCAATGATGTGTTGACGGATGTCGTTGGTAGAACGTATGCATATTTGACGGATCAACATGGCGAGTAGAAGACTCTCCAGTTTCGTGTACCGGTGTACCGAATGGGTTGATAAATTCGTCTTCGTCAGATAATGCATTGTCTGCTTGATTTGTGTTCTCTGGAGCAATGACAGTAGTTGTGGATGTTGTAGGATCGATTGTTAATGTGATATTCTGAGGAGGTAAATCTGCAACAACCCTTGTTGAAGTAGATGAAGTTGTATCCTTTTGTTGACGATGATTGGTATCATCATTCATATCATGAGTGACAGTGGAAGACTTCGATACAACTTGTTTCTCCCCCGTGAAATATTCATCATACATTGGTCCATATAACATTTCCAACTCTTCAATGGTCGTGTCGACTGTCATATCAGCTCTAGGAACATTCTCTGGAACCAGCGTTGAACTTGACGGTTCATTGCTGTGGTCTTGAGTTTCGAGTTCCGTGCGGTTGTGAACGGAAGTCGTTTGTCGTTGTGGATCGGGACTTAAACTGTTTTGTTCAAGTGCCATTTCTTGAGATTCATCAAATCGGATGTGAATTGTCTCGACAATCAATTTTGTTCTTTTGTTGAACACTCTATATCCCTTAGACTGAGTTGCATATCCCACAAGAATACACGCATCACCTTTTTCTTTCATCTTATCCAAATTTTCACCATCTCGTATAATGTAACAAGTACATCCAAAAACATGAAGGTGTTTGAGTGAAGGTTTTCGATCATGAATTATGTGATATGGTGTCTTTTCGTGTCTTGGGATAATTAAGGAGCGGTTTTGTGTGTAGCATGCGGTTGACACGGCTTCGGCCCAAAAGTATAGTGGAAGTTTTGAAGCGGATAATAAAGTTCGAGCAGCTTCAACCAAAGTACGGTTTCGTCTTTCAACAACGCCGTTTTGTTCGGGTGTTCGAGCAATAGATGTTTCATGTTCAATCCCTTCGGCTTCAAAATACTTTCTCAGATTAGAATTCAAAAATTTTGTACCTCTGTCAGTACGAACCACTTTAACTTGAGCTTGAAGACCACGTTGTATCAATTTTAGGAAGCTGATGAGAACGTCGGGTGTTTCATCCTTGGACCTCAAGAAGTGAGTCCATGTGTACCTTGAGTAATCATCGACAATTACCAGAATATATTTCGTTCCATTGACCTCTGAACACGCATTGGACCACACAGATCCATGTGAAGAAGATCTAACCGTCCTTTAGAGCTTGGTGTTGTCTTTGTTTTGAAGCTACTTCGTTTAGCTTTACAAAGTTCACAAGAAGAACAAAGATGATCTTTGATGAATTTCAAGCTTGGAAGGCCTCTCACAATATCTTTCTTGGAAAGCAAGTTAATGGTATCAAAGTTGAGATGAGAAAGACGTTGATGCCATAACCATGCCTGAGTTGTTGAAGCTTTAGCCATGAAGCAAATTGGAGTTGATGAAGTTGTGTCTTGAAGTGAAATTGTGTAAAGATCAGTACCCCGTGTACCGGTAAGTAAGTCATTCCCATCATAATCACGAACAAAACATGTCTTCTTTCTGAAAGCAACTTCCAAATCCGCATCACAGAATTGACCAACCGAGAAAAGATTGTGATTAAGCCCTTCGACGTAGTATACCCTTTTAATCGTGATATTCCCCTGAACCAAATCTCCATATCCTAGGATCGGTGCAAATTGATCATTTCCGAATCGGACCGTACCCAGGAACTTCTCTACGAAGTTAATTAGAAGCTTGAGATTCCCCGTCATGTGCTTCGTGCATCCGGAGTCCATTATGAAGAGAATTATTTGTATCACCTGCAGAAGCGTTAGAACACGATGGAGCATTTGCTAAATTGGATACCACAGTAGTTGTGATAGTAGAATCATTAGTGTCCTTATCAACATTTAAAGGCAAACTAACACTCGTTTTCACATTTTCTGTCCTAACTTTAGGCATCCATTTATATCCGGGAGGACATTGATTAGCAAACCACCATTTCCAAGACTTACTGGCAGACTCATATAATTCCTTAATGTTGCTTCTAGGATTCTTAGTGGTGGAGTATGATGCATTACTTTTCTTAATGGGGGTTGCACCAGAATGGTTCACTTTGCGTTTGGGTTTACTAGCTCTAATAGGCATTACAACTTGCTTCTTAGTTCTAGTATCTACGCCTTTGACTTTATTTATAGCACACATAGAATGATTAGCATTAGCACACTTGCCACATTTGACACAAACAAATTTCACATTCATAGCATTCAAATCATTCACAGCATTCAAATCGTCATTACATGCGATAACAGACTTTTTATTCTTAAAAACATTCAAATTCCTAGGGTGTTCTTCTACTTGCTTCATCTTCCCTTGATTCTTGTGTTTCCAGACCTTATCATTCTCTTGAGTGCTCTTAAGTTGAGGCCGGTTAACACTAGTAGTGGAGACTATTCCTGTAGTAGAAGACACATGAATATTAGTGTTTCTAGAAGTCTGAGGCGAGTGAGTATCTTTGTTTGTGGGGTTCGTGGACATTCTATACATCCCTGGTTTAATCACATTATTGTGCTTAACGCTTGGTGCTATAGGATTCCTTATGGGTTGAGCTTGTGGTAACCTTTCCTTTCCATCCATCTTGGGGGCAAACACAGGTTTTGCAAACGAGGAATTAGATAAAGCAGATGGTTTTCCCAAGATAGAGGATCTATTCTCTTTAGAGGCATTGGGTTGTCTAACAACATTTTTCTTAATGCTAGGTTCCACAATTTTCCCACCCATTTTAGCAATGAGTTTCTGCAACTCAGCTATCGCTCTGTCCCTGTCTTGTAATTTAGCTTTCAACCCTTTAATTTCCAAATTCTGTTCTTTCATTTCTCGAAATGTTTGGGAAAGTTTTTCTTGCAATTTATTATCATGTGGAAAACGACCAACATCTTTTTGCAAAGCAAGTTCAAGTGAATGACAATGTTTTTGAAGGAAATCAGTTTTGTGTTGAAGTAACTCAAAAGCCTTTTTGTCAACATTTTCTTTACGTTTTGAAAGCTCAATTTCAAGACGTTCACATTCTTTGATCTTATCAAGATATTGGCATGCAACTTCAGAATATTCATCAATATCAGCACAAGATGTAAAATAAGAACACATAACATCTTTAGAAACGCATTCTTGCAAGAGTAAATCATATTCATCTGAGAAATCAGACTTCTCCATTTGAAGATCATCAATGTGTTTCTCAATAGATTCAACATATTTTAAATCATCAAACATTTCAGTCCGAATGAACTCCTCAAGTTGAAGAACAGTTTCTTTAATCAACGTCGTGTTAGGAATTAAGAGTTCTTTCACAAGCAAGGTAATATCTTGAGGAATCGGACGTGTCCACTCAGCATTTTCACGTTTTGCCCAGTCTCTTTCAACAATAGATTTAACATTATCTATGTGGTGTTTAAGAATACCTAATGTTTTCCTACTCTTGCTTTTAGATTCATCTAGAGGGAGGTAGTTTATGTATTTGTAAACATTAGATTTCTTAGGGGCAAATGCTTTCTTCCATTGAATTCTCTTTTGTTTGCATTCTAAGAACACTTCCTCACGAGTTTTCTGAGTTTGTTTGTTGAACAGGCCATAAAGACTATTATCATAAGCATAATTATAAGGTTTCACAAACTCCTTATTAACAAGTGGTTGACTATCAGCATCCCAAAGGGCGGTCTCTTCACTATTGGCACTAACAGGCATGCAATCAAGATCTGTCCATTCAGTCTCATCAAGATAAAGATGCGGGTTCGCAGCTTGAGCTTTGGCAAGGTACTCAGGACTTTCAAAGCTAGCTTGACCCTTAAACATCGATGGAGGTGCTAGCATTCTTACGGACTGAATAGAATCATGCGTTTTATAAACAACGTTCTTCAAAAAGTCGACTTGTGCTTCTAGTTTTGTAACTTTTTCGGTTTCTTTATCATATCTACTTTTGAAGTCTTGTTTTAACGCATCTACCTCTTGTTATCCTCTAGAATTTTAGCAGAATCAGTAGTGGTCATAGAGAGCTTTTGTTCAAGTTCATTGACTTTGGTATTGGCAAGGTACGTTTTTTGACGTTCATCCATTAAGAAAACATTATATTGACGTTTCTCTTTAGCTAATAACTCAAGAGTTGTATTATATTTGTTTTCAAAATCGTCCTTTTGATTTTTTAACGCACTTCCCTTGTACCCCTCAAGCTCTTTGGTTTTCTGAAGGAGCTCATCTCTATAGCTTTCAGTCATCTAAGTAGATTTGATAAGAGCAGCTTTACATTCTTCAAAACTATGATTGAGCGTAGCATTTGCTTTCTTTAATTGCTTTTGACTCTTTTTATTTTCAGTGACATCTTTTTGTAAAGTAGCAATTAAATTAGCAAGCGCAATACGTTCCTCTTCATCATATTCATTTGCATGTTGATCATCCTCAGACTCATTATTGCACATGTCTGATGAATCGGGTGTGGTATTGCTATCAACCGTTTCCATCATACACGTGTCATTAATGGCATTGGGTAGATCACTATGCTCAGGAATATCACCAAACACATTATAGTCATCAGTAGTGTGTACCTTATCGATTGGCTCAGTGTCAAAGATAGGGCCATTGTCATCTTCAGTGACTTTGAGAACTTCTTCAACCTTTGCCATGTACGAGTAATGTGCATCAAGCTCTTGATCAGAATCTTCATCATCAGTATCATCAAGCATGGCTCCTTCTTCAGCTGACAATTTAACCCCTGCTTCCATTTTATTGCATAGCAGCATCTTTTCCTTGTGATAGCTGGAGTCTCTAACCCTTTTCGGCTTCCTGCATTCCTTTGCCATATGCCCATAACCTTGGCAATTAAAACATTGAATCCCACTCAGCTGAACCACTTGACTTCCAACCGTTTCCCTATTCCCAGTAGCAGCAGCAATCCTCTGAGCATCATACTTAGCAGTTTGTCGATCATATCTTGCAGAACCCTCAACATGTGTTGGATTATGTCGATCATACCTAGAAGGACTTTCACCACGTCGACGTGTGTCATACCTTGGAGGACTCTCAACATATCGGTTCTTTGTGTTAGATGATGTGCGAAGATTGTTGTTGGTGGGTTTGTAGATTTTCTTGTAAGTCTTCATTATGTAAGCAATTTGTTGTTTCATCTCTCGGTTCTTTTGAGCTTGGTCTTCATCACTATCTTCTTCAGATGAGGACTCAGATGGTGGTGATGGTGCTCTTGGCGCTTTACCTCGAGATTTTGTGGAAGATGAAGACTTAGATGATGTGGAATATCGTGGTGAAGATGATGTATTGGAGTATGGCTTAGGAGCACGAGAGTGAGGATCTTGAACATGTTGAGTGGTAGTCAGTAAAGCAAGTGGATTAGCCGTCTTGGCAACACGTTCAGCTCGAATCTCATTTGCTTCATTCTGAAATTGCTTCAAGATGTCAAAGAGTCGATGATATGAGACCTCGTCTAACTTTTCTTGTTGTTTCACCAAAGTGACGAACCGTGTCCACTCGGTTTGAAGTTGTTGAAGAAATTGGACATTGACTTGCATGGTGGAGACTTGAAGATTATTTCTTGTCATGTCATTCATCATCTTATAAAATCTGGAGTAGTAAGAGTCAATTTATTCTCCATCCCTTGAAGTAAACTTGCCAAAATTCCAAAACAAGTTAGTTTTGACATCTTGTTTGTTGGGTGATTCTCCTTGTTGCAAGCGTTCAATAGCAGTCCACATTTCATGTGCTGTCGGGCATGTATCAACCGTGGAGTAAATATCATCTCCAATCCCACTTAAAACCATATAGATGGCTTCCTTCTCCGCATCATGCCAAGCACAATTTTCAGGTGTGAGATCAGCTCTTGTTTCATCACGTTCACTTGCAGGTATTGGATCAGTAGTATCTGTGGCTGCTCTTGGAGGAACTGAGATCTTCTTAAATATATATGGTCCATGAGTAATACATTTCCTCAAGGCATCACCATTAGGTCTTGTATCAAGATATCGTATGAAACGTGATTGCCATTGAGCATACCTACCAGATACAAGCATTGGTGGTCTCTCTTTGTTACCCGCCACCATTATGTTGTTGTTCGTCACACGATATTCGGCAGTAGAATCCATCTCAATATTCTCTGAAATGATGAAGTGAATATGGATCTTAAGTAGATTTGTTGTGATTGTTGTTGTGGTTTAAATTCCGAAAATTGCAATTTTTCTCCAGGCCGACAATAAATTCTCCAGTCCGACAAAACGGTAGACCAAAAAATTTTGTAATCGCCAAAATTTGAAATCGAGCTAGAAATGTCCTAAAACTAGTATGGAAAAAATTTGAATTTACTTGACGAAAAAATTTTAACTCTTTTTTTTTTTTTTTTTTTTTTTTTGATCTTCGTGGAAACGATATTCTGAAACTAGTCTAGATGGTGGCTAAGTCTAAAAAATACTCAAACAAAAATTAGCAAAAAAACATGTCATCGGAATGTATGATCGGAATGTATGGTCGGAATGTCTAATTGGAATGATGATCGGAATGTATGATCGGAATGTCCCCAATCGGAATAAACCTGTCGGAATAACCTAATCGGAATGCTGATCGGAATCACTGATCGGAATGCAGATCGGAATCACTGATCGGAATGCAGATCGGAATGTTTTGTCCAATCGGAATGTTGGAAGTCCAATCGGAATGTTGATCGGAATCCCAATCGGAATCTATAAACCCTTTTTCGATTATACCAATCGGAATGTATCCCCCTTTTCTCGGACAAAACTCAACCAATACGTGATTTTAAGCCAAAAAATGATCAAAAAACCCAAAAATTTTGTGTTTTTAGCCAAAGTAAATATACCAAATCACTACTACAACTATGTATAAGATGTAGATGAAGAAGTAAAGCACGGAAAACACAAAAAAAAATTGAATCCGAGATGATTTATGGATTAAATCATTCGAATCAAATATAATAACACCAACCAATCACAAATCTACCCCGTGGCGATTGATACCAAATGTTGTCCCACATTTTTGTGATGATTAAGCAATGAAGAAAGAAAGAAAATAGATGAAGAAGAGATGAATTCCTAGAGAGAGAAAGTAGTGAGAGAAAGTAGATAGGAGATGATTAACTTGGTGAGATTAGATTAAGAAAAGAAGTTGTTACAAATGACCATCCACCCTCCTAACATGCTAGGAGGGTAGTATATATAGTCCACCCACATGCGGGCTTTAATGGACTATATATTGGGCCGGGCTTGTCTTTTGGACTTTAATTAGTTTAAATCCAAGCCCGTGAACCACGACTAAAATAACTACCTATTACTACGTTCTAATAAATATTACAATAGAAACCTATGACTGAACATTCTTGTTTGACTCAATATTTTGAGGCTAACAGACAAGTTTGAGCATTCGTAGTGGTATGATTGTGATGACACGTTAACATATATTATTCTGATAATTAGATGGATAATCCAATCTATTGCTTTCAAAAGCTCTAATCTTCGTCAAGACCTTGGTTAAAGAAAACAAGCATTAGACTCAGTCACTCAATTCAAGACTTAATCCAATTTCAACACATTCGATTCACGGTCGTTTCACGAATTTGCTAACACTTATAATTATGTTTCTTGATAATCAAAACTTCTTAAGAAATGATCAATACAAAAGATAGCCAATCATAGACAAACCGGCTATGACTTGTTGATAGAAAATAACCCTTTCGACCTATGAAATCTTTACCAACAAATTAAGTTTTGATAGCAATTGTCACATGAAACATAAATATCAATGGATCATAGGAAAGCTTGACATTGAATTAAACATAAATCACAATCACAACCACCACTTCATACTACAAACATCATCCTACCAAGTGTAGAATGAAACTTAGCTACTCATAACAAATGATGAAATAAACTCAGAAATAAAGGTATTATAAATCATAATCAAGAGTCTTACAAAGTGTAAAAATGTTACTAATGATTAGGGTAATGATCCCTAAGAGTTTCGTGATGATAACTTTGCTTATTGTACTCAAAAACTGGCTTTTCTAGCACCACCTTGTTCAAATCCGGGAATGGGAGTTTGGACAAGGATGAGAGAGTTTATTTGATGTAGTAATGAGAAGATGATTGAAAGGTATTAAGAGATATTGATAGATGTTGTAGTTACATGACCCCAAGGGTCTTATTTATAAGCTAGTTAAGGCCCTAGACTTTAATGGTTGGCTTGGAGAGAAAGGAAGTCTAGAATGTTCTTGCATGGAATCCCTTGAGCTTGCATGAATGTGGACACATTTCTGCCTAGACAAATGTTGGTGGCAACTTCACTCATGATGGAGGAAACATGAGCTATGATGGAGGCAAATCAACTCCCATGTGATGGTGGCAACTTCACTCTTGCCAGTAGCAAGTTGGATGTGTGTTGATGGTGGCAACTTTCATGCTGAATATCTTTATTTGCTCCTTGGAAATACTTGTTCTTGCACCCGGAATTAATCTTTAAAGGCTTGTAACTTGTACACTGGTCTTGAACTTGACTACGATTCTTCGTACTCGTACAATTCTTTACTTTTATGTTGTTTTATACTCCATTCCTGCAATTGGCTACACAAAGACTTGCAAACACAATTGGGCACAAATATGCACAAAAGTATCATACAATTAACCAATATACATGTAGAAAAGTACGGATAACGCTCCTAAAAACATGTTGGATTTAGGCGTTATCAAATCCCCTCACACTTAAGTTTTTCTTTCCCTCAAGCAAGAAGAAAAGAAAATTAAATCTAAAGGTACGTGTATCTTTACAAAAATTCGATGCAAGTCTACCAAGTACAAGTACACGATAAAACTCATCGAGTTAAGTTTTTTTTAAGGTTGAAAAATTGAGATATAAAGTCAATACCCATAAAAATCTAGAAAGTCTTTTATTTGTAACTATACTACACTAATAACATATGAAGTGAAGCAACATGTATCACGACTTAGCACATTGGCTAATTGATGCCTTTTATTTCTTCTTCTTCCTTCAATTTCATAACATTATAGCTCATTGGCTATTTATTTGTCTTTTTGACTTTTTTTATTTCTTTTCTTTTTTTTCTTGGCTAAAACTCCTATCCATGGATCAACATACTTACAAAGTTCATGTTGTATCGACAAACATGGAACTTGCAACTTTCTCCTATTTTTTGGATTTTTCTTCAACTATTATATGAGACTTTGACTTGGGTAAGTTTGACACAAAAATATATCTCAAATTTTCAAAAATTACCAATTGGATAACTTCTTATTATTTATATACATTGCTTGAAACTTTTTATTTACGAGGGCAAAACAAGAACAAAAGTTTAAAATAGCCCAAAAATATGGCAATTAAGCATCTTTTTCTCGATTTCCCTACAACCCCCTCACACTTAAGTTTAGCATTGTCCTCAATGTGATAAAACTAAACAAAAGTAAGGGAATGAGAGAAAAACCAGAACCACGGGCATATCATACATCATACAAGAGTTTTGTTTTCGCCTTCAACTTGCGGTACCTACAAAAAAGATAAAACACACAAAAATACGGAAAAACACTCTATTTTTTGTTTTTATAGGTTTTTATAAAAGCGACACATGCTACGCCCCCTCACACTTAAGCAAAACATTGGTTAAAAAATTATGGGGTGTAAGCATGAATTTATTTAAAAAGGAAAATCACACTTTAAAAACTTAAAATTTTAAAAACACACGGGTTGCCTCCCGAGAAGCGCTTATTTTTTTTATTGAGTCATCAGCCGGACTCGTATTTCTTTTTAGTTTTCTCTATTTTCTTTGAGCGGAAAATGTTCACTCCACTCTTAATGGTATAGTTTAACACGGTGTCCATTAACAATGAAGCTTCCTCCACTCTTGTCATACAATTCAACATAACCGGACGGGTATCCATGTTTTACTATAAAAGGACCGTACCACTTTTGTTTAAGCTTGGGGGATTTGAATTTATAGCGCATATTAAACAAGAGAACTTTATCTCCTTACTTGAATTATTTTCGGATTCGAAGTTTCTTGTCGTGATAAGCTTTGGTACGTGCTTTGTACAATTTCGAATTCTCATAAGCTTAGAGTCTTAATTCGTCGAGTTCATGCAGTTGCAAGAATCGGCTTTCTCTAGCGATTTTGAGATCGGGATTATAGCTTCTCAATGCCCAATAAGCACGGTGCTCGATTTTGAAGGGCAAATGGCACGTTTTACCGTACAATAAACGATAAGGTGTTGTGCCAATTAGTGTCTTATAAGCTGTTCGGAAAGCCCATAGAGCGTCATCAAGTTTCCTTGACCAAACGGAAGGATTGTCCTTAACCGTTTTTTCGAGTATTCGTTTTAAGGCTCTATTGGTATTATCAACTTGTCGACTCGTTTGTGGATGATACGCGGTTGCAAAGCGATGGGTGACTCCATAACGCTTTAAGATTCTCTCCATTTTTTTGTTGCAAAAATGGGAACCTCGATCACTAATTAAAGCCTTCGGCATTCCATAACGAGAGAAGAGTTTTTTCAGAAAGTTGATTACGGCTCTTGAATCATTTGTGGGTAAACCCTCGGCTTCTGCCCATTTGGACACGTAATCAATAGCGACTAAGATATATTCAAACTTATGGGATTTGGGAAAGGGTCCCATGAAATCAATTCCCCATACGTCAAATATTTCGCTAACTTGGATGCTGTTTTGAGGCATTTCGTCTCTTCGTGAGAGGCTACCAGTACGTTGGCAAGCATCACAATTTTCGACTAGAGTATAGGCCTCTTTATTTGTTGGCAAATAAAAACCAGCATCGAAGACTTTTTTCGCGGTGGTGGAAGGACCATAATGTCCCCCAGTAGGGCCATGATGACATTCATCAAGGATCTTTCTTGTTTCCGTGCCGTAAACACATCACCTAATCATGCCATCGGGGCATACTTTGAAAAGATAGGGATCTTCCCAGAAATAGTATCTTAGGTCGGAAAAGAACTTACATCGTTGGTGATAGGTTAAACCTTTTCTTAGAATTCTTCCAACGAGGTAATTTGCAAAATCTGCAAACCACGGAGATTCATCCGTAGAGATTTTCATAAGAGTTTCATCGGGAAAATAATCGTCGATATCTTCATCCCTTAACTCTTCCATGTTTGGATTTTCAAGTCGCGATAAATGATCGGCTGCGACGTTTTCAGCTCCTTTCTTGTTTTGGATTTCGATGTCAAATTCTTGGAGTAGTAAAATCCACCTAATAAGACGCGGCTTAGCATATTGTTTTGCGAATAGATATTTAAACGCGGAATGATCGGTGAATACAATCGTTTTCGAAAACATGAGATAGGATCGGAATTTGTCGAAAGCAAAAACTACGGCAAGTAGTTCTTTCTCGGTGATTGTGTAGTTGAGTTGCGCGCTATTTAGAGTTTTGCTCGCAAAATGTATAAGACGGAAATGTTTTCCTACGCGTTGTCCTAATACGGCTCCTACAGCGAAATTGCTTGCATCACACATAAGTTCAAACGGTCGCGACCAATCCGGTGAAACCATGATCGGTGCATTCGTTAACTTGTCTTTAAGCTTGTCAAATGCCTTTATGCATTCTTCATTGAAATCAAAGACTATGTCTTTTTCAAGGAGTTTGGTCATCAGTCTAGCGATTTTGGAGAAGTCTTTTATAAATCGGCGGTAGAACCCCGCATGACCTAGAAATCTTCTAACGGCTTTAACATTAGTGGGTGGTGGTAATTTGGATATCACTTCGATCTTGGCCTTGTCTACTTCCAATTCGGCTCCGGAGACTTTGTGTCCAAGCATAATTCCTTCAGTCACCATAAAGTGACATTTCTCCCAATTGAGCACGAGATGAGCTTGTTTACATCGGATGAGCATGCGCTCTAGATTAGAAAGGCAAGACTCGAATGAGTTTCTGAAGACTGAGAAATCATCCATGAAAACTTCCATGGATACTTCGATCATGTCTTGAAAAATTGCGATCATACACCTTTGAAAAGTAGCAGGTGCATTGCAAAGACCAAAAGGCATACGCCAATAAGCGAATGTTCCAAATGGACACGTGAAAGTGGTCTTGTCTTGATCGGATGGTTCGATAGGTATTTGGAAATATCCAGAAAAGCCATCGAGAAAACAAAAGAATTTGTTCCCCGCTAGTCTTTCCAACATTTGGTCCATGAATGGTAGAGGAAAATGATATTTTCGTGTGGCATCGTTCAATTTACGGTAATCAATACACACACGCCAACCGGTAACGATTCTTGTAGGAACAAGTTCGTTATTTTCGTTGGTCACAACAGTCATTCCTCCTTTTTTAGGAACGCAATGAATAGGACTAACCCAAGGACTATCCTCTATGGCATAGATGATTCCTGACTCAAGGAGTTTGATGATTTCGGCTTTTACTATCTCCTTCATGTTTGGGTTAAGTCGACGTTGCCTCTCAATAACGGGTTTGACATCGTCTTCGAGATTGATCTTGTGTTTTCAAAAATATGGGCTAATACCTGGTATATCGGGTGTTTTCCAAGCGAACGCTTCTTTGTGGTTTTTGAGCATAGAAATGAGACGTTCCTTATCATCTTCCTCGAGCTTGGCTGAGATAATCACCGGAAGGAGTGAGTCCTTCTCTAGATAAGCGTACTCGATATGTTCGGGAAGAGGTTTCAACTAAAGATCCATCGGTGGATCATGAATAGATTTGTGAACTATAAAGTTCGATTTCGAAGGCAAAACTTCAAACGGATTGTTTTCCTCTTCTTCGAGAGTTACTTCAGAATCAAGGGCCATGAATTATTCGAATTCACAATCACGATCGGTATCGCTAATCTTTTCCGAAGTTGTATGGAATGGTGCGTTGTCATCAAGCAATGCGTACAACTCTTCTTCCGTTACTTCATCAATAACATCCACACGGAAGCATCTGTCATCATTGGAATGGAAGTGTTGCATAGATTTATCGACTATGAATATGACTCGATCGTCACCAACTCCAAGGTTGAGTTCTTTATTCTTCACACGAATGATAGAATTGGCGGTGTGCAAGAATGGTCGTCCTAAAATGAGAGGGACTTGATGGTCTTCCTCCATCTCAAGGATTACGAAGTCGGCGAGAAATATGAATTTGCCAACTTGAACAAGCATGTTCTCAGATATTCCAATGGGATATTGGTAGGTGTGGTTAGCCGAACGTATACTCATACTCGTAGGTTTTAAAGTATTGTTTGAAAGATTCTTGTATAATGAGTATGGCATAAGATTGATACTTGCGCCTAGATCGGCCAAGGCGTGACATTCGACATTGTTGTTTAGGGTGTATGGTATGAGAAAGCTTCCCGGATCTCAGAGCTTTGGTGGAAGTTTGCTTTGCAAGGCTGCAGAACATTCTTCATTTAGAAACGCAACAGGGATTTGCTCCATCTTACTATGGTTGCTCACAAGATCTTTGAGGAATTTCCCATAGTTGGGCATGCCGGTTAAGATATCAACAAGTGGAATGTTGATCTTAACTTCTTTGATCATCTTAAGGAATTTGGCATTACGAGCCTCCATATTTTCTTTTCGTAGGCGTTGAGGATACGGAATTTTTGGTGTATATGCCTTCGGTGTTGGTATTGGAATGGATGTGGTTTGTTTTGGTTTGGGTTTGGAAGGAGGAATGGCTTCTTCCTTCTCGGGCTCATCGGCCTCGTCTTCACTTTCATCGGTGAAAGTGGGAGCTTTGGTGTTCGGGTTTTGTGGTGGATCATAACTCAACCCACTCCTTGTGAATACGGCATTCACATGTTCATTACGGGAGGAGGGTGGGCGGTATGGTTTATCCATAAATGGTTTTGGATTTGTTTGAGTATTGCTTGGAAACGAACCACTTAGTCGATTGGCTAATTGATCGGTGATTTGACCGAGTTTGGTTTTGAGATCATTAATGGTTGCGGTGTGGTGTCTTTGTCCTCTTTCAACGTTGGCTTTGAGATCGAAGAATTGGTTCTTAATGAACGTGTTTGTCGATTTTTGAGATTCTATGAAAGCTAACAACGTTTTCTCTAGGGTCGACTCTTCGGGTTTCTTTTCGTCTGATGGACCGGAATTATCGCTCTCACGGGGTTGTGAGCTACGATTTTCGTTTTTGGGATACTCACGCCATATGCCGGAATTTCTACCATAGTGGTTACCTCGATAACCACTTCCTCCCTTGGGCGTAGTTTGCTTCTTGTGGCGGTTCTCTTATTGGTGTATCATCACACGCCGTGGATGGATGTGGTCCTCTGATGTAGTGTTTTTACACACCTTTAGGAAAAGGGAGGTAAATAGGGCAAGCGTTAACAAGTGATTTAGGAAAACCACGAGTTATGACCCAAAGTGGGGATCGTTATCAAGGAGGCTTGGTGTGTGTGTAATGAAATGATTAGTGATGTGATTATATGACTATGATGAGAAAAGAGAATAGAAATGGGATAAGAAGAGAATGACGGTTACGATGACGGATTACACTAAGACGAAAATGTCGTACACGTAAAACCGTAAAAGCACCAAAATTAAAAATTTACTCTAAAAATTCCTAAAAAAATCACCAAAAATCCACTAAAATATTCTAAGGGTTTACAAAAAATCAAAACTTGCTAAAACCTTTTAATTAATTAATTATTAATTTTTTAATGCTAATTAAAGCCCTAAAAATCAAAATTAACTAATAAAAAGTCCAAATCAAGATCTTAAAGTTTGTAAACCTTTAAAATAACCTAATTAAGCTAAAAAGTATTTTTCTAAATTTTAAAACCACTAAAAACTATTTTTAAACAATTAAAAACTATTAAAAACTATAAAAACTTAAAATAATTCTAGAAAATAACTAAAAGACCCTAAAAATATTTGGAAAGTTTTAAATTCCTAATTAAGTGTCTAGAGTCTAGGAAAAATATAAAAACTTAGAAAGTCAGACTTTTAATTTTTAATAATAAAATAATATTAAAATATTAATAAAAATTCAAAAATCCTAAAAAATTCTAAAAAGATGCAAACTAGCTAATTTTAACCTAAATAACACATAAATGAAGTTGAAATTACCTAAATACCCTTAATGGGCCTAGAAAATGGGCTAAAGTCCAAACAGTCCCTTAATGGGCTTAGAATTGGCCCAATAAGAAAAAGTGGCCCAAATTAGCCCAAAAACCACTACTTGACTCAAAATTCGATTCTGAAAAACTTTTTCCAAAGGACCAAGAGCTGAAAATATGATATAAGCTAGCTTATTACCAACAGCTTATTCTTAATGGGCTTTTTGGCCCATTAAGCCATAAGTTGACGACATAAGCTGAAATTAAACACACAAGCTTCTCTTGACCTAATTAAGACTTTTGTAAAAAGAAATTTGAAATAAGCCAAAGGAATAAGCCTGAAAATGCAAAAAGCAATCTACAGAAAATGACAAAATAGTCGTTTTTGAGTTCTAGGCTATCCCAAGAGCTGATTCAAATTGCAAAAGCTTTTAAACGACTTAACTAAGCTTAATCAACAAAAAGTTTTCAAATAAGTTGACGCAATAAGCTATAAAAAGCAAATAAGCACTTATGAAAAAGTCAAATAAGTTGGTTTTCTAGCAAAAAGTCAAATTCAAAGTCTAATAAGCTCCAGTTCAATCAAATGGGTCAAATAATGAAGATCTATCACAAAAAATAATTTGTTGCAGGTCTGGATAAGCCAAAATGGCTTATTGATAAGCTAACTGAAAATTTGTACTAGCAGGGGCTAGTTTTGGGTGTTGAGTAGTGGAAACTTTTTCCACTGCTTGACTTGTTGACTTTTTTGTCTTTAGTGACTTTTTTGGAGATTCAAGTTACAAAAAGGCACCCAAATGATCAGTGGATCATAAGGAGTCAATAACAATCAATAAATCACAATCAACAACAGCCAAATAGTGCAGTTAATTCAATCAATCACCAGATCTGACACAGACATGAACACTTAAGCAGTTGAGGTTCAATAAGCACTTATAGCACAATTCAGCCAGCCAAACTTAACCAAATGCATACACAAGCAATATTAAACTTAAATAAGCAAGTCTAAACAGGTTTCATGCACTGATTCAAAGTATTAAGCAAGATTCAAGCACTTAAAGTTACTGATGAACACAAGAATATGTAGTTTTCACTTTTGCTGATACAATTGACCAACAAGCCATATTCAACCACTAAAATCTATCACATATGATATATTAATAAAGTTTTAACAACTTTTATCCCTAAGCATGCATAAATTCTAGATTTTCCCAAAATCTTAGGTCAAAAACAGTTAAAATTAAGTAGTTATAGCACAATGTTTGATTTGGGGTTTCAAACCCAATAACTTGCAGCAAAATGCACTCAACCAAGTGTTTATCAGATACAAAGCACAAACTCAAACTTCTAACAACACAATAGCAATCTATGAGTCAAAGTAGGTAATCCCAAACACCCTTTTAACTTTTCAAATCGAGATTTTCAAATCAAAACAACATTGCAAGGTTACCCAAGCCTAAATTAACACAAATACAGATTAGATAAACAGATTGGAACAAGATTAAGCCACAAAATTCACAAGAACACAAGTCACACTCAAATATCACAAATATCTAATTTTCTATCAGATTTTGAGATTAAGGGTGTGTACCTCATGGATGTACATCCACGCCCACGAATTTTGAGCTTATGTACTAGCAAGAACAAGTACAAGCTTCCTTAAACAACCCTGCTAAGATTCAACAAAGTTAGAAGCAAAAATATCAAAACAGAAAGGTGACTTTTTGGAAAATAAACTTGATTAATGCAACTTCTTGTACCCACTCTTGATTATCCCCAAGGTATAAGCTTCACAACACCTTAATATCACAATTAGGGTGCTATGATCAGCTTATATCCCCAAAAATTCCAAGATGTACCAAGAATCTTAGCAAAATATCAAATTTTAGTCCAATGTGTAATTTCTTACACAAGGTTTACAAACACGTTTTAGGGTTCAATTTTAGTTAACATATAACATAAACAAGCATAGAATTAAATGGCACTTGGTCTTTCTTCAAAAAACTCAAACACAATTTCATAATACTGAAAGTAGGATTTACAGGTTTGTGAACAAGGAAAAACCAAAAGCAAAGTGCAAATGTTGCACCCTAAGGCCTTTATATAGGCTACAAGTTATCTAGGAAAGCTGAAAAAACATAAACCCTAGCTAATGAAGTTCCAAATTTGCCCTTTGAAGTTTGAACTCTTGGAGAATCATGTGACTGATTTTTGTTGTCTTGTGGTAGCTGGCAAGTGAAAAGTTGATCTAATGGCTTGTATTAAGCTTGAAATGTAAGCTGGATCCTTGGACGTTGGATGACTGTCCAAAATCTGGCAGTTAGCTCAAAGGTGTAGTAGGGGAATCTCATGTGGGGTTCCTTGGTGATGTAGCATGTGTTTTTGGTGTTGGGTTATGATTAAGGGATGCTTAATCATCATTCTGGGGGTTATTGGGTGTTAATTGCAAACGGATTAAGAAAGCCCAAATCAGGTTCTTGAGGTGAATAGTTGGTGTTTTAATCTGTTTTCATATTTAAACCATGTGTTTTGCGCCAAATTTAAACTAATCAAAGATTAGTTAAATAATCTGGTGAATGGGAAATGAGGTGGCAAGGCTGAGGGCTCCCATTGGTGGAATTTTTGTAGTGGGGCACGTGTCATGCAAGGGTTGGTTAAGGTAAGTTTGCTGTCTACCAGGTTACACCCCTCACTTCTCCTTTCTTTGTCATTTTAGCTTAAAACCTTGTCAACGCCAAGTTCCTGTGTAACAACTTTTCCTTTTTCACACTTTTGCCCCAAAAAGTTTTGTAAAATGATTTCAGGGGTATTTCTTGCCCATTTGTGATTCTTGAAGGACTGATTTGGCATTTTCTTGATTGATAATGGTCTTGACTTGTATGATTGACCTTCTAGAGGACTGAAATTGCCAAGTCATGATTAATGAGGGACTATTTTTGCCATTTCTTCAAAGTCAAGGGTCCTTTTTGCAATTTTGATTTTTTCAAAGGACCAAACTTGTAATTCTTGTAGCTTGGAGTCCTTCTTGGTATGTTTGACTTTGAGGAGGATAAATATTGACATTTTAGTTTTGTTGAGGGACTAAAATTGCCAATTCTTCAAAGTGGAGTGCCTTTTTTGCAATATTGACAAACTCTAGGGACCAATCTTGTAATTATGAAGATACAAGGGTATAAAGTGTCAATTCTTACATATTGGAGGACCCTTCTTCATAAATCTTCAAATATTCAAGGGTTTTCTTTGGAAAATTCTTCATTAGGGCTTGGTTCATTGTGCGGCTTCGTTTCCCGTGTTCGTTTTTGCATGATTCTTGTGATATTTTGTCATTTTCTCAATATCCGTACCTAAAATACACAAGAAACAAACACAAGCATATATATGGGTATTTTGATGATATTTAATGCATTTTAAGCCCTTTTTGGACGATGAGACCATGTATAAAAGCAGTCTCATCACTCCCCCATACTAAACCATTGTTGTGCCCTCACGCAATGCTAGAATAAAGTATTGTATCATCTCCAAAATTCATTTTTATTCACTTTATTGAATGATAAACTAGCTATACTACTACTATTACTTCTACTACTAGCGTTTTAGACATAATGTATGATTTTCATCGCAAAATGGGACGTTTAGGTTCATAGAATAAGAACACGTGAATGCTTCGTTAGAAATAATTTCATCGTCCTCGATTTTCACCCCAATTCCATGCCAAGCGTGCAACAAGATCATTGTCATTATAAGTTAGTAATGCTAACACTACTCATATGCCCTAATCACGTACTTATCCTCCCAATTTCCTAAGTTGTATCTCTTATATTTTATTATGTCTTGAATGTTTCACGAGGATACATTGTTTAACTTATGCGATAATAGAGATTTAGGTCTAAAAATAGAGTCCTAACGGTGTAACCAAGACCATCAAATCAATAACCCCTCCTAATAGACAACGATGTCAAAAAAATTAAGTCAACAAGAAGGATCGATAAACACGGTTTTATAACGGTTTTGAACATGAGACTTATTACCAAGACTTTTATATGCCCCCTAAAGGAAGGGCCTTATTATCTTTGGTTTACCTCCATCTTTTATTCAACTTCGCCATGAAGCTTTTATTATGACTTTGGTCTTTGCTTGCTTTTTATTATCCACCTCATCGGTAGTTTTATTAGCCAAAGACGTATATCCTCACGCAAAGGCGAATTTTGGATCTTTAAAGCTTCAAAGATTAAGGCTTGATTCACTTTCAATTTTGCATAGATTTTTTGGCCTTGTAGGGCTTCAAATTGTTTGCTTGATTTAGGTGAGCACTTAAAATCTTATTATTGGGTGAAGCTTTTGATTATTCGGGTGCCAATACTTCAAAACCGTGACGCTGGCGATACCTTAATGTCTTCCCAATTTACACGGAAGCTACTAGAAAAGACTAGAAACCCAACAATCAAGACTAAACCGCTAAGTCAATATTTATTAAGCAAAAAATATTTACATGCGAAGGGAGAATAAGCAAACAACGAGAACACATGAGTTTTTGAAAGAATACGAGTACTCTACGTTTAGCATAGTAACTTATAATTAACCCTATCATTTCTCGTCCTCATTTAAGAGACTTAGCCTAATGTGAAGTTAAGGAATCAAAGATAAGTGATCAACACGCACGATCGAGTCAAAAATTACTCTTATTCTCGCCATCGGAAAATCTACATTCGTGTCTTCAAACATGAGAAAATTTTTAAAATTTGGCCATTTTTAGCCTTATTTTGCAACAAAACGATAAACAAAAAGATAAACTTTGGAAAGCGTGAAGGTTTGGCAAGGCAAGTATCTATTCACCCCCCCCCCCCCATACTAAAGTTAAACATTGTCCTTAATGTTTCGAGTCTAGGGGTGCAAACACCCCCATACTAGAGACGTACTCGAATGCCTAATCTAGCATGGAAAGGGTGTAACCGTTAAATTTAACCCGTTTATGAAGTGTGCTATAAACCTAAGGTTAGAACATCAAAGGATATATCATGGATATTGAGAAAGTCTTCAAAGCAAACGATCGAGTGCTCCAATAAAACGAACACGAGAGGCTCCAATCGTGAAGATAATGATCATCTAAAATCCACAATTCACAAACAACCACGAAACAAAGGTTGGAAGGGCACAAATCCCCACACGTTACTTCATTAGAAAGCGATAATATGTACATAGGATAAGCATGGGACTCCCCCACGAGGCACCTCGTTTTTGATTACCGACTCATGACCTCGACTCGATCCCCTCAACACTAATCATCATTGGGGAAGGTGATTTGGTCGAGTTAGTTCAAGGATGGAACTTCCCCGCCAAAGTAGTGCTTCCACCTATGTCTATTCACCTTGAAATTGGGGCCATTATTTTGAGCTAGCTTGATGGTCCCATATGGAAAAACTTGAGTCACGGTGAATGGACCGGACCAACGGGATTTCAACTTACCGAAAAAGATTTTCAAACGAGAATTAAAAAGCAAAACTTGATCCCCAATGTAAAAAACCCGGTTTTTAATTTTAGAATCATGCATCTTTTTAGTCTTTTCTTTATAAATCAATGAATTTTCATAAGCAATATCCCTCAATTCATCCAATTCATTTAGTTGCATTTTCCGGTGTTTTCCCGCGGTCTCCATGTCGTCATTACAATGCTTTAGGGCCCAATAAGCCTTGTGTTTCAATTCAATTGGCAAAAGACAATTTTTCCCATACACAAGCTTATAAGGAGTGCACCCAATGGCCGTCTTTTGAGTGGTCCTAAAAGCCCATAAAGCATCGTCCAACTTATCCGACCAAGATTGTCGGTTTTCCCCAACGGATCTCTCCAAGATCCTCTTCAACGCTCTGTTTGAAACCTCGACTTGCCCACTCGTTTCTGGGTGATAAGCCGTAGAAAGCCGATGTGTAACCCCATATTTCCTTAGGACCCTTTCGAATTGGTCGTTACAAAAACAGGTTCCACGATCGCTTATGATCGCACGAGGGGTTCCAAACAGAGAAAACAAGCTTTTCAAAAACTTGACTACCACACGAGAATCATTGGTGGGCAAAGCCTTAGCTTCCACCCACTTAGATAGGTAGTCAACCGCGACAAGGATGTACTTATTACCACGAGATGATGGGAACGGCCCCATAAAGTCAATGCCCCAAACGTCAAAGATCTCACACACTTGGATGATATTTTGTGGCATTTCATCTTTTTGTGAGGCTTTTCCTTGTCGTTGGCATGAGTCACATGACTTAACAAGCTCATGTGCATCTCGGTAAGTAGTAGGCCAAAAGAAGCCGGCATCAAACACCTTCTTAGCCGTGAGATTAGCACCATGGTGACCACCCGTGGGACCCTCATGACAAGCTCTAAGGATATTAGAAGCTTCGGTGTGAAATACACAACGTCGGATGATTTGATCCGCACAAGTTCGAAACAAGTAAGGGTCGTTCCAAAAGTAGAACTTGACGTCACGAAAGAATTTTCGTTTTTCTCGAGTCGTCATACCCTTGATGATGAAGTTGCCCGCATGGTAATTTGCGATGTCCGCAAACCATGGGGTGGAAGAATCAAGCTTAGAAATCACTACACCAAGTGTCTCGAGCGGAAATGTTTTGGTGATTTCCTTGGGCTCGTAAACACTTTGGTGAGGATCTTCCAAACGAGAAAGATGATCGGCCGCTAGATTCTCGGCTCCTTTTTTGTCAACAATTTTGTGATCAAATTCTTGAAGGAGGAGAATCCAACGAAGTAATCTTGGCTTTGAATCTTGTTTAGCCATAAGATACTTGATAGCCGAATGATCCGTATACACTATGCATTTCGTCAAGACGAGATAAGGTCAAAAATTCTCAAATGCATACACCACGGCAAGGAACTCCTTCTCCGTTGGAGTGTATTTAAGTTGAGCCTCGATCATCGTCTTGCTAGCATAGTGAATAGGCAAGAAGTGCTTTTCATGACGTTGCCCTATTACGGCCCCAATAGCGTAATCACTAGCATCACACATGAGCTCAAGGGGGAGGTTCCAATTGGGAGCAACAAGAATGGGAGATTCGGTAAGTTTCCTCTTAAGGATTTCAAAGGCTCGTACACAATCTTCGTCAAAGACAAAATGTGCCTCTTTTTCAAGAAGATGTGTAATAGGTCGAGAGATCTTTGAAAAATCCTTGATGAATCGACGATAAAAGCCCGTGTGGCCTAGGAAACTCCTAACTTCCTTAACGGTTTTGGGATGACGTAAATTGGCGATGACGTCTACCTTAGCTTGATTTACCTCAATCCCCGCTTTCGAAACCTAGTGCCCTAAGACGATTCCACTTTTAACCATAAAATGACATTTTTCCCAATTGAGCACAAGGTTGGTTTCCTCACAACGCTTCAACATTCTCTCAAGATTCGACAAACACGAAGTGAACGAATTACCAAACACGGAAAAGTCATCCATGAAGACTTCCATCGTCTTCTCGATCATATCATGAAAAATAGCCATCATGCACCTTTGAAAGGTTCCCAGTGCATTGCAAAGTCCAAATGGCCTTCTATGATAGGCAAACGTTCCATATGGACACGTAAACGTAGTTTTTTCTTGATCACGAGGATCGATGGGAATTTGGAAGTAACCGGAAAAACCATCTAAAAAGCAATAGAAATCTTTTTCCGCAAGACGCTCCAACATTTGGTCCATGAAGGGCAAGGGAAAATGGTCTTTACGAGTGGCTTCATTCAACTTACGATAGCCAATGCACACTCTCCATCCGGTCACGAATCTAGTGGGAATTAACTCGTTGGCATCGTTTGGTACAACGGTCATCCCTCCCTTCTTAGGGACACAATGAATAGGACTCACCCAAGGGCTATCGGAAATAGGGTAAATCATTCCCGCGTCAAGGAGTTTAAGGACCTCCTTTTTGATGACGTCGTGAATTTTGGGGTTCACCCTCCTTTGACATTGGATTGCGGGTTTGTAATCTTCCTCCATTAAGATTTTGTGGGTACAAAATTTGGGATCGATCCCCTTAATGTCGGATAAATTCCACGCAATTGCCCCTTTGTGATCCTTTAGAACATCGACAAGTGCGGTTTTTTCATCATCCGAAAGTTCCTTCACAATAATAACCGGCAACTTGTCGCCCTCCTCCAAAAAGACATATTCGAGATGAGGAGGTAAATCTTTCAACTCGAGGATAGGTGGTTCCCCAATTGAAGATTTGGGCTCGATACTCATAACCTCCTCGGGTGGAGGAAATGGGAAATCGTTAAGGAAATCCTTGATAATCGAGAAGTCCTCATCGTTGTCGAGGTCTTCGTTACAAGTACGTGGAACATCGAATTCTTCCAACATAAAACCACCACCTTCAAATGGAGTGAAGGTTGGTGTCGAGTTATCAAGAATGGGATCTAACATAGTGGGATTGCCACTATTTTCATCATCACCAAAACCTAGAACTTCTTGTGAAATTCCTCGCAAACCACGTTGATCATATCAACGAGGTTTATGGTTGAAATGGAATAAACATGAGAAATTTGAGAGTTTTGAGTTGCGTTTATAACAAGTTCCTCGTCGTTGAAACGTAAGGTGATCTTTCTAGCATGAACATCGATCAAATCCATAGACGTATCTAAAAACGAACGACCTAAAATGAGAGGAACTTGAGGATCCGTGGGAATATCGACAACGATAAAGTCTACCGGATAATAGAACTTTCCCACTTTCACAAAAACGTCTTCCGCCAATCCACATGCGGGAATCGTGGAATGGTCGGCCAACTCGATACACATTAGTGAAGGAGTAAGATTAGGAAGATTGAGCGACTTGAAGATTGCAAGTGGCATCAAGTTAATGCTAGCACCAAGATTGGCCAAGGCAAAGCATTCTTCCATATCTTGGATTGCACAAGGGATCAAAAAATTACTGGGATCACCGACTTTTTGAGGTATGCGATTTAGATAAACCGATGAACAACTAGACAATTGATGCAATTTCTCCTTGTTGTTCAACATACTCTTAAAGTTAGCGGCAAATCGAGGCATCATGACCAAAGCATCGGCGAAACTCACATTAAAGTGCAAATCATGAAACATTTTCATAAAAAGCTCAAATTGATAATTGTCGCGCTCTTGACGTTTCTCCTTTCTAAGTCTCGATGGATAGGGCAAGGGTGGTGTGGGTTGAGGCATAGGCATAGCCTTTGGAATCTCGGGTTCCAATGTTGGTAAAGGTTCAACCGTAGGTGTGGCATGAGCGGTACTTCGTGGGATTGGGACATGCTCCTTTTGGACCACCACCTCGGGTTCTTCCTCAATTGCTTCCTCCGTATGAGCAATCAGTTGAGGAGTCGGTTCCTTAAGTGTCATACCACTACGTGTGGTAATCACTTTCATCTCACCCTTAGGGTGATACGGTGTTGCTAGGAAGACTACTCGAAGACGGTTTACACATAATTGCCTCAAACATAGATGAAATTTTATCTTCAAACATGGATTGCCTCTTCTCGGCTTTAATCATCTCTTGCTTATTTTCATGTTTCCCTTGTTCCATTTTTTGTTGGTTTTGTTGTAACCTTGTTACATTTCCTTCCATCTTGTTTGTATGGATTTTAAGCTCATTTTTCAACTCTTTCTTCAAGTCGTTCTTAAACTCGGATCTTAGGCTAATGATTTCTCTTTGAATGTTGTCAAACCTAGCATCGTTCCCATTAGCGTATTCAACAAATTCATTTGGAAGATCTTTCAAAGTTTTCAAACTTTTGTTGTTGTTTTGAAAATCATTTTGATTTTTGTTTGAAACTTGATTATTAGCCCCTTGATTACCATAGTTTCCGTTGTTGTAATTGTTTATCAAACCAACTTGATTGTTGCGATAGTTGTTGTTAGCATTTTGATTTGAACCATAACCCGGTGGAGTTAATTGATTAGAGCGGGTAACTTGACCGTTTTGGTTGTAAGTTCCCGTGGCCGCGTAGGCACTCGAAGTGTTACCACCATTGGTAATGCACTCGGAGGAATCATGACCTCCACCACAATACATGCATGAAACCTTAACCGCTTTAGCCGTAGCGGGAGCACATGGTTCTCTAACTTTGAACTCAATCAAAAGACCTTTAAGCTTATCAAAGATTTTGTTTTCCAAGTTCGTGATATGAGCAAAATCTCATATCAATTAATCAACAAATCACCCTAAAACACAAGAAAAATACCTAACTTTTGTGCTATAAAGCGGAATTATGTGGTATGTTTTGTGTGTGTGTATAAATAGGTAAGAAGGATACATTTTCAAGAAAACAAGAAGAAAATCAAGCTTATTTAGATGGAAAAGACAAAGAAGGATCAAATATGACAAGACTTTGAAGATAAAGGACCTATCTTGACAACACTTCAAAGTTGAAGGATCAAAAGTGTAAATTTGTCAAAGTCAAGATGAAAGTCAAACATGGTCAACTCTTCAGTCAACCAAGTCAAAGGGTCAAATCAATCAATAATGCAAGTGGAAGGACCATTTATGCCAAAGAAATGAAGTTCCTAGCTCATTTTGTGAATCTGCCATACTTAAGGGACTGAAATTGCCATTTTCAAAAGACAAATCAAGCTTAATCCGTGTGATATAGTGTGGACCAATGAGAATGCAAAAAAGGCTTACACGGATTGCTCCACCTCATCACTTGCATTAACTGCGCCGCCAAGGATTTATTATATCCCACTATCCAAAATTAACCAATAGCAAACTGCCACTCCATAATTCTTTTATCCAATCCGGATAGTAATCCGTGTGCTTCCATTTGAACCAACCAGAAAGTGCCACGTGGCCTTCTTCTTCAACGCAACCCAGGAACGTTTAAGAGCTACACTTGATTTCAGAAAGAGTTATCTACATGAAAAGTGATCGGTTTTGAGAGAGGAATACAATGGACACAATCAATTAAGCTCAAGATCAATGAATCAAAAATCCCCAATTTGTGAAGAACAAGAGGATGAACACTTAGCAGTTTTGTGACACGTGGCAACAAACTAGTGATGGGAACACGTCATCAACTCCAATACTTTCTCAATTTGCCTATAAATAGGATGATAATCTCTCATTTGTACAAGTAGTTAATGTGTGTAAATTTTACACACATCTTTCATTCTCTCTCAATCTTAGCTTTTAGTTAGTTAGCTTAACAACTCAAGAGTCTGACAAGCTCTTGAGTTAGTTAGCTTAGTTGTAACAGAATTACCTGCTTTGTAACAAACTCCATTCCTAAATCAATAAAAATTCACATTCATCTCCTTCATCTACTGTTCATTCCTGCAATCTTGTTATCCTTGTGTTACTGTTAGCTCATTGTGATCATAATTGATCATTATTAGCTAAGTTTGAAGTATTGAAGCTGTTTTGATCTTGTATTGTTCAAGCCAGTACTAGTTGAGTTGATTTTTGAAGCTTTCCTGTTCAACAATGGAGATTATGGTGATTGTAGCTGTTGATTTGTAGATTTTAATGCTAAGGTGGTGGTTTAACATTGGTTAGAAAGCTCAACGCTTCTCTACTACTCAATGGAGGCCTAAGCTAAAAGGTTTCAAGTTCTGAGTTCTTGTTCCACTTAATTGTTGACTGCCTGCTCAATTCCTAGTTAAAACCTATTGTCTGCATGATCAAGTGTGTTAGATAGTGTTTGAACTGATTTGAGTGTTTGAGTAGTTTAATTGTAGCTTAATACTTGATCATTAGCTTAATTCTTGTCTTGTTTTCAGTTTCATCAGTCAAATTAGCTTCATTGATCATTTTGAGTTTAAGCTGGTTATAGTGCTTGTTGTTTGTTCATTTGCAGTTCATTTGAGTAGCTAAACATAGTTTGATATTCAATTTTGATTAGTTTAGCCAATTGCTTAAAATTCTTTCATAAAAGTTTGTTAAGAACCAGTTAAGTAGTGTTTGGGATTAAGTTTCAATTGGTGTTCAAGTGTTAGAAATTGGTTCATTTTAGTTCATTTACAGTCATTGAGTCATATTAAACAAAGTATGATAGTTTTCAAGTCATTTTATAAGTCAAAAAGGCAATTGGCACAAAAAATAGTTTGGGTCAGTTTTTGTTAAAGAGTATTCAGAAAATTTGTTGATTTCATTCAGTTGGCATTTCCTTGTTTCTAGATGAAATTGCCTGAAACCAGTTCTCACCTCTCACTTAACATCTGAACTTTGAAGTCTAGAAAGGAAATTATACAGTTTTCTATAATAAGGGAGAAATAAGCAAAACATTAAGCTATTGGGATAATGCAAGTTTCTGTAAACTTTGGCTAAACTGATTTCTCAAATCTCCAATTCCACTTCAGAAACTTCCTAATTTTCTTTCATATTTCCATTTAGAAAGTGTTCCTGAGTAGATTCTTAAATTTTGAGCTTTTTGAAAAATCTGGTCAACGAAAGTCAAATAAGCTTGATTTAGCTTATTTCCATTTTTTTAATTCGTTACTTGATCATTTTTTATTTCAAAAGACATTCCAAGCTTCTATTGGCTTGATAAACAAGTTTTGACAAGAAAATCTGATTGTGCTCGTTTGGCTTATCAGATAGCTTAATATTGGCTTATTAGGATTTTCTTATTTGAGTTTCACTTGGTTTCAGCCTTATTCCTTTTACAAGTCTAGGTAAAATCAAATTTTAAGCCTTTTGCAAGTTGTTAGAACTTATTTGGTCCATTAGATAGCTTATACGAGCTTATTTCCCATGTTAGCCCGTTTTTGATAAAATCTCAAGTTTAATTGCATTTTGTTCCCTTAGATTTGTAACTGTTTTCATTGTTAGCTAATTGGTCATTAAACTAGGGTTTGCACTTTTTCAGTCCTTGTAATTTTGAAACTTTACAAAATCAGTTAGTAAGTTTTGCATATTGTTACAAATTAGTTAATTGTTAGTTACTTTTGCATAATTAGTCCTGGTAGTTAACTGATTTACATTTCAAGCACTTTAATTTCTAGAATTTACATTTTCAGCCCTTTACTTTCATAGATTTACATTTTTGTCTTTACTTGAATAACAAATTTGGTATTTGACAAATTCTTTTACGGTTACGTAGTTAATATTTTGCATTTTTACTTGATTGTTCAATTAGACACAGCAAAGCCAAAAAACCCTACCAACCAAAAACGATTATAAACCCGGTCTTGTTAGGACTTTCAATTGGTTAAGAACTGAGAAAACGAACTTCAATTATACACAATTTCAAATGGCGCCGCTGTCGGTTCTTTGACTTTACGAGAGACTATCGATTGACGGTTTTCATTGGCTTTTGGGATCCGTTCACCTAGTGAACGTTATTTTTACGTATCATAAATAAAAAACAATAAAAAAATCAAAAATATAAAAATACATAATAACTAAAAAATACCAGAAACAATTCTTTTCCTAAAGAATTGACCAAACAAATTAAAAAATTCAAAAAGCAATCTTTTTCCTAAGAGATTTCACCCATAAATATATATTATTGGATTCTGTCGTTTTTTATGTACATATAGTATTTTATCTTAAAAACTCATAAATACAAAAATATTTTCCATATATTATTATAAGTAAATACGTATACGTATAAGAACAACCAACACACATATTCTCCATAAGTATTGCCAAGGCAATACACCGTGTTGAGGAGCGTTCCGGTCCTTGACACGTGTGTCGATCAAACAAAATAAAGCAAGAATAGATAAATACTTCCAATAAGGAAAAATTCGAAGAATACAAACAATTAAGTGAATAGAAAGGCGATGTGCTATAAAATGCCATCTAAGGGTCAATAGGTACTTAAGTGCTTCGCCACCTAACCCCCCTTTCACTTGTGAGTATTCTAAGAAGAGAGGCTTCATTGGGGGTCTTGCACCCAAGTAGTACATACGTATATTATTATTTTCTTGTGGATATTTCATATTGAAACTCGAAGGGGATAATCCTTTTCTCTTCAAAGTCACACTAGAGCTTCTCTCTCATTCCTCGTATTGAGTTGCATGCTCACTCGCGGGCGTGCACAAATACCGATTGGTGTATAACCCCTTCCTCCGAAAAGGAAGAAAAAACGAAAGAGTAGGAACACCACCGTCCATCAAGCCGATCACGATAATCGTGCTTTGATTCATCCACAACAAGAAGCCATGGCCGGAGTTGATACTCGATCTTTGATGGAGAAATTGCAATCCATTGTGCATGGATATGCCGATGCTATCAAGATACCCGATATTCCCGCAAACACATTTGAGCTAAAAACATCCATGATTAACTTGGTTTCAAACACACCTTTTTATGGGAACAAGAATGATAATCCTCATGATCACCTTAAGAGATTTCTTGCTCTTTGCAACACCATTAAGTACAATGGAGTTCCCCATGATGCCATTAAGTTGATATTGGTACAATTTTCACTAGAGGGTACGGCTAAGCATTGGTTGGATACACAACCACCCGAGAGTATTACCACATGGGATGGTTTCACTACCAAGTTTTTGAACAAGTTCTTTCCCCCATCTAAGACCACGGCTTTGAGGAACTTAATTATAGGCTTCCAACAAAAACCTAGTCAAACATTTAGTGATGCTTAGGAGGATTATAGAGAGTTATTGAGGAGATGCCCTAACCATGGATTGGATGAAGTTCACCAAATCAATACTTTCTACAATGGCCTTAAACCTCATCACCAAGACTCACTCAATGCTTCCGCGGGAGGGAATATTCTTCTTAAATCCATTCAAGAGGCTTGGGATATTATTGAGACCAAAGCAATGGTGCAAATCAACACACAATTTGATGAAAGAGTACATGTCATTCAAGAAGGAGGTTCTAAACCATTGGAGACTCAACTCATTTCATGCATTCAAGCATTGACTTAAGCTCAAAAGGAAAATCAAACAATCATGCAAAACACTCAAAAGATGCAAGAAACAATGATGAATGACTTTATAAAGCTTTCTATGGGCAATCATTCCACAAATGATGTGCATGCCATTACTCTTTCATGTGAGACTTGTGGAGGTCCTCATTCCTATCAACAATGTGATAAGGTGCAAGGTTATCAAGGGGAATGTTATGCTTACCAAGAGGAACATCGTGAACATTTCAAACCCAACATCAATCAAAATAACCTTTCTTACAAATCTCAAAACTATCTTGAACCAACGGGATTCCCACCCCAACCTCCCACCCAACTTCAACAAAATCCCCCTCAAGTGTTACAAAGGAACCAAGGTCTAAGGCCACAATACCAAGGGAATAACTATAGACCACCAAATACTTTTCACAATCAAGGAAATACCTTTCAAGGTAACAATCAAGGGTTTTATAATCAACCTCTACCTTTCCAACCCCAAGGTTTTCAAGGGAATGTGCCACATGATTATAACACAATTGAGCTTCTTCGCAAAATGAATCAAGAGAATGAAAGGAGGTTCCAAGCTAATGAGAAAAGAATGAAAGAAATGCATGACGAAACAAACAAGAAGTTTATGATGCTTTTAAATGAAAGACAACAAGGGGCTTTGCCATCCAACACACAAACAAACCCAAGGGCAAATGTCAATGCTATTACAACAAGAAGTGGGAAGTCAACAAAGGATCCTTCACCACCCAAACCTTCTTTGGTAGACCCTACTATGATTCCTTCTTGTGATAAGCCTTCTATATCTAGTTCACCATCCTCAATTTTTCCCATTTCTCCCACTTCCACGCCTACTCATGAAGAAATCAATAAGGAAAATCCTTCATCAACCATGTAGGATATGTAAATCTTGCTTATGTTTTAGAGAGAGAAAGAGATAGAGGGATGGTGGACCTCACACAATTCTAGAGAGAGAAATAAAAGTTTAGTATGTGTAAATATGAAGAACCACTACCCTCTCCATCAAAGGAGAAGGTTTATATACCCAAGCCTTATAATGGGCTTGGGCTTACATGTTTGGGCCGGCCTACACATGTTGTAGGCTAGGCTTGGGCTTGTTTGTTAAATAACAATGTCTAGACTACGAGCTACTACTTAATATATTGTCGGAGTGACCGAATCTTCCTAAATACGTAAAACATATTTCCAACAATCTCCCCCTAAGGGAGGTCACTCCAAACAAGGGTGTTACCCTAGTTAAAATAATAAAATAAACCTAGCATACTATGCTTGTCTTGAGCTCGTAGTCTTCGTCTTTCTTTTTCTTTTTCTTTTCTGGTGAACATGCTGATGTGATCTTTGATATCAATCTTGAGAATTAATCTCTTGCCATGATCTCGTGCATCCATCACTTGTGATCTTCGCCTCTTCGTGACACCATGTCCCACATACTTATACCTTTGTAATTCTTGAAAGCTTCAGAGTTCGATACAGCGGAAGACTTAACTTTTAGGATTTCTTGAATTAGATGAGGTATTAACAGCATAAAGTATAAGCATGCGGGGACGACTTCTTCTCGGATTCTGCAACGTCACCGTCTTCAAATGCCGCAACATAAGTAGACAAGAACGAAATGGCTTTGAACATTTCATTTTGAATTCGGTAGCATTTTACCTCCGGTCGGTGAAGACCGTTGGACGATATAAAATATCGTACTTGTGGCAGGTAGGTTTAATTAAAAATCTCCTTGACAAGATTTCGCGGGTAAACCTGTTCTCTTTACTCGACCGTCCAAAGCTGACTGCGAACGTAAAGAGTGAATCATTTGGATAAAATTATCCGCATGATTGAAGCCGTCAATTCTGATTCCTGGAACAAGTTTGATTCATTAAAGAATCGCACCATCGTTGCTTTCCAGTTGTCACGCGCTTGATTCATATTGAATCTTGCAAGTTACCTACCAAGTGTTGTTTGAGGTTAACACTAGAAGGATTTCCACTCATCACTGTGAACACTATGGTATCACTCTGAGTGTTCTGGCAAGATCATTTAGATATTGCGTAGAGGCCTGGAACGTATTTAAGTTCAGCTAAGAATTAAACCACTGTTGCTTTCCAGTTATCACAAGCTTGATTCATACGGAATCGCACAAGTCACCTACCATGAGCTTTTTGATATTCGCTCAAGAAGGATTTCCATCTTCATTGTAAATGCTTTCGTATTACTCGGATGTTCAGGCAAGATCATGAAGATTTTACGTAGGACTCTTAAGATCTTTCTTACTTTTCACAGTGTGTGAAGAAGCAAGGAAATATGGAAGTGTGTCCTAATGAAATATTTGATGATCTCAAATGGCTCTAGACTCGATCGTGCACTTTGGATTTTAGTGATCGGAGGCTGGAGAGGAGTGCCACCTTTTCAATACCAATTTACTCGGAGTGAATAAATCGATAGATAACGTGTTTTCTCCGTGTGATTAAAACAAATACCTTTTGAGAGATATCTGAGTTAGCTGGGATGGGTTGTGCATTACATCACTGGGTCCATGATGTCTATCTTCAATATCAAGAGTCATTAAAAAAAATGATCTCAATAGCATATGTATTGACCCGGTTTCTTCCTAAGGTTGTAAGGAGGGCTTCTTTCTTTACACCCTTTATCTTTACAATTCTTTTTCATTCTTCAACCCCTTCAATGCTTACCAATACGTCATAACTAGCACCTTGTTATGATTTTTCCAGTGCTAACTTAAGTACATGGTCGGCATTCAGCTACGTTCATAATCTTTCTCCATCTTTCCTAAGGACTACTATTTCTAGCTATGGAATGTCCTTGGGAAGATTCCTCTGGTTTAGGAAGAATCATAGGACTTAACCTATCCTACCATCCTTATGTCACCACAATCTTCATCGTCGTGAAATAAATGGGTTTTGGGTAAGTGTATGTCACCATGAAAATCCATTTTGATATGCAAATCCGTTTTGCTCCCCCTTAACATATGCCACGATATTCAAAAACATTTCGCACATGTCGGGATGAGCCATCACGTTAAGTCAAACCATTTTTGATAATTTCCCATATTAAATCAAATTTTCTCCCCCATATTAAAAATATTAACCCAATCGATGTTTTTAATATCAATTGATTTAATGAAGTTTTAACAAAGGTTTTGGGAATAAAAATGCAAGTCCATTTATCTTCATGATACCAAATGTATGAGATATGATACCGATTTGTAACATGATCACATGGTCATCATATTAGGAAAAAATTGACAAGGTTGGACCTGATTGATGAGAACATCATATGATAAGATCAAATGGTTCTTTTTCGAGAATGTTGGTCGCCTCATCACGTCTGAAGTCATCTCTTGACACCACGTGTACGATTGTTATTGTTGTCTTGACACCAATTAGTGAGCTTGGCTCTTTCGGCATCAAAGATTCTGAATGCTTGACAATTACTCCCCCTCAATTGTTGACCCGTGTTCTATTGAAAGAGTTGTAGTCGTCGGTTGAGTAGTCACATCGTCGAGTATGTAGATACCAATTGTAGATTGCTATGGTTGTAGAGATGATAGCTTTATAAAAACAAGACTTCTCTTGTTTTAACAAATAAATGCACTGAAACGTACATTCATTTGTGTTAGACCAAGTTATAAAGTAAACTTGATCCCTTACAAGGTTTTAAAGTAAACTTTGTCCGAGAAAATTAATTCCCGTTGAGAGCCAAAGCTTTCATAAGAAATACTTGACTTTAATGTGAAAATCGGGTTGCAGTCTGAAATAACTACAAGCCATTTAGGCATATTTTATGAAATATTTACAACTTTTGTACGAACTCTATTTATGGCGTCGTGTCGATATTAATCAACATTTCTAAGGCCGTAAATATTATCGTACCAAAAGACATGCCTTTGAAAAATAAAGTAAAAATATTTTTGGATTTTTCTAGAATTTTCAATTTTTATGGTTTTTATATGGTTTTATATTTTTCTATTTTGCTTTTGTGGATAAAAATATAAACAATATATACGAATGATCACCAAGGATACGGAGAATAGTTTACCACCACTATTCTTTCGCTTCATCTGCTAGTTCCTTAAGAGTCTCAGGCGAGAAGGTTCTCATTCCTAGCTTGTCGGCCAAAAATTCAATTCGAGCGCGATCTAAAGCCTTCGTAAAAATATCCGCCAATTGATACTCAGATCTGACAAAGTAAAGCTCGATCACTCCATTTTCCACTTGCTCCTTGATGAAGTGGTAGCGAATTTCAATATGCTTCGACCGGGAGAACTGAACATTGTTGCAGCATAAGGCAATTGCACTATTGTTGTCGCAGTACATCGGAATTTTGTTGAAACCTAGACCATAGTCGGTTAATTGCGATCTCATCCAAAGAATTTGAGCACAACAACCAGACATAGCTATGTATTCTGCTTTCGTACTTGAAATTGCAGCGTTTTTCTGCCTTTTCGATGCCCAACTGATTAGACGATCTCCTAGTAGTTGCAAAGTTCCACTCGTGCTACGCCTTGTATCTTGACAACCCGCGTAATCCGCATCTGCATATGCCATAAGTTCAACCGAAAGAGTCCTTCGAATACCAAAGTCCCCGATTAATGGTTCCTTTAAGATATCGAAAGATCCGTTTCACAGTGGCCAAGTGTAACTCAGTAGGTCGAGTTTGATACCGAGCACACATACATATAGCAAACTGAAGATCAGGTCGACTAGTTGTGATATACAGAAGAGTACCAATCATTCCACGATAAAGTGTCAGATCAACGGCAACTCCATGTGGATCTGCATCAAGCTTTGTTCGTTCCACCATTGGAGTATCCACGGGATCACAAGATTCCATCTTATATTTCTTAAGCGATTCAAGGTCATACTTGGATTGATTGATAAAGATGCCTCTGGGACTCTGAGATATCTGAAGACCTAAGAAGAATGATACCTTGCCCATCATTGACATCTTAAACTTGGAAGACATGAGTTTCCCAAATTCATCGGATAAAGTTTGGGTCGAGGCTGCAAATATAATATCATCAACATATATTTGTACCATAATCATATCTTTACCTCGTTTCTGAATGAACAGCGTGGGATCCACCTTGCCTTTAGCGAAGCCTTGCGTAATGAGGAATTGTGATAATAGATCATACCATGCGCGTGGAGCTTGCTTCAACCCATAGAGAGCCTTCTTAAGCTTGTACACATGATTAGCATATTTAGGATTCACAAAACCATCCGACTATTGAACATAGACCTCTTCCTTGATTTCACCATTCAGAAATGCCGTCTTTACATCCATCTGATAGACGATCATATTCATGTGGGCTGCATAAGCGAGGAATAGTCTAATAGCTTCCAAACGGGTAACAGGTGCAAAGGATTCCATAAAGTCGATTCCTAATAATTGCTTGTATCCACGAGCTACTACTCGAGCTTTGTTCTTTAATATTCCGCCTAACTCATCGAGTTTCGCCTTGTAAACCCATTTCAAAGTGAGTAATTGCACCTGATCCGGGCATGAGACAAGTTCCCATACTTCAAGACGTATAAATTCATTAAGTTCTTCTTGCATAGCTTCTATCCAACAAGATTGAGTAAAAGCTTCTTGCCATGTCTTAGGTTCAACTTCAGTCAGAAAGGCATCAAAATGACAAAACATTGCATTTTCTTGTAGCTGACTTCGTGTGGATACCGGACCATTAGGGTCACCAATAATAGAATCTATAGGATGATCATTTGTCCACTTGCTGTCATGTTCACGAATCCGTGGATTGGAGTAGACCGTAGAAGGAGCTTCCTCTGAGGTGGACGACCCGGCTTGATTGGGATCGGGAATAGGTACACCAAAGAATGGAAGTTCACGCATTTGAGCGAATTCCAAACCGTGATCATCATCATCCTCTTCATCATCAATAGGCATGACGTGGGTAGTTGTTACATGTGTTGGTTAAGAATTACTCGTTGAAGGTATATCTTGACCAATTGTAGGTGCAGATGTGTCTGATTGTGCAACAGTTGCTGGAGCGACAACTTCGGTTATCGGAGCTATTACCTCGGGCTTTGGAGCAACAATACTTGGAGGAGTAAAGAATTCATCAAAGAACGGTTGAAACAACGTATCCCATTCATTCCTAATGGGTGGTATAAATGATGATGAAGTAGGGTTGTTTGGGATAAGACCAGAACTAATGTTACTGGGTCCCATTTCATGAAGTGCAGGTTCAGAGCTGCTTTGCTCAGAAGCCATTGCTGTCAGCTCATCAAAATCAACATTCATAGTTTCGAGGATTTTACGAGACTTACGGTTGTATATTCGGTATGCCTTCTTTGCGGATGCGTAACCAATGAAAATACCAATATCAGCCTTAGGTTGAAGTTTTCCCAAATTGTCACCATCATTATTTGGATAGCAAAGAGAACCAAATACATGAAGATATGATAAATCTGGTACTTTTCCATGGAGAAGCTCATAAGGTGTTTTACCATGGCGTTTACGAATTAGTGACCGGTTTTGGGTGTACACTGCTGTAGATACTACTTCTGCCCATAAAAACAATGGAGCCTTTGCGTAAATTAACATCGTTCGAGCAGCTTCCATAAGTGTGCGATTTCGCCTTTCAACGACACCGTTTTGTTGTAGAGTGCGTGCAACGGATGTTTCATGAGATATGCCAACTTCTTCATAATAATCTCGCAAGATTTGATTCACAAATTCGGTTCCATTATCTATACGAATGCGTCGGACAGTAGTGTTGAGACGCACTTGAATCATCTTGAGAAATCCGATGATGAATTTCGGTGCCTCATTTTTTGTTGTAAGAAATTTCACCCATGTAAACCGAGAGTAATCATCGACAATGACGAGGATGTACTTTTTACCACTAAGACTTTCACGCATTGGCCCACAAAGATCCATATGCAACAGATAAAGTTTCTCTTGGTTGGTGTCTTCCGTCTTGGGTTTGTAAGATTTCTTAGTGCTTTTCCCCATTGTACACACGGAACACAAATGATCCTTGTGAAATGAAAGTTTAGGAAGACCACGAACAAGTTCATTTTTCTCCAAATGATTAATAGCGTCAAAGTTAAGATGAGATAACTGTCGATGCCATAATTATGACTTAGTCTTCGATGCTTTGGAGAGAAGACATACGGGAGAAGCGGCCATCATGTCTTGTAGAGACAAAGTATACAAATTATTCCCTCGAGTACCTTTCAATAAATCAACCCCTTCCAAATTACGAATGAAGCAGGTATGCTCTCGAAAAGCGACTTCTAGGTTTGCATCACAAAATTGTCCCACAGAAAATAAGTTGTGACCGAGACCTTCCACATAATACACTCTTGAAATAATAACACTACCAGTATGATATTCACCATAACCCATTATCTTTGCAATATGGTCATTTCCAAATCTAACCGTACCAAGAAACTTGCTGGCGAAATTTCTGAGCTGAGAGCGATCTCCGATCATATGCTTGGAGCAACCAGAGTCCAAATACAAGAGAACAATTTGGACCACCTGTTTTCAACAACAACAGTAGACAACGCATTGGAAACTATTGGTTCCGGAGTGTTAGCAGATACAGATAAAATATTATCAGAATTGCTAACATGTTTGTGACCCTTAGATTTCCTGCCTTTTCTAATGTGAGTTTTAGCACTAACAGGTTTTACTGTTCCAACTTTCTTAGGTTTTGGATTATTCGCGGGCACTACAGTGGGAGTAGACCTATTTAAAGGGCACTTAGTTCCTATGGTAGTGTTGGTGTTCCTAGTTAAAGGACACGCTTGTGTTTTAGTAGCCTTGGTACTCCTAGTTAAAGGGCACGCTTTCTTCGCTGTAGTGGGAGTGATCCTAGTTAAAGGGCACGCATTTCCTACTATAGTGAAAGTTCTACCAGTGGGGCGCCACATCCAACCAACTTGGGTTAACACTTTCCCTGTCGGTTTCCATTCTAATCTATTTTTCCGGGCATACATGTCATTCACATGGTCAATAAGGAAAGAATCATGACAACTAGAAAACATACATTCATTGCAATTCTAACATTTCAAATTAGAATTCACACTAGGCATAGAACGTTGCACAACCGCAGAGCCTTTAGGTTTAGCTACATGATTCTTTTTATTCAAAACAGAAATAACATTCCTAGGATGGGCTTCTACTTTTCTTCTTCACTTGACTACTAGATGGGGGCAAGATCCTATCATTCTTCTTGTTTCTTTTAAGATTAGATCTTTGAGCCTTAGTAGTGGTGCTTACTCCTGTAGAAGGCAACACGAGAATATTAGAAGCTGGTTTTGATTCCGCCTTATCTTTAGTGACCAAAGTTTGAGATGGTTTAGTCCTAGGGCCCTTATTAAATGGTGTGACGGCTATAAGGTTCCTTTTGATTGCACTAGAGGACGATGCTGAGACAGTAGCTGCGTTATCCACAACATTCTTACCTTTTAGAGTACGAAGTGTTTCCTTTAACTCAGCCAAGACCAGATTTTTATCACAAATTTGTTCCCTCAAATCAGATATTTCCACCCTTTCGATTCAATTGTTCAATCAAGGATTGATTTTGTGCAGTGGTATTAGCACATGCGGTCTTTACTGAATCAAAGAGTCGTGTATTTTTCTGTTTTAAGTTATCAACTTTAGACAAAATCTTGAAAACTCGATTATCTAGATCAAGTTTAAAATTCTCAGCGGCCTCAAGTACGTTCACACAGTTAAGCTCCTTAGATTTCTCTATTTCTATCGGCAAAGATTTAGCAACTTTGTCACTTGGCTGACGCTGTTTTGATTGTAAATTCAATCGAAAATTCTTTTCAAAGTTTGCATCATCGATATTAACACCTTCGAATGACGTTTCAAAGATTTCTTGAATGAATTGTTGCTTGCATTCAAGCGAAATACAATGTGTTTGAATCTCATCAAAACGTTTTGAAAGCGAAGAATATGAATCTTGAAGCTTTAAAAATTCAGCGTCAGATTCGTGACAAGTACTATCTACCACATTATCCACAGATTCAACATTATGCATAATAGAATCATTATCAACACTTTTATTCACACAGACGGAAACAATATCATGAGACATCACTTGCTTCAGAAGCTGATCATTTTGGCGTGAAACCCGTTCTATTTCAAGTAAACTGTTTTCATAAGCATCATCCATTTTATTGAAAACACATCTAACTTCTTCTATTTCCAAAAGCAAATCTTGATCAAGATTACTAAGACAAGCTTTAACATTCTTTACAAACGGAACAATTTCGTCACGAAACGCAGCTCTAGTGTGCTCAAAGTTCCATTCACCTTCTGTTATGGCCGAATCCGTCGTACGTTCCAAAATGACCTTGTCAAAATCGGCTAAGTGTTGGCGTACCGTATTTAAGTTAACGGACGCCTTACTTACCGGTGGAATTAACTTTGTTAAATCCGTTTTGACAAGTGTAGGAGACGTACTAGGAGGGTTTTCATTTGACAAACTTTGGGGCACAAGAACTGTCAATTCAGCTAATTCCTTTTTTACGCGAATGCGGGTCTTTTTAGACAACTGATCTTTGTCATATTCATCATAGTCAATCGTATGGAATTTTGAAAGCATTTTAGAATGAGTTTCTTCGGCAAGCGACTGTGTCTCCTCAGTACTACGAACAAAAGGTGCTTCTTTCGATTTGCCAATTAGGGTCATATCATAAAGACACAGAATATATTCCTGAGCTTGTTTTGCATAACCGGGATTAGGTGGTAAATCTTGAAGACGCTTAAGTTCGAGTTCTTTAAACGATTTAGTTAAAAGATGAACCTTTTCTGTGGAAGCGTATTGTTTTAAAAGATGTTGTTCTTTGAACTTAAGAAGTTTGGTAGCATTAATTTCCGATTCAAACTTTTTAGACTCGAGAGTTTCGAAATCCATTTTAAGTTTCTAAAAATCATTGACAACCGACTCTTTTGCTTTTAATTCATTGGAAAGATTAGCTTTTAATGATTCTATTTCTTTCAAGTGTTCAATCTTTTCAAAACGAAATTGTCAAATTCAGAATAAGTTATTTTTTCAGCTTGAGGGACCATTTCAAAAGCTTTGACGTTTTCTTTATGCACCGCAAGCTCAGCAGTTAGGGTGGAATTCGTATCTACGGATTGTCTGAGTGCCATATGCATTTGATATATAATATGTTTAGGCACCATGACTAAATCATGTTGAGCATAAGATTCCATACCCGTCGTAGCATTTGGTTGAGGTTCACTCAAATGTGTTGGATTGGATACCACGTCATTTGAGTTACTAGTTCCCGAATGCTGTTCGAGGTTGTCATTTTCATGCCCAACTTGATGTTGGTTATCATCATTACCAAGACTGGTTGTGGTGCGTACCTCACTGATGACATCAGAACCGTAGTGAGAGAGATTAGCAACGAGAGCAGCTTGGGCAGAGTGAATGTCATCATAATCCGAATCATATGCGTCAAGATCATCTGCTTGATAAGCTGCATTAGAAGTGGAAACGACTGTAATGCCTTCAGTATCTGCTGCCCCTGGGTCTGCAAGAAATGCTAACTCCTCTGAATCTAAAATCTTTCCCTTTGACTGAGCATTGTCCAAATACATCTTCTCACGAAACCATGCATCATCCCTCCTCCTTTTTGGCTGAGTGCATTCCCTAGCCATATGACCTTGTCCTCGGCAATTGTAGCAAGTCACAACCTTTTTTGGACCAATGGGGCTTCCATTTCCATTAGCTTGAGAATTCACATCTTGAGCATTCACAGTCCTTGTAGAAGGTCCATATGAATTTTGCCTTCCCTGAATAGGTTGCACTGTTACTTGACCATCTTGAACAGTAGCTTGTTGTCGAGGATTTGAAGAGGTGCGGAGCTGATTGTTTGTTGGTGGGAATCCTCTAGTTGCAACAAGTTTTGACAAGTAGGCAGTGAGATGGTTTAGTACATCAGATGGCGTATCATTTGGAGTAAAGACCGGTGCTTGGATTGGTGGAAGTTCATTAGAGTAGAATGCTTGTGCTGGTTGTGCTTCTATTGGAAAATATCCTTGCTGAGGAGTATAGCCCATTGGAGAAGTGTTGGCTTGTGTTGGTGATGTCTGATATGTTGGTTGTTGTGGAAAAGATTGTTGATGAACACTTGGTTGAAATGCTTGCCGTGGCATCATCGGTGGTTGATAAGATGGTTGTTGTGGTTGCTGATAGGTGTGTGGTGGTGGCTGCTGCAAGTATGATGGTTGTTGATAAGTATAAGCCATGTTTTGTTGAGAAGCATACATTGCAAGTAGATCATGAACTTGAGGTGTAGACAACCGAGCCTCGATCACATGGCATTCGTGTTGTTGAAGAAAAGCTTGAAGTTGATCCACATTGGTGTTATGCTAGTCCTTAGCCAATTTAACATCCGTCACGTATTTTTTCCATTCTGGAGGAAGAGTGTTCAAATACTTGGTGTTCAATTGAAAGGTAGGAATTGCCATGCCATAGATATTAAGCTCATTCAACAATAGGGTAAATCTCAGATAGTAATCATTGAGAGTCTCCCCTGGCACATAGGCAAACTTATCAAAAGTATCATAAAGCTTACACTCTCGTTCTTGCTTAGTTAACGAGGTGCTTTGCATTAGAACACGAATTCTATCCCATAACTCTTTGGCAACTTTATGTTTGCTGACGAGTTTGTAGACATCTGGAGGAAGGGCTTGGAGAATGATATTAGTAGCTTGTTTATCACACTTGTCTTGTATCTTAGCATCTCCAGTTAGTTCACCCGTTGTGCGAGGACGAGTAACAGCACCTTCCGTCACAGTACCATATACCAGTGGTCCATTGAGCACCGATGCCCAAATTAGATGTCCATGCTCCTTGTTCAACATATAAAGTTCCATTCGGGAAGCCCATTCCTCATACATAGTCTTCACCAACATTGGTGGACGATTATCCGTACCCGAGAGGATGGACTTATCCGTAAGAGATGTGTACTCCATTTCAATAAGTTAAGATTTACAAACGTTGATCGAACAATGAGAGAAAGTTAATGTGTTTGTTGTTGTGTGTTAAAACCGAGAAATAATGTTGAAATCCCGTAAATTATGTTCTCGATAAACCAAAAAATCTAAGACTAAATTACACACACATGTTTTTTGAAAAATCTTGGAAATCTTGTCACTCTATCGGAATGCACTAAACAAGGTCTGTCGCAATACTTGATCGCAATAACTATCGGAATGCACAAACAAGTTCTGTCGCAATGTCTATCTGAATCCCTGTCGGAATGTCTGATCGCAATACCTGTTGGAATGTATGATCGCAATACCTATCGGAATGTATGATTGCAATACCTGTCGGAATGTATGATCGCAATACCTGTCGTAATGTGTGATCGCAATACCTGTCGGAATGTCATATCGCAATACCTCTCGGAATATGGCTAAAGAAATTTTGGCAGAGTAACGTTTCAAAATTGCCTTATACCCGATCGCAATGTACGAAGCAAGGAGCTATCGCAATGTTTTGATCGGAATAAGTGTCGAAATGTCCTACGATCGCAATGTAGAAACCCTTGGTTATTGCGATGGATGCCAAATTTGCGATGGAGACCAAAATACCACGTTTCTCGGATAGTACACAACAAATTCGGAATTTTAATCCTAAAAACGAATCAAACACCCAAAAATTTGTGTTTTTAACCCAAAATACCAATACCAAATCACTATAACAAGTAACTAGATAACGTATATCAAGATTAAAGCATAAAAACACAAAAAAAATGGGACGAGAGAAAAAGGATCAAAATAGACGAAATGATCAAGAAAACAAACACAAAAATCAAGCAATCATCACATGGCTCTTGATACCATTTGTAGGATATGTAAATCTTGCTTATTTTTTAGAGAGAGAAAGAGATAGAGAGATGGTGGAACTCACACAATTCTAGAGAGAGAAACAAAAGTTTACTATGTGTAAATATGAAGAACCACTACCCTCTCCATCAAAGGAGAGGGTTTATATACCCAAGCCTTGTAATGGGCTTGGGCTTACATGTTTGGGCCGGCCTACACATGTTGTACGCTAGGCTTGGGCTTGTTTGTTAAATAACAATGTCTAGACTACGAGCTACTACTTAATATATTGTCGGAGTGACCGAATCTTCCTAAATACGTAAAAACGTATTTCCAACAAACCACTCAACTACAACCAAAACCAAGTCTCCCTTATCCATAAAGATTGAGAAAGGAAAAGCTTAAGAACAAGGATGATATCCAAGTTTCAAACTTTTTGAGGATGTTCAAGCAACTTAACATTAATATCTCCTTTGCAGAAGCTTTAGCTAATATGCCTAAGTTTGCTAAGATGATAAAGGACTTACTTTCTAACAAGGAGAGATTGGTGGATTTGCCTAATGCTTCCTTGAATGAAAATTGTTCCGCGGTTTTGCTTAACAAGTTGCCTACTAAGCTTGGAGATCCGGGGAGGTTTTTGATTCCTTGCAATTTCCCGGAGGTGGAAAATTGCATGGCTTTAGCGGATTTAGGAGCAACCATAAATCTTATGCCCTTATCGGTTTGGAAGAAACTTTCACTTCCTGAGCTCACTCCTACTAAGATGACTCTTGAGTTTACCAACCGTACTATCGCTTATCCGGTGGGAATTACGGAGGATGTTTTTGTTGAGGTTGATATATTTACCTTTCACGCGGATTTTATGCTGGGTGATTATGATATGGATCCTAGAGTGCCTTTTATTGTTGGTAGGACATTTTTGAGAACGGGTCGAACTGTAATAGATGTGGCGGAAGGTGAACTTACAATGAGGGTAGGTGTGACAACCCCGGTTTTAAGGTTCGTCACTTAGTTTTATTTTGTGCTAGTTACGTGTCTTTACGTGTTTATGTGCTAATTGGTGGGTATAGATTATGGTTTGGATATCGGTTCCGGTACGGGGTACCTTGTGAGTGAAACGATGTGTGATGATTTCATGATCATGAGTTCACATGGTAGTGACTATGAAGTGAGATGGTGTTATTTAGTGGTTTTACGTATACGTATATGTATTATAGAAATTCGTAGTTTTATGATTTACGGTTTAGCATTTAGAGGTCTCGGATGAGGTGTTTAGTCATGTGAGTATTTTTCGGGATGGTTTTAAGTCATTTAGGACTTAAATATAAAGTTTATTTCAAATTCCAAGAGTTTTTATAAAACTGTATATTTTACGTCTTTTACGGTAAACGCGTAAAATTGACTAGTTTTACGGTTTTGAGGTTTTGGAGGTTTTAGGAGCTGAAATAAATTAAGGTAAATTAAGGTATTGTTAATAACATAATATTAAACAATAAAAATAAAAAAATAAAAATATATAAAGGGGGAGTCGGTTTGGACGATTAAAAGAAAGGGAAGGAGAAAAAAAAAGGAAAGTTGGGTTTGGGTTGGGTTAGGACTCGCCCACATCCTATATAATGTCTAATACTAAATCAAAACTTCATTATTCTCTCCTGGAGATAAAGAATTCGTGGGTTTCACATAAAGTTAGGGTTCCTCATAAAAATTTTTGGGTTTTCATAAATCAAAGGTAAAATCTTTAAACCCTTTTTAATTTAAGTGTTTATAATTCTTTCTTAATCATCTTATGATGGATTTAGGTTAGGGTTTGAATTAAAAATAGTATAGAATCTGTATTTTAATGATATCATAATGATTAGATGGTTTAGGGCTTGTAATTGATGGGATTATGGGTAATTAATTAGGTTAATTTAATTAAACCCGTTTTTAAAAACTAGGCAGAATTTAGGGTCAATTGTTTTGATCATATAGGGAGTTATACAAACTCTTATTTTGCGATCCAAGTATCCCTGGAAAGGTAAATTGAAGTAGCTTTCAAATGCAAGAAACGAGAACTAAATTGGAGGTGGGAAGTGGGTCAAAAACAGGTTACAACAGTCGGAGGTCAAAACAGTTTTGAAATCAGCCTGTTTTCTTTTTAAGTTTTGGGTTGGGGTACTTAGGGTTGCATTGAGACTTTCAAAAGAACATGGGAGATGGTTTATATATTATAGGAAGTATCTGAATTGGGGCTAAGATTGTGGGTTAGGGTAAGACCCCCTAATCATAACAAACTTTTTGTGTGTTTAAAATCACTAAAATCTGGATAGACAAAAGTATATATATATATATATATATATATATATTGGGGCCTTAACAGTAGCTTTAAGGTTGGGGCAAATGGGAGGTGTTAGCTAACATATGTAAGGGCATAGGGTTTCCTTTACAAAGATCATGGGTATGTTTAGGTGGGCGTTTGGCTTATAGTTTGGAGACCTAAAAGTTGGGACTGTTTTGTGTAAAATATGAACGGGATAGTTATCAAACTTAACCAAGTTGAGGACTTGTTAGGGAAGGGTAATGGGGTGTTTAGAGAATATTAATGAGGGTCATATATGGGAGAAGGCTAGATGTCCATTATAGGTTGATGAGCCGTTTTAGTGGTTGGTTCATGTTTTGATTATGTGTTTTTGGTTTGTTAGCTTTTTGCTAGTGCGAGGACTTTTGGAGAAGCTCAATCAGGTGAGTTTCATAGTCCCATGTTTACTAATGTTTATGACTTCCTGATGGGATGGAAGAGACATTGTTTTGTTATTTATAAATTATGCTGTGAATGTTTTGCGTTGGTAATGGACTTGTGTGTGCATACTTATGTGATTAACTGCTAGTTGATTCTTGATTATTTTTGTTTTGACTTGGTACCAAGGGGATGTTGACAAGGCGGGGCCTTGGGATTTGGTTCATAGGTGTTTGGATGCCTATGGGAGTATGGTGTTTGGTATGGCTGGGAGCCTGGGTTTTGGTTTGACTAGTTAAATCTTGAATGTTAGTTGTTAATGCATGTTAGTATCACATTGTCCATATGTTTTTAACTTTTGGTTGTTACTCACAGCTTATGGTTTGGTTTTGGCGTTGGAGTCTAAACCTATGACTCTCACCAACTTTATGTTGATGTGTTTTAGTGTCTCTTTCAGGTGAGAATGTGGTTAAGCTTGAGGATAGAAGTGGCTAGATTTGGATACATTAGGATTGCATTTAGAAGGAGATCCCCGTTCCTTCTTAGCTTATTTTTATGTGTTTTTAATAAGTGATACTGTTGGCACCTATATGTTTGATTTGATTATGTTTATTGTTTGTCTTGGGTAAAAGGTAGGACTGTTACCTACTCACCTAGACTCCTGCATTGTTGAGATATTGTCATGACTTTTGTGTCACAATTTTATGACATTTCTTATTTCACATAGTTATCTCTATAGACACGCCATGTGGTGATGATATCCGTACGTCGCGCCCCATATTCCGCCATGGTGGGGTGTGATAGAATGGTATCAGAGACAATGGTTATAGAGAATTAGGTTGCCTCGTCGCGTAGCCTAGTCTATAGCTTAAGGGTCCCTGCATATAGGCGTCATAGGAGTATGTGTGCATTTCATAATAATTGATGTGTTTGGATGTTATTTTGTGATGTTGTTAAGTTATGAACTAATATGGTTCATACTTAATCACATGTTATTTTCTTTTCAGGTTGTGACTAGTGCGGGTTGAATCATAATCGACCACGCTAGTCATTGTCGTATTTTGCTTAAATTGTACACTATAGTACATAATTTAGTACATGGTAGTTTCTATCTTTTGTTGGGTTATTTTATGTACCTGAGGTAGGGTATTTTTTCTTTCGATGTTTAAGTCATGTTCCCTAAGAATCATGTGGTGGTTCGAGTTATTAGGAGTAGGTGGGTATGAAGGATTTTAAGCCGTTTCCACTCTTATGGGCGACATGACTTATAACTGATTATGTTTTCGTTTTGGATTTAGTCTATGCTGTTTTAGCTAGACTATGGATTTATGTATTTCAAGAGTTTGACTATGTTATTTTATTAGTTGGAGTTTTTGACCTTATTGTTCATGTGGTTATGTGCTTAGGTGAGTTGATGGATTTATGTGTTATATGTTGTATTGATTCTTATAAGTGTCATCATAAGAGGGAGTGCATTGGGGAAAGGGTAATTGTATAAGTATGGTGGCCAACATAGTTATACAATTACTACAACTTGAATGGGTTCCTAAGTATGATTACATGAAAGAGGGTTAGTACATGCTTGTATATGATGAGATGTGGATTTTGGGTATATATATAATATATGGGTTTATGTAACGGCTGCCTACGATATGGCTACTTTTTTGTGTGTTATATGTTTTGAGTTATAGTCGTGTTGTGTGATTATGGGGTCACACGATATGGGTTGGTTTTGGTGATGGGTTTTGTGCCTTGTTGTGGCATGGTGAGATGGTGAGATGGGGATTACTCGTATGGAAAAACGAGTGTATGACGCGATTGATTGATCTGACATGTATGGTAACGAGTATGTTTTGGGTGATTTAATAGGTATATATGCGGATGTATATATACTAGTATGTGCTAAGTTATGATATATGGTCGTTCAGTAGTTATTAACTTATTATAACTTGAACGTACCTTGTGTTTGCTCGTGTTTTATGGTGCTGGAGTTTAATGGAGTTCCAACGACGTTTTGAGTCTTTTGATGTGTGTCTACATTCGGGTATGTATTTAACTAATGAGAACTACTAAATTTCTTGCAAATAAGTGTGGTTGATTATAGGAAAACGGTTTTGAAAATAATTTGTAAGTGTATGGTATGATATCGTGACTTACATATTTTTTTAAGTTTGTGGTAGTAAGCTATAAAAAATTTTGTCTTGAAAATAATTGGAAAAGTTTTCTATGCAACATGTGATAATACATTTTAAAGGGGTAAAGAAACTTTACAAAAATTTTCTTAAGTGTAGTTAAAATTTTAGAAGTATTTAACTAGACGGCAAGAGTAAAAAAGGAGATTTTATTATAGTAATGATAATAATAACACCACACCTTGTAAACGTGTAGTAGTTTAGTTATAACCAGCCTAAATGGATTTTATAAAATAATAACAAAAAAAAACATTGTATTTTATAAACATGTATTGGTTTCATAATAACAAGTGAAATAAGTTTAATAGGGGTAAACAAGATAATGGTTAGAATAAGATTGTAGTATACTAATTAGTTGATATCTTGATAAAATAATGAAGATAAAGGATGAGTTTATGGTTAATAATGAGTATGATTGGTTTTAGTAGTATGGGAGTTGGTTCTTATGGGAAGTAACTAATCGGGATGAAAGTTTTAAATTTTCTAATGTATCGAAATTTGGTAATACTAATCGTGAAGAGTCTAAATTTTTCGTTGTTGGCACACTCCATCGATATTTCGGATTACATTGTTTTGTTTTCAGTTGTTTTGGCTAGGGTTCGTTTTACACTATATTTTATTTTGGGACACGATTGTTTGAAATTCTTTGGTTACGCGTCATGGTTGATTTATTTATACGGTTGTGGGAACGTTAGGATGAGAGGATAGAGCTGGGTAGTATTACTTATGGTTAGATACTATAATGGAGAGATGTGTTTGGTTTAAAGGTTGTGTTGAAGGAATGATTAAGATTTGTGGAGTTTTGGAACTTAGATTGGTTACGGGAATAAGAGAGTAAGTAAAGTTAGTTGACTGGTAGTGGGAACGAGATGTCATGCTATGAGAAGTTGGTTGAGGTATCAATGGAAATATTGGGCAAATAACACGCAAGGGATTGGTATAGTTATGGAGGCAAGGTAGTAGTAGACACGTGAAGGAAAACAGGAATGTGAAAGAATGATTGGTAGTAGGCTGATTAACGGTGAAGTACAACAAGTAAGGAAGAGTGAGCCATTGAGGGGTTGAAGTACTTTTAGAAATATTATGGTAGATGATTTGAAGTTAGAAGCTACTGGTAGTGTGAAGTTCCTAGGTAACATCATGAAGACGAGAAGGAGTACGTAAAGAGCTACATCGCGAAACAAGGAGCTGAAAGGACTACGTGTCGGCTGCAAGAAGGATGCAAGAGATTTCGGAGGAGTCACAAAAGTTGCGAGGACTGGAAAGGTGACAAGCACTATGATGGGAAATTTACGTATGGTTTGTGACGAAGAAGGACAGATCGAGTATCGGAGTGGAGCTACAAAGAGCTGAACAGGTGGATCGTGATGAAATGAATACATGACATGGGAGATTAAGAACTCGTGGAAGAAACAAGGGGATCGAGGGATGAGAAGTGAAGTTGAGCTGAATAAGTTTCATGGAGAAGTGATTAGAGAGTCGGTTTTGTGAAGGTGTTATGAAAGATCTTTGGAAGAGACAGCTATGCATTATCCAATGCACTAGTGATTTCCATAGATCTGGTGAATGAAGTATGGAATTTTTGTTGGACGGGATAGTGTAGGAATAAGGGAGAACCATGGAAGGAGAGAACCAAGTATTCCTAGAAGATGATGATTGAAAGTACCTCATGTTGGGTGCAAGATCAAAGTAGAAGTATGAGATTTGAATAAGAATTCAAAATATGGCTTAGTAGACAAATGGAAATTAATGTGGGTATAAGATGAGAGTGTGATCCGCATGGAATCACATGAAACTCTAGTCTGTCCCTATTAGGAGGGAGTAAGAGAACTGTTTGTGAGAAAAACAAGTGAAGCTACTTGGAAAATTTTGGCGTATAGATGACTAGATAGACTTAGCTAGTGGAGCTGGATTGTTACATCTGCCTAGAATGCTAGAGGCATTTGGGGTACGAGATGTAGAGAATGATCTATATAGATCATGAACGTCTCCAACACATATTTAATCATCTTGATTGAACATTTGGAAAATGCGATGGGTGGAGTTAAGTGATGAAAGAAAATTGCAAGGCCAAGTACCATGAGGGAAAGGCAAGCATGGTTGATGAGACATGGAATAAGAAGAATGAAGTGAAGATGAGATGAACTTGAACTATATGGATGATGTATTAGGGTGGTTTGGATGAAGGATGTAGGTTGCACGAGTTGAGTTGTCTAAAGCAGAGAACGCGTCAACACGTATGATGCGTGGCTTGGACAATCATATGGAGAAAAGGGACGTAGACTATACTTCCTACATAGATAGGGGTAGCTTAGAAAGGGCGATGTAAGGACGAAGTTGGTGAAAGGGATACATCATGTGGTGGAGGAATAAGTACGACGAGAGTTGGGTGATACTCGATAGACTGACTAATTCATCTCATATTTCAAGAGGAATGAGAAGTCACGTAGTTGAGAAGTTGGAAGGATTGCGTACGGATGTGATGGAATAGAGGGTTTTGCGTAAAAGTTAGCCTAATATGTATGGAATGCCTTATGAAGGATTATGGCAAGGGAAGAAACGATGGGAAACATCACATCGTGATGTATGGTAGGGGTTGAGGAAGAAGAAGGAAGTGTGTATAGAAGCGAAGCATGAATGAAATAGGTCGAGATAGGAACCGAAGGTAAAACTTTGGTAGAGCTTAATGAGTAGAATAAAGCACAACGCAGGCTAATGCTGTCGTAGTGTGGAAAAGGAAATGGCACTGACCTATACTGATTGTTTGGGAGGCTTTGTATCGATAATCGAATGGATGAGGAGTTATAGGTGTGATGTGCCATAGGGACGAAGGGCTTGGTCTAACTGAGATAACCGTCCTTTTGATAATGTGTATAGATCATAAGTTGATTTGGATTGGAAGAACTAATGGATATGTGAAAGACCGTCATAGGTCACTTTGTAAGGAAATTGGAATTTTTAAGTAGTTTGGGGTACGGACTAAAGGGAGTTGATGAACATGATTGGATATGAGTATATCCAGCTAACTGGAAAAGGGTGGGCAAGTGAGATATTTATACAACCTTAGGAGTTACACTGAGGGCATGAGTGATTGATTTAGAGGGAGTTAGGAAACTCTTTAGCGATGGCTGAGTTTTCATATAATGATAGTTATCATACTAGAAGTCGATAAATGCCATTTGAGGCACTATATGAAAGGATAGGGTGAGTTGTCCCCATTGTGGACTAGAATTGGTAAAAGAGGCTACTAATGTGGTCATGGTGTTTGTGGACAGGATGAGAGCAACAAGGGATGCTATGTAGAAAAGGAGGAAACCACTAGAGTTAGTGACAAAGTTATGTATGAAGTTTCACCCATAGTAACGGGTGGTATGTTTTGGTAAAATGGAAGAGTTGATGTAGAGTTCTGTAGGTCCATTTATGATCTTTGGAAAGATCGGACCAGTAGCTTATGAGTATATAATTACGTGGGGAAAATGAGTGGTATACATGATATATTTCATGTATTAAGATTGGTAAATGTTGTTTGAGAATGCATATTTACATGTCCGGTTATTCGCGCTTTGTGCTAATAAGAGTCTTTGTTTTATCAAAGAGTCATTTGTGAGATTTATTGGCTGTGAGCTCAAGAGTTTGGAAATGAATTTAAATATTGTTGGTTAGTATATGTGGTAATTTGAGACTTGAACTAAAGTTCACGTGGAAATGAGAGGAGTTCATTTAGAACAAGTATCCTCAGTTGTTTGCTAATGGTATGTTTGATCCTAAGGAGTAAATCTCGGGACGATATTTCTATTAGGAGGGAGTGATGTGACACCCCCGGTTTTGAGGTTCGTCACTTAGTTTTATTTTGTGCTAGTTACGTGTCTTTACGTGTTTATGTGCTAATTGGTGGGTATAGATTGTGGTTTGGATATCGGTTCCGGTACGGGGTACCTTGTGAGTGAAACGATGTGTGATGATTTCATGATCATGAGTTCACATGGTAGTGACTATGAAGTGAGATGGTGTTATTTAGTGGTTTTACGTATACGTATATGTATTACAGAAAATCGTATTTTTACGATTACGGTTTAGCATTTAGAGGTCTCGGATGAGGTGTTTAGTCATGTGAGTATTTTTCGGGACGGTTTTAAGTCATTTAGGACTTAAATATAAAGTTTATTTCAAATTCCAAGAGTTTTTATAAAACTGTATATTTTACGTCTTTTACGGTAAACGCGTAAAATTGACTAGTTTTACGGTTTTGAGGTTTTGGAGGTTTTAGGAGCTGAAATAAATAAAGGTAAATTAATTTATTGTTAATAACATAATATTAAACAATAAAAAGAAAAAAAATAAAAAAAATATAAAGGAGGAGTCGGTTTGGACGATTAAAAGAAAGGGAAGGAGAAAAAAAAAGGAAAGTTGGGTTTGGGTTGGGTTAGGACTCACCCACATCCTATATAATGTCTAATACTAAATCAAAACTTCATTATTCTCTCTTGGAGACAAATAATTCGTGGGTTTCACATAAAATTAGGGTTTCTCATAAAAATTTTGGGGTTTTCATAAATTAAAGGTAAAATCTTTAAACCCTTTTTAATTTAAGTGTTTATAATTCTTTCTTAATCATCTTATAATGGATTTAGGTTAGGGTTTGAATTAAAAACAGTATAAAATCTGTATTTTAATGATATCATAATGATTAGATGGTTTAGGGTTTGTAATTGGTGGGATTATGGGTAATTATTTAGGTTAATTTAATTAAACCCGTTTTTAAAAACTGGACAGAATTTAGGGTCAATTGTTTTGATCATATAGGGAGTTCTACAAACTCTTATTTTGCGATCCAAGTATCCCTGGAAAATTAATTGAAGTGGATTTCAAATTCAAGAAACTAGAACTAAATTGGAGGTCGGGAAGTGGGTCAAAAACAGGTTACAACAGTCGGAGGTCAAAACAGTTTTGAAATCAGCCTGTTTTCTTTTTAAGTTTTGGGTTGTTTGGGGTACTTAGGGTTGCATTGGGACTTTCAAACGAACATGGGAGATGGTTTATATATTATAGGAAGTATCTGCATTGGGGCTAAGATTGTGGGTTAGGGTAAGACCCCTTAATCATAACAAACTTTTTGTGTGTTTAAAATCAAAAATATCTTGATAGACAAAAGTATATATATATATATATCGGGGCCTTACCAGGAACTTTAAGGTTGGGGAAAATGGGAGGTGTTAGCTAACATACGTAAGGGCATAGGATTTCCTTTACAGAGATCATGGGTATGTTTAGGTGGGCGTTTGGCTTAAAGTTTGGAGACCTAAAACTTGGGACTGTTTTGTGTAAAATATGAACGGGATAGTTATCAAACTTAACCAAGTTGAGGACTTGTTAGGGAAGGGTAATGGGATGTTTAGAGCATATTAATGAGGGTCATATATGGGAGAAGGCTAGATTTCCATCATAGGTTGATGAGCCGTTTTAGTGGTTGGTTCATGTTTTGATTATGTGTTTTTGGTTTGTTAGCTTTTTGCTAGTGCGAGGACTTTTGGAGAAGCTCAATCAGGTGAGTTTTTTAGTCCCATGTTTACTAATATTTATGACTTCCAGATGGGATGGAAGAGACACTGTTTTGTTATTTATAAATTATGCTGTGAATGTTTTGCGTTGGTAATGGACTTGTGTGTGCATACTTATGTGATTAACTGCTAGTTGATTCTTGATTGTTTATGTTTTGACTTGGTACCAAGGAGATGTTGACAAGGCGAGGCCTTAGGATTTGGTTCATAGGTGTTTGGATGCCTATGGGAGTATGGTGTTTTGCATGGCTAGGAGCCTGGGTTTTGGTTTGATTAGTTAAATCTTGAATGTTAGTTGTTAATGCATGTTAGTATCACATTGTCCATATGTTTTTAACTTTTGGTTGTTACTCACAGCTTATGGTTTGGTTTTGGCGTTGGAGTCTAAACCTATGACTCTCACCAACTTTATGTTGGCGTGTTTTAGTGTCTCTTTCAGGTGAGAATGTGGTTAAGCTTGAGGATAGAAGTGGCTACATTTGGATGCATTAGGATTGCATTTATAAGGAGATCCCCGTTCCTTCTTAACTTATTTTTATGTGTTTTGAATAAGTGATACTGTTGGCACCTATATGTTTGATTTGATTATGTTTATTGTTTGTCTTGGGTAAGAGGTAGGACTGTTACCTACTCACCTAGACTCCTGCATTGTTGAGATATTGTCATGACTTTTGTGTCATCATTTTATGACATTTCTTATTTCATATAGTTATCTCTATAGACACGCCATGTTGTGATGATATCCATACGTCGCGCCCCATATTCCGCCATGGTGGGGTGTGACAGTAGGAGATGAGAGAGTTGTGTTTAACATGGGAAAGTTGTCAAAGAAGTCTAATGAGCCCGAAGCGGTAAAACATATTGATGTTGTGAATGAGGAGGAAATACAAGATGATATCCTTGATGAAGTTTGTGATGAATACTTTTATGAAGCTTGCTCAAGTGGAGATTGTGATTTACCTCGTGTTGAGACTATTGCTTCCATTACTTCATCTTTGGATTTTTATGAACCTCAAGAGCTAAATTTTGGTGAAACTTCATATGACAATCCACTTTTCCACAATGATGAAGAATCTCTTCCTTGTGATACCCCAACATATGATGACTATAGTGATGATGAGATTTCTACTTGTGACTCTCCATTTGTTGATGATCATACTTCCTTGGGTTTTGAGGAATCACCAATCTTTGATAGCCCAATATATGATGTTTATGGTGATGAGGAAGATTCTATCATGGGTGAGAGTGATGAGTTTTTAGCGGAGGATATATCTTTTGAGTACACTCTTGGTTATCTTGATGAGGAGGGGGACATACTATATCTAGAATCTCTATTGCATGAAGATCCTTTACCTACTTCCTTGTCCACCTCAACCCTTCCATGTGAAAAAGGAAAACAAGCCATGATGGTTCCTTCTAAGAGTTTATTGTTATCCATTACTCCACACCTTTTCTCTCACTATGTGACCTACAAGGAAGAGTCTTCTAAGGCAACCAACACTTGTTGTTTTCCCATCAAGGAACGGATTTTTGATCCTCGCATAGAGCTTGCTAAACCATCTCAGTATCCTGCTGATGCAACAAAAGGAAAACTTGTGAAAGATTTGAGAGCATCACCTTATCACCTTTTAAAGGACATGTGGGAAACCATTTTGAACAACCATACCTTACCCTTTTTACCATTGCTTGGGAAGTTAGTTGTGGTTTTGTGTTATAAGTGGGATGGTAATTATGTATTTGATCCTGGGGGATATTTATGGAGTTTTGATCAATGAAAACTTGTTTTACCTCATCATGGAGATTTTTCTTAAGAAGGGCAAAACTTTTCTTCTCCATGATAGGTATTAGGCACTTTTAAGTGTGGAAAGAGTCGAGCTAGAGACTCCTTAACTCAAGCATTGTATAACTAGGTTTAGAAGTTGTTAAAACTAGAGTGTTGTAGGTTAGAAATAAGGATAGCAAATTGTTGAGAAGTGTTGGGGTAGACCTTCTTTTGTCTTCTTGATGTTTGTAGGGTTGCTCACTCATTTCATGCTTTGGAGCTTATGGAGGAGGCCCTTGTCACTTCATTACTATTATGATCTTTCATAGACACCTTGTGCTTTAAAAATGAATTCACTATAATTGATCTTTCCTTAACTTGGGTTAAGCAAAGTCTATTCATTGTCATAAGTGTAGGGGAAGTTTTTATACTTCCATGCTCTTAAACATTGAGGACAATGTTTAGCTTAAGTGTAGGGGGGTCTTCTATCGAAGTGACCTTACCTAGAACTTGTCATTGACCTTCATGATAACATGGAAAATTAATTTTTCAAACATTTTTCAAATTTTTGATCTACTTTGGCCACCAAAAATATGCATTCATAATTTTTGCATCAATCAATTTTCATTTGCATAACACATTTGCATTGTATATATATTTCTTCTTCATCAAAAATATATAAAAGACAAAAAAATATAATAAAAACATGGTTTAACAAGTTTAGACTTCTTTGACATATTAGGCCCGCCATGGATATTTTGACTCAACCCGAGTTTGCTTATCAAGCACTCTCTAGCTAGTATCCTTAACCATGTAGTACTTCATTGGTCTATTAGGCTAAGCATCCACCAATCTCATTCTTTGAGATTTTAAATTTGTGGAGAATGGGAAATGATAGAGTTGAAGCAAGTATAAAAAGGCTAGATAAACTTCATGATGATTACTTGTGCCTAAACCCTTCTCTTCTTTACCTCTAATTTCTTCGCATGTATATATGTTAATAAATAATCAAGAACGGTTTTAATTGGTTTGTAATCTCTTATGCATTTTTGTCTAATCATTCATAGTTGATATAAGTACGTCTTAAGATTCTAAGTTAGAACGTTTTTTGTGTACTAGACTTATGTCATGCTTAATATTTAGCGGGTGTTTTTCCTTTTATTCTTTTCAACTTTCTTTCTGAGGAATAAAGAAAAATAAGAGCGGCTTACAAAAAAATGAGTGGCTAGAAAAAAAAGAAAAAGAAAAGAAAAAAATAATAATACAAGACTCCCAAGAGGGGCAATGAATTGTTAATTATAGTAACTATTAGATTCCAATATTACCTTGACGGGTTGCGGGGATTTAATAGTTGCTCCAATCCAATATTACCTTGACGGGTTGCGGGGTTGAAGATCCAAAGTCTCAAAAAGATGGCGGATGTAAATTATTGCGTGAGTTTTATTTTTCTTTCCTTAGCGAGTGTGTAGCTACTTATTAATGCATGACATGAGGATTTTACACATAAGGAGAATGACTTATTACTCTTGAAACGGACTTATATTAATTGTGAGCGGTTTTTCCAGTAATGGATGAGAGGATTACTTAGGGTTAAAACTGTGCTTCCTTATTTTGAGATTTTACATTTCTTATATTTCACGCTTTAAATAATGACAAATTTGCCCAAAAGCAATTTGCTCAAATAATAACCGGTTTCACATTTAATTGTCATGAATAAGTTGATGCACTTTTTACTTGTGAATACAATGATCCCATTTTTAAGCTTGGTATGGGGAAAGTGAAACATGAGGATGATAAGTGTCCATGGTACCCAAAGCCCTAATTTAAGTCATTGATTTCTTTATGATTTATTTCCATCAAAACCATTTCAATAGAAAATCCAAAAAGATATAAATAGAATTGTTTCTTTTGCATTGCATTATTCAAAATCAAAATCATGCATCATATAGTATAGAGTAGTGTAGATGCATTCCATATTGGCCAAGGTGGATTAATTATGAGGAGAATGTAAATTTGTGCTTTAAAATATAGCATTGCATGAGGTCATGGCAATGTTCAAGTGTAGGGGATTTGATATGAGCAAAATCTCATATCAATTAATCAACAAATCACCCTAAAACACAAGGAAAATACCTAACTTTTGTGCTATAAAGCGGAATTGTGTGGTATGTTTTATGTTTGTGTATAAATAGGTAAGAAGGATACATTTTCAAGCAAACAAGAAGAAAATCAAGCTTATTTGGATGAAAAAGACAAATAAGGATCAAAGATGACAAGACTTTGAAGATAAAGGACCTATCTTGACTACACTCTAAAGTTGAAGGATCAAAAGTGTAAATTTGTCAAAGTCAAGATGAAAGTCAAACATGGTCAACTCTTTAGTCAACCAAGTCAAAGGGTCAAATCAATCAATAATGCAAGTGGAAGGACCATTTATGCCAAAGAAATGAAGTTCCTAGCTCATTTTGTGAATCTGCCATACTTAAGGGACTGAAATTGCCATTTTCAAAAGACAAATCAAGCTTAATCCGTGTGATATAGTGTGGACCAATGAGAATGCAAAGAAATGCTTACAGGGATTGCCACATACTACTCCACCTCATCATTTGCATTAACTGCGCCGCCAAGGATTTATTATATCCCACTATCCAAAATTAACCAATAGCAAACTGCCACTCCATAATTCATTTATCCAATCTGGATAGTAATCCGTGTGCTTCCATTTCAACCAACCAGAAAGTGTCACGTGGCCTTCTTCTTCAACGCAACCCAGGAACGTTTAAGAGCTACACTTGATTTCAGAAAGAGTTATCTACATGAAAAGTGATCGGTTTTGAGAGAGGAATACAATGGACACAATCAATTAAGCTCAAGATCAATGAATCAAAAATCCCCAGTTTGTGAAGAACAAGAGGATGAACACTTAGCAATTTTGTGACACGTGGCAACAAACTAGTGATGGGAACACGTCATCAACTCCAAGACTTTCTCACAATTTGCCTATAAATAGGATGATAATCTCTCATTTGTACAAGTAGTTAATGTGTGTAAATTTCACACACATCTTTCATTCTCTCTCAATCTTAGCTTTTAGTTAGTTAGCTTAACAACTCAAGAGTCTGACAAGCTCTTGAGTTAGTTAGCTTAGTTGTAATAGAATTACCTTCTTTGTAACAAACTCCATTCCTAAATCAATAAAAATTCTCATTCATCTCCTTCATCTACTGTTCATTCCTGCAATCTTGTTATCCTTGTGTTACTGTTAGCTCATTGTGATCATAATTGATCATGATTAGCTAAGTTTGAAGTATTGAAGCTGTTTTGATCTTGTTCTGTTCAAGCCAGTACTAGTTGAGTTGATTTTTGAAGCTTTCCTGTTCAACAATGGAGATTATGGTGATTGTAGTTGTTGATTTGTAGATTTTAATGCTAAGGTGGTGGTTTAGCATTGGTTAGAAAGCTCAGTGCTTCTCTACTACTCAATGGAGGCCTAAGCTAAAAGGTTTCAAGTTCTGAGTTCTTGTTCCACTTAATTGTTGACTGCCTGCTCAAATCCTAGTTAAAACCTGTTTGTCTGCATGATCAAGTGTGTTAGATAGTGTTTGAACTGATTTGAGTGTTTGAGTAGTTTAATTGTAGCTTAATACTTGATCATTAGCTTAATTCTTGTCCTGTTTTTAGTTTCATCAGTCAAATTAGCTTCATTGATCATTTTGAGTTTAAGCTGGTTATAGTGCATGTTGTTTGTTCATTTGCAGTTCATTTGAGTTGCTAAACATAGTTTGATATTCAATTTTGATTAGTTTAGCCAATTGCTTAAAATTCTTTCATAAAAGTTTGTTAAGAACCAGTTAAGTAGTGTTTGGGATTAAGTTACAATTGGTGTTCAAGTGTTAGAAACTGGTTCATTTTAGTTCATTTACAGTCATTGAGTCATATTAAACAAAGTCTGATAGTTTTCAAGTCATTTTATAAGTCAAAAAGGCAATTGGCACAAAAAATAGTTTGGGTCAGTTTTTGTTAAAGAGTATTCAGAAAAGTTGCTGATTTCATTCACTTGGCATTTCCTTGTTTCTAGATGAAATTGCCTGAAATCAGTTCTCACCTCTCACTTAACATCTGAACTTTGAAGTCTAGAAAGGAAATTATACAATTTTCTATAATAAGGGAGAAATAAGCAAAACATTAAGCTACTGGGATAATGCAAGTTTCTGTAAACTTTGGCTAAACTGATTTCTCAAATCTCAAATTCCACTTCAGAAACTTCCTAATTTTCTTTCATATTTCCATTTTGAAAGTGTTCCTGAGTAGATTCTGAAATTTTGAGCTTTTTGAAAAATCTGGTCAACGAAAGTCAAATAAGCTTGATTTAGCTTATTTCCATTTTTTGAATTCGTTACTTGATCATTTTTTATTTCAAAATACATTCCAAGCTTCTATTGGCTTGATAAACAAGTTTTGACAAGAAAATCTAATTGTGCGTGTTTGGCTTATCAGATAGCTTAATATTGGCTTATTAGGATTTTCTTATTTGAGTTTCACTTGGTTTCAGCCTTATTCCTTTTACAAGTCTAGGTAAAATCAGATTTTAAGCCTTTTGCAAGTTGTTAGAACTTATTTGGTCCATTAGATAGCTTATACGAGCTTATTTCTCATGTTAGCCCGTTTTTGATAAAATCTCAAGTTTAATTGCATTTTGGTCCCTTAGATTTGTAACTGTTTTCATTGTTAGCTAATTGGTCATTAAACTAGGGTTTGCACTTTTTCAGTCCTTGTAATTTTGAAACTTTACAAAATCAGTTAGTAAGTTTTGCATATTGTTACAAATTAGTTAATTGTTAGTTACTTTTGCATAATTAGTCCTTGTAGTTAACTGATTTACATTTCAAGCACTTTAATTTCTAGGATTTACATTTTCAGCCCTTTACTTTCATAGATTTACATTTTTGTCTTTACTTGAATAACAAACTTGGTATTTGACAAATTGTTTTACGGTTACGTAGTTAATATTTTGCATTTTTACTTGATTGTTCAATTAGACATAGAAAAGCCAAAAAAACCCTATCAACCAAAAACGATTATAAACCCGATCTTGTTAGGACTTTCAATTGGTTAAGAACTGAGAAAACGAACTTCAATTATACACAATTTCAGTTCGCCTCAATTTGGCAAGCATCGATGGTAGTAGACAAAGAAGGTGAAGCCGAAGACGAAGCCTTACGAACACTAGACGTGCTACGAGGACTATACACCTTAGATCTATTCTCAATTATCACCAAAGCTTCCTCAACCGTTTTACACAAAAAATTACCACCCGCGGCGGCATTAAGATAATCCCTTTCATGATCATTAAGTCCATTGTAAAACGTGTCAATTTGATGCAAGTCGGAAAAACCGTGATGAGGACACTCATGTAACATTTCCTTAAACCTATTCCAAGCCATTGAAAAACTTTCATTAAACTCTTGTGAAAATTTTGAAATCTCGTTTTTCAAATGAGTAGTCTTAGAGGGCGGAAAAAATTGGTTCAAAAATTTAGACACGAGATCCTTCCACGTCAAGATAGAATTGGGTGGCTCTTTCTCTAACCAAATTTTAGTGGGCCCCGCTAGAGATTACGGAAAAAGCATCATCTTAATCGAGTCATTAGCAACATCCTTAAACTTGCAAGTGGCGGTAAGACGATTGAATTGGCGGATATGGTTGTGTGGATTGTCCTTCTCATCACCATGGAATTTGTTGTTTTGGATCATCGACAACAAACCCGTTTTCACTTCAAAATTCTCCGCAAGGATAGCGGGAATCACAATAGCCTCTCCATAACCCTCGGTGGGTGCTTGAAGTAACTCCATCATAGTTCGATTCACCATGGTTGGTTCTTCTCTTACAATGGGTTCGTCAATAGGAGACTCCTCACTAGAAAGATTAGGAGTAGGTGTTGACTCCTTTCGGTTTTTTCGTTTACGTGCACGTCTTGCTTGATTACGAGTAAGCATAAACGTCACGTACAACGTGGGGGTGAGCAAAGAAGATTCTTTTTGGTGTTTTGTATTTTTCCAATTTTTTGTGGTTTTTGATTGTTTTTACTTTTTTTTTCTTTTTTTTTGTGATTGTATTAAGTAGACCAAAATCTACAAATCTCCTCCTTAATCAAATCTCTTGATTAAAGAAGCCTCAAGAAATGAAAACGATCACGTGAAGTGAACGCTTTCGATGACTTTAGAACGTTGGTGGAACACCAAAAACGTTCAAGAGGGTTTAATCAAATGAAACCAAGAAAGTATATATGATACTTAATAATACTTTGGGCGGCAAAACCCTCGATTAGCTCTCAAAATCAAATACTCACAAGCAAGCGGGGAAACGAGGCGGCGCGAAGCACTTAAGAGCCTTTTTCCTTAGGATATATTTTGTAATATCCGCCTTATACCCACCTTATAGTTTGTATTTTTCAAAATTGAGCTTCATGAAAGTATTTATCTGTTTTTGCCTTTCTTTCTTGTTTGAGATTCTAATACAATGATTGGGTAATGACCTCCCAAGTCAAGGTTGTGATTTCTCACTTTTGGAGTACTTGTGAATTTATTGTTCTACGTATACAATATATTAATAATATTCACACAAAAAACGAAAAACCGATAATACGTATGAGTAGAGTGCTACTAATACAATAGATATTATGGCTATATATAAAAACAACAAAGTCCAAATAAAAACACAACACGCCTCCCCGGCAGCGGCGCCAAAATGATGTAGTGTTTTTACACACCTTTAGGGAAAGGGAGGTAAATAGGGCAAGCGTTAACAAGTGATTTAGGAAAACCACGAGTTATGACCCAAAGTGGGGATCGTTCTCAAGGAGGCTTGGTGTGTGTGTAATGAGATGATTAGTGATGTGATTATATGATTATGATGAGAAAAGAGAATAGAAATGGGATAAGAAGAGAATGACGGTTACAATGACGGATTACACCATGACGAAAATGTCGTACACGTAAAACCGTAAAAGCACCAAAATTAAAAATTTACTCTAGAAATTCCTAAAAAATCACCAAAAATCCACTAAAATATTCTAAGGGTTTAAAAAAATCAAAACTTGCTAAAACCTTTTAATTAATTAATTATTAATTTTTTAATTCTAATTAAAGCCCTAAAAATCAAAATTAACTAATAAAAAGTCCAAATCAAGATCTTAAAGTTTGTAAACCTTTAAAATAACCTAATTAAGCTAAAAAGTATTTTTCTAAATTTTAAAATCACTAAAAACTATTTTTAAACAATTAAAAACTATTAAAAACTTTAAAACTTAAAATAATTCTAGAAAATAACTGAAAGACCCTAAAAATATTTGGAAAGTTGTAAAATTCCTAATTAAGTGTCTAGAGTTTAGGAAAAATATAAAAACTTAGAAAATCAGACTTTTAATTTTTAATAATAAAATAATATTAAAATATTAATAAAAATTCAAAAATCCTAAAAAATTCTAAGAAGTTGCAAACTAACTAATTTTAACCTAAATAACACAGACATGAAGTTGAAATTACCTAAATACCCTTAATGGGCCTAGAAAATGGGCTAAAGTCCAAACAGTCCCTTAATGGGCTTAGAATTGGCCCAATAAGAAAAAGTGGCCCAAATTAGCCCAAAAACCACTACTTGACTCAAAATTCGATTCTGAACAACTTTTTCCAAAGGACCAAGAGCTAAAAATGTGATATAAGCTAGCTTATTACCAACAGGTTATTCTTAATAGGCTTTTTGGCCCATTAAGCCATAAGTTGATGCCATAAGCTGAAATTAAACACACAAGCTTCTGTTGACCTAATTAAGACTTTTGTAAAAAGAAATTTGAAATAATCCAAAGGAATAAGCCTGAAAATGCAAAAAGCAATCTACAAAAAATGACAAAATAGTCGTTTTTGAGTTTTAGGCTATCCCAAGAGCTTATTCAAATTACAAAAGCTTTTAAATGACTTAACTAAGCTTAATCAACAAAAAGTTTTCAGATAAGTTGACTCAATAAACTAGAAAAAGCAAATAAACACTTATGAAAAAGTCAAATAAGTTGGTTTTCTAGCAAAAAGTCGAAGTCAAAGTCTAATAAGCTCCAGTTCAATCAAATGGGTCAAATAATGAAGATCTATCACAAAAAATAAGTTGTTGCAGGTCTGGATAAGCCAAAATGGCTTATTGATAAGCTAACTGAAAATTTGTACTAGCAGGGGCTAGTTTTGGGTGTTGAGCAGTGGAAACTTTTTCCACTGCTTGACTTGTTGACTTTTTTGTCTTTAGTGACTTTTTTGGAGATTCAAGTTACAAAAAGGCACCCAAATGATCAGTGGATCATAAGGAGTCAATAAAAATCAATAAATCACAATCAACAACAGCCAAATAGTGCAGTTAATTCAATCAATCACCAGATCTGACACGGACATGAACACTTAAGCAGTTGAGGTTCTATAAGCACTTATAGCACAATTCAGCCAGCCAAACTTAACCAAATGCATACACAAGAAATATTAAACTTAAATAAGCAAGTCTAAACAGTTTTCATGCACTGATTCAAAGTATTAAGCAAGATTCAAGCACTTAAATTTACTGATGAACACAAGAACATGCAGTTTTCACTTTTGCTGATGCAATTGACCAACAAGCCAGATTCAACCACTAAAATCTATCACATATGATATGTTAATGAAGTTTTAACAACTTTTAACCCTAAGCATGCATAAATTCTAGATTTTCCCAAAATCTTAGGTCAAAAACAGTTAAAATCAAGTAGTTATAGCACAATGTATGATTTGAGGTTTCAAACCCAATAACTTGCAGCAAAATGCACTCAACCAAGTGTTTATCAGATACAAAGCACAAACTCAAACTTCTAACAACACAATAGCAATCTATGATTCAAAGCAGGTAATCCCAAACACCCTATTAACTTTTCAAATCAAGATTTTCAAATCAAAACAGCATTCCAAGGTTACCCAAGCCCAAATTAACAAAAATATAGATTAGATAAACAGATTGGAACAAGATTAAGCCACAAAATTCACAAGAACACAAGTCACACTCAAATATCACAAATATCCAATATTCTATCAGATTTTGAGACTAAGGGTGTGTACCTCATGGATGTACATCCACACCCACGAATTTTGAGCTTATGTACTAGCAAGAACAAGTACAAGCTTCCTTAAACAACCCTGCTAAGATTCAACAAAGTTAGAAGCAAAAATATCAAAACAGAAAGGTGACTTTTTGGAAAATAAACTTGATTAATGCAACTTCTTGTACCCACTCTTGATTATCCCCAAGGTATAAGCTTCACAACACCTTAATATCACAATTAGCGTGCTATGATCAGCTTATATTCCCCAAAAATTCCAAGATGTACCAAGAATCTTAGCAAAATATCAAATTTTAGTCTAATGTGTAATTTCTTACACAAGGTTTACAAACACGTTTTAGGGTTCAATTTTAGTTAACATATAACATAAACAAGCATAGAATTAAATGGCACTTGGTCTTTCTTCAACAAACTCAAACACAATTTCATAAAACTGAAAGTAGGATTTACAGGTTTGTGAACAAGGAAAAACCAAAAGCAAAGTGCAAATGTTGCACCCTAAGGCCTTTATATAGGCTACAAGTTATCTAGGAAAGCTGAAAAAAAAATGTAAACCCTAGCTAATGAAGTTTCAAATTTTCCCTTTGAAGTTTGAACTCTTGGAGAATCATGTGACTGATTTTTGTTGTCTTGTGGTAGCTGGCAAGTGAAAAGTTGATCTAATGGCTTGTATTAAGCTTGAAATGTAAGATGGATCCTTGGAGTTGGATGACTGTCCAAAATTTGGCAGTTAGCTCAAAGGTGTAGCAGGGGAATCTCATGTGGAGTTCCTTGGTGATGTAGCATGTGTTTTTGGTGTTGGGTTATGATTAAGGGATGCTTAATCATCATTCTAGAGGTTATTGGGTGTTAATTGCAAACGGATTAAGAAAGCCCAAATCATTTTCTTGAGGTGAATAGTTGGTGTTTTAATCCGTTTTCATATTTAAACCATGTGTTTTGCGCCAAATTTAAACTAATCAAAGATTAGTTAAATAATCTGGTGAGTGGGAAATGAGGTGGCAAGGCTGAGGGCTCCCATTGGTGGAATTTTTTTAGTGGGGCACGTGTCATGCAAGGGTTGGTTAAGGTAAGTTTGTTGTCTGCCAGGTTACACCCCTCACTTCTCCTTTCTTTGTCATTTTAGCTTAAAACCTTGTCAACGCCAAGTTCCTTTGTAACAACTTTTCCTTTTTCACACTTTTGCCCCAAAAAGTTTTGTAAAATGATTTCAGGGTATTTCTTGCCAATTTGTGATTCTTGAAGGAATGATTTGGCAGTTTCTTGATTGATAATGGTCTTCACTTGTATGATTGACCTTTTGGAGGACTAAAATTGCCAAGTCATGATTAATGAGGGACCATTTTTGCCATTTCTTCAATGTCAAGGGTCCTTTTTGCAATTTTGATATTTTCAAAGGACCAAACTTGTAATTCTTCTAACTTGGAGTCCTTCTTGGTATGTTTGACTTTGAGGACGATAAATATTGACATTTTAGTTTTGTTGAGGGACTAAAATTGCTAATTCTTCAAAGTGGAGGGCCCTTTTGCAATATTGACAAACTTTAGGGACCAATCTTCTAATTATGAAGATACAAGGGTATAAAGTGTCAATTCTTCCATATTGGAGGACCCTTCTTCATAAATCTTCAAATCTTAAAGGGTTTTCTTTGGAAAATTCTTCATTAGGGCTTGGTTCATTGTGCGGCTTCGCTTCCCGTGTTCGTTTTTGCATGATTCTTGTGATCTTTTGTCATTTTCTCAATATCTATACCTAAAATACACAAGCATATATATGGGTATTTTGATGATATTTAATGCATTTTAAGCCCTTTTTGGACGATGAGACTATGTATAAAAGCAGTCTCATCATCCTCCGCAAAGAGTAGATTCGCCTCGCATCTCCTTCATTTCGTCTTTGATGGTTTTGAATTGCGAGTCGAATTTAGATGTGAGAGCGTCCATCTTTTCCATGAGTTTAATATTTCGCCACTTTCAACGAAAGCAACGGTTTTCTTGAAAGGATTGGTTCGGTTATCTTTGGACCAATCGAGTTTTAAGAGAACTCGGTCCTCGAGCAATTGATATGCTTCGTTGGGAGTCTTATAGAGAAAGAGTCCACCAGCGTCAAGGATTGCTTGCGTCGGTACATTGAGTCCATGATAAAAGATTTGGATGATGGTTCCTTTTAATAAACCATGTCCATGAAAACTACGAAGTAGGTCTTTCATTCGGTTCCACGCGTCAATGAGTGTGATACAAAGATTTTGCTTAGGTTCAATTTTATGTCTCTCAGTCCTCTCGAATTGATCTCGGCCTTAAGTGGAATGATTGTTCTTGGTTACTAAAAAGGGATTGGTTTTCTAATCTACTAAATGTTAAATGCTCTAAAATGTAAACTTAAATTTAAAAGCAATCAAATTAATGGCAATTAATGAAAACTTGAATTAAAATTAAAATAAAATTAAAGAAGCAATAAGTAACAGTAAAACAGTAACCCAGTAACACTTAAAGAAAATTGATTCGGAAGTACCCTTCATTCGGAACTATTGATCCGGAACTTTTCACCCTGAAGTCTTCATTCGGAACTTTGAGAAATCCTTCACTCGGAACTTTGATTCGGAAGTTAGTTCGGAAGTTCACCCGCAACTTCCTTCGGAAGTTGATCCGGAACTTTGAGTCGGAAGTTTATTCGGAACTTTCTACTGATTCGGAACTTTCTACTGATTCGGAACTTTTAAGGGAAAAACTCACTCGGAACTTTTCAAAACACATTCATTCGGAACTTAAAACTCATCTGGAACTTTTGTTCATTCGGAAGATTGGGTTCATCCGGAACTTCAGTTCATTCGGAAGATTAGGTTCATCCGGAACTTTCAGTTCGTTCGGAAGTTTTGCTTATTCGGAAGTTTTAGCTAAAGTGCTTCATGCGGAACTTTTTGTGTTCATTCGGAAGATTTGATTCGTCCGGAACTTTCAGTTCATTCGGAACCTGGGAATCGTTCAAGATCAGAAACTAAACCGAAGAACAAGGAAAATGATTTTAATCCAAAAATCGAACTAAATACTCAAAAAGGTTTTACCAAATTAACCACAAATCATCTAATAACCATAAGTAACAAATCCCAACAATAAAAACACAAATCCAACCACTTTTTAAAGATCAAATCAATCAAATATAAACTTAAGAACTTGAATAAAAAAATGATGATGAATAAGATGAAATGGAAAGATTAAACAAGAACTTGTATTAATGATTAATGTTTTAACAATCACAAAACAAAGATTAAAATTATAAGATTTGAAGAACAAAGATTAAAATCACCAATCACCCTAGTGGTGATGGTGATGCTACGAAACAGAAAGGGAGAAAAAGGTGGAGAAAAATAAAAACTAAAACTGGTGCAAAGTGTGTGAGGGGAACCCTTTATATAGGTGTTCCCTTTGGTTGGTGAGTGGGCTTTCTCCCGTTCTTCTTGTCTTCTCGTCTTTTCAGAAAAGTTGACGTTTTTTATTCTGATTCGGGATTTGTCGTCGATTAAATTCAACTTGTCTTTTAATTTCTTCGTTAAATAGACTTGAGTTTCTTCGACTTATGTAAATCTTCCATCTTTGGTCCTTTTCTTCGATAAATCTTTGAATAGGCCCAGTGACTTCAAATCTTTTGCATCTCTTGGACAATAGACTTTATCTTGAGTCTTTTTCTTCGGTAAAACCCGTGCAATCCCATGTTTTCTTCGATAATCATCCGGTTGGCTCTGAAAGCACAATAAACACAAAAACCACGCATAATTCCAAACAAATGATATTAAATACGCGTTTTGGTCTCGTTTTAGCCAGAATTAAGTGGTAAAAGGATGGGTGTTTACACACCTATCAAATCCCCTACACTTAACCATTGCCATGCCCTCATGCAATGCTTAGTGATAAAGCAATTTTACACTTTTCTCATAATTAATCAACCTTGGCCTTATTAAAATAATACTAAACAAAAATTAAAGTACTAAAAGAAATTAAAACTTTAAAGTAAACAAAAGGATAGAAAATAGCTTACGTGGAAATAACTTGTAAAGAGATCGAGGACTTACATTAGGGCTTTGGTGCTGCGAAGATTTATCACCCTCAAGTTTCACGTTCCCCAAACTAAGCTTAAAACGAGATCATTGTTATTATAAGTTAGTAAATCAAACACTTACACACATGGCTTAATTAAATGCTTAAACTCCCTTATTCCTAGGTGTATCTCTTATATTTTATTTTTGTCTTAGAATGATCATGAAGATACATTTTTGGACTTATTTCGATAGTTTATTTAGGCTGAAAGCAAAGTAGGACGATTTGATCAATAGTTAGCTAAAGGACAAAATCTCTTAAAACTGCTTCTCGGGATATCAAAAAGTTCATATCTTGGCATAACTCGGTTCACGATTTGAGACCTTTCTCGGGCCGATATTTGGCATGTACTTCATACTTCATACTTCATATCTTGAGAGACGTGCTTGAGATAATGGTCTTCTCATCGTTCATAGAGTTTCTTCATTTGGAGACTTTTGAGAGGTACTCCAACTTTGTTGACCACGACTTCAGGATTATTCTTCAATCTCTAATTGGGATTTTGAGATACAACGATCCGCCTCCTTTTCGGACTTGGATCTATTTATCCTCATACCTTGTTAGGGTCTTTTCGGATAGACTTCTCCATGATCTTTATGGGAGTTGATTGCTTTTCGTCGTGATTATTGATCCTTCATATTGACTTTGGGAATAATGCTTTTCACATCACTTGGATCTTTAGCAATAAAATGGAATCCTCATGCCTTGTTAGGGCCTTTTCGGACTCGCCAATCTTCGCGCCCCGCTTCATAAGTTATGCCTTGGCTATGAACTCTTATCATTACCGAGCAACTTTTAAACGATCTTGGGCTAGAAGCTAAGTAACTTTTCAAATCGTACGACCTTACTTATTGCAGATAAATTATTAGCAAGTGATGGGAGAATAGGCAAATAATTACACCAAGTGAGCTTGTGCAAGAATACCGACTTATAATTGACTCTATCATTTCTCGTCCTCCACAGTTTAAAATCTCAAGTAATGAGACTCGTAGATACTTAGCCTAATAAACCAATTAAGGTCTACATGGTTAAGGATACTAGCTAGAATAAACTTGGATAAATCTATTCGGGTTGAGTCAAAATAAACGCAACGGGGCTAATATGTCAAAGACTTCTAAACTAGCTACACCACTTTATTAATATTTTTGACTTTATTGCGGGATATATACATATGAAAGCAATGATAAAAAATTTAAAAATTACGACTAAATGGCCAAAGTTAATAAAAAAATTGAAAAATGTTGAAAAAAATAGGATTTTCTGGTTAAATGAAGGCATTTTCATGGAAAAGTCCACTTAAAACTTCGATAGAAGTCCCCCCTACACTTAAGATAAACATTGTCCTCAATGTTTTAGCATGTGGGAAAAGTTTCCCCTACACTTATGACATTGTGCCCGTTGGTTAACTCAAGTTAAGGAAGAGAAGACTAAAGTGATCAATTTCAAATGTGAGTATGAAGAAAATTGAATCACGATAGTTGAGAGATAGAACCGGATTTCGGATAACACGGGAGCACGTTTCTTCAAAGATTCCAAGAGTGCACTTATCCCTGTAATCACATCACCACACAAATACAAACACCTTATAGAGGTCCCCCTACACTTAGGAGGTTAAATGGAAAAGGATAGATACTCGGGCTGTCTCCCGAGGAGCGCTTGTTTTTGATAACCGAGTCACGAGCCTGACTCGTCCCAAATTTAGTTCATGGGGAACGTGGTGAGGGATGGAATCATCTCTTGAGAGATGTCCTCACCAAAGTACAATTTCAAACGCTGGTCATTCACCTTGAAGTTGGGCCCATTTGGCTGAGAAAGCTCAATGGTGCCATAGGGAAAAACATTGGCGATGGTGAATGGACCAGACCAGCGGCTCTTCAACTCGATCACCAACGTGGAACTCTCGGTTCTTTATTTTAGCATCGTGGATCATCTTGGTCTTCTCCTTGTAGATCAATGAGTTCTCGTAAGCTTGATTCCTCAATTCTTGTAGCTCGTTGAGTTGAATCTTGCGAAAATCACCGGCTTTGTTGATGTCGAAGTTAGCCCACTTCAAGGCCCAGTATGCCTTATGCTCCAGCTCGATAGGGAGGTGGCAAGCTTTTCCGTAAACAAGACAATAAGGCGTACAGCCGATCGGGGTCTTATAAGCAGTACGGAAAGCCCACAGAGCATCATCTAACTTATCGGCCCACACGGCGCGATGCTCTCCCACAATACGTTCCAAAATTCTCTTCAATCCACGGTTGGATATCTCAGCTTGACCGTTGGTTTGAGGATGATAAGCGGTGGAAAGACGGTGATTGACAGCATACTTTGCCATGACTCTTGCAAATTGATCGTTGCAAAAATGAGTCCCGCGGTCACTGATAATAACACGAGGAACACCGAATCGAGCAAATAGTTGTTTCAAGAATTTACAAACCACCCTCGCGTCGTTAGTGGGTAAAGCCTTAGCTTCAACCCATTTGGAAACGTAGTCAACAGCGACAAGGATGTATTTGTTGCCTTTAGAAGAAGGGAATGGCCCCATAAAGTCGATGCCCCATACATCAAAGATTTCACATTCTTGTATGAAATTTTGAGGCATCTCATCTTTATGTGTGATCTTGCCTTGTTTTTGGCAAGAATCACAATGTTTAACCATCTCGTGAGCATCACGGTAAATGGTGGGCCAATAGAATCCCGAATCAAACACTTTTTTGGCAGTGTAGTTGGGACCAAAGTGACCACCGGTGGGTCCTTTGTGGCAAGCCTGGAGAATGTCCAAAGCGGCCTGTCCGTCAACACATCGGCGAATAATCAAGTCAGTGCATTGTTTGAATAGAAAAGGGTCATCCCAAAAGTAAGTCTTAACATCGTTCAAGAACTTCTTTTTTTGTTGGGATGTTAACCCTTGGATGAGAACACCACCCGCAAAGTAGTTTGCAATATCCGCAAACCACGGGGTGCCATCGAGATTGAGATCTATAGACATTAAGGTCTCAAGGGGGAAAGAGTCATTGATCTCTTTATTCGGATGATCCCCTTGATATGGATCCTCAAGTCTACTCAGATGATCCACGGCCAGGTTTTCGGCACCCTTCTTGTCACGAATTTCAATGTTGAATTCTTGAAGGAGTAAAACCCAGCGAAGAAGTCTTGGCTTAGAATCATGCTTTGTCATCAAGTACTTCAACGCGGAATGGTCCGTGTATACGATAGTGGTGGAAAGGACAAGATAGGGGCGAAACTTTTCAAAGGCATAGACAACAGCTAAAAGCTCTTTTTCGGTTGTCGTATAATGCAATTGTGCCCCCGTCATTGTCTTGCTAGCGTAATGGATTGGTTGGAAGTGTTTGTTCACTCTTTGTCCCAGAACCGCACCAATAGCAAAATCGCTAGCATCGCACATCAACTCGAAAGGCAGCTCCCAATTAGGGGTAACTAAGACGGGTGCCTTAGTTAGCTTATCCTTAAGCAAGTTGAAGGCTTCAAGGAACTCTTTGGAAAAGATAAAAGGGGTATCTTTTTCCAAGAGGTGGGTCATCGGGCGATTATCCGGAAGGGGCTCATTGTTGTTGTTATTATTCAAGTTGTTGAAAGGTGGGTGGTGGTTGTTATTATTGTTGTTTGGAGGTGGTATGTTGTTGTTTTGTACACTAGCCATGTCTAAGTGATCGAGAGGCTCGGGCTCTTGATAAGACGTGGATCGAGTGCGCATACACCTGCAAAAGAACGAACAAAGAAAAGCAAAACAAAAATATTTTTGGTTTTTTATGTTTTTTAATTTTTTTGTATTTTTGAAAATTTTATATTTTTTGAAAATTTTTATGAAAAAGTAACGTTCACGGGGAACGGATCCCAAAATCCAAGTTCTCACAAAAAACTTTTGATCTTAACGAGAAGAGCCGGCAGCGGCGCCATTTGATACAAATATTTTGCTTAGGTTCAATTTTATGTCTCTCAGTCCTCTCGAATTGATCTCGGCCTTAAGTGGAATGATTGTTCTTGGTTACTAAAAAGGGATTGGTTTTCTAATCTACTAAATGTTAAATGCTCTAAAATGTAAACTTAAATTTAAAAGCAATCAAATTAATGGCAATTAATGAAAACTTGAATTAAAATTAAAATAAAATTAAAGAAGCAATAAGTAACAGTAAAACAGTAACCCAATAACACTTAAAGAAAATTGATTCGGAAGTACCCTTGATTCGGAACTATTGATCCGGAACTTTTCACCCTGAAGTCTTCATTCGGAACTTTGAGAAATCCTTCACTCGGAACTTTGATTCGGAAGTTAGTTCGGAAGTTCACCCGGAACTTCCTTCGGAAGTTGATCCGGAACTTTGAGTCGGAAGTTGATTCGGAACTTTCTACTGATTCGGAACTTTTAAGGGAAAAACTCACTCGGAATTTTTCAAAACACATTCATTCGGAACTTAAAACTCATCCGGAACTTTTGTTCATTCGGAAGATTGGGTTCATCCGGAACTTCAGTTCATTCGGAAGATTAGGTTCATCCGGAACTTTCAGTTCGTTCGGAAGTTTTGCTTATTCGGAAGTTTTAGCTAAAGTGCTTCATGCGGAACTTTTTGTGTTCATTCGGAAGATTTGATTCGTCCGGAACTTTCAGTTCATTCGGAACCTGGGAATCGTTCAAGATCAGAAACTAAACCGAAGAACAAGGAAAATGATTTTAATCCAAAAATCGAACTAAATACTCAAAAAGGTTTTACCAAATTAACCACAAATCATCTAATAACCATAAGTAACAAATCCCAACAATAAAAACACAAATCCAACCACTTTTTAAAGATCAAATCAATCAAATATAAACTTAAGAACTTGAATAAAAAATGATGATGAATAAGATGAAATGGAAAGATTAAACAAGAACTTGTATTAATGATTAATGTTTTAACAATCACAAAACAAAGATTAAAATTATAAGATTTGAAGAATAAAGATTAAAATCACCAATCACCCTAGTGGTGATGGTGATGCTACGAAACAGAAAGGGAGAAAAAGGTGGAGAAAAATAAAAACTAAAACTGGTGCAAAGTGTGTGAGGGGAACCCTTTATATAGGTGTTCCCTTTGGTTGGTGAGTGGGCTTTCTCCCGTTCTTCTTGTCTTCTCATCTTTTCAGAAAAGTTGACGTTTTCGATTCTGATTCGGGATTTGTCGTCGATTAAATTCAACTCGTCTTTTAATTTCTTCGTTAAATAGACTTGAGTTTCTTCGACTTATGTAAATCTTCCATCTTTGGTCCTTTTCTTCGATAAATCTTTGAATAGGCCCAGTGACTTCAAATCTTTTGCATCTCTTGGACAATAGACTTTATCTTGAGTCTTTTTCTTCGGTAAAACCCGTGCAATCCCATGTTTTCTTCGATAATCATCCGGTTGGCTCTGAAAGCACAATAAACACAAAAACCACGCATAATTCCAAACAAATGATATTAAATACGCGTTTTGGTCTCGTTTTAGCCAGAATTAAGTGGTAAAAGGATGGGTGTTTACACACCTATCAGAGTGTTTCTTGTGGAATTTGGGTGAAACCTCGGATTTCTCCCATGAGTCTTTCATACATGGCGGGTGGAAAGAAACGGCTAACAAAAGTGGTTCTCATTTGTTCCCATGTTTCAATGGTACCGGGCGTCAATTCATTATACCAAACTCTTGCATCTCCGGATAGAGATGATGGGAAGAGTTTGAGTTTTATGGCGTCTACATTGACGTCGGCTCCATATCGGAACATGCCACATATTTCTATAAATTCGGATATGTGCCTATGCGGATCGTCTCTCGTACGGCCATCAAATTGGCGGTCTTTGATCATTGAAAGGTGATGACCTTTCACGGTAAATTTTTCTCCAAGCTCAACTTGAACAATAACAGCCTCGGGGTAAGTACTACTACTCGGTTGGCTGTCCACATTGATTGATCGTCAGCCATTGGAAATGGTAGATCGTTAAATGGGTTGTAGACGACAAAGGCGTCTAAGAGATTATAAAATTGTGGGTTTTTGGTTTTTGAGATTCGGTTTTCAAAAGAAACAAAGGAGTTTTTCTTGCGGTTTTTCTTTCGAGATTGGTGAATATAACGTTCGGGATCGGTGTATGGACTACGCAATTCTTGACCGGAAGAACGTGTGTTCATTCAAGTCTTGAACGACTTTTGAAAAGGATTACAAGTAGCAAAAACAAAAACAAACAAAATATAACTAATAAGAAAATAAGTAAATATGAAATTAAATAAACCAAACAGAATAAGAACATAATTTATTTTTTTTAGGGTCTGGGAACCGTGCCGGCGGTAGGAAAAGGTTGTCGGACGGCAATCAAGCTTCTATTAAAGCTTGCCGATGGCAGAGCTGACTTGCCGGACGACAAGTTGGTTGCTGTTGGGGCTTGTCGGCGGCAGGAGCTCCTTGCCGGAAGGCAAAGGGGCTTTTGTGGTGCTCTTGCCAGCGGCAGGAGGGTGTTGCCGACGGCAATACTCTCCTGTCAGAAATTATATTTATTTTTTTTTACTTTTTTGATTTTTTGGGTTTGTTTGCAATGAGGAAACTATAATGGGTTTGATTACAGGATGATTTTGGAACTAAGAACACAATCAAATCCCCGCAAGCGGCGCCAAAAAAACTTGATGCTTGGGGTTAGTAACAAGTTTTAAATTTATAAACACGAATTACCGGATTGACTAAAAACGCACGGGCAAGTATAACCCTTTCGTTTGTGTATAGCTTTTATGTGGTAATACCGAGACCGTTCACGGGGATTTAGAAAACCTATGATTATTCTAGAATGAAACTATAATCGTTGATTGTAGTAATTGTAAGCAAGCAAATAACAAGTAAAATGATGAGATTAATAATATGATTAAAGGTATACTTGATAAAGACTAGTTTGAGCATTCGTAGTGGTATGATTGTGATGACACGTTAACATATATGATTATGATAATTAGATGGATAATCCAATCTATTGCTTTCAAAAGCTTTAATCTTCGTCAAGACCTTGGTAAAGAAAACAAGCATTAGACTCAATCACTCAATTCAAGATTTAATCCAATTTCAACACATTCGATTCACGGTCGTTTCACAAATTTGCTAACACTTATTATTATGTTTCTTGATAATCAAAACTTCTTAAGAAATGATGAATACAAAAGATAGCCAATCATAGACAAACCGGTTATTACTTGTTGATAGAAAATAACCCTTTCGACCTATGAAATCTTTACCAACAAATTAAGTTTTGATAGCAATTGTCACATGAAACATAAATATCAATGGATCATAGGAAAGCTTGACCTTGAATTAAACATAAATCACAATCACAACCACCACTTCATACTACAAACATCATCCTACCAAGTGTAGAATGAAACTTAGCTACTCATAACAAATGATGAAATAAACTCAGAAATAAAGGTATTATAAGTCATAATCAAGAGTCTTACAAAGTGGAAAATGTTACTAATGATTAGGGTAATGATCTCTAAGAGTTTCGTGATGATAACTTTGCTTATTGGACTCAAAAACTGCCTTTTCTAGCACCACCTTGTTCAAATCCGGGAATGGGAGTTTGGACAAGGATGAGAGAGTTTGTTTGACATAGTAATGAGAAGATGATTGAAACCTATTAAGAGATATTGATATATGTTGTTGTTACATGACCCCAAGGGTCTTATTTATAAGCTAGTTAAGGCCCTAGACTTCAATGGTTGGCTTGGAGAGAAAGGAAGTATAGAATGTTCTTGCATAGAGTCCCTTGAGCTTGCATGAATGTGGATACATTTCTGCCTAGACAAATGTTGGTGGCAACTTCACTCATGATGGAGGCAACATGAGCTATGATGGAGTCAAATCAACTCCCATGTGATGGTGGCAACTTCACTCTTGCCAGTGGTAAGTTGGATGTGTGTTGATTGTGGCAACTTTCATGTTAAATATCTTTATTTGCTCTAATAACTCGATTTTACTTAGTTAAAAAGTTCTTTGTCGTATGTCTAATCGAATTGATTTCCGGTTCAAGGTGTGACTCAATTGTTTTTTGTTAAGAAAAATATTTGTCGTTGTTTGAAAAATAAAGTGCAAAACTTTAAAGTAAAGGCAAAGTAAATAAAGTTGTAAATGATTAGAAAGTAAATGACAAGAAATTAAAGCAATAAAGGTAAATAACGGAAACTTAAAACGCAAACTTAAGATTAAACTAAAGGCAAGTAAACTAAAAGTGCGACTAAGGAAAAATGTGGGAAAAGCAATTTCTAAAACTATCTAGAAAAACTTAAGTGCGAAAAGTCCAAAAACTAAGCCTTATCCGGAATCCAAGATTGTCACTATCCGGAATCCTCAAACAAGCCTAATCCGGAAAACAAGTTAAAGTCTAATCCGGAATCCACCCTCTAAAAGTTCTTATCCGCAATCCTAGATATGTCACTTATCCGGAAAACGTAATTAATTCTTATCTGAAATCCACTAATGAAACCTTATCCGGAATCCAACCTAGAACCGTTATCCGGAATAAGTTTCTTAAACGCTTATCCAGAATAAGCACTTGCTTATCCGGAAACCGACTTTCTCCCCTTATCCGGAATACGTCTCTAGGACGTTATCGGGAATATGAAGTTTCAATCCTTATCCGGAATACGCAATATGGCCTTATCCGGAAAAACGAATTTAAACTCTTATCCGGGAAAACTAATTCACACTCTTATCCGAAAAAAGCTTCGAGAGCTTATTCGGAATACTACCTTATCCGGAATAAAAGGTTATTACCTCTTATCCGGAATATGAGCTAGGGGGCTTATCCGCAATATTTGGCTAAAATGCTTATCCGGAATAAAGGTTTTCAAACCTTTATCCGGAAAAATAGGGTTTAGAATATCCAGATCTAGGAAAAAGGTGGAAATAAGCTATAACCAAAAATAAGCTAAAAATCAATAAGCACTAGACTAAAAACTTAACCAAATCACTTTTAAGAAAAAGCTATAAAGCTAAAATTTTAAAACTTTTGAAAACACTAAATAATAAAAATATTAAAAATCAACTTTTTATAAAAATTAACTAATAAGCACTTAATCAATTTTAAAAAAAAACACAATAAGCTATAAAATCAATAAGCTAACTCAATCATAATCATAAAAACATAACCAATAATAAAACAAGCATAACCATAAGCACAAAAGCATAAAGATTAAATAAAACAAGAAAGGTAGAATGAGAGATTAATAAAAACTTGATTAAAGAAAAGATTAAACAACAAAATTAAAAACACTTACTTGGAATTAAAGGAATTAAAGTGCAAGACAAGTATTTAAAATGAAAATTAATTAAAATGACATGAAATTAAGGTGGAAAGACTAATGTGTCAAATTAGCTAACAACTCCTAATGACACATTAGGAGTCTATTTATAGTGATTAGGAAAACTAAGCATGTGTTGGTTCATTCTTCTTTCTTTCTCGACTTCTCGTCTTCTAATTTCTTCGACTTTTTTCGACTTTGTCTTGGGATTAATAAACTCGTCTCGTAATTTCTTCATTAATTTAGACTTGAGTTCTTCGGATTTTATTAAACTTCCGTCTTTAGACTTTTTCTTCGATAAATCTTCAGAACTGTCCTTGGACTTCCGTTCTTTAAGCACTCTTGATCTTTCGACTTCGTCTTTTGTCTTTTTCTTTGATAAAAGCCCGTGAAAGCCCGTGTTTTCCTCCCTTTTCACATTTTGATCCTAAATCACAACAAAAACATAAACCACGCATAATTCCAACATTTACGACCCAAAATACACGTTTTGGCTTGGTTATTATTGTAATTAAGTGGTGAAAGGATGGGTGTTTTCACACCTATCATGCTCCTTGGAAATACTTGTTCTTGCACCCGGAATTAATCTTCAAAGGCTTGTAACTTGTACACGGGTCTTGAACTTGACTAGGATTCTTCGTACCCGTACAATTCTTTACTTTTATGTTGTTTTATACTCCATTCCTGTAATTGGCTACACAAAGAATTGCAAACACAATTGGGCACAAATATGCACAAAAGTATCATATAATTAACCAATATACATGTACAAAAGTACGGATAACACTCCTAAAAACATGTTGGATTTAGGCGTTATCAATGCTCTTGATGATATGTTAAACACACAAATTCATTCTAAGGAAAGACTTGGGTTAGGATATAACACTAATGAAGCATCAACTAGTGAACCAAAACAAGTTAGGTTTTCAGAAAAACAGTCCCCTGTACGCAGCGCTCCAATATATGGGGTGGTTCCTTATCGATATAGAACCGCCGATGGAGCTAAGGAACCGCGTCCAGAAGAAGATTTTTGTGAAAATCCTGAACTTTCTGAAAAGTCAATTTTAGGTGAAGGACCAAAACATATTCTTATTAACAAGCTCAAAGTACCTATAATTGAAAAGTCTACCCTAGATAAATTCTACAAGCCCTTGAGTAAACCTCTAATGGGAACTAGAAACTTTTCTAGACAAACATCTACTCCTCTAAGAGTACGAAATGAATCTAAACCTAGAAGTAGAACACCTACGCCAAAAAGAGATGATCAAGCTAAACCACGACCTAGAAGTAAAACTCCAATACCTAGGAGGAATAATAATAATACTAGATCAAGATCAAAGACACCTAGGAGAAACTATGGACAACAAAATGGCCATATGAATTGGAATAATTTTCAACAACAATACTTTTCTCCAAGGGGAATGTCTCCTTCATTCATGCATCCCAACCAAATACAAGGGATGTTTGGAACTAACAACTTTGGAACCATGAGATATTGGGGACCAAATGTTTGATCTTGTGTGTTGTTACCTAGATATGATTGGGAATCGATCTAGAGCACGACGAGTGGATTAAGATAGTGGTTTTTCTAAACACATGACGCGTAATCGAAGTTTGTTCTCACACTACAAAGCATATGATGGAGGTAACGTTACATTCGCAAGTAATCGACGTGGTAATATCATTGGCAAAGGTACGGTCTCTCTTGACTCTATGACTATAGAAAACGTAGAACATGTAGATAACTTAGGTTTTAACCTTCTAAGTATAGGTCAAATTTGTGACAATAAGTGTAAGGTCATCTTTTCGGAATATGACAGTGAAATCGTAAAAGATGGAAAAGTCATTAGAAAAGGTGTTAGAAAGCATGGACTTTATGTCATGAAGGTTAATAGGAAGTCAAAGGACAACTTATGTCTAGTGACTTTAGATGATAGTTCTACTCTTTGGCATAGGAGATTAGGTCACGCTAATATGCGTTTAGTTCAATCTTTAGTCTCTAAGGAGTTGGTAAGACATCTCCCCAAGATGAAGTTTGATAGTCACTTTTGTGATGCTTGCAAAATTGGGAAGCAAGTTCACTCAAGTCACAAAGCCAAGAATTTGGTTTCGATCTCTCGGTGCTTAGAGCTCCTACATATGGATCTATTTGGACCTTCCGCCATACAGAGTTATGGAGGTAACCTTTATACCCTAGTTATAGTTGACAACTACTCTAGATTCACTTGGACTAGATTTTTGGCGTCTAAGAATGAAGCTTTCGATCTCTTCGAAACCTTTAGTCGAAGAATTCAAAATCAGTTAGGATGTTCAATTGTCTCTATTAGGACGGATCATGGTAGGAAATTTGATAATGAAGTGAAATTTGGTGCCATTTGTGAAGCTCATGGTATTACCCATAACTTCTCGGCTCCTCGCACTCCACAATCAAATGGGGTAGTTGAAAGGAAGAATAGGACCATCCAAGAGATGAGTAGGAAGATGTTAAATGAGCAATCTTTGCCTCAAAAAATTTGGTGCAATGCCGTAGAGACATCGACTTACATTCTCAACCGAATTCCTATTCGAACTTTTAGGAATGACCCCCTATGAGATTATTAAAGGTAAGAAGCCCTCCTTGGAATAATTTAGGGTGTTTGGAAGCAAGTGCTTCATTCTCAACACCAAATATTACCTTACAAAGTTTGACCCAAAGGTCTTACGGAGGTATCTTTTTAGGTTATTCTCAAACTAGCAAAGCTTACATAGTCCTCAATAGAACCTCGGGTGTAATTGAAGAGTCACTTAACGTGACATTTGATGAAACCCCGCCTTTATCTAAGAAACCACCTTTGGTAGATGATGACTTATATGAAATAGACATAGTTAATGCCAAAGATGTTAGAAACATAGGAGTTGAAGACCTTAGTGTTGAAAAGGGAGTAAACATTAAGGAGTCTAAGGATCATGCTCTCGATAACGTCATAGGCGAATTAAATCAAAGGACCCTAAGATCTCAAGTCCAAAATCAAAGTAACTTCTTTTATTTCGTCTCCTTGATTGAACCAAAGAATGTTAAAGAAGCTTTGATGGATGAGAGTTGGGTCATCGATATGCAAGAAGAATTGAATCAATTCATTGCTAATGACGTTTGGGAACTTGTTCCTCCACCTAGAAGTTCGACCATCATAGGAACCAAAGGGCTATATAGGAATAAGTTAGATGAGAATGGTGTTGTGTCTCGTAAGAAGGCTTCTCTTGTAGCTCAAGGCTATAATCAACAAAAAGGTATTGATTATGACGAGACATACGCACCCGTAGCTAGATTAGAATCCATTAGAATCCTCTTAGCTTACGCTTGTGCTTTAGACTTTAAGCTTCAACAAATGGATGTAAAGAGTGCATTCCTTAATGGTTTGATCAATGAGGAGGTATATGTGGCTCAACCTCCCGGCTTTATTGATTTTGAGAAATCGGATCATGTTTACAAGCTTAAGAAAGCTCTTTATGGTCTCAAACAAGCACCCAAAGCTTGGTATGATATACTTAAAGCATTTCTTGTAAAACATGAGTATACCATGGGAATGGTAGACAATACACTCTTTACAAAGAAGAAAGGTTATCACCTCATTATCGTACAAATATATGTTGATGACATTATATTTGGTTCAACTTGTCAATCATTGTGTGATGACTTTGCCAAAATCATGCATGACGAGTTCAAAATGAGTATGATGGGAGAACTTAACTTCTTTTTAGGACTCCAAATTAAACAAATGGACAATGGTATTTTCTTTAATCAATCCATGTATGTTAAAGAAATGCTAAAGAGATTTGGATTAGAAGACTCTAGACCAATGAAGACCCCTATGGCCTCGGATACTAAACTCGCCGTAGATGATGATTGTGAGTCGGTAGACAACACCAAATATAGAGGTATGATTGATAGTTTTTTGTACCTAATGGCAAGTCGACCGGATATCATGTTTAGTGTTTGCCTTTGTGCTCACTTCCAAGAGGCTCCCAAAACCTCTCACCTTGAAGCGGTTAAGCGTATCTTCCGATACATTAAGGGCACTATACATTTAGGATTATGGTATCCTAAAGGGACCGGTGTAGAAACCATTGTCTACGCGGACTCGAATACCGGAAAAGCACTAGTGGAGTTTGTACCTTCATGGGTTGTTGTTTAACTTCTTGGTTCTCCAAGAAACAAACCGCTCTTGTTATATCCAACACGGAAGCCGAGTATGTGATTGCCGGTAAAGCTTGTCAACAAGCTCTATGGATGAAGCAAGCGCTTGTTGATTACGGGATTTCTCTTGATGATGTTCCCATCATGTGCGACAACAAGGGTGCAATAGACCTTAGCAAGAATCCCGTGCAACATTCGCGAACTAAGCACATAGAGATTCGCCACCATTTTCTTAGGGATAATGTTCAAAATGGGAACATTTCGATAGAGAATGTACCCTCGGTAGAAAACTTAGCTGATATCTTCACTAAGCCACTTAAGAGGGAACCTTTTAATTACTTGTGTCTAGGTCTAGGGTTAATGGAACATATTCCTTAATTATGCATTCTAATTTATCAATTATCTTTTATCTTTTGAGTCTTTTCTTTCTTTGAGCTTTTAAGTATAATAAACTCTTTCTGGAAAACTTCTCTTCCCTTTTTCAAAATTCTCAAAGTTCTTTCGAAAACGGTCGAGAAATGTTTTTGCATTGTTAATTCAATCTAAAAACGTTTTTCATGGCTTCTTGCTATTCATAATGAGCTTACATAATTCATATGTATGGGTCTCTCAAATATAGCAAGAACAAAAGAGAATATGGAGGATCATTGTGTCATGACCTTGTGTCTAGTTCTACACACCTCCTACATTGATTTTATTAAAAATCTATGTATTTTGGTCTAAACCTTGTTTGGTGAGCTCTTGTGTGTTTTCTTTGTCTATCTTTGCTTCTTAGCATATCCCATGATTAGTTAGACTAGAAAAATAGGATTTGCGCTGAATTGGAAAATCCTCCCTCATCACCAAACTCAACCCACTGTAGGCGGTTCTTTATTCATACCGCGGTTCCCTAGTGATAAGGAACCGTCGGCTGAGGCAAGGAACCGTGCCCAGTACTCTACTTTTTGAGTATTCCTGAAACTCCAAATTGGTTCCAACACTTTTTGGAATCTTTGTTTCAACCCTTTGACCACCCCTAAATTATCTTGGGCTTTCTCTATTTAACCTTAAGCATTTTGCATTCTTTCTCAAATCAAAATGTCTTATTCCCCAAATGAAAGCTTTGACTCTCCTCCATTCTCTCCAATTGCTTTCAACCCTAATTCACCCAAGAATACTCAAAATCACATCTCTTCTCCTTCTAAGAATGTTGATTGTGGAACTTCTTATCTTCCACCACTAGCCTTTAGTGTTCTACCTCCTTCACATGATAATGTCATGCATCATGGAACATATTGTCAATGTTGTCAATATCAACATCTTGCTATGGCTCATATCTATGAGGAGTTGAATTACATCAAGAGTCTCTTAGTCAAACCTCCTCTTTACTATAACTATGAGATCTCTACCAAGCCACCACCACCTCCTTCCGCCACAACCTTGTCTTTTATCTAAGCATTGGTTGCTTATCTTCAAGACATCTAGTGCAAGCAAATCTTAGGGTTCTAGCTTAACTATGATTAGATTTATGTTTTTTATTTTGGTTTGTGTTTGTGTCTCATACATCTTTGTATGATTTATTTCCTTATATCTTTTATCATGTTTTCTTTTAACATGGCTTATCTTGGATCTTTTGTTTCTAATTTTTTTGTGATCTTTGCTATATCTTGTTGGGTGTCTCTTCTCTACTACTAACCCTTCTATGTAGCTTGTCACCATATATCGATTCCTTGGTGCCCCAAGCAAGGGAGAGTAAGCACCAAGGGGGAGCATTTGCAAAGTCCGGTTCTTTTCTTCTTCAAAGACTTTTGCAACCTTTTTGCTTCGACAAAGGGGGAGAAATGATAAACTCGTCTTCGAAAATCTTGTTTTATTAGATGATTGATTTTATGGATTGTCGGAATCAAAAAGGGGGAGATTGTTAATGCAATGATGCCTAAAAACGTTACTTGTATTTTTTGGTCTCACTTTGTTTTGATTACGACAATATGTAAAAGCAAGCATTTACGAAAACAATGAAAAACGAATTCTTGAGTTCAAGTATTTTTCATTTCAACCATTATCACTTAAGGTATGAACAAACAAGTAATTATCCTAATTAAGTGATCAAGGATTTAATCTTTTCTTAAAACTCACTTTTTATTAAGTGTGACAAAGTTTTATTATTAAACTTTCTTTTTAAGAAAATGTTTTATTGAATTAATTATTTGAAAATTTGAAATTTGAAAATGGCATATTCTATCTTGGTTTGGAATATCCTTTCAGGATATTTTAATCCCCAGATTCGAACAAATCCACTAAAATACAAAAGGGAGCGGACTCTACGCCGGCGGTTCCTTAGCGCCTATGGCGGTTTCTTATCGATAAGGAACCGCGGGCTCCAATAAGGAACCGCGGGCAGATATAGCCGTTGGATGTTTTTATTATAAATAGTAGACCATTCTCAGACTTTCAATCCACCTCTTTTGCACATACATTTCCAGATTCTTTCATACTTCTTAAATCACTCAAATCCTTGATCATATGTTTGATTACTACTTGTTTAGAAGTGAATCTTTCTCCTCTCATCTTTTCCTCTCAAAGTGCAAAGAGAAGAACACTATCATTCTTGAAGTGTTGTGTCTACCTCAAAGATCCATTGAAGATCTAAACTTATTTATTCATTGTTGTGTCATTATTGTGAAGATCTAATTAGTTTTGTCTATTTGGAAGTTGTGTATGTATTAAGGTTAATACTTAGTCCTCAAAGTATATTAGTGTAGATTGGTCCTAGCTAAGATTAGGGCTCGACTTGTAGCTTAAAGTCAGAAATTGGTTAAGCGACGTTGTGTACGGTTTCTCCACCTTAAGGAGCTTGTTGATTTGTGAACTCTCGAGTATGGAGTACTCGAGGATTGGAGTAGGAACGAGGAGTGAGCTTCGTTGCCAAACCACTATAAATCCTTGGTGTTTGGTTTGATCTTTCCTTCCCTTATCTCTTTACATTCATTATTCTTTATACTTGTGATTATTAGTTTAGTTGCACTTTACATTCATTATTATTTATGCTTGTGATTATTAGCTTAGTCTCACTATACCTTGTTCATATTGTGTATAAGAAGGTTTCACATAAATACTCAAGCTTAAGTTTTTGAAAAAGGATTTTTTTTAAAACCAACCTTTAACAAGTAAATTTAAGAAACTATTCAACCCCTCTTTCTAGTTTCTACATAAATGTTTGTGACTATTGCCTCTACTTAGGTGTTTCTTTTCTTTCTACTAACCCTTGTATGCATATTGTCTCCATAGCTCGATCACTTGGTGCCCAATGCAAGGGGGGGTAAGCACCAAAGGGGATCTTTTAGCAAAGTCGATTCTTCTCTTCTTAAAAGACTTGTGCTACCTTTTTGCTTCGACAAAAGGGGGAGAAATGGTAGTGATAAACTTGTTAATAATTTAAAAACTTTTGTTTTTACATAAATGAATTTATAGTTTGTCGTAATAAAAAAAGAGGAAGATTGTTAATGCAACTGATGCCTAAAACATTATTTGTAATAACTAATCTTTCTTAGTTTTGATCACGACAAAGGGTAAAAACATTTATTGTCAAAGATAACTAATAAGTGTGAAAACACTTATCCTTTTACCACTTATTTCTAATAATAACAAGACCAAAACGTGTATTTTATGTCGTAAAAGTCGGAATTATGCGTGGTTTGTGTTTTTATTGTGTTTTAGGACAAAAATATGAAAAAGGAAGAAAACACGGGCTTTCACGGACTTTTATCGAAGAAAAAGACAAAAGATGAAGTCAAAAGATCAAAATTGCAAGAAGAACGGAAGTCAAAGGCCTATTCTGAAGATTTATCGAAGAAAAAGTCTAAAGACCAAAATTTGACAAAGTCGAAGAACCAAGTCAACTAAATGAAGAAATTATAAGACGAGTTCATATTATCATTCGACTAATCCCGAGACAAAGTCGAGAAAGACGAGTCATTTAAAAAGACGAGAAGTCAAAAAGGAAGAAAGAAGCAACACACCACACCATCCCTTCTCCTATAAATACCCTCCTAATGCTTCATTAGGAGGGTGTTAGTTAGATTGTCACTTTTTCATTTTCTTAAGTTTTTCATATCTTTAGTGAGAAGTAGGTGTTTCTACTTTCTCTCTCTAGATTTCTTAATTTTTCCTTCAAGTTCTAAGCTTTCATTTAATCTTGTATTTTGGAATCATTAATTTACAAGTTCAAGTTTAAGCTTTTCATCATTAATCTTTTTCTACCTTTCTTGATTTTGATTTGCTCTTGATCCGAAATAATCATGCACCTTGTTTCATCTTGATGTTTGTGTGATTAAAAGTTCATCTTTTTGTTCATGTCATAGTTCTCATACGACTTAAGCTTTTAGCTTATTGTGCTTCTTGGCTTATTTCGTGTTTAACTTATTTCTTTTTTTTAGTTGTCTCCAAAAGTTTAATCTTTTTAAATTTATTTTATAAAAAGTTGCTTATTTAGTGTTTTAAAAGTTTTTAAATTTGTGCCTATTTAGATTTGGTTAAGTTTTGGTATATGCTTATTTGAGGAAGTACTTATTGAGTTTTTGCTTATTTGCATCTTGTAACCCATCGTAAGTTCTTAAGGTTGTACCTGGTACGATCAAGTTTCGTGATCACATAAACCCTAGGGTTTCTACTTGTGATCAGAGACTGCGATCATTAGTTGTGATCACAAACTGAGATCACACACTACGATCCATACCACGATCGCTTGTTGCGATCAAGAGTACGATCTATAGGTGTGATCCAGGGTGCGATCACTTGTCATGATCGTTGGGTGTGATCCCTGGCTACGATGACATTGAGTGTGATCACTCGTTGCGATCGCATTGAGTGCGATTACACACAGCACGATCACTAGGCTACGATCGATTGTTACGATCGTAGGCTGCGATCACTTGGTTTCAATCACTTGGATGCGATCAGGGACCACGATCCAAAGTGCGATCGTGGGTACGATCTGTTCACTAGCTTTGACTTTTATCTCTTGTTGTTATTATTCGAATTTTACTTTTCCTGCATTCTTACTTGGTGTTATTTTTAAACAAGTTTTTCAAATTTGCTTTTATTCGAGTTTTAATTTTTTATCGAGTTTAATTTTAAATTGTCTTTTATAATTTTATTTTCAAAATTACTTTTAAATTAGTTTTTAATTACTTTAATTCTCTTGCTATTTTGTTTAAGTCTTTCACCTTAGTCTTGTTAACTTGTCATTTTAATAGAAATAGATAATCTAAAGCTCCCCCTTTTAGTGACCAACACCAATAATTTCACTATAAACTGTGATCAATTCGGATTGAATCGAGTACGAACAACACTTCAAGAGTACACACCAAAACCAATAAATCAAATGGCGCCGCTGCCGGCTCTTTTCGTAAAGATTAACGGTTTTTATTGAGAAAAATTGGATTTTGGGATCCGTTCTTTTGGGAACGTTATTTTCAAGCATAAAAATTTCCAAAAAATCCAAGAAAAATATAAAGTTTTCATAAAATCCAAAAAAAAAAAGATAAAAACTCAAAAATATTGTATTTCATTTAGTGTATGCGTACTCGATCTTCGTCTTATTCTGAGCCCGAGACTCGTAGAGACTTAGATATGGCCGGTGTGCATAATAATAACAACCCACCTCACCCCAATTTGAATAATAACAACAATAACAACCCTGTCCCTCAACCCGACCTTCGTACGATGGAGGAGCTTTGTCAACCAACTATGAACGGACGAGGAGGACCGATTGTGGCGATGCAAATCACGGCTCCCGAATTTTCGTTAAAGCATCACATGATCCAACAAGTTCAAAACGCTTGTCCATTTCACGGATTACCGGATGATGATGCCAACAAACACCTCGATAAATTCATAACCGTCACTCAAAGCATGAAATTGCCCGGTGTTTCCATGGATTTTCTTCGCCTTCATCTTTTTCCACACACTTTATCCCACCATGCCGAAAAATGGTTTGATCGTCTTCCTAAAAGCTCAATTCATACATGGGACGAAATGACTCAAAAAAATTTGTCGCGCTACTTTCCACCATCCATGGTGACTAGTCTTCTCAATCAAATCAGTGGTTTCACTCAAGAACCTGATGAGTCGCTTTTTGATGCTTGGGAACGTTATAATGTCTTGATCGACCGTTGTCCGAACCATAATATGCTCCCCGTCACTTTGATTGATACTTTCTACAATGGTTTAACTTTTCGTGATCGTGATACGATTAATGCTATCGCCGATAGTACATTCATGAAGAGAAGACCTGAGGAGTGTAGAGAGCTTATAGAGAACATGACCACTCACCACAAAAATTGGGATTCATTTGCATCTTCCAGAAATAACCCGAGGGCCAATGTTTCTTCTACTTCATCAAACCCCGAGATAACCGAACTTACCCGCCAAATAGCCGAGATGAACAAAATTTTCTTAACCATGGCTACGAACCAATTTCAACAAGTTAAAGTTGTCACACCTTCTTGTGAGATTTGTGGGGGTTCTCATTCATACACCAATTGTCCTTCTACTCATGACAATCCGAAAAACGTGTATGCTGCTAACAGTAATTTTTCCACGGGAGGCTAACAAGCTCGTCCTCAAGGTGACCACAATTTGCTAAGTTATCATTCAAACAACTTTCTTTCACCACCCGGTTTTCCTCCTCAAAACCAAACCAACTTTAGTCGCAACAATCAAAACCAAACTCGAGCTCCTAATCAATATCAAACCCAAAGAAACCCATATCCACCTCAAGGAAATAATCAAGTTTATCAACAAACCACTTATCAACCACCCGCTTACCAAGTTCCCCATTCCCACCAACCCACGGCATACAATCAAGAGGTTGAAACGTACATGAGGACTAATGATGCGCTGGTGAAGAATCTTCAGAGTCAAATCATCAACTTGAAAGGTGACATGGCGAAACAAGGGAATGATCTTCGAGCCGAGCTTAGGAATGATATGCGAAACTCTTTAAGCAGTCAAACGAATGACTTAAGTGATATGATGGCTAGTTTCTTCCCAAATAATCAAACCTCTGGTTCGGGTTCTCTTCCGAGTAACATCGTTGCTAATCCAAGAGGGGAGATGAAAGCAATCACCACCCGAAGTGGAAAAGGTTTAAAGGAACCCGAGATTCCTACACCTACACCGGTGATTGTGCCAAAGGAAAACGAGCCCCCTTCACCAATTCCTCCACCTTCTACTTCTACCCCTCCACCACCCAAGGATGTGAGTGAGAATTCCATTCCAAAGCCTTCATCTCAACCCGACATACCTTACCCTTCAAGGTTGAGGAAAGAGAAGTTGAAGAACAAGGATGATATTCAAGTTTCTAACTTTCTTAAAATGTTTAAACAATTGAATTTCAACATCTTCTTTGCCGAGGCTCCCACTCACATGCTTAAATACGCTAAAATGTTCAAAGATTTTCTCAGTGATAAGGAAAAACTCCTTGATATTGCTCAAACCCAACTTAATGAGAATTGCTCCGTGGTTCTTTTAAGGAAATTACCAACCAAACTTGGTGATCCGGTCGCTTTCTCATTCCTTGAAACTTCCCCGGGGTAGAGAATTGCATGGCCCTAGACGATCTAGGTGCTAGTATCAACTTAATGCCATTAAGCGTTTGGAAACAATTATCTCTACCCGATCTAGTCCCCACACGAATGACATTGGAATTAGCTAACCGTACGGTTGCTTATCCGGTGGGGATAGCCGAAGATGTCTTCATTGGTGTCGACAAATTCACCTTTCCGGTGGTTTTGGTTGTCGTTGACTACGAGATGGACCCCCGTGTTCCATTAATCGTTGGACGTCCATTCTTGAGGACCGGTCGCACTCTCATTGATGTAGCCACCGGCGAATTAATCATGAGAGTTGGTGACGATAAAATCGTTTTCAACATGGGTAAACTTTTTAAGCAACCTTCTGAACACGATAGCGTTAATTTCATTGACGTACTTGATGAGGCTTGTGAAGAGCATTTCAAAGACGCTTGTAAAAGTGGTTCTTCTTCTCTACCCATTGTTGAGACTGTTGCCTCTATTGCTCCCTCACTAACTCCATTTGGAGAAAGTGATTTCCTTTTGAAAGAATTTGAAGCAACTTTAGGGGATGTGGACTTAAAATATGACGATTCTCCCACCGATTGGGAGAAGACATTCGTACCATTGAGAAACTTCTCAATGAGGACCATATTTTTCCACCTTCTCCTAAGGAAGTTACAATCGGTGATCCAAATTTGACTAAGCCTTCCATTGAAACTCCTCCGGATTTAGAGCTTAAGGATTTACCGTCTCATCTCGAATATGTTTTCCTTGAAGACAATAAGAAGTTACCCGTCATCATTGCAAAGGACTTAAAAGAGGATGAAAAATCTCGACTTATCGATGCGCTAAAGAATCATAAGAAAGCAATTGCTTGGAAAATTTCCGACATCCGCGGAATTGATCCGAACTTTTGTACTCATAAAATTCTTATGGAAGATGACTTTAAACCCGCAATCCAAAGCCAAAGAAGTGTTAATCCAAAAATTCATGACGTCATCAAGAAAGAAGTTATCAAACTTCTAGATGCCGGAATGATTTACCCTATTTCGGATTCACCATGGGTTAGTCCCGTCCATTGTGTGCCTAAGAAAGGCGGAATAACCGTTGTTCCCAATGAAAACAACGAGTTGATTCCTACTCGACTTGTCACCGGTTGGCGAGTTTGCATAGACTATCGCAAGCTCAATGAGGCCACTCGCAAGGATCATTTTCCTTTTCCTTTCATGGATCAAATGCTCGAGCGTTTAGCGGGTAATGACTATTATTGCTTCTTAGACGGTTTCTTCGGGTATTTTCAAATTCCCATCGATCCAAAAGACCAAGAGAAAACCACATTCACTTGTCCTTATGGAACATTTGCTTACAAAAGAATGTCTTTCGGCTTATGCAATGCTCCCGGGACTTTCCAAAGGTGTATGACGGCTATATTCCATGACATGGTTGAAGAAACTATGGAAGTCTTTATGGATGATTTCTTAGTCTATGGTGATTCGTTCGCTACTTGCCTTGCCAATTTAGAACGTATGCTCAAACGGTGTGAAGACACTCATCTCGTTCTTAATTGGGAAAAATGCCATTTCATGGTAAAAGAAGGCATTGTTATTGGACATAAAATTTCTAAAGCCGGTCTTGAAGTCGATCATGCTAAAGTCGATGTGATTGCTAAATTACCTCCTCCTTCAACCGTGAAGGGTGTGAGAAGTTTTCTTGGTCATGCGGGATTCTATCGTCGATTCATTCAAGATCTTTCTAAGATCGCTCGCCCGATGACCCACTTCTTGGAAAAAGGTACTCCTTTTATCTTTTCTAAAGAGTGTATCGAATCTTTCAATCTTCTTAAGGATAAATTAACTAAGGCACCGGTCTTGGTTACCCCTAATTGGGAGCTACCTTTTGAAGTGATGTGTGATGCTAGCGACTTTGCTATTGGAGCGGTTTTGGGACAAAGAGTGAACAAACACTTCCAACCAATCCATTATTCTAGCAAGACAATGACGGGGGCTCAATTGCATTATACCACTACCGAAAAAGAGCTTTTAGTTGTAGTGTATGCTTTTGAGAAGTTCCGCCCCTATCTTGTTCTTTCCACTACCATTGTGTATACCGATCATTCCGCGTTGAGGTACTTGTTAACAAAACAAGATTCCAAGCCAAGACTTCTTCGTTGGGTTTTGCTCCTACAAGAATTTAAAATCGAAATTCGTGATAAAAAGGGAGCGGAAGACCTAGCCGCGGATCATCTTAGTAGACTCGAGGATCCTTATCAAGGGGAGCTGCCAAATCTAGAGATTAATGAATCTTTTCCCCTTAAGACCTTGATGTCTATTAACTCCAATCTTGATGAAACCCCACGGTTTGCGGACATTGCAAACTATTTGGCGGGTGGAATTCTCATGGAAGGGTTAACGTCCCAACAAAAGAAAAAATTATTTAAGGACATTAAGCACTATTTTTGGGACGACCCTTACCTTTTCAAACAATGTGCGGATCTTGTCATTCTTCGGTGTGTTGATGGGCCGACAACTTTATTAATCCTAGAAGCTTGCCATAAAGGACGCACCGGTGGTTACTTTGGTCCTAACTATACCGCAAAGAAAGTTTTCGACTCTGGATTTTATTGGCCCACCATTTATCATGACGCTCATAAAATGGTTAAGCATTGTGATGCTTGCCAAAGACAAGGCAAGATCACACATAAAGATGAGATGCCTCAAAGTTTCATCCAAGAGTGTGAAATCTTTGATGTAAAACCCGCATGCTTTTACCATGAATAGTACCTTTAAGATCGTACGTACTAGATTAAAACTTTCCTTTTATAGTACGATTACGTTTACGTGTTAGGATTTTACGTATTACGTACGTGTTAGAACACGATAAGTATTTATTACGCACGAACACGCAATAATTATTTAAACAATTATTAATCACGAACATACGATCATGAAATCATGAACGTAATTAAATCACGAGCTAATATTAATTACGTATATATATTTATTACGAACACGAATAAATATATTAAGTCACGATCGATAACTAATTAAAACACGTAAATTACGAACACGAGAACACACGAGAACCCACTAATATTTTAGACACGGAAAACATTTGGGTTACCCCATGTGGGCCCCATTAACCACGAAATTAGTAAGGAAGAATGGGCCTAGCCCATCATTTTTACTAAACAAGGAAAAGGAGAAATCTTGTGTCATTTTTACAAAAACAAGAAAGATAATAAAACCCTAAAAGAGTTTTTCTCCTTCTCTTCCTTGTTCTTTTGTAGCCGCCACCCATCAACACACCAAGAGGGGTGTTCTTGTTGATTTTGATCTTGAATATTGTACAAGTGTTTGTGTTTGTTCATCCTCTATTGATCCACACATTCGGTATACCTTTTTAACCTTTCTTTTTTAATTATTTCTTTTGATTTGATCTAGTAAGATTAATTAAGAACATGATGTTTTTAAAACCTAATTAAAAACATAAAATAAACATGTATTTGGTTAAAGGGTAAAATCAAAAGGGTTGTTTTAGGGGTGTTTTGGTTTGGCCGACGCCTAGCCCGTGCCTAAGGGGGTCACGGCTTGGCCTAGAAACCACCACCGAGACCATATGGTCCCGGTTTGGTGGTGTGGGTCCCACGGCAGCAACAAACCAAGGGGAACCCCGAAGTGGTTTGGGGTATGGTGTCGATTTCATGTCCGGTTCATGGTTCCTAGTCAAGACCCGGTTCATGGTTCATGTTAAGATTATTATTTTGTATAATCATATGTTATAATTAAATTAATAAATATGACATGATTAATTTAATAAACATGACTTAGGTTATAATTTAATTATTAAAATAATGGAATTATTAACCTAAGTATTTTATATTTTATAGACTTTATAATTAATTAATTATTAAAAACCATAGTTATAATTAATTAATTAGCATGACTTAGGTTATATTATTAATAAATAATAATACATGTTTTAACCTAAGTATTTAACCTTATTTAATTAAAAACATGATATATTTAATTAAATACTTTTAACCTATAGTTTATTTAAATGACATGTAATAGTTAATAAACTATACATTATATCATCATAACTTAGAAAATAATCAGAAAACACTTAAGCTTATGAGATTAGCTTATTTTAACAGCTTATATCTATTTATGGAAACATTCTATTTTCAGAAAATATTTAATCAAGGCAGCTAATCTATTTATGGAAACATTCTATTTTTAGAAACTATTTAATCAAGGCAGCTAATCTATTTATGGAAACATTCTATTTTTAGAAACTTATGTAATTAAGGCAACTAATCTATTTATGGAAACTTTCTATTTTTAGAAACTTATCTATTTTAAGCAGTAATTCTATTTTTGGAAACTTTCTTTTTTTGGAAACTTTCTATTTTTGAAAACTTTCTATTTTTGGAAACTTTCTATTTTTGGAAACTTTCTATTTTTGGAAACTTTCTATTTTTGGTAACTTTCTATTTTTGGAAACTTTCTATTTTAGGAAACCTGCTATTTTCAGAAAGTTACTTAATATTACCCAGTAAGTATAGTAATACATGAATTACAAGTAATACTTAATCAGAATAGACAGAATATAAGATTAAACACATATTAAAGCTTAAAACAGTAAAACATGACTTGAACATATAAAATAAGCTAAGACATGACATAAAACCGGTACGTATTCAGTAATCAGATACTTATACACGTGTGTATTCATGTAGCATTAGTGATCCAGAAGTAGGATTCTCTCTTCCGTTCGTTCACTGGACATAAGGTACGGATTCCCGTCCTGTAGAAATGTAAATCTATGCTTATGTTTTTAGAGAGAGAAAGAGATAGAGAGATGGTGGATTTCACACTTTTAGAGAGAGAAACTTGAAGGCCTACGTAATCTAAGGATTTGGTAAATGATGGATTAGATCTATTGATTAATGGTGGAAATGGGGAAGAAGAATATGAGGGGTAGAGAGAGAAAGGAGAGGGAAGGAAAGTAGAGAGAGAAAGTAATTAGATAAAATGATTAAGTGTGTAAGAATGAATGACCAACCCCCTCCTAACATGCTAGGAGGGGTATATATATAGCCCACCCTACATGTGGGCTATATGGACTATATACTTACAAAGTGGATCACGAGCCCATTACATAATTATCGTTGGAGCGACCGATCCTTCACAAATACGTAAAACGTATTTCCAACAATCTCCCCCTAAGGGAGGTCGCTCCAAGTTACAAAGTTCTAAATATACTATGGCTCGTGATCTATGCTAATAATGATGTGACCGAGACTTTCTTTGGGAAAACACATTTCCAACAATCTCCCCCTAAGGGAGGTCACACCATTTTACAAAATCTTAAACCTAGCATCTATGCTTGAGTCTTCGATCTTGTTCTTGTGAATATGCTTGATGTGATCTTTGACTTTAGTCTTGAGCATGTTTCCTTGCCTTGACCTTGTGCATTTATCACTTGTGAAATTTGCCTCTTCGTGACTTCATGTTCCACATACTTATACCTTTAAATTCTTGAAAGCTTCAGAGTTTGATACAGCGGAAGACTTGACCTTCAGACTTTCTTGAATTTGTTGACGTACTAAGTGTGTGTAGTACAAGCATGTGGTGACGACTTCTTCTGGATTATACACCGCAATGCCACCTTTTTGTTACGCTGCATAAGACAGTTAGCAACAAACAATATACACGGATGAAATGGCCTTGAACATTTCATTCTAATTCGGTAGCATTTTACCCCCGGTCGGTGAAGACCGTTGGACGATATTAAATATCGTACTTGTGGCAGGTAGTTTCAATTAAGAACCTCCTTGACAAGATTTCGCGGGTAAACCCGTTCTCTTTACTCGACCGTCCAAAGCTGACTGCGAACGTAAAGAGTGAATCATTTGGATAATATTATCCGCATGATTTGAAGCCGTCAATTCATGTTCCTGGAACAAGTGAAATTCAATTAAGAACCGCACCATCGTTGCTTTCCAGTTGTCACTAGCTTGATTCATAAAGAATCTTGCAAGTTACCTACCAAGTGCTGTTTGATGTTAACACTAGAAGGATTTCCACTCGTCACTGTGATCAATAAAGAATCACTCTGAGTGTTCTGGCAAGATCATATGATAATGCGTAGAGGCCTGGAACGTGTTTAAATTCATTTAAGAATTAAACCACTGTTGCTTTCCAGTTATCACAAGTTTGATTCATAAAGAATCGCACAAGTCACCTACCATGAGCTTTTTGATGTTCGCTCAAGAAGGATTTCCATCTTCATTGTAAATACTTTCGTATTACTCGGATGTTCAGGCAAGATCATGAAGATTTTGCGTAGGACTCTTAAGAACTTTCTTACTTTTCACAATGTGTGAAGAAGCAAGTAAATATGAAAGTGTGTCCTAATGAGATATTTGATGATCTCAAATGGCTCTAGACTCGATCGTGCATTTTGGATTTTTAGTGATCGGAGGCTGGAGAGGAGTGCCACCTTTTCAATACCAATTTATTCGGAGTGAATAAATCAATAGATAATGTGTTATCTCCGTGTGATTAAAACAAATACCTTTTGAGAGATATTTGAGTTAGCTGGGAAGGGTTGTGCATTGCATCACTGGGTCCATGATGTCTTTCTTCAATACCGAGAATCATTAGCAAAAATGATCTCAATAGCATATGTATTGACCCGGTTTCTGCCTAAGGTTGTAAGGAGGGCTTCTTTCTTTACACCCTTTATCTTTACAATTCTTTTTCATTCTTCAACCCCTTCAATGCTTACCAATACGTCATAACTAGCACCTTGTTGTGATTGTTCCAGTGCTAACTTAAGTACTTGGTCGGCATTCAGCTACGTTCACAATCTTTCTCCATCTTTCCTAAGGACTACTATTTCTAGCTATGGAATGTCCTTGGGAAGATTCCTCCGGTTCTAGAGAAATCATTGGACTTTAACCTATCCTACCATCCTTATGTCACCACAATCGTCACCGTCGTGAATAGAGATGTTTTGGGTAAGTATATGTCACCATGAAATCCATTTTGAAGTGCAAATCCATTTTGCTCCCCCTTAACATATGCTACAATATTCGAAAACATTTCGCACATGTCGGGATGAGCTAACACGTTAAGTCAAACCATTTATGGTTGCAAGCTCTTCAGACCTAGACACAGAATTGGTTAATGAAGCAGTCGTAAAACTATTAGCAGGATTGTTAATTAGCGCATTCATTTCAGACAACATATGAAGAATATTATCTGTACCTGACATGCTACTTGGTTCCCGTTTTCCTCCTGATTCTTTTCTCTTGTGGCTGCTTCTTGTATCGTCTTGCAATATATGCAATTTTCCCTCTTAAAAACAGCCTATTCGGAAAAAAAAAAAAGCCTATTCGGAAAAAATAGCCTATTCGGAAAAACAGCCTATTCGGAAAAACAGCCTATTCGGAATATTCAGCCTATTCGGAAAAACAGCCTATTCGGAAAAACAGCCTATTCGGAAAAAACAGCCTATTCGGAAAAACAGCCTATTCGGAATATTCAGCATATTCGGAAAAAACAGCCTATTCGGAAAAAAACAGCCTATTCGGAAAAACAGCCTATTCGGAATATTCAGCCTATTCTGAAAATACCCTTATTCGGAATAAACTCTATGCAGAATAACCCTTATGCGGAAAAACCCCTATTCGGAATGTTTTCTTCAATTCGGAATATATTGGCAATTTGGCTTATTCGGAAAAACTGTTGTCTATTCGGAATGATGGCAATTCGGAATATTTCCTAATTTTGGCTATTCGGAAAATTGGTGTCTATTCGGAAAAATTAGCTATTCGGAAAGTTTTTGCTATTCGGAAAAAACGGCTATTTGGAAAAAAAATTCTTCTATTCGGAAAAATTCTTCTATTCGGAAAAAATTCTTCTATTCGGAAAGATTCTTCTATTCGGAAAGTCTATGCGGAAAAATTTCTTCTATGCTGAAAATCCTCCTATTCGGAATCCTATTCGGAATAAACTTTCTATGCTGAAAATCCTCCCTATTCGGAATCCCTATTCGGAATATTCTGGAAAAATAGTTTCCGAGACTTAAAAAGTAGCTATTAACTCCGATTTTTGATCCAAAACCACAAAAAGTTTTATGATTTTTACCAAAATAAGCTAAACCCAATCCTTATCAATCAATCCCAATAACAAAAACACCAAAAATAACAAGATTCAAGAATGATTTTTTCTAAAGATCACTAATTGATTCAAAAACTAAAAAAGCAACACAATCAATTGAAGGGGTTTTTAATCAAATCAATAGATAAAAAAAAAAAAAAAAAAACGCAAATCCTAAGATTTAACCATGGCTCTTGATACCAATTGAAGGCCTACGTAATCTAAGGATTTGGTAAATGATGGATTAGATCTATTGATTAATGGTGGAAATGGGGAAGAAGAATATGAGGGGTAGAGAGAGAAAGGAGAGGGAAGGAAAGTAGAGAGAGAAAGTAATTAGATAAAATGATTAAGTGTGTAAGAATGAATGACCAACCCCCTCCTAACATGCTAGGAGGGGTATATATATAGCCCACCCTACATGTGGGCTATATGGACTATATACTTACAAAGTGGATCACGAGCCCATTACATAATTATCGTTGGAGCGACCGATCCTTCACAAATACGTAAAACGTATTTCCAACAAAACTAAAAAGGAACTATGTGTAAATTATGAAACCACACACCCTCTCCATCAAAGGAGAGGGTTTATATACCAAAGCCCATGAGATGGGCTTGGGTTTACATTAGGCCGCCGGCCCATACAATCCATGGGCTCGGTTTTGGGCTTTGTTTGATAAATTGTAAATAACTAAACTACGAGCTATAACATGGACTATTGTTGGAGTGACCGATCCTTTCTAATACGTAAAACGTATTTCCAACAATCTCCCCCTAAGGGAGGTCACTCCAAACAAGGGCGTTACCCGAGTTACAATAATGAAATAAACCTAGCATACTATGCTTGTCTTGAGCTCGTAGTCTTCGTCTTTCTTTTCTTTTTCTTTTCAGGTGAACATGCTGATGTGATCTCTGATATCAATCTTGAGCATTAATCTCTTGCCTTGATCTCGTGCATCCATCACTTGTGATTTTCGCCTCTTCGTGACACCATGTCCCACATACTTATACCTTCGTAATTCTTGAAAGCTTCAGAGTTCGATACAGCGGAAGACTTAACTTTTAGGCTTTCTTGAATTAGATGAGATATTAAGTGCATAAAGTATAAGCATGTGGGGACGACTTCTTCTTGGATTTCGCAACGCCAACGTCTTCAAATGCCGCAACATAAGTAGACACGAACGAAATGGCTTTGAACATTTCATTCTAATTCGGTAGCATTTTACCTCCGGTCGGTGAAGACCGTTGGACGATATTAGATATCGTACCCATGACGGATAGTTTCAATTAAGTAACTTCCTGACAGGATTTCGTGGGTAAACCCGTTCTCTTTTATTCGACCGTCCAAAGCTGACTACGAACATAAAGAGTGAATCATTTAGATAATAATATCCGCATGATTTGAAGCCGTCAATTCATGTTCCTGGAACAAGTGAAATTCAATTAAGAACCGCACCATCGTTGCTTTCCAGTTGTCACGAGCTTGATTCGTATAGAATCTTGCAAGTTACCTACCAAGTGCTGTTTGAGGTTAACACTAGAAGGATTTCCACTCATCACTGTGAACACTGAGGTATCACTCTGAGTGTTCTGGCAAGATCACTGAGATATTGTGTAGAGGCCTAGAACGTGTTTAAGTTCAGCTAAGAATTAAACCACTGTTGCTTTCCAGTTATCACAAGTTTGATTCATAAAGAATCGCACAAGTCACCTACCATGAGCTTTTTGATATTCGCTCAAGAAGGATTTCCATCTTCATTGTAAATACTCTCGTATTACTCGGATGTTCAGGCAAGATCATGAAGATTTTGCGTATGACTCTTAAAATCTTTCTTACTTTTCACAGTGTGTGAAGAAGCAAGGAAATATGAAAGTGTGTCCTAATGAGATATTTGATGATCTCAAATGGCTCTAGACTCGATCGTGCACTTTGGATTTTAGTGATCGGAGGCTGGAGAGGAGTGCCACCATTTCAATACCAATTTATTCGGAGTGAATAAATCGATAGATAACGTGTTGTCTCTGTGTGATTAAAACAAATACCTTTTGAGAGATATCTGAGTTAGCTGGGATGGGTTGTGCATTGCATCACTGGGTCCATGATGTCTTATCTTCAATATCAAGCATCATTAAAAATGATCTCGATAGCATATGTATTAACCCGGTTTCTGCCTAAAGTTGTAAGGAGGGCTTCTTTCTTTACACCCTTTATCTTTACAATTCTTTTTCATTCTTCAACCCCTTCAATGCTTACCAATACGTCATAACTAGCACCTTGTTGTGATTGTTCCAGTGCTAACTTAAGTACTTGGTCGGCATTCAGCTACGTTCACAATCTTTCTCCAACTTTCCTAAGGACAACTATTTCTAGCTATGGAATGTCCTTGGGAAGATTCCTCTGGTTCTGGAAGAATCATAGGACTTAACCTATCCTACCATCCTTATGACACCACAATCTTCATCGTCGTGAAATAAATGGGTTTTGGGTAAGTATAAATCACCATGAAAATCCATTTTGATATGCAAATCCGTTTTGCTCCCCCTTAACATATGCCACGATATCCGAAAATATTTCGCATATGTCGAGATGAGCCAGCACATTAAGTCAAACCATTTGTGATAATATCCCATATTAAATCACATTTTCTCCCCCATTTTAAAAATATTAACCCAATCGATGTTTTTAATATCAATTGATTTAATGAAGTTTTAACAAAGGTTTTGGGAAGAAAAATGCAAGTCCATTTTATCTTCATGATATCAAACGTATGAGATATGATACCGATTTGTAACATGATCACATATGCACCATATTAGAAAAAAATTGACAAGGTTGGACCTGATAGATGAGAACATCATATGATAAGATCAGATGGTTCTTGTCAGCATATGTTGGTCGCCTTGTCACGTCTGAAGTCATCTCTGGACACCACGTGTACGATTGGTATTGTTGTCTTGACACCAACTTGTGAACTTGGCACGTTCGGCATCGAAGATTCTGAATGCTTGACAATTGCTCCCCCTCAATTGTTGACCCGTGTTCTACTGAAAGAGCTGTAGTCGTCGGTTGAGTAGTCGCATCGTCGAGGATGTAGATACCAATTGTAGATAGCATGGTTGTAGAGATGATAGCTTCATAAAAACAAGACTTCTCTTGTTTTAACAAATAAATGCACTGAGGCGTACATAGATTTGTGTTAGACCAAGTTATAAAGTAACTTGATCCCTTACAAGGTTTTAAAGTAAACCTTGCCTGAGAAAATTAATTCCCGTTGTGAGCAAAAGCTTTCATAAGAAATACTTGACTTTAATATGAAAACCGGGTTGCAGTCTAAAATAACTACAAGCCATTTAGGCATGTTTTATGAAATATTTACAACTTTTGTACGAACTCTATTTATGGCGCCGTGTCAATATTAATCAACATTTCTAAGGCCGTAAATATTATCGTACCAAAAGACATGCCTTTGAAAAATAAAGTAAAAATATTTTTGGATTTTTATGAATTTTTCAATTTTTATGGTTTTTATATGGTTTTATATTTTTGTATTTTGCTTTTGTGTATAAAAATATAAACAATATATACAGATGATCACCAAGGATACGGGAAATAGTTTTACCACCACTATTCTTTCGCTTCATCTGCCAATTCCTTAAGAGTCTCAGGCGAGAAGGTTCTCATTCCTAGCTTGTCGGCCAAAAATTCAATTCGAGCGCGATCTAAAGCCTTCGTGAAAATATCCGCCAATTGATACTCAGATCGGACAAAGTAAAGCTCGATTACTCCATTTTCCACTTGCTCCTTGATGAAATGGTAGCGAATGTCAATATGCTTCGACCGGGAGAATTGAACATTGTTGCAGCATAAGGCAATTGCACTTTTGTTGTCGCAGTACATCGGCATTTTGTTGAAACCTAGACCATAGTCGGTTAATTGCGATCTCATCCAAAGAATTTGAGCATAGCAACCGGACATAGCTATGTATTCTGCTTACGTACTTGAAATTGCAGCGCTTTTCTGCCTTTTCGATGCCCAACTGATTAGTCGATCTCCTAGTAGTTGCAAAGTTCCACTCGTGCTACGCCTTGTATCTTGACAACCCGCGTGATCCGCATCTGCATATGCCATTAGTGCAATAAAAGAGTCCTTCGAGTACCAAAGTCCCCGATTAATGGTTCCTTTAAGATATCGAAAGATCCTTTTAACAGTAGCTAAGTGTAACTTAGTAGGCCTAGTTTGATACCTGGCACATATACATACAGCAAACTGAAGATCAGATCGACTGGCTGTGATATACAGAAGAGTACCGATCATTCCACAGTAAAGTGTCGGATCAACGGCAACTCCATGTGGATCTGCATCAAGTTTAGTTTGTTCCACCATTGGAGTATCCACAGGGTCGCAAGATTCCATCTTATATATCTTAAGCGATTCAAGGGCATACTTGGATTGATTGATAAAGATGCCTCTAGGACTCTGAGATATCTGAAGACCTAAGAAGAATGATACCTTGCCCATCATTGACATCTTAAACTTGGAAGACATGAGTGTCCCAAACTCATCCGATAAGGTTTGGGTCGAGGCTGCAAATATAATATCATCAACATATATTTGTACCATAATCATATCTTTACCTCGTTTCTGAATGAACAGCGTAGGATCCACCTTGCCTTTAGCGATGCCTTGCGTAATGAGGAATTGTGACAAAAGATCGTACCATGCGCGAGGAGCTTGCTTCAACCCATAGAGAGCCTTCTTAAGCTTATACACATGATTAGGATAATTAGGATTCACAAAACCATCTGGCTGTTGAACATAGACCTCTTCCTTGAGTTCACCATTAAGAAATGTCGTCTTCACATCCATCTGATAGACGATCATATTCATATGGGCTGCATAAGCGAGGAATAGTCGAATATCTTCCAAACGGGCAACAGGTGCAAAGGATTCCATAAAGTCGATGCCCAATAATTGCTTGTATCCACGAGCTACTAGTCGAGCTTTGTTCTTCAATATTCCGCCTAACTCATCGAGTTTCACCTTGTAAACCCATTTCAAAGTGAGTAACTGCACTTGATCCGGGCATGGGAAAAGTTCCCATACTTCAAGACGTATAAATTCATTAAGTTCTTCTTGCATAGCTTCTATCCAACATGATTGAGTAAAAGCTTGTTGCCATGTCTTAGGTTCAATTTCAGTGAGAAAAGCATCAAAGTGACAAAACATTGCACTTTCTTGTAACTGACTTCGTGTGGATACCGGACAATTAGGGTCACCAATAATAGAATCTATAGGATGATCCTTTGTCCACTTGCTATCATGTTCACGAATCCGTGGATTGGAGTAAACTGTAGAAGGAGCTTCTTCTGAGGTGGACGACCCGGCTTGATTAGGGTCGGGAATAGGTACACCAAAGAATGGAAGTTCACGCATTTGAGCGAATTCCAAATCGTGATCATCATCATCCTCTTCATCATCAATAGGCATGACGTGGGTAGTTGTTACATGTGTTGGTTGAGAATTACTTGTGGATGGTATATCTTGACCAATTGTAGGTGCAGATGTATCTGATTGTGCTTCGGTTGCTGGAGCGACAACTTCGGTTACCGGAGCTATTACCTCAGGTTCTGGAGCAACAATAGTTGGAGGAGTAAAGAATTCATCAAAGAACGGTTGAAACAACGTATCCCATTCAGTCCTAGTAGGTGGTATAAATGATGAAGTAGGGTTGTTTGGGACAAGACCAGAACTGATATTACTGGGTCCCATTTCAGGAAGTGCGGGTTCAGAGCTGCTTTGCTCAGAAGCCATTGCTGTTAGCTCATCAAAATCTATATTCATAGTTTCGAGGATCTTGCGGGAGTTATGGTTGTAGATTCGGTATGCCTTCTTTGCGGGTGCATAACCAATGAAAATACCAATATCAGCCTTTGGTTGAAGTTTACCCAAATTGTCACCATCATTATTTGGATAGCAAAGAGAACCAAATACATGAAGATATGATAAATCTGGTACTTTCCCATGGAGAAGCTCATAAGGTGTTTTACCATGGCGTTTACGAATTAGTGACCGGTTTTGGGTGTACACTGCTGTAGATACTGCTTCTGCCCATAAAAACAATGGAGCCTTTGCGTAAATTAACATCGTTCGAGCAACTTCCATAAGTGTGCGATTTCGCCTTTCAACGACACCGTTTTATTGTGGAGTGCGAGCAACGGATGTTTCATGAGAAATGCCCACTTCTTCATAATAATCACGTAAAATTTGATTCACAAATTCGGTTCCATTATCTGTACGAATGCGTCGGACAGTAGTGTTGAGACACACTTGAATCATCTTGAGAAATCCGATGATGAATTTAGGTGCCTCATTTTTTGCTTTGAGAAATTTCACCCATGTAAACCGAGAGTAATCATCGACAATGACGAGGATGTACTTTTTGCCACTAAGACTTTCAACACGCATTGGCCCACAAAGATCCATATGCAATAGATAAAGTTTCTCTTGGTTGGTGTCTTCCGTCTTGGGTTTGTAAGATTTCTTAGTGCTTTTCCACATTGTACACGCGGAACACAAATGATCCTTGTGAAATGATAGTTTAGGAAGACCACGAACAAGTTCGTTTTTCGCCAAGTGATTAATAGGGTCAAAGTTAAGATGAGATAATCGTTGATGCCATAACCATGACTTAGTCTTCGATGCTTTGGAGAGAAGACATACGGGAGAAGCGGCCATCATGTCTTGTAGAGACAAAGTGTACAAATTATTCCCTCGAGTACCTTTCAATAAATCAACCCCTTCCAAATTACGAATGAAGCAGTTATGCTCTCGAAAAGCAACTCCTAGGTTTGCATCACAAAATTATCCCACAAAAAATAAGTTGTGACCGAGACCTTCCACATAATACACTCTTGAAATAATAACATTCCCAATATGATATTCACCATAACCCATTATCTTTGCAATATAATCATTACCAAATCGAACCGTACCAAGAAACTTGCTGACGAAATTTCTGAGCTGAGAGCGATCTCCGGTCATATGCTTAGAGCAACCAGAGTCCAAATACCAGAGAACAATTTGGACCACCTGTTTTCAACAACAACAGTAGACAATGCATTGGAAACTAGTGGTTCCGGAGTGTTAGCAGATACAGATATAGAATTATCAGAATTGCTAACATTTTTGACACCCTTAGATTTCCTGCGTTTTCTAATGATAGTTTTAGCACTAACAGGTTTTACTGTTCCAACTTTCTTAGGTTTTGGATTATTCGCGGGCACTACAGTGGGAGTAAACCTATTTAAAGGGCACTTAGTTCCTATAGTAGTGTCGGTGTTCCTAGTTAAAGGACACGCTTGTGTTTTGGTAGCCTTGGTACTCCTAGTTAAAGGGCACGCTTTCTTCGCTTTAGTGGGAGTGATCCTAGTTAAAGGGCACGTATTTCCTACTATAATGAAAGTTCTACCAGTGGGGCGCCACATCCAACCAACTTGGGTTAACACTTTCCCAGTCGGTTTCCATTCTAATCCATTTTTCCGGGCATGCATCTCATTCACATGGTCAATAAGGAAAGAATCATGACGACTAGAAAACATACATTCATTGCAATTCCAACATTTCAAATTAGAATTCATAGTAGGCTTAGAACGCTGCACAACCGCAGAGCCTTTAGGTTTAGCTACATGATTCTTTTTATTCAAAACAGAAATAACATTCCTAGGATAGGCTTCTACTTTCTTCTTCACTTGACTACTAGATGGGGGCAAGATCCTATCATTCTTCTTGTTTCTCTTAAGCTTAGATCTTTGAACCTTAGTAGTGGTGCTTACTCCTGTAGAAGGCAACACGGGAATATTAGAAGCTGGTTTTGATTCCGCCTTATCTTTAGTGACCAAAGTTTGAGATGGTTTAGTCCTAGGGCCCTTGTTAAGTGGTGTGACGGCTATAAGGTTCCTTTTGATTGCACTAGAGGACGATGCTGAGACAGTGGCTGCGTTATCCACAACATTCTTACCTTTTAGAGTACGAAGTGTTTCCTTTAACTTAGCCAAGACCAGATTCTTATCACAAATTTGTTCCCTCAAATCAGATATTTCCACTGACTTTCGATTCAATTGTTCAATCAATGATTGATTCTGTGCAGTGGTATCAACACATGCGGGCTTTACTGAATCGAAGAGTCGTGTATTTTTCTGTTTTAAGTTATCAACTTTGGACAAAATCTTGGAAACTCGATTATCTAGATCAAGTTTAAGATTCTCAGCGGCCTCAAGTACGTTCACACGGTTAAGCTCCTTAGATTTCTCTATTTCTATCGGCAACGATGTAGCAACTTTGTCACTTGGCTGACGCTGTTTTGATTGTAAATTCAATCGAAAATTCTTTTCAAAGTTTGCATCATCGATATTAACACCTTCGAATGACGTTTCAAAGATTTCTTGAATAAATTGTTGCTTGCATTCAAGCGAAATACAATGTGTTTGAATCTCATCAAAACATTTTGAAAGCGAAGAATATGAATCTTGAAGCTTTAAAAATTCAGCGTCAGATTCGTGACAAGTATTATCTACCACATTATCCACAGTTTCATTATTATGCACAGTAGAATCATTATCAACACGTTTATTCACACAGACGGAAACAATATCATGAGACATCACTTGCTTCAGAAGCTGATCATTTTGGCATGAAACTCATTCTATTTCAAGTAAACTGCTTTCATAAGCATCATCCATTTCATTGAAAACACGTTTAACTTCTTCTATTTCCAAATACAAATCTTGATCAAGATTACTAAGACAAGCTTTAACATTCTTTACAAACGGAATAATTTCGTCTCGGAACGCAACTCGAGTGTGCTCAAAGTTCCATTCACCTTCCTTTATGGCCGAAGCCGTCGTACGTTCCAAAATGACCTTGTCAAAATCGGCTAAGTGTTGGTGTACCGCATTTAAGTTAACGGATGCCTTACTTACCGGTGGAATTAACTTCGTTAAATCCGTTTTGACAAGTGTAGAAGACGTGCTAGGAAGGTTTTCATTTGACAAACGTTGGGGCACAAGAACTGTCAATTCAGCTAATTCCTTTTGTAAGCGAATGCGGGTCTTTTTAGAAAATGGATCTTTATTATGTTGATCATAATCAATTGTATGGAATTTTGAAAGTATTTTAGAATGAGTTTCATCCTCAAGTGATTTTGTTTCCTCAGTACTACGAACAAAAGGTGCTTCTTTCGATTTGCCAATTATGGTCATATCATAAAGACCGGGAATATATTCCTGAGCTTGTTTTGCATAACCTAGATTAGGTGGTAGATCTTGAAGACGCTTAAGTTCGAGTTCTTTAAATGATTTAGTTAAAAGATGAACCTTTTCTGTGGAAGTGTATTGTTTTAAAAGCTGTTGTTCTTTAAATTTAAGAAGTTTGGTAGCATTAATTTCCGATTCAACCTTTTTAGACTCGAGAGTTTCGAAATCCATTTTAAGTTTCTGAAAATCATTGACAACCGACTCCTTTTCTTTTAATTCATTAGAAAGATTAGCTTTTAATGATTCTATTTCTTTCAAGTGTTCAATCTTTTCAAAACGAAATTGGTCAAATTCAGAACATGTTATTTTCTCTTCTTGAGGGACCATTTCAAAAGTTTTGACCTTTTCTTTATGCAACGCAAGCTCAGCAGTTAGGGTGGAATTCGTATCTACGGATTGTCTAAGGGCCATATGCATTTGATCAATTATATGTTTAGGCACCATGACCAAATCATGTTGAGCATAAGATGCCATACCCGTTGTAGCATTTGGTTGAGGTTCACTCAAATGTGTTGGATTGGGTACCACTTTATTTGAGTTACTAGTTCCCGAATGCTGTTCGAGGTTGTCATTTTCATGCCCAACTTGATGTTGGTTTTCATCAATATTATTAGATGTTGTTGGTACCTCACTGATGACATCAGAACCGTAGTGAGAGAGATTAGCAACGAGAGCAGCTTGGGCAGAGTGAATGTCATCACAATCCGAATCGTATGCATCAAGATCATCCGCTTGATAAGCTGCATTAGAAGTGGAAACAACTGCAATGCCTTCAGTATCTGCTGCCCCTGGGTCTGCAAGAAATGCTAGCTCCTCTGAATCCAAAATCTTCCCTTTAGACTGAGCATCAACCAAATACATCTTCTCACGAAACCATGCATCATCCCTTCTCCTTTTCGGCTGAGTGCATTCCCTAGCCATATGACCTTGTCCTCGGCAATTGTAGCAAGTCACAACCTTCTTAGGACCAATAGGACTCCCGTTTCCACCAGCTTGAGAATTCACAGCTTGATTGTTCCCAGTCCTTGTAGGAGGTCCATATGAATTTTGCCTTCCCTGAATAGGTTGCACCGTCATTTGACCATCTTGAACAGTGGCTTGTTGTCGAGGATTTGATGAGGTGTGGAGCTGATTGTTTGTTGGTGGAAATCCTCTAGTTGCAACAAGTTTTGACAAGTAGGCGGTGAGATGGTTTAGAACATCAGTTGGCGTATCATTTGGAGTAAAGACCGGTGCTTGGATTGGTGGAAGTTCATTAGAGTAGAAAGCTTGTGCTGGTTGTGCTTCTATTGGAAAATATCCTTGCTGAGGAGTATAGCCCAATGGAGAAGTGTTGGCTTGTGATGGTGATGTTTGATATGGTGGTTGCTGTGGAAAAGATTGTTGATGAACACTGTGTTGATATTCTTGCTGTGGCATCATTTGTGGTTGATAAGATGGTTGTTGTGGTTGCTGATAGATGTGTGGTGGTGGCTGCTGCAAGTATGACGGTTGTTGATAAGTATAAGCCATGTTTTGTTGAGAAGCATACATTGCAAGTGGATCATGACCTTGAGGTGTAGACAACCGAGCCTCGATCACATGGCATTCGTGTTGTTGAAGAAAAGCTTGAAGTTGATCCACATTGGTGTTATGCAAGTCCTTAGCCAATTTAACATCCGTCACGTATTTTTTCCATTCTGGAGGAAGAGTGTTCAAATACTTGGTGTTCAATTGAAAGGTAGGAATTGCCATGCCATAGATATTTAGCTCATTCAACAATAGGGTAAATCTCATATAGTAGTCATTGAGAGTCTCCCCTGGCACATAGACAAACTTATCAAAAGTATCATAAAGCTTACACTCTCGTTCTTGTTTAGTTAACGAGGTGCCTTGCATGAGAACACGAATTCTATCCCATAACTCTTTGGAAACTTTATGTTTGCTGACGAGTTTGTAGACATCTGGAGGAAGGGCTTGGAGAATGATGTTTGTAGCATACTTATCACATTTATCTTGAATCTTCATATCTCCAGTCAACTCACCCGTTGTGCGAGGACGAGTAGTCGTACCTTCCGTCACTGTACCATAATCTAATGGTCCATTGAGCACCGATGCCCAAATTAGATGTCTATTCTCCTTGTTCAACATATAAAGTTCCATTCGGGAAGCCCATTCCTCATACATAGTCTTCACCAACATTGGTGGACGATTATCCGTACCCGAGAGGATGGACTTATCCGTAAGAGATGTGTACTCCATTTCAATAAGTTAAGATTTACAAAGTTGATCGAACAATGATGTAGAATATTGATAATCAATGAATCTATGAAGGGGTTTGTTAATTTCTAGAGAGAGAAAGTTAGAGAGAGAAAGTGAGAGAAACTATGTGAATTTTATTAAGTGGAAATTAAGAAATGATAACCACCAACCCCTTTCCTTAGTGGAAAGGGGTATTTATAGTTCCAAGTCATAAGTGGACTTGGGCCGGTCCATGACAAGCCCATGGACCGGTTCTTACTTAAGTTAATAAGCAAATAATAACTAATTACTAACTACGAGCTATTACAACATAAATCATATTGTGGAGTGACCGATACTTCTAATATACGTTAAAACGTATTTCTAACAATCTCCCCCTAAGGGAGGTCACTCCACATTACAAAGTTCTAAACCTAGCATACTATACTAAGTCTTCGTTCTTTAGCTCGTAGTCCTTTCTTCTTTTTCTTTCTTTTGTTGTGAATATGTTGGTTTGATCTTTTTGGCTTTGACTTGAGAGCATTGTTCTTTGGCCTTTCACGTGCGATCTTTGCCTTTCTTGTGAACTTTGCCTCCTCGTGACTTCATGTTCCACACACTTACATCTTTTTGTTGGATTCTTGAAAGCTTCAGAGTTTGGTACAGCGGAAGACTTCATCTTGTACTTTCTTGAATTTTTGTTGCAAAAGACATAAGCATGTGGGAACGACTTTTACAGGTACACCGCAACACCACCGTCTTCACTGGTACACAGCAACGCCACCGTCTTCAACAGGTACTCAGCAACGCCACCGTCTTTAGCAGGTACACAGCAACGACACGAATAAAATGGCTTTGAACATTTTATTCTAATTCGGTAGCATTTTACCTCCGGTCGGTGAAGACCGTTGGACGATATTAGATATCGTACCCGTGACGGATAGTTTCAATTAAGTAACTTCCTGACAGGATTTCGCGGGTAAACCCGTTCTCTTTACTCGACCGTCCAAAGCTGACTGCGAACATAAAGAGTGAATCACTTGGATAAATTCTCCTTGCGATTAAAAGCCGTCAATTCATGAAACCTGGAACAAGTGAATTTCAATTAAGATTTTCACCATCGTTGCTTTCCAGTTGTCACGAGCTCGATTCATAAAGAATCTTGCACGTTACCTACCAAGTGCTGTTTGATGTTGACACTAGAAGGATTTCCACTCGTCACTGTGGTCAATAAAGAGTCACTCTGAGTGTTCTGGCAAGATCATGTGATAATGCGAAGAGGCCTGGAACGAGTTTAAGTTCAATTAAGAATTAAACCACTGTTACCTTCCAGTTTTTCACAAGATTGGTTCTAAAAGAACCGCACGTGTAACCTACCATGAGCTTGTTTGATGTTGGCTCAAGCAGGATTTCCATCTTCATTGTAATACTTGCGTATTACTCGGATGTTCTGGCAATATTACAGGAATACTGCGTAGGACTCATGAAAATCTCTTACTTTTCACAGTGTGTGAGAAAGCAAGGAATAAATGGAAAGTGTCCTAATGAGACTTTTGATGATCTCTTGGCTCTAGACTCGATTGTGCGTTTTGATTTTAGTGAGCGATGGCTGGAGAGGAGTGCCACCTTTTCAATACCAGTCTATTCGGAGTGAATAAACCAGTAGATAACGTGTTGATCTCCGTGTGATTAAAACAAATACCTTTTGAGAGATATTTGAGTTAGCTGGGGAAGGGTTGTGCATTGCATCACTGGGTCCATGATGTCTTTCTTCAATACCGAGAATCATTAGCAAAAATGACCTCAATAGCATATGTATTGACCCGGTTTCTGCCTAAAGTTGTAAGGAGGGCTTCTTTCTTTACACCCTTTATCTTTACATTTCTTTTTCATTCTTCAACCCCTTCAATGCTTACCAATACGTCATCACTAGCACCTTGTTGTGATTGTTCCAGTGCTAGCTTAAGTACTTGGTCGGCATTCAGCTACGTTCACATTCTTTCTCCATCTTTCCTAGGACTTCTAATTCTAACTAGGGAATTGTCCTTGGGAAGATTCCATCGGCTCTGATGAATCATTGGACTAAACCTATTCCTACCACCCTTTTGTCACCACATCCGTCGTGAATTAAGCGTATTTTGGGAAGGAATTGCCACCATGAAAACATCATTGAAAATCACCTAAGGTACTTGTGATATTAAAATCAAAAGTTTTGTACCTTAGGTGTTTTGATCATCAAAAACGCTCCCCCTTAACACGTGCTTAACACATATTAAGTTGGATTATCATTAAGCCTTTTTCATTTTAGCCAAGTAACACTTACGTCTCCTTAATCCCATTTTCTCCCCTTATCCAAAATGTTAACCATTAATATTTGGGATATTGAATGGATTAACCGGTCTTTGGGTAAAAATGAAATCAATGTTTGGCCATAGAACAAGTTATTGCTCCCCCTTAAGTGAATAAGGGATAGTTGTAGTGCTTTGGTATGACATATTTTGAAAGATTTAGAATCTCGTGAGAAATTCTTGAAAAATTATCATACCTTAACACTACACCAAGCCATTCAAGCACATTATTCACAAATTTACATATTCACAATTGAAAACCAATATAAAGTGACCTGAGATGTACGACCCATCAGATGGATCGTTGCAGTAGCTTGTGGTGCACTAAATACGGTCTTCCACCCACGAATCTTTCCAAGCTCCTCATCAACCTACGTTCACGGAGCTTTTGATCGATCTTTTTGATCACATACTTTGCCATCTGCCGGTAACCCGGATGCCAATCCTCTGTCATCTCTGGCAAAGTCCCACCCGAGTTCAGATGCTCCAACTTATCTCTGACTTGTATAAGAGTGCCATCGCTATACTTGTGGAGCTCCCCCACCCTCATAAACTTCATCAAACCTCGACTGTTCAAGTAGAAAATGCCAGAATTCGGGACAGAAATGCCGGTGTAGGGACATCTTTCTACATGTTGAGGTAGCACTTGATTCACAGGGCGAGTTAAATTGAGCCTCCTCTGATAGCTTTCGACTCCCAACTGAAGATCCTCAACTCGTGACTTGATGACAACGCTTCGTGTGAACATACGAAGTGCTGTATTCAAAGCAATCAGGTCTTCACGAGGAATGTGAGTAAGTTGATCTCGGGTCATCAGAAGCAGCATATCTTCGATATCCTCAAGGCGAATGATGGAAAAATCTCCTTGCTGGATTTTGTATTCCCTGTCATCCTCCCTTTTCAAGCGAATCTCCGTCACATGATAGTAGCCGTTCTTGGCTTCAGTTTTCATTCCTAAGATGCTGGAGATGCGGATGTCGGATCTAACATTGCTTCCAGACTTAACCAAGCAGCAACCCCTGTACGCCCTTCGGACTCGTTCGTCCCAATGAGATGCACCTATGACAGCATACATATCATAATTACGATTCATTTTAGGGACCCAGAGTCGATTTACCTTTTCCTCGATATAGGGTATTGTCCCCCAGTTGGCAGCTTTCAGCAATGTCAGGGAGGTTGCGTACTTTGATGATCCCTTCAGTAGATACTCAAGATCGTTGGTGACGAAGAAGTCAAGAGCAATCTGATTATCTTGAGCAGGATCCATTGGAGGTGGAGCTCTTTCTGATTCATGAAGTCCTGGCCTTTGAACGGTTTTCAAAGCCTTTATGATCTCATCGGCATAGTACTCGAACTCCATTCGGGGTAATCGGGTTTTGGCACGCAGTCTCTTATCTTTCATCGCTTTCTTGACCAAGGATGGAGTAACCGAAGTCTTATACTCATGAGCAAGAAATGCACATAAGTCAATCGGACTTCGGATACGCAGATACAGCACATCTTTGTCAGCATCTGTGATCGGATCATATTGAGCTGCTGCCGTGATCCAAGCTTGTGGTGGTGCAGACTCGTCTATCTCCAACGTGTCTTCCCAAACTCTTATGCTTGGTTCAGGAACCGTAGATTTTTGAGCTTGTTGTTGAGGAGTTGAAGTGCGAACATCAGTTGGTTCGGTTTCAGGCATTTCAGCAGTGTCGTGAACTGGAGAATGTTGTGCAGCTTCGGGTTCCGTCACTGATTCTGCAATCACAGGAGGAACAACAGCAGAACTAATGGGGTTAGTGGTAATAGGTACAGACACAGCGATAGAGATACCGGGAGCCGAAGACGCTGTAGTGGCATTCACATCGTGGCGCCACTTAGTTCTTCGTGATTCCGAGGATGTCGATTTATCCTTCGGTGCTGCATCTTTGGTGGACTTGGTTCCAGTCTTAGTAGCAGTCTTCTTGGAGCTGGTAACCTTGTCTCCCTTTTTCGGTTGTTCACCCCCATCATCATCCTGATTATCATCCCCGTTACTACCCCTTGCACTCTCCTGATTCTCATCACCACCATCATCGCCATCATCATCCTCATCATCCTCATCATCGTCATCATCCTCATCATCATCACCACCCTCATCATCATCACCACCTTCGTCATCGTCTTTCTCCTTTTCACCTTCTTCTTCTTCTTCTTCTTCTTCTTCACCCGTACCCTCTTCTTCACTCTCTTCCCTTTCTTCCTCAGGTAAGATGTGATATGGTACCACACTTCCAAACATTTTGAATAATCTATCATCCTCCATGATAGCATCATTCAGGGATTTAAATAGAGCCCGTTGAATCCTCGATTTATCATGCGACCCAAGTTCCACCATTCGAGCTTTAAGGATCTTCTTCAATTCAAAATCCGTCAGGTCATAAGCAATCTTATAGGCGGCTTCAGAAGGGTTGGATGATTTGACCATCAAGTTGTCAGCAGCAAGTGTCTTCAACTCGTCACGAAGCTTAGGCATTAAGGATTCAACGGATTTTTGCACTCTTTCTTTCACAGATGCTTCAAGTGCTTCTTTTTGTTCCTTATATTTATCCCTCATTGCTTGAAGTCTGGTAATGCGTGCAGCATGTTTATTAGCCTCAGCCTGCTTAACCTGAGCAATTTCCTCTGCATGAGCTTTACGTGTAGCTTCCAAGTCTGCAGCGAACTTGGCAATCAACTCTTCTTGAGCTTTCCTTGATGCTTCTTCACTTTGAGCTCTTCTATTTAACTCTTGGCGAAGTTCATTCATTTCTCTCTTGTGAGCATCCGTATGTTTATCCAACATCTCGCCCAATACTATTGCTGCCATTGCAGATGTTGCAGATGTTGCAGATGTTGATGGAATAGGCTCGGTTGTAACTGCTGTACTAAGGGTAGGCATTATGGGTGGTGGAAGAAATGGTGTGGAAGCCGGTCGGGTTGGTCGGGTTGTTAAGGGTTGGATTGGTGGTGGTAGAGTTGCCAAAGGTTGAGTTGTCACCATGATCGTAGGAGCAACAGGTTCCTTTTCCACACTTGTTGAAATAGGGATTGATGGTTCCTTCGACGTGGAATAGTTTTCAGGTGACCCAAATTCATCAACATCATCTGGTTCCACGTACTCATCCTCAATATCTACCCTTGCCCCTGAACCACTACCTCCAGTGTCTTTCCTACTCCTTTTAATGGCAATTTTCAGCATTTGTTGCTCGGTTTTATCAACAGTAGGATCAACAATATCTTGTTCGTCACGTAGACGCATCAAATCCTTGCCCTTCCCTTTCTTACCCTCTGTCTTCTTCTTCTTAGGTTCGGGTTCAGGTAACGCTGCTGGTTGTTTGCGTTTACCTTTACTCTTAACCGTTGTGGATGAGTCTTCTCCAGTTTGAAGGTTTGCTTTCAGCCTTTGGATTTCTAGCTGCAGTAGCTTGTAATCAGCAGAATCTTTGATTTTGTTTGACAGAAGGTAATCAGGAACAGGACCCGGAATCACACCAGTAGACGGTCCTTCATGCCTCAGATCTACAGTATCATCAGCTTCTTCAGTGTGATAGCGACCTCCTGCACGCCTATCAATAGTAGTATCAAGCTTCATAAAATAATTTATGATGAGCTTAATAAACCGAGGATAAGGAAAGAAGTTTGTCTTCAGCTTCTTGTTGTGGAAGAGTTGAAAGGTGAATTCTTCCCATATCAACAAAGCATAATCTGAATTCGCAGCTTTGTACATGCCATAGAAGAGGTTCATTATCGGACTGCGCAAAGCATCATGGCCACTCGTTTTTGGTGTAAGGCATTTACTGAGAATACCCATCAAAGCTCTCCAGGGTTGTCCTACCTTAGCAGTAGTAAACTCAGATGCAACTCGTATTTCCGGACATCCAAGTGCGTCAAATAACTCCGCGAGTTCATCTTTAGTAGGATCCCTTGAGAAAGACATGCCCTTGGGTGTATCCCGTATACCAAGCATCTTACGGAAGTCTGAAACGGTGAGTGTTTGCTGCTTGTTGTCGATGGTGAAGGTGATTTTGTTCGAAGTGAAATCCTTGGTTGCCCAAAATTCAAACATATACTCATAAGGCACCGAGGCTGTACTCCTAAGGGCGTTCTTGAAGTGGGAGTTATCAAGAATGGCTATGGCGACCTTAAAACCATGGTGAGTGGATTTAGAAACTTGCTTCAGCCTATAGTTGTTGGGTATAAACTTAAGGGTTCGAGCTTTAGCAATATCGGCTTCCCTAGATTCTTGGATAGCTTGTACTGTTGGATTAGTCATTTTATCTGCTTAAGATAAGACATGAAAAGTTGATGCACAAAAACAGATAGATATATATCATTCTACTTCTAAGCATAACACATTTCATAAGATAAAACAACAAGTACATAGATAGCATGCAAACAATAACAATCAAACAATTCATCCGGAACTTTTCCTCATTCGGAACATTTTCATTCGGAACTTTTCCTCATTCGGAACTTCTCCTCATTCGGAACTTCTTCATCCGGAAGTTCTTCATTCGGAACTTCCTTCATCCGGAAGTTCTTCATTCGGAACTTCCTTCATCCGGAAGTTCTTCATTCGGAACTTCCTTCATTCGGAAGTTCTTCATTCGGAACTTCCTTCATTCGGAAGTTCTTCATTCGGAACTTCCTTCATTCGGAAGTTCTTCATTCGGAACTTCCTTCATTCGGAAGTTCTTCATTCGGAACTTCCTTCATTCGGAAGTTCTTCATTCGGAACTTCCTCATTCGGAAGTTCTTCATTCGGAACTTCCTTCATTCGGAAGTTCTTCATTCGGAACTTCCTCATTCGGAAGTCCTTCATTCGGAACTTCCTCATTCGGAAGTTTTTTCAGAAGAAATCCTTCATTCGGAAGTTTGTATCCAGTGTTCATTCGGAACTTTTGCCAACTAAACTCAGATGTTTGATCTATCGCGTTTGTGAGTTTCTAAGGCAGTCTAAAGTAATTTAATCATCACTTAACCTATTCCGATCAAAACCCACCATAAATCCCTTATCAATTAACCCTAATTAAGGCAAAACCCTAAATCTGATGAGATAGATTAATTGATCAGAATTATATGATGAATGGAATGAATTAGAAGTTTAAATGTTGATGTTTATACCTTAATTTAGCAGATGAACAGAAGGAATGATCAGACGAAGGTTTGAATGCGTGTTTGTGTGTGTAAACAATGGCGGCAAGTTTGATAAACAGTGAAAGGATAATAGTGAGGGGCGGGGTGTGTGTAGTTTGACTTAGGTCAAATAATTTTGACAAGTTTCAAGAAATCACACATTTAGTCCCTCTAGTATCTATACTTTTCCTTTTTGTTTCTAATGTTTCCATTTCATTTAATCCTTGTTTTACTTACACATAACTTAGCAAATACAATCTATTAGCATATCCCCAAAATCTAAAAGCAATGCCTATCACTTAGAACGAACACTAGTCGTTTTCTAAAGCAAAACCACTCAATTACCATGTAGCCCTTAATTTTCACAATCACTTTTGAAAATCAATTTTAATGACGAAGAAGATTTTACTATTTTCTCCCCCTTAAACGATGACCCGTTTTCTATTTAAAGAGCTGTAGTCATTGTTTAAAGAGTCAAATAGTGATGAAAGCATTTCCAATTTATCTCTTGAAAAATTTTGATTCGTGGTGTCAATAAGATTTCTCTTATTTTAACAAATTAATGCACTGAGACGTACACAAATTCGTGTCAGACCAAGGTATAAAGTAACCTTGATCCCTTTGCATGATTTGGCTTGTAAATCACGCCCGAGAAAATTAATTCCCGTTCTGAGTCAACGTTTTCCTAGGAAATACGTGACTTTAATATGAAAACCGGGTTGCAGTCTGAAATAACTACAAGCCATAATGGGCATGTTTTAAAAATGTACAACTTTTATACGGACTCTATTTATGGCACCGTGTCAATATTAATCGACATTTCTAAGGCCGTAAATATTACCGTACTAAAAGACATGCCCGTTTTAAAACGAAAAATATTTTTGGTTTTTCTTGATTTTATAATTTTTATGGTTTTTCTAGGTTTTATATTTTTTATGGTTTTTCTAGGTTTTATATTTTTTATGGTTTTTGTTGGTTTTATATATTTACGATAATATACATGATCACAACCAAAGGATACTCTGAATAGTTTACCACGACTATTCAGCTGATTCTTCTGCCAACTCTTTGAGAGTCGCTGGAGTGAATGATTTCATGCCAAGCTTGTCGATCAAAAACTCGATTCGTCCTCGATCTAAGGCTTTGGTGAACATATCCGCCAGCTGATACTCAGTAGTGACAAAATACAGCTCGATCACTCCGTTCTCCACCTGCTCCTTGATGAAATGGTAGCGAATGTCTATGTGCTTGGCCCGGGAGTGTTGAACATAGTTGCAGCAAAGGGCAATGGCGCTCTTGTTGTCACAATACATCGGGATTTTGTTAAATCCAAGACCGTAGTCAGTTAATTGTGATCTCATCCAAAGGACTTGAGCACAACAACCGGACATGGCGATGTATTCAGCCTCCGTGCTTAATATTGCAGCGCTTTTCTGCCTTTTTGAAGACCAACTGATCAATCTATCTCCTAGGAGTTGCACAGATCCAGAAGTGCTACGCCTCGTATCTTGACATCCAGCATGATCGGCATCTGCGTATGATATTAAAGCAATCGAGGAATCTTTCGGATACCATAGACCACGATGAAGTGTTCCTTTTAGATACCGAAAGATCCTTTTAACCACATGTAAGTGCTTTTCGGTAGGCCGAGCCTGATACCGGGCACACATGCATACAGCAAATTGCAAATCAGGCCTGCTAGCAGTCAGATAGAGAAGGGTGCCAATCATTCCACGGTAAAGTTTCGGATCGACAATAATCCCATCCCTATCTTCATCTAACTTGGTTTTCTCAACCATTGGAGTGTCTACGGGGTCACAATTCTCAAAATTATATTTCTTAAGTGATTCTAGAGCATATTTGGATTGATTTATAAAGATGCCTCTGGGATTCTGAGAAATCTGTAATCCTAAGAAAAATGAGATTTTTCCCATCATCGACATCTGAAAGCGTGTGGACATTATCTTCTCAAATTGTTTAGACAATTCTATGTTAGTGGCAGCAAAAATTATATCATCAACATAAATTTGTACCAGAAGCATGTCGTTGCCGTCTTTGAGAGTGAATAGAGTGGGGTCCACTTTGCCTTTGGAGAAGCCTTCCGACATGAGATATGTTGACAGGAGATCATACCACGCACGTGGAGCTTGTTTCAACCCATAGAGAGCCTTCTTAAGCTTGTACACATGGTTAGGAGACTCCGTGCTGACGAACCCATCCGGTTGACTAACATAAACTTCTTCCCTTAGTTCACCGTTCAAAAATGCCGTCTTCACATCCATTTGATAGACGATCATGTTCATATGAGCAGCAAACGCAAGAAATAGTCTAATCGCCTCCAATCTAGCTACAGGAGCAAAAGATTCCTCAAAGTCTATACCCAAGGCCTGTTTATATCCTCTAGCGACCAATCTAGCTTTATTCTTCAGTACCGAACCCATCTCATCAAGTTTAACCTTATAAACCCATAACAAAGTAAGGATGTTAACCTTGTCAGGGCGAGGAACCAATTCCCATACTTCAAGTCGTTTGAATTCATTGAGTTCCTCCTGCATAGCTTCGATCCAAGATGATTGGGTCATAGCCTGCTGCCAATTTTTAGGTTCAACTTCAGAGAGAAATGCATCAAAGTAACAATATAGTGCACTCTCTTGTAATTGATGGCGAGTAGAGACTGGTCGATCTAGATCTCCAATAACATTCCTAATTGGGTGATCTTTTGTCCATTTAGTGCTATGTTTTTCAATCCTTGGTGGTCTGGAGTGAACAATAGATGGAGCTTCTTCTGAGGTAGATGCGGCTGAAGGGTTTTCAGGGATCGCTACACCAAAGAAGGAAGCTCTTGCAAGTGAGCATATTCCAGGTCGTGATCAGTAGAATCCTCTTCCACATCATTAGGCACAAGTAGGGGTGATGATTCAGGTGTAGTTTGAGAATCACTTGGTGAAGGTGCATCCGGTTCATTGTGAATTGTAGATGCATTAGATAAAGGTTCATTAACTTGAGCAACCACTTCAGGTATTGGAGCAATTACTACAGGTACTGGAACTTCATCAGTCGGGGGATCGAAGAATTCATCAAACAACGGTTGAAACAGTTTATCCCACTCGGGCCTTGATGGTGGTAAAAATGATGTGGAAGTTGGATTGTTGGGAACTAATCCGGAACTTATAGCACCGGGTCCCATCTCATGAAGCGCGGGTTCAGAGCTGTGTTGCTCAGAAGCCATCGCTGTCAGCTCGTCGAAATCAGCGTCCATAGTTTCTACAATCTTGCCAAGACGACGGTTATAGATTCGGTATGCTCTTTTGGACGGTGAGTAACCAATGAAAATACCTATGTCGGCTTTTGGTTGAAGCTTACCCAAGTTCTCACTATTGATGTTTGGATAACACAGAGCACCAAACACATGGAAAAATGAAACATCGGGTTTGCGGTCATGTAGAAGCTCATAAGGTGTTTTTCCATGGCGTTTCCGAATGATAGAACGGTTTTGGGTAAAACATGCAGTAGAAATAGCCTCTGCCCACAAGAACAATGGAGCGTTCGCATAAATAAGCATGGTCCTAGCAGCTTCCATAAGTGTACGATTCCGTCTTTCAACGACACCGTTTTGTTGTGGAGTGCGTGCAGCGGATGTTTCATGTGATATACCAACACCTTCATAATAATCACGAAGAGTCTGGTTGACGAACTCTGTACCATTGTCTGTACGGATACGGCGGACAGTGGTATTCAAACGTACCTGAATGAACTTCAGAAAAGTGATGATAGCCTTCGGAGCTTCATCCTTTGTACGTAGAAATCTAACCCATGTAAACCTTGAGAAATCATCCACAATGACGAGAATGAATTTCTTACCGCTCACACTTTCAGTTCTCATCGGTCCACAAAGATCCATATGCAAAAGATGAAGTTTTTCTTGATTAGTGTCTTCAGCTTTGGGTTTGTAAGATTTCTTGGTGCTTTTCCCCCTTGAACACGCGGAACATAAATGATCCTTGTGAAATTTAAGCTTGGGAAGACCACGAACTAACTCGTTTTTAGCCAGATGATTAATAGCATCAAAATTAAGATGAGATAATCTGCGATGCCATAACCATGACTTGGTCTTCGAAGCTTTAGAGAGAAGACATACTGGAGAAGCGGCCATCATGTCTTGTAAGGACAAAGTGTAAAGATTTGCACCACGAGATCCCTTCAACAAATCTTTTCCTTCCAAGTTGCGGATGAAACAAGTGTGTTGTCGAAAAGCAACCTCAAGGTTGGAATCACAAAACTGTCCTACGGAGAATAAGTTATGACCAAGACCTTCAACATAGTATACCCTAGAAATCGTCACGTTTCCAATCTGATATTCACCATACCCCATAATCTTTGCTATATGATCATTCCCAAATTTAACCGTACCAAGAAACTTGCTGACGAAATTTCGGAGCATCGAGCGATTTCCGGTCATATGTTTTGAACAACCGGAGTCCAAATACCACAGGATGATTTGGACCACCTGAAAATATCACCACACAAAGACAATGTAGAGGTATCGGAATCTGAGTGTTCCTTGTTATTAGCAGGTACAGATTTAATAATCTTAGATTTGCTAACTCTAGGTTTCTTAGATTTCCTAGCCTTCTTCTTCTTAATTGGTGGTGTAGATTCTAATTGGCTCAAATCCTGAGGTATTTCTACACTGATAGGCACTATAGTGGGGGCTGACCTAATTAAAGGGCGCTGTTTCCTTACTTGAGTGCGAGTGTTCCTAACTAAAGGACGCTCAGACCTAACCTCAATGGATGCATTCCTAGTTAAAGGGCACATTTTACCATCGAGAGTAAAGGTCCTACCAGTGGGACGCCATTGCCAGCCAACTTGGGCACGAGTTCTACCCGTTGGCTTCCATTCAAGACCATTCTTAATAGCATTCATTTCATTAACGTGATCAATCAGACACAAATCATGACGCTGTGAAAACATACATTCATTACAATTCCAGCAATTTAAATCAGAATTCACGAATGGTTTAGGCTGCTGCACAGGCGCAGAGCTTTTAGTCTTAACATGATTCGTTTTATTTAAAACTGAACTAGCATTCCTATTGTGGACTTCTACTTTCTTCTTTGTGGCACTACTAGTGGCGGGCTTGATCTTAGCTTTCTTGAGTGGCGATCCTTTAGCCTTAGTAGTCTCTTTTAATCCTGTAGAAGGCAAATTGGGAATATTAGCAGCAGATTTTAAAGGTGTCTTACTCGATTGTGCCAATGACGGTTTCGCTCCTGGAGTCTTATTAAATGGAGTGACAGCAATGGGCCTATTATTAAGTAGTGCAGAACCTGGTGTACCTATGTATTGTAAATAAGCCAAGCAATATTGAACTCGCTTAACATATTCATGAGCCGAATAATAGTCGCTACTTAAGGGATCTAAGGCATAAAGATCGTCTACAATATCCCTAAGAAGATCGACATGCTTAATGGCATTCTTCATATAATCATCATAGGTAAGCTGGTTTCTCTTATGAAGCGGATTCTTATAAAGCACTACTTTCTTGGTTGTTGGAGCACTAGTGGATGGTGCAGAGTCGGTAGCTAAGTTATCAACAACTTCTTGTCTGGTGAGAAGAAGTGTCTCCTTTAACTCAGCCAAAACCATATTTTTGTCTATGAGCAGGATGTTCAAGTCAGAGATTTCTTCGCACTTTTGGTTCAGTTGTTCAACATAATATTGTTGCTGTGTCGCATTAAAAGCGAATCGATCTTCTAGTGAACCATAAAGAGCGGATAGTCCCTGCCTTGTCCGATCCATCTCCCCTAGAACAGTTGATAGTCTAATTTCTAAGACCTGGTTTTTAGACTCTGCGGCCTCTAGTTCCATTCTTAATGTTTCCTTTGATGATATCTCTCTCTTCAATCTCATGATTTCTTCCTCTAATGTCTTAACAATTGCAATCATCTTGTCACTATTCTCAACACCGTTTTCACAAACATTTGATATCAAAAGATTTTCATTTTGAGCTTGTTGTTTTAATTCTAAAGATATACAATGTTGTTCTAGTTGATTAAAGCGTTGAGAAAGTAAATTATAAGAATCTTGTAGCTTTAAAAACTCAGCGTTAGATTCGTGACAAGAATGATTATCTACCTCATTTACAGTTTCAGCAACATTTACAGAAATATCACAAACATCATCACAAATATCATTACAAATATTCACAGCATCACAATTCATCATAGCGGATGTAAGCTCATTCGAATATTTAACATTTACAATAGTAAGCACATCACACGAGATTACTTCGGACAAGAATCGGTCATATTCGGTTGAAATCTTTTCCTTTTCAATTAGTTGCAGTTCGTAAGCGGTGTCCATTTCATAAAACACTTTTTGAACTTCACCAATTTCAAACTGAAGATTTTCCTTAAGAGATGCAAAACTTCTTTTTAGACTTTCGACAAACGGATTGATCTCAGTTTTAAACACCTCGTTCATGTGTTCGAAAGCCCATTCTCCGGCATTTAGGCCATTTGAAGTCGTACATTCCAAGATGACCTTGTCAAAGTTAGTAAAGTATCGGTTAATCTCTTGCAAGTTTAACCATACAGTGCTAACAGGTGGAAGATTCTTTGGAATTTCCTTAGGACCTTCCATGTTGACAAGTGTAGGAAATGTACTAGGGCTTTCTTCCTCTATCATGTAGGTTGGTGCTGTAATGAGATCTTTGTCCATATGGAAGCGAACTCTAAAATCAGTTTTAGCAAGCTCCTTATTCATTTTAAAATAATCACAATCGGGATATTTTGCTGAATTGTATGACCGATCCTCATCAACTAGAACCTTACTTGTTCGATCATTGGGAAAAACAATCGGGTCTAAAGCCAATCCTAATTGAGTTGCATTATAAAGTCTAGGACTATGTCTTAAAGCTTGTTTTGCATATCGTGGATTAGGGGGAAGGCCTTTTAGACGTGATAAGTTAAACTCTTTAAACGAAGCATCAAATAAGTGAACTAGTTGTGAAGCAGCGTATTGTCTTAACAGCAAGTAGTCTAGACTTCTAATCTTATTAGTAGCATTAATTTCCATTTCAGTCTTCTTAGATTCGAGTAATTCAAAATCAGTTTGAAGTTTTTGAAAATTAGTGACCACTAACTCCTTTTCTCTAAGTTCACTAGACAAATTTGCTCTTAATTTTTCGATTTCTTGCAAGTGACCCATTTGTTTGTTTCTAAAGTGATCATATTCGAGATTTGTGAGAACACTAGACGAAGGCACTAATTCCAAAGTTTGTACTTTCTCATTGCTTAAGGCAAGCTCATCAGACAAATTCTTATTCTTAGCTAAGGTTTCTAAGAGTGCAGCATTCATTTGGCTAAGTAGTGTAGCAGGAACCATGACCAAATCTTGTTGAGCAGGAGTAGGCGTATGCGAACTGGGTCCCGGTTGTGATTCACTCAAAGTCTGGGAACTCACATTGATATTGCTATCATTGTTTGTCTCCTCATTTGAAAGACTCACCACCGAAGATTCATTCGAATCAGCACTCTCTTGCCCAACTTGATGTGGTTGAATACTAGCATCAGTGGCATTATCAGTGTTATTAATAAGTACCTCAGATTTCTTATCTGGCCCTAAGCTGGAAAAAGTTGCCATGAAAGCAGCCTTTGCAGTTTGAAAGTCATCACAGTCGGAATCATACGCATCAAGATCATCGGCTTGGTAAGCTGCATTCTGCGTAGTGACAACGTCTTGTTCAGCAATCCCTGGGTCAGCAAGAAATGCAAGCTCCTCTTCATCAAGTTCCCTTCCTTGCGCCTGAGCATTTACCAGATAGATCTTTTCTGCAAACCACTGTCCATCCCTTCTCCTCTTGGGTTTCTTACAATCCCTGGACATATGACCCTCTTCCTTGCAGTTGTAGCATGTGATCATTCTCAACTTGCCTGTATTAGCCCGTGGAGGGTTGTTGACCATTGGAGCAGGAGCAGGATTGGCGGTGCGAACATTGGTTGATGTGGAAGTTCTCCCCTGATAAGGTTGAATTGGCTGAACCATGACCCTGCCATTCTCAATTGTAGCTTGTTGGCGAGAATTGGATGAATTCCTCAACTGATTGTTGGTAGGAGCTGATCCTCTGAATCCTCGTTTGCTTAAAGTTTTTGTGAGATAAGCAGACATAGTAGTTAGCACTTCAACTGGGTCAGCTCCTTGTTGGAATACAGGAACTGGGACTTCCTCATCATCACAATATAATGCTTGATCTGGATGAGCTGCATAATCAGTATAAGGAAGACTCATTTGATCAGGGTAGCTTGTTGGATATGCTGCATTCTCTTGATAAGAAGAATATGATGGCTGAGCATAATGTGCAACATTTGCTGGATGAGGTTGTGAAGCATACTGTGGTGAGGGTGCATTGAACCGATATTGTTGCTGATGTGAGGTGGGTGGTTGTGGTAGAATCGAGTATTGGGGAAAGGCTGGTGTCATGTAAGGTGATTGATGATAAGCTTGATGTCCCAAGATATAGGGTGTGTTGTTGTGAGACAAGCTTGGTTGATTCGCCATCAATGCTAAAGAATCTGGGTGCATACCACGAGGAGAACGGTGCATAATCACATGCTTCTCATGCTGCTGAAGGAAGGCATAGATTTGATCTAAGTTGCACTTATGCAAATCCCGGGTTAACTTCACATCAGTAATGTACTCACCCCATTCAGCTTGAGGTAGAGTATTCAAGAATTTGGTGTTAACCTGGAATGGTGCGATCACAAGATTGTATACATTCAGATCATTCATAAGTGTGGTGAATCTGAAGTAATAATCGTGGAGCGTTTCCCCTGGATTGTAGGTGAATCTATCAAACAAATCATACAGCTGACACTCCCTTTCTTGTTTGGTGAGAGACGTGCCTTGTAGTAACACCTTAAGTCGTTCCCATAGATCCTTTGCCACCGTATACTGACTCACCATCCTATAGATGTCATGGGGAAGTGCTTGGAGAATTGTTTGAAGAGCTTTTTCATCTGCATCTGCAACGAGTTGTTGGGCTGGAGTGAGTTCTTCAAATTCTCATGGTCTAGTCACGTTGTCAACCGTAATGGTACCATAGTCGAGTGGACCATTCAAAATCGATTTGACCATAAGCCTTCCGTATGTCGGTTTCCCCTTTAGATATTGCATCATTCGACCTTGCCATGCCTCAAATACTTCTTTAATAAGCATCGGTGGACGACTATCAGTTCCCGTTATGATTGATATATCCGTAAGAGATGTCATCTGAGGCATTACTGAATTTGGATTCATTTTGTTTTTCTTCAAAGAAACAGAGATTATCGGTTGATCGAGCAGTGAAGTAAAGCTTGTGAATTGTGTTGTGTTTTTGTTGTATGAAACCAAGATTAAATCCTCTAAAAAATCGTCGAAAAAACAAGCAAAATCACCCTTGATTCGGAACTTTTTGTTGATTCGGAAGTTTGATTCGGAAGATTACCTTGATTCGGAACTTTGTGTTGATTCGGAAGATTACCTTGATTCGGAACTTTTGGTTGATTCGGAAGATTACCTTGATTCGGAACTTTTTGGATTGATTCGGAACTTCTTGGTTCGGAAGTTATTGATCCGGAACTTTGGCTTGATCCGGAACTTCTTGACTCGGAAGTTCTTGGTTTGGAACTTTAGCTTGATCCGGAACTTCTTGACTCGGAAGTTCTTGGTTCGGAACTTTAGCTTGATCCGGAACTTCTTGACTCGGAAGTTCTTGGTTCGGAAGTTTCTTGATTCGGAACTTCTTGACTCGGAACTCCTTGATCCGGAACTTCTTGATCCGGAACTCCTTGATCCGGAACTTCTTGATCCGGAACTCCTTGATCCGGAACTTCTTGATCCGGAACTTTTGCTGAATGAACAGAAACTTCCTTGATGAACAGTCGAACCGTAAAAAAATGAGATTAAGCCCCGATTTTGACCAAATAACCCAAAAAGTTTTGTGCTTTCGACTAAAATAAGTAACAACTAATACTTATCCACTAATCCCAATCACAAAAACACCAAAAACACCAAGAATCAAGATGATTTTTCTAAAAGAACACTAATACAATCAAAAACTAAAAAACCACACAAATCACCACCTTAAATCACCCCATAGCTCTGATACCAAATGTAGAATATTGATAATCAATGAATCTATGAAGGGGTTTGTTAATTTCTAGAGAGAGAAAGTTAGAGAGAGAAAGTGAGAGAAACTATGTGAATTTTATTAAGTGGAAATTAAGAAATGATAACCACCAACCCCTTTCCTTAGTGGAAAGGGGTATTTATAGTTCCAAGTCATAAGTGGACTTGGGCCGGTCCATGACAAGCCCATGGACCGGTTCTTACTTAAGTTAATAAGCAAATAATAACTAATTACTAACTACGAGCTATTACAACATAAATCATATTGTGGAGTGACCGATACTTCTAATATACGTTAAAACGTATTTCTAACAAATGAAATAAGGTTAAGTGTTTTTGTGTTGAAGTCAAGAAACAATGTTAAAATCCCCTAAAATATGTTCTCGATAAACCAAAAATTCCAAGACAAAATTACACACGATGTCGAAATTTTTTATGGAATGATTTTTGGATTGTCGGAATGTCTAGATCGGAATGCCAGATCGGAATGTCAGATCGGAATGTCCAGATCACAAAGCAAGGCTGTCGAAATGTTCAGATCGCAAAGTCCTATCGGAATGCTTAGATCGCAAAGTCCTATCGGAATGCTCAGATCGCAATGTGCTGTCGGAATGATTCAGATCGGAATGAAGCTGATAAAATTTGGGCAGAGTAACGACTTAAACACTTCCTTATAACCGTCGGAATCCCAGATCGCAATGAACGATCGGAATGTCCAGATCGGAATAAGTATTGAAATCCTCAGTATCGCAATGTGGAACCAAACACTTTCCGATGGTGATGGTTATTGCGATGGAAGCCCCTTTTACTTGTACTTTCCGATGGAAATGTTTGCTTGAATTTCGGAAAGATGAACACAATACCTTTTTGCACTTTTGAACCAAGAAAGATTGTGTTTTACCCAAAACCAAGATACCAAAAACACTATAACATGAATCACTACGTTATACTACTTGAAATCACGATCAAACACAAAAAAAAAATTGATGATTCGGCAAAATGAACTCAAAAAGCCACGAAATGCTTATAAGAACATATGCAACACTAAAAACAAACCTTTATTTCATCCCAAGCTCTTGATACCATTTGTAGAAATGTAAATCTATGCTTATGTTTTTAGAGAGAGAAAGAGATAGAGAGATGGTGGATTTCACACTTTTAGAGAGAGAAACTAAAAAGGAACTATGTGTAAATTATGAAACCACACACCCTCTCCATCAAAGGAGAGGGTTTAAATACCCAAGCCCATGAGATGGGCTTGGGTTTACATTAGGCCGCCGGCCCATACAATCCATGGGCTCGGTTTTGGGCTTTGTTTGATAAATTGTAAATAACTAAACTACGAGCTATAACATGGACTATTGTTGGAGTGACCGATCCTTTCTAATACGTAAAACGTATTTCCAACACGTCCTTTCAGTATGGACATTCTTTCCTTATTAGGATTCCCCGTATGCAGCCAACTGTTTTCCCGTAGTATAAGTTATGTGTTTGATTGCTTATGTTTAATTAAGATTACCTATAGCCATATACATGCATGACCAGTTTCACCTAGTTATGGAGGTACCATAACCATAACATTAGAGGCACTGATGTTATGACTTCACCACGGCGGAGTGATTGCTCGTGGCGTCCCTTCAGCTTTTGGCCATTTATTTATATTTATCATGTGGGGTGTATGGGTGCATCCTAGTTACATGTTTTTATTCAGGATTTCATGGTGAATGTGGTGTGTGCCTTACATCCTTCACAAGGAGCTGATCCCTCCTACCCAAAAACCAGCATATTAAATTAGAGGCAGCCCCTCTAATTTGTATGATGAGGTCACCCCTCTAAGTATTCATACACGGTGGATTTTCATGACCTATATTGGCTAATGGTAAAATATGTTAAACAGTTTTCATAAGATAAACATAAGGCTTCTCAAACTATAAAACCAGTTTTATGAACATGTTCCAGGTTTTCCAGGACTTATACATTTCTGCTGCTATTAAGTCTTTATTATGCTTAGTCATTCATACTATGTCTATATCCGTGCACTGAGCGTTTTGCTCAGCCGTTACTTTCCTTTCCATGTCCTAAAACGGCAGGTACTCAAGGATTGACTGGAGCATTTGGAGGACACGCATAGGATGGGAGCTACCTTAGATTTCTTCTCCTCTTGCCTTCATATTTATGCTTGTTTAGTCTTTCTTTTTGTTCATTTACTTTATTTATGTTTTGGGCTTATGTTTGGGGACCGATGTTTGATTCCGGTTATCCCTATGGTCATGTAATGTTTTAGACATTTATCCTTGTATGCTTTGATGACACGCCATAATTACGCGTGACATTCCATTATCAAAATGGGGTGTTACAATTATGGTATCAGAGACAAGGCTTCGACCTGTAGGCTCTAAAACTCTACTTGTGACTAGTGGGTAGTCACCAGAAGCTTCCTAAGCCAACGTCTGTTATTCTACGTATTGATGTTTTCAGCGCATTGTTGCTTTAACCATGATGTTTTCAGCACCTTGAGGTTTTAACCTTGATGTTTTCATCGAGATTATTTACTAATATGGATGGACAACCGTCATTCATATTTAGTTATGTGTCATTGTTTCATGCATAATGTTCCTCGTGAACTGTGATTATGTGGACTAAACCCCAGTAGTTCATAATTAGTCACATAAAAATTTTTCTGATAAGTTTTGACAGATGAGTTTCATTTATTTATGTTTCATGTATCATTGTTGCAGGGATTATGACTAAGTAATGGTTGGTATAGGACTGGCCCTATTTAGTCGCATGTGCTTTTATCGAAACTTTTAACTTTGGGACCGACCCATAGGCGTCCCCTCGCCATGTCTTTTGTTTTGGAACTGACCCATAGGCGTTCCCTCGCACATATAAAGGTTTTATAAACTACATTACGCATTCATGCACTGTTTTTCAAGCATAAAGTTTTTCTCATGATTTAAATTGGCATAATTTATTTTTCTTCATGTCCCCTCATAAGTTATTATGTTTTTATGTCAAGTATGTTTTCATACTGTCATGGTTAACTTTAGTTTCATGCTGATTATGTTATACACTTCTTCATGATAGATGGTTTCATGTTTCTTCATGATAATTCCGTCTTCATGTTGATTATGTTTTACGCCTCTTTTGTTATTTACGTTGTCCTGCAAGACATTGTTAGATTTCATTGAATCATGCTTTCATGATAGTCATGGTTGGTTTTCATTGATCATGCTGTCAGGCAAATCATCGTTGAATTTTGTGTAACCACACTTTAACGTTTCCGTTATAACCAGAATGATGTCTATGCTAATACTGCCAGGTTATCATGATGGTTTTCCTAACCGTTTAACCGGTATACTTTCCTCGCCATGTCTTTTGTTTTGGAACCGACCCATAGGCGTTCCCTCGCACATATAAAGGTTTTATAAACTACATTACGCATTCATGCACTGTTTTTCAAGCATAAAGTTTTTCTCATGATTTAAATTGGCATAATTTATTTTTCTTCATGTCCCCTCATAAGTTATTATGTTTTTATGTCAAGTATGTTTTCATACTGTCATGGTTAACTTTAGTTTCATGCTGATTATGTTATACACTTCTTCATGATAGATGGTTTCATGTTTCTTCATGATAATTCCGTCTTCATGTTGATTATGTTTTACGCCTCTTTTGTTATTTACGTTGTCCTGCAAGACATTGTTAGATTTCATTGAATCATGCTTTCATGATAGTCATGGTTGGTTTTCATTGATCATGCTGTCAGGAAAATCATCGTTGAATTTTGTGTAACCACACTTTAACGTTTCCGTTATAACCAGAATGATGTCTATGCTAATACTGCCAGGTTATCATGATGGTTTTCCTAACCGTTTAACCGGTATACTTTCCTTAAATCATGACAAATGATCGACTCATACCGATCATTTCATGTGCATTCCACGTGTACTCCATGTACCATATTCCACGTGTATTACATGTACCTTAATCCATGTGTATTCCACTTGCAATACTTCACGAGTATTCGCTAGTAGATTCTGAATCATCTCAGGCATATGTCCACTTGTTGATACTCTACAAATTTCTGATGCTGCTCATAACTTGGAAATGTTACTAAAGGTTGATGCTGCTGACGTTCGGAGACGCTACGAGATGCGGATGTTGTTCACAACCTGGAGATCCTACGAGACGAAGACAAAGGCGTCGGAGCAAAGCAATTGGACGAGAAGATGCTTCACCATCAGACGATTCCCATCAATCATTGTCCCTAATTCTTAGTTACATGTCACACGTCATTCGGCTGTCATTTCAGCCATATGATTGCAAACCGGTACCAACCAGCCACTCAGCTGAATAGTTACATGAATCACGGTCATGAGAATGATCGTCATGGAACTGACAGACAAGACGATAGTAACCACTACTATGACAGAAACTATCCTAGAAATCGCAACCAAGGCTACGGCCGCGGACGTGATCAGACATACAAAGGATCAGTAGTCCAACCAATCCGCCAAGTCTGGCATAATAGCCTAATATTGTAGTTCTATTGTTTTACGTCTCGAGACACATGTCAAGACATCAGTCAAGACACATGTCTCACGTATACTAATAAGTGTGAAAACACTTATCCTTTTGCCACTAAAATCAAGGAAAAACGAGACCTAATCATATGTTTTATATCATAAATGTCGGAATTACGCGTGGTTTTGTGTTTTGTGTGATAAATAGGTACAATTGAGCAAAAGAAAAGAAAACACGGGATTTCACGGTCAATTGTCAAAGAAAAGTCAAGATAGAGACGAAGACAAAGATCAAAAGTCCAAAAGTGTGCAACGATCACGGAAACCGATGAAAACCGACACGAGATTGATGAAAAGATCGAGGAAGCCAAAAATCAAGCTCGACATGAGTGGATTTAATATTTTGTCGAGTTTACGAGACAAGTGGGACCCACAATTGGGAAATGGGCTCAAAAGCCCATTTAAGGATTTATAAGTATTTAGTTTTGGTAAAAAGCCCAATTAATGGCCCAATGTCTAGCAACAAATGGACGGATGAAAGGTGAAATTACAAATGGGCCAAAAGCCCATAGTTTGCAAATAAAGAAAACGAATGGAGGGTTTATTCACAACAAATAAATAAAAAAAACCGACACCCACCTCACACCTTTTCACCGGTTTTACCCACCGACACAATAAACTTTACCCAACCTACCCCCCCCCCCCCCCCCCCCTTTAGTCAAAACACGTTTCCACTCACACCATAAATGAAACGAGATTTTTATTTTACCCACTCTCTCTCTCTCACATTATTTTTATCTTGATATTTCCTATGCTTCATCTTCCTTCTTCACCTTTCTTACCCCAAAACCAGTAAAAGCTCACTATTCACCAAAAACCCTAGACGGGTAAAAGTTAATTAAAATTGGGGGTTTTAATCCCACGTGCTTTGCACGAGATGGGGAATTAATTCCCCACTTTTTCGGAAGAGGAATATGGATGGGGAATGCTACGTGGCTGTTTTTTATTGGAGGGAACACCTCAATCCATCCAATCCACCAATCAACATCCAAAGAAGAAACACAAGGAGTGCCACCTTGGCAATCCATGTGAGAAGGAATCATCACAGCCGTTCGATTAAAGAGAGAGAAGAAGAGAAGAGATTGAAGGGCCAAGATCATTCTCCGTAGCCACCAAGGAAGCCTAGAAGGTTCAGGGGATCCTTATATAAACCCCTCTCCCACATGTAATTGATATGCTTTCTTTTATTTTTAATTTTAAAAAAAAATAGTTAATTAGGGTTTCGATTTTGTAATCTCTTTCCAAGTTTTGTATTGTTGAATTTAATTAATGAAAAGTTAATTTAGTTTTTAATTCTCATCTTGATTTCTGAGTTACTGTTCCCTTCTATTTTTAATCTGTTAAAAATATTAGTTGATGTTCTCGGTGCATTTAAAAAAATATAAAAAAAAAAAAAAAAAAAAAAAAAGATAAAAGAAAGTTACTATCGATTTTCCCCACTGGGAAATTGAGTTACTGCTACTGTTCATCCGAGACGGTGAAAGGATTCGGTTCACTTGTTGTTTTGGTTCAATTCTGTTTGATGTTCGATTGGTTCGAGGTTTATATTAGTTTGGTTACTATTGTTGATGTTTTGACGAGTAACGGAGGGTTTCGATTTCGGTTTGAGCTCGCTCAGCGCGACGCTACGTCCCAAAGGTTTTCGCCAAGCGGTTTGATCTTCCATTTAAAGTTAAGTTAAGCTTTATGTTTATTTAGAGTTTTGAGAATCTGCTCTAGTTTGATTTATTTGCTATTTGGTTTAGTTTAGAGTAAATCTGTTTTACTTTGCTTATTTGCACTTTGTGTAGGATCTAATTAAATAAGTTTGATAAACCTGTGTTTGGAACTGCTTATTTTGGGTTTGGAATTTGCTTATCGAATTATTGAATCTACTTAGCTAATGATAGTCTAGTTTAGGATTTGCTTTGTGTGGAATTAAGGGTGTTTGGATCTACGTTTTATAATCAATAGCTTATTAGATATCAGGTTTTATTTAGAACAGCTTATTATTCAGTTTTCGTTAGCTTATTTGTGTTCACAGCATTATATTGGCTTATTCTGTTTATTTTGGTTATTTTGGTTTTATCAGCTTAGCTTATTTGGTCTTATCAGCTTATTTTGGTTATTCTGCTTTTTAATTTGCCTGCTTATTTGCTGCATACTCCTCAGACCCAATTGGTCTGAGGGTTTACTCTGTCCAAGTGAAAAGATCCAAAAAAAAAAAAAAAAGTGGTATTTAAAAAGTATTGTCAAATTTTGGTCTGGGTGGGAATCGAACCCCCGACCCCTCGCTCAACTGCACAACGTCTCAACCAACTGTGCTAAGATGCTTTTTGTTAATTAGTTTGCATTAGGTTTTTAATATAGTATCTTTAATTCTGTCAGGTTTTAATTAGTTTAATAATAGTTTTAGTTTATTTAAATTTTAATTAAAAATAATTACATAGTTTATTTATATTCAGTTTTTACAAAAAAAAAATAAAAGATTAAAAAAAAATATTTTATTTACTTTGATTTTAAAATTAGTTTTTTTTTAGGTTAAGATTAATATAGGTTTTAAAAATTAGTTTAATTAAGTTTTTTTATTTAAAGGTTTTCAAAAGTCATTTAAAAAGTTTTCTTTAATTTTATTTTTCAATATATTTAGTTTTGTTTAAGAATAGATTTTAATTAATAGTTTTTTTTTAGTCACATTAAAATTTAGTTTTAATAAGTTTAATTGCAAGTTAATAATTTTTATAGTTAATTAAATTAGTTTTCATTTAATAGATTTAAATTAGTTTAAAAAATACCTAAAAAGAGATTGTACCAAAAACAATTTAAGTTGAAACGTAAAACCGGAAATCAAATTCGAGTCGAATCGAGGAGAAAACGATAAACGAAAAAAAAAAAAAAAAAAGAGTAACAAAATCTCTCTTTCAAAATGGCGCCGCTGCCGCTTCGCTCGTACGATTGACGATTTTTCGTGAAGACGTTTGGATTTTGGGATCCGTTCTTCTTGAACGTTAATTTTCTTGCACAAAAAATCAAAAATACAAAAAAATCAAAAACTTTAAAATACAAAAAATTTAAAAAATCACAAAAGCAATTTCTTTCCTAAGAATTGCAACAAAAAAAATTAAAAAAAGCAAAAACGTAATACGTTTTCCTAAACGTATTACACCAAAAATATTACGTATTAGTGTTAATTTTTTGATTCGATTTCTTTCGATTTTTCTTGTGAATATATATTTTTCTAAAAAAATACAAAAAGATTTTTCATTTTACTATATTATATTACGTAGCACAATAAATTACCTACTTATCAAATAAGGCCTTAGTTGGGATTTCATCACCTAACTATTGTATTCGAATCCATAACGAAATAAAAAGGCAAAATAGATAAATACTAGTAAGACGTTTGAACTCGATATATACAAACTATAAGGTGGGTATAAGGCGACGCGCTATAAAAGGCCGTCTAAGGAAAAAGGTTTTTAAGTGCTTTGTGCCACCTCGTTTCCCCGCTTGCTTGTGCGTATATTGAGAGGAACGACCGATTATTGGTTTGCCGACTCAAGTAGTATTTACGTATATATTTTTGTAGCTTTTTCTTATTGCTCATCGAGAGGGAAAATCCTTTTCCTCTCAAAGTCGACCGAGGTCACCTACCTCATTCCAAAGTTTTAATTGTATGCGCACTCGCGCGCATACATACATACCGAGTGGTGTACCAAATACTTCTAATTCTTCAAAAAAGAAGAAGAAGAAAAACAAAAAGACCGTCATTCAAGCCGATCCCGAGAATCGAGCTTTCGACATAACGATGGCAACGGATAATCGACCAATGATTGAGATTCTTCAATCTCACGTTGAAGGAAACGATGATGCGATTGTGGTGTCGACCATTGGAGCTAATCATTTTGAACTTAAACCGGATTTTATTCGAATGGTTTCCGCTACACCATTTTTAGGTCGTACTAATGATGACCCACACGCTCATATCAAACGATTCATCCAATTAGCAAATACCGTCAAATATAATGGGGTGCCACAAGAGGCCGTTCGCCTCCAACTTTTTCCTTTTTCCCTCGAGGGACAAGCCCGGATTTGGCTTGATAAGGAACCACCCCAAAGTATTACCACATGGATCGACTTAGAGACCAAGTTCATTAACTACTTTTTCCCACCATCACGGACCACGTCCTTAAGGAATGAAATAATCAACTTTGAACAACAATATGGGGAAACGTTTAGTGAGTCTTGGGATCGTTTTAAAGATCTTTTGAGAAAATGTCCACAACACGGTTTTACTAAAGTTCATCAAATCAACACGTTTTATAATGGTTTAACTCTAAACGACCAAGACTCACTTAATAGTGCCGCAGGGGGCAATATTCTTGTGAAAACAATGAACGAGGCTTGGGCCATTATTGAGAACAAGGCAAAAGTGCAAACCAAAAGTGTTAGGGCTAATATGGCAAGTGCTAGTACGAGTAATAATGAGGTGAATGATCAAATTAAGGAGCTTACTTCAATTGTGAAAACCCTTGCTCTAAGAACCGATGCCCTCACTACACATGTACATGCCGTGAAAGAAAAAATGGAAACATGTGAAACGTGTGGTGGACCACATTCATATTTCAATTGTGACAAGGTTTACAACGATCAACAACAAGTTTGTGCTTTTAATGCTAATGAGAGGGTTCAATTTAAACCTAATGTTGATGTTAACCATTTGTCCTACAATAGTACTAATTATTTGGCTCCCCCGGGTTTTGTAGCACCTCAAAGACCACCCCCCACCCGCCCAAAATACCCAATACCAAAATAGGAACCAAGGTCCTCAAATGGGTAATTTTCAAGGGAATGCTAATCAAGGGAATTTTAATGGTCAAAATCAAGGTTTTCAAAATAATAACCAAGGTTTTTATAATAACAACGGTTTTCAATCTCAATATCAAAACCAAGGTTTTCCTAATCAAGGGGTTAACAATCAAGGGTTCAATCAAATGACTATGCAAAATCCTCAAATGGACTTGGTTCTACAAAAATTGACCGAACATGAGAAAATCATGCAAGCTATGCAAGCATCTACTAGACAAATGCAAGAGTCCAACGATAAGAGATTTTTGACTATGTTGCAAACCCTTCGACCCCAAGGTGCCTTACCATCCAATACCGAGATTAACCCTCGTGCTAATGTGAGTGCTATTAATACTCGAAGTGGAGCCACTTTAGTGGGACCTTCCATCTCTTCGCCCATAAAGGAGAGACAAGGCCCGGAGGTCATAATGAGTAATCCTACTCCCCCTCCGGTGATTCCGCCCACTACCACTCCTAGTTCTAGTCCTCCATTGCCGAAAGAGCCTATTCCTACGGTTGTTCAAGAAGCGAGTCCTTCTCCTTCTCAACCTAAGCCTAATATTCCTTATCCATCTAGGTTAGGCAAGACTAAAGTGCTCAACAAAGATGACATTCATGTCTCTAATTTTTTGAAAATGATTTCCAATGTGAATGTTAACGTAAGCCTTATTGAAGCACTTGCTCAAATGCCAAAATTTGTCAAAATGTTTAAAGATTTGCTCAATAAGAAGGAAAAAATGGTTGAGCTCGTTAACACCCGTTTAAATGAGAATTGTTCCGCGGTTCTTCTCAAAGAACTTCCCGAAAAGCTAGGAGATCCCGGACGATTCGTGTTACCTTGCTCGTTTCCTCAAATCGATGATTGTATGGCTTTAGCGGATCTCGGCGCTAGCATCAATCTTATGCCACTCTCGGTTTGGAAACAACTTTCATTACCCGACCTTGTGCCGACTCGTATGACTTTAGAATTAGCTAATCGAACTCTCGCATACCCCGTTGGTATTGCCGAAGACGTTTTTGTTAGAGTCGGTACATTCACTTTTCCCGTGGACTTTGTCGTCGTCGACTATGAGATGGATCCTCGTATTCCGTTAATACTTGGTCGACCATTCTTACGATCCGGAAGAGCCTTAGTTGATGTAGCCGAAGGGGAGTTAATTCTTAGGGTTAGGGATGAACAACAAGTTTTTAAAATGGGAAAAATCACAACAAAATCAAATGGAAAAGAGTCGGTCAATATGATTGATGTTCTTAATTATGATAACGATGAGATTTTTATTAATCCTTTTGGAATTGAAAAGTCTAATCAAAATGATTTTGTGATAAACTCATCCCTTCCCTTAGAGCCTCAATTTCTTGAAACTCCTATTTATGACACCGATAGTGATGACACTTCTTCAAGTGATCACACTATCTTCGGCTTAGACGACTCGTCTTTAGACCCACCCACTTTTGACCCACCCATTTATGATACCCCAATCTTTGATACCTACGATGATGAGACTTCTTTAAGTGATCTCATTAATTTTGATAACCCACTTCATGATCTTAATGCACCTCATATCCCTATGAGTGATTCTTCCATGGAGACTCCTTTTGACTTCTATACTCCAATTTTAGAGGTCATGACTATTGAGGAGGATCCTCCACTCTTAGAGATCTTACCTACTCTAGAGGTTATTCCATTTGAGGAGGATTTAGATATCTTTCTAAATACCTATTTTCCTCATGAGGAAGAGTTTTCCTATGACTCCGATGATACTTATGTTTTCACATCAAGTTTGGAAGAGGATGACTTTCCCACTATGGATTTTGATGATATTTTGAGCTTAAATGTCGACACCTCTTGCTATTTTCCCATTAAGGAACCGGTGTTTGATCCGGGAATAGAGACTTTTGTGCTTTCATTGCCATACCACCTTACCTTCCCTAGTAAGAGACTTTTGCCTAAGGATACCCCACTTTTCTATGACTTGCGTACCACCTCGGGGTTTATTTCCTTTTGTGATGGAAATTATGTGTTTGACCCGGGTGGATTTTCATGGGGTATGCCTTGTATGACTTTGTTTCCCTTTATCATGGAGAGATTTTCCTCCCTTGGAAATCTCGGTTGTTCCATGATTTTCCCATTTGAATGATGATATTCGGGAATTCGAGTCGAGCTAGAGACTCGTGATTAAAAATCAAGCATCGTTTAACTAGGTTAGATTTTTACCCTTTTTCACCCATTTTCACCAATAAGTGTAGGGGGAGCCGGTTAGGTTGTTTGTTTTGCGTGTTGTGATTGTGTAGGGACATGTGCTTTGATGATCCACTTTTGGTGCTTTTGACGCGACCCGTGTTCCCGTGTTACCCGTGTACCCGGTTCCTTCGATAAGTTTTTGCTATTGTGATTCTATCTTGTATATAAATAAAACGAATAAATGTAATCACTTTAGTTGTCCCTTTCTTAGCTCGATTTTAAACAACAGACTCAATGTCCTAAGTGTAGGGGAGTTTATTCGCCCACATGCTTAAACATTGAGGACAATGTTTATATTAAGTGTAGGGGGGCCTTCTATCGAATTTTAATGGCCTTTTCCATGAATTTGACTCCATTTAACCGGAAAATTTAAAAAATTTCAACGTTTTTCAAATTTTTGATCTATTTTGGCCTTGTAGTATTTTTCTTTTATTTTCTTTTCTTTGCATCATATTTATATTTTCTAATTTCAAGAATAAAATAAAATAAATAAATAAAATGGTTTAACAAGTTTAGATGTCTTTGATATATTAGGCCCGTCGTGAATATTTTGACTCAACCCGAGTTTACTTATCCGAGTTTACTCTAGCTAGTATCCTTAACCATGTAGACCTTAATTGGTTTATTAGGCTAAGCATCCACGAGTCTCATTCCTTGAGATTTTATTGTGGAGAACGAGAGATGATAGAGTTAATTATAAGTTTGGTATTCTTTCATTAACTTATGTGAGTTAATTATGAGCTTTTTCTCCCATCACTTGTAAATAAATAAATGCAATAAATAAGGTCGTACGATTTGAAAAATTACTTAGCTTCTAGCCCAAGATCGTTTAAAAGTTGCTCGGGATTAATTAGAGTTCATAGCCAAGGCATAACTTATTGAAGCGGGACGCGAAGATTGGCGTATCCAAAAAGGCCCTTACAAGGCATGAGGATACCCGAGTCCAAAAAGGCCCTCGCAAGGCATGAGGATTCACTTTTTTTTGCTAAAGATCCTAAGATGATGTGAAGATCATTAATCCAAATCAATATGAAGGATCAAGACACACGACGAGAAGCAATTACTCCACTAAATATCATGGAGAAGTCTATCCAAAAAGACCCTAACAAGGTATGAGGATAAATAGATCCACGTCCGAAAAGGAGGCGGATCGTTGAATATCAAAAATCCTAAATAAAGAAGAGGATAAATGAAGAAGTCGTGGTCAACGTTTGAAGCATCTTTCACTCCTAATGAAGATGTATACCAAAATGAAGAGAAGACCATAATTTCAAGAACATCTCTCAAGATTTGAAGTTTCAAGTACATGCCAAATATCGGTCCGAGAAAGGTCTCAAATCGCGAAACGAGTTATGCCAAGATATGAACTTTATGAGGTTTCGAGAAGCCGTTTTAAAAGATTTTGTCCTTTAGCTAAATATTGATTAAATCGTCCCACTTTATTTTCGACCTAAATAAATTATCGAAATAAGTCAAAAATGCATCCTCGTGATCATTCAAGACAAAAATAAAATAAAAGAGATACACCGTAGGAATAAGGGGGTCTAAGTGAATAATTAAACCGCTTGAGTAAGTGTTAGTTGTGCTAACTTATATTAACAATGATCTCGTTTTTAAGCTTAGTATGGGGAACGTGAAACTTGAGGGTGATTTATATTCATGACACCAAAGCCCTAATCTAAGTCTTAGATTTCTTTACGAGTTCCTTCCATCGAATAATTTTCAAGTTCATAAAGTATCTTTAACTTTTGTTTCCTTTTAAGTTTTTATCTTTCCATAGTAGTAGTTATAATTAATAAAGGCCGAGATGGATTAATAATGAGAGAAATGTAACTCTTTGCTTTAAAACTATGCATTGCATGGGGTCATTGCAATGGTCAAGTGTAGGGGATTTAATAAGTGTGAAAACACTTATCCTTTTGCCACTAAAATCAAGGAAAAACGAGACCTAATCATATGTTTTATATCATAAATGTCGGAATTACGCGTGGTTTTGTGTTTTGTGTGATAAATAGGTACAATTTAGCAAAAGAAAAGAAAACACGGGATTTCACGGTCAATTGTCAAAGAAAAGTCAAGATAGAGACGAAGACAAAGATCAAAAGTCCAAAAGTGTGCAACGATCACGGAAACCGATGAAAACCGACACGAGATTGATGAAAAGATCGAGGAAGCCAAAAATCAAGCTCGACATGAGTGGATTTAATATTTTGTCGAGTTTACGAGACAAGTGGGACCCACAATTGGGAAATGGGCTCAAAAGCCCATTTAAGGATTTATAAGTATTTAGTTTTGGTAAAAAGCCCAATTAATGGCCCAATGTCTAGCAACAAATGGACGGATGAAAGGTGAAATTACAAATGGGCCAAAAGCCCATAGTTTGCAAATAAAGAAAACGAATGGAGGGTTTATTTACAACAAATAAATAAAAAAAACCGACACCCACCTCACACCTTTTCACCGGTTTTACCCACCGACACAATAAACTTTACCCAACCTACCCCCCCCCCCTTTAGTCAAAACACGTTTCCACTCACACCATAAATGAAACGAGATTTTTATTTTACCCACTCTCTCTCTCTCACATTATTTTTATCTCGATATTTCCTATGCTTCATCTTCCTTCTTCACCTTTCTTACCCCAAAACCAGTAAAAGCTCACTATTCACCAAAAACCCTAGACGGGTAAAAGTTAATTAAAATTGGGGGTTTTAATCCCACGTGCTTTGCACGAGATGGGGAATTAATTCCCCACTTTTTCGGAAGAGGAATATGGACGGGGAATGCTACGTGGCTGTTTTTTATTGGAGGGAACACCTCAATCCATCCAATCCACCAATCAACATCCAAAGAAGAAACACAAGGAGTGCCACCTTGGCAATCCATGTGAGAAGGAATCATCACAGCCGTTCGATTAAAGAGAGAGAAGAAGAGAAGAGATTGAAGGGCCAAGATCATTCTCCGTAGCCACCAAGGAAGCCTAGAAGGTTCAGGGGATCCTTATATAAACCCCTCTCCCACATGTAATTGATATGCTTTCTTTTATTTTTAATTTTAAAAAAAAATAGTTAATTAGGGTTTCGATTTTGTAATCTCTTTCCAAGTTTTGTATTGTTGAATTTAATTAATGAAAAGTTAATTTAGTTTTTAATTCTCATCTTGATTTCTGAGTTACTGTTCCCTTCTATTTTTAATCTGTTAAAAATATTAGTTGTTGTTCTCGGTGCATTTAAAAAAATATAAAAAAAAAAAAGAAGAAAGATAAAAGAAAGTTACTATCGATTTTCCCCACTGGGAAATTGAGTTACTGCTACTGTTCATCCGAGACGGTGAAAGGATTCGGTTCACTTGTTGTTTTGGTTCAATTCTGTTTGATGTTCGATTGGTTCGAGGTTTATATTAGTTTGGTTACTATTGTTGATGTTTTGACGAGTAACGGAGGGTTTCGATTTCGGTTTGAGCTCGCTCAGCGCGACGCTACGTCCCAAAGGTTTTCGCCAAGCGGTTTGATCTTCCATTTAAATTTAAGTTAAGCTTTATGTTTATTTAGAGTTTTGAGAATCTGCTCTAGTTTGATTTATTTGCTATTTGGTTTAGTTTAGAGTAAATCTGTTTTACTTTGCTTATTTGCACTTTGTGTAGGATCTAATTAAATAAGTTTGATAAACCTGCGTTTGGAACTGCTTATTTTGGGTTTGGAATTTGCTTATCGAATTATTGAATCTGCTTAGCTAATGATAGTCTAGTTTAGGATTTGCTTTGTGTGGAATTAAGGGTGTTTGGATCTACGTTTTATAATCAATAGCTTATTAGATATCAGGTTTTATTTAGAACAGCTTATTATTCAGTTTTCGTTAGCTTATTTGTGTTCACAGCATTATATTGGCTTATTCTGTTTATTTTGGTTATTTTGGTTTTATCAGCTTAGCTTATTTGGTCTTATCAGCTTATTTTGGTTATTCTGCTTTTTAATTTGCCTGCTTATTTGCTGCATACTCCTCAGACCCAATTGGTCTGAGGGTTTACTCTGTCCAAGTGAAAAGATCCAAAAAAAAAAAGAAAAAAAAAGTGGTATTTAAAAAGTATTGTCAAATTTTGGTCTGGGTGGGAATCGAACCCCCGACCCCTCGCTCAACTACACAACGTCTCAACCAACTGTGCTAAGATGCTTTTTGTTAATTAGTTTGCATTAGGTTTTTAATATAGTATCTTTAATTCTGTCAGGTTTTAATTAGTTTAATAATAGTTTTAGTTTATTTAAATTTTAATTAAAAATAATTACATAGTTTATTTATATTCAGTTTTTACAAAAAAAAAAAAAAAAGATTAAAAAAAATATTTTATTTACTTTGATTTTAAAATTAGTTTTTTTTTAGGTTAAGATTAATATAGGTTTTAAAAATTAGTTTAATTAAGTTTTTTTATTTAAAGGTTTTCAAAAGTCATTTAAAAAGTTTTCTTTAATTTTATTTTTCAATATATTTAGTTTTGTTTAAGAATAGATTTTAATTAATAGTTTTTTTTTAGTCACATTAAAATTTAGTTTTAATAAGTTTAATTGCAAGTTAATAATTTTTATAGTTAATTAAATTAGTTTTCATTTAATAGATTTAAATTAGTTTAAAAAAATACCTAAAAAGAGATTGTACCAAAAACAATTTAAGTTGAAACGTAAAACCGGAAATCAAATTCGAGTCGAATCGAGGAGAAAATGATAAACGAATATAAAAAAAAAAAAAGAGTAACAAAATCTCTCTTTCATATACTTTCTGAAGACACATGTCAAGACACTAGTCAAGACATATGTCATGCTTATAGTTCCAAGACACGAGTCAAGACACATGACTCACGTCCAACTATGGAACATTTCTAAGAAATTCAAGGTACCCTCCAAGGGTATATCCATTTTGTTGTGCCATGTATTAATCAGGCCACAAGAATTTGAATACCATTACCGGCACATCAGTGAGAACTGTCACGTTGCCGATGTCACTTTCATTTCTTTCACCATATTTCATATATTCATGACCATGAAGGACGCCTTTTGTATTCCCACGTATACGAAGGTTTTCCTTCACCTTAATGATGAGATCCAAGCTGCTAACGCATTTCCTCGGACAGACACGAGATGAATTTTATCCTAATTATGGACTACGAACAGCACACCATGCTACGATTCATAATTATGTACAGTAATGTTCAGGCTCCTGAATACATTCAGCTTGATTTTCCATCAGGAAAATCTGTACAAATTATCTATGCTTCCCAAGCATGTGCTTTGTTAGCCACGGTTGCAAAAAATTTCTAGTGGTCAGTAAGACACGACTACTAAAGTCCTTTTACGCATAACCAACGGATTATTCCAAAATTGTTCCTTACACTCCAGAAGAACCTCCAAGGAGAAGGACGGTAACATAAGATTACGTGTCGACTACCGTCGATTTTTCTTAAACAAATCACCATTCATGACCGTTATTCTCCTCCACGTACTGATGACATGTCCAATCAACCGTATAGTGTTAATCATTTTTCGAAAATCGAACTCATGATCATGCTACCAACAGTGACGAGTGAAAAAGCAGGACATGTCCATGACTGCTATTCGTACACGACTCGGTCATGCTAGATTTATGATTTTGAATTAGTCTCATCAATGCTCCAACGGCATTATAAGAATGAGTTTCCATGAACTCAAAGCAAATTCATCAGTGTTTTCATTGAGGGTAACCTGATTTCCTCTAAGCCTAGAGAAGAACAAGAAGACCATATCTGCACTATGTTGCAAATTCTATGACAAGAGAAATTCTACCCTGGAAATTTTTCCAATATCAATTCTGTTTGATTGCAGTGACACACTAAATCACATGGGTTTCTATGACTCAGCCTATGCGTAAAGGAGAGAACCCTGCACTACATTAGGTGTTCTAGAAAATCCTACGCTAGGAGAAGTCTAGATTCAGAGACTCAGAGTTTCGTAAACTCCTGTGTATCAAGTTCTACGAAGCAAGATACACTTACGTTCATATCTAAGTACCTTACATACCAACAGGTTAAGATAGGACACCAACAGACTGGGATGTTTTTCATCATCTGAAATGGTGAATCGAAATGGGACAAGATCTCCACGGATTTTGGTTACCAGTTAACGCAAACTCAGAAGAAGCATGATGCTATCTGTTTATTGCAAACAGTTTCATCAAGTCTGCAAAATCCTTACATTCGTACGGATTTCAGAACCAACGGATTGATCAGACACATTCCACGCCAAGGCTCATCCGATCACTTGGTAATCCCTCGGTTATAGGGACAGACAAAGGTTCGCATTTGTGCTCCTTGTTTACGTCCACGTCCTTGTTCTAATTTCACGACTTGTTTTCGCGCTCGCGTTCATGACACCATTCACATTCATGATGATATCTTGACTTACGATTTTACGTTCATTTTTCTCATTCTAGGAAGTTTTGCAAGAACTTGAGAGACCAGACCCAAGTTTAGTATAACTCCCTATCCTCAGATAGACGTTTCTCGTCATATTCTATGTCTCACATTGTAGCGTTTGGCGTTACCGCCATTATATTCTATGATCACGATATGTTTCACATGTCATGTTCATTCCACGTTCCCCATATCATGATCAAGATATGTTACACATGGATCACGATATGTTTACTCATTCTACACTCGCCATATCTCCACGTAGCACGTTCAAAATTTTTCACGTATCACGTTCAAAAATTTTCACGTACTACGTTTCTTTATGTCTCGCACATCGTTTCTAATTATCAGTTAAGTCAGACTGTCTTGCATCGTAACGTTCAGTTACCCTAGCATGTTAACTCTTTTTCCTCGATCGAATTTAAGAGATCTACCTTCCGTTGATAACCAAGAATTTCTTCGTATTTCTAAATCAAGGTCAGGAAGACCAAGATTTATCATTTGTGTCAAGATCTTCTGAAGGAACCGTTCCAAGAGGGAGGCCACTTGGAAACGGACAAGTTCATCCGGACTTTTATCCGTTTTCTCTCATCAATTAAATATGTCCTTTCAGTCACGTCACGTTCCATGTCCTTTCAAGACATGTCACGTTCCATGTTCCTTCTACCATGTCACCTGTACGTTCATTAATCTTACATACCCTCTCAGTTTGATTCGGGTATGTTTCTCTTTCAGTTACGTTATCTATAATTCGGGGACGAATTATTCTTTTTAGGGGGGAAGAGTTGTAAAACCCGCATGCTTTTACCATGAATAGTACCCTTAAGATCGTACGTACTAGATTAAAACTTTCCTTTTATAGTACGATTACGTTTACGTGTTAGGATTTTACGTATTACGTACGTGTTAGAACACGATAAGTATTTATTACGCACGAACACGCAATAATTATTTAAACAATAATTAATCACGAACATACGATCATGAAATCATGAACGTAATTAAATCACGAGCTAATATTAATTACGTATATATATTTATTACGAACACGAATAAATATATTAAGTCACGATCGATAACTAATTAAAACACGTAAATTACGAACACGAGAACACACTAATATTTTAGACACGAAAAACATTTGGGTTACCCCATGTGGGCCCCATTAACCACGAAATTAGGAAGGAAGAATGGGCCTAGCCCATCATTTTTACTAAACAAGAAAAAGGAAAAATCTTGTGTCATTTTTACAAAAACAAGAAAAATAATAAAACCCTAAGAGAGTTTTTCTCCTTCTCTTCCTTGTTCTTTTGTAGCCGCCACCCATCAACACACCAAGAGGGGTGTTCTTGTTGATTTTGATCTTAAATATTGTACAAGCGTTCGTGTTTGTTCATCCTCTATTGATCCACACATTCGGTATACCTTTTTAACCTTTCTTTTTTAATTATTTCTTTTGATTTGATCTAGTAAGATTAATTAAGAACATGATGTTTTTAAAACCTAATTAAAAACAAAAAATAAACATGTATTTGGTTAAAGGGTAAAATCAAAAGGGTTGTTTTAGGGGTGTTTTGGTTTGGCCGACGCCTAGCCCGTGCCCAAGGGGGTCACGGCTTGGCCTAGAAACCACCACCGAGACCATATGGTCCCGGTTTGGTGGTGTGGGTCCCACGGCAGCAACAAACCAGGGGGAACCCCGAAGTGGTTCGGGGTATGGTGTCGATTTCATGTCCGGTGTTCCTAGTCAAGACCCGGTTCATGGTTCATGTTAAGATTATTATTTTGTATAATCATATGTTATAATTAAATTAATAAATATGACATGATTAATTTAATAAACATGACTTAGGTTATAATTTAATTATTAAAATCATGGAATTATTAACCTAAGTATTTTATATTTTATAGACTTTATAATTAATTAACTATTAAAAACCATAGTTATAATTAGTTAATTAGCATGACTTAGGTTATATTATTAATAAATAATAATACATATTTTAACCTAAGTATTTAACCTTATTTAATTAAAAACATGATATATTTAATTAAATACTTTTAACCTATAGTTTATTTAAATGACATGTAATAATTAATAAACTATACATTATATCATCATGACTTAGAAAATAATCAGAAAACACTTAAGCTTATGAGATTAGCTTATTTTAACAGCTTATATCTATTTATAGAAACATTCTATTTTTAGAAACTATTTAATCAAGGCAGCTAATCTATTTATGGAAACATTCTATTTTTAGAAACTATTTAATCAAGGCAGCTAATCTATTTATGGAAACATTCTATTTTTAGAAACTTATGTAATTAAGGCAACTAATCTATTTATGGAAACTTTCTGTTTTTAGAAACTTATCTATTTTAAGCAGTAATTCTGTTTTTGGAAACTTTCTATTTTTAGAAACTTTCTATTTTTTGAAACTTTCTATTTTTGGAAACTTTCTATTTTTGGAAACTTTCTATTTTTAGAAACTTTCTATTTTTGGAAACTTTCTATTTTTGGTAACTTTCTATTTTTGGAAACTTTCTATTTTAGGAAACCTGCTATTTTTGGAAAGTTACTTAATATTACCCAGTAAGTATAGTAATACATGAAATACAAGTAATACTTAATCAGAATAGACAGAATATAAGATTAAACACAGATTAAAGCTTAAAACAGTAAAACATGACTTGAACATATAAAATAAGCTAAGACATGACATAAAACCGGTACGTATTCAGTAATCAGATACTTATACACGTGTGTATTCATGTAGCATTAGTGATCCAGAAGTAGGATTCTCTCTTCCGTTCGTTCACTGGACATAAGGTACGGATTCCCGTCCTTTCAGTATGGACATTCTTTCCTTATTAGGATTCCCCGTATGCAGCCAACTGTTTTCCCGTAGTATAAGTTATGTGTTTGATTGCTTATGTTTAATTAAGATTACCTATAGCCATATACATGCATGACCAGTTTCACCTAGTTATGGAGGTACCATAACCATAACATTAGAGGCACTGATGTTATGACTTCACCACGGCGGAGTGATTGCTTGTGGCGTCCCTTCATCTTTTGGCCATTTATTTATATTTATCATGTGGGGCGTATGGGTGCATCCTAGTTACATGTTTTTATTCAGGATTTCATGGTGAATGTGGTGTGTGCCTTGCATCCTTCACAAGGAGCTGATCCCTCCTACCCAAAAACCAGTATATTAAATTAGAGGCAGCCCCTCTAATTTGCATGATGAGGTCACCCCTCCAAGTATTCATACACGGTGGATTTTCATGACCTATATTGGATAATGGTAAAATATGTTAAACAGTTTTCATAAGATAAACATAAGGCTTTTCAAACTATAAAACCAGTTTTATGAACATTTTCCAGGTTTTCCAGGACTTATACATTCCTGCTGCTATTAAGTCTTTATTATGCTTAGTCATTCATACTATGTCTATATCCGTGCACTGAGCGTTTTGCTCAGCCGTTACTTTCCTTTCCATGTCCCAAAACGGCAGGTACTCAAGGATTGACTGGAGCATTTGGAGGACACGCATAGGATGGGAGCTACCTTAGAATCCTTCTCCTCTTGCCTTCATATTTATGCTTGTTTAGTCTTTCTTTTTGTTCATTTATTTTATTTATGTTTTGGGCTTATGTTTGGGGACCGATGTTTGATTCCGGTTATCCCTATGGTCATGTAATGTTTTAGACATTTATCCTTGTATGCTTTGATGACACGCCATAATTACGCTTGACATTCCATTATCAAAATGGGGTGTTACATTTGACGTATGGGGCATCGACTTTATGGGGCCATTTCCATCATCCAAAGGGAACAAGTACATCCTCGTAGCCGTTGACTACGTATCCAAATGGGTTGAAGCAAAAGCTTTACCTACGAATGATGCGAGGGTTGTTGTGAACTTTCTTAAACAATTATTTGCTCGATTCGGTGTTCCTCGTGCTATCATCAGTGATCGCGGGACTCATTTTTGCAATGATCAATTTGCTCGAGTCATGGCTAAGTATGGTGTCAATCACCGTCTTTCCACCGTGTATCATCCACAAACTAATAGTCAAGTCGAGATTTCAAACCGTGGACTTAAGAGAATCTTAGAGCGAACTGTGGGAGAGCATCGTGCCTCGTGGGCCGATAAGTTAGATGATGCTTTGTGGGCTTTCCGTACCGTATATAAGACACCTATTGGTTGCACTCCATATTGTCTTGTGTATGGGAAGGCATGCCACCTCCCTATTGAGTTGGAGCATAAGGCTTATTGGGCCTTTAAATGGGCTAATTTTGATATCAACAAAGTCGGTGATCTTAGGAAGATCCAACTCAATGAACTTAATGAATTGAGGAATGAAGCTTATGAGAATTCGTTGATTTATAAGGAGAAAACTAAGCTCATTCATGATTCTAGGATTAAGAACCGAGAGTTTCACATAGGTGATCAAGTATTACTCTTTAACTCTCAGTTGAAAATCTTTTCGGGCAAGCTTAAGAGCCGTTGGTCTGGTCCATTCACCGTTGCCAAAGTCTTTCCTTATGGCTCCATTGAGCTTTCTCAACCAAATGGGACTAATTTTAAAGTGAATGGCCATCGTGTTAAGTTGTACTTTGGTGAGGACATATCTCATGAGATGATTCCATCCCTCACCACGTTTCCCTTGAATTAGTTCTGGGTCGAGTCAGGCTCGTGACCCGGTTAACAAAAACAAGCGCTTCTCGGGAGGCAACCCGTTGATCTATCCTTTTTACCCGTTTTCATAATAAGTGTAGGGGAGCTACATAGGTGTTTGTTGTCTTTTTTTCTTATGATGTGCAGGGATTAAAGCTTCAAAGATCACTTTTGATGATATTTGACGACCCGTGATCCCGTGTACCCGTATTCCCGGTTCTATCCTAAACTCTTGTGATTCTATATTTCATATCTTATATGTTGACATTGAAATCACTTTAGTTGTCCTTTCCTTAGCAAGATTTAAACAACGTGCACAATGTCCTAAGTGTAGGGGAGTTTACTCCCACATGCTTAAACATTGAGGACAATGTTTATATCAAGTGTAGGGGGACTTCTATCGAAGTTAAGTGGGCTTTTCCATTAATTTGTCCTCATTTTAACCGCAAAATTTGATTTTTCGACATTTCTTCAAAAATTTTAATCTATTTTGGCCTAGTAGTATAGTAGTATTTTCCTTTGTTATCGTTATTTACTTTCTTTGCTAGAATAAATTTTGAATAAAATGGTTTTAATTTTTCAACGTCATGAATCTTTTGACTCAACCCGAGTTTACTTATCTAAGTTTACTCTAGCTAGTATCCTTAACGTGTTTAAGTCAAGTTTTGCTAGGCTTTTATATAGGGAACTTTAAAACGCAAAAGTCTTAACTCTTACGGGTTAAGAACAAGAACTTTTCGCAAGTTCCTATAATTGATCCTAGAAAGTCGTTTATCAAGGGAACTTTAAAATGCAAATTCTAAACTTGAAAAAGTCTAAGAAGTTGTAAGATCCTATAGATGACTTGAAAACCCAAAACTTTGATTTAATAGGCTAAGCATCCACGAGTCTCATTCTTTAAGATTTTACATTGTGGAGAACGAGAGATGATAGAGTCAATTATAAGTTTCGTATTCTTTCATGAATTTATTTGAGTTAATTATGAGCTTTTTCTCCCATCGCTTGCTAATAAATTTAATTGTAATAAGTAAGTTCGTACGATTTGAAAAGTTACTTAGCTTCTAGCCCAAGATCGTTTAAAAGTTTCTCGGTATTAATTAGAGTTCATAGCCAAGGCATAACTTATTGAAGCGGGATGCGAAGATTGGCGAGACCGAAAAGGCCCTAACAAGGCATGAGGGCTACATTTTGTTGCTAAAAGATCCCAAGTGATGTGAAGAATCATTTATCAAAAATTAATATGAAGGATCGAGACACACGACGAAAAGCAAATACTCCCCTAAAGATCATGGAGAAGTCTATCCGAAAAGACCCTAGCAAGGTATGAGGATAAATAGATCCAAGTCCTAAAAGGAGGCGGATCGTTGTATATCAAAATCCAAAATAAAGATTGGAGAAAAATGAAGAAGTCATGGTCCAAGTATGAAGAATCTCTCAAACACTTCAAGTGAATAAATTCCTATTATGAAGAGAAGACCATAATTTCAAGAACGTCTCTCAGGATTCAAAGTATGAAGTCACTGCCAAATATCGGTCTAAGAAAGGTCTCAAATCGTGAAGCGAGTTATGCCAAGATATGAACTTTAAGAGGTCCCGAGAAGTAGTTTTAAAAGATTTTTTCCTTTAGCTAACTATTGATTAAATCGTCCCACTTTATTTTCGGCCTAAATAAACTATCGAAATAAGTCAACAATGCATCCTCGTGATCATTCAAGACAATAAAAAAATATAAGAGATCCACCTAGGAATAAGGGAGTCTAAGTGAATAATTGGGCCACATGAGTTTGTGTTAGCTTGCTAACTTATAATAACAATGATCTCGTTTTTAAGCTTGGTTTGGGGAACGTGAAACTTGAGGGTGATAAACATTCATGACGACCAATGCCCTAATGTAAGTCTTCGATCACTTTACTTGTTCTTCCTTATTGCATTTTGTAATTTTCTAATATTTTTAGTTTCCTTATTGTTTAGTATTTAATAAAGGTCAAGGTAGGTTAAATATGATGAAAAAATATAAACTGTGCTTTGAAATTAAGCATTGCATGGGGGCGTTGCAATGGTCAAGTGTAGGGGATTTAATAAGTGTGAAAACACTTATCCTTTTACCACTTATTTCAAATAATAACAAGACCAAAATGTGTATTTTATGTCGTAAAAGTCAGAATTATGCGTGGTTTGTGTTTTTATTGTGTTTCAGGACAAAAATATGAAAAAGGAAGAAAACACGGGCCTTCACGAACTTTTACCGAAGAAAAAGACAAAAGATGAAGTCAAAAGATCAAAAGTGCAAGAAGAACGGAAGTCAAAGGCCTATTTTGAAGATTTATCGAAGAAAAAGTCTAAAGACGGAAATTTGACAAAGTCGAAGAACCAAGTCAACTAAATGAAGAAATTAGAAGACGAGTTCATATTATCATTCGACTAATCCCGAGACAAAGTCGAGAAAGACGAGTCATTTAAAAAGACGAGAAGTCAAAAAGGAAGAAAGAAGCAACACACCACACCATCCCTTCTCCTATAAATACCCTCCTAATGCTTCATTAGGAGGGTGTTAGTTAGATTGTCACTTTTTCATTTTCTTAAGTTTTTCATATCTTTAGAGAAAAGTAGGTGTTTCTACTTTCTCTCTCTAGATTTCTTAATTTTTCTTTCAAGTTCTAAGCTTTTATTTAATCTTGTATTTTGGAATTATTAATCTACAAGTTCAAGTTTAAGCTTTTCATCATTAATCTTTTTATACCTTTCTTGATTTTGATTTGCTCTTGATCCGAAATAACCATGCACCTTGTTTCATCTTGATGTTTGTGTGATTAAAAGTTCATCTTTTTGTTCATGTCATAGTTCTCATACGACTTAAGCTTTTAGCTTATTGTGCTTCTTGGCTTATTTCGTGTTTAGCTTATTTCTTTTTTTTAGTTGTCTCCAAAAGTTTAATCTTTTTAAAGTTATTTTATAAAAAGTTGCTTATTTAGTGTTTTAAAAGTTTTTAAATTTGTGCCTATTTAGATTTGGTTAAGTTTCGGTATATGCTTATTTGAGGAAGTACTTATTGAGTTTTTGCTTATTTGCATCTTGGAACCCATCGTAAGTTCTTAAGGTTTTACCTGGTACGATCAAGTTTCGTGATCACATAAACCCTAGGGTTTCTACTTGTGACCAGAGACTACGATCATTAGTTGTGATCACAAACTGAGATCACACACTACAATCCATACCAAGATCGCTTGTTGCGATCAAGAGTACGATCTGTAGGTGTGATCCAGGGTGTGATCATTTGTCACGATCGTTGGGTGTGATCCCTGGCTACGATCACATTGAGTGTGATCACTCGTTGCGATCGCATTGAGTGCGATTACACACACCACGATCACTAGGCTACGATCGATTGTTACGATCGTAGGCTGCGATCACTTGGTTTCAATCACTTGGCTGCGATCAGGGACCACGATCCAAAGTGCGATCGTGGGTACGATCCGTTCACTAGCTTTGACTTTTATCTCTTGTTGTTATTATTCGAATTTTACTTTTCCCGCATTCTTACTTAGTGTTATTTTTAAACAAGTTTTTCAAGTTTTCTTTTATTCGAGTTTTAATTTTTTATCGAGTTTAATTTTAACTTGTCTTTTATAATTTTATTTTCAAAATTACTTTTAAATTAGTTTTTAATTACTTTAATTCTCTTGCTATTTTGTTTAAGTCTTTCACCTTAGTTTTGTTAACTTGTCATTTTAATAGAAATAGATAATCTAAAGCTCCCCCTTTTAGTGACCAACACCAATAATTTCACTATAAACTGTGATCAATTTGGATTTAATCGAGTACGAACAACACTTCAAGAGTACACACAAAACCAATAAATCAATAACTGTAAGACGAATTATTTAACGAACACTATCATTTAGGTAATAATCATTTAAGTCTTACACAAACATATCTTATACATGTTTAATGATCATTAAAAGTGATTAACCTTAAAACTCGCATTTATTCAAATGTGACAAAACATTTTTAATAAACTTTCTTTTCAAGAAAATATTTTATTACAATGGAAAATGAAAATTTGAATTTAGGATATTTCAAATGGATAAAGGATATTTCATTTAAGGAAAAACTTCACTAGATAGACTTTCCCCACTAAAGGACAAAAAGGAGCCTAGTCTAGAACACACGGCGCCTTATATGTGCCAGCGGTTCCTAATAGATAAGGAACCGCAGGGGAATTTAAGGAACTGCGGGCAGACTAGCCGTTGAACCCTTTCCTCTATAAATAGCGGATCATTTCTCTATTTTCCATGAACCTTTTAGGACAATCTTCTACTTCTAAATCTCTTTTCTATCTTTCAATCATTAGTAAATGATCACTTAATTTGTTAAGTATGTTTACTTATGATTATCTCCTTGATCCCCTTCTTCTTATGTCCAAAGAGAAGATCACTCACATACTTGTGATGTGTTAAAAGATGAAGCCTTGATGAAGATCATCCTTTCTATAGATCTAGTCATGTTCATCATATTTGTTTATTTGAGTCTTGTGTAGATCCAAGGTATATGTGTATACTTGGACAAGTCTTGTGTAGATCCAAGGTATATGCGCATACTTGGATGAGTCTTGTGTGTTACACTTAACTCTAAAGTGACGAAGTTGTTAGTGTGTAGTGTGTAAGTTCTCACTAAACTCTAAAGTGATGTAAGTGTGAGTATGAGTGTGTTAGTTTTCACATAACTTGAAAGTGATGTAAGTTTGAGAGACGAGTGTAGATTGGTTCTAGCTAAGATTAGAACTCGACACCTAGCCTTGTGTCGGTAAAGAAGATGGGAAACGAGTGTAGATTGGTTCTAGCTAAGATTAGAACTCGACACCTAGCCTTGTGTCGTTAAAGAAGATGGGCGACGAAAGTAGATTGGTTATAGCTAGGATTAGAACTTGGCATTTAGCTTAGTGTCGGTAATTGTTGTAAGCAACGATGTAAGGTTTTCTCCACCAAGAAGGGAGCTTGTGGATATAGTGAAAATCTAGAGTAAGGTGTACTCGGGAAGTGGAGTAGGAACGAAGAAGAGCTCTATTGACGAACCGCTATAAATCCTTGGTGTCTTCCTTTAGGTTGTTTCTTTCCTTACTCTTTACTTATATATGTCTTTACATTTAGAAACTCATTATCATAATCACTTGATATAGAAAATGTTTTGAAACATTGAAAATTGGCCTAACTATTATGAAATAGATTTTCAAATAATAGTCACATATAATGACCAACATAATTTTAACTAGGGAAACTATTCAACCCCTTATACAGACTATAATATGAATCAAATAGCACATTTAGTGATCACAATACACGCAAGCAATGATTAAATGCAAGTATAAAGATAGAGTAATAAGGAAAAAGGAAATGCAAACCGACACAATGATTAATAGTGGTTTGGCTACAAAGACACCTTCCTTGCCCTACATCCACTCTTCGAGTCACCTACTCGAGAGTTCGACTTTCACTAATCAACAATCTCCTTTATAACGATGGAGAAACCCTTACACGTCGCTTACAATATTTACTGACACCTATGCTAAGATGTTGTGTTCTTTTACATGGGTACAACAACTCTCATCTACATCGCTTACACTTTATCTAGAAGTAAGCTAAACACCGGGTCCTTGCTCAATGGATAAGACCAACACCCTTTTACATCGCCTACAATATTTTTCAACACCTAAGCTAGGATGTCGTGTTCTTTCACACGGGTACAACAACTCCCTTCACACTATGTATTTTGAGGAATAAAATAATAACCACACTATTACACAAGTAGTGGATGTATAGTTACAACAATGGTGGATGTATAGGTGACACTTAATACATCCACACAATTAAGCAATGAAGAATAAAAGCTTGGAGAGGTTTCTTAATGGTGATCTTCAAGAGTTAGAGATATGAGAAGAGAGATCTTAGACATGTTGCTTAGATAAAGCTTGATCTCGGACGTTTTGTATTCATTCTAAGTGACCTCCACATCTACGAAGAGAAACACTAAGAGAAGAACAAATATAGATCTAAGATCTACATGTTAGAGAGAAGAAGTGTGTGATAGAATATCAGATATCGAGAGAGTAATAGAGAGAATATAATAGAGAAGGGTAAAGTATAAGCTTGAAGAATGCTTGGTAGTTATAGGCACCAAGCTCAGCAACGCACAGACCCCGCAGACCCAAATTAATATGGTTCCGTCTTTATACCATTTGGCTCTGTGGGAAATGACTTTGGTTTTATCATAAATACCAAATCTTTTGTCTAATATCTTACACAAATATTAAAAGTACATAGGGTTGACCTTGTACATCAAATATTTGTACATTTAGCATTTTGTGTTTTGTAAGTTTATTACAAACTTGTATAAGTGTATAAATGATTTTTAGTAATATGAGAAGTATGTTGAGACAAAATATGATTACAAGTAACTTGTTCATTTTACGTAATGTATTACAAGTTACATGTTTGTCATCAACAAAACGAACAAGAATGTAAAGATCAAATATCGCAATATTTGCACTAACATATTACAATCAAATTATTTACTTTATATCATAGAATTAAAATAAATAAACAACTAAAAACACTAAAAAAATGAATATAAATAATATGAAACCTGTAGGTATGATGATGACATAAACTTTTGATAATCATAACATTTTTTCAATAAAAAATCGAACAATCCATTTAAATTTTTGATAATTGATTCGAAGGGTTGGGTTGGATTTAGGAATGATATTAGTTTTGAATTGGGGATTTTGTGATTTTCAGATTCTATTAGTTTAATTGAATTGGGTATTTTGTAATTAGCAATCGGAATGTGATTACTTTTTTGATACGAATAGGGAAAATTTGAATGAAATCTGGTGTAATTGGTTGCTAAAGAAATTAAAATCAGCGAATTGATAATTAAAATCCGGTGTAATTGATGAAAAAATCGAAGTGTGAAAGATTTATGATTTTTTGTCATTGTAATTTTCACAGAAATAGGTGTTATTGCTTGCTAAATAAATATCTTAATCTATTTTCATTTTCAACCGTTCATTAAACTAATGTTACAAGTGCATTTCTAAAAGATTTTTGTGCAAAGATTATTTTTTGCAAAACCTTCATTTTACGTACATATTAAACTGTGTATAACAATCTCGATCGATCGATTTCGGAGTCAGTCATTCGCGTTGCGGTGACCGGTTCGAATTGTTCGTCTCCGAGAAGTCGTTCGAACTCTCGATCTATTTGTGCAATCGATCTCCTACTTCCTTTTCTTTTATTTCTATTTTTTTATTTTTTGGATTAGGTTATATTAGTTTTAATTAGATAAAATTTGTAATAAAATTTCAAATTTTGATATACTGAGTTTTGTTTAATTTCTTACAATATATATTAAATTGATCATTATAAAAGTTAGTTTTAGTTAATGCATTTTATCATTTCTATCTCTAGTTAAGCATTTTTTAATTATTTTTTGACAATATTTAAGTATAAATATTATTGTAATGTTTTTTAATTTATTTAAATAATTTTTTGATATATAAAAAATAATACTTGATCGCCTTGTTATAAAAAACAAATCGCTTGTATATTATCGAAAAACAAATAATCTAAAATGACAAAAAAAATCGTAATCGCACTAGATCAAAATTTACGACACAAACGGTATCAAGCCCATAACATCTATAAAGTTGCTTTTTTTAATTTGTATTTAAAATTGAACAAACCTCGATAATGAAACTGATGTCTCAATTTGTTTACGGAGTATTTACCAACTTCCTATTTTAATTTAAATATATTACCATGACATGGGGATCCTGTTTTATTGAGCTATGGACAGACACGACTACTATTTTATAGTTTTGGAAAACAAGAATATGCTGCGGATCTTGTGGTGTCACCATTGGTGGTTGTTATGTCATCTTGAAACCGAAAATGTCGCAATGGGATTCTCGCCAGTTGCCCGGAAATTTCCAACACTTCCTTTTATGCACTTATCTTATTAAGAAAGCAAATTCCTATACCTAAATCTAGATCATATAGTAAATCTTATATTAAATACTGTATAGTTAAACTAAGGAGGAAATTGCATGTTTGCTCTCTGTGGTTTGCTAAAATTGCATGTTTGCTCCCCAACTTCATTTAAATGCAGGCGGTCTCCTGGAGGACGAAGGTAAGTAGCAACGAGCCTCCCCGGATTTAACTGTCGTTACTTTTTGCAAGTTAACTTTTCTTTGTTCAAGGGTATTGATGTCCTTTCATAATTTCTTTTTAACCTAACTTAATTTCATTGCATTGTTACTCCCTGTGGTTTGCAATTAAATAACCTTCCTTAACACATTTACAAACACACGCATAGATCAAATCCCCTTTTATAAAAAACACACAAACCCTAAATATGAACTGCTTTTGTGGGAATCAATCCATTGTTCGTTCATGGACAAACACTAATCCTGGAAGAAAATTGAAAGACCAATGTAACCATCAAATATTATGCATACCATAAGGTTTATAGCAAACTGCAATAGTCTTACAACTGTTTTTCTAAAAAAAAAGAAATAACATAAGTCTAGACCTGGATAATGGCCTCACATGAAAACAAGGAAATAACATAAGTCAATAACATGAAACATTCAACATAAGTCATTAGCATGACTATTAAAGATTAAGTCTACATGCACTCCTTTTTGTTCTTCCACATGGGCTTCTAATCATATCAGTTTGTGAAGGTTGAGTATGAGCCTGTGATCCTTGATTATTTGCATGTGCAGATTGGCTTGGTTGTGTAGGCTGTGTGTTGTTTGTTCCAGCACCAGAGCTTGTACCAACAGCAACAGATTGGCTTGGTTGTGTTGGCTGTGTGTTGTTTGTTCTAGCACCAGAGCTTGTACCAACAACAACATTCTTTCTTTTCCCTGAATTACTTGTACCAACAGCAGCATTCTTCCTTTTCCTTGCATTACTTGCACCAACAACAACATTCTTCATATCACAGCTTCTTTTGTTGCTCTGCACTTTTACACAAACCACACGTAATCCCTTTACCAGCCTTGCTTAGTTTATTACCTTTCACCAACACAATCTCTCCTTTACTCTTCTTTCTTTTTCTTGATGGTCTCCCAATCTGTGGATGAATTTTTGGTGGCAAAAGAGTGGTTGGACAGTCAAATTTGGCCCATAAATCTCTGTCATTAACAGGGTTAACCTTGTGTGAATACACAGCTTTCCAAGTGGCCAATTTGTATGATTCATGGACCCAATCCTCTGGTATGCCTACATCATAACCATTGTCTATCATATCATGTATTGCAGCAACTGCATGCTTGCAGGGTATTCCTGATATCTCCCACTTCCTTCAGGAACATGTCTTTTGAGGCAAGTTAACCACACATTGTTCTTGTAGGAAACCCTTAACCTGGTAAAGATCAGACCTATTCCAATCAACTTTGCACTCACTAGCAACAGTCTTAATCTTTTCAAACACCTTAGCAACAGCAGGGGTCAATGGGCCATCACTTTTTTCAATAACTTTTTGCACAATTACAATCCTTTTCATAAGATATTCCCTCACATGTTCTAAGGCTGTAATTGTAGTGCTGTCTCTAGCATCTAACAACTGTCTGTTGAAGACCTCACAAACATTGTTTATTAACAGGTCACAATGGGCTCTACCTATAATTTTTGGAAAATGTTATTCATTATACAACTAATTAAGTTACATAAGTTTAATGTTTAAAATTTAAAGGATATGACACTTACTAGAGAAATAAGCTCTACTTCAATGCTCAGCAGGTATTTTTTTAAGCCATTGATATGCTTTTAAATTGAAATCTTTCAACTCTTTCATGTTTTGTTCAAACAAAACAGTAGTTGTTGATGATGCACACTTCCACAACATTTCCTTGTACTCAACCCCTTTCCATGTCTGGTTCATGTTCTCATATATATGCCTAACACAGTATCTATGCTCAGCACTAGGAAACAACTTCTCAAGTGCAGGTAACAATCCCTACAAGAATCATCAGATTTGTTAAAAATAAAACAAACTCACAAATAAACTAAACACTTACAAGAAATTTTTAAGGTAAACCATTACCTTTTGTCTATCTGTGATGAAGGTGAAATGAGAGTTGGTGTAGAGATCCAAGTCATCAGCTAGACACTTTAATAACCATGTCCATGAATGTTGGTTTTCTGATTCAACTATTCCATAAGCAACAGGATAGATGCCATTATTTGCATCCACCCCCACAGCAGTCAACATTTGACCTGGATAATGTCCTCTCATGAAGGCACCATCTAAACCTAGTAATTCCCTTCCACTTTCCTTAAATCCCCTTTTCAGAGCACCTAAACACACATAGATTCTCCTAAACATCCTAGTTGGACTTTCATGATTTTCTTCACCATAAACATCAATCTTACAAGTTGTATCTGGATTACACCTCTTTAACTCCATTACATAGTCTCTCAATAAAGAATATTGAACCTTAACATCACCTCTCAAATAAACTTCTGCTTTTGCCTTAGCCCTAAAGGCTTTATCCTTTGAAATAGCAACATGAAACCTTTTATGCATTTGTTCTTGAACAGCTTTAACAGGGATGTTTGGATTTATAATCAGCAGATCTGTGATGTGTTTGGAAAGAAAAGTAGATGTACAGTACTTTATCTTTCTAGATTGCAAGCAATGGTGATCATCTATGAATGTTTTTATGACCCACTTTCCCTTTTCACCTTTTGATAAGTACAACAACCATGGACAGCATATTTTGTCCTTTTCTGAAAGCTCATTTAACTTATTAAAACTTATACCACTGTCCTCATTTGCCCCTTGTATTTTCTCACTTTTATGGTTTTTGCTAGGAACTTTACCATTACAAACTACCCTAATTCTTACTGGATCATTCCTCTTAAAATGCAAGTTTCTCCTACTCTCAACAGCATAGCTTCTAATCAATTGTTTAGCAACATCTCTGTTAGCAAACTCTCTTCCTACATAAAATTTGGCTGATGAGTGCAATTTCTTTAACTTTCTAAGACCTAGTCTTCTTGCATTTTCTAGGACATCCTCTATGTCACTTTCCAGTGAATCAAAATCTAAAACCTCTAAGGTATCTTCATTCAAAGTAACCTTAGGTACCATAGGATCATTGTCATCTACTTTAAAATGGAACGCACTCATGTTTACTTCTACATCCTCAACTACATGTTCATCATCCACAAGGTCATTATCAGGCTCATTTTCCATTTCAGACCCACTCTCACTTTCATCTTCTTTCTCAACTACCTCAACATACACATACATAACCTTGTGCAAATGAACATAACTTAAAAAGTTTTGGTAATCAGCATCACTAACCAAAGGCTTTACACCAACTTATAAAGTCTTAAGTGGAACCTTATAGTAGAAAAGTAATTGATTGTCCATCTCATAACCTAAACTATTCATAACCGTATTCAGAATAGCATCACTAAAGTCATGCATATTCACCATATCAACAAAACAAAACTCACCTTCAATGTATTCCAAGTTCGGGCCATCACTAAACCTTCCATAGTAGTGACATTTAATGCTAAAAAATTACACATCTGTTAACATAGAAAATAACGATGGTCAGAATTGGATACATAATAATTAGGGCGAATTAAATAATTTTTGGTAATTAATCTTGAAATTAAACAATGAATAAACAACTTACCATATATCGCAATGTTAAATTCTTCACCTTCGACTCTTATGAAGAAGTCTGGAACAGGATCCTCCATGATTAACAAAGTTTGGGGAGTTTTGAGAATAGTAAACTGGAATATGAGGGGATTTGGTGCAATCCGTTTAATATGAAATTGGTTATAACCGAGTGATATGGGTAAACCCATGTACCAAAGCGGGTCTAATATAATTAATAAGCGAATTACCAAATATACCCCCACAGAAATATTACCTTTTAACGAGAGTTAGACCCAGGGAGGCTCGTTGCTACTTACCTTCGTCCTCCGGGAGGCCGCCTGCATTTAAATGAAGTTGGGGAGCAAATGTGAGACCCCTAAAATCTGACATGGAACAACTAGGCAACGAGGGGGTAACACGTCATAGTACAAGAAACAATGAATTACAGTTCATACAAAGCTGACGAAATAAAAACATGTACATTACATCATAAAAGGTCAGAGTTTTTAAACATAGGTCCCAGAGTTTTAAAAGCGGAAAATTATATTATTTCGTCTCGATTTATAACAATAAGTTGTCCAAAAGATTTAATAAACTTCTGATAGTTTATATAAAACAAATCTTTCAAAAGCATCACAGAAATCTCTAAGCTGTGATAATATCCTACGGGCTCCCATCCAAGCAAAGCTAAGTAATAAAATCAATTACTTTAAAAGATACAACTTGACACTGTTTAAATATAAGTTATAAATTTACCCAAGTGGATGTACAGATTCGATATTAAACTTGAAATGGGTATTTTGACAATTTAAACATTTGGTAAAATGTATAAAACGTTCTTAAAAATTAATAATAATTTTAGAAATTCAAGAAAGTGTTTAAGATATCAAACGATAAACACGTAACAGTTTCTGGTTTTCAAAAGGTGACAAGACAACAACGAATGTGAATCATATAAAGGTCAACAATCTGTATGCGAGCAATATACAAAGGAATAAGACGGAAGTCGTATCAATTCTTAACAAACGTGGTAGAATAGTCGCGTCAATAATAAAAATAATAAGAAACAAGGATTATATCAAGATTAATTCACGAGTGCGGTTGGCGTCACCAATAACAGCTTATTAAGTTCTCGGTGGTCAAAATACGATCGAAAGGGAAAAGTCACACAACGAATTTTTGAATCAAAGAAAATTCTTAAGAAGTCAATTGAGAGAAGTTCTAGTAAGATGAACAACATTAGCAATGAAAGGCGAAATCAACACATGATTCACACGAATGAAATTTCAAGACGATAAAGTCTAACACACATCATGACAATTACACGAAATCATCGTTCACGTCCAGTCATAAATCATTAATCGCGTCCACAGACGTTTCGTAGGTCTATCAAAGTAGATAAAGAAGATCGATTGATGTAGAAGCATAACAACGTTGAAACTTTCAAGTCGGGTATCAATGGTAAGAATTTAGGCAAATGGTAACGAAAATCGTATCATGAGGATGATGAGGTAACAGGTAAAACAAAGGTCGTTGAGTAAGGAAATATGTGCTGGAGGCATATACTTTGTGAAGAAAGATAAGGTTCAGATGTGTAAGTAGCTAACTGTTGATACTCGCATAAGATGTAAAAGTTTTCTAAACTTTATTTTTATCTAACTTTTTAAGGAACATAATTAAAAAGTTGATTGTTGGTCAAATATTTAGAGCGACTACTATTTGGCCTCGCATGGCTCCTTCTAAATTAAGCATAGGTGATCATGCCATGCATAATTTAGGACTAGCAATACGATGCTCATCTTCGTCAAACCAGTATTACATATCATATGATTTAAAATATGTATATAATAGCATTTGTAAAGACAGAAATCAAAATAGTTTATGAAACTATTCGCCAATAAGTTACTGGCTAGATATTTAATTCAACAATTATAATGTTACAAGGGTTATTTATAAGACAGTATTAGGACAATTTGTGAAAATGCATTGTAAAATTAATATAAATTAATTTTATAAGATAACCTTCAAGTATTTTGTAAAGTCCAAATGGAACTTTTGTAAAATGTTTCGCAAACAATACCAGTTAAATTCATGTGATGACATGATGATAGCTTACAAAATAGCGAGTGGGTTACATGAGGGAAATAAGGAGTAGTTCAAGGCAATCAATGAAATGGTTACAAGGTGCTAAGGTTTCAAGAGGTTTAGCAGGAATCGTCAAGAGATACGTGTCAAGATGGTAACGAACGATACGAAAGCAAGAACTTCAACCTCGGTCTAATTCAGTGGTACGATAGAAGCAAAGAAAGACAATGTAGAATGACAAATAAGTCATAGATAAAAGAAAGGATAAAGGAATCCGTATGTGCACATCGTGATTTATTTGACAAAATACACTTTTAAGAAAGTAGGGTATCAGTTAACAAATAGTACAATCACTTCGGAAAGTTTCTATATTAGGAAGTTACCGAATTTCAAAAGTTCAAGATCTAGGTACATGTATGACTGAACTCAAAGTTACTATTCTATTCTTTTCAAATGCAATCATTGTTTTTAGTTTGCAAAATATCACTAGTTAAAGTTTTACGAGCTCAAACGAACTCAAAACGCTTCAATCCATGTTTTTAACTTTTATTAGTTTTGACCTTTGGGTTTGACTAGACCAATTAACTCACTAAACGATATTCTAAGACTCAAAGTCTAATGCATTTCGATGTAAAACAATGTTTTGAACAACTTTCTAGTTTTACCCGAGACTTGAAATGGAACAAAAATGGACGAAAATGCCCCTGCATTAAATCTGTTAACAAAATGATATTTTAGCATTATTCAGAAAATAACTTCTTAGATTTTACAATCTCAAATGAGCGTAACTTGCTCGATTTTAAAGTTTACTGGTCAAATTTTATGTCCTAAACGGACGTCTCAACATGTAGAAATATATATATTTTTATGTCTAAAGTTATAAAAATATTTTCTCGACACTGTTAAACTTCCTGTAAAGTTTCTGTACAAAGTATATTTTTCGACACAGCTTGAAATTAAATCCAAATTTCATGATAACTCAAAATTAATGTACACAAAGGACTTGTGGATTCCATAAAGACGAAAGAAGGTAAACTGTATAATTAGTCATGTAAAGAAAACATAGTATAGAAATGGTTCAAGAATGCCAACGATAATCGGAGACATAAAAAAAACGACGCATATCATCCGTGTCTTCGGCTGCAAGATGTAATGCAGAAAGGTCTCTTGGTGGCATGATTTCCAAAATCACAAGATATATCGAGAAAGAAACGGAACAATAACAAGTGGCATTCCTGGAGCGAGGAGGTTCAATGAAAAGGGAGGATACAAGTAGGATCGTATTCCAAACAATCATCACATAATAAATGACGATTATGTGTTCAAGGTACAATGGATGTTCTAAGTTGAAATCGAAACGTAGAATGGTCAATGAAGTAAGATGTAATCCATGTACAAGTGTCGCGTAAAATGGTGGCGTAAAGGTAAATCAAGATTATGAAAACCCACAATATTATTCAGCACTGATTCAACGAATTCTTCGAGATGTGAGACTCACACGATGTCCTTTAGTCTTTCTGGGAGACACATTGAGCTACACAATGGTCTATAGACTAGACATTCAATTACGAATGGTCGGAAAGAAAATCTGCGTATCTAAATAGATATTTTAAAGAAATTAAACAATGAGTGCAACACGTACGGTAGTAGAATGGAAATCAGAAGTTTCATCGGAAACAACACTTATTTGATCCCGAACAATGGTATCACGAGAGTATGCACAACATGTAGCAGCGAGTCGAGAAAAACATATGATTCAAAACGAACGAGTATATGAAGTCAGTCGTATCACACATAAATGAAATAGCAATATGATAGGTGTGTAAACACCCATCCTTTTACCACTTAATTCGGGCTAAAACGAGACCAAAACACGTGTTTAATATCATTTGTTTGGAATTATGCGTGGTTTTTGTGTTTATTGTGTTTTCAGAGCTAGCCGGACGAATATTGAAGAAAACATGGGATTGCACGGGTTTTACTGAAGAAAAAGACTCAAGATAAAGTCTATTGTCCAAGAGATGCAAAAGATTTGAAGTCACTGGGCCTATTCGAAGATTTATCGAAGAAAAGGACCAAAGATGGAAGATTTATATAAGTCGAAGAAACTCAAGTCTATTAAACGAAGAAATTAAAAGACGAGTTGAATTTAATCGACGACAAATCCCGAATCAGAATCGAAAACAGAAACTTTTCTGAAAAGACGAAAAGACAAGAAGAACGGGAGAAAGCCCACTCACCAACCACAAGACAAGGCTATAAATAGCCCTCCCCTCACACATTTAGACTAGTTAGTTTTTAGTTTTTCTTCTCCCCCATTTTCTTTCTCTCTGTTTTCGTTTCATCACCATCACCACTAGGGTGATTGGTGATTTTAATCTTTGTTTTCCAAATCTTGTTATTTTAATTCTTGTTTAATCTTGTAAAAACATTAATCATTCAATACAAAGTCCTTGTTTAATCTTTTTATTTTGTTCATCATCATCTTTATCTTCAAGTTCTTAAGTTTTTATTTTTCTTGATTTGATCTTCAAAAAGTTGTTGGGATTTGTGTTTTTATTGATGGGATTAGTAGTTTATGATTAGTGGATGCTATGTGATTGATTTATTTTAGTTTTTGGTGAAAAACTTGGTGAATTTTGGATCAAAACCGTGTTCCTTGTTCTTCGCATGTCTGCTACTGTTCTGGGTTTCAAAACTTCCGAACCAGCTAAAAGTTCCGAATGAAGCCATCATTCGGAAGGTTCCGAACCAATCATTAAGTTCCGGATAAGTCTCAAACTTCCGAACCAATCTTTAAGTTCCGAACCAGGCAAAATCTTCCGAATCAATTTCAATACTTCCGAACCGAACCTTCATTCGGAAGGTTCCGAACCAAGCAAGACTTCCGAACCAAACCTTCATTCGAAAAGTTCCGAACCAAGCCAGTAAGTTCCGAATGAGAAAGTTCCGGATGAGAAAGTTCCGGATGAATGAACAGTAATTTCCGGATGAGTTGTCTTTGAGTAAGTTCCGAATCAAAGGTTAAAGTTCCGAATCAATTTTTCTTTTAGGTTACTGTTTGTTTGCTTTACTGTTCCTTTAGGCTTATTGAACTTTAATTTTAATCTTAATTTTAATTTTAAGTTTAATACAAGTCTTTGTTAATCATAATTTAAGTAACTGTCTTTAATTTAAACTTTCATTTCCACTTCTTATTAGACTAGAAAACCAAACCCCTTTTCTTTAGTAACCAAGAACAATCATTCCACTTAAGACCTAGATCAATTCGAGAGGATTCCGAGAGAAATTAGAACCTAGCAAAACCGTGTATCAAATGGCGCCGCTGCCGGCTCTTCTCGTTAAGATCAAAAGTTTTTTGTGAGAACTTGGATTTTGGGATCCGTTCCCAGTGAACGTTCTTTTTCATCAAAAATTTTCAAAAACAACTAAAAAATATAAATTTTTCAAAAATCCTAAAAATTAAAAAACAATAAAAAACCAAAAATATTTTTGCTTTGTTTTTCTTTGTTCGTTCTTTTGCAGGTGTATGCGCACTCGATCCACGTCTTATCAAGAGCCCGAGCCTCTCGATAACTTAGACATGGTTGGTGTACAAAACAACAATAACATACCACCTCCGAACAACAATAATAACAACAACAATCCGCCTTTCAACAACATGAACAATAACAACAACAATGAGCACCTTCCGGATAATCGCCCAATGATTGAATTGCTGCAAGCTCATGTCGATGGCAATACAGATCCAATCGTCATACCTCCAATTGCCGCCAACAATTTCGAGCTTAAATCAGGCTTTATCCAGATGGTCTCCGCTCAACCATTCTTGGGACGAACCATTGATGACCCACATGACCATATCAAGAGATTTCTACAACTCACCAACACGGTCAAGTTCAATGGCGTTCCACAAGAGGTTATAAGGTTACAACTTTTTCCCTTTTCTTTAGAGGGACAAGCCCGGCATTGGCTTGCTAAGGAACCGCCACAGAGTATTCTCTCGTGGACGGATTTGGAAACAAAGTTTATCAACTACTTTTTTCCACCCTCTCGTACTACCGCTTTGCGGAATGAGATTATAAACTTTGAACAAAAGTACGATGAGTCATTCAGTGAATCTTGGGATCGTTTTAAAGATCTTTTAAGGAAATGCCCACAACATGGTTTTACCAAAGTACATCAAATCAATACTTTTTACAATGGTTTAAGCATGAGTGACCAAGATTCACTGAATAGTGCCTCGGGGGGTAATTTATTGGCTAAGACTTCCAATGCTGCTTGGGACATCATTGAGAACAAATCTCGTGTGCAAACCAAGAGTGTTAGGACCAATGTTGCTAGTGCTAGCACTAATGACAGCGACAAGCGACTTGACAAAATCACCACGCTTCTTGAATCGCTTGTCACCCACACCGTCAGCAACAACGCCAAAAACGCACAAGTGAACGCTGTCAGCCAACCTTGTGAGATATGCGGTGGTCCCCACTCTTACACAACTTGTACCGCCACCCAAGATTACCCTGCTGAGAATGTGAATGCGGCATATGGCACCTACCCTCAACCTGCTTATCAAGCCAGACCCCAAGGTGACCGTAACTTGCTTAGCTATCGATCCAACAATTACCTTTCACCACCTGGTTTTCCTCCTACCAACCCAAACCAACAACAAAACCTTAACCGCCCTCCTCAACAACAACCTCGACAACCATACATCCCTCCTCACAAGCAGCAACAACCGCCTCAACGTAACAATCAAGTCTTCCAACAACCTGCTTACCAACCACCTGCATACAATGCTCCTCCCAACCAAGCCACCACTGCATTACACCAAGAGGTTGCAACCTATATGAGGACCAATGATGTGATAGTGGGAAATCTCCAAGAGGAAGTGCGCAATTTGAAAGCAGACTTGGTCAAGCAAGGAAATGATTTGAGAGCTGACATGAGAAACACGTTGGATAGCCAGACTAATGATCTGAGGAACATGATGGCTAGTTTCTTCCAAAGTAGTCAACCCTCTTCTTCGGGTACTCTTCCGAGTAACACCGTTGCGAACCCAAGAGGGGAGATGAAAGCAATCACTACTCGAAGTGGTAAAGGTACCAAGGAACCCGAGCTTCCTATACCTCCACCGGTGGTTGTGACTAAGGAAAACGAGTCGCCTGCTCCTATTCCTCCTCCTTCTCCTTCCCCAATTTCTCCACCTCTTCTTTCTACCCCTCCTCCACCCGTGCTTGTGAGTGATCCTATTCCCCTAAAGCCTTCCTCTTCTTCCAATATACCTTATCCTTCACGGTTGAGGAAAGAGAAGCAAAAGAGCAAGGATGATATTCAAGTTTCGAACTTCCTAAAAATGTTCAAAAAACTGAATTTCAATATCTCCTTCGCTGAGGCTCTCGCTCACATGCCCAACTATGCCAAAATGTTTAAAGATCTTCTGAGCGACAAGGAAAAGCTCCTCGATCTCGCCAACACCCAACTTAATGAGAACTGCTCTGCAGTGCTCTTAAGGAAATTGCCAATCAAGCTTGGTGATCCGGGTCGTTTTCTTATCCCTTGCAATTTCCCGGGAGTAGAGAATTGCATGGCCCTAGCCGATCTAGGTGCCAGTATTAATCTCATGCCTCTAAGTGTTTGGAAGCAATTATCTCTCCCAGAGCTAGTCCCCACCAAAATGACTTTGGAATTAGCTAACCGTACGGTTGCTTATCCAGTGGGGATAGCCGAAGACGTCATTGTAGGAGTCGACAAATTCACCTTCCCTGCCGATTTTGTTGTCGTCGACTACGAGATGGACCCCCGTGTGCCACTCATTGTTGGTCGTCCATTCTTGAGGACCGGTCGCAATCTCATTGATGTTGAAGCCGGTGAGCTTATCATGAGAGTGGGTGACGATAAAGTAGTCTTCAACATGGGAAAGTTGTCTAAACAGCCTTATTCTTACGATAATGTTAATTGTATTGACGTTCTTGATGAGGCTTGTGAAGAACACTTCAAGGATGCTTGTAAAAACATTCCTACCTCTCTTCCCAATGTTGAAACCGTTTCCTCTATCGACTCATCACTATCTCTATTTGGAGAAAGTGATTTCCTTTGGAAAGATTTGGAAGCCACCTTGGAAGATGTGAAGCAAAACAATGACGATTCTACTGCCACTTGGGATGACGATCTCAGTTTCATTGCAAACCTCCTCAGAGAAGACAATCCTTCCCCTCCATCTCCCACTGTCATTGCTATCGAGACTCCGACTTCGAATACGCCTCCCGTCGACAATCCTCCGGATTTGGAACTTAAGGAGTTGCCACCCCATCTTGAGTATGTATTCCTCGAAGAAGAGAAGAAGTCGCCAGTCATCATTGCTAAGGATTTGAAGGATGAAGAGAAAGCCCGACTTGTCGCTGTGTTGAAAGATCATAAGAAGGCTATCGCTTGGAAGATTTCCGATATTCGTGGAATTGATCCTCACTTCTGCACACACAAAATTCTCATGGAGGACGACTTTAAGCCCACCATTCAAAGTCAACGAAGGGTGAATCCAAAAATCCATGAAGTCATCAAAACAGAGGTTATCAAACTTCTTGATGCGGGTATGATTTACCCTATTTCGGATTCCCCATGGGTTAGTCCAATCCATTGTGTGCCCAAGAAGGGCGGAATAACCGTTGTTCCTAATGAACACAACGAGTTGATTCCCACTCGTCTCGTTACTGGGTGGAGAGTTTGTATAGACTACCGCAAACTCAATGATGCCACAAGAAAGGATCATTTCCCTCTACCTTTTATGGACCAAATGCTTGAACGCTTAGCAGGAAATGAATATTACTGCTTTCTTTGATGGTTTCTCGGGTTATTTTCAAATACCCATCGATCCCCAAGATCAAGAGAAGACGACATTCACTTGTCCCTATGGCACATTCGCTTACAAAAGAATGCCTTTTGGCTTATGTAATGCGCCCGGGACTTTCCAAAGGTGTATGTTAGCTATCTTCCATGACATGGTTGAACAAACCATGGAAGTCTTCATGGATGATTTCTCGGTCTTCGGGGATTCCTTCTCTTCATGCCTTGCCAATTTAGAACGTATGCTAAAGCGGTGCGAAGACACTCGCCTTGTTCTGAATTGGGAAATATGCCATTTTATGGTAAAAGAAGGCGTCGTGCTTGGACATAAGATCTCGAAAGCCGGTCTTGAAGTAGACCGTGCTAAAGTCGATGTTATCGCAAAGTTGCCTCCACCTTCAACCGTGAAGGGTGTGAGAAGTTTCTTGGGTCATGCGGGCTTCTACCGTCGATTTATCAAAGATTTTTCTCAAATCGCTCGCCCGATGACCCACCTCTTGGAAAAAGATACTCCTTTTATCTTCTCCAAAGAGTGCCTTGAAGCCTTCAACTCGCTTAAGGATAAGCTAACTAAGGCACCCGTCTTGGTTACCCCTAATTGGGAGCTTCCCTTTGAGTTGATGTGCGATGCTAGCGATTTTGCTATTGGAGCGGTTCTTGGACAAAGAGTGAACAAACACTTCCAACCGATCCATTACGCTAGCAAGACAATGATTGGGGCACAATTGCATTATACGACAACCGAAAAAGAGCTTTTAGCTGTTGTCTATGCTTTTGAAAAATTCCGCCCCTATCTTGTCCTTTCTACCACCATTGTGTACACCGATCATTCCGCGCTGAAGTACTTGTTGACAAAGCAAGATTCCAAACCAAGACTTCTTCGCTGGGTTTTGCTGCTCCAGGAATTTAAAATCGAAATCCGCGATAAAAAAGGAGCAGAAAACCTAGCCGCGGACCATCTTAGTAGACTTGAGGATCCTTACCAAGGGGATCATCCGACCAAAGAAATCAATGATTCTTTTCCCTTGGAGACCTTAATGTCTATAAACTCGAAGCCGAATGAAACCCCGTGGTTTGCGGACTTTGCAAACTACTTGGCGGGTGGAATTCTCAAGGAAGGGTTGACGTCCCAACAAAAGAAGAAGTTCTTCACCGACATCAAGACTTACTTTTGGGACGACCCTTACCTATTCAAACAATGTGCTGACCTGATTATTCGCCGATGTGTTGATGGACCGGCAGCGTCTGAAATCCTTAATGCTTGCCACAAAGGACCTACCGGTGGTCACTTTGGTCCCAACTACACCGCTAAAAAAGTGTTTGATTCGGGATTTTATTGGCCCTCCATATACCGTGACGCTCACGATATGGTTCAAAAATGTGATGTTTGCCAAAAGCAAGGCAAAATCACACATAAAGACGAGATGCCTCAGAATTTCATTCAAGAGTGTGAAATTTTTGATTTTTGGGGTATCGACTTTATGGGGCCATTCCCTTCTTCTAAAGGAAACAAATACATCCTTGTAGCCGTTGACTACGTTTCAAAGTGGGTTGAAGCCAAAGCTTTGCCTACTAATGACGCAAGGGTGGTTTGTAACTTTTTGAAGGCTCTATTCGCTAGATTCGGTGTGCCTCGCGCCATTATTAGTGATCGTGGGACTCATTTCTGCAATGACCAATTTGCTCGAGTCATGGCTAAGTACGGTGTAAATCATCGTCTTTCCACAGCCTACCACCCACAAACTAATGGCCAGACTGAAATATCCAACCGAGGGCTGAAGCGAATTCTTGAAAGGACCGTGGGAGAGCATCGTGCCTCATGGGCTGATAAACTTGATGATGCTTTGTGGGCTTTCCGTACTGCTTACAAGACCCCGATCGGCTGTACGCCTTATCGTCTTGTGTACGGGAAAGCGTGCCACCTCCCCATTGAGTTGGAGCACAAGGCTTATTGGGCCTTGAAGTGGGCTAATTTTGATATAAACAAAGCCGGTGACCTACGCAAGATCCAACTCAATGAGCTGAATGAACTCCGTAATGAGGCTTATGAAAATTCTTTGATCTATAAGGAAAGAACTAAGCTCATTCACGACTCCAAGATCAAAAACCGAGAGTTCCATGTTGGAGACAAAGTCTTACTTTTTAACTCTCGGTTGAAAATCTTCTCGGGAAAGCTCAAATCTCGTTGGTCCGGCCCATTCACCATTGCCCAAATTTTTCCATATGGTACTCTCGAGCTCGCTCAACCTGATGGACCAAATTTTAAGGTGAATGGCCAACGAGTGAAGTTGTACTTTGGTGAGGACAACTCTCAGGAGGTGATTCCATCCCTCACCACGTTCCCCATGAACTAATTTTGGGTCGAGTCAGGCTCGTGACTCGGTTATCAAAAACAAGCGCTCCTCGGGAGGCAGCCCGAGTATCTATCCTTTTATGTTTTAATCCCCTAAGTGTAGGGGGGGACTTCTATATGTGTTTGTCTTTGTGTGGTGTGATTACAGGGGATTAGTGCACTCTTGGAAGTTTTTAAAGAACCGTGCTCCCGTGTTATCCGAAATCCGGTTCTATCTCTCAACTATCGTGATTCAATTTTCTTCATACTCACATTTGAAATTGATCACTTTAGTCGTCTCTTCCTTAACTTGAGTTAACCAACGTGCACAATGTCATAAGCGTAGGGGAAACTTTTCTCACATGCTTAAACATTGAGGACAATGTTTATCTTAAGTGTAGGGGGGACTTCTATCGAAGTTTTAAGTGGACTTTTCCATGAAAATGCCTTCAATTAACCGGAAAATCATATTTTTCAACATTTTTCAAATTTTTTATTAACTTTGGCCATTTAGTTGTAATTTTTAAATTTTTATCGTTGCTTTCATATGTATATATTCCGCAATAAAGTCAAAAAAAATATTAATAAAGAGGTGTAGCTAGTTTAGAAGTCTTTGACATATTAGGCCCGTTGCGTTTATTTTGACTCAACCCGAATAGACTTATCCAAGTTTATTCTAGCTAGTATCCTTAACCATGTAGACCTTAATTGGTTTATTAGGCTAAGTGTCCACGAATCTCATTACTTGAGATTTTAAATTGTGGAGGACGAGAAATGATAGAGTCAATTATAAGTCGGTATTCTTGCGCAAGCCCACTTGGTGTAATTATTTGCCTATTCTCCCATCACTTGCTAATAAATTATCTGCAATAAGTAAGGTCGTACGATTTGAAAAGTTACTTAGCTTCTAGCCCAAGATCGTTTAAAAGTTGCTCGGTAATGATAAGAGTTCATAGCCAAGGCATAACTTATGAAGCGGGGCGCGAAGATTGGCGAGTCCAAAAAGGCCCTAACAAGGCATGAGGATTCAATTTTATTGCTGAAGATCCAAAGTGATGTGAAAAGCATTATTCCTAAAATCAATATGAAGGATCAAGACTCACGACGAAAAGCAATCAACTCCCATAAAGATCATGGAGAAGTCTATCCGAAAAGACCCTAACAAGGTATGAGGATAAAAAGATCCAAGTCCGAAAAGGAGGCGGATCGTTGTATCTCAAAATCCCAATTAGAGATTGAAGAAATAATCATGAAGTCGTGGTCAACAAAGTTGGAGTACCCCTCAAAAGTCTCCAAGTGAAGAAATTCTATTATGATGAGAAGACCATTATCTCAAGAACGTCTCTCGAAGATATGAAGTATGAAGTACATGCCAAATATCGGCCCGAGAAAGGTCTCAAATCGTGAACCAAGTTATGCCAAGATATGAACTTTTTGATATCCCGAGAAGCAGTTTTAAGAGATTTTGTCCTTTAGCTAACTATTGATCAAATCGTCCTACTTTGCTTTCAGCCCTAAATAACTATCGAAATAAGTCCAAAAATGCATCTTCATGATCATTCTAAGACAAAAATAAAATATAAGAGATACACCTAGGAATAAGGGAGTTTAAGCATTTAATTAAGCCATGTGTGTAAGTGTTTGAATTGCTAACTTATAATAACAATGATCTCGTTTTTAAGCTTAGTATAGGGAACGTGAAACTTGAGGGTGATAAATCTTCGCAGCACCAAAGCCCTAATGTAAGTCATTGATTTCTTTGCAAGTTATTTCCATGTAGCTATTTTCAATTGAAAATGGTTTTCTATCCCTTTGGTAACTTTGAAGTTTTATTTCTTTAATTTTTGTTTAGTAGAATTTAAATAAGGCCAAGGTTGATTGATTATGAGAAAAATGTAAAAATTGCTTTATCACTAAGCATTGCATGAGGGCATGGCAATGGTTAAGTGTAGGGGATTTGATAGGTGTGTAAACACCCATCCTTTTACCACTTAATTCGGGCTAAAACGAGACCAAAACACGTGTTTAATATCATTTGTTTGGAATTATGCGTGGTTTTTGTGTTTATTGTGTTTTCAGAGCTAGCCGGACGAATATTGAAGAAAACATGGGATTGCACGGGTTTTACTGAAGAAAAAGACTCAAGATAAAGTCTATTGTCCAAGAGATGCAAAAGATTTGAAGTCACTGGGCCTATTCGAAGATTTATCGAAGAAAAGGACCAAAGATGGAAGATTTATATAAGTCGAAGAAACTCAAGTCTATTAAACGAAGAAATTAAAAGACGAGTTGAATTTAATCGACGACAAATCCCAAATCAGAATCGAAAACGGAAACTTTTCTGAAAAGACGAAAAGACAAGAAGAACGGGAGAAAGCCCACTCACCAACCACAAGACAAGGCTATAAATAGCCCTCCCCTCACACATTTAGACTAGTTAGTTTTTAGTTTTTCTTCTCCCCCATTTTCTTTCTCTCTGTTTTCGTTTCATCACCATCACCACTAGGGTGATTGGTGATTTTAATCTTTGTTTTCCAAATCTTGTTATTTTAATTCTTGTTTAATCTTGTAAAAACATTAATCATTCAATACAAAGTCCTTGTTTAATCTTTTTATTTTGTTCATCATCATCTTTATCTTCAAGTTCTTAAGTTTTTATTTTTCTTGATTTGATCTTCAAAAAGTTGTTGGGATTTGTGTTTTTATTGATGGGATTAGTAGTTTATGATTAGTGGATGCTATGTGATTGATTTATTTTAGTTTTTGGTGAAAAACTTGGTGAATTTTGGATCAAAACCGTGTTCCTTGTTCTTCGCATGTCTGCTACTGTTCTGGGTTTCAAAACTTCCGAACCAGCTAAAAGTTCCGAATGAAGCCATCATTCGGAAGGTTCCGAACCAATCATAAAGTTCCGGATAAGTCTCAAACTTCCGAACCAATCTTTAAGTTCCGAACCAGGCAAAATCTTCCGAATCAATTTCAATACTTCCGAACCGAACCTTCATTCGGAAGGTTCCGAACCAAGCAAGACTTCCGAACCAAACCTTCATTCGGAAAGTTCCGAACCAAGCCAGTAAGTTCCGAATGAGAAAGTTCCGGATGAGAAAGTTCCGGATGAATGAACAGTAACTTCCGGATGAGTTGTCTTTGAGTAAGTTCCGAATCAAAGGTTAAAGTTCCGAATCAATTTTTCTTTTAGGTTACTGTTTGTTTGCTTTACTGTTCCTTTATGCTTATTGAACTTTAATTTCAATTTTAATTTTAATCTTAATTTTAATCTTAAGTTTAATACAAGTCTTTGTTAATCATAATTAACGTAATTGTCTTTGATTTAAATTTTCATTTCAACTTCTTATTAGACTAGAAAACCAAACCCCTTTTCTTTAGTAACCAAGAACAATCATTCCACTTAAGACCTAGATCAATTCGAGAGGATTCCGAGAGAAATTAGAACCTAGCAAAACCGTGTATCACAATAGTACTCAGAAAAATGAGTATGAAAGGTCAGCAACATACGTGCTCTGAATGCAAGTAGGTAACGTCGTAACAATACAAAATCATTGTAACAAGATCAGTTCACAAGAACATGAATTCCAGAAATACAGTAAGAGTATACGTAATCAAGTAATAACCAATGATTATTCATGAAGCACAAAGGCTTTGTAAAGACATAGTAATTATCGCCATTAAGGTAATGTAATATTTCAACATGTAATCAGGAGATGAAATACTACAACGATAATTAAAAGTAAATAATAAGGATTAGAGAGTTACCCGCGCAGATATCGAACAACAATGGCAGATTCTGTGTTTGACACTTAAAACATGAAATATTTGAACTTTCGGTTATAGACTAAGTTTTGAAAAACGACTCAGTTCCCTATAACCATCGCTCTGATACCACTCTGTGAGACCCCCAAAATCTGACATGGAACAACTAGGCAACGAGGGGGTAACACGTCATAGTACAAGAAACAATGAATTACAGTTCATACAAAGCTGACGAAATAAAAACATGTACATTACATCATAAAAGGTCAGAGTTTTTAAACATAGGTCCCAGAGTTTTAAAAGCGGAAAATTATATTATTTCGTCTCGATTTATAACAATAAGTTGTCCAAAAGATTTAATAAACTTCTGATAGTTTATATAAAACAAATCTTTCAAAAGCATCACAGAAATCTCTAAGCTGTGATAATATCCTGCGGGCTCCCATCCAAGCAAAGCTAAGTAATAATACCTGAGATTAAACATGTAAAATTGTCAACACAAAGTTGAGTGATATTCATAGGTTTAGTAATAAGGATGTGGAACACAAGCATTCTTTTGTAAAACAAGTAAATAGAGAAAATGGTTATGATCATTAACCATAGTCCGAAACCAATATTATTGCTGTTTAGTTCATGAACCGAAGCTTAACTCAAAGTAAGTTCCTCTAGGGAGTATTCAGCCTAAATACTCAAGTATAAACAAATGTAAGTGCGCCAAGGTAATCGGGACGGGGATTGTCAATCCCGATGGATCCACCCAGAACATTCGCGCTTAGCGCAAAGCATACGGGAAAATTAACGGTTCATGATCAAGAGAGGAAACTTAAGGCTATTAACTATAAGCAATAATATCAATGAAAACTGTTGGAAAGCATACAAGTCTGAATAGCATACAGTTTTTTTTAAATGGATGTGTTCCACCATGTAAATTCTCACCCCGCGTTTAGAAACAATGTACAAGTAGTAAAAGGGGCTATGAACTCACCTTTAGTAAGTAATCACAAGGTAAAAGGGTCTGAGCAAAAAGAAGTCTTCACGGACCTATGCAATGGTGACGCGTAATAAGAATGCGTTCAATGAAGCAATAACGTTTTAGAAGTGGTGGGACATAGTATGACTAGGTAACTTGCGTGCGATGGCGAGACCTAAGCTTAAGTTAAAATTTTGACCCAACACCTTGACCCTACTGTAATAACCTAATATGAACATTGTATGATGGTCCAAGCATTTATGTGTGGGTTCCGAACACGTTTAAGACTCGGTTTGAAAAACCAAAACAAGGGACTGCATTCAGTTTTCTGAAAAAGGCTGTGAAGATTTGGTCATATCTAAAAATCTATAATAGTACAGGAGGTGAAATTTCTTGACATGTATAGGTATTTCTCTTAGCTTTAAAAGTTGGAAAAGAACAGCCCTAGAACCATTTTCAATCAACGGGAAATGCACTTTTAGTGACAGACTATCAAAACAGAAAGTTGTAAACGTCTTTCGTACCTTACGGTAGATTAAGCATAAATCCCAATCGGTAAAAGATTTTGACACGAAACCAAAAAGAGAAGTTTTATTATATTTGTAGCTACTGTAAAAAGTCATAAAATCATAAATTAATCTTTTTTACCCAAGTCAATTTACCCACGTTTTAAGCATAACATTCAGATTTGACCTAGTTTAGTAAAACAACTGTTTCGGGCTCATCCGGACACTTCTCGTTTCCATCCAACTCAAAACATACTAATCACATCAGTGGGTATCCATTTTTCAAATAAAAACAACGTCATATGTTTAAGAAAATTTTTCCATGACCTGTTTGTTTGTGGTGATTTCCATACTACAAAAACGACTCCATTTAGCTACCTAACCTCAATCAAGCAACACTTAGGCTATACCAAATCGCCACGCAAGTGTACTAAGTCCTAATATGCCCTAAGTATCTATAATCTCAGTGGGTTTCACCCAAGGAATTCAAAATCCATGAATAAAAAGAATCAAAGTACTAATAACATCAAAACTAAAATGCTAGGAGTGACTATACCTTCATAACAAGTAGGAATTTATCCAAACACGCAAATTAAACAATTCCTCCTCCTTGATCCTTAGAAATTTCGTGGCCCTTAGCCACGTGTTAAGTCAATCACGGTACTCAGCAACTAAGTAGAAATAATGTAGTGAGACGATCACCGACGATATGGATGCCCGTGGAAAACACGAAAACCGCAACCTATCACAATAAGGCGCGCGTTAAGACTCGAACTCAATATCGATATATATACCAAATATAACATGACTCAAATGTTTTCAAAGTATACACGTTTCAAAACCATTGACACGAATCAAATGAATTCATACTACCCATTTATTCCAACACTACACGTTAAAACACTTGAACACTTGAAAATGACCCGTCATACGACGCCAAGTCAACGCAAGTCAAACTATCTTTACCCTTATTTGGACCAGTAGCTAAGTCATTTATATAATGACTAAGCACTTGAGTAAGTCACCATGTCCGATGGTGAACACTCAAACTCACGCAACACAAGCATTGAACTACGTGTCCAAAATAAAAATCAGCAAGTACACCCCGAATGTACACACCGATCTACCCTATCTAGACATGTCCGTTATACATGAAAATTGGTTTCAAGGTCACTTATAACCTGTAGAAGACCTCACCAAAATTTGAGCTAAAGTTCACACTTTAAAATCCATCAGCTCGACGCTTTACTCGACTCCAAATTTTAGGACAGATTTGTGCACTTGTTTTGTAACACCGTTTGGACCACTTTAAAAAATACTATCTCGACAATCCGTCTTTTGAAACCACTACTAGACTCATCAAATTCAGTTTGTAAACTTTGAAAATCAGTAGTATCAACTATCTAACCAAGCCTAAAGTCCCCGAGAGTTGACCCAAAATCAGCCACAATTTCGGATTGTGCCGACTTGCGTCTCCCGGTACACGAAAACTAAAACTAGCATAACTTTTGACTCGTAATGAGTTATAAGCTCTATCTTATACCAAAACGACCGTCTCGGAAAACTCTACAAAAATATCAAATAATATCATCCTTTCACAGACCTTAAACCCACGAAAAATCAATTAAAGACCTGCTGTCCCAAAATAGCTTTTTATAAAACATGACAAATCAATTTTTCAATCAAACCACTCATTCCCATACCTCTAGGTTCACAATACTATCATTCCTATCAACCAAACACTCCTAAAAACACTTGTATGAAAAATCTAACAAAAATCAAATATTAAAAACAAGACTTTTAAGGATCAAAACAAGATAATCTTACCAAAAATAACAAATGCATGATGATTAGAACATCATACAACCATGAAATCATAACTTTATGAAAACTTGATGCATGTATGATATTTTTGGATCAAAAGATGCACAAAGAGATTTTAAGAATGGGTCTAATTCTTGTTTTGATTAGTTCATGGTGGATCATGATGATCTTGGTGGTTTTGTGGTGAAAACCCACGGCAAAAAGGAAAGAGGTAGGGAGGATTTGGTTATTTTTTTTTAAAAAAAATGAATGTGTAAGTGTGTTAGTGGAAGAAAAAAACTTTATATAGTGCTAGTTAAGTGGAGGGGCTAATATTGCCAACTTTGAAACTTGTGGACTTAAAAGCAATTAATAGTTTTAAAGGGTAGAAAATGGTTATTGGCAAATATTGAAAATATTTACGGGGCTCGGGTTTCGTAAAAATACTTTTCAAAAGTTACAATGCATCGTAAAAATGATTATATGATTTCCCGACACGAATTAATACGTAATTAAAACGAAATCGTCGAAAATATTAATTATCGAAACAATCGATAAATAAATGTAAACTTTTGGGCATCCGTCGGTATCGCGATCACTAGGAATTCTCGTTGTACATTGATTTTGAATAAACTCGTAGTAAAACGCACACGGGTGATTTTAAATCAAAAACTTTGATTTAAATAAATATGAAAAAATAAAATAAAAATTTTATAATTCCATACAAAGTATTTATCGATGATCAAAAAAATACTTAAAAGTATAATTTAAAAATCTCAGGATTTACATATAAAGTATTCAAGAAAATGTAATACATTGGAAAATTCAAGAAGCACGAATAAAAAAGATAAAATAATGCTGGGAAAGTACGGGTTCTCACAGTCTTCCCCCCTAAAGGAACTCTGGTCCCTAGAGTTCTCCTGAAAACAGTAGAAGATGCGAGCAAGGGGAGGTACAAAGTGTAGAACAATTTTCATTGCTTCCCAAGTAATTTCTGCACCAAGACGAACCTTAACGGTTAGAATTCACTTTGCTTCAGTTTTCTTAACTCCTTTTTGAATAAGATTCAAAGTCGGATTAGGATAACGATCTTTCCATACGTAGATACATCGAGAGATAGAGTTGTTGGTAATACGTGTGATAAACTAACAAGACTGAACACAAGAATCGCTTAAACAGGCAAAGTGCGATAAAATGAACCAAGATTGTAAATCAACAAGAGGTTGCAAGTCGTGCAACTGTAAAACGTGACAATCTTAAAATGTAAGAATCTAGTCACAAGCAAAATAGAAGGGAAAATGAATAACATACTATCATTTAAGATACAAGCTGTCAAAATCAGTTGTCTAGGATTTTGGTATTACTTTAAAACTTAGTTTTAAATATTTTCTTTATTAAAAGAAAATTTTACCAGGTGTAGTGATTAAAAATCAAACTCTATATAAAATGAGTGTGTAAGTTGTCAAATCTTTTTCTTGATCAGGATTTTCGAAGCAAAAGTAGAACAGTTCAAAATAGTTATCCTGATCGGCTTAAGAGCTTTTCGGGTGACTACATAAAATTATCGTTAAAAACTCAGGTTTATCGTTGCCATTAGGAAAAAAAATCAGATTTTCCAAGTTATTTAGAATAATCGTTAGAAATTATAAATAATTTAATAATTTCATTATATTGACAGTAAAGTACGATAAAATCAATTACTTTAAAAGATACAACTTGACACTGTTTAAATATAAGTTATAAATTTACCCAAGTGGATGTACAGATTCGATATTAAACTTGAAATGGGTATTTTGACAATTTAAACATTTGGTAAAATGTATAAAACGTTCTTAAAAATTAATAATAATTTTAGAAATTCAAGAAAGTGTTTAAGATATCAAACGATAAACACGTAACAGTTTCTGGTTTTCAAAAGGTGACAAGACAACAACGAATGTGAATCATATAAAGGTCAACAATCTGTATGCGAGCAATATACAAAGGAATAAGACGGAAGTCGTATCAATTCTTAACAAACGTGGTAGAATAGTCGCGTCAATAATAAAAATAATAAGAAACAAGGATTATATCAAGATTAATTCACGAGTGCGGTTGGCGTCACCAATAACGGCTTATTAAGTTCTCGGTGGTCAAAATACGATCGAAAGGGAAAAGCCACACAACGAATTTTTGAATCAAAGAAAATTCTTAAGAAGTCAATTGAGAGAAGTTCTAGTAAGATGAACAACATTAGCAATGAAAGGCGAAATCAACACATGATTCACACGAATGAAATTTCAAGACGATAAAGTCTAACACACATCATGACAATTACACGAAATCATCGTTCACGTCCAGTCATAAATCATTAATCGCGTCCACAGACGTTTCGTAGGTCTATCAAAGTAGATAAAGAAGATCGATTGATGTAGAAGCATAACAACGTTGAAACTTTCAAGTCGGGTATCAATGGTAAGAATTTAGGCAAATGGTAACGAAAATCGTATCATGAGGATGATGAGGTAACAGGTAAAACAAAGGTCGTTGAGTAAGGAAATATGTGCTGGAGGCATATACTTTGTGAAGAAAGATAAGGTTCAGATGTGTAAGTAGCTAACTGTTGATACTCGCATAAGATGTAAAAGTTTTCTAAACTTTATTTTTATCTAACTTTTTAAGGAACATAATTAAAAAGTTGATTGTTGGTCAAATATTTAGAGCGACTACTATTTGGCCTCGCATGGCTCCTTCTAAATTAAGCATAGGTGATCAGGCCATGCATAATTTAGGACTAGCAATGCGATGCTCATCTTCGTCAAACCAGTATTACATATCATATGATTTAAAATATGTATATAATAGAATTTGTAAAGACAGAAATCAAAATAGTTTATGAAACTATTCGCCAATAAGTTACTGGCTAGATATTTAATTCAACAATTATAATGTTACAAGGGTTCTTTATAAGACAGTATTAGGAAAATTTGTGAAAATGCATTGTAAAATTAATATAAATTAATTTTATAAGATAACCTTAAAGTATTTTGTAAAGTCCAAATGGAACTTTTGTAAAATGTTTCGCAAACAATACCAGTTAAATTCATGTGATGACATGATGATAGCTTACAAAATAGCGAGTGGGTTACATGAGGGAAATAAGGAGTAGTTCAAGGCAATCAATGAAATGGTTACAAGGTGCTAAGGTTTCAAGAGGTTTAGCAGGAATCGTCAAGAGATACGTGTCAAGATGGTAACGAACGATACGAAAGTAAGAACTTCAACCTCGGTCTAATTCAGTGGTACGATAGAAGCAAAGAAAGACAATGTAGAATGACAAATAAGTCATAGATAAAAGAAAGGATAAAGGAATCCGTATGTGCACATTGTGATTTATTTGACAAAATACACTTTTAAGAAAGTAGGGTATCAGTTAACAAATAGTACAATCACTTCGGAAAGTTTCTATATTAGGAAGTTACCGAATTTCAAAAGTTCAAGATCTAGGTACATGTATGACTGAACTCAAAGTTACTATTCTATTCTTTTCAAATGCAATCATTGTTTTTAGTTTGCAAAATATCATTAGTTAAAGTTTTACGAGCTCAAACGAACTCAAAACGCTTCAATCCATGTTTTTAACTTTTATTAGTTTTGACCTTTGGGTTTGACTAGACCAATTAACTCACTAAACGATATTCTAAGACTCAAAGTCTAATGCATTTCGATGTAAAACAATGTTTTGAACAACTTTCTAGTTTTACCCGAGACTTGAAATGGAATAAAAATGGACGAAAATGCCCCTGCATTAAATCTGTTAACAAAATGATATTTTAGCATTATTCAGAAAATAACTTCTTAGATTTTACAATCTCAAATGAGCGTAACTTGCTCGATTTTAAAGTTTACTGGTCAAATTTTATGTCCTAAACGGACGTCTCAACATGTAGAAATATATATATTTTTATGTCTAAAGTTATAAAAATATTTTCTCGACACTGTTAAACTTCCTGTAAAGTTTCTGTACAAAGTATATTTTTCGACACAGCTTGAAATTAAATCCAAATTTCATGATAACTCAAAATTAATGTACACATAGGACTTGTGGATTCCATAAAGACGAAAGAAGGTAAACTGTATAATTAGTCATGTAAAGAAAACATAGTATAGAAATGGTTCAAGAATGCCAACGATAATCGGAGACATAAAAAAACGACGCATATCATCCGTGTCTTCGGCTGCAAGATGTAATGCAGAAAGGTCTCTTGGTGGCATGATTTCCAAAATCACAAGATATATCGAGAAAGAAACGGAACAATAACAAGTGGCATTCCTGGAGCGAGGAGGTTCAATGAAAAGGGAGGATACAAGTAGGATCGTATTCCAAACAATCATCACATAATAAATGACGATTATGTGTTCAAGGTACAATGGATGTTCTAAGTTGAAATCGAAACGTAGAATGGTCAATGAAGTAAGATGTAATCCATGTACAAGTGTCGCGTAAAATGGTGGCGTAAAGGTAAATCAAGATTATGAAAACCCACAATATTATTCAGCACTGATTCAACGAATTCTTCGAGATGTGAGACTCACACGATGTCCTTTAGTCTTTCTGGGAGACACATTGAGCTACACAATGGTCTATAGACTAGACATTCAATTACGAATGGTCAGAAAGAAAATCTGCGTATCTAAATAGATATTTTAAAGAAATTAAACAATGAGTGCAACACGTACGGTAGTAGAATGGAAATCAGAAGTTTCATCGGAAACAACACTTATTTGATCCCGAACAATGGTATCACGAGAGTATGCACAACATGTAGCAGCGAGTCGAGAAAAACATATGATTCAAAACGAACGAGTATATGAAGTCAGTCGTATCACACATAAATGAAATAGAAATAGTACTTAGAAAAATGAGTATGAAAGGTCAGCAACATACGTGCTCTGAATGCAAGTAGGTAACGTCGTAACAATACAAAATCATTGTAACAAGATCAGTTCACAAGAACATGAATTCCAGAAATACTGTAAGAGTATACGTAATCAAGTAATAACCAATGATTATTCATGAAGCACAAAGGCTTTGTAAAGACATAGTAATTATCGCCATTAAGGTAATGTAATATTTCAACATGTAATCAGGAGATGAAATACTACAACGATAATTAAAAGTAAATAATAAGGATTAGAGAGTTACCCGCGCAGATATCGAACAACAATGGCAGATTCTGTGTTTGACACTTAAAACATGAAATATTTGAACTTTCGGTTATAGACTAAGTTTTGAAAAACGACTCAGTTCCCTATAACCATCGCTCTGATACCACTCTGTGAGACCCCCAAAATCTGACATGGAACAACTAGGCAACGAGGGGGTAACACGTCATATTACAAGAAACAATGAATTACAGTTCATACAAAGCTGACGAAATAAAAACATGTACATTACATCATAAAAGGTCAGAGTTTTTAAACATAGGTCCCAGAGTTTTAAAAGCGGAAAATTATATTATTTCGTCTCGATTTATAACAATAAGTTGTCCAAAAGATTTAATAAACTTCTGATAGTTTATATAAAACAAATCTTTCAAAAGCATCACAGAAATCTCTAAGCTGTGATAATATCCTGCGGGCTCCCATCCAAGCAAAGCTAAGTAATAATACCTGAGATTAAACATGTAAAATTGTCAACACAAAGTTGAGTGATATTCATAGGTTTAGTAATAAGGATGTGGAACACAAGCATTCTTTTGTAAAACAAGTAAATAGAGAAAATGGTTATGATCATTAACCATAGTCTGAAACCAATATTATTGCTGTTTAGTTCATGAACCGAAACTTAACTCAAAGTAAGTTCCTCTAGGGAGTATTCAGCCTAAATACTCAAGTATAAACAAATGTAAGTGCGTCAAGGTAATCGGGACGGGGATTGTCAATCCCGATGGATCCACCCAGAACATTCGCGCTTAGCGCAAAGCATACGGGAAAATTAACGGTTCATGATCAAGAGAGGAAACTTAAGGCTATTAACTATAAGCAATAATATCAATGAAAACTGTTGGAAAGCATACAAGTCTGAATAGCATACAGTTTTTTTTAAATGGATGTGTTCCACCATGTAAAATCTCACCCCGCGTTTAGAAACAATGTACAAGTAGTAAAAGGGGCTATGAACTCACCTTTAGTAAGTAATCACAAGGTAAAAGGGGCTGAGCAAAAAGAAGTTTTCACGGACCTATGCAATGGTGACGCGTAATAAGAATGCGTTCAATGAAGCAATAACGTTTTAGAAGTGGTGGGACATAGTATGACTAGGTAACTTGCGTGCGATGGCGAAACCTAAACTTAAGTTAAAATTTTGACCCAACACCTTGAACCTACTGTAATAACCTAATATGAACATTGTATGATGGTCCAAGCATTTATGTGTGGGTTCCGAACACGTTTAAGACTCGGTTTGAAAAACCAAAACAAGGGACTGCATTCAGTTTTCTAAAAAAGGCTGTGAAGATTTGGTCATATCTAAAAATATATAATAGTACAGGAGGTGAAATTTCTTGACATGTATAGGTATTTCTCTTAGCTTTAAAAGTTGGGAAAGAACAGCCCTAGAACTATTTTCAATCAACGGGAAATGCACTTTTAGTGACAGACTATCAAAACAGAAAGTTGTAAACGTCTTTCGTACCTTACGGTAGATTAAGCATAAATCCCAATCGGTAAAAGATTTTGACACGAAACCAAAAAGAGAAGTTTTATTATATTTGTAGCTACTGTAAAAAGTCATAAAATCATAAATTAATCCTTTTTACCCAAGTCAATTTACCCACGTTTTAAGCATAACATTCAGATTTGACCTAGTTTAGTAAAACAACTGTTTCGGGCTCATCCGGACACTTCTCGTTTCCATCCAACTCAAAACATACTAATCACATCAGTGGGTATCCATTTTTCAAATGAAAACAAGGTCATATGTTTAATAAAATTTTTCCATGACTTGTTTTTTTGTGGTGATTTCCATACTACAAAAACGACTCCATTTAGCTACCTAACCTCAATCAAGCAACACTTAGGCTATACCAAATCGCCACGCAAGTGTCCTAAGTCCTAATATGCCCTAAGTATCTATAATCTCAGTGGGTTTCACCCAAGGAATTCAAAATCCATGAATAAAAAGAATCAAAGTACTAGTAACATCAAAACTAAAATGCTAGGAGTGACTATACCTTCATAACAAGTAGGAATTTATCCAAACACGCAAATTAAACAATTCCTCCTCCTTGATCCTTAGAAATTTCGTGGCCCTTAGCCACGTGTTAAGTCAATCACGGTACTCAGCAACTAAGTAGAAACAATGTAGTGAGACGATCACCGACGATATGGATGCCCGTGGAAAACACGAAAACCGCAACCTATCACAATAAGGCGCGCGTTAAGACTCGAACTCAATATCGATATATATACCAAATATAACATGACTCAAATGTTTTCAAAGTATACACGTTTCAAAACCATTGACACGAATCAAATGAATTCATACTACCCATTTATTCCAACACTACACGTTAAAACACTTGAACACTTGAAAATGACCCGTCATACGACGCCAGTCAACGCAAGTCAAACTATCTTTACCCTTATTTTGACCAGTAGCTAAGTCATTTATATAATGACTAAGCACTTGAGTAAGTCACCATGTCCGATGGTGAACACTCAAACTCATGCAACACAAGCATTGAACTACGTGTCCAAAATAAAAATCAGCAAGTACACCCCGAATGTACACACCGATCTACCCTATCTAGACATGTCCGTTTTACATGAAAATTGGTTTCAAGGTCACTTATAACCTGTAGAAGACCTCACCAAAATTTGAGCTAAAGTTCACACTTTAAAATCCATCAGCTCGACGCTTTACTCGACTCCAAATTTTAGGACAGATTTGTGCACTTGTTTTGTAACACCGTTTGGACCACTTTAAAAATACTATCTCGACAATCCGTCTTTTGAAACCACTACTAGACTCATCAAAATCAGTATGTAAACTTTGAAAATCAGTAGTATCAACTATCTAACCAAGCCTAAAGTCCCCGAGAGTCGACCCAAAATCAGCCACAATTTCGGATTGTGCCGACTTGCGTCTCCCGGTACACGAAAACTAAAACTAGCATAACTTTTGACTCGTAATGAGTTATAAGCTCTATCTTATACCAAAACGACCATCTCGGAAAACTCTACAAAAATATCAAATAATATCATCCTTTCACAGACCTTAAACCCACGAAAAATCAATTAAAGACCTGCTGTCCCAAAATAGCTTTTTATAAAACATGACAAATCAATTTTTCAATCAAAACCACTCATTCCCATACCTCTAGGTTCACAATACTATCATTCCTATCAACCAAACACTCCTAAAAACACTTGTATGAAAAATCTAACAAAAATCAAAGATTAAAAACAAGACTTTTAAGGATCAAAACAAGATAATCTTACCAAAAATAACAAATGCATGATGATTAGAACATCATACAACCATGAAATCATAACTTTATGAAAACTCGATGCATGTATGATATTTTTGGATCAAAAGATGCACAAAGAGATTTTAAGAATGGGTCTAATTCTTGTTTTGATTAGTTCATGGTGGATCATGATGATCTTGGTGGTTTTGTGGTGAAAACCCACGGCAAAAAGGAAAGAGGTGGGGAGGATTTGGTTATTTTTTTTAAAAAAAATGAATGTGTAAGTGTGTTAGTGGAAGAAAAAAACTTTATATAGTGCTAGTTAAGTGGAGGGGCTAATATTGCCAACTTTGAAACTTGTGGACTTAAAAACAATTAATAGTTTTAAAGGGTAGAAAATGGTTATTGGCAAATATTGAAAATATTTACGGGGCTCGGGTTTCGTAAAAATACTTTTCAAAAGTTACAATGCATCGTAAAAATGATTATATGATTTCCCGACACGAATTAATACGTAATTAAAACGAAATCGTCGAAAATATTAATTATCGAAACAATCGATAAATAAATGTAAACTGTTGGGCATCCGTCGGTATCGCGATCACTAGGAATTCTCGTTGTACATTGATTTTGAATAAACTCGTAGTAAAACGCACACGGGTGATTTTAAATCAAAATTTTGATTTAAATAAATATGAAAAAATAAAATAAAAATTTTATAATTCCATACAAAGTATTTATCGATGATCAAAAAAATACTTAAAAGTATAATTTAAAAATCTCAGGATTTACATATAAAGTATTCAAGAAAATGTAATACATTGGAAAATTCAAGAAGCACGAATAAAAAAGATAAAATAATGTTGGGAAAGTACGGGTTCTCACAGTCTTCCCCCTAAAGGAACTCTGGTCCCTAGAGTTCTCCTGAAAACAGTAGAAGATGCGAGCAAGGGGAGGTACAAAGTGTAGAACAATTTTCATTGCTTCCCAGGTAATTTCTGCACCAAGACGAACCTTAACGGTTAGAATTCACTTTGCTTCAGTTTTCTTAACTCCTTTTTGAATAAGATTCAAAGTCGGATTAGGATAACGATCTTTCCATACGGAGATACATCGAGAGATAGAGTTGTTGGTAATACGCATGTTTGGTTGACAAAAAATTATAATATTTTAAAAATCTTGATTTTGTGTTAAACCCATTAACGAATAAATATTTTTTATAAAAAATTTATTGAAAAGAGTAAAAATCGAATTTTACCTTTTTATATAGATTTTATACAAAATTTATGAACTTTTTTTCTAAAAAATTTTATAAATTTTTTTATATAATATTTATAAAAAATTTATATAATTTTTATAAAAATTTTATATAAAGTTCATAAAAAATTTATATAATTTTATAAAAAATATTTATAAATTTTATAAAATATTTATTAAATTTTACAAAAAAATTCAATAAACTTTTAATTTTTTTTCATAAATTTTATAGAAAAATTATTTAAATTTTGTAAAAAATTAATATAAATTTTATAAAAAATGTTATAGATCTTATAAAAAATTTCAATAATCTTTTATAAATTTTATAGAAAAATTCTAGAAATTTTATTAAAAATTTATATAAATTTTATGAACAATTTATATAAATTTTATAAAAAAATTCTATAAATTTTTTATATAAAATTTATTTTTGCTATTTGAAAGAGTAAAAACCGAAAAAAATAATTTAAATTTTATAAATTTTTATATAAACATAAAAACTCAAATAAAAATGATTAGAAAAAAGTTTATAAAAGATAATTTTAAGTAAATTAAAATTACTCACTTTTTGGAGGAATTCTAATATCCTTAATTTTGGGAATTCGGGAAATTTTAAATTCCTTCGTTAGTGATACCAAACACAATATTTGAGGGAAATTAAAATGTAAATATTTTGAATATCGCTCAATATCCTTCAATATTTCCCAACCAAACGACACCTAAAGGTTTTGCTAACAACAGCTCTATGAGTTTTTCTTAAAGCTTGTCATCTGTATACAATTCTATTATATTTATATATATTTAAATATTACAATTATGAAAAATTTAGTTAAACATAAAATGATTTATCATAATTAAATATTGAATTATCAATTAGATTATTTAAATATAGAAAGTTTTATGTTAATTAAATATTTAATTTCATTTATAATCACATTAAAAACAACTTATAAGACCGTTGTTAGCAAAACCCAACTAATATTTGAATTTGCATAGAAATCTTAAATTAGTAAATAGATTAGAATTTTCTAAAGTCGAGTCAAATATAACACATCATGTTCATTAATCATAAGTTAGTCAAATGTATTAACTTTTTTCTTTTAATTAAATTCAAAAACCAATTTATTTATTTACATGTATAAAATGTTTAACATGATGAATCGTGTTTGATAATAACTTGAGAGGATTTTTATCCATTACGTAAATTAAAATTCTTTAATGTTGAGTCAAATATGCCATATTATGTTCACTAATCATAAATTAGTTAAATGTATGGATTTTTTAAATTAAATTCAAAACTCCATTTATTTATTTGCATTTATAAAATTTGTATATTAAGTTGATCATTTACTCTAGCTTTAACTAGGTATAATACCCGTGTACGCACGGGTTTTTTTTCTAAATGTATTGATATTAAACTTTTTATAGCTATGACCAAAGTGGACTTTTAGCGACTAATTTTATACATAAGATATTGCAATACTTATTGAATCATGTTGGGTCTAAAAGCTTTAGAGAGAAGTGCAAAAATCATCCCTGTGGTATGTCGAAAAATCGAATTACATCATTCGTTAACTTTTTGGACAACAGTCATCCCTCCGTTAGTGCGCGGGGCACGATACATCCCTCATTGACTAACGACGCAAATGTTTTCTCGTTAAAAATTAACAAAGTTTAAAAGAGAGGGTATTCTTGTCTTTTTCCTTTCCCAGGGATGTATTGTGAACTTTATCATAAATAGTTTCAAAAAAAAAATTATTTTTGAAAAAAAAATATTTCCAGAAAAAATAAGTTTTGTTTTCTCGAAAAAAAATTATTTTCGGAAAAAAAAGTTTTATTTTCTAAAAAGTAAGTTTTATTTTCGAAAAAAAAAAGTTTTATTTTCAAAAAAAAAGTTTTATTTTATAAAAAATATGTTTTATTTTCGGAAAAAAGGTTTTATTTTCGAAAAAATATGTTTTATTTTCGGAAAAAAAGTTTTATTTTCGAAAAAATATGTTTTATTTTCGCGAAAAAAAATTTTTAGCGAAACAAAAATTAAACTCTTTTTAGCGAAACAAAAATTCTGAAAAAAGAATTTAATTTTTTTTCGAAAAATAATTCTTTTTTTTCGAAAAAGAAGTTTAGTTTTTTGAAAAAATGTTTGTTTCGAAAAAATAAACTTTCTTTTTAAAAATTTTTGTTTCGAAATATTTTATTAATTTTTTTAAAAAAAAATTATTCTTGCAAAAAACTTGTTTCGAAACAAAAAATTATTTAAAAAAAAGTTTTATCTTTTTCTCGAAAATTAACCATATTTTCGAAAATAAAACTTTTTTCCGAAAATAAAACATATTTTTTCGAAAATAAAACCTTTTTTCGAAAATAAAACTTTTTTTTCGAAAATAAAACTTATTTTTTAGAAAATAAAACTTTTTTTTTCCGAAAATAATTTTTTTTGAATAAAACTTTTTTTTTCGAAAATTAACCATTTTTTCGAAAATAAAACTTTTTTTCCGAAAATAAAACATATTTTTTCGAAAATAAAACTTTTTTTTTCGAAAATAAAACTTTTTTTTTCGAAAATAAAACTTATTTTTTAGAAAATAAAACTTTTTTTTTCCGAAAATAATTTTTTTCGAGAAAATAAAATTTTTTTCGAGAAAATAAAACTTATTTTTCTGAAAATAATTTTTTTTTTTTTGGAAACTATTTATGATAAGGTTCACAATACATCCCTGGGAAAGGAAAAAGACAAGAATACCCTCTCTTTTAAACTTTGTTAATTTTTAATGAGAGAACATTTGCACCGTTAGTCCATGAGGGATGTATTGTGCCCCGCGCACTAGCGGAGGGATGACTGTTGTCCAAAAAGTTAACGAAGGATGTAGTTCGATTTTTCGACATACCACAAGGATGATTTTTGCACTTTTCTCAAAGCTTTAAATACGGAGTATAATTTTTTTTAGCCTAAATAAATACCGTATATACTTAAAGACTCGCCATTCGATTACAGAAGGTTAAAAACTAAAAACTATTTTTCCCATCATGACTCCTGGTAGCATAAATTGCGCAACTCTACTTCTTCATGAAGTTGTATCGCCTTTTACGTAGAGGAACATATAAATCCACCAAAAGTTATTTAGCGCCTGCATTTTGCTTCATTCATAATTGTCACACCAATGTGTCAAACTGGCCCAGCCCAAGTCAATGTGGATATATTTAGCACATACGTCTTCACCCTCGAAAACAGGAAAGGTAGGTTCCAATACATCAAATACAATATTCATTTCTGCATACCCATTAGTTACCCGCGTTCGTGTATTTTAACCAAATAGATAGCAATCATTTACATGGTAAGGTATACTGTAATACTACCTTATCAAGTCCAGAATCGGTAAGCTATACATGTAAAAAACATATGCTACTGAGGATCGTTGCATTCCATCATCGCCAACACCAGCAGGTATAGAAGTAGCCCACCCTCTAGCCTTTAAAAAGAAGAGGAAGCTTCCTCTGCTCTTTGTACACATAAAATTGCTCTAAGTTAATGTGGTGACCACCTAAACCTGAAGGTGTTATGAGCTTATCATGCCATATTAGATGTGACAAATAGTCTTCTGCTTTTTTCATATAGTCTTACCAGGAAATGGCAATTTTCATGCTCAATTGAGCTTATTGACAAAAGAATCAAAACACCTATTAAAACAAATACTTTCATTAAAGCTCCGAGGAAAATAAAAATCTAACAAACACTGATTTATAGTACTTGAATTAAATACAGCCGCAATGACTATTCTAGTGGCAAAACCATCCCGATGGGCGGGTATGACGTGTAATTTTCGTTTACATTTTTTGTTTAGTTTAATAATTATATTAAAAAAATATATTTTTAAGCATAGTTGAAATGTTTGTTAAAGTATTCCTATTTTATATTATTAAATATAATTAAGATTGTGTTTCACGAATTAAATTATTATCTCAAAGATAAAAAAAAATTGCAAAAGCTCTCCTGATAGGTGAGAGCGTTTTATGGGTCTCCAAAGAAGAACATGAAGTAACTGTCAACCGTGAAGAAATCGTAACATAATTACCCAATGTATTAAAAAAGAGAAAAATATTTATTTGATAAGAGAAAATAAATATTAATAAATTATTTACGATAACAAAATATATATCATTAGTTAAGAAATAAGAGTACACCGTAGGTGTAAAAAAATAAAATTGTTTTTTTATATTCTATGAGCTAAAATTCAAATTGACAACTTCCTCAATCACTAATACTTGACTACTACTACAACTCAAATAGGTGTTGATTAATTGAGTCATAACCTGAAGAGTTATTAGTACAGTAACGGTCCACATTTATTTTTCTTCATTTCTCTAACTAAAACAACACTCTTAGATAAAAGCATTGCACAACTTAAAAATAATATAAAGTATCACACATGAACTCAATGTTATGTATATTAAGCACTAATAATGTAAAAGATGAGATCCATGGACGAAAACAAAGAAAAGCTAGCGTAAAAAAAATAACATCAATCGAGAAAAAGTTAAGGTCTTCACTCTTTTACCGGATATATATTCATTTAAAGGGATCAGATATCTTCAAAAGAACAGGAAAAAGTTCAATGTAGATCTTTTTTATAGCATAAAATCAATCAACTAATTACAACCATCTATTTTTTCATCAAACAAAAAATTCTATTTTTAAAATATTAAATATGTCACAAACTGTTAATCATTACGTAAAACAAAAGATACCATCGTGACGAAAATTAAATCACTTTTCTATCGGTTCGTCGAAAGTATATACATGTGTCACTCGAAGATGATTTATTTCTCGTTACAATGGTGTATTTGTTTTGTCACTTGACCGATTTAGCGTTTGTGAAATTTATTTTTTAAGAAAAAGGTATAAAGTGAGTTTGAATGAGGATGATTTGTTGATCTGGTATATACTAAAAAGAAAGACACTGATCTCAAATCTAAAAAAACATCATCTCTTTTTTTAATTGAAATTTTATTATGCATGAAATTCAAATATAATTATTGTTTAAAACGGTAGTATTGTAATACAATTATACCTCTTGTAGATCTTTGCGTATGAATTAGTGGGACCATAGGATGCAAGTATGTTCACTTTTGTTGTCACTTTCCTTAATTACTTTTTATATGAGTAGGATAAATTCACTCTAATTGGTGGTCATAATTTAGTCCAACTGGTCGTGTATATCTTTTTTTACTTTCTACTATTTACTGTTGTGTAAGCCTTGAACAACCCAGACACTAAAAGTGAAAACGAATGATCAAAAAGAATTTTTCTATACTAACCAGAAAGATGTATAAAGTACATATGTGCATCTTTATCTTTCTCGACTTACATGCCTTTGTTATGCTCAAACTCAACCTGAAGACAGTCTTCTATTCAGGAGCGGAGCCAGAAAATTTTGCTCGGGGGTTAAACTTTAATACTTTTTATAAACTACGCTAAAAAATGGTTTTTAAGGGGTCAAACTATCGAAAAAACCCGAATATTTTCGAAAATTTACACTATAATTTTTTCGCTCGGGGGGTCAGCACACCCCTTGACCCCTGCCTGTCTCCGCCTCTGCTTCTATTCCAACTTCCATATGCCAAAGTTACATGTGTAACAATGAAGAATAACATAATGGTGTTAAACTTATCAACTACACCAAATTATTACACATGATTTCAATTTGCACAAGACATGAAGACACGATTTATGGTGGCAGAATTATGATGGGCCCAGCAGGCTGGGCTAAGGGTCAAGTGTGATATGGTTAATTATAGCAGCTGAGTTTGGCTGGCTTCCTGTTGGGTTGACCCGCAAGCATAATCCATCCAAAGTTTAGAACCGTCAATACATATTACAGGCTCGATAGGAGATATGATAACAAAAAAATATTACTGTATCAAAGTTTATAGTAACAATAAACAAATTGTTATTAACAGAAGTGATTTAAGAATTTGCATTACTACTAAACTTTGGGTGTTTTTTACCTATTTGACCAACTTCATCTTTTAGCTAGATTTGGAGTGCTTTTTACCCATTTGACCAGTTTGATCTTTTAGCCTGATTTTCTTAATTTAGCGTGTCATATATTAAACACAACCAAATTGATCCACTAACATTAAATAACTGAAAACTTACACATATGGATATGATCATCAGCCTTTTGCTAAGTATTAGATATTAATTTTCATCAGAAATCTTCTCATTTGGTACAGAAGTTTCTCAGGTTCCTTTCTAAGCAGACCCTTAGCATAAATTAAACCCTGTAAATTGATAACACAATTTCAATTAACTGATGCACAACTATATATAATTATGTTCTATAAGATCAATAAAACTAACTGGCAACCTGAACACCAGCAGTGAGTTATCTTCTCTGTTACCAGGGACCATAAAGCTTGTAGTTGGTCGTCTTCGTGACAAATTTGTATGAACTCATTTCTTTGTTCATTTTCTTGTATTTATCATGCTTGTGTCAATATTAATTAATTGAAATAAACACAAATTCTATATCTTAACTGTGTGATTGTGTCTAAAGTGAAAAAACTATATACCTGAATACACCAAGAACTGTTAATGCCTTTCGCAAAGCAATTACTAAAATATAGTCGATTCAACCTCCATAGTCGGAGAGAGTGTAAGAATGAAAGGGAGGTAATAGTACGCACATAGTGAAAGAGGCGTACGATATGTCTCGGACCTCGATATCAATATGCTCTGGAAGCTCCTTCATGACAACCTCAAACATTCCCTTGACCTGCAACATAAATCATGTGATGAATGGTAAAAACAAATTTTCATACCATATTATTCAATTGAATGCGTTCAGATATTTATATGAAAACCATGAGTCTCAAATCAAAAGGTAGCAACAATAATTCTATCGTAACATTGAGAAAGATGCCAAACATCTTCAAGGGGAGCTCGTGCTAACATTGTAAAATATGAGAACAAAAGGCATAAAGTATGACACAACTATCTAGGTATTAAGAATTACTGATTGTTGAGGACATGTGGCCTAAAAGGTGGATATATCATGTTCTGGTTATATATGTTACTCAATATTCTGTATTTTATGTTCCTGAAAGGTAGATAGATTGTTTTTTATCACTTACTGCTCTACTGATTACGCATCTTTTAGAATTGCTTATAATAAAAATAAATTCCCTAACATTTTATGCAACATCAGTAAGTATCGGAGTAGATTATTCAAGCAAAACAAACAAATGAATATTTTTTATGGAGACACTCATCATGGCTCTGTGCCTCAAGCTATTAAGCTCGATGACAGTTAAGGGTGTGGTTGTGAGTAATTGTGCATCATATTAAGAAATGATGAGCACTTATACCGTACTTCCAACATAATCTCACCCATCTTTTTCACCCCATATGGATGTAAAACAAAGAGTAGGTACAAAGGGGGTATACACACGATCAATCACAAGGTTTGTAACACGAATCATGACCTTCCTCATCCTTGAATCAACTGCCGCTCCATACCAAACCCCACTTTGTAGATGAGAGTTATCAAACACCCCAATGATTATGTAGGTACATGGATCAGGCTGCCAACCACATGTAGCCTAAAGAACCTGACAATCAGATTAGAGAAGAATGAGTGAACATACGAAAGGATAAAAATGTTATGTCAAATGTATTGACTTCTTCAAACTATAAATGATAAAATGAAAAGGCTTATAGCATAGGTGATGACATAAAACAATGTATGTATGCGATATTAAAAATCATGAGTCAATTACTTATGCATGATAATGATTGAGAGACCATAAATGTGTTTCTTGATTACATTCATAAAGATAAAAGCATTCATCCATGAAGAATAAAATAATATTGCAATGAAATAAGAAGAATTGAACCTACAGCAGGAAGCGCAAGATCACCTGCAATCCACTGGTTGGAAGATTTTGCGAAATCACCAAAAGGGCTAAAGTTGGCAATATACCTTCAACCGAAGTTGTTCATCTTTCTTCAAGTGAACCAAACACAAAAATAAAAATATTGATGTAAGTTCCGCATTGAATATTCAAAGTACATATACAGTAGACTACAATTCATGCATTAACAGCCACTTCACTAATGTATGACATGTGAGCAAATTTGGACCAAACATACATTGTTATGCAATTAGACTTAATCGAACGATTATCGAAAACAGCTTCTAATGCTCAGAAGTTATTAATGTTATATGCTAAGAAGTTATTAATGGTATGCAGTGTAATAATGTTGCATATAAATCACTGTGATCTCAATTAGGCTAAATGTCGCTTTTTAATAGTCTAAGTCTAGAAACAATGTTGTTTAAGGACCTGATGTATGCCATCAGATGTATGAAATAATGTTGTTTAAGGACCTGATCACGATCACGTGTAATTCGCTCAATTAAATAATTCATAAATACCATTTTAATGAAATAATGTTGCATATAATCACTATGTGCTCAATCAGGCTAAATGCCGCTTTATAATAGTCTAAGTCGAGAAACACACATAAAGTCAATACCCATTGCCCGACCCCATCGCCTATGATTTGTCTACCTCAATGCTTCATATTCTTTATTTGTATAGACCACCAGATATACAACAGTAGTTAATTACCTTTAACATCATGCTGCTGGAAATTAAGGTCGTACCATTAAACTACATCTTTGATTTTCTTTATTCGAAGCTTCAAAATGAGCACCATCACCATCTATCATGGCACTCCGCTATCTTTAAGGCACAAGGCATGAAATCTTTCTTCAATATCTCCAATTGGATGCATATTTTATAATGCAAGTTACAACTCGTGATACTCAAAACCAATGAGGGAGAAGGCAGTAACTTGACACCATTTTCCTACTCTCCGACACGTGCAAGAGCTAATGGATCGCCTTCACAAAGGCCTTTAGTTCCAGAAACACCAGGAGGTCTTGCTATAGCGAATGGGCTTAGAAGATCTCCAAAAATATCAGCTTCAGAAGAATGAGCCGAAGGTTGATCTTGTGGCTCAACTTCACCCATAATCCCGTTAGGTTGACTCAATTATTGCTCCGTAGAGTTATTTTCCTAAGAATAAATTAAAAATACATATAAACATGTGATCACATAAAAAATCATTAAAGGCGACAAAATCTGTTATTAAAAGTAGTAACAGATCTGACTGCAAATAAAGCTTTTAACAATAATCATTCTGTAACTATGTTTTCTCAGTAATGGAATTTCGTATAAGCATGTTTTTATTACAAACTACAATTAACCTTACGTATTGTCCACATGCCACCAAGCTCATGTCTGCCAATTAAGTCTGCAGTTTTACTTTTAGTTTCATGATCAAGAATTACCACTTCGAGGAGGCATTGAACCTAAGAAAATAAATAGAAAGAAAAAATCAGAAAAGAAGCAATAATATGCCGAGACTTAAGTAAAACATTACACGCACATATGCTTGTGGAAAAAGATTCTACTTAGACATCAGCCCTCCGCCCCATGCCTCCTAAAAAGAGGGCGAGAATAACCGATATTGTCAATAAAACAAAAAGAAATAGGCGTTCAATGGCTCGGGTGGTGTCGGTCAATTACAAAGAAGAATAATAGTTAACACATAGGAATGATATCAAACATATCTTATATATTTACACGGGCAGTCCGAGGCGATTTATATAGAAAATTCAATATAGTTCCAAGTGATCTCATACGCAAACAAAAAGTTCTGTTTAACCTTAGTTATATAAGCATGATGTACACTTATAACCTAATCCGTCCACCCCCTATTGCAGCAGAACCAACCTTATTGATGCAATATCCTAATCGAAACATAGTTTATTAATACAGTAGCATAATTCGTATACATCATATTTCTATAGCAGCCTACTGCAAACACGTCAATAATATTTGTAACATGGAGATGATTAAATTTTCAGATAGTTTGTTACCTTAAAGAACTGATGGGGGAATGAGTTTATACAAATTAGTCAAGCCAAATTAGTCAAGCATAGTAATGGGTGATGCAAAGTAGAACTTTTTTATGTCTGATAATTGAATCAAAACCATTACACTGTATAAATTCTGCAAAAAAGAAAATCCATATTATTAAACAAATCTTTCATATATATATATAAGAACAGATTCATCTAAGAGAATTTGTTGTAACCTTGATCTCCTGTTTCATTGTCCGAGATAAAAAACTTTGTAAAGTTCCGTGAAGCATACTTTGATTGAACAGCAGACACATGAAGATAGTAAAGAGAGTCTCAGAATTAAGAAAAACTAACCTGGGTATTGATCGAGTTGTGATTGTGAGAGGTGTGATTTCTGTGATTTGAAATTGATATATCTAATAACAAAACAATGATCATAAGCAATTTCACATAAATCAACATAATAAATATTCAATGAGGAATAAATTAAGAGATCACGGCTGACCGTATTAAAAATAATTATGGTACCGTGAAATCACTGCTGATCGTATTATGATCGATTGGTTTTGCTCTAGTCTGTATTTGAAGATTTCACTTCCACTATATCATCATCTTCTATATATCTGTAAACGGAATGATCGTCAAATATATAACATTGTGTTTACTTTCAGGAGTCATATCATATATATTGTGAGTCGACGCTATCAAGAAAGTGTATAATGTAAATGATAAAGCTCTAAATCAAAGATCTAAATCAAAACTCAAATTAAATCATAAAAGTTGATTTTGAGATTGCCAACATTATTGGCAACATATATTGGTATTTGATTCTGAAAAAGTTCATAAGCCCTTTTTTGGCTTATCAATTTATCAAGTTGAGCTTATAAGCTCAAAAAATGAGTTTATGAGATTCCCAATTTTAAAAAAGCTCATAAGCACAAAAAATAAGCAAATAGAAAAAGAAACCTCTAAGTAACACACTATAAAATCATATATTGTGAGTCGACTTTCAATTTTAACTTGATATCCATAACAGGACCAATTAACACTTAATCAAACATTTAATGAGCGTTGAATTCAGAATCCACTAACAATCAAAAGTACCATTCTTCCTTAATCATAAAAACACAATCATTTTTGTTGATGAAGAAAAATCCTAAAATCGAGTAATCCAATTTACCTGGATTATAGATCATCAAATCGTCATATGATGTAACATATTCAAGATCATGGTAACGTTCCATCAATGAACAATATAAGTATATAACTCCACAATAATATACAATCATAGGATTCAATTTAGTGTTTTTGTGTGCGAGAGTTTTTGGGGGTCGATTAATTTTTTAGGGTTTCAGTGTGACGCTCTGAACTTAGATCTGAGCTGACGGTGACGATGGCCATCAATACACTTCATAAATTGACGAGTGGGATTTAAGATTCAAAAAGGCGAGTTTCAACCTTAAGGTCTAATAACTAATACATTCGACCCTAAAGTTTTACGATTTTCCACCCGCTTTTTCCTACAAGTTTTTTTCTTTTCGTTTTCGACACTTATACTTTTAAACAATTTTTTTACTTTTATAAAACAAAAGAACGAAAATTACACATTTGTTACTAAATTAAGTAACATTTTCACTTCTTAAGGGAATAAATTAAAAAATTATTTCTTATTTAGGAAAGAATCTCTTTGAAAAGTCCCTACTTTGGGTTTTGCTTTACAAAGAAAAAGATACGACGTTGACAAATAACGATCAAAGTATATCAAATTAAGCCATCACACTTCTCTCACGATGAAGATTTTTCTTCCTTCTTTTATAAGTACTTTTAATTAGATTTCAACTAGATAAATGATTTTAGCTCGACTTTTGTGATCTTGTATGTAGAATAACGAGTTGCTTTTCGAAGCATCCAAAATCCTTTTAACTTCTCGATCTTAGGTAATGAATGCATGGATCGTGATATAAAAAAATCAAATCACATTCAATTTGAAATAGGTTTGATTAATATTTATGAGTTCTTTATATTTGTACATCGAGTTTTTATTTCGAGTTTCATTGCTAACTATTTTTTCAACTTTCATTGCTCTTTTGAATATACTTTTAAAAAAAGAGGAAAATGCAAGTTTGCTCCCTGTGGTTTGCCAAAAATGCATGTTTTCTCCCCAACTTCATTTAAATGCAGGCGGCCTCCCGGAGGACGAAGGTAAGTAGCAACGAGCCTCCCTGGATCTAACTCTCGTTACTTTTTACTAGTTAACTTTTTTTTGTTCAAGGGTATTGATGTCCTTTCATAAATTCTTTTTAACCTAGCTTAATTTCATTGCATTGTTACTCCCTGTGGTTTGCAATTAAATAACCTTCCTTAACACATTTACAAACACACGCATAGATCAAATCCCCTTTTATAAAAAACACACAAACCCTAAATATGAACTGCTTTTGTGGGAACCAATCCATTGTTCGTACATCATGGACAAACACTAATCCTGGAAGAAGATTTCGTTGTTGTCTTTATAATACTTGTCAATTTTTTTCGTGGGTTGATCCCCCAATGTGTGCTCGAGTTGTAGCGATTATTCCAGGGTTGTTAAGATCAAGAAATGCACTTGAAGAATCATTGAATGCAATGGAGGCTGGTAATCGAAGGTTGAAGATTTGTTTGATTTGCAGTTGGTTTTTTTTTGTTTCTGCTACTTGATGTAATGTGTCAATGGTTGACTAATATTATGATGTATTGAACTAATTGACCAGCTATTGTACTGGTCAATAATTTTCCTTAATGAAGTTCATATTCTGATTTGTCATGACTTTTGTTATGTTGTTGTTTATAAGCTAATGTTATGTTATTGATTATAAGCTGATGCATTCATTCATTCCATAAAAGCTATTACATTGTAGTCCCAAAACAGAAAAACATCAGCATACTAAACATGAACTTAAAGGTAGATAAGCATACAAATAAAAGTGAAATAACACAAGCAACAAAGCACATTAGATTTTGCCTTTTCCCTTGTCCTTTCCATCCTTGTTGTTCAAAGGCCTCTTCCTAAGTTTTTCTTCAATGAAAGACCAAGTCCTTTGACAGGGTAGTCCTAGCACGACCCCAGTGATGGCTTTAGGGCTTTTGATGATTGTCTTTGATGAGGTCCTTTTACAAAGAGGAATGTACTTACCAGCTAAGCTTACATCACTGGATTTGCTAGCAACAGGTATGTTAGGCTTTGATGATTGGCCTTCATCACTTGTTTCATCTAAACTTTCATCACTTGTGTCATCTAAGGTTTCAGTACTTGTGTCATCTAAGGTTATAGCAGCAGACTTACTTTTCCCTGAGGGAACATGCCAGTAATCATCATCAAGATACTCATAGAAATCCACATAGCCATACCATATCAACTCATCTGTGACATCCCCTTCCTTAAACATTCTTGCAACACTTTCTGTTACACATGGTCTTGGTCTTTCTTTTGATCCAAAAGGTGGAAGGTGTGACATTGTGTGTGGTGTTTAGAAAATAACTGATGAAAGAATGGCATTACCCTGGTAGTATTTATGTTGTGTGGTAAGTAGAAAAGTTAATGTGATAATTAACTCCATCTGTTCAACTACTTGGTCAGATAATATAAATGGGTCAACAAAATGAAAGACCAACGTGACACGGTTTACAATGGGTCTAAGTGAAAAGAATACAAATCTTAGCATGACTTTGACCAGAAAATATAAATGGGTCAAGGTGAGATATACAACTGTAATGTACACTAGAAAGTATAATTGGGTCAAGAAAATTGAAAGACCAAGGTAACCATCAAATATTATGCATACCATAAGGTTTGTAGCAAACTACAATAGTCTTACAACTGTTTTTCCAAAAAAAAGAAATAACATAAGTCTAGACCTGGATAATGGCCTCACATGAAAACAAGGAAATAACATAAGTCAGTAACATGAAACATTCAACATAAGTCATTAACATGACTATTAAAGATTAAGTCTGCAGGCACTCTTTTTTGTTCTTTTGCTGGAGCTTCTAATCATATGAGTTTGTGAAGGTTGAGTATGAGCCTGTGATGTTTGCCTGTATGCTTGTGATCCTTGGTTATTTGCCTGTGCATATTGGCTTGGTTGTGTAGGCTGTGTGTTGTTTGTTCTAGCAACAGAGCTTGTACCAACAGCAGCAGATTGGCTTGGTTGTGTTGGATGTGTGTTGTTTGTTCCAGCACCAGAGCTTGTACCAACAGCAGCATTCTTTCTTTTCCCTGAAGTACTTGTACCAACAGCAACATTCTTCCTTTTCCCTGCATTACTTGCACCAACAGCAACATTCTTCATATCACAGCTTCTTTTGTTGTGCCCTGCACTTTTACACAAACCACATGTAATCCCTTTACCAGCCCTGCTTAGTTTATTACCTTTCACCAACACAATCTCTCCTTTACTCTTCTTTCTTTTTCTTGATGGTCTCCCAATCTGTGGATGAATTTTTGGTGGCAAAAGAGTGGTTGGACAGTCAAATTTGGCCCATAAATCTCTGTCATTAACAGGGTTAACCTTGTGTGAATACACAGCTTTCCAAGTGGCCAATTTGTATGATTCATGGACCCAATCCTCAGGTATGCCTACATCATAACCATTGTCTATCATATCATGTATTGCAGCAACTGCATGCTTGCAGGGTGATAGGTGTGAAAACACCCATCCTTTTACCACTTATTTCTTGCTAAAACAAGACCAAAACGCGTATTTAATATCATTTGTTTGGAATTATGTGTGGTTTGTGTGTTTGTTGTATTTTCAGAGCCAACCGGATGAATATTGGAGAAAACATGGGATTGCACGGGTTTTATCGAAGAAAAAGACTCAAGACGAAGTCTATTGTCCAAGAGATGCAAAAGATTTGAAGTCAATGGGCCTATTTGAAGATTTATCGAAGAAAAGGACCAAAGACGGAAGATTTACATATGTCGAAGAACTCAAGTTTATTAATCGAAGAAATTAAAAAGACGAGTTGAATTTATTCGTCAACAAATCCTGAATCAGAATCGAGAACGTCGACTTTACTGAAAAGACGAGAAGACGAAAAGAAAGAAGAAAGCCCACTCACCAACCAACCACTTGGCCTATATAAAGAAATCCCTTCACACATTTGGAGGAAGTTTTATTTTCCAGTTCCTTTCTTTTCTTTCGTAGAAAGCCAACACCATTAAGGTGTTGGTGATTTTTCTTTCTTGTTGAAGCTTTAATCTTGTAAGTTTTTAATCTTTCCTTTTGTTTACTCTACTTTAATCAATCAATATAATCTTTCCATTAATCTTGTTCATCTTCATCTTTTTGATTTAAAGTTTAAAGTTCTTATTTGGTTGATTTTAATCTTCAAAAGTAAGTGGGTTTTGTGTTTTTATTGTTGGGATTTGATGTTTATGGTTGATAAATGATTAGTGTTTAGTTTGGTTTAAATCTTTTGGTTAAATTTGGCTTGTTTTGATTAAAATCGTATTCCCCTGTTCTTCTGAGTTCTTCATTTTACCCAGATTCCGAATCAAGTATTTCTCCCTTTTTATTCCGGATCGACTGGATATTCCGGATCAACCGGATATTCCGGATCAGTTACTTATTCCGAATCAAGCACTGTTTACTTTTATTCCGAATCAAGTTTGTTCATCCGGAATATTTTATATTCCGGAATAATCAATTATTCCGGATCAACCCTTTTATTCCGAATCAAGCTCCTTTCCATTTTGTTCCGGATCAACCTATATTCCGGATCAACAATTTTATTCCGGATCAACACCCTTATTCCGGATGAGCTTTGATATTCCGGATCAACTACCTTTTGTTAATTATTCCGAATGAACTGATAATATTCCGCATGAAGCCTTTTTCCCATTTATTCCGAATAAGCCTTGTATTCCGAATGAAGTACCTTTATTGATTATTCCGGATAGAGCATTTCTTCAAGTTATTCCGGATCAACCCTTTTATTCCGGATCAAGATTTATTCCGGATCAGCATTATTCCGAATGAAGTGTTTTCTAGTAAGGGATATTTACTATTTATGTTTTACTGTTTAATTTTAATTCGATTTCAGTCTTATTTTATTAACTGCTTTTAGTCTAATTTTATATCTTTGTGCATTTAAACCTTTTTAGTAGAATAGAAAACCAAACCCCTTTTTAGTAACCAAGAACAACTATTCCACTTTAAACCATGATCAATTCGAGAAGATTCTGAGACTTAATCTGAACCCCAAGCAGAAGCATTGTATCAAATGGCGCCGCTGCCGGCTCTTCTCGTAAACATTAACAGTTTTTTGTGAGAACTTGGATTTTGGGATCCGCTCACCGTGAACGTTACTTTTTCATAAAAATTTCAAAAACCCTAAAAATATAAAATTTTCAAAAATCCTAAAAATTAATAAAATCATAAAACCAAAAATATTTCTTGTTTGCTTTGTTAGTTCTTTTGCAGGTGTATGCGTACACGATCAACGTCTTATCAAGAGCCCGAGCCTCTCGAAGACTTAGACATGGCCGGCGTACACAACAACAATAACAATCCACCTCAAAACAACATGAATAACAACAACAACAATGAACCTCTACCGGACAATCGCCCTATGATTGAACTTTTGTGAGCACATGTAGATGGGAACAACGATCCAATTGTCATACCCGCGATTGCAGCCAACAACTTTAAGCTCAAATCCGGCTTTATTCAGATGGTCTCCGCTCAACCATTCTTGGGGCGTACCATTGATGATCCTCATGACCACATCAAAAGGTTCCTGCAACTCACGAATACGGTCAAATTCAATGGTGTTCCACAAGAGGTAATCCGTTTACAACTTTTTCCTTTTTCCTTAGAGGGACAAGCCCGGCATTGGCTTGCAAAGGAACCGCCACAAAGTATTCCGACGTGGACGGACTTGGAGACCAAATTCATAAACTACTTTTTCCCACCCTTTCGTACTACCGCTTTGCGGAATGAAATCATTAATTTTGAACAAAAGTACGATGAGTCTTTTAGTGAATCTTGGGACCGTTTTAAAGACCTTTTAAGAAAGTGCCCACAACATGGTTTTACCAAAGTGCACCAAGTTAATAGTTTTTACAATGGTTTAAGCATGAATGACCAAGATTCACTGAATAGTGCCTCGGGGGGTAATATTTTGGTTAAGAGTTCTAATGTCGCTTGGGATATTATCAAAAATAAGTATCGTGTGCAAACCAAGAGTGTCCGGACCAATGCCGCTAGTGCTAGTACTAGTGACAACGACAAGAGACTTGACAAAATTACGTCGCTTCTTGAATCGGTTGCTACCTAAACTGCTAGCAACACCAACAACATCAACGCTAAAAACGCTCAAGTCAATGTTGTAAGCCAACCATGTGAAATATGCTGGGGTCCTCACTCTTACAATACTTGTACCTCCACCCAAGACTATCCTTCTGAGAATGTTAATGCAACATACGGTACCTATCCTCTGGCCGCTTATCAAGCTCGTCCTCAAGGAGACCGCAACTTGCTCAGCTATCGCTCAAACAACTTTCTTTCCCCGCCCGGTTTTCCTCCTAACAACCCAAACCAACAAAAAAACCTCAATCGCACTCCTCAACAACAACCTCGTGCACCATACCAACCACCTCAAAGACAACCATATCCACCTCAAAGAAACAACCAAGTTTACCAACAACCTGCTTATCAACCACCCGTCTACCATGCTCCTCCTCCCAACCAACCCACCGCATTACACCAAGATGTTGAAACCTACATGAGGACTAATGATGTGATCGTGGAAAATCTCCAGCGGGAAGTGCTCAACTTGAAAGCAGACATGGTGAAACAAGGGAACGATCTTAGAGCCGATATGCGAAATTCTTTGAGTAGTCAAACGAATGACTTAAGGAACATGATGGCTGGTTTCTTCCAAGGTAATCAATCCTCTTCTTCGGGTACTCTTCCGAGTAACACCGTGGCTAATCCAAGAGGGGAGATGAAAGCAATCACCACTCGCAGTGGCAAAGGTACCAAGGAACCCGAGCTTCCTATACCTCCACCGGTGATTGTGACTAAGGAAAACGAGTCACCTACTCATATTCCTCATCTTGCTACTTCCCCAATTCCTCCACCTCTTACTTCTACCCCTCCTCCACCCAAGGATGTGAGTGATCCTACTATTCCAAAGCCTTCCTCTTCTTCCGATATACCTTAAGATAAGCTCAAAAGCAAGGACGATATTCAAGTTTCGAACTTTCTCAAAATGTTTAAACAATTGAATTTCAACATCTCCTTCGCTGAGGCTCTCGCTCACATGCCTAAATACGCGAAAATGTTCAAAGATCTTCTGAGTGACAAGGAAAAGCTTCTTGATATCACTAATACCCAACTTAATGAGAATTGCTCTACGGTTCTCTTAAGGAAATTGCCAACCAAGCTTGGTGATCCGGGTCGTTTCTTAATCCCTTACAACTTCCCGGGAGTAGAGAATTGCATGGCCCTAGCCGATCTAGGTGCCAGTATTAACTTAATGCCTTTAAGTGTTTGCAAGCAATTATCTCTCCCTGAGCTAGTCCCCACCAAAATGACTTTGGAATTAGCTAACCGTACGGTTGCTTATCCAGTGAGGATAGCCGAAGACGTTTTTGTAGGAGTCGACAAATTCACTTTTCCCGCCGATTTCGTCGTAGTCGACTACGATATGGACCCTCGTGTGCCATTAATCGTTGGGACTTCCATTCTTGAGGACCGGTCGCACTCTCATCGATGTTGAAGCGGGTGAGCTTATCATGAGAGTGGGTGACGATAAAATCGTCTTCAACATGGGAAAGCTTTCTAAACAGCCTTATTCATATGAGAGTGTTAATTGTATCGACGTTCTTGATGAGGCTTGTGAAGAACACTTCAAAGATGCTTGCAAAAGTATTCCTACCTCTCCTCCCAATGTTGAGACCGTTTCCTCTATTGATTCACCACTAACTCTATTTGGAGAAAGTGATTTCCTTTGGAAAGATTTTGAAGCAACCATGGGAGATGTGAACTTAGAATATGACGATTCTCCCACCGATTGGGATGAAGACATTCGTCTCATTGAGAAACTTATCAAAGAGGACCATATTTCTCCACCATCTCCCAAGGCTATTGCTATCGATGAACCGAATTCGACTACGCCTACCATCGAAAATCCTCCGGATTTAGAGCTTAAGGAGTTGTCGTCCCATCTCGAGTACGTGTTCCTTGAAGACAACAAGAAGTCGCCCGTCATCATTGCTAAGGACTTGAAAGAAGAAGAGAAATCTCGCCTCATCGCCGTACTTAAAGATCATAAGAAGGCAATTGCGTTGAAAATTTCCGATATCCGCGGAATTGATCCAAACTTTTGTACTCACAAAATTCTCATGGAAGATGACTTTAAACCCGCAATCCAGAGCCAAATAAGGGTTAATCCTTGAGTTCATGACGTCATCAAACAAGAGGTTATCAAACTTCTTGATGCTGGCTTGATTTACCCTATTTCGGATTCGCCATGGGTAAGTCCCGTCCATTGTGTGCCCAAGAAGGGCGGAATAACCGTTGTTCCCAATGAACACAACGAGTTGATTCCTACTCGTCTCGTTACTGGGTGGAGAGTTTGTATCGACTATCGCAAACTCAATGATGCCACGAGAAAAGATCACTTTCCTCTTCCTTTCATGGATCAAATGCTCGAGCGTCTAGCGGGTAATGATTATTACTGCTTTTTAGACATTTTCTCCGGGTATTTTCAAATTCCCATCGATCCCAAAGACCAAGAGAAAACCACATTCACTTGTCCCTACGGAACATTTTCTTACAAACGTATGCCTTTTGGTTTATGCAATGCTCCTGGGACGTTCCAAAGGTGTATGATGGCTATCTTCCATGACATGGTTGAAGAAACTATGGAAGTCTTCATGGATGATTTCTCGGTTTATGGCGATTCTTTCTCTGCTTGCCTTGCCAATTTAGAACGTATGCTTAAGCGGTGTGAAGACACTCGCCTTGTTCTTAATTGGGAAAAATGCCATTTCATGGTAAAAGAGGGCATCGTGCTAGGACACAAAATCTCCAAAGCCGGTCTTGAAGTGGACCGTGCTAAAGTCGATGTTATTGCTAAATTGCCTCCACCTTCAACCGTGAAGGGTGTGAGAAGTTTCCTTGGTCATGCGGGCTTCTACCGTCGATTCATCAAAGATTTTTCTAAAATCGCTCGCCCGATGACCCACCTCTTGGAAAAATATACTCCTTTTATCTTTTCCAAAGAGTGTATTGAAGCCTTCAACCTTCTTAAGGATAAGCTAACTAAGGCACCGGTCTTGGTTACCCCTAATTGGGAGCTTCCCTTTGAGTTGATGTGCGATGCTAGCGACTATGCTATTGGAGCGGTTTTGGGCCAAAGAGTGAATAAACACTTCCAACCAATCCATTACGCTAGAAAGACAATGACATGGGCTCAATTGCATTATACCACTACCGAAAAAGAGCTTTTAGCTGTAGTGTATGCTTTTGAAAAGTTCCGCCCCTATCTTGTCCTTTCCACCACAATCGTTTATGCCGATCATTCCGCGTTGGAGTACTTGTTAACTAAACAAGATTCCAAACCAAGACTTCTTCGCTGGGTTTTGCTACTTCAAGAATTTAAAATCGAAGTTCGTGATAAGAAGGGAGCTGAAAACCTAGCCGCGGATCATCTCAGTAGACTTGAGGATCCTTATCAAGGGGATCATCTGAACAAAGAGATCAATGACTCTTTTCCCCTAGAGACCTTAATGTCTATCAATTCGAATCAAGATGAGACCCCGTGGTTTGCGGACATTGCAAACTACTTGGCGGGTGGATTTCTCATTGACGGGTTAACATCCCAGAAAAAGAAAAAGTTCTTCAAAGACATTAAGACTTACTTTTGGGATGACCCATATCTATTCAAACAATGCGCTGATTTGATTATTCGCCGATGTGTTGATGGACCGGCCGCTTTAGACATTCTCGAAGCTTGCCACAAAGGACCCACCGATGGTCACTTTGGTCCCAACTACACCGTCAAAAAAGTGTTTGACTCGGGATTTTATTGGCCCACCATTTATCGTGATGCTCACGAGATGGTTAAACATTGTGATGCTTGCCAAAAACAAGGCAAGATCACACATAAAGATGAGATGCCTCAAAATTTCATACAAGAATGTGAAATCTTTGATGTGTAGGGTATCGACTTTATGGGGCCATTCCCTTCATCTAAAGGAAACAAATACATCCTTGTAGCCGTTGACTACGTTTCTAAATGGGTTGAAGCCAAAGCTTTACCCACTAACGACGCAAGGGTGGTTTGTAACTTTTTGAAATCGATGTTCGTTAGATTCGGTGTGCCTCGTGCCATTATTAGTGATCGCGAGACTCATTTTTGCAATGATCAATTCGCAAGAGTCATGGCTAAGTATGGTGTAAATCATCGTCTTTCCACCGCATACCACCCACAAACTAATGGCCAAGCTGAAATCTCTAACCGAGGATTAAAGCGAATTCTTGAACGAACCGTGGGAGAGCATCGTGCCTCATGGGCCGATAAACTTGATGATGCTCTGTGGGCTTTCTGTACCGCATACAAGACTCCGATTGGTTGTACACCATATCGTCTCGTGTACGGGAAAGCATGCCACCTCCCCATTGAGTTGGAGCACAAGGCTTACTGGGCCTTGAAGTGGGCCAATTTTGACATCAACAAAGCCGGTGACCTACGCAAGATCCAACTCAATGAGCTGAATGAACTCCGGAATGAGGCTTATGAAAATTCTTTGATCTATAAGGAAAAGACTAAGCTCATTCATTATTCTAAGATTAAAAACCGAGAGTTCCAAGTTGGAGACAAAGTTTTACTCTTTAACTCTCGGTTGAAAATCTTTTCGGGCAAGCTGAAGTCTCGTTGGTCCGTCCCATTCACCATTGCCTAAATTTTTCCATATGGTACTCTCGAGCTCGCTCAACCTAATGGACCTAATTTTAAGGTGAATGGCCAACGAGTGAAGTTGTACTTTGGTGAGGACATCTCTCATGAGATGATTCCATCCCTCACCACGTTTCCCATGAACTAATATTGGGTCGAGTCAGGCTCGTGACTCGGTTATCAAAAACAAGCGCTCCTCGGGAGGCAACCCGAGTATCTATCCTTTTCCGTTTAACCTCCTAAGTGTAGGGGGACCTCTATAGGTTGTTTGTGTTTGCGTGGTGATGTGATTACAGGGATGAATGCACTCTTGGAATCTTTGAAGAACCGTGCTCCCGTGTTATCCGAAATCCGGTTCTATCTCTCAACTATCGTGATTCAATTTTCTTCATACTCACATTTGAAATTGATCACGTTAGTCGTCTCTTCCTTAGCTTGATTTAACCAACGTGCACAATGTCATAAGTGTAGGGGAGACTTTTCCCACATGCTTAAACATTGAGGACAATGTTTATCTTAAGTGTAGGGGGACTTCTATCGAAGTTTTAAGTGGACTTTTCCATTAAAATGCCTTCATTTAACCGGAAAATCATCTTTTTGAGCATTTTTCAAATTTTTAATTAACTTTGGCCATATAGTCGTAATTTTTAGATTTTTATCGTTGCTTTCATATGTATATATCCAGCAATAAAGTCAAAAATATTAATAAAGTGGTGTAGCTAGTTTTGAAGTCTTTGACATATTAGGCCCGTTGCGATTATTTTGACTCAACCCGAATAGACTTATCCAAGTTTATTCTAGCTAGTATCCTTAACCATTAGACCTTAATTGGTTTATTAGGCTAAGCATCCACGAGTCTCATTACTTGAGATTTTAAATTGTGGAGAACGAGAAATGATAGAGTCAATTATAAGTCGGTATTCTTGCACAAGCACACTTGGTGTGATTATCTGCCTATTCTCCCATCACTTGCTAATAATTTATCTGCAATAAGTAAGGTCGTACGATTTGAAAAGTTAATTAGCTTCTAGCCCAAGATCGTTTAAAAGTTGCTCGGTAATGATAAGAGTTCATAGCCAAGGCATAACTTATGAAGCGGGGCGCGAAGATTGGCGAGTCCGAAAAGGCCCTAACAAGGCATGAGGATTCCATTTTATTGCTAAAGATCCAAAGTGATGTGAAAATCATTATTCCCAAGATCAATATGAAGGATCAAGACTCACGACGAAAAGCAATCAACTCCCATAAAGATCATGGAGAAGTCTATCCGAAAAGACCCTAACAAGGTATGAGGATAAATAGATCCAAGTCCGAAAAGGAGGCGGATCGCTGTATCTCAAAATCCCAAATAACGATTGAAGAAATAATGATGAAGTCGTGGTCAACAAAGTTGGAGTATCCCTCAAAAGTCTCCAAGTGAAGAAACTCTATTAACGAAGAGAAGACTATTATCTCAAGAACGTCTCTCAAGATATGAAGTATGAAGTGCATGCCAAATATCGGCCCGAGAAAGGTCTCAAATCGTGAAGCGAGTTATGCCAAGATATGAACTTTTTGATATCCCGAGAAGCAGTTTTAAGAGATTTTGTCCTTTAGCTAACTATTAATCAAATCGTCCTACTTTGCTTTCAGCCTAAATAAACTATCGCAATAAGTCCAAAAATGCATCTTCATGATCATTCTAAGACAAAAATAAAATATAAGAGATAAACCTAGGAATAAGGGAGTTTAAGCATATAATTAAGCCATGTGTGTAAGTGTTTGATTTGCTAACTTATAATTACAATGATCTCGTTTTTAAGCTTAGTTTGGGGAACGTGAAACTTGAGGGTGATAAATCTTCGCAGCACCAAAGCCCTAATGTAAGTCCTTGATCTCTTTGCAAGTTATTTCTATGTAGCTATTTTCAAGTGAAAATGGTTTTCTATCCTTTTATTTACTTTAAAGTTTTAATTTCTCTTAGTACTTCAATTTTTGTTTAGTAGTATGTTAATAAGGCTAATAACTAGGCTTTTGCCCGTATAAAAATTAAAGTTCAAGTTCGTGTTCTCGGTATCTTAACGAATTGATCTAGGTTCTATGTGTGACTCAGTTTTATTTTGGTGGAAACAAAGATGTGTCGTTGTAGTTTTAAAAATAAAATGTGCAAAACAATTAAAGTAAAAGTGCTCTTAAAATAAATCTAAGTCTAATTAAAGTAAAGGTGCAAATATTTAAAAGCAAGACTGAAATTAAAAGGCACTAAAGTAAAGACGTAAACTTAAATCTAACTAAGGCAAATCTTAAAACGCAACTAAAACTTAAACTAAGGCAAGGCTAAAATTTAACTAAGGCAAACAAACTTAAAGTGCAATTAAAAATAAAAGGTGGGAAAAATAAAGCTTTAAAATAAAAGACTGAAATTTAAAAAGAAAAATCAGAAAGAACCTGACAAGAAACCTTTGATTCGGAAGTTCAAAACTTCCGAATGAACTAGCTTGACTCGGAACTATTTCCTTCCCTTGATCCGGAACTTTTGAGAAGTTCCGAATGAACAGCCCTTGGTTCGGAACTTTGGAGTTCCGAATGAACACTCACTGATCCGGAACTTTTGGAGTTCCGGATGAATAGCTTGATCCGGAACTTTTGAGTTCCGAATGAATGATTCTTGAGTCGGAAGTTTCCCTTCGTCCGGAACTTTGAATGTTCCGGATGAACAAGCTTGACTCGGAAGTTTTGCTGATCCTAAAATCTTCCGGATGAAACCCTTGACTCGGAACTTTGAAGTTCCGAATGAAAGCTTCCTCTCCTTCTTGGTTCGGAAGTTTTAGACTTCCGGATGAAGCCACTGGTTCGGAACTTTTAAGTTCCGAATGAACAGACTCCCTCTCTTGATTCGGAAGATTTCCTGGAATTACAGAAACACAACAAACTATCCCGAAGAACAAGGGATAACAGTAACAGCAGATATAACACAATATAATCAAAATCAAACTCACGATTTAACTAAAACTAATAACGATACAACTAGTAATCATAAACAAACAATTTAAATCAAGAAATCTAACAACTTTAACCACAATAATCAAAAATCACTTGGATCAAAATAAAAGCATGAGCATGAACACAAACATAAACATAAAAATCAAAGATTAAGAAAGGTAGATAAGAGATTGACAAGATAAAGTAAAGATTAAAAATAATTAAATGAAAACTTACTTGAAATTAAATGAATTTAAGGTGCAAGACAAGGTATTTAAATTTGACAAGAAATTAAATGACAAGGTAAGTAAATGGTGGAAGAGCTAATTGTCACACTTAGCAAACCACAATGAAATGTAAATCCTAATGACTATTTATAGGGGAGGATTAAGGAAGCTTCCTCCCCTCTTTCCTTTTCTCTTAATTGCGTCATTAAGTCCCTCCTTCTTTTAATCTTCATTAATTGCATACTTAGTCCTTTTCTTCTAATCTTCTTTAAACTTGGACTTAAGGGACTTTTGGCTTCGGGATTTCTTTGAACTCGTCTTTAAATTCTTCAATAAAATAGACTTGAATTCTTCGGCTTTTGATAAACTTCCGTCTTTTGACTTTTTCTTCGATAAATCTTCAGAATTGGTCTTGGACTTCCGTTCTTTTTGCACTCTTGACTTCTTGACTTCGTCTTTCATCTTTTTCTTCAATAAAAGTCCGTAAATGCCCGTGAATTCCCGTGTTTTCTCCACTTTTCACCTTTTAGTCCTAAATCACAACAAAAACACAAACTACGCATAATTCCGACATAAAAGACATAAAATACACGTTTTGGCTCGGTTATTATTGTAATTAAGTGGTAGAAAAGATGGGTGTTTACACACCTATCAAATCCCCTACACTTGACCATTGCAATGTCCTCATGCAATGCATTAGTTACAAAGCAAGATTACACTTTTCATCATACTCAATCCACGTTGGCCTTTATTAAAGAAATAAAAACTATAAACATTCAAAGTAAAGAAATCAAAAGCATACCTTGGGTTTTTGGAAATGTCATGAAGAATCATCATCCTCAAGTTTTCACTTTCTCCAAACCAAGCTTAAAAACGAGATCATTGTTATTATAAGTTAGTAAACTATCACGAACTCATGTGGGCCAATTATTCACTTAGACTCCCTTATTCCTAGGTGTATCTCTTATATTTTATTATTGTCTTGAATGATCACGAGGATGCATTTTTGACTTATTTCGATAGTTATTAAGTCTGAAAATAAAGTGAACGATTTAATCAATAGTTAGCTAAAGGACAAAATCTTTTAAAACTGCTTCTCGGGACCTCATAAAGTTCATATCTTGGCATAACTCGTTTCGCGATTTGAGACCTTTCTCGGACCGATATTTGGCAGCGACTTCATACTTCAAATCTTGAGAGACGTTCATGAAATTATGGTCTTCTCTTCATAATGGAATTTCTTCACTTGAAGTTTTGAGAGATTCATACTTGGACCACGACTTCTTCATTTTTCTCCAATCTTTATTTTGGATTTTGATATACAACGATCCGCCTCCTTTTATGACTTGGATCTATTTATCCTCATACCTTGTTAGGGTCTTTTCGGATACACTTCTCCATGACTTTTGGGGAGTTTTTGCCTTTCGTCGTGTGTCTCGATCCTTCATATTGATTTTTGATAAATGATTCTTCACATCACTTTTGGATCTTTAGCAACAAAATTTAGCCTCATGCCTTGTTAGGGCCTTTTCGGACTCGCCAATCTTCGCATCCCGCTTCAATAAGTTATGCCTTGGCTATGAACTCTAATCCATACCGAGCAACTTTTAAACGATCTTGGGCTAGAAGCTAAGTAACTTTTCAAATCGTACAACCTTATTTATTAGCAGATAAATTTATTAGCAAGCGATGGGAGAATAGGCTCATAATTAACTCACATAAATTCACGAAAGAATACCGAACTTATAATTGGCTCTATCATCTCTCGTTCTCCACAGTTTAAAATCTCAAGTAATGAGACTCGTGGATACTTAGCCTATTAAATCAAAGTTTTGGGTTTTCGAGTCGCCTATAGGATCTTGCAAATTCTTAGACTTTTTCAAGTTTAGAAATCGCATTTTAAAGTTCCCTTGATAAACGATTCTCTAGGATCAATTATAGGAACTTGCGAAAAGTTCTTGTTCTTAACCCGTGAGAGTTAAGACTTTCGCGTTTTATAGCTCCCTATATAAAAGCCTAGCAAAACTTGACTTAAACACGTTAAGGATACTAGCTAGAGTAACTTAGACAAGTAAACTCGGGTTGAGTCAAAAGATTCACAACGTTTAAAAATTAAAACCACTTTATTAAACATTTATTCTAATAAGGAAAGAAAATAACTATACAAAGAGAAAAACTAATAGGCCAAAATAGATCAAAAAATTTGAAAAATGTCAAAAAATTGATTTTCCGGTTAAAATGAGGACAAATACAAGGAAAAGACCACTTAACTTCGATAGAAGTCCCCCTACACTTAAGATAAACATTGTCCTCAATGTTTAAGCATGTGGGAGTAAATTCCCCTACACTTAGGACATTGTGCACGTTGTTTAAATCTCGCTAAGGAAAAGACAGCTAAAGAGATTCCTATTTTAATATTGAGAAAATATAGAATAGTGAATCGAAAAGAGTTTAGGATAGAACCGGGAAGAAGTAGAACACGGAATCACGGGTCGTCAAGAATCATCAAGAGTGGAACATTGAAGCTCGAATCCCTGATTAAGAAGTGAGGAGAGGGAAGCAAACCAAAGGGTCCCCCTACACTTATGATAAAGAAAGCGAAAAGATAGATGCATGGGTTGCCTCCCAAGAAGCGCTTGATTTTTGTTTACCGAGTCGTGAGCCTGACTCGACCTTAATCATCAACGGAAGAAGCATGAAACATATCCACCAGGATCAAAGACGTAGTTTTCATCGAGCAAATAACACAAGCTTAAGGCGAACAAGGCAAGCCAAAGAAGAGTAGGCAAGGTTCCCTTAAGCAGCGATTGAGCACGGTGGAAGCAAGGGTGAAGTGCAAGCATGTCTTCAAAATTTCCAAAGATTTTTCCTTTTATTTCATCAGGTGGATACTGAGATGGCTTAAAGACTTCAATACCGGGGTCGAACACCTTTTCCTTTAAGGGAAAATATCACTCAGGCTCAGCCGAGTGTGAAGGAGATCCGCAAAGAAGCACAACCTCGTCCTCAGAAGGGGGACAAAGAGGTGTCAAATCATATGTGCAACGGATATTGGTGTCGACCGGTTTCTTCTCCTTTGATAGAATGTTCTTCAAATCCAAAGTAGGATCAAGACGATAATCTTCAAAGTCATAAGGAGGAGCATCACTCTCATGAGGGAAGTAAGTGTTGAGAAATTCAGAGAAATCTTCCTCAAATGAGTAATCGTCCAAAGTAGGATCGAGTGATGGCGGAGGATCTTCATCATGTGAAGAATCGCTCGAAAGAGTATCAGCCTCATCGAAATCATCGAAAGTGGGCAGCTCGGGATACTCAGAAGTACAAGCAAAATCATCCGAATATGAGCTAGAATCATCATCATCATAAGCATCGAAGACCGGTAGAGAATCATAAATGGGAGAAGCTTCCAAAGTGGACCGAGAATCATCCACATCATCGTCAAAGAGTGGATTATCGATGGAAGAATCGAATAGAGGATTGTCGTAGACAACAAAGTCATCGAGCACATTAATCATATTCACTGATTCTCGTCCAAAAGATTTGCCTGTAAGCTTCCCCATTTTAAAAACTTTTGAATCATCCCCGACTCGTAAGATTAACTCACCTTCGGCCACATCCACTAAAGCTCGTCCGGTTCGCAAGAATGGCCGACCAAGTATTAAAGGAATACGAGGGTCCATTTCATAATCAACTACGACAAAGTCGACCGGGAAAGTAAATGTGCCAACTTTGATGAACACGTCTTCGGCTATACCAACGAGGTAAGCGAGAGTGCGATTTGCAAGTTCAAGAGTCATTTTCGTTGGAGTGAGGTCGGATAATGATAGTGTTTTCCAAACACTCAGTGGCATCAAATTAATACTGGCCCCGAGATCAACAAGGGCAGTAAATTCTTCAGTTTTGTTGAACACGCAAGGCAACACAAAACGACCGGGATCTCCAAGCTTTTCCGGAAGTTCTTTAAGAATAACTGCAGAGCAGTTTTCATTTAAGCGTGTGTTGGCGAGTTCAATCAGCTTCTCCTTCTTGTTAAGCAATTCCTTAAATGCTTTAACAAATTTGGGCATGTGGACAAGTGCTTCAAGAAAGCTAATGTTGAAGTTCATTTGAGAAATCATCTTGATATAGCTAGTCACTTGAGAGTCCTCCTTGTTTAGCATTTTGTTCTTGCCCAAGCGAGAAGGATAAGGGATATTGGGTTTGGGTGGTGAAGGAGCAGGTGTACGTGGTAAAGGTTGAGATGTTGAAGGGTCATTGGTGGGAACTTCATCACGTCGAGGCGGAGACGGTAATGGTGTACTAATACTAGGTGTAGGAGCAGGGACACATGGTGGTGGAGGAGGTGTAGATGATGGTGGTGGGATTGGTGGTCCTACTATGGTGACTCCACTACGAGTAGTAATAGCACTTACATTGGCCCGCGGATTAATGATGGTGTTTGAAGGTAGAGAACTCGAAGAAGAAGGTTGAGCAGGGGGCAAGAAACTAGCAAGCATATTCTTCAAATCATTTATTTGATTGCTGAAGGAGGATTGAATATTATCTCGAAGCTCGGATCTAATCTCATTTCCTTGCTTGGTAATATCTCCTTTCAGATTGATAATTTGGCTCTGCAAATTCTTAATTGGCTCCCCTTGGGTTCTCATGATGGCTTCAACATCCGGGTTAATGGGTGGGAGTTGTTGAGCGGGTGGGTGATAAGGATTAGAAGCTCTTGGTGGGATTTGGTTGCTTCTATTGTAGTTGGTGGCGGAGTTTTGGTTTTGAGGAGAAAAACCGGGTGAAAGGTAGTTGTTGGAACGGTAGCTCAGCAAATTTCTATCCCCTTGTTGTCTAGCTTGGTAATTTTCTGGTGAATAATTACCGTAAGCAGCATACACATTTTCCGGATTTCCTTGTGTAGAAGGACAATCGGTGTATGAGTGAGGACCGCCACATGTTTCACAAGGATTAGCAACCGCTTTAACTTGTTGTTGTTGTTGGTTTGAAGCGAGAAGCGTAATACTTTTGCTCATTTCAGCCATCATGCGGGTGAGTTCGGTCATCTCAGGGTTTGCTGAGGTGGAGGAAACATTGACTCTCGGGTTGTTCCCTGAAGAAGCAGAGGAATCCCAGTTTTTGTGGTGAGTAGTCATGTTCTCAATTAACTGTCTACACTCCTCGGGTCTCCTTTTCATGAATGTGCCACCGGCGGCTGCATTGATCGTATCACGATCTCGAAAAGTCAAACCGTTGTAGAAAGTATCTATTAAGGTTACAGGGAGCATGTTGTGGTTTGGACATCTATCGATCAAGACATTATATTGCTCCCAGGCATCAAAAAGAGATTCATCAGGGTCTTGCATGAAACCGCTGATCTGATTGCGAAGGCTCGTGACCATGGATGGTGGAAAGTAGCGCGAAAAAAAGCGTTGAGTCATATCATCCCAAGTGTGAATAGAATTCTTCGGGAGACGATCAAACCATTTCTCGGCATGATGCGATAAAGTATGTGGGAAGAGTTGTAGGCGAAGAACATTCATTGTGGCACCAGGCAACTTCATGCTTTGGGTGATTGTAATGAACTTGTCGAGGTGTTTGTTGACATCATCATCAGGCAATCCACGGAATGGGTTTGTTTGTACTTGCTGAATCATGTGGTGCTTCAACGAAAACTCAGGAGCGTTGATTTGCATCGGCGCAATCGGTCCTCCTCGTCCAAACATTGTTGGTTGACAAAGTTCCTCCATGGTCCGAAGATCGGGCTGTGGAAGAACATTGTTGTTATTGTTGAGGTGCGGTGGTTGATTATTGTTGTTAACACCTGCCATACTTAAATCTTCTTGAGTCTCGGGCTCTTGATAATTGGAAGATCTAGTACGCATACACCTGAAAATGCAAAAGAAAAAGAAACCAAACACGAAGACAATATATATACACAATAAAGATAAAATCTTTTTGGATTTTTGAAATTTTTAATTTTTATGGTTTTTTATCAATTTTTTATTTTTTTACGATTTTTGAATTTTTTAGGCAAGAAAAATAACGCTCACAAGTGGACGGATCCCAAAAAGCAACGCGTCTCTCACAGAAAACCGTTAATCTTTACGAAAAGAGCCGGCAGCGGCGCCATTTAATAACTAGGGTTTTACCTAATTAAAAAGATTAAAGTTCGTTATGTTGGTCTAATCGAATTGATCTAGGTTCTATGTGTGACTCAGTTTTATTTTGGTGGAAACAAAGATGTGTCGTTGTAGTTTTAAAAATAAAATGTGCAAAACAATTAAAGTAAAAGTGCTCTTAAAATAAATCTAAGTCTAATTAAAGTAAAGGTGCAAATATTTAAAAGCAAGACTGAAATTAAAAGGCACTAAAGTAAAGACGTAAACTTAAATCTAACTAAGGCAAATCTTAAAACGCAACTAAAACTTAAACTAAGGCAAGGCTAAAATTTAACTAAGGCAAATAAACTTAAAGTGCAATTAAAAATAAAAGGTGGGAAAAATAAAGCTTTAAAATAAAAGACTGAAATTTAAAAAGAAAAATCAGAAAGAACCTGACAAGAAACCTTTGATTCGGAAGTTCAAAACTTCCGAATGAACTAGCTTGACTCGGAACTATTTCCTTCCCTTGATCCGAAACTTTTGAGAAGTTCCGAATGAACAGCCCTTGGTTCGAAACTTTGGAGTTACGAATGAACACTCACTGATCCGGAACTTTTGGAGTTCCGGATGAATAGCTTGATCCGGAACTTTTGAGTTCCGAATGAATGATTCTTGAGTCGGAAGTTTCCCTTCGTCTGGAACTTTGAATGTTCCGGATGAACAAGCTTGACTCGGAAGTTTTGCTGATCCTAAAATCTTCCGGATGAAACCCTTGACTCGGAACTTTGAAGTTCCGAATGAAAGCTTTCTCTCCTTCTTGGTTCGGAAGTTTTAGACTTCCGGATGAAGCCACTGGTTCAGAACTTTTAAGTTCCGAATGAACAGACTCCCTCTCTTGATTCGGAAGATTTCCTGGAATTACATAAACACAACAAACTATCCCGAAGAACAAGGGATAACAGTAACAGCAGATATAACACAATATAATCAAAATCAAACTCACGATTTAACTAAAACTAATAACGATACAACTAGTAATCATAAACAAACAATTTAAATCAAGAAATCTAACAACTTTAACCACAATAATCAAAAATCACTTGGATCAAAATAAAAGCATGAACATGAACACAAACATAAACATAAAAATCAAAGATTAAGAAAGGTAGATAAGAGATTGACAAGATAAAGTAAAGATTGACAATAATTAAATGAAAACTTACTTGAAATTAAATGAATTTAAGGTGCAAGACAAGGTATTTAAATTTGACAAGAAATTAAATGACAAGGTAAGTAAATGGTGGAAGAGCTAATTGTCACACTTAGCCAACCACAATGAAATGTAAATCCTAATGACTATTTATAGGGGAGGATTAAGGAAGCTTCCTCCCCTCTTTCCTTTTCTCTTAATTGCGTCATTAAGTCCCTCCTTCTTTTAATCTTCATTAATTGCATACTTAGTCCTTTTCTTCTAATCTTCTTTAAACTTGGACTTAAGGGACTTTTGGCTTCGGGATTTCTTTGAACTCGTCTTTAAATTCTTCAATAAAATAGACTTGAATTCTTCGGCTTTTGATAAACTTCCGTCTTTTGACTTTTTCTTCGATAAATCTTCAGAATTGGTCTTGGACTTCCGTTCTTTTTGCACTCTTGACTTCTTGACTTCGTCTTTCATCTTTTTCTTCAATAAAAGTCCGTAAATGCCCGTGAATTCCCGTGTTTTCTCCACTTTTCACCTTTTAGTCCTAAATCACAACAAAAACACAAACTACGCATAATTCCGACATAAAAGACATAAAATACACGTTTTGGCTCGGTTATTATTGTAATTAAGTGGTAGAAAAGATGGGTGTTTACACACCTATCAAAGGCCAAGGTTGATTGATTATGAGAAAAGTGTAAACTTGCTTTATCACTAAGCATTGCATGAGGGCATGACAATAGTTAAGTGTAGGGGATTTGATAGGTGTGAAAACACCCATCCTTTTACCACTTATTTCTTGCTAAAACAAGACCAAAGCGCGTATTTAATATCATTTGTTTGGAATTATGCGTGGTTTGTGTGTTTGTTGTGTTTTCAGAGCCAACCGGATGCATATTGGAGAAAACATGGGATTGCACGGGTTTTATCGAAGAAAAAGACTCAAGAAGAAGTCTATTGTCCAAGAGATGCAAAAGATTTGAAGTCAATGGGCCTATTTGAAGATTTATCGAAGAAAAGGACCAAAGACGGAAGATTTACATATGTCGAAGAACTCAAGTCTATTAATCGAAGAAATTAAAAAGACGAGTTGAATTTATTCGTCAACAAATCCCGAATCAGAATCGAAAACGTCGACTTTACTGAAAAGACGAGAAGACGAAAAGAAAGAAGAAAGCCCACTCACCAACCAACCACTTGGCCTATATAAAGAATTCCCTTTACACATTTGGAGGAAGTTTTATTTTCCAGTTCCTTTCTTTTCTTTCGTAGAAAACCAACACCATTAAGGTGTTGGTGATTTTTCTTTCTTGTTGAAGCTTTAATCTTGTAAGTTTTTAATCTTTCCTTTTGTTTACTCTACTTTAATCAATCAATATAATCTTTCCATTAATCTTGTTCATCTTCATCTTTTTGATTTAAAGTTTAAAGTTCTTATTTGGTTGATTTTAATCTTCAAAAGTAAGTGGGTTTTGTGTTTTTATTGTTGGGATTTGATGTTTATGGTTGATAAATGATTAGTGTTTAGTTTGGTTTAAATCTTTTGGTTAAATTTGGCTTGTTTTGATTAAAATCGTATTCCCCTGTTCTTCTGAGTTCTTCATTTTACCCAGATTCCGAATCAAGTATTTCTCCCTTTTTATTCCGGATCGACTGGATATTCTGGATCAACCGGATATTCCGGATCAGTTACTTATTCCGAATCAAGTTTGTTCATCCGGAATATTTTATATTCCGGATCAAAGCCTTTCATCCGAAATAATCAATTATTCCGGATCAACCCTTTTATTACGAATCAAGTTCCTTTCCATTTTATTCCGGATCAACCTATATTCCGGATCAACAATTTTATTCCGGATCAACACCCTTATTCCGGATGAGTTTTGATATTCCGGATCAACTACCTTTTGTTAATTATTCCGAATGAACTAATAATATTCCGCATGAAGCCTTTTTCCCATTTATTCCGAATAATCCTTGTATTCCGAATGAAGTACCTTTATTGATTATTCCGGATAGAGCATTTCTTCAAGTTATTCCGGATCAACCCTTTTATTCCGGATCAAGATTTATTCCGGATCAGCATTATTCCGAATGAAGTGTTTTCTAGTAAGGGATATTTACTGTTTCTGTTTTACTATTTAATTTTAATTCGATTTCAGTCTTATTTTATTAACTGCTTTTAGTCTAATTTTATATCTTTGTGCATTTAAACCTTTTTAGTAGAATAGAAAACCAAACCCCTTTTTAGTAACCAAGAACAACTATTCCACTTTAAACCATGATCAATTCGAGAAGATTCCGAGACTTAATCTGAACCCCAAGCAGAAGCATTGTATCACAGGGTATTCATGATATCTCCCACTTCCTACAGGAACATGTCTTTTGAGGCAAGTTAACCACATATTGTTCTTGTAGGAAACCCTTAACCTGGTAAAGATCAGACCCATTCCAATCAACTTTGCACTCACTAGTAGCAGTCTTAATCTTTTCAAACACCTTAGCAACAACAGGGGTCAAATGGGCCATCACTTTTTTCAATAACTTTTTGCACAATTACAATCCTTTTCATAAGATATTCCTTCACATGTTCTAAGGTTGTAATTATAGGGCTGTCTCTAGCATATAACAACTGTCTGTTGAAGACCACACAAACATTGTTTATTAATAGGCCACAATGGGCTCTACCTATAATTTTTGGAAAATGTTATTCATTAGACAACTAATTAAGTTAACATAAGTTTAATGTTTAAAATTTAAAGGATATGACACTTACCAGAGAAATAAGCTCTACTCCAATGCTCAGCAGGTATTTTTTTAAGCCATTGATATGCTTTTAAGTTGAAATCTTTCAACTCTTTCATGTTTTGTTTAAACAAAACAGTAGTTGTTGATGATGCACACTTCCACAACATTTCCTTGTACTCAACCTCTTTCCATGTCTGGTTCATGTTCTCATATATATGCCTAACACAGTACCTATGCTCAACACTAGGAAACAACTTCTCAAGTGCAGGTAACAATCCCTACAAGAATCATCAGATTTGTTAAAAATTAAACAAACTCACAAATAAACTAAACACTTACAAGAAATTTTTAAGGTAAACCATTACCTTTTGTCTATCTGTGATGAAGGTGAAATTAGAGTTGGTGTAGAAAACCAAGTCATCAGCTAGACACTTTAAGAACCATGTCCATGAATGTTGGTTTTCTGATTCAACTATTCCATAAGCAACAGGATAGATGCCATTATTTGCATCCACCCCCACAACAATCAACATTTGACCTGGATAATGTCCTCTCATGAAGGCACCATCTAAACCTAGTAATTCCCTTCCACTTTCCTTAAATCCCCTTTTCAGAGCACATAAACACACATAGATTCTCCTAAACATCCTAGTTGGACTTTCATGATTTTCTTCACCATAAACATAAATATTACAAGTTGTATCCGGATTACACCTCTTTAACTCCATTACATAGTCTCTCAATAAAGAATATTGAACCTTAACATCACCTCTCAAATAAACTTCTGCTTTTGCCTTAGCCCTAAAGGCTTTATCCTTTGAAATAACAACATGAAACCTTTTCTGCATTTGTTCTTGAACAGATTTAACAGGGATGTTTGGATTCATAATCAGCAGATCTGTGATGTCTTTGGAAAGAAAAGTAGATGTACAATACTTTATCTTTCTAGATTGCAAGCAATGGTGATCATCTTTGAATGTTTTTATGACCCAGTTTCCCTTTTCACCTTTTGATAAGTACAACAATCATGAACATCATATTTTGTCCTTTTCTGAAAGCTCATCTAACTTATTAGAACTTATACCACTGTCCTTATTTGCCCCTTGTATTTTCTCACTTTTATGGTTTTTGCTAGGAACTATACCATTACAAACTACCCTAATTCTTACTGGATCATTCCTCTTAAAATGCAAGTTTCTCATACTCTCAACAACATAGCTTCTAATCAATTGTTTAGCAACATCTCTGTTAGCAAACTCTCTTCCTACATAAAATTTGGCTGATGAGTGCAATTTCTTTAACTTTCTAAGTCCTAGTCTTCTTGCATTTTCTGGGACATCCTCTATGTCACTTTCTGGTGAATCAAAATCTAAAACCTCTAAGGTATCTTCATTTAAAGTAACCTTAGGTACCATAGGATCATTGTCAGCTACTTGAAAATGGAACTCACTCATGTTAACTTCTACATCCTCAACTACATGATGCTCATCCACAAGGTCATTATCAGGCTCATTTTCCATTTCAGACCCACTCTCACTTTCATCTTCTTTCTCAACTACCGCAACATACACATACATAACCTTGTGCCAATGAACATAACTTAAAAAGTTTTGGTAATCAGCATCACTTACCAAAGGCTTTACATCAACTTCTAAAGTCTTAAGTGGAACCTTATAGTAGAAAAGTAATTGATGGTCCATCTCATAACCTAAACTATTCATAACCGTATTCAGAATAGCATCACTAAAGTCATGCATATTCACCATATCAACAAAACAAATCTCACCTTCAATGTATTCCAAGTTCGGGCCATCACTAAACCTTCCATAGTAGTGACATTTAATGCTAAACAATTGTTCATACACATATGTTAACATAGAAAATAACGATGGTCAGAATTGGATACATAATAATTAGGGCGAATTAATTTTTTTTTTGGTAATTAATCTTGTAATTAAACAATGAATAAACAACTACCATATATCGTAATGTCAAATTCTTCACCTTCGGGTCTTATGAAGAAGTCTGGAACAGGATCCTCCATGATTAACAAAGTTTGGGGAGGTTTGAGAATGGTAAACTGGAATATGAAAAGCTTGGTGCAATCCGTTTAATATGAAATGGTTATAACCAAGTGATATGGGTAAACCCATGTACCAAAGCGGGTCTAATATAATTAATAAGCGAATTGACAAATATACCCCACATAAATATTACCTTTTAACGAGAGTTAGATCCAGGGAGGCTCGTTGCTACTTACCTTCGTCCTCCGGGAGGTTGCCTGCATTTAAATGAAGTTGGGGAGCAAACATGCAATTTTGGCAAACCACAGGGAGCAAACTTGCATTTTACTCTTTAAAAAAATAATCTTTACACTAGTTATAAATAATAACTAAGATTTCATATATTAAGTTTAATGACTTTTTATGAAACATTGAACATTTGGTTTAAATGTATTAGAAAGAAGTTTAAAAACTTTAAAGTGTGTCTTACTTACAAGAGATTTAGATTCTCATGAATATTTAAAAGACAAAAATCATCTCAAATTATAATCAAATATGATTGATCATGATAAATATTTATAAACAAGATTTTGATGTCCGCGCTTCGCTGCGGCGCATTTTGTACAGAGCGTTTTCTAACTTTTACATGACAGCATATAAGGTTTATAAAAATTTATAAGGAATTATAAAGTGACGTGAAATGAACAAAGCATTATTTGCCAAGAAATTATATGAGGGTAAAATTAGAAAACCATATATGCACAGAAAATGAATCAATATTAGCATTAGAAAGTACAAACACTATGTGACTAAAGTATCAGTTGCAAGACTGTTTCTAGCATATAGCAAATAGCTCTTATGAAATGTGCAAAGCCTCTATCTTTATATAGCAACTTCCATGTCATCATTCTCATTATCAAAGTCTTACCTTTTTCCGTAACTTCAAGTCTTTGCAATTGCTTTGCATAACAGTATAAGTATACTACCTAATAACTTGTGTACTCTCCTTCACTTCAAACTTCTTTCTTCTTTATTATTGTTGATTATCGAACCAAGGGATCCAATACCCTGTTCAACATGAAATATTTTGTTGTTTTAAATGCTAAGTTTCTTTTTGAGATCATTTTGGGTTATTCTTATTCCACCTGTTATGAAATAGCAGAAAGAAAGTATAAAAAGATCAATAACCTTAAAAAATAAATGTGTTTGCATGCGGGCACTTGTATTTTGATTACTACACATGGTGACTGGGATTAATAACCAACTAAAAAACACACATGGTTTAACGGTTTCAAAGACAACCACTACTCAGCAATATGTATAGTCAAACCCGGTACCTACAAACAAACTTTATCTCTTACGTACGCATTACCTCATTCCTAGACCCGAACACCAGATACAACCTATAACAATAAGCTCATACAGATAATTAACCAAACACCCTTTAAAAATTTATGTTTCCAAACATCCCTTAAATAACCATTTGATACTGCAATTAGGAATTAGAAGAGGAATCTATGCTTCTAATACGCCTTAGTTGATCATTGTTCAAATAAATAGATCGCAAAATCAGGAAGCCACATAATAGTTTATCTTTGAAAAACATAGCTAGTCGTTAGCCTAAAAAAGGTATATGAAAATAAGCTAACTCAATAGAAGACAAACCTGGGGATCCGTACGGTCTGCCAAACTAAGACGGGGCTAACTGAAGGAGGTCTGATTAGTAAAGATACCAGGAGTGTGGCGTCCAACAATGGCATCAGCGCCATTATACTGGGCAAACTTCAACACAGCCCTCTGAGCACATGGTCTAGCAGATTGGATAATGATGTCCTGAGGTTTCTTAATACCAACAATTAACCTTAACTGTCATTTGCAACTGATGTATGACCATGATGTTTTGAATGGTATAAACTTGCTTCTTCCTCGGGGCTACCATTGTTGCCACGTTGTCGACTGGCTTTTAAGTAAAACCCTTGCCACTGCATATGTAATTCATCACAAAAAAAAACAGTTACAATGGTGGATGATTATCTAGGGTATCAATCTATAATTTTGTACAAATTTGCTTACAGATTGATCACTAAGGTATATTGGAGTATATATGAGGTTGAATAATTAAACTGGTAAAGCAAAAAAGTTGAGCTAAAGATGCATATTGAATATGAATAAAAAAACATGGATCATAATGAGTCTTTTTTATGGATAAACCTACTGTTTCCGTCCAACAGTTGGAAAGAAAACTTTAAGAGAGGGTATTGTCATGGTGACTATTGCTTGGATTCCGAGTGTGCATCTTAGGCTAAACTCCTACTGCAAGCAAGTTTGATTGTTAGATTGAAAACTATACACCAATAACCTATAATTTGACGGCGTAAACGAAGTAAAAAAATATTTAACCAAGTCGTGTAGCTAACTGAGCACTGTTCTTAATGGTATAAACTCCGCAGCTAGAGAATAATCTGCGCATACACATCCCTTAATTTCATTTGCGACACGCATACTCTTCCTGTCAAAATCAAATACAATATCAAGTTAACAATAGCTTCCTTAACACCTAAAAATTAAAAACCGAAACATATATTTTGCATCCCATTAGATGCAATGTGATTTGAGAATATGGATTTAAATAAGCTTAAACTCATAAGCAAAAATAATAAACTAATCTAAATATCACCGACACTTTTATAGTCCTAAAAAATAATTCAAGTTCAGCTTTCTTTTCCGCTTCAATTTTAAGGATTAGGAGTTTTACATTTGCTTAGGATTTTTCTGGAAGATCATGGTTTTTGATAGTAATAAAAAGAAAAACACCTCATGGTTTGTACGACCGGAATATATAATAAAGTATCTTTGCCATAGTTATCAGTGGTCGGAGCATACCGATAACCGGAGTTATGGTGTTGTCGTGATTAAATATGTGTGAAGTTGGGTTGTATGATGATTATTGAAGTAGCGGTGGTTGTTGTGATAAAAATTTGTTGGTTTGATGAATTAGAGGGACACTTGTTCAAAAAAAAAGAATTAAAGGGACACGTGTTCTTTTTTTAAGTTACATAGAAGGGATTGAAGGCATCACAGTATCAAATAAATAAAATAGATTAAACAAATATTTTTTTATTACTTAAGTACTGTTCATAAGATTAAACAAATATTATTTAACTGTTACTGTAGCAAATGTGAGTAACAGTCATCATTCCTTTTGTTAAGTATTTATAATGTAAATAAATAAACTGGTATTTGAATTTAATTAAAAAAATTAATACATTTAATTAATTTGCGATTGATAAATATAATGTATCATGTTTGATTCAACTTTAAAAAATTATAATCTTTATGTAATACATCGTGAATATTTGTGTTTTCTCCATTTATGATCAGCATCACTTTATCCACTATTTTTTTAGAATTTTGCTTTTTAAAAAAACATACATACACATGGCTTATTTATCATCTTATTTTCTAGTGAAAATATCAAAGCAAATTAAGAAAAAACAAACTCACAAATGCTTTTTCATATAAAATTGGAAAAATGGCAATGTCAAATTGTCAATGAGTTAACACCAACCCCACCACTCAAGCAACCCACCAATCAGTATCCGCCACATTAGCAAAATTATACATTTATGTGGTCCTACCATCTACGTGGCGTATGGGTATTGGAACCAGTGATGTAGACGTGCCACTAGAAAAATACGAATATAGAAGTCAAAGAGAGATGGCTTTGTTTTTCAGGCTTAAAATATTTAAACTAATAGCACTAAAGATGTATTAGGAAAATAATTATTGTCACCAAAAGGTGTAAATCGGTAGTAACACCCTAACCCTCAGCCGGATAAAATTTAAGGTGCTGTTTTGCTTTTAAAAAATTAGCGACTTTTTTATACTGTTAATTTGATTTATTCAAATTTATATAAACTGTAGGAGACTTAAATTTTCACAAAACATAAAAATGCGTTCATACAAAATTTTATATATTCTCAAGAAAACAAAGAATTATTAGTAAAAAATAAACTAAAAATATGTTTATAATTTCAGTTGTTAAGTTGAGAAATGTATGTTTTGTGTTTTAAAAAAATGTGTTAAGAGAATTTTATTTTCTTTATTTATACAAAACATTTTGTAAAAACAATGCATTTCAATTATATTATCTCTCTCTCGATATATATATATATATATTTATTTTTTAAACTTTATTATATTTTATTTTTTAGAAACGGAAAATGATTCAACGGAACTTTATTATATGATTTAAGTTCATTTGGATACCAAACTTATCTAAGATATGAGGGGACTCATCCCCACCTTCCATCTCCTCACCATCTAATGGCTGAGATTAAACCCCCATTTTATACTGCAGGGGTATTTTCGGCATTTCACCCGCCACTATATAAATCATTTTATCCTTTCTTTCTCATAAAACACACACACCGTAACATCACTTCTCTCTCTACCTCCCGATCTACTTTCTCTCTCTATAAGTTGAAGCGTATAATCACAAATCCATCACGAACATCATCATTAATCCATCACAAATCGATTAATTAACACAAATTCATATCAGGTTTGTATTCTCATAATATATTCTTATTTTTTTAGCTTATTTGATTTAGAATAAGTTTATTAATTTATTGTCATTAGCTTATTTTGAACGAAATATTCTGATTAATAGTTCTTATTTTGATCGAATTCTTCCAATTGATTGTTCTTATTTTGATCAAATTATTTTAATTAGCTTTTAATTATACGATTTATGTGGATAAGCTTATTTGTTTGAATAAGATTTTGAATTAGATGAGAGTTATGAATAATTTTGTGAATTAGATAGGAGTTGTGTGAATAAGCTTACAAATTATATGAGAGTTATGAATAAGCTAGCTTTTTATCTTATTTTGACGAATCATAAGATATTTTATGTAAGTTAAATTAAGTTTACTGATGTGGGCTGTAATAAGCTTGATATATCATATATGATAGTTATATATCATATATGATAGTTATATATCATATATGATATATCATCAGTTATCATATATGATATAACTATCATATATGATATATCAAAGAAACCATAAGAAAAAACAGATTTTGTATGAGTCTTTTTCAGAAAATCAGTATAAACTCTTGAAACATGCCTTCTATCATATATATGAGTAATACTTTTTTTAAAAAAAAATTCATAATATGTTCTTTTCTATCTTTTATTAATACAGTCAGACAGAGGTGGTGTGATTGCCCGATTTGGAGCAAAGCAGGGAGGGAGTTGATTATAACAAGAGGATGTGCACGGATATGTTATAAGGATCAAGACGGAGTAGGCGTTGTTCATGAATTCATCAGTTAATAACGGTTTTAACAATAGTTTATTGTCGATAAAGAAGAGTAGTTTTAATAATAATGGTGTTTGCATCTTTTGATTTTGTATAAATGGTTATCATATATGATATCAGATGTGTATCATATATGATTTTACATTAGGTTATGTTCTGTTTGAATTATCATATATGATTCTGTTCATAAGTACATTTTTTATATTATGAACAAGTGTTTAATTATTAATTGTGCATACTCTTTGTTGTAATCATGAATTCATCAAATTCTTTGTTTAATATACCCAAGTTTTTCTTGAGTATCATATATGATAATGCATTATCATATATGATAGTGCATTAGCATATATGACTTAATTTATCAAAACCATCATGACATAATACCAAGAAAGCTAAACCATATTAACAAGACGTTGTACAAGATACCAATCAATTATAAAATCGTCCATATACGTCAAAACTCCATTAGGAGATTACAAGGAAAAAACAAACAATACATTTAAACATAAAATAAAAATTCACGAACTTCTTCAATAAGCTTCTTGGCCTTTTGGATACTTGTAATGTTCAACATTCCTTGTAAACAGCATTCTCTACAAAAATAAGAAGATTTAATTCAATTTTCAAGCGCATCATCATATATGATATATTTTATCATATATGATATATTTTATCATATATGATATTTTAGCTTACATCATATATGATAAAATATATCATATATGATATTTCACTAACAGGTCACACTAAATTTGTTCAGCGAGATTAAGCCATAAAATCTTATAATTCATGAAAATAAGCTAATAAGTTAGCTTATAATTCATCATAATAAAAATGATGATAATTTTTTAGCTTATTCCTATTAATCATCTAATAAAAAAGCAAACACATCCATAATCACATCAAAATAAGCTTATTTACATCAAATAAGCTAAAAAAAGATATAAATGATGATGATATAACCTGGTGATTCGTTCTTCAATAGCATCGACATCTTTTTTTTAATTTTAAACGCGATTTGTTGATGATTTTTTTATTTGTGTGTGTTTTAGTATGTGTTTTGGATCGAGATGATGATTGAATAAGCTTATGTGTGTGTTTTTTTGTGTGTGTTTTTTGTTAGATCTGAGATAAGAGACGGGGGTGAGATGTATTTGGGAGGTGGGTGGGATGGGTGGGTTTAAAATGACGAAAATGCCCCTCCGCTTTTTTTAATTAAAAAATAAAACTTAATCTGGACTGTTCATTTTTTGATAGATGAAAGGTGGGGATTGATCCTCTTGTATCCAAAAGGTATCCAAAATAACCGGACTCTTATTATATTATCTATTGGTAATGGTAATTTGAAAAGAATTATCTCTCCAATTAATTTTGAAAAAAGTAGATCACAATATCATCACATCACATTCAAAATTGAATACAGAATTAATTAAAGAAAAGTAAAGGAAGGTTCAAGGAAACAAGGAAGGAAGCACATTACTTCCTTCATCAGAAGTACTCTCCGTAACTAACTAAAAAGCCTATTTTTATTCTTCTTCAACATAGAGAGAGATCCCTTCCCTCATTCTCACTCATTCTCACTTGACAATTCATAACCCCAAACACCCCCAATTCATTCCGGATTACACATCACATCTTCTTAGCCTGATCAATTTCAGGTAAATATATTTTTGTGTTTTTACGGTTAATTCTTGTAGATCGTTTCATTAATTAAGGTTTTATTAGTCCTAGGGTTTAATTATTTTCATTTTATATTCTAGTTTAAATATATATATTAAATTATTTATAGACTACAGTATTAGTTAGTTGAATTTCAATAAAAAACATATAATTATGTTTTTTCATTTGTTTAATTGAGGTTTTTTATATTATCATTTTCTTATTATTTTTTATTCAAGTAGTTTTGTAATCTAATTTAATTAGATGAATTTTGAAGAAAAAAAACTGTAGATTTTATGGTTTTTAATCAATTTGTTTTTTCGCTTTGTGTTTTTTCGGCAGGTGAGTATTCTGAGGATTTTTTTATACTGATTTTTTAAAGTGAGGGTTTAATGGGTAAAGGAGCCCAAACTAACGGAACGAACGAGAGTAAACCGTTGTTGGATTTGGAGGAGTATGCTGCATGGGCGAAGGATGTGCGAGAATGTGAAGAGAATTATCAGGTAGATAGTAAGGTTGGTTTATCTGATAGTGAAGTTGAGAAGCGGTTGAAAAAGTATGGGACGAATGAGTTGGAGAAGCATGAAGGGCAGAGTATTTTACGATTGGTTTTGGATCAGTTTAACGATACTTTAGTTAGGATTTTACTTGCTGCCGCTGTGATATCGTTTGTTTTGGCGTGGTATGATGGGGAGGAAGGCGGGGAGATGGAGATTACGGCGTTTGTTGAGCCGTTGGTTATTTTTCTTATTTTGATTGTTAACGCCATTGTTGGTGTTTGGCAAGAGAGTAACGCGGAGAAAGCTTTGGAAGCGCTTAAGGAGATTCAGTCGGAACAAGCGACTGTGATACGTAATGGGAGGAAAGTTTCTAGCCTTCCCGCTAAGGAACTGGTTCCGGGTGATATTGTGGAGCTTCGTATTGGTGATAAGATTCCTGCGGATATGAGGGTCATAAGTTTAGTTAGCTCGACGCTAAGAGTTGAACAGGGCTCTTTGACTGGAGAGAGTGAGGCTGTTAGCAAAACGACTAAACCTGTTGCGCAAGAGACTGATATTCAAGGGAAGAAGTGTATGGTGTTTGCCGGGACGACGGTTGTCAATGGAAATTGTTTTTGTATGGTTACGGATACGGGGATGAATACCGAGATTGGAAAAGTGCATTCACAGATCCAGGAGGCGTCACAGAATGAAGAAGACACGCCGTTGAAGAAGAAATTGAACGAGTTTGGAGAAGTTTTGACTTTGCTAATTGGGTTAATTTGCCTTCTCGTTTGGCTTATTAACGTCAAGTACTTTCTCTCGTGGGAGTACGTTAATGGCTGGCCTACAAACTTCAAGTTCTCATTTGAGAAGTGCACTTATTACTTTGAGATCGCAGTTGCGTTGGCCGTTGCTGCCATCCCAGAAGGTTTGCCTGCGGTGATCACTACTTGTTTGGCTCTTGGTACACGTAAGATGGCTCAGAAGAACGCTCTTGTTAGGAAATTACCTAGCGTGGAGACTCTTGGGTGTACAACAGTTATCTGCTCAGACAAAACCGGTACTCTGACTACTAACCAGATGGCTGTGGCTAAGTTTGTTGCCATGGGTCATGGACCACATGCTGTACGATTATTCAGTGTTGAAGGGACCACCTACAATCCACACGATGGAAAAATACATGACTGGTCGGCTGGTAGAATGGACGCTAACCTTCAAACAATTGCCAAGATCGCTGCTCTGGCAAATGACGCAGGCATTGAAAAATCAGAGAAAGGTTATGTGGCCACTGGATTGCCAACTGAAGCAGCGTTGAAGGTATGGATGGCTGGATGTAAACATTTTTTAATAAGCACTAGAAATCTTGGATGTGATCATGTTTGTGTTTACAGGTACTTGTTGAGAAAATGGGGCTTCCTGCTGGATTGGGTTCTGGCTCATCTACAGGAAACGGTGACCTTATGGGTATATTGCTAGCGATTTTCTTTTATGGCTTCTATACTCATCGCGCTAAATTTGCTCATATGTTACTATGTGATATGCAGTTTGTTCTCAGGAGTGGAGTAAAACCGAAACCAGAATTGCTACTCTAGAATTTGACCGTGATAGGAAATCTATGGGGGTCATTGTGAAATCCAAATCTGATGGAAGAAATTCACTGCTTGTAAAGGTAATACATCACATCCTCTTCTTTCCAACATGCACATGTTGATGATTAGTTAGGATTTGACTTGGATGGCTAAAGACATCCTAGGACTACACTAATTAAGTTCACTAGTTTGTAACGATTTTTTACCAAAATGCGCTTTTAGCTCATATATGTATTAAAATTGTGGCACGTCAACTGTTAGTATTTCATGGACATGTTGGTTAAGTTGTTTCTAATTTTTACAGGGTGCTGTTGAAAATTTGTTGGAAAGGAGTTCCTATGTTCAGTTGTTTGATGGTTCTGTTGTGGAACTTGACAGCAAGGCAAAAACAGCTATCTTAAATAGCCTTAATGAGCTGTCTTCAGCTGCATTACGTGTTTTGGGTTTTGCATACAAGGAGGATCCTTCCGAATTTACAACATATAATGGCGATGAAGATCATCCTGCCCATAACCTGTTACTTGATCCAGCAAACTACTCTTCAATAGAAAGTAATCTAGTCTTTGCTGGTCTGGCTGGACTCAGGGTGAGTGCCTGTATCCTTTATGGTGTTTCATCTCTTATTATTTGGTCTTTATATGGTTATTGTAGAGTTGACTATATGGGGGGTCGGGCAGGGCAGTAACAGTTCATAACATGTACATTTTGTATTGTTAGGTTTGGATCGAGATGACCTTGCTCTTTCTCTCTTTCTTTTTTCAAATGACAAAAAGACTGAAGTTTATATAAATACGGTTATAATCTAATATTCTCTAATTAAGCAATTAGGAGGTTGTATGCATTTAATGCATTTTGGGTAACTACCAATCTGTTTTCATTTTTAACTTAATTTTCTGATAACATACATTTGAGGGGTTAGAATTTGCGCCTGTAGTTTTTAGGTACCAAGAAGGTTCCACCTGATATGTCATGTTCTTACTTTTTTATTTTTTATTTTTGTCAAGGATCCCCCTCGTAAAGAAGTTCGTCAAGCCATTGAAGACTGCAGAGCCGCTGGCATTCAAGTTATTGTCATAACAGGAGATAACAAGAATACAGCAGAAGCAATTTGTCGTGAAATTGGTGTATTTGGACAACATGAGGACATTAGTTCAAGGAGTTTAACCGGAAGAGAATTTATGGATCATCGTGATCAAAAAGGTCACTTATCATACAAGGGGGGACTTCTATTCTCTAGGGCTGAACCACGTCACAAGCAAGAGATAGTGAGGCTGCTGAAAGATTTAGGTGAAGTGGTTGCTATGACTGGTGATGGGGTGAATGATGCACCTGCATTGAAATTGGCTGATATCGGAATAGCAATGGGTATTGCTGGGACTGAGGTATTTCTATTTGCTCTTTGATATATCTTTACTTGTGCATCCGTGATGAAAATTCCAATTCTTATGGGAGCATAGTCTCACGAGTCACTTGCATGTCAGTTTCACAACTGTTCTTTCTTTTTGCACTCGCTGAATAAAGGCCTTCTAATATGTTTGATTTCCTCATCATCAGCATCTACTGCTAAAGATATCCATCTCTTGTGAATTACATCTTTTTATTGATTTGTGCATGTCCTGAACTTTTTTGTGCAGGTTGCAAAGGAAGCATCTGACATGGTTTTAGCAGATGATAATTTTAGCACAATTGTCGCTGCTGTTGGAGAAGGCAGGTCTATATACAACAATATGAAGGCCTTTATTCGGTGAGTTTTTTTTCATTTGTAGCTTCCTTTTGCAAATTATTCTAAAAGTTCTTATATGCACTTGATTAAAGACTAAATATAATTGGATTTATTTGTATTCTAGATTTTGTCCTTTACTTCCATATTTTCAAGGATCATCTTTCTCAAACTAACTGTATTTTCTCTTCTTGGCAGTTATATGATTTCGTCAAATATTGGTGAGGTTGCCTCTATATTCTTGACTGCTGCTATTGGCATTCCAGAAGGCCTGATTCCAGTTCAACTTCTATGGGTCAATCTGGTCACCGATGGACCCCCTGCAACAGCCTTGGGTTTTAATCCACCAGACAAATACATCATGAAGAAGGCCCCTCGCAGAAGTGACGATTCATTAATCAGTGCCTGGATTTTATTCCGCTATCTGGTATTTATTTCTCTTAATTTTACACCAATATCACCTCCATTCAGTTTTATCATTTTGGAATCCAACATTGTAGAAGGGGCTAGATGAGCGGGTTAGTTAATGGGTTCAGGAAGAGTAGGATTAGCTAGTGCGTTCGGGTTAAAATGTACCTGCAGAATCATTCAGAGTGGGTTTTTAACCCGTTTGCATCATGACTCAAATCGACCATTTATAAGTGAACGAGTCAAAACTGCCTTCTCGACAAAAATGACATCTTTATTGTCTTCTTTTCACCATTAAAAACTTTGTTATTTTGTGCAGGTAATTGGACTTTATGTCGGTGTAGCAACCGTTGGAGTTTTCATCATTTGGTACACTCATGGTTCCTTTATGGGTATCGACCTTAGTCAAGATGGTCACAGCCTTGTTACCTACTCTCAGCTAGCAAACTGGGGTCAGTGCAAATCATGGGAAAATTTCACCGTTTCGCCTTTTACAGCCGGAGACCGTGTGTTCAGTTTTGATTCTAACCCTTGTGACTACTTTCAAGCTGGGAAAGTGAAAGCCATGACACTCTCCTTATCTGTATTGGTTGCAATCGAGATGTTTAACTCTCTAAATGCACTTTCAGAAGATGAGAGCCTCTTGACCATGCCACCGTGGGTCAACCCATGGTTACTTCTAGCAATGTCTGTCTCGTTTGGGCTTCATTTCTTGATCCTATATGTTCCTTTTCTTGCACAAGTTTTCGGGATCGTTCCTCTAAGCTTGAATGAGTGGCTATTGGTCTTGGCTGTTGCTTTACCAGTAATATTTATTGATGAGATTCTTAAATTTGTGGGTAGGATGACAAGTGGAGCTCAAACGAGCCCAAGGCCTTCGAAGCGGAAAACAGAGTGATATCAATGTAAGAGGAAGGTTCGATTTTTATAACTGGATAATAGTGGGCATGCTCCTGAAAATACCCATATATCTCTTGTGGTCTGTTCTTCTTGCCCTTGGTCTTGTTTGAAACCAAAAGGGCAGGTTGCAGACCATGAACAAATTTTTAGTGATAGGTTTTGTAGGAGTTAGCATTATCTGTTTCTTTTTTCTTTTCTTTGTTTTGTTATCAGACGTTTTGGCAAAGCTAATCTTCGTTGGAGCTAGTAGCCGAACAAAGTTAAAAGTTTATTCCCAGTTCTATGTTGTGGGTGTAGTTATTGTTCACCGAGTTTATGTGCAGGTGTAGTCTCTTTGATCTAAGACTACGCATGGTTTTGATTGGTGTCCGGATCTAGAACGTGCGTTTTGTCTATGTAGGCCTTTGTTCTTTGAATGTTTGATTGTTTTGCACTCTGAATGGGCTGTCTTTTCATTATAGTGTTTAAACAAAGAAAACTTTTGGCCCAATTAAACAAAAACTGTTTTGAATTAACCTGATATTTTTGTGATTTAGCCATAATTTAATTAAACCTTCCTAAATGCGATAGGCTGGTAAGTGTTGTTGGTTAGAAAATCATGTCTGGAAAAATTTATTTTAGTGTTTTTTAAAACTCAAGTGTAAAAAAAATTTGTGACTATTAAAACGAAAATGCAAGATGTCTAAAATTTAATTTATCCTCTCTTCACAACATGGAATAAGAAGTTCGAATTTTCTACTCAAGCTCGGAAATCTGATGTTAGGTGCATTTTTCACAACCTTGAATTGGCGAAGCTCAGTGTTGAAACAAAATCTTCCGGCTAAGTAGCGGCTAATGACTTTGCCTCGACATCTCACAGATGTGCTCGTCTCTGACCTTGAACCTAGGATACACAAGACAGTACACGTTAGCTCGCCCCAGGTTTGACCCCGAGACCAAGCTCCGGTGTGAGAATAAGTAACTATCACACACAAATGGTATTTGGCAATGAATACCGGAAGGTAAGAATATGTATTAATGGAAGTATTCAATGTTAGATGATGTTGTGTGTTAAATGCAGGGGTATTTATACTACCCCAAGGTATATACCTGTCTGAGTAGTCACATCATAGGCTAGGCCTCGAAACCTGGGCTAGTCAAATCCCTACAATCGAGGGATTTATTGTCCCAAGGGCGGCGGCGCTTCCCTTTATCCATAGGACGGACGGAAGCTCCCTGGATAATAGGATGGACGCCTTTTGCTTTTTCCTTGGGCCCTGCTGTGCTCATTAATGCTCTACTGTTCATGCAACGACCTTATTAAATGATCGAAGATTCCGGTCCTGAGGCGGGGAAGCGTTCGTCTCCGGGGATGTTGACCGGAGGCATACGCGAACAAGTCCCCCCCAGTATCATAGCGTTAGCCCCAACTAGCGGTGTGATACTTAAAATACGTGTCCTTCAAACAGTAACGGTGTAATTAATGCGAGCCGCCTCTTTGGCTTCGCATTAATTGATTTTGTCTGTTGGGTTTTGGGTTGTCGGCCACTCATGGCATTGGTTTTCGCCCTTTGACTCACCATCTGCCTCCACGTGGCTCTTCACTTTTCAACGGTGTGGATTCGACTTGGGAACTTGTGCACGTCTCTTTAGTGTCCCCTTTCCTTAGTATAAATACCTACTTATTTTTTCATTTTCTTCACGCTCCTTTTCTTTCTTGCTTCCGCCATTGTTATTCTTTCTTCCGGGATTCTCTTTTAGCAGGTGTGCCCTTCTCCTTATTCCCACTTTTGTTCGTACTTTTTGTTATGTCTATCAGTAGTTCCGGTGAGGAGGCTACTTTTCGTGATCCCAAATGTGATATGCACATTAGGGTTTCGACCTTGACGGAGGATGATCTTAAAAAGATACGCATAAAGTATCGTATACCAAATGAGCTTCGTCCACGGTTACCGGATCCACTTCTTACTATGAACAACCTTCCGGATCGATTTATTGGAATATACGAAGATTATTTGAAGCACGGGGGGCTTCGGATTCCTTTTTCTACCTTCCTCTTATCTGTGTTGAGATATTTTCTTGTGCATATTTCTCAGTTAGTTCCCATGAGTGTCAACCGCGTCACCATGTTTGAAATCCGCTGTCGAAGCTTAAACATTCCTTGTTCCGTGACTTTGTTTCGTGTATTCTATAAGTTGGGTAAACAGGGTCACTGGTTCTCCTTTGAAAGCCGATATCCAGCTCGGTATGGAAATTGTTTGAAAGAGACTACTTCTAGCTTGAAACTTTGGAAACACAAGTGGTTCCTTATAGACCGAAGGGCCATCCCTCATGCCATGCCTTGGAGGGATAGAGACACCGATGTCCATGATGATTTTCCAACTAACTTCAATGCCGATCACGCTAAGATGCTTGCTGACGACCCTATTCTGCTTCGTCCTCCTCACCGGCATTTGTTGTTTATGGCCGGCTTGTGGGTTCCTTATGAGGATCCTACCCTTCGTCGAATAGTTGTTGACCCTGATGATGAGGGTATTTTACATATATACTTTTCTTTATTTTCTGCGAGCTCTTGTTGCTCGCTCTAACCGTTGTCTCCCCTTTATTTGCAGAGCTCACTATGGATGAATTTATCAAGCTTCCGTCGTTCGAGGACGCTAAGATTGGCAGAGATGAACATGAAAAGATGCCAGTGCCGACCCCAAGGGTTACTCGGCCATTGCCGTTGAACACTCCTTTACCTGCGTTGAACGACCGTCAAAAGGCTGTCACTACTCCTGATCCCAAGATCCTGGCTGCTCGACTTCGTCACGAGGGGAAGAACCCGGTAGTAAACAAAAAGAGACCTGCCGAGGGTCAGTTATCTGGTCGCAAGTTGAAGAAAAAAGCTACACAAAACCAAGTGCAGTCTGATGCTGAGGATATGGAAGCGGATTCGCCTTCTCCAATCCATGAGTCCCATCCCTCTAGTTCGGTCGATGGTCACAGCAAATCGGATGCTACCAACAAGACTCCTACTCACATAAATCTGAGCGATCATTCGGATGGTGATGACGATGTCGCAGGTATGCATTCTCTCATACCATTCTTCTTAACAATATCTCTTAGCTTCTCTGCTCCCTTCTTTATCTTGTTATTTTGTTCAGGAAATGTGCAAGGGCCGGTACGCCGTCATGTACCTTTGTGGCGTTTAACTGAAGATGTGCGCATTGACTCCCATTATTCTGCCCGAGAATTATTGTTTCATTTGGCCACTCCTGCGGAACAAGATGGATTATCTTCCCTTTCCAACTATGATGTCCTGAGTTATGCCTACCAGACCGTGGCCCGGAGTACTCTGACCGTATCTGAGCTCATGAAAAGATACGAGGCTCTCAGCCGTGAACACTCCCGACTAACTGCTGTACCGGAAGGACCTCAGGGGCACTTTGCTACCGGGAAATCCGTTCTTGATCAGATGGCTATGGCGCACAAGTCTCTTGAAGATAAGTACAACAGCTGTCTTGCCCGGGAGAAGGAGCATCTTGAGACCATAGAGCGATTGAGGAAGGAATCTGAGGACTTCGGAGCTCTTGCCGCTACTAAAGATAAGAAGATATCTGAGCTGGAACGCCTTCAAAGTGAGAGTGCTCGTGATCACATCAAAGATTTCGACAAGATACGGGAGCTCGAGACCGGTAAGAAGCACCTAACATCCCTTTTAGCTCAGGCCGAGATGGACAGGCAGATCCTGGTAAGGGATGGGTTCCCCATACTTGTAAGAAAGCTTTTATCCAATTACGAGTATAGGAAATCTCTGTCCTTAGGTTGCGCGGGTATGTATAATGCTGGATTTCTCGCCGCTGTTAAGTATGGACGCACTCCCGAGGAGATTGAAGCCGCTATGGCCGCTGCTACCGGGTTGAATGTTGACCTGGCCAAGACTTGGAAAGAAGACTTTTCTGCACTATTCTCAGTTGAGTATCCCTTTGTGTCCAAGGTTTCTGCAGCCAGCAAGCTTCCTGCGGTCGATATTATACAGCTATGCCCCGCAGACAAACCTGTTCTTCCCGTGCCTGAGGGTCCTCCCAACACTGGAACATCTACTTCCTCCAAGACTCATGAGGATGGTTCGGGTGGGTCGCAAGAGACTCCTGTGAAGGATGGAAACGCTCCATGAATCGAAGGCCCGGAATGCCGGTGCAAGTTGCCCTTTTATACTCTTTAAACATTTGTCTGTAATAAATATTTTATCATTTCTGGTTGTTCGGACAAGTCTTATCTATGACATTTCATCTTCCTATGAATGGCTATCTTTTTTAACTTCATATCATATTCTTGTTATAATTGTTGTGACGGAATGTTCCTTATAAATTAGCTTTCATACTTGTACTTATTCTTCACATACGTGGGAGACATCGACACTTGGTCGCTTTTAATTTGTCTCCGGATTGCTATTTAAGCGCATCCGGCACTTGTACGTCTACATTGGTGCATATGTGGTTTTTGGGAGACATCGGCATCCTTGCCGCTTTTCCTTTATCTCCGCATTGTCTCTTAGACGCATCCATTTATGTGTGCTCAATACTTATACCCTCATGGGTTTATGTAGGGACATCGGTACCGGACCGCTTTTTATTTGTCCCCGGATTGCCTCTTAGGCGCATCCCACATTTTAAAGCGTACTTACATACCATTCGGTTAGCTAAGCCGAGGTTTATAACTACCGCAATCAAATATGCTTAAAAGTTTTCATTCATTAAAACAACAATAGAGAATGATATATCTTGTTCAAGTTACATAAAGCATTTTTGCAGATTGGTTGCGTGCCAGGTGCGCGAAATTTCTTTCCCTTCGACGGTCTCGAGCTTGTATGAACCGGTTTGATAGGCTTCAACGACTCTGTAGGGACCCTCCCAATTGGGTCCTAACTTTCCTATCTTCTCCTGTCGGCTGGCCATGTTGCGACGGTATACGAAATATCCGACCTTGAAAGAGCAGGGCTTAACACGTTTGTTGTAGTATTGTTCTACCTTCTTTTTATACTTGGCTTCCTGTATGGCCGCGGCCTCTCTTCTTTCTTGTAGAAGATCTAGGTTTAGCCGCAGCTCCTCTTCATTCGCGTCATCATCGAACAACAAGGTTCTTGCGGTAGGGATGCCTATTTCCGCAGGGATGACTGCTTCACTTCCATAGGTGAGGCTAAAGGGGGTTTCTCCATTGCTTGTCTTGAGCATGGTACGGTGGGCCCATAACACATGGGGAAATTCGTCGACCCATCCGGTTAACCTTCTCCCCAGCCTTGCTTTTAAACCGTGCATCAATGACTTGTTGGCCCTTTCAACTAGACCGTTAGCTTGCGGATGTGCTACCGCAGTATTCATCTGCTTGATGTGCCATTTCTCGAACCATTTTCCGAAGGATCCATCTATCAACTGCTTGCCATTATCAGTCACTATCACTCCTGGTAGACCGAATCTACACACTATGTTTTCCCAAGCAAATTTTTGCACCTCTTTTCTAGTTATTTTAGCCACCGGCTTTGCCTCAATCCACTTGGTGAAGTAATCGATGGCCACTATTACAAATTTGATGTTTCCGGCATTTCCACTGATTGGACCTAGTATGTCCATTCCCCATTGGTAAAAAGGCCAAGGCGATGTTATTGAAGTGAGGTTGGTTTTTGGGAGCCTCGGTATGGGACCATGTATTTTGCATGAATCGCATTTGGAGATCTCGTCCCATGCATCTTGGTGCATAGTTGGCCAGAAATAACCTTGACGCATTATCTTTGCCACAACAGACCTTGCTCCGGCGTGCATTCCGCACGCCCCCTCATGAACCTCCCTGATTATGTAGTTTGCTTGTAATGGACCGACGCACCTTAGCACTGGAGATAAATACGACTTTTTGAATAGGATGCCGTTTTCCAGAGTATACATGGGAATTTTCATCCTTAGGTTCCTGGCCTTCTCTGGCTCTTGCGGCCATATCCCTTCTTCCAAACACCTTTTGATAGGAGACATCCAACATTCCCCCTCTTCTTCCACTATATCGTTGACTTCTTGAACATCTATTGACCTTGCGTCTAACGCTTCTACCAGCACTTCTTTGGTTAAATGGTTGAATGCAATTGAAGCGAGTTTGTTTAGGACATCGGCCTTTTGGTTCTTTTGGCGTGGAATGTGTTCTATATCGAACTTGGTGAAGACGGGAAGAAGTTCTTTGACCTTGGCTAAGTATTTGGACATCCTATCATCACTTGCCTCAAACTCCCCTTTGATCTGACAAGCCACCAATTTTGAGTCTACCTTGGCTTGCAATTCTTTCACTCCCATCCTCTCGGCCAGACGGAGTCCCGCCAGAAGGGCTTCGTACTCAGCCTCATTGTTTGAACAATTGAAATTGAACCTCAATGCATACATAAATTCTACCTCCTCCGGGTTAATTAGCACCAGACCGGCACCGGCTCCCTTACTATTAGCCGCTCCATCTGTATACAGGACCCATTGTGGTTCCGACTCCTCTTCTTCGGATACCTCGTATATTGTTGCAGCTTCCTGCTGGTCTAACGGGGCTTCATTGAGGAAATCCGCTAACACTTGTCCTTTGATGGAATTTCTGGAAACATAGAACATTTCATACGTCCCTAGCTCCACTGCATATTTTGCTAACCTTCCGGAGGCCTCAGATTTACTTAGTATTTGCTTCAGCGGTTGGTCCGATATGACATGAATGTCGTGAGCTTCAAAATGTCTTCTTAATCTTCGAGATAAGTGCAGCAACCCTAGGACCAGTTTTTCCAACGGAGCGTACCTTCTCTCGGCATCATGTAGTGTTTTACTCACATACCTTATGGGCATTTGAATCCCATTTCGTTCCGCCAAGAGTACACCGCTGACTGCTTCTTTGGACGCGGCCAGATAGACGTATAGAATCTCTCCTTTGAGTGGGGATGTTAGCAACGGAAGGTCTAGAATCATTTTCTTTAATTGCTGAAAAGCTTCCTCTGCTTTGTCCGTCCACCGGAACTCATCTTTGTTTTCCTTGGTGATATTTTTCAGCGTTTCAAAGAAAGGCATGGACCTTTCGGCCGACCGGGATATAAAACGGTTGAGAGCCGCCAGCTTGCCACTCAGAGACTGCATTTCTTTCAAAGTTTTTGGAGATCTCATTTCTGCGATTGCTTTGGTTTTCTTGGGGTTAGCTCTTATACCTTCTGATGTTACCATATAACCCAAAAATTTTCCCTCCTCGACACCGAATGAACATTTCTTCGGGTTCAGCTTCATGTTAATTCTCTTTAGATTATCGAAGGTTTCTTGGATGTCTCCAAGCATATCCTCTTCGGTTTGGCTTTTGATCATCAAGTCATCTACGTATGCTTCCAAATTCGTACCAATTTGCGAACGGAAGGCCGAGTCAACTAACCTTTGATAGGTCGCTCCTGCATTTTTCAACCCGAAAGGCATTTTCGTGTAACAGTATGTTCCCTCATTGGTATAAAACGCCGTCTTTTCTTCATCCGCCTCGTCCATTTGCACTTGATGATAGCCTTTGTATGCATCTAGAAAACATTTGAACTTGTATCCCACAACTGCCCCTATCTTGACATCTATGTCCGGCAAAGGATAATAATCCTTTGGGCAAGCGGAGTTGAGGTTTTTGAAATCTATGCACATTCGCCAGTTTCCATCCGGCTTCTTGACCAGGACCGGATTAGAGATCCAAGTCGGGTATCGCACCGGTCGGATGATACCTGCCTTTGTTAACTCTTCCACGTCCTTCTTAACCGCTTGGCTTTTTTCTTCACCCAGCGTCCTTCTTTTTTAGGCAATTGGTGTGGTCTCCATATCCACGTTTAGCGAATGCTTGATGATTCTCCTAGGTACTCCCGTCATGTCCGAAGGCTCCCATGCAAACACATCGACGTTGTCCCTGAGCAAATCTATGAGTTGGATTCGATATTTTTTGGTGAACAACCTTCCAATGGTGATCAACTGTTCCGGGTATCCAGGATTGACACAGATTTGCTCCGTCATGTCTCCGGCAACCCGTTGCTGCTGATTGAATTCTTCCTTGGCAATCCATTCGTCTAACTCTCTTCCCACAACCGATGCTTTCATCATCTTTATCTTTTGACTATCTTCTATGATTCGGCATTCATAGATGGCTCGTGCTTTGGTTGTCATGGTTGCTATCCCGTTGGGGGTAGGAAACTTCATGGACGAGTGTACAGTAGAGGGCACGACCCTTAACTCCCTGATTCCAGTTCTTCCTAGTATGATATTATAAGGGGATGGTGCTCTAATCACTGTGAAGTTCATCACCGTCCGCCTTGTTAAACTATCTGCTCCAAAGGTTACTTCTAGGTCTATCTTCCCGAGAGGGGTGGTTTCTTCCCCCGAGAAGCCCCGGACTTTCACGTTATCGGGCGTTAACCTTCTTCGGATCGATACATCCAGATTTAGGAAACAGTGCTCAAACATGACTTGCATAGTGGCCCCTTCATCCACAAATACCCTTTTTACCCAATATCCCTCTATTTCGGCCTCGAATATCAGAGGTTCTTCCGAAGCCTCATTATCAGGTATAGGCGGAAAGGTTATGGGCACATTCATCCAATCCATTTCGATCTTGCACACCTCCTTCCTCTTCATGCCGCTATACCTACTTTCGATCATGTTTATAGTCCTTCCCTTAAAATCTCCATTTCCTCTTCCTTGATTCCCTTTATTCACTCTTCCTCGTAGATCCTTTACCAAATGGTTGAGCTTACCGGATTCTAGAGCAGCCTCCAGCTGTTTTCTCAACTGATGGCAATTATTGGTAAGATGACCCTTCTCTTGATGATAATCGCAATACTTATCCATGTTTTCCGGCCGGATGATACCCTTGGTTGGTTGCGGTGGGGGGAGGCACAATTGCAACTCAGTTGCCAAGATTTCCTTTGGAAATTTGGTAAGTGACTCTAAGCTGGAACGCTGGTATGGTGCCCTTCTTCCATAATTTGGGTTAACCGGAGGTACATATGGGGGAAATGGGGGTCTAGACCGATAATCATTTCTTTGACGCCCCCTATGCCGTCCACGTGAACCGGAAGGACCATACCTTTCCTCCTTGCTATACTTTATGTTACCACCTGCTTCTCCCGTTGGCAATTCAGTGTTACGGTATGCATCTTCGGATTTTATGAAATCATCCACTCTTTGCATCATCTCTGCAACCGTCAACGGAGTATCATCTGTAAAACGTCGAACCAATTCCGGGCATTTGGCTCCATTTACGAAGGCCGATATCTTCATCACTTCCGGAACACCTTGCATGTAACTTGCTTCGTCTGTCCAAAGCTCTTTGAATACTGCCAACGTTTCATGTGCCTTACGGACGATGGTGGTGATTTCCATTGGTGCCTTAAGACTTTTTCTCCTCAAGGAGAATCTTTCCAGGAACTGTTCCTTCAAATCTTCCCAATTGTCTATGCTACCCCTCGGCAGCCTTTCAAACCATCCTCCAGCAGCTCCGTCCAAAGTTTGCTGGAAAAATCTGCACCATACTGGCATCGGCCATTCTCCTGAGTTGGCCGCACCAGCGAACCGGGTAATATGATCATTAGGATCCGTAGCCCCCGAGTATAATTTGAGGGTCGCGGGTAACCTATGCTTCGGTGATGAGAATTGTATGATTCTTTTAGTGAATGGGGAGGCCATTACATCTTTGAAAGGCTTCTGCAAATCATCTTCCGGGAGGTTAGCTTCCTTTTGAGCCTCCCTCCCTTCATCCTTATCCTTCGGTAGATTCGATACATCTTCCTCGAAATCTAAGCGTATAGGCGAAATGGGCCTCTTAGATGCGGCATTATGACGCTCCACCAGACCTTGTAGTGCGCTCATACTTTCCAAAATCTTCTCCCGTAAGTTTAGAGGCGTTTCCGTCTCTTTCACTACCGTCGCGGGATTACGACTGGGAGATGGCGGCGGATCCGACTCTCCTGAGACCCCTGCCATTGTTTAGCTGTTGTGTGGAGATCCGAGTTTAGGGTCCCACGGATGGCGCCAAATGTTGAAACAAAATCTTCTGGCTAAGTAGCGGCTAATGACTTTGCCTCGACATCTCACAGATGTGCTCGTCTCTTGACCTTGAACCTAGGATACACAAGACAGCACACGTTAGCCCGCCCCAGGTTTGACCCCGAGACCAAGCTCCGGTGTGAGAATAAGTAACTATCACACACAAATGGTATTTGGCAATGAATACCGGAAGGTAAGAATATGTATTAATGGAAGTATTCAATGTTAGATGATGTTGTGTGTTAAATGCAGGGGTATTTATACTACCCCAAGGTATATACCTGTCTGAGTAGTCACATCATAGGCTAGGCCTCGAAACCTGGGCTAGTCAAATCCCCACAATCGAGGGATTTATTGTCCCAAGGGCGGCGGCGCTTCCCTTTATCCATAGGACGGACGGAAGCTCCCTGGATAATAGGATGGACGCCTTTTGCTTTTTCCTTGGGCCTTGCTGTGCTCATTAATGCTCTACTGTTCATGCAACGACCTTATTAAATGATCAAAGATTCCGGTCCTGAGGCGGGGAAGCGTTCGTCTCCGGGGATGTTGACCGGAGGCATACGCGAACACTCAGGGAAGGCTTTACTAGGTTTAATATGAGTGGTCTTGTGATTTTGAAACCTTATGAATGTTTTTGTTGACTACAATGTTTTTGTTGACCCTTGTTTTTCAATGTTTTTGTTGACTACAACATAGGGCTTTTAGTTTGATGATTACGGTTTTGTTTATACTTGCATTTGAGAGCTCTTTTAATCTCAATGTAGTCAACTTAAGTTTGCATTTTAGTCGCTATTGCTAAAAACGAGCATACTTGTTGTGATTAGATTGATCATGCCTAATCATCACAGATATATTACCTTATTATACATTTTTCATCCGGACAGCTTCGCTTTTAGCAAAACCGCAGTCACGATGTGGTTCACGATTAATAAAGCCAGCAATGTACATGTCTTCTTTTTCATCAGATCCAACACAACACTTGTATAGTTGTAACCCTCATCTCTTTCTATAACTACACACAGACATACAGTGGTGGTTTCATTAAGCTATGTTAGATCTGAAAGAGTGATGAGCGTTAAGTAGTTTTGGTCGTTCAAAAATCTCATTGCCATATGATCCGTTAACATATGATATTTCGGTTTCTTTTTTAGCTTGTGTACTTTTAATGAACTTGCGCCTTTGCGGATATGTGTTTGTGTTTGTTTAAGTTTTGTGATAAGTCTCATATGTAGTCATATTTGTTGATTTTGCCGGTGTGCTACAAGTTATCATATTTGGATGTGATGATCATTTTTTTTTCAAGTTTGTAAGCCATTAGTGAAATCCTGGATTTGTGTGTTTTTTTTGATTTTTTTTAAAGGCTGATACATGGTCATAATTAGGATACGTTTGGTTTGAAAACAGGTTTTACTTTAAGTTTGAGTTTTATAAAGTTAAAGGTTTAATATTGGGTAAGATTTGAGTTTGAGTTAAGAGAGAAAATAATATTTAATAATAATATTATATTTTTAAATATAAACTTAAAATTATTTATAAATTTAAAACTTTAAAATTAATTATTTATATAAAGTCAAAAGAAGTTTAAGGATATAAACAAAACACATCATATAGTCAAAAGCCTAATAGTGTTTTTGTTAAAATCCCACCCAATGTTTTAAAACCCGGTTCAACCGGTTCGAACCGGTCGGTTCAACCGGTTCGAACCGGGAACCGGAGTGATAACCGGTCTATTGTGAGCCAGGTTTTTACTAGAACTCGGACCGGATTGAATCGCCGGATTTTGGTCGACCCGGTCAAACCGTCGGACCGGAAACCGGCCGGTTCAAGCGTATCAAAAGAATATATAGAATGATTAATATAAGATGATGTATTTGGACAAGATCGAGTGATGATGAACTATAAGTTGTTGTGATGATGACTTTTCTTTGTGGAAGATGATGTATATTTGTTATGTGAGTTATTGTTTTGATAAACTAAAAAAACGGGATGATGGCTGGGAGATGTATATAAGGGTTTTGTGTATGTGATTTTTGTGTGAGTTCTGGTTTTAAAAATATGGTTGTTTTGAGAAGATGAAGTGAGTTATGTATGCATGTATTTTGACTTTTTCATTAATAAAGAATCATGATTGATTTTGTTAAATATAAGAAAACGAATATTTTAGTAGTTTGTTTTTCTTACATACTTCTTATCCTAATGAGGTATATGTTTCTTCATATACACTTAAAATAAAAAATGTAGGTAATATCTCCATTTGACATAAACCGGTTTGACCCGGTAATTCAACCGGTTGAACCGGTGACTTGACCGGATCAACAAAAAAACAGAGTTTTAAAACATTGATCCCACCCCTTAGCTTTCTTTATAAAATAGCCAGATTTTTGGCTTTGTTTTGAGCCCATCTTCACTAACTTTTTCTTCCAAACATGGTTTTTAATACCAAATCCAAGTTTTAAGCCTAAAATAAGTGTATCAAACGGGCCCTTATTGATTTAATACAGTCTATAGAATATATGTGGTCACAAGTTTCATGATATATATTAAAGTCTGATATGTGGTCATACGCAGTGGCGGACGCAGAAAATTTCAATGTGAGAGGTAAGTTTTTTTTTTTTTATTTATGGCATCATTTGTAATTCCTATATATATTTTTATAGAATTTTATATTTAAGGCATCATTTGTAATTCCTATTTTCTTTTTAACCATTTCATGAAATCATTTTTATATAATTTTGTATTTAAGGCATTGTTTCACTATCATTCCTTATATATTTTTATAAAATTTTGTATTTAAGGCATCCTTTGTAATTTCTATATATATTTTTATAGAATTTTTTATTTAAGGCATCATTTGTAATTTCTATTTTCTTTTTGAAACTTGTTATGGAAACCCTTTAATGAATTACATGTGTCATTTTTCTAGAATTTTGTATTTAAGGCATTGTTTCACCATCCTTCCTATATAAGGGTTTTTGATTTGATTTGATTTGATTTGATTTGATTTGATATATATATATATATATATATATATATATATATATATATATATATATATATATATATATATATATATATATATATATATATATATATATATATATATATATATATATATATATATATATATATATATATATATATATATATATATATATATATATATATATATATATATATATATATATATATATATATATATATATATATATATATATATAGGGTGAAGTTATTCTACAAAAAATCTTATAATAAAAAGGGTAGGGTGAATTGTGGGGTTGACATGTGTCATCCTTTCAAATTATTATTTCACATCATATTGTCATGTCAAGTTATCTAACTTTAAAAAAATTAATTTTTTAATAATTTTCGAAAAAAAACCCGTAATATATTTTTTTCGAAATTTTTTTTCGAAAATTTTTTTACGATATTTTTTTTCGAAAATTTTTTTTCGAAATTTTTTTTCATAAATTTTTTTTTTTTTTCGAAATTTTTTTCAAAAATATTTATTGCATCACAGTTACATGTTTTACTGCATCACAATTAAATTTCGAAAAAACAGTTTAGTAAAATTTTTTTTTCAAAAAGTTTTTTCGAAAATATTTTTTATAAAAATTTTTCATTTTTTTTACTGCATTATAGTTACATGTTTTAGTGCATTATGTTTATAAATCAACGCATTACAATTTTAATTTACTACATTATAGTGCATTCACCAATGTTTTAATTATGATGTATAAAGTTATAATTATGATGTGGTAAACTATTAAATTAATGCACCAATAATACAAGTGATGAATAGTGATATAATTTTTATTTTCCAACGGATAACTATAATGCATTTACTTATAATGTATTAGTGTCATAATTATGATGCATTAAAGTTTTAAATTACTACACACTCGTGATGCACAAAACTTATAACTACAATGCGGTAAACTAGTATTATAATGCACCAAAAATACAAGAGATACTAATGATATAGTTTGTATTCTCTGGCAGATAACTATAATACATTTACTTATAATGTATCAATGGGGTTATAATTCTGTTGCATTAAAGTTATAAATTACTCCATCATTCGTGAAGCACAAGACTTATAACTATGATGCACTGATTAAGTTTGGGCATTAAGATTTCAACTTACTGCATCATACTTATCCATATAGAAAATCAATGTTATATTATTAGTAATCACATGTATTTTTGGTGTGTGATAGTTATAATTTGTCACAACTTACTTTTAAATGTGTTGCATCATATATATATGAGAATTAAACCATAATTATAAGTTTTGTGAAGGAATTATGATGCAATAACTTAAAACCGTGATACGTTAACTTATAAATATGATGCTCTAAAACGTATAACTGTGATGCACTGGATTTTTATTGATGTGTTGTAGTGAATCACGCTTAAAATTTCAGTGCATCAAGACTCTAAATATGGTGCATAAAGGTAATTAATAAGTTCCTTATTCTTGATAATAGTTAAAAAAAATTTAATTTTGAAAAGAAAAAACATTCGGAAAAAAATTTGAAAACATTTTTCAAAAAAGAAAATTTTGGAAAAAAAGTCGAAATAAAATTTCGAAATAAAATATTTTTTGAAAAAAAAAAAATTTTGAAAAAAAAAAATTTTGTAAAAAAATTTTCGAATATTTTTTTTTATTAAAAAGATAATGTTTGATAATGTTGTGAGAAGGTGACACATGTCACTCCCACATTCATCCCTTCTTTTTATTTATTATATTATAAGGATTGTTTTATTTTACCCCAACTAATGTAAAATTGTATAACATGCTCTTAGTAAGAATCGGTCCATCCTATTTTAATTGAAAAAATAAAAATGGTTCTATTTGATCATTCGCTTCAACCTGTACTTCGTTAAATCACGTTACTAGAAACTTATAGAGACAATTCATGCAATTTTATAATGCATCTAATTTTCTACTATATCTTAATTCAACGTAAATGCATCTAATTTTCTACTAACTTTTTATTCACGTAAATGCATCTCATTCAACGCCATGTATCTTGTTTACATCCCGACCTTCTCTCTATTGAAATTTCTAGATCTTAATGGAACCAAATGATACTAATAAAATAACGTGAATCAAATTGCAACCAAATGATACATAGGAAATTATTATTTAAATGGAAACATAGATGAAACTTGAGTGAAGTTATTGGGAGGGCCGAGTTGTGTTATTGGGAGGGCCAAGTGCTATATTATTGGGAGGGTTGAGCCAAAATTGAACGTCCTTTAAGCAAATATAAGTAAATACTCAAAGTTTTGGGAGGGCCGTGGCCCTCCCCGGTCTCTACTAAAGTCCGTCCTTGAATGGAAGTAGCATTTTAAATTATTATTTAGATGCCTAAACTACACATGCACCTTAGATGCATTTATCCTTTAACTATGACTCCTTTTTCTTAAAACACACTAGATGCGTCTTATAAATATAAAATGGTGCATTGATGACTGATTTCTTTGTTTTCCTTTTCAAGACATTTTTTGTTGCATCTACATTTGAACAAAATATGCTAGAAAAATGAGGAGCTTGTAACTGTGTCTTATAATTGACTATTTGAGCAATATGATGAAACGTATGCATCTAACTTGATACATGAGATTAACAAATGCATCTACTTAAGATATATATATCATTTTTACTTCACGTAATCAACAAATACCGTCAAAATAATACGTCGTGAGATGCATTATGCTACAAATTTCTTTAGATGCATTTAATAAAATACTTGTTTATGGCGGAATTTATTAGATGCATTTACAATTCGACCTGCAAATTACGATGTTTTTTAAATGGAAAAAGATAAAAAAAAAAATGATGCATTCAAATCAATTAATAAGACATGAAGCCATATATGTTATACGCATCTATAGATGCATTCAAAACACATATTAATATATGCTCCACTATTAAAATATGTTACGTAGTTGATTGCTTGTATCATTTAACAAAATTTTAAAGTTCTGATCATGTTTAGATTTTAGTATGACGAGGCATACTAATAAGATGAGGAAAAGACATTTCAAAAATAAATAATATGAAGAAAGTGGGTTCACCACTATTGTAGGGATAATAACAAAAGACAAATATACTCTTAAAGTCAATTTTAAAATAATTGCTTAATATCTCTTCTTATTCTTTTTATTATAATTTTTCTTTTTATTTGATCCTTACTATATATATATATAGAGTAAGGATCCAATGAGAAGAAACTTAAAATAAGAAGTGGTGAGAAGAAACTAAAACCATATATTTGAGATGCAACGACTTGTATTAGTTGTATTTATATTCATGTAGATGCATCATATTCAGTTTCGAAAGTTAATTTGATGTGTAGATGGTGCAAATTGATTTCCATGATTTTGGCACGTGTAGAAGAACAAAAATATAGATATATTATAAAATGCATCTAATATACGTATATGCATCTAATTAAAAGCTATACAACACGTTATAATGCATTATAATGCATCTAAGATTATAAAGATGCATCTAATTTAAGTGGATGCATCTCGAATATGCGGTTATAGTTTCTTCTTATCCTTCTTATTTTAAGGTTTCTTCTCATTTGATCCTAACTCTATATATATATATATATATATATATATATATATATATATATATATATATATATATATATATATATATATAAGGTGAGGTTATTTTCAGAACCAAATAAATGTACAGAACTGCGAGAACCAACGTTAACCAATCAGATTTTTTTTAAATATTTATTTTTATTATTTAATTCAAAAGGATAGAATAGTAAAAATACAATTTCGTTTATTTATTTTTACTTTTCCATTAAAATTTGTTTTTTGTGATCTAGAATATTCAGTGGTAGTTTTATTCGTTATGTGCATATGTGTTTTGTGCAAGTTTTGTTCGTTATGTACAATTTTTTTTGTAAAAAGAAGGAAAATTAATAAATACATTATGACAATTGTATTTTTCGTTTATGCATAGGTGTTAATTTGTTATGCGTATGCATGAAACATTACATAAATGTTTATACAAACACCACAACTTTGACAATGACAACCAAATTTTGTACATATCTACAATTTTAAAATCTACGAATGTCATTATGTGTACACTTGAATTCAATATTACTACAAATACTTGAAATGTGCACATTTGCATACTCCAATGTCTTTTGCAGTTGGTTCACTTTTTAGGCATGCACAAGTATTTCTCGTGCACAAATATTTCTCGTGCACAAGTATTTCTCGTCTGTTGCGCAAGTATTTCTCGCCTAGTTTAAGAGCTGATGGCATTTGCACATGTATTTTGAATCCTTGTGCACATGTGCTTGTATCGGTTTCTTTATTTCATCGACCATTTAAAGATCAAAGAATCAACAATATAATTAGCCATCTTCACCTACAATATTAGAGAAAAACAATAAATAACACTTAGATAACATCAAACAAATATTATAAAGTAAATTTAATTGTGACAAATGAAAGATAGATGAGTCAAAATCAAGATACAACATTAAAACCATTTAACTACCAACTCATAGTGCATTTGACATTAAATATTCATACATGATAATAACAATCAGACACACCAATTCTAACATGAAAATTGGCACATACACACACTCATTATATCTGATTTCGTGTGAACCATAAAACACATGTGCACACTCCTTTATTGATTTTATACTAACTAAAAGAAACATATGCAAGGTCAAGACAAGGTCACATGTTAGGAAACGATTTAACAAGGTCAACCATAATTTTTGTTTTCAAATCTTAAACCAAAATCAGATCGAAACAAGATTAAGACAAAAATCAGATCGTATCGATAATGATTTTAAAAAATATATTATTTGGATCGAAACAAGTTAAGACCAAAAAAAATAAGGGCGAATATGTAATGATTTTGAAAAATAGTTTTAGATCGAAAATCCAATATTTTTCAGATCAAAACAAGATTTAATATACATTGTGCACATATGTCTTTTTATTTCGAGATGATCAACGAAAAGCACATTCCCAAATAATTATGTGAATAATGTTTCTCCCAACTACAAAATCAATTGAAATAAATATGTTGATTTCATCCAGCAAGCCACACAAACGTGAACAAGAACTTGACAAGTTAGAATGTTACCTTTTAAGTTAGTCAAACGTGAAAGAGAAAGTGACAAAGTATATGTCGATCATATGATTTTTCAATCCCACTACGTATGGTTGTTGGGTTTTTTCATTTTCGTATGGTATTCAAAACATAGATCGTATGTCTTTCTTCATCTTCAATCGAACAAAGAACAAGAATATATGGCCATAAAGGATCTGACGAGGCGTCGATTGTTTTAGGTTAAGAGATCTGGAGGATAAGAGAGATGTGTGGATATGGAAAGTGGTTTTGAATGTGTAACTGCTCCATCATAATTTAAAATCACCAGCTTTTGTTTATTTTAAAATTCCTATAATACCCTTTTTCTTTTATTTAAATATGTTTAATTTTCATTTTAATTACAAAAGTGCCATCATCATTTGTAACCATAGATTAAAAGAATAGAAGGCTCAGATTGGTTCTAAGCAGTTCTGTACATTTTTTTGGTTCTGAAAATAACCTTACACTATATATATATATATATATATATATATATATATATATATATATATATATATATATATATATATATATATATATATATATATATATATATATATATATATATGTATATATATATATATATATATATATATATATATATATATATATATATATATATATATATATATATATATATATATATATATATATATATATATATATATATATATATATATATATATATATATATATATATATATATATTATTTTAAATTGTTGTGACGACGTATAGTCCCTAGTCGGGCTGGATAGTCCGACCCACGGGTACTACCCGTATCCATCAAGAATGGACTAATACTTATACGATGCGCGCACAACCCAGGAGGCCCAGTAAGTTGTTGTCGCACATACAGTTTATTACTTAACCGTGTCCTCGTCGCACTACGACAGGATCAGGCAAGAATATAATCTATCATATGGATATATTCGCCTAAAGAGAAGATATATACACTTACCTTGGTTATGCGATAAGGTGTTGGTCCCTTGTAATTAGTGTTATACTTAATAATACTAAGTATAGACCTAACCCATGGTGAAGTAATGTAATAAACACAAGACAAAGTAAAGTAAATAACACAAAGGTTTTCAATGTTTAACTCTTAGCTTTATTAAAGAATTATACCCTATTGTATGCGAAGCTACAATAAGGATTGAATAGACAATGTGTGTTTGGTGATCTCCTCACTAACAAGCTAGTCCAATCCTAACGATTGCTAAACTTGACGATTCTATCAACAAGAGTTTGGAACTCAAGTGTTTGATCGTATTTGGAGGAGAGAACTTTGTTTGTGAATGTCTAAAGCATTTAGTGCACAAACTTGTTTCTCTCCTTTTACAACCATCCTATTTATAGAAGCAAAGGTAGATACAAGACAATGAATTGCCCATGTGCGATTCTTGTCTTATTGGTACAGTGTACAATATTGTCTTAGCCTATTCTAAGTATTAGGACATAAGTTCTTTTACACTATCAGTACCTTATCTATCCCAAAGGAGTAAGTCACGCTAATTGTGTGATGTACTACATCTTATCACAATTCAACTTATCTTGCCTTTACTTCGGTCTTTGAGGATGCTTGTTTCTTCAGGGAGATCGTATGGGGTTCAGTGAGTCTATTGCCACAACTCAATGAACCCATCACCTTCTTCTTCGTCTTAGAAATCATTCATTGAACTTCGCCTCTCTGAATGCTCGAGTCTTTATTTTAGACTCGGTCTAGGAACTCGAAGGTAACTCACTGAGTGACCGTTCACTCAGTGACTTCATTATGTTCAAGGTTAATACTTCACTTAGGCTGATTGTTATTCAAATCCATCAGTAAGATCATTAGGCACTGAATTGACCTAACAATCTCCCCCTATTTGGATATAAAATATGACTAAGTGAAATTGTTATAAGTGAGCAAAAAGGCTTCTTCTTACACAAACTATTCTACTGATGAAAAGACTTGTTTTAACAAAGTACTTCCTTTTTATTCATCATTAGAAAGACTGAATAATCTGATACAAGAAAAACATAAATAAAACAAAAGATTACAATTATTCAGGAATCCATTGCTTCCCTCTTCACCCTTGATGACTTCAACACCTTTTCTTTATCAGACCTCCTTGCAATTATCTCCCTGAGCTTCTCAACAAATCTCTTATTCTCATCAGTCTAGACTTGTCCAGCCATCACAAGGAAGATGAGAATACTTTAAGTGGTACATTTCTCAATGTCACTCATTCTTTGAAAAACTGGGTCCCCAAATACATCAGTGAAGAAGACACCCCACTCAGGTTCTTCGATGACCATATTGTTTACAAAGGGAACATGTTCAGGGAGAGTACGACTGCAGTCTAACCCATGGATCTTAGTCTCAGCTTCAAGCTCAACTATTTTCCTTTTTCGTCACTGAGTCTTAGAAGGATCCTGTTCAGCCAATGGAAGATCCTTAGTGATCCCTAACTGCTCCTTGATCTGATTCTACCTCTCATATCTCTTACTGAGAGAGTTGAGTATCTCAGAGACACATTTTTTTGTCTTGGTCCTGAAGATCCTACCCATTTCGTCCCACTCACTGAGACCAAAATCACCAAATGAAAACTTCTTTATCACTTCAAAATTCCTTTCATCATTGTTTCTGTAAACAGATTCTGAGACTGGTGTAGTATGAGGAATAATTTGAAGATTGGTGATTGGTTCAGGCCTCCTTCTTTCAGTGACAACTTAGGTTTGGTCAAACTTTTTCAGTTGGGTGGTTCTTTGTTGTTGCTTCTTGACCATTTCATCCTGAATAGCCTTGAGCTCCTCCTCTTGCTTCTGAATGAACTCTTGTCCACCCTTTGCACTTAACAGATCATCAGGATTTCCACCCACTTCTTTCATAAACTCAGTGGATACCTTGAGGATCTCAGCTCTTATAGCTTCACTGGTCTTGGCCCTTTCCATCTTGTCTAAGTATTCTTGGATTTGATCAGGAGTCATTTTGTACATTTTTTCATTGATCTCATATGGTACCAAGACAATAGCATCAGGGTCAGACCTTCTTTCCCTTGAAGCTTTTACAAGCTTCTTGGGTGGTGAAGTTTGGGTCTCATCAGCAATTCCTTTGCCCTTATCTACCTTAGATACTGAGGGCTCAGAGATAGGTGGAATTGAGTTTAAGGGTGTTGGTGTAGGGATCACAGGCACTTGAGGTTGAGGTTATACCATTTCTTCCTGCTCCCCCTCAGTGTGAGAGGGAGGTTCACTCCAAGTAAGCATCATTGGAGGCACATTCTCCCCCTCAGAAGTTGAAGGATCAGCCTGACGAATCCCAACTTTTGCTCTCTGTGATGGTCCTGAAGTGGTGGTGGATGACCCCTTGAAAGCCTGAAACATCTCAGTCACCATTTCCTTCATAGACTGAGTATCACCCTTGATGGTCTGAACATCTAATTGTATGAGCGACTGAGTGTTTTCCATCGTAGTGATTATGATCCTGAGGCGAGGAATATCAGCATCCTTCAGTGACTTGGAGATCTCAGAAAGATTGGAAGCATTAGCCATATACCCTTGTGTAGACTTGCTCAATCTAAATTCGGCCTCAGAATCCATATGAACATATTCATAGATGGCATCACACTTAACCTTTACCACTTCTAAATCAGACTTGAGAGAGTCTAACCTAGTGAAGACTTCAGTGAGCTTATCCTCTTTCAACATCTCCAAGAGTTGACCAACCTTGGAAGTGGACTTAGTAGTACTAGCGATCAGTCCATCCAAGGTTGCCTTTAATGACACATTTGCTTCAACAGTTGGAAGAGCATGGTTGAGGAAGTGGATGAGATTCTTCTCTTGATTCTCATGACTACAATTGACTGAACTGATGAACTCCATCTGGTTGTCAACCTGAACTCTCATTTCCCCTTCAGCAATTCCAAAACGATCACCATACGTTCTGAATTCATCTAGGAGTTCATCAGCCTTGGAAGCAAGGTCTTCATGATTCTAAGTGAACTCGGCTTTCAGGCTGTTGTAGACATGGTTAAAAATACCTTTGAGAGTTTCATAAAGAACCTTATCAGTAACAGGCTTGGTGTCATCAAAAGTAGAATCCATAACCACAGTATGAGTCCCCAACGAAGAGGTGTCAAGTTTTGCCTCATGGGAGGGCTTTTTAGTTACCTCAGGGGGAGGGCTCTTTTTGTTCGGATGCCTCAGGGGAGAACTTTGGTTGAGCCTCAGGGGAGGTTTGTATGTTCTTGAACAAGGGTGGGGACTGTGGCTTCTAGTCTGATTGAGGAGGGGCCTGACTGTCAGGTTCATCCCTAGCTTCAATCATGTCATCGTCGTCACTAAAACCTTGGAGTAGCTCTTCAGGCTCCTCCAGTAGATTAACAAAATCTCCAAAGTTCAGTGATCCCCTTGGTTTGTCCATCTCCCCTCCAAAAGAAGGTTTGCCTTGGTTTTGGTCACTCCCTGCCCCAAATCCCGAGGCTTGGGTTTTAGCCAACTGATGCTTAGGGGAAGTCTCTGATTTATCAGGGGTAGAGGTGAGATCCCTATCAGTGAGGTGAGTTACCGGTAGGCGTCTCCATGAGTCTTTGGGATCATTAGTGGTTCCCTCAGGCAAAGACTTTTGTTTTAGTGTGCCTTCATCGGGAGTTGTGGAGGTGAGATTCCTATCAGCGGGGTGTTTTACCCGTGGGCGTCCCTCTGAGTATAAGGAATCGAGTTTTGGGTCCTCAGGCAAAGACTTGTGAGTTAGTGTGCTTTCATTAGATTTGGTGGAAGTAATAGGCCTATCAGCGAGGTGTGTTACCCGTAGGCGTCTCTTTGAGTCTTTGGCCTTAGTTTTGTCCTCAGGCGAAAGTTGTGATTTACGAGTGCCATCATCGGACTGAGTGGAAGGCAGTCCCGTAGGAGAAGGTTGTATTTTTCCTTCTCCATCAAGACGACCAGTATGTTGGCCCATCGACCCTGAATGTGATGTATCAGGGCCTCCCGTAAGCTCTTTCCCTTAGGGTATTTGAAGCTTGGTCTGAACAAGGGTGGTATTTTTATCCTTGGCATGTTTAGGACGTGTCTCGGAGGCCTCAGGGATCTGTGCCTTTGGGTTTGTCTTTGGCACAGTCTGAGTCCTCGTGTTCCCCTTCTTTTGTAAGAAAGGAATGGGAGACACGGATGATTCACGACTGATCACCTCATTCATGTAAGCCGTTAATTCAATGGGGTTGACTTCAGATGGGTTCTTTGAAAAGTTTGTGGAACTCAGGATTGGTGTAGAAAAAACATTGAATTTTTCATGAGTGTAAAGGGAACCCAGTAACCGTTCTAAGGCGCAAGATATGAATCTTGTGTAAGATACATAATTTTGCCTGGACTCCTTCAGGAGCCTGGTTACGAGATCATTAAAAGTGATCTCTCCTATGTCAATCTTTACTCCATTACTAAGATTGTATATTAGCATCTGCTAAGTAGAATTAACTTGCTCAGTGGATGAATAGTTCCCACCGATCACCTGAATCACAAAAGTGACCAGGATCCTCTAAGCCATGGGGAAGCAGTTTTGATTAATGGGGTTTTAGTCACAAGTAACTCAGGGACCTCGATTTCTTTTAAGCCCTTTTTAACTGACTCTGTGTCAGGATGTGCAACATAATTTCCTTTGTTATAATCCAGTCCACTGGCCTGACAAAATGTTTTGAAGTCAAAATAAATGGTGTTTTTCCATTGTTCATAGTGAACTAAATGACACAACCTTTATGTGACTTGGTCTCAGACCCCTGAGAACCTTCAGGCCCTTGGGTAGTTGGGGTTACAACCACAACCGTATACCAGAATTCCCTAAGATATTAATGGTAGAAGACTGAGGGGGTTTTGGTAAAGCATCAGCCCAATCATAGTTTTTAAGAAATTTACAAAGTGGTTTATAGGCTGATATACTATGAGGGTAACTGAAATTTCCCTCATAGTTGTTTCCTGCAAAATGGTTACCCTCATTGATGAGATGCTCAACCTGAGGGGCATATTTGATAGACTTGGATAGTGCCATTTTTAAGTTGTAATTTTTTAAAACTTGCAAAGGACAATGGCACTTTGTGGAATCAAACCAAGACTTGTTTCTTGTTATAATGCAATACTAGGTCGCCAAGTGACTTAATGCAGACTTTTGATCTTGATAAAATTGAAAGATCAACCACCAAGTAACTTTGATAGCTTGTATGTATACGATATAACAGCAAAACAAGTGATCGATGTGATTACTTTTTATCAAATACTCTTTTATGGAAACAATGGTTGAACACGCACTTTTCTTTGAGAGAAAATTTTGGCAGAGTAAGATTGCTAAAGTCTTTTGTGTATGTGTTTGTGTTAATGGTTGGGTATTTATAGTCTCGGATGTGAAAAAGATTTTATTTGATATAATTTCTTTTCATATCCGTATTTAATGCAATGTACAAGTGGTCCACTCCTTTTTCTTGGCAACTGTTCCGGTCTGCAATGATAACGCTTTTTGCAGAGATGACGTGGGTTCATGTGCAGTTGAAAGGACGTTTTTGCAAAGGATTTTGCAATAAAAATGGCAAGCATTAAATGCTTAGTGGGATCCTTGACATTTTTGACCCTTTGACTGGTTGGTGATATTTATTCAAAGGAATATTTGTCCCTTATTAAATATGGTGTATCACCAACCTAGGACATTAAGTAACTAAATCCTTAGAGCATTTAGTTACATCGTTTAATGTACCTCAGTGTCAAGGGTGAAGACAAGAAGATATATTTACTCAGGAAGAAGATTATGAATGCACACTATACTAAACATCAAGTCATCAAGAAACCCAATTAATCAATGTTCAGCATACCAAGTTCAGCTTTCAGTCTAGTGAACGTTGGTTCATCCAGGGGTTTGGTGAAAATATCAGCTAGCTGATACTCAGTGGGAATGAAGTGTAATTCAATATCTACTTTTAAAATATGGTCCCCGAGGAAGTGATATCTTATGTCTATGTGTTTAGTCCTAGAGTGTAGAACTGGATTATTGGATATGGCAATTACACTGGTGTTGTCACAAAAGATGGGGACTGCTTTGTATTCCACATTACAGTCCCTGAGTTGACTTTTCATCCAAAGGATGTTTGCACAACAACCAGCAGCTGCCACATATTCAGCCTCAGCAGAGGACATTGCGACTGACTGTTGTTTCTTTGCACTCCAACATACTAGCTTGCTACCTAGGAATTGACATGCACCTGAGGTACTTTTCTATCCATATTGCAGCCAGCATAGTCTGAGTCTGATTATCCTTTAAGATCGAAGCCTGAGCAACGAGGATACCATAGACCCAGTGAAGGAGTACCCTTTAGGTACTTGAAGATTCGTTTAACAGCAGTAAGATGTGATTCTTTGGGATCGGCCTGATATCTTGCACATAGAAGTGTTAAGAACTGAATATCAGGCCTGGTTGCTGTTAGATACATTAATGATCCAATCATTCCCCTGAATAAGGTTTGATTGACTGGTTTACTAGTGAGATCAGGACCTAAGTTTTTAGGGGGAACCATGGGAGTCTTCACAAAAGCACACTCAAAGATGTCATATTTTTTAAGTATTTCTTTGGTGTATTTTTCTTGATAGACTGAGATCCCCTTGTCCCCCTGTTTGATTTGTAGTCCAATAAAATATGTTAATTCACCCATCATACTCATTTCAAATCTCTTTGTCATAAGCTTTTCAAACTTTATACAAAGGTCATAGTTCGTAGATCCGAATATGATGTCATCAACATATATCTATACTAGCAAAACATCCTCCTTGGTTATGAAGATAAACAAGGTATTGTCTATCTTCCCCCTGACAAATTTATTCATTATCAGGAAGGTAGAGAGAGTTTCATACCATGCTCTTGGTGCTTGATTAACTCCATATAGGGCTTTGTCAAGTTTACAGACATGGTTAGGGAACTCAGAACTCCCAAAACCAGGAGGCTGAGATACATAAACTTCCTCAGTGATCTTACCATTCAGGAAGGCACTTTTTACATCCATTTGGAAAAATTTGAAGTTCATTTATTTATCATAGGCTAGGAAGATCCTAATGGCTTCCATTCTTGCAAAAAGGGCAAAGCTCTCTTCATATTCAATGCCTTCAAGCTGACTACACCCCTGAACAACAAGCCTAGCTTTGTTTTTGATAACAATTCCATCTTCATCAGTCTTGTTTTTAAACACCTATTTTGTGCCAAGAGCTGATTTCTCTTTAGGGAAAGGAACAAGTTTCCAAACCTTGTTCCTGAGGAATTGATTGAGTTCTTCTTGCATAGCCTCAACCCACCCTAGATGTGTCAGGGCTTCTGAAACCTTTTTGGGTTCAATTTCAGAGAGAAAATCTGCAAAAAGACATTCATGGGCTGAGGTAGCAGAAAGTTAAGCAGCCTGACTGCGTGTGAGCATCCCCTCAGACACATCACCAATTATATTTACAAGCTCTATGTGTTGTTGTCTAGACCATCTGTCCTGAGGACTTAGATTAGAGCTTGTGGATAATTGATGATTGTCAGGGACTGGTGGTTCAGTACATGGTACTGGATCATCACTTCTCACTGAAGGATTTTCAGTGATTGGTAGGTCATTATTTTCATCAATTGTCCCCTCAGTGTTTGTATGGATGAGAGAATCAGTTGATTCTTCAGTCTGAGTAGATATGACTTCAGGGACATGTTGATTTGTGAACAAGTTATTGATTGACCTATTGTGAGGTGATATATGGAAAGATATATCAGCATCAGTTTGATATTGCTTTGAGGTACTATGTTCATACTCACCAGGAAGATATCTTGATGAGTCATTGATCCCAATCTCTTCCATTGATTGATTTATGAAGTTAATGGCATCCATACTTTCATAAAAGGTGACATGAAATGATTCCTCAACTTGTTGTCTCCTTGTGTTAAAGACCCTGAAGGATTTGGAGACAAAAGAGTATCCAAGAAATTATCCATCATCAACTTTTGCATTAAATTTACCAAGGTGGTCCTTTTGATTATGAATGAACACAGGACATCCAAACATATGGATGTAGCTGATATCTAGAATCCTTTCCCTGAATATTTCATAAGGAGTCTTATCATGTCTTTTGACAATAATACATCTGTTCTGAGTATAGCAAGCTATTTTTACAGCCTCAGTCTAGAAGTGTTTTGAAGGATTGGATCCATTGAGCATGGTTCTTGCAGCTTCAATAAGAGTTCTATTCTTCCTTTCAGTCACACCATTTTGTTTAGGTGTATAAGGAGAAGAGGAGTTCTGAGAAATTCCTTTCTTATCACAAAAACTCTCAAGCTCTTGGTTCCTGAATTCTGTCCCATTATCAGTCCTTATTTGTTTGACTTTGGTGTCATTTTGATTTTCTACTTGCCGGATAAAAGACATTATGAATTTAGGAGCCCGACTTTTCTTTTTAAAGAAGTATACCCATGTGTATCTAGAGTATTCATCAACAATCACAAGGGTATATTTCTCATGACTTATAGACATGGGACTGACAGGCCCAAATAAGTCCATATGAAGAAGATGGAGACACTTCTTGATAGAAAAGTTTTGTTTTGGCTTGTAATAAGCTCTCTTGTGTTTACCTTTTTCACAGGCTGAACAAGGTTTGTCTTTTGAGTACACAAGAGATGGTAAGCCAAGAACTTAGTTTTGTTTTGCAAGTTTGTTTATATCTTTGAAATTGAGGTGTGACAGCCTCTTGTGCCAAAGCCAATTGACAGAGTCCGAGGCTTTAGCGAAGAAACATGCTCCTGAGAGAGTTACTGATGACATGTCCAAGACATATACATCATTTCTTGTAACACCCCATTTTGATAAATGGAATGTCACGCGTAATTATGGCGTGTCATCAAAGCATACAAGGATAAATGCCTAAACATTACATGACGATAGAGAAAACCGGAATCAAACATCGGTTCCCAAACATAAGCCCAAAACATAAATAAAGTAAATGAACAAAAAGGAAGACTAGACAAGCATAAATATGAAGGCAAGAGGAGAACGAATCTAAGGTAGCTCCCATCCTATGCGTGTCCTCCAAATGCTCCAGTCAGTCCTTGAGTACCTGCCGTTTTGGGACATGGAAAGGAAAGTAACGGCTGAGCAAAACGCTCAGTGCACGGATATAGACATAGTATAAATGACTAAAACATAATAGAGACTTAATAGCAGCGGAAATGTATAAGTCCTGGAAAACCTGGAACATGTTCATAAAACTGGTTTTATAGTTTGAAAAGCCTTATGTTTATCTTATGAAAACTGTTTAACATATTTTACCCTTAACCAATATAGGTCATGAAAATCCACCGTGCATGAATACTTGGAGGGGTGTCCTCATCATGCAAATTAGAGGGGCTGCCTCTAATTTAATATACTGGCTTTGGGTAGGAGGGATCAGCTCCTTGTGAAGGATGCAAGGCACACACCACATTCACCATGAAATCCTGAATGAAAACATGTAACTAGGATGCACCCATACGCCCACATGATAAATATAATATAAATGGCCAAAAGCTGAAGTGACGCCACGAGGAATCACTCCGCCGTGGTGAAGTCATAACATCAGTGCCTCTAATGTTATGGTTATGGTACCTCCATAACTAGGTGAAACTGGTCATGCATGTATATGGCTATAGGTAATCTTAATTAAACATAAGCAATCAAACACGTAACTTATACTACGGGAAAACAGTTGGCTGCATACGGGGAATCCTAGTAAGGAAAGAATGTCCATACTGAAAGGACGGGAATCCGTACCTTATGTCCAGTGAACGAGAAAGACGAACTGAGAGGAATCCTACTTCCGAATCACTAGTGCTACATAAATACATACATGAATAAGTATCTGCTTACTAAATACGTAGCTGGTTTTATGTCATGTCTTAGCTTATTTTATGTGTTCTTACCATGTTTTACTGTTTTAAAGCCTTAAACTGTGTTTTATCTTATATTCTGTTTAATCTGATTAAGTATTTATGGTATTTCATGTGTTATTATACTTACTGTGTAATAATAAGTAACTTTCCAAAAATAGCAGGTTTCCTTAAATAGAAAGTTTCCAAAAATAGAAAGTTTCCAAAAATAGAAAGTTTCCAAAAATAGAAAGTTTCCAAAAATTGAAAGTTTCCAAAAATAGAATTACTGCTTAAAATAGATAAGTTTCTAAAAATAGAAAGTTTCCATAAATAGATTAGCTGCCTTAATTAAATAAGTTTCCATAAATAGATTAGCTGCCTGAAATAAATAAGTTTCTAAAAATAGATGGTTTCCATAAATAGATTAGCTGCCTTATTTAATTAAGTTTCTAAAAATATAAGGTTTCCATAATTAGAAATAAGCTGGTTAAATAAGCTAAGTATATAAGCCTAAGTGTTTTCATGATTATTTTCTAAGTCATATGATATAATGTATAGTTTAATAATTATTTCATGTAATTAAATTAAACTATAGGTTAAAATATTTAATTAAAGTATAACATGTTTTTAATTAAATACGTTAAATACATAGGTTAAAATATGTATTATTATATATTAATAATATAACCCAAGTCATGTTAATTAATTAATTATATCCATGGTTTTAAAATAATTAATTAATTATAAGTCTTAAATATACAAATACTTAGGTTAATTAATTTCATTTTTATAATAATTAAAATAACCTAAGTCATGTTATTAAATTAATCATATCATTTTATTAATTTAATTTTAACATAAGATCATAAACATAAAAAAAACTAAACATACACCATGAACCGGATCTAGACTAAAAAGCATGAACCGGACATGAAATCAACACCGTACCCCGAACCAACTCGGGGTACCCCGTGTTTTACTGCTTCCGTGGGACCCACACGCACCAACCAAGACATTACGGTCTTGGTGGTGGTCGGCTTGGCAAACCGAAACCCATTCGGGTTCGGTGCAGCCTGCGGCCAAAACAAACACCCCTTAAAAACACCCTTTTGATTTTACTTAACACCAAATCATGTTAGATCCATGTTTAATTATTATGTTTTTATAAAAACAACACATGTTCTTGATTTATAAAAAGATTAAATCAAAAGAAAAGGTTTAAAAAGGTTTTACCGAATTCGTGGATCAAAAGGACAAAGAACCAACACGATCAATCACTAAAACTTCAAGATCCAAGATCACAAATCACCTCCTATGGTGTTTTAGGGTGGCGGCACAAAGAAGAAGGGAAGGAGGGTTTTAGGGTTTTTTCTAAAATCTTCTGTGAATGAGAAATGAGTAGTGAAAAATTATTTAACCCTTTTAGTGAAAAATTGATGGGCTAAGCCCATCCTCCCTCCTAATTTCGTGGTAATGGGGCCCACAAGGGGTAACCCGATCATTTTCCGTGTCTAATTAATAAGTGTGTTCTCGTGTTCGTGTTTTACGTGTTTGTTCGTGTTTATTTGTGTTCGCGTTTTGTGTGTTCTCGTTAAATAATTACCGTGACCTAATATATTTAACTACGCTCGTAATAAATATATATACGTAATTAATAATAGTTCGTGTTTTAATTACGTTCATGATTTCATGATCGCATGTTCGTAATTAATTATTGTCAAATAATTATTACGTGCTCGTGCGTAGTAAATACTTATCGTGTTCTAACACGTACGTAATACGTAAAATCCTAACACGTAGTCGTAATCATGCTATATTAGGAAAGTTTAAATCTAGTACGTACGATCTTAAGGGTACTATTCATGGTAAAAGCATGCGGGGTTTACAACTCTTCCCCCTAAAAAGAATAATTCGTCCCCGAATTACAGATAACGTAACTGAAAGAGAAACATACCCGAATCAAACTGAGAGGGTGTGTAAGATAAATTAACGTGCAGGTGACCTGGCAGAAAGAACGCAGAACGTGACATGTCTTAAAAGGACATGGAACGTGACGTGGCTGAAAGGACATATCTAATTGATAAGAGAAAACGGATAAGAAGTCCGGATGAACTTGTCCGTTTCCAAGTGGTCTCCCTCTTGGAACGGTTCCTTTATAAGATCTTGACAAAAATGGTAAGTCTTGGTCCTCCTGACCTTGACTTGGAATACGAAGAAGTTCTTGGTTATCAACGTAAGGTAGATCCCCTAATTCGATCAAGGGAATAAGAATTAACGTGTAAGAGTAACTGAAACACTATGGTGCAAAACAATCCGACTTAACCGATAACTAGCAACGATGCGCGTAGTACGTGAAAAATTTTGAACGTGATACGTGAAAAATTTTGAACGTGCTACGTGGAGATATGGCGAGTGTAGTATGAGTAAACATATCGTGATCCCTGATACGTGTAACATATCTTGATCATGATATGAGGAACGTGGAATGAACATGACATGTGAAACATATCGTGATCATAGAATATAATGGCGGTAACGACAAACGCTAGAAGGTGAGACATAAATTATGACGAGAAACGTCTATCTGAGGATAGGGAGTTATACTAAACTTGGGTCTGGTCTCTCAAGTTCTTGCAAACTACCCATAATGAGAAAACAAATGAACGTAAAATCGTAAACCAAAATACGATCATGAACGTGAATAGTGTCATGAACGTGAATAGTGTCATGAACGCGACGCGAAAGCAAGGCATGGAATTAGAACAAGGACGTGAAGTGAATTAGGATCGCAATTATGAATATTTGACTGACCCGATAACTGAGGGATTGCCAAGTGATCGGATGAGCCCTGGCTGGAACATGTCCGATCAATCTGTTGGTTCTGAAATCCATACGGATGTAAAGATTCTGCAGACTTGATCAAACTGTTGACATTAACCTAGATAACATCATGATTCTTCTGAGTTTGCTGAAATCTGGTAACTAAAATCCATGGAGATCTTGTCCCTTTTCGATTCCCAATTTCATATGATTAAAACATCCCATTCTGTTGGTGTCCTATCTTAACCTGTTTGTATGACAGGTATGAAGATATGAACGCAACTGTATCTTGCTTCATCGAACTTGATACATAGGAGTTTGCGAAACTCTGAGTCTATGAATCTAAACTTCTCTTAGCGTAGGATTTTCTATAACACCTAATGTAATGTAGGGTTCTCTCCTTTACGCATAAGCTGAGTCATGATAAGATTGACCATAGCAACCCATGAGCAACCCATGTGATTTAGTGTGTCACTGTAATCAACAGAATTGATATTGGAAAAAAACATTTCCCGGGTAGAATTTCTCTTGTCATAGAATTTGCAACATAGTGCAGATATGACCTTCATGTTCTTCTCTAGGCTTAGAGGAAATCAGGTTACCCTCAATGAAAACACTGATGAATTTTCTATGTGTTCATGGAAACTCATTCTTATAATGCCGTTGGAGCATTGATGAGACTAATTCAAAATCATAAATCTAGCATGACCGAGTCGTGTACGAATAGCAGTCATGGACATGTCCTGCTTTTTCACTCATCACTGTTGGCAGCATGATCATGAGTTCGATCTTGGAAAAGTGATTAACACTATACGGTTGATTGGACATGTTGCCAATACGTAGAGGAGAATAACGGTCATGAATGGTGATTTGTTTAAGCCGACGGTAGTCGACACATAATCTCATGGTACCGTTCTTCTCCTTGAAGGTTCTTCTGGAATATCTGGGAAGATTTTGGAATAATCAACTAGTTATGGGAAAGAGGACTTCAGTAGTCGTGTCTTACTGACAGCTAGAAAATTTTAGCGACCATGGCTAACAACGCACATGCCTGTAAGCCTAGATAATTTGTACAGATTTTCCTGATGGAAAATCAAGCTGAAAGTATTTAGGAGCCTGAACATTACTGTACATAATTATGAATCGTAGCATGGCGTGCTGTTCATAGTCCATAATTTGGATAAAATTCATCTCGTGTCTGTCCGAGGAACTGCATTAGCAGCTTGGATCTCATCATTAAGCTGAAGGAAAACCTTCGTATATGTGGGAATACGAAAGGCGTCCTTCATGGTCATGAATATATGAAATATGGTGAAAGAAATGAAAGTTACATTGGTAACGTGACAGTTCTCACTGATGCGCCGGTAATGGTATTGAAATTTTTGTGGCCTGATTAATACATGGCACAACAAAATGGATATACCCTTGGAGGGTACCCTGAATTCCTTAGAAATGTTCCATAGTTGGACGTGAGTCATGTGTCTTGACTCGTTTCTTGGAACTATAAGCATGACATATGTCTTGACTGGTGTCTTGACATGTGTCTTCAGAAAGTATACGTGAGACATGTGTCTTGACTGATGTCTTGACATGTGTCTCGAGTTGTGAAACAAATATAATCACAATATAAGGTTATTATGCCAGAATTGGCCGATCAGTTGGACTACAAGTCCTTGTATTTCTGATCACGTCCGTGGCCAGAGTTTCGGTTGCGATTTCTAGGATAGTTGCTGTCAAAGTAGTGGTTACTATCGTCCTGTCTGTCAGTTCCATGATGGTCATTCTCATGACCGTGATTCATGTAACTATTCAGCTGAGTGGCCGGCTGGTACCGGTTTGCACTCATATGGCTGAAATGACAGCCGAATGACGTGTGACATGTAACTAAGAATTAGGGACAATGATTGATGGGAATCGTCTGATGGTGAAGCATCTTCTCGTCCAATTGCTTTGCTTCGACGCCTTTGTCTTCGTCTTGTAGGATCTCCAGGTTGTGAACAGCATCCGCATCTCGTAGCGTCTCCGAACGTCAGCAGCATCAACCTTTAGTAACAATTCCAAGTTATGAGCGGCATCAACAATTTGTAGAGTATTAGCAAGTGGACAAATGCCTGAGATGATTCAGAATCTACTAGCGAATACTCGTGCAGTATTGCAAGTGAAATACACATGGATTTAGGTACGTGTAATACACATGGAACATGGTACATGGAGTACACGTTGAATGCACATGAAATGATCGGTATGGGGTCGATCATTTGTCATGATTTAAGGAAAGTATACCGGTTAAACGGTTAGGAAAACCATCATGATAACTTGGCAGTATAGACATCATTCTGGTTATAACGCAAACGTTAAAGTGTGGTTACACAAAATTCAACGATGATTTGCCTGACAACATGATCAATGAAAACCAACCATGACTATCATGAAAGCATGATTCAATGAAATCTAACAATGTCTTGCAGGACAACGTAAATAACAAAAGAGGCGTAAAACATGATCAACATGAAGACAAAATTATCATGAAGAAACATGACACCATCTATCACGAAGAAATGTATAACATAATCAGCATGAAAATGAAGTTAACCATGACAGTATGAAACATACTTGACATAAAAACATAATAACTTATGAGGGGACATGAAAAAAATTTATGCCAATTTAAATCATGAGAAAAATTTTATGCATGAAAAACAGTACATGAACGCGTAATGTAGTTTATAAAAACCTTTATATGTGCGAGGGGACGCCTATGGGTCGGTCCCAAAACAAAAGACATGGCGAGGGGACGCCTATGGGTCGGTCCCAAAATTAAAAGTTTCGATAAAAGCACATGCGACTAAATAGGGCCAGTCCTGTACCAACCATTACTTAGTCATAATCCCTGCAACAATGATACATGAAACATAAATAAAACTCATATGTCAAAACTTATCAGAATTGTTTTTTATGTGACTAATTATGAACTACCGGGGTTCAGTCCACATAGCCACAGTTCACGAGGAACATTATGCATGAAACAATGACACATAACTAAATATGAATGACGGTTGTCCATCCATATTAGCAAAACAATATCGATGAAAACATCAAGGTTAAATCCTCAAGGTGCTGAAAACATCATGGTTAAAACAACAATGCGCTGAAAACATCAATACGTAGAATAACAGACGTTGGCTTAGGAAGCTCCTGGTGACTACCCACTAGTCACAGGTCGAGTTTTAGAGCCTACAGGTCGAAGCCTTGGCTCTGATACCATAATTGTAACACCCCATTTTGATAAATGGAATGTCACGCGTAATTATGGCGTGTCATCAAAGCATACAAGGATAAATGCCTAAACATTACATGACCATAGAGAAAACCAGAATCAAACATCGGTTCCCAAACATAAGCCCAAAACATAAATAAAGTAAATGAACAAAAAGGAAGACTAGACAAGCATAAATATGAAGGAAAAAGGAGAAGGAATCTAAGGTAGCTCCTATCCTATGCGTGTCCTCCAAATGCTCTAGTTAGTCCTTGAGTACCTGCCGTTTTGGGACATGGAAAGGAAAGTAACGGCTGAGCAAAACGCTCAGTGCACGGATATAGACATAGTATAAATGACTAAATCATAATAGAGACTTACTAGCAGCGGAAATGTATAAGTCCTGGAAAACCTAGAACATGTTCATAAAACTGGTTTTATAGTTTGAAAATCCTTATGTTTATCTTATGAAAACTGTTTAACATATTTTACCATTAGCCAATATAGGTCATGAAAATCCACCGTGCATGAATACTTGGAGGGGTGACCTCATCATGCAAATTAGAGGGGCTGCCTCTAATTTAATATACTGGCTTTGGGTAGGAGGGATCAACTCCTTGTGAAGGATGCAAGGCACACACCACATTCACCATGAAATCCTAACTGAAAACATGTAACTAGGATGCACCCATACGCCCCACATGATAAATATAATATAAATGGCCAAAAGCTGAAGGGACGCCACGAGCAATCACTCCGCCGTGGTGAAGTCATAACATCAGTGCCTCTAATGTTATGGTTATGGTACCTCCATAACTAGGTGAAACTGGTCATGCATGTATATGGCTATAGGTAATCTTAATTAAACATAAGCAATCAAACACGTAACTTATACTACGGGAAAACAGTTGGCTGCATACGGGGAATCCTAATAAGGAAAGAATGTCCATACTGAAAGGACGGGAATCCGTACCTTATGTCCAGTGAACGAGAAAGACGAACTGAGAGGAATCCTACTTCTGAATCACTAGTGCTACATAAATACATACATGAATAAGTATCTGCTTACTAAATACGTAGCTGGTTTTATGTCATGTCTTAGCTTATTTTATGTGTTCTTACCATGTTTTACTGTTTTAAAGCCTTAAACTGTGTTTTATCTTATATTCTGTTTAATCTGATTAAGTATTTATGGTATTTCATGTGTTATTATACTTACTGTGTAATAATAAGTAACTTTCCAAAAATAGCAGATTTCCAAAAATAGAAAGTTTCCAAAAATAGAAAGTTTCCAAAAATAGAAAGTTTCCAAAAATAGAATTACTGCTTAAAATAGATAAGTTTCTAAAAATAGAAAGTTTCCATAAATAGATTTGCTGCCTTAATTAAATAAGTTTCCATAAATAGATTAGCTGCCTGAAATAAACAAGTTTCTAAAAATAGCTGGTTTCCATAAATAGATTAGCTGCCTTATTTAATTAAGTTTCTAAAAATAGAAGGTTTCCATAATTAGAAATAAGCTGGTTAAATAAGCTAAGTATATAATCCTAAGTGTTTTCATGATTATTTTCTAAGTCATATGATATAATGTATAGTTTAATAATTATTTCATGTAATTAAATTAAACTATAGGTTAAAATATTTGATTAAAGTATAACATGTTTTTAATTAAATAAGTTAAATACTTAGGTTAAAATATGTATTATTATATATTAATAATATAACCTAAGTCATGTTAATTAATAAATTATATCCATGGTTTTAAAATAATTAATTAATTATAAGTCTTAAATATACAAATACTTAGGTTAATAATTTCATGTTTATAATAATTAAAATAACCTAAGTCATGTTATTAAATTAATCATATCATTTTATTAATTTAATTTTAACATAAGATCATAAACATAAAAAAAAACTAAACATACACCATGAACCGGATCTAGACTAAAAAGCATGAACCAGACATGAAATCAACACCGTACCCCGAACCAACTCGGGGTACCCCGTGTTTTACTGCTGCCGTGGGACCCACACGCACCAACCAAGACATTACGGTCTTGGTGGTGGTCGGCTTGGCAAACCGAAACCCATTCGGGTTCGGTGCAGCCTACGGCCAAAACAAACACCCCTTAAAAACACCCTTTTGATTTTATTTAACACCAAATCATGTTAGATCCATGTTTAATTATTATGTTTTTTATAAAAACAACACATGTTCTTGATTTATAAAAAGATTAAATCAAAAGAAAAGGTTTAAAAAGGTTTTACCGAATTCGTGGATCAAAAGGACGAAGAACCAACACGATCAATCACTAAAACTTCAAGATCCAAGATCACAAATCACCTCCTATGTTGTTTTAGGGTGGCGGCACAAAGAAGAAGGGAAGGAGGGTTTTAGGGTTTTTTTCTAAAATCTTCTGTGAATAAAAAATGAGTAGTGAAAAATTATTTAACCCTTTTAGTGAAAAATTGATGGGCTAAGCCCATCCTCCCTCCTAATTTCGTGGTAATGGGGCCCACAAGGGGTAACCCGATCATTTTCCGTGTCTAATTAATAAGTGTGTTCTCGTGTTCGTGTTTTACGTGTTTGTTCGTGTTTATTTGTGTTCGCGTTTTGTGTGTTCTCGTTAAATAATTACCGTGACCTAATATATTTAATTACGCTCGTAATAAATATATATATACGTAATTAATAATAGTTCGTGTTTTAATTACGTTCATGATTTCATGATCGCATGTTCGTAATTAATTATTGTCAAATAATTATTACGTGCTCTTGCGTAGTAAATACTTATCGTGTTCTAACACGTAAGTAATACGTAAAATCCTAACACGTAGTCGTAATCATGCTATATTAGGAAAGTTTAAATCTAGTACGTACGATCTTAAGGGTACTATTCATGGTAAAAGCATGCGGGTTTTACATTTCTTCTTGGAGCAGTCAGTACAATTTCTTTGTTAGCATTTAAGATTGTTCCTTGATTATCATTAAACTGAACGATGTACTTAGCATCACACAGTTGGCTGATACTTATGAGATTATAATTCAAACCATTTATAAACGCCACTTTTGAGAAGACTATTCCACCACATTTTATTGAACCATATCCCTCAGTAACACAAGATGAGTTATCACCAAATACTACCTTAGGACCTGGTTGCTCCACGCATTTGTGCAGATAACTTTTGACCCCTGTCATACTTCTTGAACATCCACCGTCTAAGTACCAGACAGGCTCCTTGAAGTGTTTCTGCATAAATAACGAGGTAGATTAGTGATGTATGTAATTCTATACAAGTTTTAGGAAAAACAAGTATAAAGCGGGCAAGTATTAAATTCGACGATTTAGGAAAACTGTAAAACCGAATAAATGCGAGTTCGTTCTGGGCGGAGGTATGTATGTTTGTCACACCCTCAATTTGTCCCACGTGTACAATTACACGAGGATGTGACTATCATGACAACCAAGAGACATAGATACAAGAATAACTAAGAAAAGTCATTTTTCATTCATAAAACATAAAGATAGAAATTATTCCCAAAGAAAAATTGTTTTACACCTCATGATAACATAAATCATGTTTCCAAATGTCATACATTTTAATCAAGTCGCAAAGGTAATCATGATAATTTTTATTAACTCCATAGCACAACCACGTCACTCCTCCGCCTTGACACCTGAGAAAAACATTGCTAAAACGTCAACACAAAGATCGGTGAGTTTATATGTTTAAGTATAAGTAGTGTGATGAACCATAAGATTTTTGTTAGGCAACCGACAAATAATCTTATAAAAAATACAAGATTATCATCAAATAGCATACGTTCATGATATCCTACGTCTAAGCTCATGACACCGAAACGTTAAGTGTACTAGCAACATAATGTGAGAGCCCAAGCAAATACTACCCCAAAGTATTCGTAACACCTCAAATGGATTTGTATCCAGTTTGGTCACACAACCAACATTAGATAGGGAGACCAGTCCTAATAGATCTATCCATAACATTTGCGCTTTAACAAAGTAATTAACGGTTCATGATAGTGGGCTAAAGCATCTAGGGGTATCGCTACTTAGACATCATGTAGGCACGTATGAGTTTTAAGGTACTTATGTTCATTTGTAAGAATAAGCAATGTTCTCACCCCAAGTAGTTTAAAAGCAATTAAAAGTGGGGCTATAAACTCACCTCATAAATCAAGCAAATGGATGAGAATGCAAAGAAGCTCGAGAATACGACCACGTTATCCACGACCTAGATAAGTATAAATACCGTGTTACGACGACTATAAGTTTATAAATAAGAATGCACGACATCCTAAGCGTGCTTGACAATATGTTTTAGTTATGGAAAACACGACAATTACTCACGGTTATCAAACGGGCTTATCTTAACAAATGTATAAACACAATTTAGTTTTTGGGCTTCTATAAACCCAGCCTATAACCGGCAGCCCAACCCTCCAAGATAATACATGGGCTCGGCACACTAACTATTTGACCCAACCTGGCCCAACAGTAGGCGATATAAACAAGGAAAAACAAGGGCAAGTTTAATATGGTTTTGTTTGTTTTGGTTTACACGTTTCACAAACACATAATACTTCCACCGTCCCATCTCTCTCTCTCTCTCTCTCTTCCCTGATTAATATTCATTTTCAGTTTCATCTACTCTCATCAAACCTAAACCTAGATTTATATCAATCCGATCCAAATACATCAAGAAAGTGTGTTCTTGTTCATCTATGATTCGTTTGTCATGGATGTTACCCCTACAATATATTTAATCCGATTCTTGATGTTGGTTCTAGGGGTTGTTCTTGTCATATTTGGTGATAAATCATCACAAAAGATAAGTTTACTTTCTCTTTGTTCAAAGAAAACGTTTTTATGTGATTCTTGTTCATAACTTTGAAAATAAAGGTGTCTTATTGATTTTAAATCGCAAGATTCGTTTATCAATCCAAGGTTTTGCTCGGATTTAATTTGTTTAAAGATTAGGGTTTCGAAATAATTAGGGGTTTTGATATATCTAACGTTTAATTATAATTAATTAGTGTTTATGTTCATAAAATCTTGTTAATGATATCATATAGTCCGATTTATGATATTAGGGTTTCGAACTAATTGTGGGTTTCGATATATCTAACGTTCAAACATAATTAATTAGTGTTTTCTTTCATAAAAACTTGTTAATTGCATCATATAACTCGATTTATAAAATTAGGGTTTCGGTCAAATTGAGGGTTTGTTCATCTCTCGGTTTTAATCTAAATAATCAGTCAATTCGTGTTTAGATTAGGTTTAATTAGTGTTTAAATAAATTTATTAAAAATTTGGGTTTGACTAATTTGGCGGTTTTTGTATGCGTGGTCTAATTAGTGTTTATATGGTGTTTTTGGAAAGGTAATGATATAAATTTCATGTTTTTGTTTATCATTGGTTGATCTAAGTCTTGGCCGATTAGCATTCAATTGGGTATTTGGTTTTCTAGTGGCACTATTGATTATCACATTATGTTTCCTATCAATTTTACTCAAGAAAATATAAAAGGAGGCTCGATTATAAACTCGGATTACTAGCATTAAGATTAGAAAGGTGTGTTCTAACACATTTGTTCTTGTTTCCTAGGGTTGTTTGGTCAAGCACTCTACATGTTATGCACAAGAATGATGAGAAAGGGTGTAAAAAGACTCACAATGGGTTCTTGGTTTCAGCTTGGTGTTTCAGACGGGATGAAAAGTGCTTGGGTGGGCTGGGAATAGTGCTTTGGTTGATGCTCAAGGGTTTTTCTCAATCTCTCCTTGTTAGCCTAGATTTATTGAAATTGTGTTTTGTTTTTGTGTTTAGGACTTGTGAACATTGTTAGCCCTATATTTCATATAGTAGAACAAGAATGTAATAGGTCATCTTAGTCGTTAAAAGGTCTTGTATTGTAATAGGTTAGTCGGGAAAACCGGGCTTGGACTTTAAGCTAATATTGTATAAGTTAGGGGCGTAAGCCCAAAGCAAAGCCAAGCCCGGCCCAAGATGAAGCCCACAAAGGCCTTAGTGCCGTGGGGTATATAACCCTCTTTCACATGTGAAAGAGGGTGTTGGTTACCATTTTGTTTCTCTCTCTAAAAGTGTTTAACCTTCCAAATTCTCTCTTGTTTCTCTCTCTACTTTCTTCTCTTTCTCTCTCTAAATATCTCTTCTAAATCTTGTGTTATAGATTGAATGCGAATAACATTTGGTATCAAGAGCCTATAGTGGATAGGTGATTGAAGATTAGTGTGGTGTGTTCTTGATTTTTCGTGGTCATTTTGATCTTTATATCACGTCCAAAAATTTTTCTTGTGTTTTTTATGGTTTTTTCTTGATACAAATCTTCTACATAGTTCTAGTAGTGATTTGGTATATTTACTTTGGCTAAAAACACAAAATTTTTGGGTGTTTTGATCATTTTTTGGCTTAAAATCACGTATTGGTTGAGTTTTGTCCGAGAAAAGTGGGATATATTCCGATTGGTGTAATCGGAAAAGGGATTATATATTCCGATTGGCATTCCGATCAGTGGCATTCCGATCAGTAGCATCATTCCGATTGGACAACAACATTCCGATTGGCATTCCGATTTGCATTCCGATCAGTGGCATTCCGATCAGTAGCATCATTCCGATTGGACAACAACATTCCGATTGGCATTCCGATTTGCATTCCGACAAGGTTATTCCGATTGGCATTCCGATTGGGGTATTCCGATTAGGTCATTCCGATTAGAGCTTTTTCCGATGACATGTTTAGCTAAGTTTTGTTTGAGTAATTTTTAGACTTAGCCACCATCTAGACTAGTTTCGGAATATCGTTTACACGAAGATAAAAAAAAAAAAAAAAAAAAAGTTAAAATTTTTCCGTCAAGTAAAATCAAATTTTTTCCATACTAGTTTTAGGACATTTCTAGCTCATTTTCAAATTTTGGTGATTACAAATTTTTTAGGTCTACCGTTTTGTCGGACTGAGGAATTTATTGTCGGACTGAGAAAAATTTTTTCTGGAAATTTCGGAATTTCAATTTTAACCAGACATCATCACAACAAATCCACTAAGATCTGCAATTCATTCACAAGTATTCACCATGTCTAACAACAACATCAACATTGCAACTGCTAATCAAATTCGTTTGGAACAAGGTGGCAACGGTAATCCACCTGTGCTCACTGCCGGTTGCTACGTTCAATGAAGATCTCGTTTTCTCAGATTTCTCGACAGAAAAGAAAACCGAACTGCTCTTCGTCACTGCCTTGAGAATCCACCTCCAGTTTTTGAATTCAGACCAATTACCACACAGGCAGAGGATGGTACTTCATCAACTATACGAGCTATGGAGGATTTTGACACATGTTCTGCTGAGAAAAAGAAACTCCTCCAAGCTGAAGCTGATGCTGTAAACTTCATACTCACTGGAATTGATAACGATATCTATTCCACAGTTGATGCATGTCCTAATGCTATGGAAATGTGGAATGCAATTCATCGATTGAAGCTAGGTGAGTCGATCAATGTTCAAGATCTCGAGACTAATCTACTTTGGGAGTTTGGAAAATTCACATCTGAAGATGGTGAATCCATTGACTCATATTACTAGAGATTCTACAAAATGATGAATGAGCTTGTCAGAAATCAGTGCACCATCTCCAATCATCATGCCAATGTTCAGTTCTTACTTCAACTCAAACCGGAATGGCAAAGGTTTGTGACTTTGGTCAAACAAAGGGAGGATATCAAGACTATATCTTACCACAAACTTTATGATATCTTGAAACAACATCAGAATGAAGTGAATGAACTAAGGGCTGAAAAGGCAGAACGGTCTGCTAATTCTATTGCTTTTGTGGCTCCTACTTCAACAAAACCCGTTCCCCATCAACAACCACCTACTCATTCCTCAAAGTCATCAAGCTCATCCACCAAACCTCTAGTTGCTGCTAAACACAAAGCAAAAGCAATTGTCCCCACTCCACCTCCAAAGTATGACACCGAGTCAGACGGAGACAGTGATGATGAACAAACTTCAAGGGACAAGAAGATTGAAGAACTCATGTCTTTACTCACCACAACTTATAAGAAGATCTACAAACCTACCAACAACAACCTCAGATCATCATCCAATGCTAGATATAAGGAAGTTGATCATGCACCTAGGTATGATCGTGATGCTAGGTATGATAATCAGAGGATGCTGAATCAAGTTGGGGCTAGAGATACTGTAGGCACTCCGGTTGTGCAGAAGACTGGGATTCAATGCTTCAACTGTAAGGGATTTGGGCACATGGCTAGGGAATGCAAGATGCCAAAACGGGTTAAGGACTCAGGGTATCACAAGGAAAAGATGCTGCTGTGTAAGAAAGAAGAAGCAGGAATTCCACTCACAGCAGATGAAGTTGACTGGCGTGATGACACTGATGATGAAGCCGATGATCAAGAGCTAGAGGCACATTATGTGTACATGGCAAAGATTCAAGAAGTGCTTCCAGAGACTACTGATACTTCTGGACCTATCTTTGATACTGAGCCAATTGAAAAGGTACCAACAAATGATAACTATAATGTGTTTGCTAATGAACGACGGCATCCTGAGCAACCCGAAAGCATCAATGACACATATGTAATGGACACGGAGGATAGCAATATCTCTACGGATTCACAGCATATGTGTAATGATGACGGTAATGCTGCTCAGGATACTGACTCGGATGAGGACCGTGATTTGCTTGCGTCTATAATTGATTCTTTAAAACATGAAATTGAGGAAAACAAAGATGCTAATAAACGTTTGAAGCAAGCAAACACATCCTTAGCCGAGGAGATAGACAGGCTTAAAGAGTGTGATTATGTAAAAGAAGCTGATCGACGGGTTGCAATAGCTAATGGTTTGGTATATGAACGTAAGGTGCTCAACGAACAATATTGTTCTGAAGTAACACACGAAATTCATATGTCAAAACAGAAGATATCGGAACTTGAAGAACAACTACTGCTACATAAACTCCAAATTACTGAATTAGAGTCGGTTAACAAAGAACAAACTGAGCTTTATAAAACTCGTGAAGAAAAGGATATTGAAAAAATTCTTGCTTTGGAAAAGAGAGTCGACACGTTAAACAACATTGTTTACAAAACGGGTCAGTCTATTCAAACTATGAATATGCTCAATAGAAATATGAAAACGAGTTTTGTCAAACCTGAATATCTCAAGAAAGCTCAAAGTACCAAGCCTGCTCTTTATGATATCGGTTGTTATGTTGATAATCTTGCTCTTATGCTTTCCCCTGACTGCGACGAAATCATTCGTCAACAAGAAGAAAGTCAATCAAACTTAAGTGATTTAATAAACCTTTCTGATTCTAACAATCATATTAAGTTTGTCCCTCAAAAAGAACTTTCAAAAGAACAAAAGATGTATAATAGTGTTCCACTACCAAGTGATGAACCACAAAAGAAAGTTTCTTTAAAAAGGAGTTTCAAAAAGCAATCAATTTTGTTAGAAAAGCGAATTTTGGATGAAAAACGTAAATGGGATGAGAAAAGAAAAAGTGTTCAGCAATTTGAGTTTATAAAACAAGGGGTTTTAAATTTGTACAAAGGTGTCGTCGACTATGAAAAAGTGTCTAGGGATACCATTTGGAATATTAAACCTAACCCACAAGTAGAAGTCGTCATTCAACAATGCATTGTTCCAACCATTGATGATCTTTCAAAAAATGTGGAAATGTTTTATAATGCTCTCACTGAGGAAATGTTAACTGATTTAAGCTATGTCAAATCTCTTGAAGATGAACTTGATTTTCTTCAAATTAAATTAAAGACACAAGAACACCACCTTTCTAACGAAATTGATCGACTTTCTAAAGAATATTTTTATGCTGACCATATGAATGCTATACTTGGTGTGTATACCGATCTGGATCAATATTGTCATGTAGCATGTCTAGTGTCAGAATCGGACGCGAAACGTCGCAATCTTGAAGTAGAGCTTTCGAAACAAATTCAGTCATATAACAAACTTTCGAAAAGTTTTTCTCAACTTGAGAAACACTCCATTTCTCTTGAACTTGCTTTACAAAAAGGTGAAAAATCTCATAATCATAAAAAGTGTCAAGAAATGTCAGCTTCTTCGTTTTGTTTACTAAATGAAAAGGATTTCGAAATAAATGATTTGAAAGCTCAGCTAAAAGAAAGGGACATAGCCATAAGTGAGTTACAAAAACTCATTGAGAAAATGAAAGGAAAGTCTGTTTTGGGTAAACCATCCGCTGTTCGTCAACCGAATGCGGTTAAATGCCCTAAATCATCTATTTTGGGACAATCCCCACAGACTTTGCCTAAGATAGGAAATGATAAGAGCACTAATGTGATAGCACCTGGAATGTATAAGATGAACACTAGGTCCACTCAAACTGGAACAACGCAGTTACCTCAGAATACTAGGAAAACTAATCAACGTGTGTCTTCTTCTATAGGAGTAAATCCCACTACTAGTGTTAGCGGACCACAGCTTAAGAGCACTAGAGTTGAAGATAGAGTCATGCCTAACAATAGTCAAGGGAAGAAGAATGAAGTAGAAGATCACCGTAGGAATTTTAAGTTTTCTAAGAATAAAACGTCTGTAACTGCATGTAATGACAGTTTAAATGCTAAGACCTCGAATGTTGAATTTGTTTGTGTTGAATGTGGAAAATGTGTTCGTACTTTCAATCATGATGCTTGTGCTCTTAATTATAATGGCGTGAATACTAGAACTAGGAAGCCTATTCGTATGCCCACTAGTACTAGTAAACCCACAAGAACTTTGAACCAATCCACTGAGCAACCACTTAAGAAACTAAGTGCGTTAGAATCCAATACTCTACGTAAACAAAGCAGGTTAAAGAAGCTTTATGAGAACATGATTAGGACATGTACACGGGGGTATTCAAGATTTACACCACCTGGATACAAATGGGTACCTAAGACAACCCCCATTCTAATTGGGTCTATGAATGTTAGCTTGCCTTTAGAATCTAGGTCCACTACTATTTTGGAACCCGTTTCTATCAAGGGCTCCCATTTGTCAAATGCTACATTGTCTTCTAATTCTTCTGCAGCTCGTCGAACTCATCCTATTCATAATGGACTCCGGGTGCACAAAGCACATGACGGGCAATCTCAAGCTTCTCATTAACTTCGTGGAGAAGTTTCTGGGTACGGTACGGTTTGGAAATGATCAATTTGCACCGATACTCGGATATGGAGACTTGGTTCAAGGGAATATCACTATAAAACGGGTTTATTACGTCGAGGGACTGAATCACAATTTATTCTCGGTTGGTCAATTTTGTGATGCGGATTTGGAAGTGGCTTTTCGGAAATCTACTTGCTATGTTAGAGACTACGATGGGAATGACCTTCTTACAGGTTCTCGTGGTTCTGATCTCTACACAGTAACTCTTCAAGACACATCTTCAACAAATCCGATTTGCTTAATGGCTAAAGCTTCTTCATCTCAAGCATGGTTATGGCATCAACGATTGTCACATCTCAACTTTGACACCATCAACTTGCTTTCGAAGAATGATATTGTGACCGGTCTTCCTAAGTTGAAATTCGTTAAAGACCATCTTTGTTCTTCTTGTGAGTTGGGGAAAGCAAAACGGAAGTCTTTCAAAACAAAGACCACCCCTAGCTCAAAAGGACGATTGGAACTTCTACACATGGATTTATGTGGTCTCATGCGTGTAGAGAGTATTAACGGGAAAAAGTATATTCTAGTGATTGTTGATGATTACTCTAGATACACATGGACTTTCTTCTTAAGGTCCAAAGATGAAACACCAGAGGTTCTCAAAAACTTTCTCAAGATGATACAACGCAATCTTCAAGCTCAAGTCTTAACCGTAAGAACGGATAGGGGTACTGAATTTTTGAACAAGAACTTGCAATCTTACTTTCAAGAAGAAGGCATCGAACATCAAACGTCTATTGCTCGAACTCCTGAACAAAACGGCGTTGTCGAAAGGCGGAACCGTACTTTGGTTGAGGCTGCTCGAACAATGCTCTCTGCTTCAAAATTACCGCTATTCTTCTGGGCTGAAGCAATTGCAACTGCCTGTTATACTCAGAATCGTTCTCTCGTTATCCCTAGACATGAAAAGACACCTTACCACATCATCAATGGCAGGAAACCTACTGTCAAATTCTTTCACGTATTTGGATCTTTATGCTACATTCTTAAAGACGGTGAGAATCTCGACAAGATGAAAGAAAAAGGTGATGCATGTATTTTTGTGGGGTATGCGACATTGTCGAAAGGATATCGGGTCTATAACAAGAGAACAAAGATTATTGTCGAAACAATTCATGTGAACTTTGACGAATTGCCACTAATGGTACTTGATCACAACAGCTCAAGTCCCGCACCTCAATGTCCAGCAATGGCACCTACACAAAACAGTGTACGTCCCGTGCAAGAATGTCAACAAAGTACTCCTACAGCAGACTCGACGGATACGACACATATGAATGAGTTGGTTGACTTATATGATCCTATGTTTGATGAATATTACTATGGAAACAATCAAGTTGTGTCAAAGCCTTCCGCTGTCAATACTGCTGATGCACCTGAACAAAATCAACAAGACACAACTGCCTCTACTTCAGCAACCGTTGCTCAAGAGACAATTCCAGTGGATACTCAACAAACTCAAGAAACTGTCATACAACCAACATCACCAACCGTCAATGCTGAAGGAGGTAACAACAATCAAGCAGTCGATGCACAACCTGACGAAGAAGAATTTATCAATCCGTTCGGTACACCGGTACACGAAGTCGGAGAGTCTTCTACTCAACATGTTGATCCGTCCAACATGCATACATTCTACCAACCATATCCATCCACTCACCATTGGACACGTGATCATCCATTGGAGCAAGTCATTGGAAATCCTTCACAACCGGTTCGAACTCGCAGACAACTCGAAACCCATGGCGATGTGTGTATGTATGCACTCACCGTGAGTTCAACTGTACCTACAAAAATCAAACAAGCCATGACTGATCATGCGTGGATTGAATCAATGCAAAACGAAATTCATCAGTTTGAACGCCTAAATGTTTGGGAACTTGTTGACCGACCCTATGGAATGTCAATTTTAGATTTCAAATGGATCTGGAAAAACAAACTGGATGAAGAACAAACCATCATCAAAAACAAATCTCGTCTTGTGGTTAAGGGATACCGTCAACAAGAAGGCATAGACTACGATGAATCATTCGCTCCAGTCGCTCGTTTGGAAGCAGTCAGGATATTCCTTGCTTATGCTGCACATAAGGGCTTCACGGTTTTTCAGATGGACGTTAAAACTGCTTTTCTCAACGGTCATTTGAAGGAAGAAGTGTATGTGAATCAGCCGGAAGGATTCATCGATCCTCATCATCCTGACAAAGTCTATCGTCTCAAGAAGGCTGTATATGGACTTAAACAAGCTCCAAGGGCATGGTACGAAGAACTTTCAAACTTCTTGGTGTCCAAAGGATTCTCCAAAGGTTCTATTGATCCTACTCTCTTTACTAATAAATATGGGGATGACATAATGCTGGTGCAAGTTTATGTTGATGACATTATTTTTGGTTCTACGAACCCAAAACTTTCAAAACGTTTTGAAAAATTAATGCACAGCAGATTTGAAATGTCAATGATGGGGGAGCTAAAATTCTTTTTAGGCCTTCAGATTCATCAATCCCCACGTGGTATCTTCATTAACCAAGCTAAGTATGCTCAAGAGATACTTAAAAAGCATGGTATGACCTCATGTGCTCGCGTTGGTACACCATTTTCGACCACATCCCTAGACGCTGACTTATACTCATATCCCGTAGATCAAACGCGATATCGCAGTATGATCGGGTCACTTATGTACCTTACAGCCAGCAGGCCTGATATTCATCATGCCACATGCTATTGTGCACGATATCAAGCCAGACCTACTCAAAAGCACCTCAAAGAGGTTAAACGGATCTTTCGGTACCTTAAGAATACCATTCACATGGGACTCTGGTATCCGAGGGAAACCGGTTTTCATCTAACGGCTTTTTCAGATTCTGATCACGCAGGTTGTCTTGATAGTCGTAAAAGCACTTCTGGTAGCATACAATTTCTAGGGGAAGACAAGCTTGTCAGTTGGTCGTCAAAGAAGCAGGATTGCACTTCGCTCTCATCAGCTGAAGCAGAATATGTGGCCCTATCCGCGTGTTGTGCTCAAGTCCTCTGGATGAGAACTCAACTCACGGATTATGGCTTCCAATTTGATAAAATACCTATGTATTGTGACTCAAAGTCGGCCATAGCCATATCTTGCAATCCGGTTCAACACTCCCGCACCAAGCACATCGATGTCAGATATCACTTCATCAAGGAACAAGTGGAACGCGGCATCGTGGAATTATACTTTGTCAGAACTGAGTACCAGCTGGCAGACTTGTTTACAAAAGCTCTATCGAAAGATAGGTTTGCGTATCTCGTTGGCCGTCTTGGTATGAAGTATATGACTCCAGAAGACTTGGAGGTTTTGGCAAATGAAGCTGCTTGATATTCTCTCATAATGACTTCTAGGCGCATCACAGCTTAGAACTCGGACCTCAACTAAGGAAAGTTTATCTCGACGATAACTTATCCTTCTCAACGAGAAATTCATACTTCTCGTTCATGAGCTTCTCATAAAAACAATCAATGTTTTTAAGTTCATGAAAAACGATTTCTAAGTAAATGTCAGCTTAGAACTCGAACTTCAACTTAAGGAAAGTTTATCACGGATGATAACTTATCCTTCACAACGGGAAATTTATTTTTCTCGGTCATGAGCTAGTCACAAAACAATCAAAGTTTTGAGCTCATGAAAAACGGACCCGAAAGGGGAGTGTACGTTTCAGTGCGCTTTCCCTAATCAATAGAAGAGAAGTCTTCTATCCTGATTATTTTAAAACCGTTGAACACAATTTTTCAAGAATTTCTCAAAAGGTTTTTCTAAATCTTTCAAAATTGTGTGTTCAACACTCCCTTCCTCATAAGTGGTTTTTATATCTCAAAATTGTCATATGTTATTTTAATCAATTTTTGAGGGGGAGCGTTTTAAAATCAAGCCTTTTAATGTTGTTGGGTACATCTCTAAAATGTCATATTTTATGTATCCAACACATTCCGAAAATGATATGAAATTGTCAAATGTAATATATTATATCGGAAAAGGCATCTCAACTCCGTACCTCAACATATTTTGTGGTGTCGTTTTTCTAAAATTTTGTCAAATTTTGTCTCAAGACACACATATATTGTTGAGGGGGAGCGACCCGACTGAAAATGTTCCATGCTTCATTCGTGCACACATGTTTCTCTCCCAATCGGTTTTCAGAAATTGTCATATTTTAATCAATTAGTATCTCTTATATGATGTTTTTATATTAGAGATAGGGGGAGAAAATGTGATTAAAATGTAATATATCGCAACATGTGATCTTAAAGACTCAAGTGCAACTCTTTCCTTCACATGCCAAACTATTTCGTATATCGATGCATGTGTGTAGGGGGAGCTTTTCGGAAATGTAAAACTTTCAAGTGTTAAAAGTTTTGATTTTTATCAAACACTTTGAATGGTTTTTAATGGTTTAATGGTTACGATCTATACCCAAAACAACCTACTATCCACGACGGAATGATGGAGTCAAAAGGTGGTTTAGGATAGGAAACTAAGTCCTATGATCCAACCAGAACCGGAGGGATCTACCCAAGGACATTCCATAGCTAGAAATAGTTGTCCTTAGGAAAGATGGAGTGGAATGAAGCTGAATGCGGACCAAGTACTTAAGTTAGCATTGGAACAATCACAACAAGGTGCTAATGATGACGTATTGGTAAGCATTGAAGGAGTTGAATATTCTATGCAACTTAGGCAGAAACCGGGTCAATACATCTATTGAAGACAAGTCATCATGGACCCAGTGATGCAATGCACAACCCTTCCCAGCCATTCGAGTTTCTCTCAAAAGAAACTTGTCTCATTGTCACGGAGATCAACACGTATCTATTGACTTTCTCACTCCGAGTCAGTTAATATTGAAAAGGTGGCAGTCTGCTCCAGCCTCCGATTACCAAAATGCACTTATTGAGTCTAGAGCCAAACGAGATCAATTTATCATCTCATTAGGACACAATCGAGTCCTACGCATTATCCTTGTGATATTGCCAGAACATCTGAGTGATACGATTCACAATGAAGATGGAAATCCTGCTTGAGCCAGCATCAAACAAGCTCATGGTAGGTAACTTGTGCGATTCTACACGAATCAAACTTGTGAGAACTGGAAAGCAACTAAGTTTCGATTCTTATTTGATTCAAACTTGATTCCAGGTTTCTTCGCAAAATCCATGTGATCTTGCCAGAACATTCAGAGTGACACTCGTTAGTGTTCACAGTGACGAATGGAAATCCTTCCAATGTCAACATCAAACAGCACTGCGGTAGGTAACTCGCAAGATTCTCTATGAATCAAGCTTGTGACAAACTGGAAAGCATCAATGGTGCGATTCTTTTAGAATCAAACTTGTTCCAGGAAATCTGAATTGACGACTCTAATCAGACGGATAATTTATCCTTATGATTCACTCTTTACGTTCGCAGTCTGCTTTGAGACGGTCGAGTAAAGAGAACGGGCTTCTACCGCCGGGAAACCCTGTCAAGGAGGTTCTTAATCGAATCTACCTGATCACAGTTATGGTATTTAATACCGTTTAACGGTCTTCACCGACCGGAGGTAAAACGCTACCGAGTTAGGGTGAAATGTTCAAAGCCATTTCATCCGTGTCTATATATGTTGCTGCATATCAAGAAGGTGGCGTAGCTGTGTAACCGATGTCGATTCAGAAGTCACAAGAGCACAAGATGGCGATAATCAAGATACCTAAGAATGTAAGAATGTAATAGGTCATCTTAGTCACAAGGAGCACAGATGAAGATCTCAAGCACCCAAAGTCAAATGACAAAGGCTCAAGATAAAGATCACGAAAGCATGAAGGAACAAAGCTGTTACAAACAAGATCAAGACCAAGATACAAGACCAAAGCAGGAAGATCTCCTCTACAAGAAAGTATTCACTCAATCATCTTATGCTTTTTAAGCTTTTTAAGATGACCGATACATTGGGGGAGATTGTTAGCCCTATATTTCATATAGTAGAACAAGAATGTAATAGGTCATCTTAGTCGTTAAAAGGTCTTGTATTGTAATAGGTTAGTCGGGAAAACCGGGCTTGGACTTTAAGCTAATATTGTATAAGTTAGGGGCGTAAGCCCAAAGCAAAGCCAAGCCCGGCCCAAGATGAAGCCCATAAAGGCCTTAGTGCCGTGGGGTATATAACCCTCTTTCACATGTGAAAGAGGGTGTTGGTTACCATTTTGTTTCTCTCTCTAAAAGTGTTTAACCTTCCAAATTCTCTCTTGTTTCTCTCTCTACTTTCTTCTCTTTCTCTCTCTAAATATCTCTTCTAAATCTTGTGTTATGGATTGAATGCGAATATGGAGGTCTTGTGATATACCCATTTAAGGTAGTCTTGGCATGTGGTGTTGAGTGGGAACATATAATATGCAGGTTTGACTTTGGTTGACTATTTTGAAATCATAGCTTTGTCTTACTGACTTGTTATAAACTTTGCTTCAAGTTCTCAGTTTTTGGTAACTTTGTATATTCTTTCTTAGTTGGATTCGGCCCAATAAGGGCTTAGTGGGCAGTCGGCCCATCATGATTAATAGTATTTGGTCAATTAGGTAAGTAGTTTAACATAATGTTCGGCCAAAAGGAGTTTATCAAAACGACATGAGTTCTAGACGTGTATAATCTTAACTACGTGAATAACACAACACGAAAACTCAATCACGTGACTTAAACAAAGTAGATACGTGTATTCTCGACAATTTGATAAGTATTAATAACTGGCACAAACCGTAAATGAGCAAGCGATTAATAACGAGCACGTCTCTATAATAATAATAAGAAGTGAAAATTCAAGTTGTTACATTCGCTCTCTGTAAAACCCGTATGCTTTTACCATGAACAGTACACTAATAATCGTAAGTACAAGATTAAAACTTTCCTTTTATAACATGAATACGTGTCACAAATATTAATTACGAGAATTACGTATGTGTTATTACACGATAAGCATTAAGTATGTATTAATACACGATAATTATTATCAACAATATGTATAATCACGAACATAAAAGCATGAACATGAAATCACGAACATATAATTAAGTACTTTCATAAATTATCATTACGATAGAGAATCGTTACGTACAAGTATTTAGTAATAACATGAAAAATTAATAAATACGTAACATGTAAACACGAACACATGAACACGTAATATAGTAGACACGGGAAAGGCCTCGGGTTTCCTTATGTGGGCCCTACTAGGCCCGGGCATCAAAGAGTACAAGGGCCTAGCCCATTTAAATTTTACCAAAATAAGAAAAGGGGAAAATCTTTTGCAATCACAGAGTTTCAACAAAATATTAAAAATCCTAGCTCCCTTTTCTCCTTCCTTTTGGCCGCCGGCAAGATCAACACCAAGAAGGTGTTTGATTTGATTTTTAGTTAAAGAATCCAAGGAGTGTGTTCGTGAGATCGTTCTCCATCTTTTCCACGCGTTTGGTAATCCGTAAAACCTTTCTTTTAATTCTTTTTACTTTATTATGAACATATGATTATGGGAATTAAAAACAAGATTAAAAACATGTTATAATCATGGTGGGGAAATTTTAAAAAGGGTTGTTTCGGGTTGATTTGCTCGGCCGACATCCAAACCGAGAGCCAAGGCTCTCGGCGTCCTTGGTTCGCATCACCAACCGAGACATAGGTCTCGGTGTGGCTTGGTTGTGGCTCGATAGCAGGGTACAAGGGACCCCGACATGAGTCGGGGTGTCCTTGTGGTGTTTGGGGGTCTTTGCTGAAACAAACAAGAACCACCGGCCTAGCCGGTGGCTAATTTGACCAAGCAGGGGGAACCCAGGCCGCGCAGGGGAAACCACCTGCTAACTGCCGGTGGGAACCTTATGGTCAGCGGCTAGCCGAGAAACAGGGGAAACCACCGGCATAAGCCGGTGGCAGTTTTGTGAAGACAGGGGCAACCGACTCAGCCGGTTTGCCAAAGTTTTTATGGGTGTTTGGTTCGGACCGGTTCAAGGGTAAACATGGTCCCGTTCACGACATGTCTAGATTAAACACACGGGTCCGGTTCACGACTTAATTTTTACAAGCCTAATTAAATTTTACATGTTTAATTATTTACAAGATTAATTAAATTAATTTAACATGTTATATAATTAATTTAATTAAGACTTGACTTAGGTTATTATTATTATTAATAATACATGATTTTAACCTAAGTATTTTCATTATTTAATTTAGACTAAAGTAATTAATTAATTATTAAACATGACATATAATTAATTAATTTTCATGACTTAGGTTATATTTATAATAAATATTAATACATGTTTTAACCTAAGTATTATATACACTTTAATTTAATTAAATCATGCTATATTCAATTAAATCTTATAACATATAGTTTATTTAATTTACATGTATTAATTAATAAACTATACTATTAATCACATGACTTAGAATATTAATCAGTAAAACTTAAGCTTATCTTATTAGCTTAATAATTCAGCTTATTTCTAAATATGGAAACTTTCTATTTTTAGAAACTTATATATTTTAAGCAGCTAATCTATTTATGGAAACTTTCTATTTTTAGAATCTTATTTACTTTAAGTAGTAAATCTATTTTTGGAAACTTTCTATTTTTGGAAACTTTCTATTTTAGGAAACCTGCTATTTTTAGAAAGTTACTTATTATTACACAACAAGTATAATAATACAAGAAATACAAGTAATAATTAATCAGAATATACAGAATACATGATAAACACAGCATAACATTAGAATCAGTAAAACAAGACATGAACATATAAAACAAGACATGAACATATAAAACAAGCTAAGACACGGTATAAAATCAGTTACGTACTCAGTAATCAGAATACTTATACACCTATACTATTTATGTAGCATTAGTGATATCGAAATAGGACTCTCTTCCGTTCGTCTTCTTTGTTCACTGGAACTAAGGTACGGATTCTCCATCCTTTCAGTATGGACATTCTTTCCTTATTAGGATTCCCCGTATGCAGCCAACTGTTTTTCTCAGTAATTGTTTTATATGTTTTGATTTGCTTATGTTTAGTTTAAATGCCTAAGCCATATACATGCATTACCAGTTTCACCTAGTTATGGAGGTACCATAACCATAACACTAGAGGCACCAGTGTTATGACTTCACCACAGAGGAGTGATAGCTCGTGGCGTCCCTTTCATCTTTTGGCCATATTATTATATTATCATGCGGGGCGTATGGGTGCATCCTAGTTACATGTTTCAGTCAGGATTTCATGGTGAATGTGGTGTATGCCTTGCATCCTTCACAAGGAGCTGATCCCTCCTACCCACTTACCAGTTAATTAGAGTGCATCCCCTCTAATTTGCATGAGGAGGTCACCCCTTCAAGTATTCATGCACGTTGTTGACCTCATGACCTGTATTGACTTTTGGTACATTAACTAATACAGATTTTTATAAGTAACATAAGCTATGTTTTCAGAACTAAAACCAGTTAACATGACAGACAACTAGGTTTTTCAAGACTTATACATTTCCGCTGCTATTAGTCTTATTTTTGTTTCAGCCATTCATACTATGTCATATATCCGTGCACTGAGCCTTATGCTCAGCCGTTACTTTCCTTTCTATGTCCCAAAACGGTAGGTACCCAAGGATGGACTCGAGCATCTAGAGGATGTGCATAGGATGGAAGCTGCCATAGACTTCTTCTCCTTTTTCCTTCATATACTTATGCTTGTTTAGTCTTTCATTCATTTCATTTACTTTATTTATGTTTTGGTCTTAGTTTGGGAACCGATGTTTGATTCCGGTTTTCCCTATGGTCATGTATGTTTTTCTACATATTATCTTGCATGCTTTGATGACACGCCATAATTACGCGTAACGGTCCACTTATCAAAGTGGGGTGTTACAATTATGGTATTAGAGCCAAGGCTTCGACCTGTAGGCTCTAAAACTTGACCTGTGACTAGTGGGTAGTCCTCAGGAGCTTCCCAAGCCAACGCTTGTTATACCAAGTTTTTATGTTTTCAGCACCTTGTTGTTTTAACCATGATGTTTCAGCACCTTGTTGTTTTAACCATGATGTTTTCATCAGTATCTCTTTTACTAATATGGACTGAACAACCGTCATCCATACTTAGTTACGTGTCATTGTTTCATGCACGATGTTCCTTGTGAACTGTGATTAATGTGAAATGAACCCCAGTAGTTCATAATTGGTCACATAAAATTTTTTTTTGTTAAGTTTTGAAAGCTGAGTTTCATTTATTATTTCATGTATCATTGTCGTAGGTTTATGATTAAGTAACGCCTGGTACAGGACTGGCCCTATTTATCCGCATGTGTTTTTATCAAAACTTTTAACTTTGGGACCGACCCATAGGCGTCCCCTCGCCATGTCTTTTGTTTTGGGTAAAGTGACCATATGTGTTTACCCTCGCGCATATAAAGGTTTTTATAAACTACATCATGCATTCATGCACTGTTTTCATGCATAAAGCTTTTCTCATGATTTATTGGCATAAATTTTGTTTCATGTCCCCTCATAAGTTACTATGTTTTATGTCAAGTATGTTTTCATACTGTTATGGTTAACTTTAGTTTCATGCTGATTATGTTATACACTCTTTCATGTCAGGTTGTTTCATGTTTCTTCATGATGATTTCGTTTTCATGTGATTACGTCTTACGCCTCTTTTGTTGTTTATGCTTTCATGCAAGACACTATTGGAATTCATTAAATCCTGCTTTCATGATAGTCATGGTTGGTTTTCATTAATCATGCTTTCAGGGAAAATCATTGTTGAAATTCGTTTAACCACACGTTAGCGTTTCTCTATGCAACCAAAATGAGGTATATACTGGCATTGACAGGTTATCATGATGGTCTTTCTAACCGTTTAACCAATTAGTTTCCTTTAAAATCATGACGAATGATCGACCCCATACTGATCATTTCATGTGCGTTCCATGTGTACTGCATCTACCGTATTCCATATGTATTACACGTACCTTAATCCATGTGTATTTCACTTGCAATACTTCACGAGTATTCACTAGTCGATTCTGAATCATCTCAGGCGTATTTTCACTTGCTGATATTATACAAGATTGCTGATGCTGATCATAACTTGGAGATGTTGCAATAGGTTGGTGCTGTGAATTTTGGAGACGCTACGAGATGCTGATGCTGTTCACAACCTGGAGACTTTACCAAACGAAGACAAAGGCATTAGATCAAAGTGATCGGACGAGAAGATGCTTCACCACCAGATGATTTCCATCAATCATTGTCCCTAATTCTTAGTTACATGTCACACGTCATTCAGTTGTCATTTCAGTCATATGAGTGAGAACTGGTACCAGCCGGCCACTCAGCTGAATAGTTACATGAATCACATTCATGAGAATTACCGTCATGGAACTAATAGACAAGACGATAGTAACCACTACTGTGACAACAACTATCCTGGCAAACGCAACAGAAGTTCCGTTCGTGGACGTGATCAGAAATACAAAGGATCAGTAGTTCAACCGATATGTCAATTCTGGCATAATAACCCAATATTTCTAGTTCTATTTGTTTCACATCTAGAGACACATGTCAAGACACCAGTCAAGACACATGTCATGCTTATACCTCCCAAGACACGAGTCAAGACACATGACTCACGTCCAATTCTGGAACATCCCTAAGAAATTCAGGGTACCCTCCAAAGGGTATATCTATTTTGTGGTGCCATGTATTAATCAGGCCACAAGAATTTCAGTACCATCACTGGCATATCAGTGAGATCTGTCACGATTGTTCGATGATACTTTCCTTTCTTGCACCTATATTTCATATATTCATGACCATAAAGGACGCCATTCGTATCCCCCATGTATTACGAAGGTTTTCCTTCAGCCTAATGATGAGATCCAAGCCGCTAACGCATTACCTCGGACATATGCGAGTTGAATTTAATCCTAATTATAGACTACGAGCAGCACACCCTGCTACGATTCATGATTTTATACAGTAATGTTCAGGCTTTTGAATACTTTCAGCATGGTTTTCCATTAGGAAAATCTGTACAAATTATCTATGCTTTCCAAGCATGTGCTTTGTTAGCCATGACTGCTAAAATTTTCTAGGTGTCAGTTAAGACACGATCATTGAGGTTCCTTTTACGCATAACCAGCAAATTATACCAAAATCTTCCCATACATTTCAGAAGAACCTTCAAGGAGAAGGACGGTAACATGAGATTATGTGTCGACTACCGTCGATTTAAAACAAATCACCATCCATAACCGTTGTTCTCCTCCAAGTAGTGACAACACGTCCAATCGACTTTAGGGTGTTAATCATCCTTCCAAGATTGGACTCATGATCATGCTACCAACAGTGACGAGTGAAAGAGCATAACATTTCCATGACTGCTATTCGTACACGACTCGGTCATGCTAGATTCGTGATTTTGTATTAGTCTCAAAGATGCTCTAGCAACATTATAGACTTAATAAATTGAGTTTCCATGAACTCATAAACAAATTCATCAGTATTTTCATCGAGAACAACATGATTTTTTTTCTAGGTCTAGAGAAGAGCAGGAAGACCATATTTGCACTATGTTGCAAATTCTACGGCAGGAGAAATTTCACCTTGAAATTTTCCAATATTAATTCTGGTTGATTACAGTGACACGCTGAATCACATGGATTCTCACGGTTAATCTTACCATGACTCAGCTTTATGCATAAAGGTGAGAACCCTACACTACGTTAGGTGTTCCCAAGAAAATTCTACGCTAAGAAAAGACTAATTTCGGAGACTTAGAGTTTCGCAAACTTCTATGTATCAAGTTTATATGAAGCAAGATACAGTTACGTTCATATCTAAGTACCTGACATGCCAACAGGCTAAGATAGAACACCAACAGACTAGGATGTTTTTCCATCATCAAAAATTGTGAATAGAAATGGGACAAGATCTCCATGGATTTTGGTTACCAGATTAACGCAAACTCAGAAGGAGCATGAAGTTTCATCAAGACTGCAAAATCCTTACATCCGCAAGGATTCCAGAACCAACAGATTGATCGGACATGTTCCAGCCAAGGCTCATCCGGTCACTTGGTAATCCCTCAGCTATCGGGCCAGAAAAAGGTTCGCATTTGTACTCCCTATTTACGCTCACGTCCTTGTTCTAATCTTATGACTTGCTTTAACGCTCACGTTCATGACACTATTCACGTTCATGATCGTATCCTGGCTTACGATGTTACGTCCATTTTTTTTCATTATGGGAAGTTTTGCAAGAACTTGGGGGACCAGACTCAAGTTGAGTATAACTCTCTATCCTCAAATAGACGTTTCACGTCACATTCCACGTCTCTCCTTATAGCATTTGGTGTTACCGCCGCCGTATTCCATGTTCACGATATGTTTCACATGCATTCCACGTCCCTCTTATCACGTTCACGATATGTTACACGTATCGTTGATCACCATATGTTTTCTCACATTACACTCACTATATCTCCACGTATAACGTTCACAATTGTTCACGTATCACGTTCATAATTGTTCATGTATCACGTTCACAATTGTTCACGTACTATGTTTCAATATGTCTCGCGCATCATTGCTAATACGTTACTATTACCAGTTATTGAGGTAATTTTGCAACATAACGTTTCAGTTACCCATGCACGTTAATTCTTGATTCCTCGATCAAATTCAGGGGATCTATCTTATGTTGATAACCATGAACTTTTATGTATTTTCAAGGAAAGGTCAGGAGGACCAAGATTATCGTATGTGTCAAGATCTAGTAGAGGAACCGGTTCGAGAGGGAAGCCACTTGGAAACGGAGGAGTCCATCCGGATTTTATCATCTAATCCTTCCATAATTCAATAAGATTCTTCAGTCACGTTACGTTCCATGTCCTTTCAAGACATGTCACGTTCCACGTTCCTTCAACCATGTCACCTGCATGTCTTTTTATCGTACATACCCTCTTAGTTTCATTCGGGTATGTTTCTCTTTCAGTTTACTTTATCTATAATTCAGGGACGAATTATTCTTTTTAGGGGGGAAAGAGTTGTAAAACCCGCATGCTTTTACCATGAACAGTACACTAATAATCGTACGTACAAGATTAAAACTTTCCTTTTATAACATGAATACGTGTCACGAGTATTAATTATAAGAATTACGTACGTGTTATTACACGATAAGGATTAAGTATGTGTTAGTACACGATAATTATTATCAACAATAATTATAATCACGAACATAAAAGCATGAACATGAAATCACGAACATATAATTATGTACTTTCATATATTATCATTACGATAGAGAATCGTTACGTACAAGTATTTAGTAATAACATGAAAAATTAATAAATACGTAACATGTAAACACGAACACACGAATACGTAATATAGTAGACACGAGAAAGGCTTCGGGTTTCCCTATGTGGGCCCTACTAGCCGCAGACATCAAAGAGTACAAGGGCCTAGCCCATTTAAATTTTACCAAAATAAGAAAAGGGGAAAATCTTTTGCAATCACAGAGTTTCAACAAAATATTAAAAACCCTAGCTCCCTTTTCTCCTTCCCTTTGGCCGCCGGCAAGATCAACACCAAGAAGGTGTTTGATTTGATTTTTAAATAAAGAATTCAAGGAGTGTGTTCGTGAGATCGTTCTCCATCTTTTCCACGCGTTTGGTAATCCGTAAAACCTTTCTTTTACTTTTTACTTTATTATGAACATATGATTATGGGAATTAAAAACAAGATTAAAAACATGTTATAATCATGGTGGGGAAATTTTAAAAAGGGTTGTTTCGGGCTGATTTGCTCGGCCGACATCCAAACCGAGAGCCAAGGCTCTCGGCGTCCTTGGTTCGCACCACCAACCGAGACATAGGTATCGGTGTGGCTTGGTTGTGGCTCGGCAGCAGGGTACAAGGGACCTCGACATGAGTCGGGGTGTCCTTGTGGTGTTTGGGGGTCTCGGCTGAAACAAACAGGCACCACCGGCCTAGCCGGTGGCTAATTTGACCAAGTAAGGGGAACTCAAGCCGCGTAGGGGAAACCACCGGCTAACTGCCGGTGGGAACCTTATGGTCAGCGGCTAGCCGAGAAGCAGGGGAAACCACCGGCATAAGCCGGTGGCAGTTTTGTGAACACAGAGGCAACCGGCTCGACCGGTTTGCCACAGTTTTTATGGGTGTTTGGTTCAGACTGGTGCAAGGGTAAACACGGTCCGGTTCACGACGTGTCTAGATTAAACACACGGGTCCGGTTCACGACTTAATTTTTACAAGCCTAATTAAATTTTACAAGTTTAATTATTTACAAGATTAATTAAATTAATTTAACATGTTATATAATTAATTTAATTAAGACATGACTTAGGTTATTATTATTATTAATAATACATGATTTTAACCTAAGTATTTTCATTATTTAATTTAGACTAAAGTAATTAATTAATTATTAAACATGACATATAATTAATTAATTTTCATGACTTCGGTTATATTTATAATAAATATTAATACATGTTTTAACCTAAATATTATGTACACTTTAATTTAATTAAATCATGCTATATTTAATTAAATCTTATAACATATAGTTTATTTAGGTTACATGTATTAATTAATAAACTATACTATTAATCACATGACTTAGAATATTAATCAGTAAAACTTAAGCTTATCTTATTAGCTTAATAATTCAGCTTATTTCTAAATATGAAAACTTTTTATTTTTAGAAACTTATTTATTTTAAGCAGCTAATCAATTTATGGAAACTTTCTATTTTTAGAAACTTATTTATTTTAAGCAGTAAATCTATTTTTGGAAACTTTCTATTTTTGGAAACTTTCTATTTTAGGAAACCTTCTATTTTTAGAAAGTTACTTTTTATTACACAACAAGTATAATAATACAAGAAACACAAGTAATAATTAATCAAAATATACAGAATACATGATAAACACAGCATAACATTAGAATCAGTAAAACAAGACATGAACATATAAAACAAGACATGAACATATAAAACAAGCTAAGACACGATATAAAATCAGTTACGTACTCAGTAATCAGAATACTTATACACGTATACTATTTATGTAGCATTAGTGATATCGAAGTAGGACTCTCTCCCGTTCGTCTTCTTCGTTCACTGGACTTAAGGTACGGATTCTCCGTCCTTCCAGTATGGACATTCTTTCGTTATTAGGATTCCCCGTATGCAGCTAACTGTTTTTCCCAGTAATTTTTTTATATGTTTTGATTTGCTTATGTTTAGTTTAAATGCCTAAGCCATATACATGCATGACCATTTTCACCTAGTTATGGAGGTACCATAACCATAACACTAGAGGCACCAGTGTTATGACTTCACCATAGCGGAGTGATAGCTCGTGGCGTCCCTTTCAGCTTTTGGCCATATTATTATATTATCATGCGGGGCGTATGGGTGCATCCTAGTTACATGTTTCAGTCAGGATTTCATGGTCAATGTGGTGTGTGCCTTGCATCCTTCACAAAGAGCTGATCCCTCCTACCCACTTACCAGTTAATTAGAGGCATCCCCTCTAATTTGCATGACGAGGTCACCCCTCCAAGTATTCATGCACCTTGTTGACCTCATGACCTATATTGGCTTTTGGTACATTAACTAATACATATTTTATAAGTAACATAAGCTATGTTTTCAGAACTAAAACCAGTTCACATGACAGACAACTAGGTTTTCCAGGACTTATACATTTCCGCTGCTATTAGTATTATTTATGTTTCAACCATTCATACTATGTCGTATATCCGTGCACTGAGCGTTATGCTCAGCCGTTACTTTCTTTTCCATGTCCCAAAACGGCAGGTACCCAAGGATGGACTCGAGCATCTGGAGGATGTGCATAGGATGGAAGCTGCCATAGACTTCTTCTCCTTTTGCCTTCATATACTTATGCTTGTATAGTCTTTCATTCATTTCATTTACTTTATTTATGTTTTGGGCTTAGTTTGGGAACCGATGTTTGATTCTAGTTTTCCCTATGGTCATGTATGTTTTTCTACATATTACCTTGCATGCTTTGATGACATGCCATAATTACGCGTAACGGTCCACTTATCAAAGTAGGGTGTTACACTCTCCCTAAAGAGGGCTTTGTCCGCAAAGCAAAACAAACGATACATTTTAAGTCGACACAACATTAGTGAACAAGTGAGGGTACTTTGCTTTGAATTGGTCCTCGCGTTCCCATGTTAATTCGGGTCCTCTACGTGCATTCCAACGCACTTTAACAATTGGTATACGACTTTGTTTGAGTCGTTTAACTTCTCGTTCCATAATTTCGACGGGTTCTTCAACGGACACGAGTTTGTCGTTTAGTTGGATTTCGTCCATTGGTATAACGAATGTTTCGTCGGATAGGCATTTCTTCAAGTTGCAAATGTGGAAAATATTATGCACACGACTAAGTTCTTGAGGTAAATCCAAACGATAGGCAACGTCGCCTATGCGTTGAATAATTTCGAAAGGTCCGATGTATCGAGGATTTAACTTTCCTTGTTTGCCAAAACGAATTACACCTTTCCATGGTGCGACTTTCAACATTACTCGATCTCTGACTTTAAATTCTAACGGCTTTCGTCTCTTGTCGGCGTAACACTTTTGTCGATCGCGAGCCGCTTGCATACGACTCTTGATTTGGACGATTTTCTCCGTTGTTTCGTGAATAATTTCTGGACCGGTAAGTTGTGCATCACCAACTTCCGCCCAACAAACGGGTGAACGACACTTTCACCATAAAGTGCTTCAAACGGTGCCGCTTTAATGCTAGTGTGGTAGCTATTGTTGTACCAAAATTCTACTAATGGTAACTGTCGATCCCATCCGTTTCCAAAGTCGATTACACACGCGCGAAGCATATCCTCCAATGTTTGGATTGTTCTTTCGCTTTGGCCATCCGTTTGAGGATGATAAGCCGTACTCATGTCCAATTGCGTTCCCAACGCTTCTTGGAGAGATTGCCAAAATCTCGAGCAGTATCGACCGTCTCGATCCGATATGATAGAAATTGGTACGCCGTGCTTAGCAACGATTTCCTTCAAGTATAATCGTTCCAGTTGATCCATCTTGTCGTTTTCCTTCATAGGGAGAAAGTGTGCGGACTTCGTTAAACGATCAACGATGACCCAAATGGTGTCGTAACCCGCGGACGTTTTAGGAAGTTTGGTAATAAAGTCCATAGTAATTTTCTCCCATTTCCATTCCGGGATCCTAGGTTGGACTAGTAATCCAGAAGGCTTTTGGTGTTCAACCTTAACTTTGGCGCAAGTTAGGCATTTACCAACATAAGTCGCGATGCCGGCTTTCATGTTTGGCCACCAATAGAACATTTTCATGTCATGATACATTTTGTCCGATCCGGGGTGGATCGAATACTTGGAATTATGCGATTCATGCATGATTATAACTCGAACATTACCGTAACGAGGTAACCAACTTCTATTGTCAAGAAACAATGTTCCATCGGCACGTGCAACGAGGTTCTTGGTGATCATTCCACCGGCTTCTTCTTTATCGATGTTTTCTATCTTAATAGCTTCTCGTTGGGCTTCTAATATTTTTGCGGGTATGTTTAAGCCAATAGTCATCACTAAGGCTCGAACTCTTAGAAGTCGTTCACAAGGTTTTCTACTCAAAGCATCGGCTACAATGTTAGCTTTTACCGGGGTATAAAGAATGTCATAATCGTAATCCCCAAGTAGTTCCAACCAACGTCGTTGTCTCATGTTGAGTTCTTTTTGGTCCAAGATATGTTGAAGACTTTTGTGATCGGTGTAAACTACACACTTAGTACCGTAGTGGTAGTGTCTCCAAATTTTGAGAGCAAAGACAACCGCGCCTAGCTCCAAATCGTGAGTAGTGTAGTTTTCTTCGTTCGGTTTTACTTGTCGAGATGCGTAAGCAATGACCTTTTTCCTTTGCATGAGAACCGCGCCTAGACCTTTAATCGAAGCATCACAATATACTTCAAAGTCTTCACTACCCTCGGGTAGTGCGAGAATGGGCGCGTCACAAAGTTTTTGTTTGAGAGATTGGAAAGAAGTTTCTTGGTCTTCTCCCCAAATAAACTTCTTGTTCTTTTGAGTCAATTCCATCATAGACTTAGCGATATTCAAAAATCATTCGATAAATCGTCTATAATAACCGGTAAGTCCAAGGAATTGGCGGATCTCCGTAGGAGTCGTAGGAGTCGCCCAATCCTTTACCGCTTCGATCTTAGTGGGATCCACGTGGATATCACTACTATCGATCAGGTGTCCAAGGAATTGTGCCGTGTGAATCCAAAATTCACACTTTGAAAATTTGGCGTATAATTGTTCTTGTTTCAACAATTCCAAAATTTTCTTTAGATGTTCCTCGTTTTCTTCCTTACTACGAGAGTAGATAAGGATATCATCAATAAACACGATCACGAACTTGTCCAAATAAGGTTTACACACGCGGTTCATAAGGTCCATGAATACCGCGGGTGCATTGGTTAACCCAAATGGCATTGTTGATCCCAAACTCAGATCTTAAACCTTTATAGCTTGTTTAAGGGTTGTGATAGAAAGAATAAATTCAATCTAACACTAGAGAAACTTTGCAAGGCAAAGTAACTAAACAAGATGCGGAATATAATGTTTAGCACAAGAACAAATGATTAAAACAAACGTTGAACTTTAATATATCAAAGATATACGAATACCTAAAATGGTATTAGGGTTACAAAAACCTTAAAGTATGAAATGAAAGACAATAGAGAAAGACGCACATTGCATGATAACCTAGTGAGTCCTTTTATAGGCATAAGGACTCACGTACAAGATTACTACTAACAAACTTAGAAAGTATCTCGGAGTAGTAACAGAAACGCGTAAAAATCTATTCCAAGTTTATCTCTAGCGGAAGGGCCTTTGACTTCAGCAGGGGAACCAATCCTCCTGCCTTTGTTATTTGGCAGGGGGAACTTACTCTAGCAGGGGTACAAATGACCAACTAGCAGGGGTAACTAATATATTTGTATTTATTCCCAACAATCCTCTCCTAAACTTGTGCTTTCACCTAAAGACAAGTTTCTGAATAAATACTAGCTGATGAGGGTGCTTACAAACTTACTGGCCAAAGCTGACTATGCATCATCCTTAACAGATCATAAGCAACAGGTGCTTTAGCATCTACAATCAAGTAAGCCTGTGCTAATTTCTTCAAGGTCTATTGATTAAAAGGATAATAACGATGATTGATCAAATAAACACTTACCCCTTCCATAACTATCTCATAGACCCCAGAATTGGTAAATAGCTTCCAATACAACAAATTTCCTCCATTCACTGCCTCAAATATGGGATCAAATAATTCATGCTCATACATCCTATGCATGCACTCCCAGATCACCCAATCCTTCTCCACACTATCCATAGTAGGAGGTTTTGCAGCAAAGGTCTTCTTCAAAATCTTCCACAGATCTTCTAAGTCCTCACTATCCAAGGTTTGAAACATGACATCTAGACTTAGAAATGTCTGTGCTGTATTGTCAGCTCTTGTAAGCTTCCACCAAGTCCTCCCTTGTGTTCATAAACAGTATATTCTATTATAGCAAATTTCTTCCCAAGTTCACTAGGTGAGATATCATCATTTTCCTGCACAATTAGCTGTTTATCAATTTCTTCATTTGAAGGACGTTGAGACTCCTTAGTAACTATGCCAACTTTTTCCATCCTCTTGAGTCTTTTGGCTGCTCTTTGTGCATTGAGTACAGATCTCTCAATTGCTGGAAAACTTTCACCTGCTTGAAGTGATACCCCTGTTTGTGATGATGCACCTGCTTGGGATGATGCACCTGCTTGTGTAGTTTCCAAAGTTATTCCTTCAACCTTTCTTTTTCTGGATTCCCTAGCTTTCTGTAACACTTCATTTTGCCTCCTAAGATACTCAGCTTCCTCAGGAGAGTTAATAGTCATGAAGTCTTCCACATCCAATTCTCTTAAAACTGGTTTGACTGCCTTTTCTATATCCCCAAAAGTCATGTCTGTGAAATCACCATCCTTCCACTTCTTATGTCTCTTGAGCAAAACTTTGTAGTGTGCCAGCCTTCCCTTCTCAGACTTTAAGTATTTCTCCTTCTGAATCTGATTTGCCCTTCTTTCCAGATATTCATTTTGATATTTGTAAGCTAGACAAATCAATTCATACCTGTCTTCCAATGAGCATTTACTAACTCCTTTTCCTATTGATCTAGAAATTCTTGAACATGAGGCACCCTTTCATCCAACTCTCTATGCATAATTTCAACCTTCTTAAGCATTTCTCTGGGCCTCATCTTTTGCATTCTCTGATCCTGCATATCAATCTCTTCTTGTTGTAGTTTGAGAGCCACCTGTGCATCATGTTCTTCTTGAGCCCTTTGCTGTTCAGGAGTTCTATGCTTGTATTTCCTCTTGGGCTGTTTAACCATGATCCCCTTTCCCTTGTCTTTTGGATCCACTGCTGGTGCTGGTTTGGCTTTAGGTGCAGGTTCTCTAATTGTAATCCCCTTCTGAGCTGGTTGCCTTCTATTCTTTCTAACAAAAGTTTGAGTAATAGGCTTAGCAGGGGAATGACTTACAGCAGTGGAATTAGCAATAGCAGGGGAAATTTTTGAAGTAGAGGCTTCTTCTTGATTGCCCATAGTTAGCAATGTTGAGCAATCTCTTTAGTTGCACTCCCCTTATCACTTCCTTTCTCAGCACTTCCTTTCTCAGTCCCTTTCTCACCACTTGCTATCTTTCCTTGCTTTAAACCCTGACCACCAGGATATGCATACCACTGAGTAGATTCTTCTGTATTAGGAACTTCCTCCCTTTTGGAAGCATCCTCATCTGTAGTTATGATAAGCTTGGGCTTTCTCCTTCCCTCAAGTGTAGCAAGTCTGGTTTCCAAATTATTGATAACCAGACCTTGCTTTTTGACAGTTTATACAAGTTGTGCATTCTGCTTTTTGAAGCTCATGCACATATTCGTCAATTCCAAAATGGTCATTGGTTGCATGCTACTCTCAACCCTAGAAGGGAATTTATCCCCTTTTTGGGTATCATTGAGTGATGGAGAGGACTTACTGATGGTGTCACTATCTTGCTCACCCCTTGAGGATGAGATAGTAGTGGCAGCCAAACCCTCAGTGTGCTCCAACCTAGAGGCTCTCCTCTCTGCTACTTGTGAAGATTCACCAGGCAAGGGAGACCTGGAAACCTGGATTAAGTTCTCCTTTCATGTTTTGGATCAGCAGGGGGTAGAGTACTGGCAGGGGGTAGTTTCTTAGCAGGGGAATCAGAAGGTTTGTGTGTGGCTGTTTTTGTTTTGGCTTCTTCCTGTCTGATTTGTTTCATCATGATTGAAGTAAGTGGAATGGACCTGCCAGAAAATTGTGGAGATGGTGCAAGGAGTGTGGTGAACAGTTTAGTAGTATGTTTGGTTGCCGAAAAGTAGTTTTTGTGTGTTATAGGACCATGTTCACGCATATTCAGCAAAAGTTCTGTAAACCTTGGGTACATACAAAATTTTGAATTGCTTGAAACATTTTTAACCATTCCTTTGAAAATCATTTGAGAAAAACAGTACTTCCTCCCTGTTGCTAAGCAGATCAGGGCAGAGGCAATTTCACTACAAAATTTATTAAAAGCAGTGGTTTTAGGTGACAAACATTGTAAAATTATATGAATTAAATATTTCCAATGTGGGGCAAACTGACCTTTAGCAAACTTACATTTTTGATCATCAGAAAGAGTATACCCTAATTTAACAAGACCCTAAAAGATGTCATCCTCAGGTAGGTTGGTTATCCCATCCTCATCATCTAGAATGAGTTTGTCTCTGATGGAGGCAAGTGTAATCACCTTGGGATGACCATCTACTGTGCTTTGAATTGTTACCTCTCCATTCACTGTTTTGGTCATTGATTTAGATCAAAACTACTGAATGTGTGAGGTGTAAATCCTAGGGTTGATGAGAAGAGCCACTCTAAAATACGAGGATTTTAGAAAAGCCACAACATCAACAAATTCTGTTGGTTCATCATGTAATAAAGCAATTTGATTATGATTAGCAACAATTTTGAGAGGCATGATTAAGGTTGAAAACGTTTGAAGGTTATAATAGTGAATGTTAGGTGGGATTTGATCGAAGGAGAGAGATGGACCTACTGGTGAAGGGAATTAAGTTTTTATAGGCGAATTGAAGAGCTATGATTGGACCGAATTTTCAAATTACAAAAATATCGAAGATAAATCTTGATAAAAAAGTAATTTATTTCAAATAATAAAGAAAAGATTACCAATCAGCGAAGAAAGCGCCTTAAATATCTTTTGAAAAGAATAAAATATTCCCTAACCAAAATTTTAGCAAGCAGGCCCAACGGCTATAAGCAGGGTAACGGTATTGTCGGTCAACGGTCAAACAGGGAAATGTTGATTAAGCAGGGGAATCAAAAGGTGAAAGCAGGGAAACTTTCCTAGGGGTATTAGACTAATCATGGAGAGACCAATGCTAACTAGCTCTGCTCTAATGCACACCCTTGTATACACAAGTTAGATACACAGAAACTCAAGAGTCCTCTATTCAGCAATGGTCTAAGCACAAAAAGTTAACACATAAGTCACCCTGCACCTGGTCAACCCAAGAAAATAAGCATACCCTAGTCACCAGCCCTACCTTTTCCCTTACCTATGGTCAGTTAGTCTTGGCAATGTGTACCACACATCTGTACCTAAACAGTAAGCTGTTTTTGAGATAGAAGTACAAGTACACATTACAGTGCCTCAAGGTTTCAGAATTCTGACAAGCTTTGCAGCAAGTCTTCATCATTCTGAACCCTTACTCACCAATGGATATGATCTAGAATCATATATGAGTATCCTAAGGATACCCTCAGTCCTAAAGGTGTGACCTAACCTCCCCTAAAACATAGAGCATATACCTGATTCACCTATGAGTGTAGGATGCACCATTTGGATCTCTACATTGTTAGTCTAAAAACCACATATAACCACTTTTTAAAAAGAACAAACCCATCTTAAGAGAAAAAGTCTTTTAGCAGGGGAATGAACCCCAGCAGGGGAATCTTTGTTCAAAAGCAGTGGAATGAAAAATGATGGAAAAATTGACTAACATTAATACAACAACAGCAATAAAGCAACCCTGGATATACAAGACATAGACATCAATTTTCTAGGGAGAAACCATTCCAATACCTGCAACCAGGTACTGAAACCTCCCCACTTCAAAAGCTTTTGTCAAAAGATCAGCAACATTAAGTTCTTTATCAATTTTCTCAGGGACAATTAGCCCTTTTTCAAAACAAACTCTGATAAAATGATTTCTTATTTCAATATGTTTAGTCTTGCTATGAAGAACAGGATTCTTAATAATGCAAATGGTGCTGTTGTTGTCAATAAATATTTTGGTTTTAAGAAAGTTATACCCATAATCAAGCAGCTGATTCTGAACCCAAAGTACTTGACCACAGCATGCAGCAGCTGCTACATACTCAACTTCAGTTGTTGATGTGGCCATAATAGTCTGCTTCTTACATTGCCAAGATATAAGTCTGCTTCCAAAAAATTGGCATCCACCTGTTGTAGACTTCCTATCATTGTTGTCACCAGCATAGTCACTATCTGAGTAGGATATCAGCTCAAATGGTGACTCCTTGGGATACCAAAGTCCTAAGGTTGGATGGCACTTTAGATACCTAAAAATTCTCTTTACAACAAATAGATGACACTCTGTTGGTGCCACCTGGTATCTTGCACATAAGCAGACTGCAAACATGATGTCAGGTCTTGAAGCTGTGAGGTACATGAGAGACCCAATCATAGACATGTAATTCCTAACATCTATAAGCTTTCCAGGACCATCTTTGCCCCATGGATGATCCTTTTCCATTGGTGTGGACACCTTCTTTCCCTCAGACATGCCAAACTTCTTCACAATTTCAGCCACATATTTGTCTTGTGAGATAAATATCCCATCTTTCCTCTGCTGAACTTGTAACCCCAAAAAGAAGTTTAGCTCTCCCATGGCACTCATTTGGAATTTGTCCTGCATCAACTTGGCAAACTCTTTGCTAAGCATAGAGTTTATGGACCCAAAGATGATATCATCAACATAGACTTGTACCAACAGAAGGTCACCCTTTTGTTTCTTGATAAACAGGGTCTGATCAATCTTCCCCCTGTTGAAGCCATTATTTAACAGATATTTAGAAAGAGTTCCATACCAGGCCTTGGGAGCTTGGTGAAGTCCATACATAGCCTTTTTCACCTTGTATACCTTGTCTGGATGTTCTGGGTCTTCAAACCCTGGAGGTTGCATAACATAGACTTCTTCATCAATGGTGCCATATAAAAAGGCACTATTTACATCCATTTGGAACACAGTGAAGTCCATAACTGAAGCATAAGCAAGAAATAATCTAATGGCTTCAATCCTGGCAACTGGAGCAAAGACTTCCTCATAGTCAATGCCTTCTTCCTGTGTATATCCTTGTGCCACCAGTCTTGCTTTATTCCTGACTACTATACCCCTCTTATCCTTTTTGTTCCTGAGCACCCACTTTGTCCCAATAGGCCTTGCCCATTTTGGACAATCTACCAGAATCCAAACCTCTTGAATGTCAAACTGTAAGAGCTCCTCTTTCATAACTTCAACCCAACTTGGATCATTTAAAGCCTGGAAAATCTTCTTTGGCTCTTCTTGTGACAAAAATGCAGTAAACAGACAACATTGCATGTTGTCATGGTTAAACTTCATGGTGATGTTAGCAATGAAGCTGTGCTCCTTTGCTGTATACCTTGTATGTCTAGGGGCTTCAGGATCACCAATGATTTTTGAGAGAGGGTGATCCTTATTGATTCTGTAGGTAGGCTGCATACTCATGATTACTTCTTTTTCATCCTCTTCCAAATCAGAATTGATGGGGCAATCTTGATTGGGAAAGAACTCCTCAAAAGGGCTTCCAAAAGATACAACATGACCTAGAGATGGGTGCTGATGAGCTGAATGTAGCTCTAAATAACTTAGACCTCCACTCTTAATTATTCTGCTTCCACTGCTGGATATGAGAGGACCATCAGATATGGGTGTAGGTGAGGAAATGAGTGGGAATTCTCTTTCTTCATCATTGATGTCATCGATAGCAGGATCCTTTGTTGTAGGGGAAGCAATTGATCTAGTAGGGGAATTCTGGATTCCACAGCTTTCAGCCATTCCACTGCTTTCAGAAGTTGACTTAGCAGAGGAAGAGATTGTCTGTTCTTTCCTTTGAGAGGTATCATCTTCTTCACCTGTTTTTGAAGCAGCTTCAATGGGAATAGTGAGGGTACATTCATGTACCTCAATGGTGGCTTCTCCACACCACTTGGTTCTTGAGTACCTGAAATATTAGTATTCTGCAATGCAACAGGTACATAATTCATAGATTTTGAAAGAACCTCAATATCAAAGAACCAATCAGGACCTGTTCGAACATCTTCAGGCTTATCTTCAAGAAAATCCACATGAAGATTTTCTGTTATTTTGCTTGTCTTCTTGTTGAAGACCCTATATCCCTTGCTGTTTAATGAATAACCAACAAAATACCCATCATCCCCCTTTTCACTGAACTTGCCTAGATTGTCAATTGTGTTCAGAATGATCACATGACATCCAAATGGTCTAAAGAAATCAATTAAGGGAGGTCTTCCATTGAACAGCTGATAAGGAGTCTTGTTGTGTGCCTTAACCACCAAGGCCCTGTTTTAGACATAACAAGCAGTGGATACAGCCTCAGCCCAAAAGATAACTGGAAGTTTGAAATCAGACAACATAGTCCTTGCTGCTTCAATGAGTGTCCTATTCCTTCTCTCTACAACTCCATTCTGTTGAGGTGTTCTTGCAATACTAAATTCCCTCTTGATTCCTTTGTTTATGCAGAAAGTATCCAGTTTCTGATTTCTGAACTCACCACCATTGTCTGATCTCATGGTCACTACCCTCATGCTTTTTGACAGTTTAATCTGGTTGATGAACCCAATGAGTACATCAGCTGTGTCACTCTATTCAAACAGAAAGAATGTCCATGTGAACCTTGAAAAATCATCAGTAATCACTAGGCAGTACCATTTCTTCATTATGCTTGCCACAGAAGTAGGACAAAAAAGATCCATATGCAGTAGTTCCAATGGCTTGGTAGTGGACATACTTGTTTTTGATTTGCAAGATGCTCTATGTTGCTTCCCTTTCAAACAAGCAGCACAAGTATGATCATTGACAAAGGACTTGGAAGGAAGACCATGAACCAGATTATATTTTACTAGTTTGTTCATGTTCTTAAAATTAAGATGACCAAGTCTTCTATGCCATTTCTTACACTCATCAACTGAGGCTTTGGCAATGAAACAGGTTTCATTGTCTTGAAGAGAGATGTCTTTGAGATCAATTGTGTACATGTTCTTTTTTCTTGGTGTTCTGAGTACAATAGGAGTGTTTGGTGGTAAGACAAACTCCTTTCCTAACACCAGACATTCAGTATCAGTAAACAAGACAAAATTCTTGTTATCAGTCATCTGTGACACACTAAATAGATTGTACTTGAGCTCTTTCACCAAGTAGACATTGTCAAAGGTCATACCATTGGTGACAATAGTTCCTTTTCCTGTGATTGTTCCATGCCCATCTCTAAAAGAAACACCATCATTGTCATGCAGGGGCACAAAGTTAGACAGATAAGATTTTTGTCCAGTCATGCTCCTTGAGCATCCACTATCCCAATATGCTCTATCATCCTTGGTCTTATTTATCACCTGCAAAAAGAAAAAAAAAATAATTTTTCTTGGGGACCCAAGCCATTATAGACTTGGATCTACCTCGTGTATCAATGTAGGATAGCTTATCAAAAACTAGAGATACACCATCAGATTGAGCACCCCTTTTGGGTACCCAAACCCAACGAGCTGAGGCTTTCACAGCTTTCCCCCATCTGACCATGTTCCTAGAGGGCAAAACTTTGCTAGCAGGGGATACCTCAGATTTAGTAGGGGAATCCCTATGCTTAGCAGAGGGAACCCATATTTTGTTTTGGCCTCTATTTATGTATTGGTAAGGTCTAGTGACGAATCTATATGCATTATGAAGTGTTGGGTTGGTCATAAAAGAGTTGGTCTTGGGATGAACATCATTCACCTTTCTTAGAGCAGGAACAACATATTTGTCAGTAACCCTGTTTCTCAAAGCAGGGGCAACATACTTGGCAGGGGAAAAGGATTTTGCCCCTACATTTAGAAGAATGGCTTTAGGTTGCATATCCTTTAAAGGATTTGCAGCCACAACTTCTATTGGTGCTTGACATTCTCGATAAGTGTGATCAAAACTGCCACATGTGAAACAGGGTTTGGTATTTATCACAAAGTCTTCTCCTAATTGGTGAGATTTTTGGTCATTCCAATTTCTCTGATTACCTTTGACAGACCTATACATACCAGCATATTTAACAGTGGACTTAGAGGACTTTGATCCTGTTTTAGATTTGGGTGAACTACTCTTAGAACTAGTATCACTACCAAAAAGTCCTTCTCTTGAAAAGAGAACAGGGTTATCAATTTTCCATTGTTTTAAAGCAATCCGTTCCTTTTCAAAGTCCCTAACAATACTAGTTTTCACTAGTGGTTCTTCTGTTTCAAGACTATTAGGTATGCAAGCACTCAAGTCAAACTCAATATCTTCCTGTTTTTGGAAGCAAGAGAGACGACCAGTCCAAGACAAGTCTTTTCTAGGAAAAGGTGCATGAATATTGGCAGGAGGTGGTGGTATGGTAGCATGATCATTTTTAATCCTAAAACCTGTTTTGTCCCTAGGAGATTGTCTAATTTCAACTGCTTTAGTTAAATCTTTAGAAGCTTTTCCAAAATTTTCAACAATTTCGTCATCTATCTTTTTATTAGATTTAAAAACTTCAAGTTCAGCAGTCAACTCCTTAAAGGAATCATTATTTTCCTTAGCATCTCTCTCTAGAATCACAATGTGATCTCTATAATCACTTTCTCTTTGTTTAAACTCTCTTATGGTAGATTCTAACTGTTCTAAAGCACGTCTGTAATTATCAAGGTCATTGTCACAATTAATATAATCAACTTTTATCTTTCTTATTTGATCATTCAATGACTCAGTATTCTTCCTACAAGCTTTAGTACAATATGAATCATCATATACCTCATTGTCTGAGTTGGAGCTTGACATGGCCATAAGAGCAAAATCTTCCTCTTTTTCCTCTGCAACCAATGCTTGATTTCTTTCCACACTCTGTTTCATGGCACTCTAATCCCATCCACCTGCTCCATCTATCCCCTAAATGGCTACCATAGCCTTAGCACCAGAATCATCATCTCTGGTTTCCTTCATATAGCTGTTCCCAATCTTAGGTCCTCTGCATTCCCTAGCAAAATGACCTTTCTTGCCACAGTTGTAGCATTCAACCTTTGTTTTGTCAAACCCAGCCACGTCAGAGGGATTGATGGAGATCTTCTTCCCATACTTCTTGTAAAACCTGTTAGCTCTCATACTAAGCAGAGCCATGTTCCACTTGATATCCATCTCCTCCAGTCCTTGTTTACATATTTGACTCAGATCTTCGTGTAACACAGTAGATCCTTGTGGCCCTTGGGATGCTATAAAAGCACAAGCAGTGTTAAGACTGAATGTTGGAGGCCTTTCTTCATCATAAGATGATCTAGACCTGGTAGCAGGGGAATAAGTAGCAGGTCCAACTTTGATTCCACTGCCTTTGGAGATTCCACTGCTTTGTGATATAAACGCCATGTTAGCAGGGGAATCAGTGGTTCCACTTGAGTTGGTGGGAATTGTTCCTTTTAACTTCATCTCATTGACATCAGGTTCAAAAACTTTCAAGTTATTGTATATGTCATCAATGTTCTTGTTATCTAAGTCATCCTTATTCTGCCAAATAGCTTTGTAGACGAACCATTCTTTCTGAAGACTATTAAGAAACCTGGTATTCACCTGTTCTCTTGTCACTTCAATTTCAAAGAACTCTAACTGAGCCACCATATCTTGAAGCCTATTGTAAATAGCACCAATTGATTCATCACCAATTGCTTTGAAAGAAGCAAATTCATCAAGCATCTGATTCTTCTTCTTCTTCTTTGTGGCTTCATTTCCTCCAAAAGTTGTGCCTATGGATTCCCAGAGTTCCTTAGCTGTTTTGTACATTCTGAATCTTAGCTGATGTCTATCAGGTAGAGCCAACAGCAATGAACTGTGAGCTCTGACATCATGCCTTCTGGCCAGTATTTCCTTGTCAAAAAGAGCATCAGATTTCTTCTTCACTTCACCACCTTTGGAACTTTCAGGTTTATCTTCTCCTTTACCATCTTCTACCGTCATTGTTTTGGGGAACTGATCACCAAACTCTATGATCTCCCAGATAACATAGTGTTCCATTTTGAGGTATTGTTGGATCCTGAACTCCCATAATTCGAAGTTTTCAGGATCCAGCATGGGTAGTTTGATGTTGTTGTGGTTACTGTTGTTTGAGGAAGAGTCTGAAGACATGGTTGCAATGAAGGTTTTGTTCTTGGTTTAGTCAAAGTTTCTCAACTAGCTCTGATACCACTTGTTGATCCCAAACTCAGATCTTAAACCTTTATAGCTTGTTTAAGGGTTGTGATAGAAAGAATAAAATCAATCTAACACCAGAGAAACTTTGCAAGGCAAAGTAACTAAACAAGATACGGAATATAGTGTTTAGCACAAGAACAAATGATTAAAGCAAACGTTGAACTTTAATATATCAAAGATATACGAATACCCAAAATGGTATTAGGGTTACAAAAACCTTAAAGTATGAAACGAAAGACAATAGAGAAAGACGCACATTGCATGATAACCTAGTGAGTCCTTTTATAGGCATAAGGACTCACGTACAAGATTACTACTAACAAACTTGGAAAGTATCTCGGAGTAGTAATAGAAACGCGTAAAAATCTATTCCAAGTTTATCTCTAGCAGCAGGGCCTTTGACTTCAGCAGGGGAACCAATCCCCCTGCCTTTGTTATTTGGCAGGGGGAACTTACTCTAGCAGGGGGACAAATGACCAACTAGCAGGGGTAACTAATATACTTGTATTTATTCCCAACAGGCATGACTTGAAATTCAAAATGACCGTATCGGGTTTGAAACGCCGTCTTGGAAATGTCTTCTTCTCGAACTCTAAGTTGATGATAACCCGACCTAAGGGCAATCTTTGAATAAATGCTCGAACCTTGAAGTTGATCAAACAAATCATCGATCCTTGGTAAAGGGTAACAATTATTTATAGTGAGTTTGTTCAATTCGCGATAATCGATGCACATGCAGAACGATCCGTCTTTCTTTTTCACAAATAAAACTGGGGCTCCCCAAGGTGAGGAACTCGGTCTTATGAATCCTTTGTTAGTAAGCTCTTTTAGTTGATCGGCTAATTCCTTCATTTCGACGGGCGCTAGTCGATAAGGTGCTCTTGCAACGGGTGCGGCTCTGGGAGTTAGTTCGATGTGAAATTATACTTGACGAATAGGAGGTAAACCGGGTAAGTCTTCGGGAAAGACTGCGGGAAAATCACAAACAATTGGAACGTCTTCAATTTTCTTTTCCTTTCGGTTCGGCTTCGTTTTTACTAGTAATTTGATAAGGAAAATAGGACGCCCTTCTTCGATGTACTTTTGAGTTTTAGTGCATGAGATGACATTTAAACTAACCTGGATTTTCGCACCGTTCTTTTCACCGAGGACGGTTAAGGTTCAGATTCCGTAGGGAATACAGACTTGTTTTTCGTGGCAAATTATCTCCGCATGGTACTTGGATAGCCAATCCATACCAACGATAACGTCAAATCTTCCAAGTTCGATAGGTAAAAGGTCGATGATGAAAGGAATATTTTAGAGGCTTAGGCTGCAACCTTTAAGTACGGTGTTTGTAGTGATCGATTTACCATCGGCTAATTCCACATTTTAGTCGACATCTAACGGGGTGGGGTTCACATTTTATAGTTCACTAAAGGCAATGGATGTAAAACTTATATCGGCACCAGAAATCAAATAATACGGAAGCATAGATGTTATTGATAAGGAACGTACCGGTGACCACGTTGTTGTCTTAGATGGCCGCTTCGGCACATAAAGCGTACACGCGTCCCGGTGCTCCCGTTTGATTCCCATTGTTTCTACCATTCGGATTTCCATGATTTTGACGAGGTTGTCGACGAGCTTGGTTGTTGTTGTTGTTGTTGCCTTGGATTTGGTTTCCTCGGCCTTGAGTGGTAGCTTTAGGACACCTATTCTTAAAGTGACCTTTTTCGCCACAACCATAGCAAGTGACATCCACGTATTGAGAATTTGGAGTGATAGGAGTCCGTTGGTTCGTGGGCTTTGGCGCACTACGACAATCCTTGGTGAAGTGATCGGGTTTCCCACAATTTTGACACGTGCCTCCACACGCACCATTGTGGTGTTTGCCACACTTACCACAAAATGGTAGTTTTCCTCGGTAACCGGATCCACCATTCACATTGAACACTTTTACCACATCTTGGCATTTGTTAGGATGGTCACCATGATTTGGGCCATGGTTTCCTTCCCATTTCCTTTTATTATCACCACTTTCCAAGGTGACGGAGTCCATCAAACCATCCGCCATTTCAATGGCTTCGTTCAAATCATTAGGTTTTGAAGAGATTACATCTCCTCCGATTGAAGGTGGTTATCCAACGATGAATCTTTCCATGGCTCGTGTCTCATTTGGTATCATTTCGGGCCACATAAATCTCAACTCTTGAAATAGTTGAGTGTAAGCCATTAAGTTAACTCCATGTACACGTAGGTTCCACAACTCGGCTTCCAATCTTTTCATTTCATTCCTAGGGCAATACTTTTTGAGAAGCACTCCCTTGAAATGAGCCCAAGGAGTAGCATTGGCCGCTTCCAAACCTACGACTTTCACATGAATATTCCACCAAGTCAATGCACCATCAACCAAGGTGCTAGAGCTAAACTTCACTTTGTCACCTTCGGTGACATTGCTCACACTAAATTGAGATTCAAGTCTCTCAATCCATCGTGCAAGGCCTACGGCGCCTTTGGTGCCATTAAAAGTGCTAGTGAAGCATGAGCAAAATTCCTTGTGTGAGCACGCACGAGTAGGAGGTATCAGAGTTGGCACTTGATTCGTTTCTTCTTGCATGCTTGGATTAGTCTCGTTGGTGGCAAGGGCGGCGACAACTCCATCGGCTATCATTTGGCTCAACACCGATGGGTCGATAGTGATGGGTGCGGCCGGAGTTGGGTCGAATCCATTCTTGCGGTTTTAGGTGCCATAGTCCTATAACCGTAACAAAGTTCATGGTAAGGTTAGTATCACAAGTTCTTGGCTAGAGAGTACAAGTATGTCACAAAACACAATATAGCAACCAATGACGTGATAATCAACAAGTTATGTAGTGCACAAAATAGTTCATTCCATGATAAAAAAAAATAAAAAGTACAAAGAAGTCGCCACATAGTCTTAGGAGTTTTAAGGATTACAATCACATGAATAAGGTAAAATTTGGAATGACGTGCACACAAGTAAAATAAACATAACTCTAGTAGAAACGATGCTCAAGAGCCGCGATCCTCTCTGACATGTCGATCAAAGCCCTATGCAAAAGGGTACACAATGCTCCAACCTCATAGTGTTGGTCCTTAATTCTCTTAGCAAGTCCCGCGTAACGGTCGGGTGGAGGTGGGGCATTCCTACCTAAGTCCGATATAACCGCCTCATAGAAAGCCTCGAGTCTCACCAATGACTCGTAAGATAGTCCACCCATGTTGCGAAGCACATGGGTTACCTTGCTTCGCAAGGTAGCAAGTATCATAAAACGATGAGGGGTCATTCCACGTGCCTCGACGGCCGCGGAGCTTTCGGCTCCATTAAAGCCACAAGGTGGGGGTGGCATGGGCATAGTGGGTCGAGAAGGGGCATCGTGCCTAGGAGACACTCTCACGGATAGTGGATTTGGGGACTTGCGGATTGTGCGGGTGGGGTCCAAGTGTCTTGCGGCTAGTCTTTTCCCGAACATAGATGGTCTCACGGACATCCTCGCGGTACGGTGTTAGCGAGGAGCCTTTGGAGCATGAGATGAGGAGGTGGAGGGAGGAATCATCGGTTCCTTGCCACGTCTTGTGTAGCAAATGAGTGGTGGTCATGAGGAGCGAGTAGGTGCACGAGAACGCGGCTCTCCACGAGTAGATGACAAAGGTGAGGCACCACTAGTGGAGGACTCGCGTCGTGCTCCATCCGTGGATGAACTCACGAGGTACATCGAATCTTTAGGCGAGGTAGACATGTCACTGCCAAATTAAGAAAGGCATGTGTAAGAATAAATCAAGTTTACAATATGTTGTAACTTTAGTTTGTCATGGCATACACCATTTAGCACAAAATTTTCAAGACATGTTGTTACAAGATCAATAATGTATTCGCATAGCATGGCACAAACCATTTAGCGTAGGGTTTCAAGTAGTGTCGAAATAACATTCAATTTTTGCGTTCATATAGCATGGCACAAACCATTAAGCATAGAGTTCAAGTAGTGTCGAAATACAATTCAATTTTGCATTCGTATAGCATGGCACAAACCATTAAGCATAGAGTTTCAAGTAGTGTCGAAAAAAAATTTCAATTTTGCATACATAAAGCATGGAACAAACCATTAAGCATAGCGTTTCAAGTAGCGTCGAAATAAATATCGATTTTGCGTTCATATAGCATGGCACAAACCATTTAGCATAGAGTTATAAATTACGTTATTTAGTACTTGTAACGATGAATTAGTGTGGTAATAAATGTAACGAGGTAATATAACGTAATCTTAAATTACAACTTACTTGTGTCGAAGACGTGAAGTGAAGTGGTCTATGGAGATGGAGAGGTAGTTATAGTCTAGTGTTACTCTTTTTTCAAAATTTCATTTTTGATCAAAACCTTTGTAAAAATGATTTTTATAAAAGTAACCTAGTTCCCTATAACCATATCTCTGATACCAATCTGTCACACCCTCAATTTGGCCCACGTGTACAATTACACGAGGATGTGACTATCATGACAACCAAGAGTCATAGATACAAGAATAACTAAGAAAAGTCATTTTTCATTCATAAAACATAAAGATAGAAATTAGTCCCAAAGAAAAATTATTTACACCTCATGATAACATAAATCAAGTTTCCAAATGTCATACATTTTAATCAAGTCTCAAAGGTAATCATGATAATTTTTATTAACTCCATAGCACAACCACGTCACTCCTCCACCTTGACACCTGAGAAAATCATTGCTAAGACGTAAACACAAAGGTCGGTGAGTTTATAGGTTTAAGTATAAGTACTGTGATGAACCATAAGATTTTTGTTAGGCAACCGGCAAATAATCTTATAACAAATACAAGATTATCATCAAATAGCATACGTTCATGATATCCTACGTCTAAGCTCATGACACCGAAGCGTTAACCGTACTAGCAACATAATGTGAGAGCCCAAGCAAATACTACCCCATAGTATTCGTAACACCTAAAATGTATTTGTATCCAATTTGATCACACAACCAACATTAGATAGGGAGGCCAATCCCAATAGATCTATCAATGACATTTGCGCTTACACAAAGTAATTAACGGTTCATGCTATTGGGCTAAAGCATCTAGGGGTATCGCTACTTAGACATCATGTAGGCACGTATGAGTTTTAAGGTACTTATGTTCATCCGTAAAAACAAGCAATGTTCTCACCCCAAATATTTTAAAAGCAACTAAAAGTGGGGCTATAAACTCACCTCGTAAATAAAGCAAATGGATGAGAATGCAAAGAAGCTTGAGAATACGACCACGTTATCTACGACCTAGCTAAGTATAAATACCGTGTTACGACGACTATAAGTTTATAAATAAGAATGCACGACATCCTAGGCGTTCTTGGCAATATGTTTTAGTTATGGAAAACCCGACAATCACTCACGGTTATCAAACGGGCTTATCTTAACAAATGTATAAACACAATATAGTTTTTGGGCTTCTATAAACCCAACCTATCACCGACAGTACAAACCTCCAAGATAATACATGGGCTCGGCCCACTGACTATTTGACCCAACCTGGCCCAACAGTAGGCCATATAAACAAGGAAAAACAAGGGCACGTTTTATATGCTTTTGTTTGTTTTGGTTTACACGTTTCACAAACACATAATACTTCCACCGTCCCATTTCTCTCTCTTCCCTGATTAATATTCTTTTTCAGTTTCATCTACTCTCATCAAATCTAAACCTAGATTTATATCAATCTGATCTAAATACATCAAGAAAGTGTGTTCTTGTTCATCTATGATTCGTTTGTCATGGGTGTTACCCCTACAATATATTTAATCCGATTCTTGGTGTTGGTTCCAGGGGTTGTTCTTGTCATATTTGGTGATAAATCATCACAAAAGATAAGTTTACTTTCTCTTTGTTCAAAGAAAACGTTTTTATGTGATTCTTGTTCATAACTATGTAAATAAAGGTGTCCTATTGATTTAAAATAGTAAGATTCGTTTATCTATCCAAGGTTTTGCTCGGATTTAATTTATTTAAAGATTAGGGTTTCGAAATAATTAGGGGTTTTGATATATCTAACGTTTAATTAGAATTAATTAGTGTTTATGTTCATAAAATCTTGTTAATTATATCATATAGTCCGATTTATGAATTAGGGTTTCGAACTAATTGGGGGTTTCGATATATCTAACGTTCAAACATAATTAATTAGTGTTTTCTTTCATAAAAACTTGTTTATTACATCATATAACTCGATTTATAAAATTAGGGTTTCGGTCAAATTGGGGGGTTGTTCATCTCTCGGTTTTAATCTAATTAATCAGTCAACTCGTGTTTAGATTAGGTTTAGTTAGTGTTTCAATCAATTTATTAAAAAATTGGAATTTGACTAATTTGGGGGTTTTGTATGCGTGGTCTAATTAGTGTTTATATGGTGTTTTTGGAAAGGTAATGATATCAATTTCATGTTTTTGTTTATCATTGGTTGATCTAAGTCTTGGCCGATTAGCATTCCATTGGGTATTTGGTTTTCTAGTGGCACTATTGATTATCTCATTATGTTTCCTATCAATTTTACTCAAGAAAATATAAAAGGAGACTCGATTATAAACTCGGATTACTAGCATTAAGATTAGAATGGTGTTTCATGTTTCTAACACATTTGTTCTTGTTTCCTAGGGTTGTTTGGTCAAGCACTCTACATGGTATGCACAAGAATGAGGAGAAAGGGTGTAAAAAGACTCACAATGGGTTCTTGGTTTCGGCTTGGTGTTTCGGATAGGATGGAAAGTGATTGGTTCGGATGGGAATAGTGCTTCAGTTGTTGTTCAAGGGTCTTCCTCAATCTCTCCTTGTTAGCCCAGATTTGTTGAAATTGTGTTTTGTTTTTGTGTTTAGAACTTGTGAACATGGACTGTTTTTAACTTAGTATTCTCGGCATAGGGTTAATCCCTATCTGAATTTAGAGGTCTTGTGATATACCTATTTAAGGTAGTCTTGGCATGTGTGTTGGACTGTGGTGTTGAGTGGGAACATATAATATGCAGGTTTGACTTTGGTTAACTATTTTGAAATCACAACTTTGTCTTACTGACTTGTTATAAACTTTGCTTCAAGTTCTCAGTTTTTGGTAACTTTGTATATTCTTTCTTAGTTGGATTCAGCCCAGTAAGGGTTTAGTGGGCAGTCAGCCCATCATGATTAATAGTATTTGGTCAATTAAGTAAGTAGTTTAACATGATGTTCAACCCATGAGGGGTTTATCAAAACGACATAAATTCTAGACGTGTATAATCTTAACTACGTGAATAACACAACACGAAAACTCAATCACGTGACTTAAACAAAGTAGATACGTGTATTCTCGACAATTTGATAAGTATTAATAACCGACACAAACCATAAATGAGCAAACGATTAATAACGAGCACGTCTCTATAATAATAATAAGACGCGAAAATTCAAGTTGTTACAATGTTATAGGAAAATTATATAAAAATCAAGTTTGGATTAGTGTCGTTTTTGGGTTTGAAGAGAGAAAATTAAAAGACGAGTTATACTACGATTAAACTACGACGAGTGACGTAAAAACGTGAACGTAATTACGTAAAACGCGACGAAATTAAAAATTAAAGCTAAAAACAATTTAAAAATTAAAATAATTCTAAAATAATATAAATAAGAATAAAAATTCAATAAACAAAATTTAAAACCTTTTATTAATTAAATATTCAATTTTAAATGCTAATTAAAGCCCTAAAATTAAATATAATTAACAAATAGCCCAAAATATTATTTTATCAAACAAATATCTTACTTATATTAATTAAACACTAAAAAGTATTTTTCCTAAATTTTTAAAACTATTTTTCTAATTTTTAAATGCTAAAAATACTTTTTAAACTAAAATAATCATAAACAATAATAAAATAATGAGAAAATTAATTCTTTTCTAAAAATCTTAAAACACTTAATTAAACATGAGAAAAATGAAAAAGTTTGAAAAATTTTTTTCTTTCCCTATAAAGACAAAATCAGAATATTTAAAAACTAATTAAACCGTAAAATAATTCTAAAAAATAACTAAATAAAGTGAAAAATGAAATTCTTTTTGTAAAAATCTTAAAACAAACTAATTAAACTTGGAAAATTGGAAAAACACAAAAATATTACTTTTTGCTAGGGGTGAGAATGGGGCGGTTTGGGGCGGTTTTATGCTAAAACCAAAAACCAAACCGCAAACTTCGGTTTTTACTCATCGCAAACCATTTGATTTCGGTTTTCGGTTTTGGTTTTTCGGTTTTTTTCATTGTACTGGTTCGATTTTGGTTTATATTTCATTTTTTACTCTTTTGATTTTACGCATTGGGCTTTCTATTTACAAAAAACCCCATTAATAGTTAATCACTTTCGACACAAATTAAACTCATAATAATTGCAAGTTGCAACCAACAATAATAGTTTCAGTATGTTACAAACGTTACAATAATAGCAGTTTAGTTAGTATCAAATTATATAAAACAACTAAACATATTAGAATATCACATATACAACTATTTAAAGATATAAAAATATATTAATTTTGTAAACCTTACCTAAGTGGAGCGGGGTAGTTTTTTTGGTTCGGTTTTATACATTCAACCAAAAACTGCCCCAAACATTTGGTTTTAAAAAATGTGCAAACCATCCTTTCGGTTTTTCAATTGGGGCGGTTTTTTTGGTGCGATTTTTTTTTGGTTTTTCGGTTTTTGATTCGGTTTGTTGGAAATACGTTTTTCGTATAAAGAAAGTCTCGGTCACTCCAACAATATAGTTATAGGCTCGTAGTATTGTTTAAGTAATATTTATGTTTAGCCCGACCCATGAGCATGTTCATGGGCCGGAGGCCCAAGTCCACTTAAGGACTAGGGTATATAAACCCCTTTCCACCATGGAAAGGGGTGTTGGTTGTTCATTTCACTTTTAATATTAATAAATTTTTCTTAGTTTCTCTCTCTACTCTCACTCTCTAGAATAACAACAACCCTCTTGATTAGTTATAAGCTTATCATTGTTCTACAATTGGTATCAAGAGCCATAGGGTGATTTAAGGTATTGATTAGTGTTGTTTTTTAGTTTTGATTATGTTAGTGGGTTTTAGGGATTTCTATATTGAATCTTGAATTTTCTTGTGATTTTGTCGATTGATTTAGTAGATAAGTCTTGGGATTTTCTTATTTTGGTTGAAATCACAAAATGTTTTCGTGTTTTTTGGGTTAATTTTGGGTTTAGATTGGTTTAATCTTGAAAAAGTACGATTTGGTTTGGCCTCGAAGTTCTTTTTGTGCCTGTTGTTACGTTTTTCCCGAACCAGCAAGTTTTTCCCGAACCAGCAGTTTTCCCGAACCAACAAAGTTCCCGAACCAGCAAAGTTCCCGAACCAGCAAAGTTTCCGAACCAGCAAAGTTTCCCGAACCAGCAAAGTTCCCGAACCAAGCAAAGTTCCCGAACCAAAGTACTTTTCCCGAATCAACGTAATTTCCCGAATCAAACTTAATTCCCGAATCAAGGTTTCATTTCCCGAATCAAGGTAAATTCTCGAATCAAGGTAATTTCCCGAATCAAGGTAATTTCCCGAATCAAGGTAATTTCCCGAATCAAGGTTATTTCCCGAATCAAACCAAATTCACGAATAAAGCCATAATTCCGAATCAAGGTTTAATTCCCGAATCAAGGTTTAATTCCCGAATCACAACAAAAAATCTCGAATCAAGGCCAAAAATCCCGAATCAAGGTATAATTTTTCTAAATTAAGGTATATTTTGACGATTTGTTCAAGGATTTTTAGAGGATTTAATCTTGGTTTACTATTCAACAACACAACACAACTCACAACCTTACTTCACTGCTCGATCAACCGATAATCTTTTTCAATCAAGTGTTCAAAAAATGAATCCTCATTCATTCATGCCTACAATGACATCACTTACTTATATTTCAATCATTTCATGTACCGACACTCGCCCACCGTTGCTCATCAAAGACTTATTTGAAGCATGGCAAGGTCGCATGAAAACTTACATCAGGGATAAACCCAATGGTAGACTTATGCTTCAATCCATTGAAAAAGGTCCACTAGATTGGGGAGAAGTTACTGTCAACAATGTGACGAGGCCAAGGTTGTATCATGAGTTACCGGATGCTAACAAACTCATTGCCGATGCAGAGGAAAGGGCCGTTCAAACAATACTTCAAGCTCTTCCACCCGACATCTATAGAATGGTAAGTGAACACACAGTGGCAAAGGATCTTTGGGATCGATTAGCTGTTTTGTTACAAGGGACTTCTCTAACTAAGCAAGAACGAGAGTGTCAATTGTATGACTTGTTTGATAGGTTTACATACATTCCAGGGGAAACTCTTCACGATTACTACTGGCGTTTCACTACTTTGATGAATGATATGAACGTGTATAATCTAAGGATTTCTCAATTTCAACTAAACACAAAGTTCTTGAACACGTTACCCCAAGAATGGAGTCAATATGTCACCGATGTTAAGATGATTCGAGATTTGCACAAGTCAAATTTAGATCAACTCTATGCTTTCTTGCAACAACACGAGAAGCACGTGATCCAAAAACGCATCTCTCAGGGATCCTATCAAGAACCATTGACATTAATGGCACACCATCCAACATTGTCGTATCACAACTCTTCGTTTGCTTTGGGACACCAATCTTCCTATCAACCATTGTATCAAACACCAAGCTTCCCACAGTATTCGATCTTGCCACAACCGCCTACATCTTATCACCAACAATACAAGCAACCAGCAACATCATAACAAGGAAACTCACATCATTATTCACCTTATCAACCTCCGACAAACCCTGCTATTACCTATCAACAACTTGAGGCTTCCCAACCCCAGTTCTCACAACATGTTAGTGTTCCATCAAATCAACTTGTAGCTCAATCAGCACCAGCATTCTATTGTGATGATGAGATCCCTGTCCCTGAATTTAGACAAGGGGATAGTCCTACTGATATACTTGCTCAAATGTATGATTATCTCACTCAAACATTGAACAAACGAGGTTACAGAGGACCAGCTCCAACAAACAATCAATTAAGGAACTCTTCTAACTCTCGACAACAAGCTACAATTCAAGATGACAGAGTAATGGTGCAACCACTTCAGGGGAGACCAAGCTCATCTACTTCTGGTGCACGTCCATCAAACACTGTTGCTACAAGGGGTAATAACACTGGCAAAATGAAGATGATTATATGTTATAACTGCAAAGGGGAAGGGCACATGGCTCTAGAGTGTAAGCAGCCCAATAGGAAAAGGGATAGCACATGGTTTCAGGAGAAGATCTACTTGGTGAATGCTCAAGCCAAAGGACGTGAGCTCGATGAAGAAGAGTTAGCATTTCTCGCAGATCCGGGAGTCGCGGACACTGACGGTCTCACAGCAGCTATCACAAACAATGCCGCATATCAATGTGATGATTTGGATGCATACGACTCTGACTGTGATGATTTCAATACCGCCAAGGCAGCTCTCATGGCAAATCTTTCACTTTATGAAGCTGATACAATTTCTGAGGTACCAAATACTGCCACGGATACTAGAATTGTACCTTATGAAGTGAGCAAGTGTTTGAGTATCCGGAATAGCCTCCGGTGGTTAGTAACTCAAACAAGGAGACAAACAATGATAGCAATATCAATGCAAGTCCCCATACTTTGAGTGAACCACAACCGGGAGCTATTACAACTACAAATTCGTTTGCTCAACCCGATTTGGTTATGGTGTCGACATCTATGCTTAGCCAAATGAATAATGCGGTCCTTGAAACCCTCAGTGTTAATCAGACTTTATCTGCTGAGCTTGCTTTGCATAAGGAAAAGGTTAAAACCTTAGAATTAACTCCAGTGTCCACTACCTTAACCAATCCTGAATTTGATAGGTTTAGGAAAGTCCAAATGGATAATCTGCTAGAACTTGAGAGTTTAAGAGCAAATCTTTCGAAAGAACTTAAAGAAAAAGAGTCAGTCATTAATTATTTTCAAAAACTACAAACGGATTTCGAAATTATCGAGTCTAAAAGGGTTGAAACGGAAATTAAGGCGTCTGATAAAGTTAAAAAGACTGAAGTTTTTCTTTTAAAACAATACCCTGCTTCACATTTACTACACTTGTTTCATTCTTCTTTTCAAGAGTTCAATCTATCGCGTCTATTAGACCTACCACCTAACCCGAGGTATGCAAAGAAAGCATTTAACCACAACCCACGACTTTATGATGCAACCAAGTTAGGATTGGTCTTAGATCCGATTGTGTTCTTAAATGAATCTGAGAGCATGTCACTACATGAAGAGAAATGGTCAAAAGTTCTTTTTACATATGTTGAGTATGATTATACACAAATGAATGCAACATATGCAAAAATAGATCTTAGAACTCGATTTAATATGCAAAAGGAATTTATCCATACACCCGCTTACATGCCTACTAGAGAAAGCCTTAGTATACTTCCTACACTTGTTAATTAAGACGAACCTAAGGAAATTCCTAAGAATCTTCCACCGGTAAGTGCGGTATTGCTAAGCTTGGAAGAGATTGAGCGATACCTAACCGAGTTTGACAAGGTCATCCTGGAATATATGACTTCAACGACTCAAACCGTTGGAGAATGGGCTTTCGAACACATGAAAACGGTGTTTGAGAAAGAGATCGTTCCGTTTGTAAATAATATTAAAAATGGAGTCTTCTATCACGCGGGAAATCTAAGTTTCGAAATGGGTGAAGTTCGAAAAGTTTTCTATGAAATGGATGATGCTTATGAACAACATTTAATTGAGAAAGAAAAGATTTTATCCGAATATGACCGATTCTTAGAACATATAGTGTCTCTCGAAGTGATGCAAGTTGTTACTATTGAATATGCTCATGAGATTTCATCTACTGTGAATAAATATGATGATGTGCATGATATATCTGTATATATTGTTGAACCTGTGAATACTGTAGATAATCATTCTTGTCACGAATCTAACGATGATTTTTTAAAGCTTCAAGATTCTTATAACACACTTTCAAAACGTTTTAATGAGCTTCAACAACATTGTATATCTCTTAAAATTGAAAATCAATCTAAAAATGAAACTCTTTCAAAAACAAATGATTGTGAAAACTCCGTTGAGACAAGTGACAAGATGATTCAGGTGGTTCAGGAATTAGAGGAAGAAATTATGAGACTTAAGAGAGAATCCGTAGAAGAGAAATTGGAACTAGAGGCTGCAAATATTTAAAATCATTCCCTAGAAGATATAATTAATTCTATGCTAGGGGAGTTTGATAAAGTAAAGCAGGGTTTTTCACAAATTTATGGTTCATTAGAAGATTGCTTCGCATTTAATGCGGCAGAGCAAAAGTCACTCGTTGACCAACTGAACCGTAAGTGCGAGGAAATCTCTGACCTAAATATTCAACTCATAGACAAAAACATGGTTTTGGCTAAATTAAAGGAGACACTTCAACTCAAAGGACAAGAAGTTGTTGATAATCCAGCTACAATCTCTGGCCCGACCTCTAGTGCTCCAAAAACCAACAAGGTGGTGATCACTAAGAACCCGTACCATAAGAACAATCCACTATCATATAAGTCCTATATGGAGCACGCAGTTGAGTACACGAATTTTGCTAGGGGAGAGTTAGATGATCTCTATGAACTTGAACCTAGGAATAGTCACTATTACCATGCTCATGCTTTCATTGAGAGGGTACAACAATGCTTAGAGAACTTAAAGTACATAGGACTACCGGGTTCTGCACCACTTAAACAACAAACCACCACCATTGCTTTTACTCCATTCAATAAGAATCCAGGATCTAAGCCTATATTAAACATACCCATCAAGGCTAAATCAAAATCTGTCACTAATGTTCCCATGGCTTCTACAGGAGTAATTATGTCTACTAAGGCTAAAGGATCTCAAGACAAGAAAGATAGGATCAAGCCTTCCGCTAGTACGACTACGAAGAAGAAAGTAGAAGTTCACCCTAGGAATGTTATTTCAAATTTGAATAAAAAGAATCATGTAACTAAGACTAAAGGCCCTACGCTTGTGCAGCAGCCTAAGCAAAATGTGAATTCTAATTTGAGATGTTGGAATTGTAAAGAATGCATGTTTTCTAAGCATCATGATTTATGCCTTGTTGATCACGTGACAGAAATGTATGCAATTAGGAACAATCTTGAATGGATTCCAACAGGGAAGAAATTCACCCAAGTTGGTTGGCAAAGGAAACCCACTGGTAGGACCTTCACTGCTAATGGAACTACGTGCCCTTTAACTAGGATCACATTTACGGAAGTTAGGTCTCAGCGTCCTTTAAATAGGAACACTAGCACTAAGAAATGTAAAAAGCGCCCTTTAACTAGGTCTGCCCCACTATTGTGCCTACCAGTGAAGAAGTACCTCAGGATCTTAGACAACTAGAATCTAAGCCGGCATTTAGGAAGCAAATTTGGAAGCCTAAGAATTCTTCGGTTAGCAAATCTAAGATAAATAAATCTGTACCTGCTAACACAGAGGAACTAATAGATTCCGATACATCGTCTTTGTCTAGTGATATTTTCAGGTGGTCCAAACCATCCTCTGGTACTTGGACTCTGGATGCCAAAGCATATGACCGGAGATCGCTCGATGCTCAGAAATTTCGTCAGCAAGTTTCTAGGAACAGTTAAATTCGGCAACGACCATATTGCGAAGATCATGGGTTACGGTGAATATCAAATTGGAATGTTACGATTTCAAGGATATATTATATGGAGGGACTTGGTCATAATTTATTTTCAGTGGGACAATTTTGCGATTCAAACCTTGAAGGGGCTTTTCGACAACATACTTGCTTTATTGGCGATCTTGTAGGAAATGACTTGTTAAAGGGTTCTCGAGGGGATAATATCTATACACTGTCCATTCAAAACATGATGGCCGCCTCTTCTGTATGCCTTCTTTCCAAAGCATCCAAGACCAAGTCATAGTTGTGGCATCGTCGGTTATCTCATCTTAACTTTGATGCTATAAACCATTTGGCTAAAAACGAACTTGTTCGTGGTCTTCCAAAACTTAAGTTCGACAAGGATCATTTATGTTCCGCGTGTTCTTTGGGGAAAAGCACCAAGAAATCATACAAACCTAAAGCTAAAGACACCAACCAAGAACCACTGTATCCTTTGCACATGGATCTTTGTGGGCCAATGCGTACGGCTAGTGTGTGTGAGACCCCCAAAATCTGACATGGAACAACTAGGCAACGAGGGGGTAACACATCATAGTACAAGAAACAATGAATTACAGTTCATACAAAGCTGATGAAATAAAAAAAACATGTACATTACATCATAAAAGGTCAGAGTTTTTAAACATAGGTCCCAGAGTTTTAGAAGCGGATAATTATATTATTTCGTCTCGAATTATAACATAAAGTTTCCCAAAAGATAGAATAAACTCTTGACAATTTTTACTAAAAACAGTCTTTTAAAAGCATCACAGAAATCTCTAAGCTGCGATAATATCCTGCGGGCTCCCATCCAAGCAAAGCTAAGTAATAATACCTAAGATTAAACATGTAAAATCGTCAATACAAAGTTGAGTGATATTCATAGGTTTAGCAGTAAACGTGTGGAACACAATAGAATTTGTATAACACGTAAGGGGGGGGGGGTTAACTATGTACGTCCATAGTCACGATGCATATTATTGCTGTTTAGTCTCATGAACCGAAGCTTAACTCAAATGTAAGTTCATCTAGGGAGTATTCAGCCTAAATATTCAAGTATAAACGAATATTAGTGCGTCAAGGTAATCGGGACGGGGATTATCAATCCCGATGGATCCACCACAACATTCGCGCTTAGCGCAAAGAATACGGGACAATTAACGGTTCATGATAGGAGAGGAAACTCAAGGCTAACGTCTAATAGCAATAATACCATTGAAATCATCTGTAAAGCATACACGTTCAGAATAACATACGAGTTCTGGATAGCAATACAATTTTTAATTGGTTGTGTTCCACCATGTAAAATCTCACCCCGTGTTTAGAAACCATGTACAAGTAAAAAGGGGCTATGAACTCACCTTAGCCATGAGGTAAGTCAATTACAGTACTCAGCAACTGAGTAGAAACGGTAGTGGTAGACGATCACCGACGATATGGATGCCCGGGAAACACGAAAACCGCAACCTATCAAAATAAGGCGCGCGTTAAGACTCAAACTCAAATATCGATATATACTAAGTATAACATGACTCAGATTTTTTCAAAGTACTCATGTTTCAAAACCATTGACACGAACCAAATGAATTCATACTAACCCCTTTATTCCAACACTACACGTTAAAACACTTGAACACTTGAAAATGACCCGTTATACGACGCCAAGTCAACACAAGTCAAATTATCCTTTAACTTTACTCGGACCAGTAGCTAAGTCATTTATATAATGACTAAGCACTTGAATAAGTCACCATGTCCGATGGTGAATACTCAAACTCACGTAACACAAACATTAAACTACGTGTCCAATATAAAATCAGCAAGTACACCCCGAATGTACACACCGATCTACCCTATCTAGACTTGTCCGTTTTAGATGAAAATTGGTATCAAGGTCACTTATAACCTGTGTAAGACCTCACCAAAATTTGAGCCAAAGTTCACACTTTAAAACCCATCAGCTCGACACTTTACTCGACTTCAAATTTAGGACATATTTGTATACTTGTTTTGTAAAACCGTTTGGACCACTTTAAAAGTATTAAATCGATAATCCGTCTTTTGAAACCACTACTAGAATCATCAAACTCAGTTTTTAAACTTTGAAAATCAGTAGTATCAACCATCTAACCAAGCCTAAAGTCCCCGAGAGTCGACCCAAAATCAGCCACAATTTCGGATTGTGCCGACTTGCGCCTCCCGGTACACGAATACTAAAACTAGTATAACTTTTGACTCGCAATGACTTAGAAGCTCTATCTTATACCAAAACGACCGTCTCGGAAAACTCCAGAAGAATATCAAATAATATTAGTCTTTCACAGAACTTAAACCCACTAAAAATCTGTTAAGGACCTGCTGTCCCAAAATAGCATTTTCTAAAACATGACAAATCAATTTTTCAATCAAAACCACTCATTCCCATACCTCTAGGATCACTCTAATATCATTTTCAACAACCAAACACTCCTAAAAACACTTGTATGTAAAATCTAACAAAAATCAAAGATTAAAAACAAGACTTTTTTATGATCAAAACAACATAATCTTACCAAAAACACCACATGCATGATGATTAAAATATCATACAATGAAATCATAAGTTTATAAAAACCTTGATGCATGTGTATAATTTTTGGATCATTAGAATCACCAATTTTAGGAATGGGTATAATCTTAGTTTTTGTTAAATCAAGATGGATGATGGTGAATTGTGGTGGTGGAGTGACGGAAAAATGGAGAGGGGAGGGAGGAGTTGGTGAAGTTTTTTGTTATAAAATGCATGTATGTGTTGTTGTGTAAAAAAATTGATTTATATATGTTGGTAGTGGAGGGACCTAAGTTGCCAACTTTGAAACTTGTGGCCTAAAAAAACAATTAATAGTTTTAAAGGGTAGAAAATGGTTATTGGTAAATATTAAAAATATTTACGGGGCTCGGCTTTTGTAAAAATACTTTTCAAAAGTTACAATGCATCATAAAAATGATTATACGATTTCCCGACACGACTTAATACGTAATTAAAACGAAATCGTCGAAAATATTAATTATCGAAACAATCGATAAATAAACGTAAACTTTTGGGCATCCGTCGATATCACGATCACTAGGAATTCTTGTTGTACATTGTTTTTGAATAAACTCGTTGTAAAACGCACGCGGGTGATTTTAAATCAAAAACTTTGATTTAAATTAAATATGGAAAAATAAAATAAAAATTTTATAATTCCATACAAAGTATTTATCGATGATCAAAAAAATACTTAAAAAGTAAAATTTAAAAATCTCAGGATTTACATATAGCAATACAAAAAAACGTAATACGTTGGAAAATTCAAGAAGCACGAATAAAAAGAATAAAATAATGCTGGAAAAGTACGGGTTCTCACAGTCTTCCCCCCTAAAGGAACTCTGGTCCCCAGAGTTCTCCTGAAAACAGTAGAAGATGCAAACAAGAGGAGGTACAAAGTGTAGAACAAAATTCATTGCTTCCCAGGTAATTTCCGTTCCATGACGAATCTTAACGGTTAGAATTCACTATGCTTCAGTTTCTTAACTCCTTTTCGTATAACTTTTCAGTCTTGGATTAGAATAACGATCTTTCAATACGGGGATACATCAAGAGATAGAATTGTTGGAAATACGTGCGATAAACTAACAAGAATGAACACAAGAATTGCTTAAACAGGCAGAGTACGATAAAATGAACCAAGATTGTAAATCAACAAGGGGTCGCAAATCGTGCAATCTGTAAAACGTGACAATCTTAAAACGTAATAATCCAGTTACAAAAGAATTAGAAGGGAAAAAACTGAATTACATATGATCATTCAAAATATAGGCTGTCAAAATCAGTTGTCTAGGAGTTTGGTATTACTTTAAAACTCAGTTTAAATATTCTCTTGATTAAAAGAAAATTTTACCAGATGTAGTGATAAAAAAAATCAAACTCTATATAAAATGAGTGGGTATACAGTTGTCAAATCTTTTTCTTGATCAGGACTTCAAAGTAAAAGTAACCCAATTCAAATAGTTATTTTGATCAGTTATCGTTAAAAACTCAGGTTTATCGTTACCATTAGGAAAAATAAGATTTTCCAAGTTATTTAGAATCATTGTTAGAAATTATAAATTAATTTAATAATTTCATTAGGTTGACAGTAAAGTATGATAAAATCAATTACTTTAAAAGATACAACTTGACACTGTTTAAACATAAGTTATAAATTTACCCAAGATGTACAGATTCGATATTAAACTTGAAATGGGTATTTTAACAATTTAAACATTTGGTAAAATGTATAAAACGTTCTTAAAAATTAATAATAATTTTTAGAAATTCAAGAAAGTGTTTAAGATATCAACCGATAAACACGTAACAGTTTCTGGGTTTCAGAAAGTGACAAAATATCAAACGATTATGAAACGAATATCGATCAACAATTAGTATACAAGCAATAACACGAGGTAATAAAACGAAAGGCCGTATCAAATCTTAACGAACATGATAGAATAGATGCGTCGATGATAAAAATAATAAGAAACAAAGGATTCAGCAAGATTAATTCACGAGTGCGGTTGGCGTCACCAATAACGGCTTATTAAGTTCTCATTGGTCGATACACAATCGAACGAGAAAAGCCACACAATAAATTTTTTTCGAATTACAGAAATTTTTTAAGAAGTTACTCGAGAGGAATTCCAGTAAATTGAAACACATTAGCAATGAAAGGCGAAATCAACACATGATTCACACGATTGAATTTCAAGACGACAAAGTCTAACACACATCATGACAATTACACGAAATCATCGTTCATGTCCAGTCATAAATCATTAATCGCGTCCAAAGACGTTTCAAAGGTCTACCAAAATAGATAAAGATGGTCGATCATAGAAGCATAACAACGTTGAAACTTTCAACTCTGGCATCAGTGGTAAGAATTTAGGCAAATGGTAACGAAAATCGTATCATGAGGATGATGAGGTAACAGGTAAAACAAAGGTCGTTGAGTAAAGAAATATGTGCTTGAGGCATGTACTTTGTTCAAGAAAAGATAAGGGTTCATATGTGTATGTCACGAATTGTTGTTACTCGCATAAGATTTAAAAGTTTTCAAAACTTTATTTTTATCTAACTTTTTAAGAAACATAACTAGAAAGTTGATTCTTGGTTAAATATTTAAGGTGACTACTATTCGGCCTTGCATGGCTCCTTCTAAATTAAGCATAGATGATCAGGCCATGCATAATTTAGGACTAGCAATGCGATGCTCATCTTCGTCAAACCAGTATTACAGGTCATATTGTTTAAAATATGTATATAATGCCATTTGTAAAAACAGAAATCAAAATAGTTTCTGAAACTATTCGCCAATAAGTTACTGGCTAGATATTTAATTCAACAATTGAAATGTTACAAGATTCTTTACAAGACCCAAGGTAGAACAATTTGTGAGAATACATTGTAAAATTAATATTAGTTAATTTTATAAGATAGCATTCAATTATTTAAGAAAGCCCAAATGAAGCCTTTTGTGAAATGATTTGCAAACAATATCCGTTTGAGTTATATGGTAACATGACAATAGTTTATAAAGTAGCGAGTGGGTTACAAGAGGGAGATAAGGAGTAGTTCAAGACAGTCAACGAAATGGTTACAAGGTGATAAGGTTCCAAGAGGTTTAACAGGAATCGTAAGGAGACACGTGTCAAGATGGTAACGAACGATACGAAAGCAAGAACTTAAACCTCGGTCCAAATCAGTGGTACGATATAAACAAAGAAAAGGCGATGTAGAATGACGAGTAAGTCATAAATAAAAGAAAAGGATAAAGGAATCCGTATGTGTGCACATCCTGATTAATTTGACAATAATATACTTTTAAGAAAGTAGGGTATCAGTTAACAATTAGTACAATCACTCCGAAAAGTTTCTATATTAGGAAGTTACCGAATTTCAAAAGTTCAAGATCTATGTACATGTATGACCGAACTCAAAGTTACTATTTTATACTTGTTCAAACGCAATCCTTGTTTTTAGTTTGCAAAATATCATTAGTTAAAGTTTTACGAGCTCAACGAACTCAAAAACGCTTGAAATCATATATTTAAAGTCTATCAGTTTTGACTTTTGGGTTTGACTAGACCAGTTAACCCACTAAACGATATTCTAAGACTTAAAGTCTAATGCATTTCGATGAAAACAATGTTTTGAACAACTTTCTAGTTTTACTCGAGACTTGAAACGTATTAAAAATAGACGAAAATGCCCTTGCATTAAATCTGTCAACAAAACGGTATTTTAGAACTACGCAAAAATAAGTTCTTAAGTTTCACAATCTCAAATGAGCATAACCTGCTCGATTTTAATGTATATCGGTCAAATTTTATGTCCTAAACGGACGTCTCAACAAGTAGAAATATATATATTTTTATGTCTAAAGTTATAAAAATATTTTCTCGACACTGTTAAATTCCTTGTAAAGTGTCTGTACAAAGTATATTTTTCGACACAGCTTGAAATTAAATCCAAATTTCATAATAACTCAGAACTAATGTACACACAAGACTAGTGGATTCCATAAAGACGAAAGAGAATAAACTATAAAGTTAATCATAAAGAAAACACAGTATGGAAATGATTCAAGAATGCCAACGAAAATTAAGAAATCAAAAACGACGCATTCGACTTCAAGATGCCATGCAGGAAGGTCTCCTGGCGGCGTGATTTTTCAAAATCACAAGACATACCGAGAAAGAAACAAAATATTAACAAGTCACACTCCTGAGGCGAGGATGTTTAATGAAAAAGGGAGGATACAAGTAGGATCGTATTCCAAACAATCGTCACATAATAAATGACGATCATGTGTTCAGGGTACAACGGATGTTGTAAGTCGAAATCGAAACGTAGAATGGTCAATGAAATAAGATGTAATCCATGTACAAGTGTCGTGTAAAAAGGTGGCGTAAAGGTGAAAACTCACGATATTATTCAGCACTGATTCAACGAATTCTTCGAGATGTGTGACTCACACGATGTCCTTACGTCTTTTCCGGAGACACATTGAGCTACACAATGGTCTATAGACTAGACATTCAATCACGAACGGTCGGAAAGAAAACTGCGTATCTAAATAGATATTTTAAAGAAATAAACAATGAAAGCAACATGCACGGTAGTAAGAATGAAAATCAGGAGTTTCATCAAAATCAACACTTATTCAATCCCGAACAACGGTATCTCGAGAGTATGCACAACATGTATCAGTGAGTCGAGAAAAACAGACGGTTCAAAATGAACGAGCATATGAAGTCAGTCGTATGACGCATAAATGAAATAACAATAGTACTCAGAAGAATGAGTATGAAAAGTCGGCAGTACACACGCTCTAAATACAAGTATGTAACGTCATAACGATATAAAATCATCGTAACCAGATCAGTTCACAAGAACAAGAATTCCAGAAATACAGTAAGAGCAGATGTAATCACAGTAATATCGAATGATATTCCATGAAGCACAAGGCTTTGAAAAGACACAGTAATTATCGTCATCAAGGTAACATAAGATTTCAACATGTAATCAAGAGATGAAATACTATAACAAAATTAAACATAAATAATAAGGATTAGAGAGTTACCCGCGCAGATATCGAACAACAATGGCAGATTCTGTGTTTGACACTTAGGAACAATTAAATATTTGAACTTTCGGTTATAGACTAAGTTTTGAAAATGACTCAGTTCCCTATAACCATCGCTCTGATACCACTCTGTGAGACCCCTAAAATCTGACATGGAACAACTAGGCAACGAGGGGGTAACACGTCATAGTACAAGAAACAATGAATTACAGTTCATACAAAGCTGATGAAATAAAAAAACATGTACATTACATCATAAAAGGTCAGAGTTTTTAAACATAGGTCCCAGAGTTTTAGAAGCGGATAATTATATTATTTCGTCTCAAATTATAACATAAAGTTGCCCAAAAGATAGAATAAACTCCTGACAATTTTTACTAAAAACAGTCTTTTAAAAGCATCACAGAAATCTCCAAGCTGCGATAATATCCTGCGGGCTCCCATCCAAGCAAAGCTAAGTAATAATACCTGAGATTAAACATGTAAAATCGTCAACACAAAGTTGAGTGATATTCATAGGTTTAGCAATAAACGTGTGGAACACAATAGAATTTGTATAACACGTAATGGGGGGGGGGGGGGGGGGGGGGGGTTAACTATGTACACCCATAGTCACGATGCATATTATTGCTGTTTAGTCTCATGAACCGAAGCTTAACTAAAATGTAAGTTCCTCTAGGGAGTATTCAGCCTAAATACTCAAGTATAAATGAATATTAGTGCGTCAAGGTAATCGGGACGGGGATTGTCAATCCCGATGGACCCACCCACAACATTCGCGCTTAGCGCAAAGCATACGGGACAATTAACGGTTCATGATAGGAGAGGAAACTCAAGGCTAACGTCTAAAAGCAATAATACCATTGAAATCATCTGTAAAGCATACACGTTCAGAATAACATACGAAACGACCGTCTCGGAAAATTGCGCCTCCCGGTACACGAATACTAAAACTAGCATAACTTTTGACTCGTAATGACTTAGAAGCTCTATCTTATACCAAAACGACCGTCTCGGAAAATGCTGAAACAATATCAAATAATCTTAGTCTTTCACAGACCTTAAACCCACGAAAAATCTATTAAGGACCTGCTGTCCCAAGATAGCCTTTTATAAAACATGACAAATCAATTTTTCAATCAAAACCACTCATTCCCATACCTCGAGGATCACTCTACTATCATTTCTAACAACCAAACACTCCTAAAAACACTTGTATGTAAAATCTAACAAAAATCAAATATTAAAAACAAGACTTTTTATGATCAAAACAACATAATCTTACCAAAAACACCACATGCATGATGATTAAAACATCATACAACCATGAAATCATAAGTTTATAATAACCTTGATGCATGTGTATAATTTTTGGATCATTAGAATCACCATTGAATTTTAGGAATGGGTCTAATTTTAGTTTTTGTTAAATCAAGATGGATGATGGTGAATTGTGGTGGTGGAGTGGCGGAAAAATGGAGAGGGGAGGGAGGAGTTGGTGAAGTTTTTTGTTATAAAATGCATGTATGTGTTTTTGTGTAAAAAAATTGATTTATATATGTTGGTAGTGGAGGGACCTAAGTTGCCAACTTTGAAACTTGTGGACTAAAAAAAAATTAATAGTTTTAAAGGGTAGAAAATGATTATTGGTAAATATTAAAAATATTTACGAGGCTCGGGTTTCGTAAAAATACTTTTCAAAAGTTACAATGCATCATAAAAATGATTATACGATTTCCCGACACCACTTAATACGTAATTAAAACGAAATCGTCGAAAATATTAATTATCGGAATAATCGATAAATAAACGTAAACTTTTGGGCATCCGTCGGTATCACGATCACTAGGAATTCTCGTTGTACATTGTTTTTGAATAAACTCGTTGTAAAACGCACGCGGGTGATTTTAAATCAAAAACTTTGATTTAACTTAAATATGGAAATATAAAATAAAAATTTTATAACTCCATACAAAGTATTTATCGATGATCAGAAAAATACTTAAAAAGTAAAATTTAAAAATATCAGGATTTACATATAGGAATACAAGAAAACGTAATACGTTGGAAAATTCAAGAAGAACGAATAAAAAGAATAAAATAATGCTGGGAAAGTACGGGTTCTCACAGTGTGAGTGGTAGAAAATACATCCTCGTCATGGTGGATGATTTCTCAAGGTTTACATGGGTAAATTTTTTAGCATCCGAGGATCAATCACCAACGTATATTATTACTTTCTTAAAGATGATCCAAGTACGTCTTAATGCTACTGTTCGCCGCATTCGCACATATAATGGAACTGAGTTCGTTAATCAAACTCTACGAGACTATTATGAAGAGGTCGGTATTTCACATGAAACTTCTGTTGCTCGCACTTCACAACAAAACGGTGTCATGGAAAGACGTAACCGTACACTAATGGAAGCTGCTAGAACTATGTTGATTTATGCGAATGCTCCTTTATTCCTATGGGCTGAAGCAGTGGCAACCGCATGTTATACCCAAAACCGCTTCATCATTCGTAAACGCCATGGTAAAACTCCATATGAGCTACTTCATGGACACAAACCCTATATTTCATTTCTTCAAGTATTTGGTGCATTGTGTTATCCAAATACTAATAGTGAGAATTTGGGCAAACTTCAACCGAAGGCTGATATTGGAATTTTCATTGGTTACTCACCTGCAAAGAAAGCTTACCGAATTTATAACCGTCGTCTTGGCAAGATAGTAGAAACTTTGGATGCCGATTTTGATGAGCTGACAGCGATGGCTTCTGAGCAACGCAGCTCTGACCCCGCATTACATGAGATGGGAACTGGTACGTTTAGTTCCGGGTTAACTCCCAACAATCCTACTTCTCCATCATTTATACCACCTACAAGGCCCGAGTGGGATGAATTATTTCAACCTATGTTTGATGAATTCTTTGATCCACCTAGTAAGGATTATCCAGCACCTGCAGCAGTAGCTCCGTTTCCCGAAGTTGTTGCTCAAGATAATGGAATTCAGTCCGACACATCTACTGTTACTATTAAACCAGATGTCCCATCCCCCACCAATTAACAAACTACACCTGAATCATCACCGCCACTCGTTCCTAATGATGTTGAAGAGGATCACTATGATCACGATTTAGAATTTGCTCACTTCCAAGAGCTTCCTTTCTTTGGTTCAAAAATACCTGAAAACCCTAACGGTGCGTCTACCTCAGAGGAAGCTGCTGTAATCGTTCACTCCCGACCACCATGTATTGAAACTCACAACACAAAATGGACAAAGGATCACCCAAACCGCAATATTATTGGTGACATCAATCGACCAGTCTTAACTCGCCACCAACTCCACGAACATGCATTATATTGCTACTTTAATGCATTTCTTTCCAATACTGAACCTAAAAACTGGCAACAAGCCATAAATCATCTTGGATTGAGGCCATGCAAGAGGAACTTAATGAATTTCAATGTCTTGAAGTGTGGGAATTAGCTCCTTTACCCAGCAACGTTGAAATCCTTACATTGCTATGGGTATATAAGGTTAAACTCGATGAGTTAGGTGGAGTGCTAAAGAACAAAGCTAGATTGGTTTCTAGAGGTTACAAAAAAGCTTTGGGTATTGACTTTGAAGAATCCTTGGCTCCTGTTGCACGATTGGAGGCAATTAGACTATTCCTTGCTTATGCTGCTCACATGAACATGATCGTCTACCAAATGGATGTTAAGACGGAATTTCTTAATGGTGAATTAAGGGAAGATGTCTACGTAAGCCAGCCGAATAGATTCGTCAACTCGGAGTATCCTAATCACGTGTACAAGCTCAAGAAGGCTCTTTATGGGTTGAAACAAGCTCCACGCGCGTGGTACGATCTCCTATCGTCGTATCTCATCTCGAAAGGCTTCTCCAAAGGCAAAGTGGACCCAACATTATTTATTCTCAAGGAGGACAATGACATGATACTGGTACAAATTTATGTTGATGATATAATTTTTGCTGCCACTACTCAAAGACTGTCTGACCATTTTGAGAAAATTATGTCCACACGCTATAAGATGTTGATGATGGGAAAAATTTCATTTTTCTTAGGGTTGCAAATTTCTCAGAATCCCAGAGGCATCTTCATTAATCAATCCAAATTTGCTCTTGAATCATTAAAGAAATATCATTTTGAAAATTGTGACCCCGTGGATACTCCAATGGTGGAGAGATCCAAGTTAGATGAGGATATGGATGGGATAGCTGTCGATCCTAAACTTTACCGTGGAATGATCGAAACCCTTCTCTATCTGACTGCTAGCAGGCCTGATTTGCAATTTGCTATTTGCATGTGTGCCCGGTATCAGGCTCGGCCTACTGATTGTAGTGTTTTACTACCCTTTAGGAAAAGAGCGTAAATAGCGGTAAGTATCGAGTGATGATTTTAGGAAAAATCAACACTAATGACCCACAATCACTTAAAAGAGATGAAAGATTCGTTTCCCAAGGAGGTATGGTGTTGTGAATTAACTTGTATTTCTTTGAGATTAATATTGAGAAGATGGAATGACGGTTTCTTGGAAATTACACTATGACGTAAAAAACGAAAACGTAAAACCGTAGAAAAACCACAAAAATTAAAAATTTATTAAAACCAAAAACAAAATATCAAAAACAAAAAGACTAAAAAGAAGTCTAAAATAATATAAATAAAGTTAAAAATCCAACAAAGATATTTTAAAACCTTTTATTAATTAATTAATTTTAAATGCTAATTAAAGCCCTAAAATTAAATTTAATTAATTCAAATGTCAAAAATATGATTTTATTGAATAATTACTAAACTTATATTATTATAAGACTAAAAAGTAATTTTCTAAAAATTAAAACCTATTAAAACTATTTTTAAAACCCTAAAAATGATTAAAAATGATTAAAACCTAATTAAACTTAAAATAATTATAAAAATAAATCTAAAAGTGATAAAAATAATCTAAAAATGGAAATAGTCCTATTTAATGCTATAGAACTTAAGAAAAATGAAAAATAAAGAAAAAGAAAATTTTGAAAATTAAATAATAAAATAATATTAAAATAATACAAAAAAAATAAAAGTCACTTAGTTGCGCCGCAACGTTTGTGTCTTGCGCCGCAACTAGTGTTGCGGGAGCACCTTTGGTCAGTAACTCCTTCAGTTGCGCCGCAATGCGTCTGTCTTGCGCCGCAACTTGTATGACGGACTGGATGTTTTCTGATGAACCAAACAAGTGCACACTTGTGCACTTTTGATGCCAAGAGGAGCTTGGTAATGAGCTTGTTTGATGGTATTTTGGATCAATTGGGGCACCCTTGAGCTTATTGAAGCTCAAGGAGTCAAGTAACACACAAATAACAACAAGAATCAAAGATTTAGCATCAAAATCATGAAAAACCAAGCAATTTAGCAATATGCAGATTTTTAACTTACTCTATCCTTAAAAACCTAACAAACTTGTTCAAATCTTGTTCCAAACTAATTAACTACTTACTAATAACCTTAATCAACCCTAAACAAGCAATCTAACACCTTTTAATTATCAAAACAAATCTAGATGTCCTGCTTAAACCTGTTGCCAAACACCCTTTTAAAATCTAAAAACCAACTTTTAACATACCAACATGCTTACAAAAGCTACCAAATTGATTCCAAGTGCATCTAACATGTAAACATACACACTAGAACACAAATCATGCAATATAAACACACTTAATCACCAAATCACTTAAGATCATACAACTTGCTATATTTGAACTTTCAAAAGAAAAAGGAGTTTACCTAAGGTTCTTACATCCAAGAACCTAGAGGATGAAAATCCTCCTCCAATCCAACTCGGGTTGGAGCTGAACCAAATCAACAAGCCTTCAACCTATTGTAATCACAAAACAAGAAAACAACAAAATAATATAACAATATATATTTTTTTATGTTTCCTTTTTCTTCTTTCCAAAATACTTTCAAAATCTTTCCAACCTTCTAAACACGTTTTCTAAAACCCTATATCACCAATAACATTAACCATAAACACCAAAACCTTTTGAGAAGATTTTACCAAAATCTCTCAAAATCTCAAAACCTTAAACAACTTTGAAAATCAAAGTTGCTTAACCAAATAAAAGTGGAACTCAGAATCAATCTCCTCACAACACACAAACTTTTAAAAACAATAAAAAAGGAATTACACTTGAATATTTCAAAAACCAAACTTTTTATTTCTTTAAAAAGGAATTACATGTGAGAGACTAGAAACTGGAACAAAGGGATCACCACAACTTGGGTCTCCTTTTATAGAGCCTATAGAACATCCTAGAAGCATAAAAACATAAACCCTAATACATAGAAAATCCCAAATGTGCCCTTGAATGGTTTTGAGTGCATTTTGTCCTCTCATTTGATCTTGGCCTTTAAATTTTGCTTTGTGAGCAAGCATAGCATCTTAGACGTCCATTTTGCCACGTCACTAGTCTTGGAGGCTAAGGAATGATGTGATTGGTGGATTGGGGAATTGGGGGTTTGGTGCACATGAGTGGGATGCAGGTTTTTAGGAGTGGGTTGAGTTTTGGCATGTGTGAATTAAGTGTGTGAGAGTTTAATTGAGATTTACCCAAGTTTAAGTGAAGGTAAATTCTGGGGAAGTAAAAATGATGAACAGTGGTCCATTGATCCGTTTTTTGGGGGAGAGAGCATGTTAGGCGCATTTTTTGTTCAAATGTTTCAGCTTTGTCACTTTTGGTCCTTGGTTTTTGGTTTTTTTGGCTTTTAAAGATTTTCAGCCTAAAAACGCATCTCCTTTGTAATTAACTTTCCCACTTTGACAATTTTGGCACAAACTTTCCATAAAGATGTTTCAAAGGCAATTTTTGTCATTTGGTGATTTTTCAAGGACTAATCTTGGACAATGTTGATCTTCAAAGGTCTTCAATGAGTCTTTCACTTGTTGAGGGACCATTATTGGCAATTTGAAAATGTTGAGGGACTAAACTTGCCATTTCTTCAAAGTTGAAGGACCTTTTTGTAATTTTGACAAACTTAAGGGACCAAACTTGTAATTATTAATATACAAGGGTTTTAAGTGTCATTTCTTCAAAGAATAAGGATCAATCTTGTTTTGTCTTCAAGTCTTCAAGGGTATTTGATGAAAATTCCATGATTAGGGCCCGGTTCTTTGTACGGCTTCGTTTCTCGTGTTCGTTTTTCCTTGATTCTTGTGATCTTTTGTCTTTTTCACGATATCCATACCTAAAACACACAAGTAAACAAACACAAGCATATATATGGTATTTTATGACATATTATTGCATTTAAAGCCCGAAAAGAACGATGAGATCATGTATAAATGCCATCTCATCACTCCCCCATACTAAGCCATTGCCGTGCCCTCACGCAATGCTAGAATAAAGTATCTAAGCATCACCAAAGTTCAATTTTTATTAACCTTTATTGAAGAGTAAAAGACTTGCAACATACTACAATGATGTGTAAAGACATAATGTATGATTTTCATCACCAAAAGGTGACTTTTAGGGTCAAAGAATAGAAACAAGTTAATGTCCCTTAGAGTAAATTTCGTCATCCTTGATTGTCATACATTCCATGCTAAGTGCAAAAACAAGATCATTGTTGGTACAAGTCACAATGCTAACACTACTCATACGTTCAAATTGTGTAATACTTTTTCTCCCCGCAATCCTAGTTATTATAAAAGGAAATGGGTTACTAGCATTTTCTATCTATTTGTCATGGATCACAAGTGATTCATATTGACTTATTTGAGTAGTTATTAGTCCGAAAGCAAAGTAGCACGATTTGATCAATAGTTAGCCGAAGGACAAAATCTTTTAAAACGGCTTCTCGTGTATCTCCTTAAGTTCATATCTTGGCATAACTCGTTTCACGATTTGAGACCTTTCTCGGACCGATATTTGGCATGTACTTCATACTTCAAATCTTGGGAAGACGTTCTCGAAATTATGGTCTTCTCTTCATATAATTGGAATTTCTTCACTTGACGTTTTTGAGAGATTCTTCATTTAGGACCACGACTTCATCATTTTTCTTCAATCTTTACTTTGGATTTTGATATACAACGATCCGCCTCCTTTTCGGACTTGGATATATTTATCCTCATACCTTGTTAGGGTCTTTTTGGATAGACTTTCTCCATTCTTTAGGGGAGTAATAGCTTCTCGTCGTGTGTCTCGATCCTTCATATTGATTTTGGAACAATGATACTCCACATCATCTTTGGATCTTTAGCAAAAATAGAGCTCCTCATGCCTTGTTAGGGCCTTTTTGGATGATCGCCAATCTTCGCGTCCCGCTTCAATAAGTTATGCCTTGGCTATGAACTCTATTCAACCCCGAGCAACTTTTAAACGATCTTGCGCTAGAGGCTAAGTAACCTTTCAAATCGTACGACCTTACTTATTGCAATTATGTTTTATTCCTAATGCATTGATCTTATGGGAAGAAAAAGCCACAATTAAAAACATATGAGTTTTTGAAAGAACACTTTCATGTTCTACGTTTAGCATGATCACTTGTCTAACTCTATCATTTCTCGTTCTTCACTATTTAAAGACCTCTAATTAAAGAGACTCGTGAATACTTAGCCATGCAAGTCAAAATTAAGCCAAATTTGGATTAGCTTTCATTAAGACTATATCAAATCAAAGTTTTGGGTTTTCAAGCCACCTATAGGATCTTGCACTTTCTTGGACTTTTTCAAGTTTAGAGAATGCGTTTTAAAGTTCCCTTGATAAGTGACTTTCTAGAATCAATTATAGGAACTTGCGAAAAGTTCTTGTTCTTAACTCGAATGAATTAAGACTTTCGCGTTTTAAAGCTCCCTATATAAAGGTCTAGCAAAACTTGAATTGAGCGGGTTAAGGAATGTAAATGGCTCCAAATGCCCATCAAGTCAAAAATTAACTCTTATTCTACCCATCGGAAAATATACATTCGTGTCTTAAAAACACTTATGAAAACTAAGAAAAATTTTAAAATTTGGCCATTTTTAGCCTTATTAGCAAAACAAAACATTGAAAATTGGAAAACGTGAGGGCGTAGCAAAGCAAGTACCTATTCACCCCCCCATACTAAAAGTAAACATTGTCCTCAATGTTTCGAGTCTAAAGGTGGAGCACCCCCATACTAGAGACGAAGAATCGAATGCTTAGGATCTAGCATGGAAAGGGTGATCAACAATATATCTAAAGCCGTTTATTAATTATGCTAAAAGATAATTGTTAGAACAATAAAGGATATGTCATGGAATCGTGAAAAACTTCTTCAAACGAACGATGGAGGCTCACGTAAACGAACACGAGAGTCTTCAATCGTAGATGATGATGATGATCTAGATAACACAATCACAAACAACCACGAGACAACGAGTTGGAAGGGTACAAGTCCCCTTATTAGTGAACATAAAGCATAAAGATAAGCATGGGATCTCCCCCACGAGGCACCTCGTTTTTGATTACCGAGTCATGAGCTCGACTCGATCCCCTCAAAATGTGAACATTTAGGGAAAACATGGTGTGGTCAATTTTTGATGGGGCTTACATGATAAACAAGGCCCAAAAAGCAACCGGTAAAAAGGACTAAGTCCTTAGATGATGCAAAATACCGGGGTCGAAGATGGCGTTCTCGTTTCCATTGGAAAAACAAATTAACACTACTCCAACATGTGCCATAAACTCAAAGAGTTTGAAGAAAATAGATGAGAAGTAGAAGGGTGGGACATTGGTTGGGCAAAACAATCGAGTTACTCGAGGTAAACTCACACCATAAGTGTAGAAAAGATTTCTAGTGACTACTTTGGTGAAAGACCGAGATTTTATCTTAAACGTGATATCGGGGTCAAAAATCTCGTCCTCGGTGGAGAAGTGTGGGGCTTCCCCCATACTATATCCACACAAAACGTCGTCAAAAGGAGTAGACGCGTTTGTAGCAAATTCAATTAAACGAGGTGATGACGGAGTTATCTTTGGAAAAACTTTCAAATCAATTGCAAAATCTTTTCCTTTGTCATTTTTTAACTCATTATTACGAAAACCCAAGTCGATTAAATTGAAAATTTTTGGTGTTTCTAAAAGAAATCTAGGCACACTTAAACTTTTCACATTTGTCTTGAAGGCGGGAGGAGGATTTGACTTTTTAAAACATGAATCGATTAGAAAAATATCCCCCTCCGGGCTAACGTAATGGTCTTCATCAAACTCGAAAATCGAAGGCGGGTCGTCAAGAATACGTTTGATCTTGGAAAAATCTCCATCGGGATCAAAAACGTCTTCTCTTCCTCGTGGAAGAGGTTGAGCAATAAGATCGTCGATAATCGAGTCACTAGCTTCAACCGTCGTGAAACTAGGAATAGAAGGCTCTTCGATTGAAGATTTTGCCTTTGTCGTGTCGATCTCGATATCGAAAAACGTATCAATGTGAGCAAGGCCATCGGCGGACTTCTCACATGATAAATCCGAAATCTCACACGGTGTGGGATTAGGAGAAAAAGGCTCGTCTCGTGACGATTTTGCCTTGACGGTTTCAATTTTGTCCTTCGAAGGGATCGAACGTGGGTTCTCGAACATTTTAGCAAAATTACTAACACGTCCCTTCGGAATTAATTGTCGTTCATCTTGTAAAAACGTGGGTTCAATGATTTCCTTTAAAACCTTTTCACATTTTTCTTCTTTAAAATCATTTATTGGAATTTCTTCAAAATTAAGTGTATATTGATTTAGAAAATCCTCAATAATTTCATCTTCATTAGAAAAATTAGGTTTACAAGGTACAAGATTTAAAACTCCCAAATATCCTACGAGTTTTTCCTTAGGTTTATTTTCACAAACATTTTTCAAAACTTCGTTGGATGGCGGTTTCGTTGCCTCTACGTTCTTACTTGATGACGATGGTTGCACGACTCTAAAATTAGAGAGATATGGATCAATACGAGACGTACGAGTCTTAGGAGTCGAAGTAACTTGAACTTCTCCCACGGGATTGGGATTGGTCACATTTGACAATGAATTAAATTTCCCCACTAAGCCCTCGAACATTAAAAGGAGTTTATCTTTCTCATTGGCGTGATCATCCTTAATTTTATCTACGTATTCTCTCCACATCACTTGACTTTGGTCATACACTCGTTGTTGCTCTTCAAAAAGGGTATCATAATCGTGTTCCATTTTTTTGTAAGTCTCCCCTTGGGCTTCCAATTTTTCTTTGTAATACTTATCGAGATCTACCACGTGTTCTTGAAGTGACTCTATAAGTTTGTTATGACGGCTCATATAATCACAAAAAGATTCATTAAGATTCATTTCCTCATTTTGATTTTCACCACAATTAAAAGACGAATCAAATGACGAATGTGGTTGGTGACCTTGGTCGTTAGATTGAAAATTGTCACCATCACCACGTGGAGGAGAGTTATAGATATAACCCTCACGACCTCCATAAACTTCACAATTAAAACAATTAGCCCCATCGGGTGGGCCTCCACAATATGGACACGAGAAATATCCCTCATCATTAGACATGATGCAACATAAACGGTGTTACGAGAATTAAACGTTTAGAGGGTGAAAGAAGAGAATTATGAAAATAGAGGGAAAGCAAAGAAGATTCTTTTTGGTATTTTTGATTTTCAATTTTTTTTGTGTTTTTGATGATATTTAATTTTTTTGGATTTTGGTGTATCTTCGTAGACAACAATCTACAAAATCTCTCCTCGAATCAAACTCTTGATTAAAGAAGCCTCAAAGGAATGAAAACGATCACGTGGAGTGAACGCCTTCGAGTGACTTTAGAACTTTGGTGAAAACCAAATTGTTCACGAGGGTTTAATCACAAAGAAGCCAAGCAAATATAGTATACGTATTAATACTTTGGGCGGCAAAACCCTCGATTAGCCTTCAATCTCAAAATACTCACAAGCAAGCGGGGAAACGAGGCGGCGCGAAGCACTTAAGAGCCTTTTTCCTTAGGGTATATTTTATAATACCCGCCTTATACCCACCTTATAGTTCGTATCTTTCAAAATCGAGCTTCTCGAAAGTATTTATCTATTTTTGCCTTTTCTTTTTGTTTGAGATTCGAATACAATGATCGAGTGATGAAATCCCGAATCAAGGTTGTGTTTTCACACTTTTGGAGATATTGTATTTTGATTGTGATACTTAATACAATATATTAATAATATTCACAAAGAAAAACCGAGAAAACCGATAATACGTGTTAAGGGAGTTCCACTTAACACAAATACTATTTATGGATAATATCAAAAACAAAATTTTCCAAATTAAGACACGACACACCTCCCCGGCAGCGGCGCCAAAATTGATTGTAGTGTTTTACTACCCTTTAGGAAAAGAGCGTAAATAGCGGTAAGTATCGAGTGATGATTTTAGGAAAAATCAACACTAATGACCCACAATCACTTAAAAGAGATGAAAGATTCGTTTCCCAAGGAGGTATGGTGTTGTGAATTAACTTGTATTTCTTTGAGATTAATATTGAGAAGATGGAATGACGGTTTCTTGGAAATTACACTATGACGTAAAAAACGAAAACGTAAAACCGTAGAAAAACCACAAAAATTAAAAATTTATTAAAACCAAAAACAAAATATCAAAAATAAAAAGACTAAAAAGAAGTCTAAAATAATATAAATAAAGTTAAAAATCCAACAAAGATATTTTAAAACCTTTTATTAATTAATTAATTTTAAATGCTAATTAAAGCCCTAAAATTAAATTTAATTAATTCAAATGTCAAAAATATGATTTTATTGAATAATTACTAAACTTATATTATTATAAGACTAAAAAGTAATTTTCTAAAAATTAAAACCTATTAAAACTATTTTTAAAACCCTAAAAATGATTAAAAATGATTAAAACCTAATTAAACTTAAAATAATTATAAAAATAAATCTAAAAGTGATAAAAATAATCTAAAAATGGAAATAGTCCTATTTAATGCTATAGAACTTAAGAAAAATGAAAAATAAAGAAAAAGAAAATTTTGAAAATTAAATAATAAAATAATATTAAAATAATACAAAAAAAATAAAAGTCACTTAGTTGCGCCGCAACGTTTGTGTCTTGCGCCGCAACTAGTGTTGCGGGAGCACCTTTGGTCAGTAACTCCTTCAGTTGCGCCGCAATGCGTCTGTCTTGCGCCGCAACTTGTATGACGGACTGGATGTTTTCTGATGAACCAAACAAGTGCACACTTGTGCACTTTTGATGCCAAGAGGAGCTTGGTAATGAGCTTGTTTGATGGTATTTTGGATCAATTGGGGCACCCTTGAGCTTATTGAAGCTCAAGGAGTCAAGTAACACACAAATAACAACAAGAATCAAAGATTTAGCATCAAAATCATGAAAAACCAAGCAATTTAGCAATATGCAGATTTTTAACTTACTCTATCCTTAAAAACCTAACAAACTTGTTCAAATCTTGTTCCAAACTAATTAACTACTTACTAATAACCTTAATCAACCCTAAACAAGCAATCTAACACCTTTTAATTATCAAAACAAATCTAGATGTCCTGCTTAAACCTGTTGCCAAACACCCTTTTAAAATCTAAAAACCAACTTTTAACATACCAACATGCTTACAAAAGCTACCAAATTGATTCCAAGTGCATCTAACATGTAAACATACACACTAGAACACAAATCATGCAATATAAACACACTTAATCACCAAATCACTTAAGATCATACAACTTGCTATATTTGAACTTTCAAAAGAAAAAGGAGTTTACCTAAGGTTCTTACATCCAAGAACCTAGAGGATGAAAATCCTCCTCCAATCCAACTCGGGTTGGAGCTGAACCAAATCAACAAGCCTTCAACCTATTGTAATCACAAAACAAGAAAACAACAAAATAATATAACAATATATATTTTTTTATGTTTCCTTTTTCTTCTTTCCAAAATACTTTCAAAATCTTTCCAACCTTCTAAACACGTTTTCTAAAACCCTATATCACCAATAACATTAACCATAAACACCAAAACCTTTTGAGAAGATTTTACCAAAATCTCTCAAAATCTCAAAACCTTAAACAACTTTGAAAATCAAAGTTGCTTAACCAAATAAAAGTGGAACTCAGAATCAATCTCCTCACAACACACAAACTTTTAAAAACAATAAAAAAGGAATTACACTTGAATATTTCAAAAACCAAACTTTTTATTTCTTTAAAAAGGAATTACATGTGAGAGACTAGAAACTGGAACAAAGGGATCACCACAACTTGGGTCTCCTTTTATAGAGCCTATAGAACATCCTAGAAGCATAAAAACATAAACCCTAATACATAGAAAATCCCAAATGTGCCCTTGAATGGTTTTGAGTGCATTTTGTCCTCTCATTTGATCTTGGCCTTTAAATTTTGCTTTGTGAGCAAGCATAGCATCTTAGACGTCCATTTTGCCACGTCACTAGTCTTGGAGGCTAAGGAATGATGTGATTGGTGGATTGGGGAATTGGGGGTTTGGTGCACATGAGTGGGATGCAGGTTTTTAGGAGTGGGTTGAGTTTTGGCATGTGTGAATTAAGTGTGTGAGAGTTTAATTGAGATTTACCCAAGTTTAAGTGAAGGTAAATTCTGGGGAAGTAAAAATGATGAACAGTGGTCCATTGATCCGTTTTTTGGGGGAGAGAGCATGTTAGGCGCATTTTTTGTTCAAATGTTTCAGCTTTGTCACTTTTGGTCCTTGGTTTTTGGTTTTTTTGGCTTTTAAAGATTTTCAGCCTAAAAACGCATCTCCTTTGTAATTAACTTTCCCACTTTGACAATTTTGGCACAAACTTTCCATAAAGATGTTTCAAAGGCAATTTTTGTCATTTGGTGATTTTTCAAGGACTAATCTTGGACAATGTTGATCTTCAAAGGTCTTCAATGAGTCTTTCACTTGTTGAGGGACCATTATTGGCAATTTGAAAATGTTGAGGGACTAAACTTGCCATTTCTTCAAAGTTGAAGGACCTTTTTGTAATTTTGACAAACTTAAGGGACCAAACTTGTAATTATTAATATACAAGGGTTTTAAGTGTCATTTCTTCAAAGAATAAGGATCAATCTTGTTTTGTCTTCAAGTCTTCAAGGGTATTTGATGAAAATTCCATGATTAGGGCCCGGTTCTTTGTACGGCTTCGTTTCTCGTGTTCGTTTTTCCTTGATTCTTGTGATCTTTTGTCTTTTTCACGATATCCATACCTAAAACACACAAGTAAACAAACACAAGCATATATATGGTATTTTATGACATATTATTGCATTTAAAGCCCGAAAAGAACGATGAGATCATGTATAAATGCCATCTCATCACCTACCGAAAAGCACTTACATGTTGTGAAAAGGATCTTTCAGTATATTAAAGGAACACTTCATAATGGTCTGTGGTATCCGAAGGATTCCTATATTGCACTAATATCATATGCAGATGCGGATTATGCTGGGTGTCAAGATACTAGACGTAGCACTTCTGGCAGTGTGCAACTTCTTGGAGATAGACTGGTTAGTTGGGGATCCAAAAGGAAGAAAAGCGCTGCGATATCAAGTACTGAGGCTGAATACATTGCTATGTCCGATTGTTGTGCTCAAGTTCTTTGGATGAAATCACAATTAACTGACTACGGTTTTGGATTCAACAAAATCCCGATGTACTGTGATAACAAAAGTGCAATTGCCCTTTGCTGCAACTACGTTCAACATTCCCGGGCGAAGCACATTGACATACGCTACCACTTCATCAAAGAGCAAGTGGAAAATGGAGTGATCGAACTGTACTTCGTCAACACTGAGTATCAGCTGGCAGATATATTCACAAAGGCCTTAGATCGAGGACGTATCAAGTTTTTGATCGAAAAGCTAGGCATGAAATCATTCTCACCAACGACACTTAAGGAGTTGGCAGAAGAATATGCAGAATAGTGGTGGTAAACTATTCTAGAGTATCCTTTGATCGTGATCTTGTATATTATCATATATATTTAAACCACCAAAAGAAAAATACAAAAATATAAAACATACAAAAACCATAAAAAATATAAAATCAAGAAAATCCAAAAATATTTTTTCATTTAAATAGGGCATGTCTTTTAGTACGGTAATATTTACAGCCTTAGAAATGTCGATTAAAATTGACACGGCGCCATAAATAGAGTCCGTATAAAATTTGTACATATTTTAAAACATGCCCATTATGGCTTGTAGTTATTTCAGACTGCAACCCGCTTTTCGCATTAAAGTCACGTATTTCTTACGAAAGCGTTGGCTCACAACGGGAATAAATTTTCTCGGGTATGGTTTACTTTAAAACCATACAAGGGATCGAGTTTACTTCATAACTTGGTCTAACACAAATTAGTGTACGTTTCAGTGCACTTATTTTGTCAAAATAAGAGAAATCTTATTGCCACCACGAATCTATTTTTCTTAGACATTAATTGGAAAATACTTTCGTCGATATTTGACTCTTTCAACAATGACTACATCTCTTTCAATAGAAAACGGGTCATCATTTAAGGGGGAGAAAATATCAAATCATCTTCGTCATAAAAACGGTCTTCAAAAGTTTTTCGAGAAAAATTGATCAGTTAAATGGTTAATGATTGGATCTTTTTTGGTATTCGATTTGTGATTGTTCGTGATTTGTCGTGAGTTATGTGTATCGGATATTTGCACTAAGGATAAAATTAATTTGTTGGCAAAAAGGATAGTTGATATAATGGTTGAGGTCTAACGATTGTTAAATTGTTTATCGAGTGTTTAACTTTAGCTAGCTATTAACTAAAAAGAAAGGGTGAAAAATGGAGGGACTAAAAGTGGTCAAAGTGTAAACTTTACCAAAACTTGACCTAAGTCAAATTTATAAGCCGCCTAATTTTTTTCTCTCTGTCTCTTTTTTCCTGTTCGTCGTCTACACACACAAAAACACCACATAGTATCCACCATTAACAAACCTTCACTCGTGATTCATCTTTCTGTGAGAAATTCGTGAATAACTAAGGTACAATCATCAATTTTCGTTTATAACTTGACTAATTCCTTCATTACTTTCTTTAATCAATTTGTTTTTAAATTAATTCATAAGATTCGGGTTTTATGAGTTGTTTAGATCTAATTAATTAGGGTTTATAAGTGGGTTTTGCTCAGAATGATGTTTCGAAGGAAGATTGTTTATTTAGGATTTCCTTAACATAGAATTAGGGTGCGTTCTTTTAGGGATTAGGGGCGCTAGTTTTATCTTTCCCGAACGAGTGTGTTTACAGAATGAATGTTTTTCTCAAAACGGAAATTTTTACTGAATGAAGCTAAAGTTTCGAATGAATGTAATTTTTCCCGAATGAATGTAACTTTTCCCGAATGAACTTTTCCCGAATGAAGCTATTCCTGAATGAAGCTTTTCCCGAATGAAGCTTTTCCCGAATGAAGCTATTACCGAATGAATCTTTTCACGAAAGAAGCTTTTCCCGATTGAAGCTTTTCCCGAATGAAGCTTTTCCCGAATGAAGCTTTTCCCGAATGAAGCTATTACCGAATGAATCTTTTTACGAAAGAAGCTTTTCCCGATTGAAGCTTTTCCCGAATGAAGCTTTTCCCGAATGAAGCTTTTCCCGAATGTAGCTTTTCCCGAATGAAGCTTTTCCCAAATGAAGGAATTGTCAGTTTAGAAAAGTTAATCTGTTATTTAGATTGTGGAATATAGTGAGTGAATCATTGTGTTTGCATATATGATTAGTTTTTTCATATTGGTTGTTAATGATGGCATGTAATGTCATGTGTGCAATGCTTCGAAGTAAAAACATAATGGTATATATATATGTGTATCAACCTTTTATGTCTTATCTTAAGCAGAAAACATGACTAATCCAACCATGCAAGAACTCCAAGATGCAAGAGCAGCAACAATTGTCGCTGCAAAAGAACTTAAGTTCATACCAAACAATTACCGATTGAAGGAAGATTCTCATTCAACTCACTATGGATTCAAAGTAGCCTCAGCAATCCTCGATCTTTCTCACTTCAAGAATGCATAAGGAGTACTGCTTCAGTTCCAATTGATTACATGTACAAATTCTGGGCTACCAAGAAGCGGATTTCAAACAAGATCACATTCACCATCGAAAACAAGGCACAGACACTCACAGTTTCAGACTTTCGTAAGATATTTGGAATTCAGGATACACCCAAAGGTCTTACCTTCTCAAACCCCACCAAAGAAGAAGTCTTTCAGATGTTCATTGATCTTGGATATGCTGATCCTAACTTACGATTGGTGTCCGCGTTTACCACAAGCAAGTTGGGTCAACCTTGGAAAGCTATATTCGGTATTCTAACTCGGTGTCTTACACCTAAAACAACTGGGTATGATTCTTTGCGCCTTCCAATTGCTAAGATATTCTGGGGAATGTACAAAGATCTCTATATAGATTATGCATCCTTGTTGCGGGAAGAGTTTAATTATCAACTCTTCCAAAACACGAAGCAGAAGACTGGGAGTTTTCAATATCCATGGTTCATCAAGCTTATTATTCATTACTCTATGCAAAATGATGCTTCTATTAATAAGCGTGAAAAACGTCATCACCACACTGAAGAGGCTGATGATACTATGGATCTAAGGCATGAAGGACATTCCAGCGTTTGTACTCCTGGTCCTATTCCTGGTCACCTGCTAACTGATGAAGTTATAGCCTCTAATGATTACAAGCAAATGCTGAGAGAAATCAAAAACAAAAGGAAAGAGTTGAGACGGAAGAAGTCTCTTCAACTACAGTCAAAGGTAAAGGTAAACGTAAGCAAGAATTTGTTTCACCTGAGCCTAAAACCAAGAGAACAAAGACTAATGCCAAAAAGGATAAGCACAAAGGTGAGAAGTTTGTCCTCGAAGATGAAGATGTTGATGAAGATTTCACTGCCGAGCAACTTCGAAAAGATGAGAGAAAACAATTGAAGAAGGTTATTGCACAAAGTAGGAAAGACACCGGAGGTAGTGGCTCAAGAGTGCAGGTAGAAAATGAAGAGGAAGACGAGGAACCATACGACATTCGTGAGTTTGGTTCACCGGAAAGGTACAAAGCACCTAAAGAGACATCCATAGCAGATGCAGCAAGCATAGAAATGGCCATGTGTGTTGACACGATAGCCATCGTGACTAAAAATATCACCACCACTGCTAAAAGTGTCCTCTATCCAGGTTCTACGATACCATTGTCTTTAAGTCAATCTATATCAACTGAACCTCCACCAATTCAGCCTTTGCCAACACAACCATTGTCGACTCAACTACAAACCCCTCCACCACCATCTAGTTCAGTCATCAGCACTGTCATAACAACTGGGTCTTCTCAACCGACATCGAGTATCCCTGTGACACCATCATTTTCTGCAATTTATATGGCAGAAATGATGGATAAACATCTAGAAACTCAAAGAACAGAGTTGGCTCAAATCCGAGAGGAGTTAATCAAACGACAACAAACTGAAGAAGCATCCAAGAAAGCTCAAGCGGAGATGATAGCCAAGTTCAATGCAAAGATGGAGTCAACACGAAAATCTCATGCAGAAGAACTTGCTCGTGTCAGAAAAGATGAAGCTGATAAAAGTGCAACAAGGATCACAAAACTCCAAGAATTAAAGAATAAGTATAAGGCGGAGAAAGAAACACTTGAAGCTTCACTTGATGGTAGGGTGAACGAATCTGTTGAGTCCCTTCTTCCAAAGCTGCGAAAAGAAATGAAGAAGATTGCAGCCGATAAGTTGATGATCAAATCGTCAAATCCTTCAAAATCAGCCTATAAAATTGCTTTTGAAATTACAGACTTTAAACTGAAGAAGATTCTCCATGCTCGCATGATTGAAGTCGGATCTGCTAAGAAAACCAAAATTCAGCGAGCACTTCACAAAGCACTTGATAAAGCTATAAAGGAGGATGACAGATTATTTAAGACGTTTGGAACTGTGGTTGTGACAATCTAACATTTTCAGGTAGTAAATTATTTTCTCGTATAATATTTTGAAACTTATTTTTGTGTTGGTTGATGAACTCACAATTTACGGATTTAAATTTGGGCTTACGTGCATAATTTAGCGCCCTTTACGACTAAATCAAAAACCTTAGGATTACGTATTTACGTTTTTGAACTCCGTTTTTGATGAGACAATTTTTATTGGATTCGTTTTGTGTTGTTGATTCATAATTTATAAAAGGTTTTTCATGAAACGACCCGAGGGCACGCAAATCGAGAAAACTAGAATCGAGGAATACCCGTAAATTAGTGAGGTGGGACAAAATACATTATCCCACCCCACTAGCACACATGGGACGGCACAACATGACACCACATCAAGGATGTGGCATCATGTTAGCTTACAACTTACAAGTGTAAGTTAAAGCTTACACTTTAAGCTTCCACTAAACTCAAAACCACTAGCTACTCATAACTACCATTTTCACTCATGCAAACAAGCTCAAAATCCTCTCAAAACTACCACCCTTGCCATCCACTTTTGAAGAACAAACACCCCTTCTTGATCTTTTCTAGTCATGAAATACTTGTTATCTAGCTCTATCATGGAGTTACCTTGAAGCCTTGATCATTTGGTGGCCATTTTAACAACAAAGGAGGTGATTTTCTTGTGTCCTAGGGCTGATTTCTCAACTTATGTTCTTGGTGTTTGATGATCTTGGAGTTACTTTTGGTGTTCATCAAGTTCTTGTCTTCCAAAAACAAGATATACTCTTGGTTGGTAAAGAAGATCATCCTCTCCATTTTCTCTTGTTATTTTTGTAAAGAAAAAATGTATTTTCTTTCTTGTTGTATATGTATATGATGAGTATATGATGATAAAAATGTTGTGTGGGGATTAAGAGTTGATAAATATGCTTAAAAAGGTTAATAACCATGAGAAATAAGGCTAAAATCATGCTTATTTAGTTGGCTGTATAAAAACAGTATGTAACTAAAACTTGAACTGATAAACTTGCATGGTAGAATCCATTTACAGTAAGTACAAGATGTCATAAACATGTGAGAGTTGGCCATGCAATGGAATTATTATAATGAGTGAGATATGATCAAAACAAGATAAGTGTGCTAATCTGAATAAGCTGTTTTGTAGGGACTGTTAAACATAGATAAACTTAAAATGAGCAGTAGCTATAACTAGGTTAAATGAAGCACATAATATGAAGATCATGCCATCCAAAAATGAGCTTCTAATTCATTATAGAACTCTAGATATGATAAAAATAGTGAAGATGAAAATAAAAATCTGATTTTAAGAATTAATGTTTATTACTATTATATAAGCACTCAAAATTATATTGTATAAAATGTAAAATTAAAACCCACTAACTTATGAATTTTATTTATATAAATATGTAAAAGGTTAAATAAATGGATAAATTATAAAAATGGTAGTGGAATAATACTTATAAGTAATAAAAACTATAAACTTGATTTTTACGACTTTTTCGGCTATTACCGTAAAATTAACGTTTTTCGCCAATTAAAACTTAGTCGATCAAACCCGTCTAATGTAAAGTTTTTAAAAGTCATATACTGATATATAAGTATCTAATACAAGTAAAAACCGATAAAACCCGAACTATAGGACATACGGACATTAACGAGCTAACTAAGCATATTGGACTAATAATTGGACTAAATAAGTTAAACACTTATAAAAAGAACTTATTGGGCTTAACCCATTTGGGCCCAACATGGAAAGTATAGATACTGATAATATAGGTATAAAATGAATTAAAACAAGTTAAAGAACTTATACTAAGCTTATTGGACTTAAAATAGGTAAATAGGTAAAACTAGTAAACTAGTAGAAAGTTACTAATACATAAACACTAAAATGAGTAAACAAGGATATATAAACCCACTTGATCATCATCATATGTACAAAATCATCATATGTATATTGTTATTTTGATAAAAGTCATTGGACAAGAGTCTAAGACCGATTATTATTTATATAGGTTTCCGTGACCGAAGCACGCCCGTAGCCGATAATCCGCCTTTCATTATCAACGTGAGTTCATAGCCTCACACTCTTTTAAATGTTTTATAAAATGATTTGTAAACCCGCGAGGGAGATAACATGCTAGATTTTGATAAGAATAGAACACAAGTAGTCCCGATGGTATGCTTAATGATATGGACCCGAATGATGCTATGACCCTATAAACGAGACCAAAAGGATTATTAGTAGTTAGGTTATGTCACATAAAGTCCCATTAGCATGAATTGTGAACTACCGGGATTTGGTAGACGCTTATGCATTTGATAGTACTATTTGGGGACGATCACCCCAGTTCGCGCCTTGACGGTTAATCCCTGTCGTACCACATTGATTGGTAAGCGGATTTATGTATGAGAAGATTCCATAGCGTGATTTTTGTGACGACACGCTAACTTAGATGGGCAAATTGTTTGTCGGGTTCACGGCCCGCTGTTTTCATAGTAAGGTAACAATGTCATGCGGCTAATAATAATCCAAATAAAAATGTATCCTATACATAATGTAATCCAATAACGACGCTAATAACGATAATAATATTACCTATTATGGTAATATTGAGACTACGGTCTCATGGACGGTTTATGATGTATGCTTGATTTATATATTGCCTGACTAGCAATACGAGGACTTACTTCCGATATTATACTTGTGTTCTGATTTTAACGATTGTTTTATATAACGGTTTTTACTAAACTCTATGAATTCACTCGGCATTCGCTGATATGATTTTTGCATGTTTTTATCTCAGGTGCTTGAAGGTAATCCGGATGGAGATCGACTCTGATGGCCCACATAATATTAAAAATGTTCATTCGATCTATGTTTTGTAAACTTAATGACCTGTATAATTTGGGACCTGTTGTACACTTTAAAACTTTAAATCGAATGAATGTATGTTGAACCTTGAAGAACCATTTTTATGTGTTGTCTATGATTGGAGTTACTGTGCTATCCCGTAACACTCTAAAAGACCCTTCCGCTGTACCGATACGAAAAATGAGAGTGTTACAGTTTGGTACCAGAGCTCTCGTTATAGAGAACAAAAGATTTTAAAAACCAAGGTTTTGAACAAAACTTTTCAAAATCTTTTAACTATGAACATTTGAGAAAATATTTGAAAAATCTTTTGACTATAACGGTGCCAGAGATCTCCGACGTTACCAACAAGCCCTATTGAGAAGATATATATTTTGATATATATAATTTAATTTATATATATGTATATATCGTGGTTTCAGTATGTAATTGTTTAAATAGTATGTTATCCTAATACGAGATATATATATAAATGCAGATTGTCATGGCTGACCCTAATATTCCTGTAGAAAACCATGCTATTCCCGAACCTAATGTAGATGATGATCCTTATTTAGACTTAGTAGATTATGATATGGATGATGAGGAGGAACCATTTGAGGATCCCGAGCCCGAGTTAGGACTTGGTAGAGAATGAGATTGAGAATGTTGATATAGAGAATGATGAGGAGATTGGGTTAGATAATTTGGATGATGAGATTGACGACGAGGATGTCGAGGAGGATGTAGGTATAGACGTTGAGGTCGATGATGATGAGGAAGCCGAGCTTATTTATCCTTATGATGTTCCAGAGGGCGAGCCTTTACCCCCCACCAGTTGATTTGTCTGATTCTGAGGATGAGCTACCTAGGGATGAAATGTCTGAATCGTCTGAATCTGATTCTGAATCAGAGGAGGATGAGGATGATAATGCACCTGACGGTACTGATGGTATTGCTACTCGTAGACGTGTGATAGGAGAGTCGTCTAGTGCTCAAGAGGCTACTCATATTGATGGTCTTGCACCATGGGCCTTGAGACGTGATCTAGATGCTTCCCGTGTTAAGAGTAGTATGACAGAGATTGGATTAGGTGTTGTTCAGACTCAAGTTGCTTATTTGGAGTCGAAGACTAAGGTTGGTGAGAAAGAGCGGGAATTGCTTAGTTTGGATTTGACTGATGTAGAACGTGGTTTGAATGAGGCTTTTAGGAGGTTATCGGTGTTAGAAAGTGGTGAGTTTGCTGATATGAAGAAAAAGGTGAATTCTATGGAGATTCAGTTGAGTGTAGCTCGTGCGATGTGTGAGAAAGCTGAGAATAAGTTGAATATATCCGTGGGTTGGAATAGTAGATTTTATGCTGACATGGTTGAAAGAGGAGTGATCCGTAAGCGCCCAGCTGAAGATGTGTCTAGTGATCGTCCGACGAAGATACAGAAGACGATGGATGATGGACCATCTGGCGGTTCTCAGTAGACCAGTCTGTATTTAGTAGTGACCTTTGTATCTTTTGTACTTTTGTAGCTTTGACTGAACCGACTTGTTAGTAGTAGACTTGGCACGAATTTTGAGTATATATAGTGCTAGAACTTTGATATGGGATGAAACTAAGACAATACTTTTGTTTCAAATCGAATGAAATATGTATCTTGTCTTGAATTCCATATTGTGCCTTATTTGTATCTTGGTTATGAATTCAATCCATATTATTCAAATCTTGAACTAGAATTGATCGATAGAAGTGCTTAAGCTGGAGGTGGAAGCATGAGTTCAGAGTTAGCATCGAAGGATGAAAAAAGACAATGAATCCCTTGTTGGGTGAATGCTTAATACTTTGAAATTGTGAAATTATAGAACTATGCCGCCCAAGAAGGCTGTGACTGAGGATGATGTACGTAGGATTATTACGGAGCAAGTTACCGCATCTATGACTGAATTTATGGCAAATGCTAGAAATGAAGCTGGCGGTAGTGGAGCTGGCGATAGTGGAGCTGGCGGTAGTGGAGTTGGCGGTAGTGGAATTGGCGGTACTAATGTGAATGTGAATGCTAATAATGTGAATGCTAATGCTGGAGGAAATGTAGGAGGACTTGGAACTAATGCACCTGAAGTTGGTGGTTGTACTTATGTGACGTTCATGAAGTGTGAACCTCTACCTTTTAATGGAACTGAATGTGCTGTAGGATTAAGCCAGTGGATTGAGAAGATTGAGTCGGTGTTTCGGATTAGTAAGTGTAAGGAGGAAGATAAGGTAACTTTTGCTATGGCTACTCTTAAAGGTCGTGCGTTGACTTGGTGGAACGGGAGAATTGCTTTCATGGGTCTTGATGCTGCTAATGCTACTCCTTGGGCTGAAATTAAGAAGTGGATGACTTTGGAGTTTTGTCCTCGTAGTGTGATCATTAGGTTAGAACAAGAGTTGATTCATCTGAGAATGAAAGGTTTGGACATTGATAGTTACACAAACCGATTCCATGAGTTGGCCTTGCTATGTCCTCGATTGGTTGAACCCGAAGAGATCCGAATTGAGAAATATATTAAAGGGTTGACCAGGAATATCCGGGGGGACGTGACATCATCTAAACCACTGACCATTGATGATGCTGTTCGAATGGATTACCAACTCATTGGACAGATAATTCAGGATAGGGAAGATGAAGCCCGTGTTGGTGAGAAAAGAAAGGGAGACGGTGATCGTGTAGATAGAGGTGATAATAGGAAGAATTTCAATCGCCGTTAGAACCAGCGAAAGGGGAATGCAAATGCTCTTACCAACAACACACCGTGCAACGATGATAGATGTCCTAAGTGTGGCAACAAGAGGCATGCTGGCGACTGCTAGAAGTACCAAAATTGCGGAAACTTGGACACAAGGTTGAAAGGTGTAAGAAGGGAACCATTTGCTTCAACTGTAATGAAGAAGGTCATAGGAAATCGGAATGCCCCAAGTTGAAAGCGATTGTACCTGGAAGAAACCCCCAGGGTGGTATCTATTAACTTGGAACAATTGAGGTGAAGAAAGAGGATCCGAATGTCGTTACCGGTACGTTTTTACTCAACAATCATTATGCTGTTGCTTTATTTGATTCGGGTGCTGATAGGAGCTTTGTATCCACTAAATTTAGTGCCCTTATTGTCATTGAACCTGTTGAGATAAATACCAGTTACGAAGTGGAATTGGCTGATGGTAAATTAGTGAAAACTAATAAGCTATTAGAAGGATGCTCTCTAAATCTCTTAAACCATTCCTTTCCGATTGATTTGATGTTGATAGAATTAGGTAGTTTTGATATTATTATTGGTATGGATTGGTTGTCGTTGAATAATGCTACTGTTTTATGTGGAGAGAAGAAAGTTAAGATTCCTCTCAGGAATAGAACGTTAGTAATTGATGGTAATCGAGGTGAATCCTGTTTGAAAATCATTTCATGTATTAAAGTCCAAAAGTACATCAGGAACGGTTGTGAGTTATTCTTAGCTCAAGTGACCGGGAATGAGTCTAAGGAGAAACGATTGGAAGATGTACATATTATTTGTGAATTTCCTGAGGTATTTCCTAAAGATTTACCCGGACTTCCACCGATAAGGCAAGTAGAGTTTCGAATCGATTTAATTCCTAGTGCTGCACCGGTGGCACGTGCGCCTTACCGATTAGCCCCTTCTGAATTAAAGGAGTTATCTGAGAAACTTAAGGAGTTGTCTGATAAAGGTTTTATTCGACCGAGCTCGTCGCCTTGGGGAGCTCCAGTCTTGTTCGTTAAGAAGAAGGATGGATCTTTCCGTATGTGCATTGATTATAGGGAACTGAATAAGTTGACAATTAAAAATCGATATCCTTTACCTAGGATTGATGATTTGTTTGATCAACTACAAGGATCTAGTGTGTATTCTAAGATAGATTTGCGGTCAGGATATCATCAACTTCGCGTCCGTGAAGAAGATATTCCTATAACTGCATTTAGAACTCGTTATGGACACTATGAATTTCGAGTAATGCCATTTGGGTTAACTAACGCACCTGCGGTTTTCATGGATTTAATGAATCGAGTGTGCAAGCCCTACTTGGATAAATTTGTGATTGTGTTTATTGACGATATTCTAATCTATTCTAAGAATGAAGATGAACATAGAGAAAATTTAAGGATTGTTTTGAATTTGTTGAAGGATGAAAGGTTGTATGCTAAGTTTTCGAAATGTGATTCCTGGTTAGATTCTGTGCAATTTCTTGGTCATGTGATTAACAAAGATGGAATTCATGTTGATCCTGCAAAGGTTGAAGCCATTAAGAATTGGTCTGCACCGACAACGCCAACGGAAGTGCGACAGTTCTTAGGATTGGCTGGCTATTATAGGCGATTCATTAAAGAGTTTTCTTTGATAGCTAAACCCTTGACTAAGCTTACCCAGAAGAATAAACCTTTCGTTTGGGGAAGTGATGAAGATGGAGCATTTCAGACATTGAAGCAAAAATTATGTAGTGCGCCAATCTTATCATTACCCGACGGGAGTGAAGATTTTGTAGTGCATTGTGATGCATCTCTTAGAGGCTATGGAGCTGTTTTGATGCAGCGAGAGAAAGTGATAGCTTATGCTTCTAGGCAATTAAGGAAGAATGAGGAGAATTATACTACTCATGATCTTGAGTTAGGAGCTGTAGTCTTTGCTCTTAGGTTGTGGAGACATTATCTGTATGGCACCAAGTGTACGGTATTCACTGATCACAAAATCCTACAGTATATTCTCGATCAGAAGGAATTGAACATGAGGCAACGAAGATGGACAGAGTTGTTAAGTGATTATGATTGTGATATAAAATATCACCCAGGAAAAGCCAATGTTGTTGCCGATGCGTTAAGTAGTAAAGATAGAGAGCCTATCAGGGTACGTTCTCTAATCTTGACCGTGCACAATAATTTGCCTGAGCAAATTAGAAATGCGCAAATAGAAGCTTGTAAGAAGGAAAATTTTGTTAATGAAGAGTTCCAAGGAGAAGGAGATCCTTTTGAGGTTAGAGCTGATGGAGTGAAATGCTTAAGAGGTCGTATGTGGATACCTAAGTTTGGAGGCTTAAGAGATTTGATTATGTTAGAATCCCATAAATCTAAGTATTCCATTCATCCGGGATCTGATAAGATGTACCATGATTTGAAGAAGTTGTACTGGTGGCCGAATATGAAAGCTGATATAGCTATGTATGTTCTTCAATGCTTGACTTGTGCAAGAGTCAAAGCTGAACATCAAAAGCCATCAGGACTACTTCAACAGCCAAAGATTCCTGAACGGAAGTGGGAGCGAATTACGATGGACTTTATCACCAAGCTTCATAGAACATCATCTAGAAACAACTCGATTTGGGTTATTGTCGACAGACTGACCAAATCAGCACACTTCATTCCGGTTAAAGAGCAGTTCTCACTGGAGAAGCTGACTCGTATATACCTTGAGAATGTTGTATGCAAGCATGGATTGCCTGTATCGATCATTTCAGATCGAGATCCTAGATTCGCATCGAATTTTTGGAAATCTCTCCAAAGATCTTTTGGAACGAATCTCGACATGAGCACTGCTTATCACCCCCAGACTGATGGGCAGAGTGAAAGGACGATACAAACACTAGAAGATATATTGAGAGCTTGTGTGTTAGATTTTGATAAGAATTGGGATGAACATTTGCCTTTAGCAGAGTTTTCGTATAACAATAGTTACCACTCTAGTATTAAGGCTGCACCGTTTGAAGCTTTGTATGGTAGGAAGTGTAGATCTCCTGTATGTTGGAGTGAAGTTGGGGATACCCAGCTCACGGGACCAGAATTGATCCGGGAGACTACGGAGATGATAGTTCAGATTAAGAATAGGTTGTTGACTGCCCGTAGTAGACAGAAAAGTTACGCGGATGTGCGGCAGAAGCCAATGGAGTTTAAAGTGGTGACCGAGTAATGTTGAAAGTATCGCCATGGAAAGGCGTTATAAGATTTGGAAAGCGAGGAAAATTGAATCCCCGTTATATTGGACCCTTTAAGATTTTATCTAGAGTAGGTCCGGTGGCTTACAAACTAGAGTTACCCTCAGAACTTCATGGTGTTCACAACACATTCCATGTATCTAATCTGAAGAAATGTCTAGCAGTGAGTGATGAGAAAATTTCATTAGATAAGGTTCGAATAGATGGGAAGTTGAATTTTATCGAAGAACCTGTAGAGGTTATGGATCGTGAGGTAAAGCAACTGAAACAAAGTCGGATACCTATTGTCAAGATCCGATGGAATTCAAAGCATGGACCGGAATATACATGGGAACGAGAGGATGAAATGTGGAAGAAATATCCGCACCTCTTCGATTTCAATAAGAAACGGACATCCAAATGAAATGGATCACGAGGATGTTGATCCCTTTTAGGAGGAAAAGCTGTGACAATCTAACATTTTCAGGTAGTAAATTATTTTCTCATATAATATTTTGAAACTTATTTTTGTGTTGGTTGATGAACTCACAATTTACGGATTTAAATTTGGGCTTACGTGCATAATTTAGCGCCCTTTACGACTAAACCGGAATCCTTAGGATTACGTATTTACGTTTTTGAACTCCGTTTTTGATGAGACAATTTTTATTGGATTCGTTTTGTGTCGTTGATTCATAATTTATAAAAACGTTTTTCGTGAAACGACCCGAGGGCACGCAAATCGAGAAAACTAGAATCAAGGAATACCCGTAAATTAGTGAGGTGGGACAAAATACATTATCCCACCCCACTAGCACACATGGGACGGCACAACATGACACCACATCAAGGATGTGGCATCATGTTAGCTTACAACTTACAAGTGTAAGTTAAAGCTTACACTTTAAGCTTCCACTAAACTCAAAACCACTAGCTACTCATAACTACCATTTTCACTCATGCAAACAAGCTCAAAATCCTCTCAAAACCACCACCCTTGCCGTCCACTTTTGAAGAACAAACACCCCTTCTTGATCTTTTCTAGCCATGAAATACTTGTTATCTAGCTCTATCATGGAGTTACCTTAAAGCCTTGATCATTTGGTGGCCATTTTAACAACAAAGGAGGTGATTTGCTTGTGTCCTAGGGCTGATTTCTCAACTTATGTTTTTGGTGTTTGATGATCTTGGAGTTACTTTTGGTGTTCATCAAGTTCTTGTCTTCCAAAAACAAGATATACTCTTGGTTGGTAAAGAAGATCATCCTCTCCATTTTCTCTTGTTATTTTTGTAAAGAACAAATGTATTTTCTTTCTTGTTGTATATGTATATGATGAATATATGATGATAAAAATGTTGTGTGGGGATCAAGTGTTGATAAATATGCTTAAAAAGGTTAATAACCATGAGAAATAAGGCTAAAATCATGCTTATTTAGTTGGCTGTATAAAAACAGTATGTAACTAAAACTTGAACTGATAAACTTGCATGGTAGAATCCATTTACAGTAAGTACAAGATGTCATACACATGTGAGAGTTGGCCATGCAATGGAATCATTATAATGAGTGAGATATGATCAAAACAAGATAAGTGTGCTAATCTGAGTAAGCTGTTTTGTAGGGACTGTTAAGCATAGATAAACTTAAAATGAGCAGTAGCTATAACCAAGTTAAATGTAGCACATAATATGAAGATCATGCCATCCAAAAATGAGCTTCTAATTCATTATATAACTCTAGATATGATAAACATGGTGAAGATGAAAATAAAAATCAGATTTTGAGAATTAATGTTTATTACTATTATATAAGCACTCAAAATTATATTGTATAAAATGTAAAATTAAAACCCACTAACTTATGAATTCTATTTATATAAATATGTAAAAGGTTAAATAAATGGATAAATTATAAAAATGGTAGTGGAATAATACTTATAAGTAATAAAAACTATAAACTTGATTTTTACGACTTTTTCGGCTATTACCGTAAAATTAACGTTTTTCGCCAATTAAAACTTAGACGATCAAACCCGTCTAATGTAAAGTTTTTAAAAGTCATATACTGATATATAAGTATCTAATAGAAGTAAAAACCGATAAAACCCGAACTATATGACATACGTACATTAACGAGCTAACTAAGCATATTGGACTAATAATTGGACTAAATAAGTTAAACACTTATAAAAAGAACTTATTGGGCTTAACCCATTTGGGCCCAACATGGAAAGTATAGATACTGATAATATATGTATAAAATGAATTAAAACAAGTTAAAGAACTTATACTAAGCTTATTGGACTTAAAATAGGTAAATAGGTAAAACTAGTAAACTAGTACAAAGTTACTAATACATAAACGCTAAAATGAGTAAACAAGGATATATAAACCCACTTGATCATCATCATATGTACAAAATCATCATATGTATATTGTTATTTTGATAAAAGTCATTGGACAAGAGTCTAAGACCGATTATTATTTATATAGGTTTCCGTGATCAAAGCACGCCCGTAGCCGATAATCCGCCTTTCATTATCAACGTGAGTTCATAGCCTCGCACTCTTTTAAATGTTTTATTAAATGATTTGTAAACCCGCGAGGGAGATAACATGCTAGATTTTGATAAAAATAGAACACAAGTAGTCCCGATGGTATGCTTAATGATATGGACCCGAATGATGCTATGACCCTATAAACGAGACAAAAAGGATTATTAGTAGTTAGGTTATGTCACTTAAAGTCCCATTAGCATGAATTGTGAACTACCGGGATTTGGTAGACGCTTATGCATTTGATAGTACTATTTGGGGACGATCACCCCAGTTCGCGCCTTGACGGTTGATTCCCGTCGTACCACATTGATTGGTAAGCGAATTTATGTATGAGAAGATTCCATAGCGTGATTTTTGTGACGACACGCTAACTTAGATGGGAAAATTGTTTGTCGGGTTCGCGGCCCGCTGTTTTCATAGTAAGGTAACAATGTCATGCGGCTAATAATAATCCAAATAAAAATGTATCCTATACATAATGTAATCCAATAACGACGCTAATAACGATAATAATATTACCTATTATGGTAATATTGAGACTACGGTCTCATGGACGGTTTAAGATGTATGCTTGATTTATATATTGCCTGACTAGCAATACGGGGACTTACTTCCGATATTATACTTGTGTTCTGATTTTAACGATTGTTTTATATAACGGTTTTTACTAAACTCTATGAATTCACTCGGCATTCGCTGATATGATTTTTGCATGTTTTTATCTCAGGTGCTTGAAGGTAATCCGGATGGAGATCGACTCTGATGGCCCACATAATATTAAAAATGTTCATTCGATCTATGTTTTGTAAACTTAATGACCTGTATAATTTGGGACCTGTTGTACACTTTAAAACTTTAAATCGAATGAATGTATGTTGAACCTTGAACAACCATTTTTATGTGTTGTATATGATTGGAGTTATTGTGCTATCTCGTAACACTCTAAAAGACCCTTCCGCTGTACCGATACGAAAAATGAGAGTGTTACAGTGGTTCCTTACCACATTTTGTATGAAGAAGGGGAAGCAGATATTGCTGATGAGGAAGGTAGTGAGCAACAAGAGGGTAGTGGTGATGATGAAGATGCGAGTGATGAAGATAAGGGTAGTGATGATGATGGTGATGATGATGGTGAAGGCGGTGCTGGTAATGATGAAAGTGACGAGGATAGCAACAAGAACGATGAAGATGAGGATGACGATGACAACGAGAACAGGGATGACGGCAACAACGACAAATCAGATAAGTCTCACAAGTCTGATGATGATGATGATGATATGGGTGACGATGCCGCAAGCAAGGAGAAACAGTCAAAGACAGGTGACAAATCTAAAAAAGATGTTGCTAGAAAGGATAAATCTACATCTACGGAGTCACGACGTACCAAGTGGCGCCATGATGTGAATGCTACAACAACATCTTCTCAGTACATCTGTTTCTATCTCTATACCCATGTCTGCTATTCCTGTTAGTTCTTTGTTAGCTACCACAACTGCAGAACCAACACCAACAAACCCTTTGCCTGCGTCTACTGCAACTGAATCTGCACAACTGTCAGTAGTTCATGAAACTGCTGAAATACCTGAATCAAAACCGGCAATTGTTCAAGTATCTACTGCTCCAACAACTGAACCAGTTCCTACTATTCCCGAGTCAAGCACACCGGATTGGGCTGATACACTGCAGATCGATGAAACCGCACCGGAACAACAGTGGATCACGACAGCTGCTGCATATGATCCAATCACAGATGCTGATGCAAATGTTCTGTATCTACGTATCCGCAATCCAATAGATCTGTGTGCATTCTGGTCTCATGAGCTTGGATCTTCGGTCACTCAGGCTTTGGTGAAGAGAGCGCTTAAAGACAAACGACTTCGTGTTAAATCTAAATTAAGCAGAATGGAGTATGAGTATTATGCTGAAGAAATCCTAAAAGCTCTTAAAACAATTCAAAGGGAAGGCCTTCATGAACAAGTAAGACCTCCTCCTCTAGTTGATGCTATTCAAGACAATCAAATTTCACTTGAATTCTTTGCCTGCAACGATCTCGACTATTTACTTAAGGGATCATCCAAGTATGCGACTTCACTGACCTGGTTGAAAGCTGCGTCTTGGGAGTCAATACCGTGGATTAAAGAAAAGGTCAACCGCCTCTGGGTTCCAAGGATAAACCGTAAATATAACATGTATGCTGCAATAGGAGCATCACATTGGGACGAGCGAGTGCAAAGGGCTTACAGAGGTTGCTGTTTATACAACTCAGGTAATATAGTCAAATCCGATCTTCGCATCACAAGTATGCTAGGAATGAGGATTAAACCCAAGAATGGATATCAACATGTGACGGAGATTAGACTTAAAATAGAAGATGACAGAGAATACAAGATTCAGCAAGGAGATTTTTCAATCATTCGCCTTGAAGATATAGAAGATATGTTGCTTATCATGACCCGTGATCAGCTTACACATCTTAATCGTGAAGAAATCATTGCTCTGAACACAACACTTCGTATGTTTACATGAAGCATTGTCATCAAGAAACGTGTTGAAGACCTACAACTGGGAGTTGAAAGCTATCAAAGAAAGCTTAACTTGACTCGTCCAACCAATCAGGTATTAGTTGAGCATGTGGATAGATGTCCATATACCGGCACAACCTTTCCGATGTGCGGGGTTTTCTACTTGAACAGCCGTGGGATAATGAAGTTTATGAGGGTAGCTGAGCTTCATAAATACAGTGATGGGACTCTCTCATACGTCAAAGGAAAATTAGAGCATCTCAATTCTGGCGGGAAATCCCCAGAGGTGGTTGAAGATTGGCATGAGGGTCTTCAGAAAATGGCCAAATATGTGATCAAGAAGATTGATCAAAAGCTCAGGGAACGTAAGTTGATGCGGAGCTTAGAAAGGTTCGTGGGTGGCAGACCGTATGGAGGACACCACAAACTTATGCAACGATCTACTTAATGTAGGTCGTCTTCACTAAGGTCAACTCCATACTTACTCTTTTTGTGTAAATATTGTAAATATTGTACTTTTGTGGCTTGTTGTAGTGTAGAAGTATGATAATGTTTCAAGAATTTCTCACGAGATTCTAAATCTTTCAAAGTATATCATACTCAAGCACTACAACTAATACTCATTAATTTGAGGGGGAGCATTGATATGTTCTTTGGCCAGCATCTAATTTTATTTTATTACCCAAAGACCGGTTAATCCATTCAATATCCCAAATATTAATGGTTAACATTTTGGATAAGGGGAGAAAATGGGATTAAGGAGACTTAATGATATTTGGCTAAAATATGAAAAAGGTTTAAAATATAAACCAACTTAATATGTGTAATGCACATGTTAAGGGGGAGCGTTTTTGATGAACAAAACACTTAAGGCACAAAAACTTTGATTATAATATCACAAGTGCTTTAAGTGATTTTCAAGGATTTTTCATTGTGACAATACTTACCCAAAACACACTTAATTCACGACGGATGTGGTGACAAAAGGGTGGTAGGATTAGGTATTAGTCCAATGATTCATCAAAACCGATGGAATCTTCCCAATGATAATTCCCTAGACAGAATTAGAAGTCCTAGGAAAGTTGGAGATGATTGTGAACGTAGCAAGGTACCGACTAATTAATGATGCTAGCAATGGAACAAACACAACAAGGTGCTAGTGATGATGTATTGGTAAGTACTGAAGGGGTTGAAGAATGAAAAAGAAATGTAAAGATAAAGGGTGTAAAGAAAGAAGCCCTCCTTACGACTTAGGACAGAAACCGGGTCAACACATCTATTATTGGGATCATTTTTAAATGATTCTCAATATTGAAGACAAGATATCATGGACCCAGTGATGTCATGCACAACCCCTCCCAGCTAACTCAAATATCTCTCACAAGATATTTGTTTTAATCACACAGAGCTCAACACGTATCTATTGGTTTATTCACTCCGAATAGACTGATATTGAATAGGTGGCAATCCTCTCCAGCCATCGCTCACTAAATCAAAACGCACTATCGAGTCTAGAGCCACGAGATCATCAAAAGTCTCATTAGGACACTTTCCATTTATTCCTTGCTTCTTCACACACTGTGAAAAGTAAAAGATCTTTATGAGTCCTACGCAGTATTCTTGTAATATTGCCAAAACATCCGAGTAATACGCAAGTATTACAATGAAGAGGGAAATCCTGCTTGAGCCAACATCAAACAAGCTCATGGTAGGTGACACGTGCGGTTCTTTAAGAACCAATCTTGTGAAAACTGGAAAGAAACAGTAGTTTAATTCTTAATTGAACTTAAACTCGTTCCAGGACTCTACGCATTATCGCATGATCTTGCCAGAACACTCAGAGTGACACTCTTTAGTGTTCACAGTGACGATTGGAATCCTTCTAGTGTTAACATCAAACAACACTTGGTAGGTGACGTGCAAGATTCTATATGAATCAAGCTCGTGACAACTGGAAAGCAACAATGGTGAAAATCTTAATTGAAATTCACTTGTTCCAGGTTCATGAACTGACGGCTTCAATCAGAAGGATAATTTATCCAAGTGCTTCACTCTTTATGTTCGCAGTCAGGCTTAGTGATCGTCGAATAAAGAGAACGGGTTTACCCGCGAAATCCTGTCAGGAAGTTACTTAATTGAAACTATCCATCACATGTACGATATCTAATATCATCCAACGGTCTTCACCGACCGAAGATAAAAGGCTACCGATTTAGAATGAAATGTTCTAAGCCATTTCGTTCATGTCTTGTTATGTTGCGACATTTGAAGACAGTGGCGTTGCGGTGTACTAGATGAAGTCGTTTCCACATGCTTATGTTTTTTTGCATCAATTTCAGAAAAATTCAAGAAAGTTCAAAATGAAGTCTTCCGCTGTACTAAACTCTGAAGCTTTCAAGAATTCAACAAAAACATAAGTATGTGTGGAACATGGAGTCACGAGGAGGCAAGAATCACAAGAAGGCAAAGATCGCACGTGAAGGGTCAAAAGAACAATGCTCTAAAGCCAAATCCAAAAAGATCAACATCAACATATTCACAAAAAGAAGAAAAAATTAAAGAAGAAAAGAGAAAGTGGACTACGAGCTCAAGAACAAGATCTAACATGCTAGATTAGGACTTTGTAAATTTGGAGTGACCTCCCTTTGGGGGAGATTGTTGGAAATACGTTTTTCGTATAAAGAAAGTCTCGGTCACTCCACCAATATAGTTATAGGCTCATAGTATTGTTTAATATATTTATGTTTAGCCCGACCCATGAGCATGTTCATGGGCCGGAGGGCCAAGTCCACTTAAGGACTTGGGTATATAAACCCTTTTCCACCATGGAAATGGGTGTTGGTTGTTCATTTCACTTTTAATATTAATAAAGTTTTCTTAGCTTCTCTCTCTACTCTCTCTCTCTAGAATAACAACAACCCTCTTGATTAGTTATAAGATTATCATTATTCTACACGGTTTTTCGATTTTATTCTCACCCCTACTTTTTGCCACTAAAAGACAAAAACAGTTTTAATTAAAACCTAATTTACTGAAACTAGGAAAATTGAAAAGATTGAAAAATATAACTTTTTGCCACTAAAAGACAAAAAACAGATTAATAAAATCTATTTAAATCTTAAATTAGTTATAGAAATTACAAATAATCAGAAAAATAAAGATAAACCTTTTGAAAAATCTGAAAATACTTTAACAAGACTAGCAAAATTAAAATCACTGAAAAATTATAATTTAATGTCACTAAAGACAAAACAAATTAAAAACTGATAGTGACACCTTGACTGGCTTTGTCTTTTAACCAGTCAGTGGGAACTCTTACACTAGCAGTGAGTAGTTTTTCCCACTGCTCTTAACAAAAAACAATAAAGGACGGTTTTGAGCCTTGTTTGGTGGTGTTTCTTGGAATAAAGGGCACCCCCACACCCACTGGAATGTGGGGAGTCAGTTTATAGCAAAAAAAAAAAAAACAGATCAAATACACAAAAACACTCAATCAAGCAAATCAATGTTACTGATGTAAAATGAGGGACTGGGCACTTGTTTGCTGATCTATATGGTCACCAAATGAATTTCAAACCACCCTAACTTGATCAAATCACTACCAAATCACAACTAAACTATTAATAACCCTAGATTACCACTTACACTAACTGTTTACCAGATTTGAAGCCACAGTTTACTAGAACCACCTAGGTTTAGGCCTATTAATGAATCTGACTGATTTTAAGAAAATTATAACATACAAAAATCTGTTTCAAAAGGGATACCAACTAGAACCACTAAATAAGTATTTAATAACTAAAAAAGGAGTATGTTTGAGCTAATATAAACCTTCCTTGGGTCACCCAAGATTAGCAATATCCTAAACCAAAAACACCCTTATCTACTGAAAACAAGATTTAACAAAGACTTTTTAACTAAAACACTCAAATCTGAATCTAAATCACTAAAACATGCATATAATCTCTAAACAATCATAAACAAATCACTTAAACTAACATACAAACAAATTTCACAAAATCACCAACAATCATTCAAAACACAATATAGAGGGTTCAAAGCCAAACCTAAGCTGATGCCTTCTCTAAATGGGTGCTTGAAGATTTGGTGAGCTTATGAGAACTTATCAGAAGTGTAGATAGTCCTTGTTGCTGGTCTACAACAAACCAAAGGATAACTATGTCTTTAGAAATGGAAAAGGAAAGTGGTGAGGAAGTCTACAACAGACAGATCCTCACCCACCTCTTTATACCTTCTGAACACACAAAGAAAAGAAAACATGTAGCTTAAAGAGTCTACCTCAAAAGTTCTTTTTCAAAAGATTTTAAGCCAAACCTTTAAGCAGTTAGCATTTAAACAAGAAAATAAGATTTTCTAAAAATCTTTGAGACAAAAACCAACTGAAACTGAAAACCTAGCTTAACCAAAGTAAATAGCTTATAAAAGCTTGATGGACTTATTGAGGTGTCAACAAAATAAGTCCATAAGTCTTTATAAGCTAACAAAGAAAACCAGAAAAACAAGCCAAGTGTCCTTGAACCCGTTTTCTATTTTACTAAATCTTGCATGACAATAAAATTTAACTAAGATAAAACAAATGAAATGGAACTCAAAGGTGAGATTGCAAGGATTTTACAAACTTTAACTATTCAAAATAAAATGTTTACAATCTCAAATCTAGAACCAGAAGTATGGGTTCATTTGACCCTATACTTATACTACTGAAAAGAAGATACTAGAATTACAAAACCCTAGCCATGGAATGCCCTAAAATGCCCTTGCTGAAATTCAAATCTTGGTCAAATATGGTCTTCACGTGATTGCCAGTTGGAATGGATGTACTTGTGATGATCTTGGCCACTTAATAAGTCTTTGGGAGCAAGAATTGAAGCTGGGATGTCGGATGTGTCTTTTTGGGGTTTTGTTGTGAAAGTGATGGAGCAGGGGTGGTCCATAGTGGCGACATGGGTGTGTTGGAAGGGGTTTAGGTGAGTGGGTTTAGGTGAGGTTGACAGGAATTAGTGTTCTGGAGTGCTAGAAAAAAAAACCCTTTGGTTTGATGGAATAAGGGATTAAGGTTTATGAAGGTTAGGGGTGGGTAAATAGTGTGTTTAATTTTTTTAGTGGTTTAAAAAGGGTGTTAACCGCCTTTTATTTAACTGATTAAACAATCAGTTAAGAAAGTATTTAGTGGAAAGGGGACGTGGAGGGGGTGATGAGGTGGTGATGTGTGATTGGTTGGTGGGTGATGTGGCAAATGGTGGTTGGCTGTGGGAAGTTTATTGTCTGGGCATAATCAGTCCTTCATTTCCCAAATATTTGTCATATAAGGTTTTGGCAGCCAAAAGTTCATTTCCTTTGTATTCATCTTTCACCAAGTTGCTAAATATGGCACAAATAATATCCATACTTTCATTAAGGACCATATATGCAATGTTTGCATTCTTCAAGGGCTCATAATGTAATATCTTGATATTTTAGGGACCCAAATGCAATATTAGAGTTTTGCAAGGGTATAAAATGTCAAGTCTTCAAACTCGAGGGACCAATCTTGACAAATCTTCAAACTTCAAGGACTTGATTGGAAAATCATGATTCGGGTCCGGTTCTTTACGCAGCTTCATTTCCCGTGTTCGTTTTTGCTTGATTCTTGTAATCTTTTGGTGGTTTCACGATATCCGTACCTAAAATACACAATGAACAAACACAAGCATATTTTGGGGTATTTTATGATATTTTTAACCGTTTTAAGCCCGATTTGGACGATGAGTGATTGTAGAGTTTTACTACCCTTTAGGAAAAGAGCGTAAATAGCGGTAAGTATCGAGTGATGATTTTAGGAAAAATCAACACTAATGACCCAATCACTTAAAAGAGAGAAAGATTCGTTTCCCAAGGAGGTATGGTGTTGTGAATTAACTTGTATATATTTGAGATTAATATTAAGAGAATGGGGATGAGAAGATGAAAGACGGATACGTTAAAATTAAACTACGACGAAAACGTAAAGCCGTGAAAAACTACTCAAATTTAAAAATTATTAAAACCAAAAACAAAATATCAAAAAGGCTAAAAACAAGTCTAAAATAATATAAATAAAGTTAAAAATCCAACAAAGATATTTTAAGACCTTTTATTAATTAAATAATTAATTTTAAATGCTAATTAAAGCCCTAAAATTAAATTTAACTAATTCAAATGTCTAAAATATGATTTTATTGAATAATTACTTAACTTATATTATTAGAAGACTAAAAAGTAATTTTCTAAAAATTAAAACCTATTAAAACTATTTTTAAAACTCTAAAAATGATTAAAAATGATAAAAACTAATTAAACTTAAAATAATTATAAAAATAAATCTAAAAGCTTAAAAATTATTCTAAAAATGGAAATGATCCTAATTAATGCTAAAGAACTTAAGAAAAATGAAAAATAAAGAAAAAGAAAATTTTGAAATTTAAATAATAAAATAATAATAAAATAATGCTAAAAATAAAAAGTTTCTAAAATTTAAAATAAAAAATTTATAAAAATCCTAAATAATATATCTAAGAGAAAAACACAAATTATAGCTTCTAAACCTTTTTTAATAATTTTATAAAAATCTTTAAAGTTTATGAAAAACCTTAAAATATTATAAAATTAAAAATAAAAGTTTTTGAAACCAAAACTTGATGTAAACCTCAAAAATATATTTTAAAAACTAAAAACTATTTTTCCTGGAAATTTAAACTCTTTTTGGTATTTTTTAATGATTTTCTAAAATTCGTCTATTAAATAAATTCTAATAAATAATCTACTTTAGGGAAAAATCTAAAACTAATTTTTAAAAATCAAAAACACTAATACTAACTTAAGAAAAATAAGAGAAACCAATTCAGCTTAATGAATAAGCTTAAAATAAGCTTAAAACCTACGACTTTATATTAAAAAGCAAAAGAGAAAAGTGGTTAAAGGGTTTTACCTTGCACCCTTGGTCAGTAAAAGACCCAAGGGCGCAATGGTTAAGGTGTTGGTGTGTGGGAGTGTAGACGGGGGTTCGAATCTGGCAACCCCTTTTTATTCCTTTTATATTTTTTTTACTTTTTAACTCTTAACAACCCAACACTTACACTTGTATAAGCTTAGAATCCAACACCAATTCACCTCTTATCAGTTTTTATCAAGATTATGACTTGAAAACGTGGACAGTTCACCTTATGAATACAAACAGGTTTGGACTTTGTATTTCTTGCTTTCACAGGTTTCAAAGAGCCAAAGGATTGGCTTGTATGCTTATTTGGAGAGTATTCTTGGAGCAATGGGCACTCTTGTGATCCTTTGATCACAAGAAGTCAGTAACACACAATGGACAACAAGAATCAAGCACTAGCACACCAAATAATTCCACAAACAAAAGCACACAGGCCTAATGATTTCTCTGAGGTCTTTATAACAGGTCTGGTGGCTTCAAGCTAACTATAAGCACTTCTTAGTGAGATTTAGACCACCATATTAAGCAAACACATCCTCCAAATAACACTTAAGTAGATTCAAACCTTAAATTACCCTTTTACTTCACAGAAAACAAGAATCAAGACTCACAGTTCATGAATACTAGCAGATTGTGAACAATGCAGATTTTAAACCTCACTTTTCTTTTTAAACTTCCCAATGGACAACACAAGAATCAAAGCACTAGCACACCAAATAATCCAAATCCAAAGCACTCTACAGCCTATGAAGTTCTCTGTGGTGTTTAGAGCAGATCAGTGGACACTTAGACTATTATCTAGCACACAAGTGAACTACCAAGCCTAAAATTAAGCAAACACACTCACACAATGGAACTCAAACAATATAAATCCTAAAATCATACAATCACTCACAGGTTTTCAAAAGATTAAGCACCAAATATGAGGAAAAGTGAGCAGACTTTGAAAACAGATTCTATGCTTACCTTTTTTACTTTAAAACCACACCAATTGCTTCCAAAACTTTATCAAAGAAGATTACCAACAACTAGCAACCTATCTTAACCCTATTTCACCTAATTAACACCTTTTTCAATCATTAATTAATGATCTTCCCCTGCTAAAACCTAATGCCAAACACCAGTTAAACTTTCTGAAAATCGTTTTTCTCAAAGCAAAACACTATAAACCCTTTTCAAACTGAAGCAAATAGCATTAAACAAGTACTAACACACATAAGAACATGAATCAAGCACCTCAAACACACTTAGTAACAAAATCACATAAGATCATATAAACTAGCACTTTTATGAACTTTTCAAAGAGTAAAAGAGAGTTACCTTAGGACCCTTACATCCAAGGGTCCTAGTGGATGTTGAATCCACCTCCAAACCAACCCGGGTTGGTGCAGACTTAATCAACAACACTCTTCTTCCCTGTTTAAATCAAAATCAAGAAAAAAAAGACAAAACAATACAATATATGATATAATCTGTTTCTCTTTTCTTTTCTCTTAAAACCTTTTCAAAAACTTCCAAAAACTCTCTAAAACGTTTCTATATTACTTTAATCACCAATAAACATGAATTCTAACACAAAAACCTTTTGAGCAGATTTTACCAAAATCTCTCAAAATCTCAAATTTTGAAAATATTTTGAAAATCTCAAAATTTCTATCACCAAACACAAATGGAACTCAGCTTTCCTTTCCAACTTATACCAACTTTAGAAAAACATAAAAAAGGAATTATATTGCTCATAAACAAAAACACAACTTTTTATTTTCAATAAAAGGAATTACAAAAATTTGAAAGGAAAACTGGAACAAAGGGCTTCACACAACCTGTGAGCTCCTTTTATAGTGATAAAAGAAGATACTAGAATGCTAAAAACTCAAAACCCTAATACAGAAAATCTCTAAAATGCCCTCAAAGGTTTCTAGACGAATTTGGTGATGAGCTGTCCTCATTTGATCCTGGATGTTTAAATTTGCGTTGTGAGCAAGCATTTGATCTTGGTCGTTCAAATGGGACACGTCACAAGTCTTGGTGCCCAAGGAATTTGCTGATTGGTGGATGGGGTATTTGGGGTTTTTGAGTACACACGTGGGATTGGGTATTTTGTGAGTGGGATTAGTTTTGGTGTGTGTGAATCACTCGTGGCCAGGTTTAATTGAAAATTACCCAAGGAAAAATGAAGGTAATTTCTGGGCTGTAAGAACAATGAACAGTAATAATTTTAATCCGAAATTGGGGGTGAGAACATGTTAGGCGCGTTTTTAGGATTTAAAAGTTTAAGCTTGGCACATTTGGTCCTTGGGTTTTGAATATTTTTGCATTTGAAGTTTCAGTGCCCTAAAAACGGGTTTCCTTTGTTAATAAGTTTCAAGACTTTACACTTTTGGCACAAACTTGGAAAAAGGTTATCAAAGGGTTATTTTTGACATTTTTGGATATTTCAAGGACTGAACTTGGACAATCTTGATCTTCCAAGGTCTTCAATGTCTCTTAAACTTCATGAGGGACTATAATTGGCATTTTGAAATTGTTGAGGGACCATTCTTGCCATTTCTTCAAAGTTGAAGGACCTTTTTGCAATTTTGACAAACTTAAGGGACCAAACTTGTAATTATCAATATACAAGGGTTTTAAGTGTCATTTCTTCAATAAATGATGATCAATCTTGTTTTGTCTTCAAGTCTTCAAGGGTATTTGATGAAAATTCCATGATTAGGGCCCGGTTCTTTGTACGGCTTCGTTTCTCGTGTTCGTTTTTCCTTGTATCTTGTGATCTTTTGTCTTTTTCACGATATCCATACCTAAAATACACAAGTAAACAAACACAAGCATATATATGGTATTTTATGACATTTTTATACATTTAAAGCCCGAAAAGAACGATGAGATCATGTATAAATGCCATCTCATCACTCCCCCATACTAAGCCATTGCCGTGCCCTCACGCAATGCTAGAATAAAGTATCTAAGCATCACCAAAGTTCAATTTTATTAACCTTTATTGAAGAGTAAAAGACTTGCAACATACTACGAGAATGTGTAAAGACATAATGTATGATTTTCATCACCAAAATGTGACTTTTAGGGTCAAAGAATAGAAACAAGTTAATGTCCCTTAGAGTAAACTTCGTCATCCTTGATTGTCATACATTCTATGCTAAGTGCAAAAACAAGATCATTGTTGGTACAAGTCACAATGCTAACACTACTCATACGTTCAAATTGTGTAATACTTTTTCTCCCCGCAATCCTAGTTATTATAAAAGGAAATGGGTTACTAGCATTTTTTATCTATTTGTCATGGATCACAAGTGATTCATATTGACTTATTTGAGTAGTTATTAGTCCGAAAGCAAAGTAGCACGATTTGATCAATAGTTAGCCGAAGGACAAAATCTTTTAAAACGGCTTCTCGTGTATCTCCTTAAGTTCATATCTTGGCATAACTCGTTTCACGATTTGAGACCTTTCTCGGACCGATATTTGGCATGTACTTCATACTTCAAATCTTGGGAAGACGTTCTTGAAATAATGGTCTTCTCTTCATATCTTTGGAATTTCTTCACTTGATGTTTTTGAGAGATTCTTCATATAGGACCACGACTTCATCATTTTTCTTCAATCTTTACTTTGGATTTTGATATACAACGATCCGCCTCCTTTTCGGACTTGGATATATTTATCCTCATACCTTGTTAGGGTCTTTTTGGATAGACTTTCTCCATTCTTTAGGGGAGTAATAGCTTCTCGTCGTGTGTCTCGATCCTTCATATTGATTTTGGAATAATGATACTTCACATCATCTTTGGATCTTTAGCAAAAATAGAGCTCCTCATGCCTTGTTAGGGCCTTTTTGGATGATCGCCAATCTTCGCGTCCCGTTTCAATAAGTTATGCCTTGGCTATGAACTCTATTCAACCCCGAGCAACTTTTAAACGATCTTGCGCTAGAGGCTAAGTAACTTTTCAAACTGTACGACCTTACTTATTGCAATTATGTTTTATTCCTAATGCATTGATCTTATGGGAAGAAAAAGCCACAATTAAAAACATATGAGTTTTTGAAAGAACACTTTCATGTTCTACGTTTAGCATGATCACTTGTCTAACTCTATCATTTCTTGTTCTTCACTATATAAAGACCTCTAATTAAAGAGACTCGTGAATACTTAGCCATGCAAGTCAAAATTAAGCCAAATTTGGATTAGCTTTCATTAAGACTATATCAAATCAAAGTTTTGGGTTTTCAAGCCACCTATAGGATCTTGCACTTTCTTGGACTTTTTCAAGTTTAGAGAATGCGTTTTAAAGTTCCCTTGATAAGTGACTTTCTAGAATCAATTATAGGAACTTGTGAAAAGTTCTTGTTCTTAACTCGAATGAATTAAGACTTTCGCGTTTTAAAGCTCCCTATATAAAAGTCTAGCAAAACTTGAATTGAGCGGGTTAAGGAATGTAAATGGCTCCAAATGCCCATCAAGTCAAAAATTAACTCTTATTCTACCCATCGGAAAATATACATTCGTGTCTTAAAAACACTTATGAAAACTAAGAAAAATTTTAAAATTTGGCCATTTTTAGCCTTATTAGCAAAACAAAACATTGAAAATTGGAACACGTGAGGGCGTAGCAAAGCAAGTACCTATTCACCCCCCCCATACTAAAAGTAAACATTGTCCTCAATGTTTCGAGTCTAAAGGTGGAGCACCCCCATACTAGAGACGAAGAGTCGAATGCTTAGGATCTAGCATGGAAAGGGTGATCAACAATATATCTAAAGCCGTTTATTAATTATGCTAAAAGATAATTGTTAGAACAATAAAGGATATGTCATGGAATCGTGAAAAACTTCTTCAAACGAACGATGGAGGCTCACGTAAACGAACACGAGAGTCTTCAATCGTAGATGATGATGATCTAGATAACACAGTCACAAACAACCACGAGACAACGAGTTGGAAGGGTACAAGTCCCCTTATTAGTGAATAAAAAGCATAAAGATAAGCATGGGATCTCCCCCACGAGGCACCTCGTTTTTGATTACCGAGTCATGAGCTCGACTCGATCCCCTCAATGTTAATTATCATTGGGGAAGGTGTCTTGGTCGGGGGCAACCATTGAAGGAATTTCCCCACCAAAGTAGTGCTTAAGCCTATGTCCATTCACCTTGAAATTGGGACCATCATCTTGAGCTAGCTCAATGGTCCCATATGGAAACACTTGTGTAATGGTGAACGGACCCGACCAACGAGATTTCAATTTCCCGGAAAATATCTTAAGACGTGAGTTAAAAAGCAACACTTGATCACCAACGTTAAAAACCCGGTTTTTAATCTTTGAATCATGAAACTTTTTAGTCTTTTCTTTAAAAATTAATGAATTTTCATAAGCATTATCCCTTAATTCATCCAATTCATTCAATTGTATTTTCCGGTGATCTCCCGCGGTCTTCAAGTCAAAATTAGCATGCTTAAGGGCCCAATATGCCTTATGCTCCAATTCAATGGGCAAATGACAATTCTTCCCATAGACTAACTTATAAGGAGTGCAACCGATAGGTGTCTTATAAGCGGTCCTAAAGGCCCATAAAGCGTCATCGAGTTTGTCGGACCATGAAGCACGGTTTTCTCCAATCGACCTTTCTAAAATCCTCTTCAAAGCTCGGTTCGAAACCTCGACTTGCCCACTCGTTTGCGGGTGATAAGCCGTAGAAAGACGATGTGTAACTCCATATTTCTTTAGAACCTTTTCGAATTGGTCATTACAAAAATGGGTTCCACGATCGCTTATAATAGCACGAGGGGTTCCGAACCGAGAGAATAGTTGCTTCAAAAACTTCACTACCACACGAGCATCATTAGTAGGCAAAGCCTTAGCTTCCACCCACTTAGAAAGGCAGTCCACCGCGACGAGGATATATTTGTTGCCATGAGACGATGGGAACGGCCCCATAAAGTCTATTCCCCATATGTCGAAAATCTCACACACTTGAATTATATTTTGCGGCATTTCATCACGTTGAGACGATTTTCCTTGACGTTGGCACGAATCACACGACTTCACAAGTGCGTGTGCATCACGATAGATAGAAGGCCAAAAGAAACCGGCATCGAACACTTTCTTAGCCGTGAGATTAGCACCGTGGTGACCACCCGTGGGTCCCTCGTGACAAGCTCTAAGGATATTAGAAGCTTCGGCACCAAACACACAACGTCGAACGAGTTGATCCGCACAAATCCGAAAGAGATAAGGGTCGTCCCAAAAATAGAACTTGACGTCACGAAAGAATTTTCGTTTTTGTTGTGTCGTCATACCCTTGATTATGAAATTGCCCGCATGGTAATTTGCAATGTCGGCAAACCATGGGGTGGTGTCTTTAGAATTCACTACACCGAGAGTCTCAAGAGGAAATGTTTCGGTAATTTCCTTGTTCTCGAAAACATCTTTGTGAGGATCTTCTAGACGAGAGAGGTGATCGGCCGCTAGATTCTCGGCTCCTTTTTTGTCAAGCACGGTGACATCAAATTCTTGGAGGAGGAGCATCCAACGAAGCAATCTCGGCTTAGCGTCTTGCTTAGCTAAGAGATACTTGATAGCCGAATGGTCGGTATACACGATGCTTTTAGTTAAGACGAGATAAGGTCGGAATTTCTCAAAAGCATAGACCACGGCAAGGAATTCCTTTTCCGTTGTGGTGTACGTTAATTGAGCCTCGGTCATCGTCTTACTAGCATAGTGGATAGGACGAAAATGCTTGTCGTAACGTTGCCCTAAGACGGCCCCTATAGCATAATCACTTGCATCGCACATGATTTCAAAGGGTAATTCCCAATTAGGAGCAACAAGAATGGGAGATTCGGTAAGTTTCCTTTTTAGAGTCTCGAAAGCCTTAACACAATCCTCATTAAAGTTAAAAGGAGCATCCTTCTCGAGAAGGTGTGTCATAGGACGAGAAATCTTCGAAAAGTCCTTGATGAAACGACGATAAAAGCCCGCGTGGCCTAGGAAACTACGAACTCCCTTAACGGTTTTGGGATGAGGTAACTTGGCGATGACGTCTACCTTAGCTTTATCGACCTCAATCCCCGCCTTCGACACCTTATGTCCTAAGACGATTCCTTGTTTACACATGAAATGACATTTCTCCCAATTAAGCACAAGATTGGTTTCTTCACAACGTTTTAACATTTGTTCGAGATTAGATAAACATGACGTGAACGAATTACCAAACACCGAGAAGTCATCCATAAATACTTCCATCGACTTCTCGATCATGTCGTGAAAAATCGCCATCATACACCGTTGAAACGTACCGGGTGCATTACAAAGTCCGAAAGGCATCCTACGATAAGCGAACGTTCCATAAGGACACGTAAACGTAGTCTTCTCTTGATCACGAGGGTCGATAGGGATTTGAAAATAACCGGAAAAACCATCTAAAAAGCAATAGAATTCATTTCCCGCAAGTCGCTCCAACATTTGATCCATGAAGGGCAAAGGAAAGTGGTCTTTACGAGTGGCGTCATTTAACTTTCGGTAGTCAATACACACCCTCCATCCGGTCACAACACGAGTGGGAATTAACTCGTTGTTTTCATTAGGCACAACGGTCATTCCTCCCTTTTTAGGGACACAATGGATCGGGCTCACCCATGGGCTATCGGATATAGGATAAATCATTCCCGCGTCAAGGAGTTTAAGGACCTCCTTTTTAATGACATCGTGAATTTTGGGATTTACCCTTCTTTGACTTTGAATTGTGGGTTTGTAGTCCTCCTCCATTAAAATCTTGTGAGTACAAAATTTTGGGTCAATACCCTTAATGTCGGATATTTTCCACGCAATTGCCCCTTTGTGAGCCTTAAGAACTTTCAAGAGCTCGGTTTTTTCATCATTAGCAAGATCTTTTGCAATAATAACCGGCAACTTGTCATCACCTTCCAAGAATGCATATTCAAGGTGAGAAGGAAGATCTTTCAATTCAAGGATAGGCGATTCCTCGATTGAAGATTTTGGTTCAACACTCATAACTTCCATCGGCGAAAGAAATGGTGGAATAGAAATATCATCACTAATCAACACCTCATCTTCATTGTCGATTTCATTTGAAGTGAAATCGCCTCCTTGGAATGGAGTGAGGTTTGGTGTGGAATTAGCAAGAATCGGATCCAAAATAGTGGGATTGCCACTTGACGAGCTATCGGAAAAACCTAACACTTCTTGTGAAAACTCATCGCAAACCACATCAACGATGTCAATGTGATTGATGGTAGCGATTGCATAAACATGAGAAGGTTTCGAGTTTTGAGTAGCGTTTATAACAAGTTCCTCTTCGTTGAATCTCAAAGTGATAGTTCTTGCATGAACATCGATAAGCGATCTCGAAGTATCTAAAAATGAACGTCCTAAAATTAGAGGAACTTGAGGATCCGCGGGGATGTCGACTACTATAAAATCAACGGGATAGTAGAACTTCCCCACTTTCACGAAAACATCTTCGGCTATTCCACATGCCATAATCGTAGAATGATCGGCCATCTCGATGGACATGTTCGAAGGAATAAGAGCCGGAAGCGAAAGCGATTTCCAAATGGAAAATGGCATCAAATTAATGCTCGCACCAAGATCGGCCAAGGCGAGGCATTCTTTCATCTCTTGTATGTCACAAGGAATGAGAAACTTTCCGGGATCACCAACTTTTTCCGGTATGCGGTTAAGATAAACCGAAGAACAATTAGCAAGCTTTGAAAGCTTTTCCTTATCGCTCATCATACTTTTAAAAGTGGAAGCGAAACGAGGCATATATAACAACGCGTCGGCTAAACTCACATCAAAATGAACTTGTTGAAACATCTTAATAAAAAGCTCGATTTGTTGTTTGTTACGTTCTTGCATTTTCTCTTTGTTTCGTCTCGAAGGATAGGGTAAAGGTGGTGTGGGTAGGTCATTAGGCAACGGCCTTGGAATCTCGGGTTCCACAATTGGTATTGGTGTAACCGTAGGTGTGGTTTGAGCGGTACTTCGTGGGATTGTAATGTGCTCCTTTTCGACCATCACCTCGGGTTCTTTCTCGATTTCCTTCTCCGTAGAAGTACTTGGACGAGAGATCGGTTCCTTGAAAGTTTTACCACTTCGTGTAGTAATAACCTTCATTTCTCCCTTCGGGTTTGCAATGGTATCACTAGGAAGACTACCCGAAGAAGAGGGCTTACACATGATAGCTTCAAACATCTTAGCCATTCGGTCCTCAAATTTTGATTGCCTAGCATCCGCTTTCAATAACTCTTGCTTAATCTCATGTTGTCCTAATTCCATCTTTTGTTGGTTTTGTTGAAGACGTTGGACATTTCCTTCCATTTTGTTAGCATGAGTTTTAAGTTCATTAGCAAGTTCATTTTTAAGCTCGTTTTTCAACTCGGACCTTAAGCTAATCATCTCACGTTGCATATTATCAAATTTAGCATCATTTGCTTTTGCATAATCTAAAAATTCTCCTTGCAAATTTTTCGTGTGAGCATTTTGAAAACCTTGTGTAGTATTTTGAAAATCACGGTTTTGGTTTTGATTAGAGATTTGTCCATTCCCACTTTGATAATTCCCTTTGTTGTAATTGCGTGTGTTGCCTTGGTAATTACCTTGGTTGTTGTTTCGATAATTATTATTAGCATTTTGGTTTGGTGGAGCTTGATTTTGGCGGGAACCTTGGCCGTTTTGGTTGTAAGTTCCCGTTGCTACATAAGCACTCGAAGTGTTACCATCCGCGGTAATGCACTCGGATAAATCATAAGCTCCTCCACACGATAAACAACTCTTAGCAACCGCTTTAACCGAAGCGGAATTGGAAGCTTCTTGAGCCTTCCAATGGGACATTAGATTAGCAAATCTATCAAAAAACCGATTTTCCTCATTAGCTTCATCATGTAAGGCGTTAATGCTACGAGACGATTGTGATGACGATGACGAACCCATATTGGCAACACTCGGTGTGTTACGAGGGCTATAAACCTTAGATCGATTTTCAATGATTTGTAAAGCCTCATTTGTCGTCTTGCACAAAAAATTACCACCCGCGGCGGCATTCAAATAATCTCGTTCATGATCATTAACTTGTATATATTTGAGATTAATATTAAGAGAATGGGGATGAGAAGATGAAAGACGGATACGTTAAAATTAAACTACGACGAAAACGTAAAGCCGTGAAAAACTACTCAAATTTAAAAATTATTAAAACCAAAAACAAAATATCAAAAAGGCTAAAAACAAGTCTAAAATAATATAAATAAAGTTAAAAATCCAACAAAGATATTTTAAGACCTTTTATTAATTAAATAATTAATTTTAAATGCTAATTAAAGCCCTAAAATTAAATTTAACTAATTCAAATGTCTAAAATATGATTTTATTGAATAATTACTTAACTTATATTATTAGAAGACTAAAAAGTAATTTTCTAAAAATTAAAACCTATTAAAACTATTTTTAAAACTCTAAAAATGATTAAAAATGATAAAAACTAATTAAACTTAAAATAATTATAAAAATAAATCTAAAAGCTTAAAAATTATTCTAAAAATGGAAATGATCCTAATTAATGCTAAAGAACTTAAGAAAAATGAAAAATAAAGAAAAAGAAAATTTTGAAATTTAAATAATAAAATAATAATAAAATAATGCTAAAAATAAAAAGTTTCTAAAATTTAAAATAAAAAATTTAGAAAAATCCTAAATAATATAATTAAGAGAAAAACACAAATTATAGCTTCTAAACCTTTATCAATAATTTTATAAAAATCTTAAAAGTTTATAAAAAACCTTAAAATATTATAAAATTAAAAATAAATGTTTTTGAAACCAAAACTTGATGTAAACCTCAAAAATATATTTTAAAACCTAAAAACTATTTTTTCTAAAAATAAAAACTCTTTTTGGTATTTTTTAATGATTTTCTAAAATTCGTCTATTAAATAAATTCTAATAAATAATCTACTTTAGGGAAAAATCTAAAACTAATTTTTAAAAATCAAAAACACTAATACTAACTTAAGAAAAATAAGAGAAACCAATTCAGCTTAATGAATAAGCTTAAAATAAGCTTAAAACCTACGGCTTTATATTAAAAAGCAAAAGAGAAAAGTGGTTAAAGGGTTTTACCTTGCACCCTTGGTCAGTAAAAGACCCAAGGGCGCAATGGTTAAGGTGTTGGTGTGTGGGAGTGTAGACGGGGGTTCGAATCTGGCAACCCCTTTTTATTCCTTTTTTATTTTTTTTTACTTTTTAACTCTTTACAACCCAACACTTACACTTGTATAAGCTTAGAATCCAACACCAATTCACCTCTTATCAGTTTTTATCAAGATTATGACTTGAAAACGTGGACAGTTCACCTTATGAATACAAACAGGTTTGGACTTTGTATTTCTTGCTTTCACAGGTTTCAAAGAGCCAAAGGATTGGCTTGTATGCTTATTTGGAGAGTATTCTTGGAGCAATGGGCACTCTTGTGATCCTTTGATCACAAGAAGTCAGTAACACACAATGGACAACAAGAATCAAGCACTAGCACACCAAATAATTCCACAAACAAAAGCACACAGGCCTAATGATTTCTCTGAGGTCTTTATAACAGGTCTGGTGGCTTCAAGCTAACTATAAGCACTTCTTAGTGAGATTTAGACCACCATATTAAGCAAACACATCCTCCAAATAACACTTAAGTAGATTCAAACCTTAAATTACCCTTTTACTTCACAGAAAACAAGAATCAAGACTCACAGTTCATGAATACTAGCAGATTGTGAACAATGCAGATTTTAAACCTCACTTTTCTTTTTAAACTTCCCAAACTTACCACCAAACTGATCCAAATTAATCACTAACTAGCTAATATCCTAACTTAACTTAATTCACCAACTCTAACACCCTAACATAGCACAAATCAAATGATCTCCCCTGCTAAAACCTATAGCCAAACACCCTCTTATATTTTGATTTCAAACTTTTTCAAAACAAAACCTTATAAACCCTAACCAAACTGATTTCTATATCATCTAACATGCACATAACATCAATAGAACACAAATCAAACACTATTAAACACACTTAAGCACCAAATCTCATAAGAGCATACAACTTGCTATTTTTGAACTTTTTCAAGGTAAAAGGAAGATACCTTAGGACTTTAACATCCAAAGCCCTAGAGGATGCAAATCCTCCTCCAATCCAACTCGGGTTGGAGCAGATCCTTGAACACCAATCCTTCAAACCTGCTTATGACAAATCAAACAAAAAAATGGATAAAACAAGATATATCAATATTCTGTTTTTATTCTCTTCTTTTTTTAAAACTCTTCCAAACCTTTTTTAAACTTCTAAAAACGTTTTAATAACTCTAAATCACTAACAAACATGAACTTACTAACACAAAAACCTTTTGAGCAGATTTATACCAAAAATCTCTCAAATTTCCAAAACTTTGAAAAACTTTGAAACACAAGATCACTTAACCAAAACAAACATGGAACTCAGTTTCCCTTCTCAAATAGACACCAAACTTTAAGTAAATAAAAAAGGAATTATATTGTATAAAACAAAAACACAACTTTTTATTTCAAATAAAAGGAATTACAAAATTTAGAAAGGAAACTGGAACAAAGGGCTTCACACAACCTGTGAGCTCCTTTTATAGTGATAAAAGAAGATACTAGAATGCTAAAAACTCAAAACCCTAATACAGAAAATCTCTAAAATGCCCTCAAAGGTTTCTAGACGAATTTGGTGATGAGCTGTCCTCATTTGATCCTGGATGTTTAAATTTGCGTTGTGAGCAAGCATTTGATCTTGGTCGTTCAAATGGGACACGTCACAAGTCTTGGTGCCCAAGGAATTTGCTGATTGGTGGATGGGGTATTTGGGGTTTTTGAGTACACACGTGGGATTGGGTATTTTGTGAGTGGGATTAGTTTTGGTGTGTGTGAATCACTCGTGGCCAGGTTTAATTGAAAATTACCCAAGGAAAAATGAAGGTAATTTCTGGGCTGTAAGAACAATGAACAGTAATAATTTTAATCCGAAATTGGGGGTGAGAACATGTTAGGCGCGTTTTTAGGATTTAAAAGTTTAAGCTTGGCACATTTGGTCCTTGGGTTTTGAATATTTTTGCATTTGAAGTTTCAGTGCCCTAAAAACGGGTTTCCTTTGTTAATAAGTTTCAAGACTTTACACTTTTGGCACAAACTTGGAAAAAGGTTATCAAAGGGTTATTTTTGACATTTTTGGATATTTCAAGGACTGAACTTGGACAATCTTGATCTTCCAAGGTCTTCAATGTCTCTTAAACTTCATGAGGGACTATAATTGGCATTTTGAAATTGTTGAGGGACCATTCTTGCCATTTCTTCAAAGTTGAAGGACCTTTTTGCAATTTTGACAAACTTAAGGGACCAAACTTGTAATTATCAATATACAAGGGTTTTAAGTGTCATTTCTTCAATAAATGATGATCAATCTTGTTTTGTCTTCAAGTCTTCAAGGGTATTTGATGAAAATTCCATGATTAGGGCCCGGTTCTTTGTACGGCTTCGTTTCTCGTGTTCGTTTTTCCTTGTATCTTGTGATCTTTTGTCTTTTTCACGATATCCATACCTAAAATACACAAGTAAACAAACACAAGCATATATATGGTATTTTATGACATTTTTATACATTTAAAGCCCGAAAAGAACGATGAGATCATGTATAAATGCCATCTCATCACTCCCCCATACTAAGCCATTGCCGTGCCCTCACACAATGCTAGAATAAAGTATCTAAGCATCACCAAAGTTCAATTTTATTAACCTTTATTGAAGAGTAAAAGACTTGCAACATACTACGAGAATGTGTAAAGACATAATGTATGATTTTCATCACCAAAATGTGACTTTTAGGGTCAAAGAATAGAAACAAGTTAATGTCCCTTAGAGTAAACTTCGTCATCCTTGATTGTCATACATTCTATGCTAAGTGCAAAAACAAGATCATTGTTGGTACAAGTCACAATGCTAACACTACTCATACGTTCAAATTGTGTAATACTTTTTCTCCCCGCAATCCTAGTTATTATAAAAGGAAATGGGTTACTAGCATTTTTTATCTATTTGTCATGGATCACAAGTGATTCATATTGACTTATTTGAGTAGTTATTAGTCCGAAAGCAAAGTAGCACGATTTGATCAATAGTTAGCCGAAGGACAAAATCTTTTAAAACGGCTTCTCGTGTATCTCCTTAAGTTCATATCTTGGCATAACTCGTTTCACGATTTGAGACCTTTCTCGGACCGATATTTGGCATGTACTTCATACTTCAAATCTTGGGAAGACGTTCTTGAAATAATGGTCTTCTCTTCATATCTTTGGAATTTCTTTACTTGATGTTTTTGAGAGATTCTTCATATAGGACCACGACTTCATCATTTTTCTTCAATCTTTACTTTGGATTTTGATATACAACGATCCGCCTCCTTTTCGGACTTGGATATATTTATCCTCATACCTTGTTAGGGTCTTTTTGGATAGACTTTCTCCATTCTTTAGGGGAGTAATAGCTTCTCGTCGTGTGTCTCGATCCTTCATACTGATTTTGGAATAATGATACTTCACATCATCTTTGGATCTTTAGCAAAAATAGAGCTCCTCATGCCTTGTTAGGGCCTTTTTGGATGATCGCCAATCTTCGCGTCCCGTTTCAATAAGTTATGCCTTGGCTATGAACTCTATTCAACCCCGAGCAACTTTTAAACGATCTTGCGCTAGAGGCTAAGTAACTTTTCAAACCGTACGACCTTACTTATTGCAATTATGTTTTATTCCTAATGCATTGATCTTATGGGAAGAAAAAGCCACAATTAAAAACATATGAGTTTTTGAAAGAACACTTTCATGTTCTACGTTTAGCATGATCACTTGTCTAACTCTATCATTTCTCGTTCTTCACTATTTAAAGACCTCTAATTAAAGAGACTCGTGAATACTTAGCCATGCAAGTCAAAATTAAGCCAAATTTGGATTAGCTTTCATTAAGACTATATCAAATCAAAGTTTTGGGTTTTCAAGCCACCTATAGGATCTTGCACTTTCTTGGACTTTTTCAAGTTTAGAGAATGCGTTTTAAAGTTCCCTTGATAAGTGACTTTCTAGAATCAATTATAGGAACTTGCGAAAAGTTCTTGTTCTTAACTCGAATGAATTAAGACTTTCGCGTTTTAAAGCTCCCTATATAAAAGTCTAGCAAAACTTGAATTGAGCGGGTTAAGGAATGTAAATGGCTCCAAATGCCCATCAAGTCAAAAATTAACTCTTATTCTACCCATCGGAAAATATACATTCGTGTCTTAAAAACACTTATGAAAACTAAGAAAAATTTTAAAATTTGGCCATTTTTAGCCTTATTAGCAAAACAAAACATTGAAAGTTGGAACACGTGAGGGCGTAGCAAAGCAAGTACCTATTCACCCCCCCATACTAAAAGTAAACATTGTCCTCAATGTTTCGAGTCTAAGGGTGGAGCACCCCCATACTAGAGACGAAGAGTCGAATGCTTAGGATCTAGCATGGAAAGGGTGATCAACAATATATCTAAAGCCGTTTATTAATTATGCTAAAAGATAATTGTTAGAACAATAAAGGATATGTCATGGAATCGTGAAAAACTTCTTCAAACGAACGATGGAGGCTCACGTAAACGAACACGAGAGTCTTCAATCGTAGATGATGATGATCTAGATAACACAGTCACAAACAACCACGAGACAACGAGTTGGAAGGGTACAAGTCCCCTTATTAGTGAACATAAAGCATAAAGATAAGCATGGGATCTCCCCCACGAGGCACCTCGTTTTTGATTACCGAGTCATGAGCTCGACTCGATCCCCTCAAAATGTGAACATTTAGGGAAAATCATGGTGTGGTCAATTTTTGATGGGGCTTACATGATAAACAAGGCCCAAAAAGCAACCGGTATAAAGGACTAAGTCCTTAGATGATGCAAAATACCGGGGTCGAAGATGGCGTTCTCGTTTCCATTGGGAAAACACATTAACACCACTCCAACATGTGCCATAAACTCAAAGAGTTTGAAGAAAATAGATAAGAAGTAGAAGGGTGAGACAATTGGTAAGACAAACGTTTGAGCTACTCGAGGTAGACTCGCACCAAGCAAATAGATAAAGTTTCCATTTATTGCATCGGTGGAAGACCGAGATTTCCCTTTATATGAAATTCCGGGATCGAATATCTCGTCCTCGGTGGACAAGGATGAGGGAACATAAGGGGTTTCCCCCATACTAGAACCACACAAAACATCGTCAAAAGGAGTAGACGAGTTTGTAGTACTCAAATCACGCGGTGATGACGGAGTTAGATTTGTAGAAAAATCACTTAAATCACATTTAAGATCATTTCCTTTTTTATCTTTTAAACTCTCTTTATGAAAACCCTTTTTGATTATGTCGAAAATATTCGGTGTTTCTAAGACGATGTTAGTCACACTAAAAATTCTCACATTTTGAAACCGTTTTGGTTTTGGTGGTGGCAAGTTCTCAAAACGTTTATCGACGAAGAAAACCTCCCCATCGGGGCCAACATATTCATCATCCGAAAGATCTTCCGTAGAAACCGGTGACTTATCAACACTTTTCAAGAATGAATGTGAAGGATTTTTCGATTCAAGTATTGATGGTTTCTTCTTTGTAGGCTTTGCACTCATAACCTCCACCGGCGGAGGAAATGGTAAATTGTTTTTGGCGACATTCCCTAAAACTCTTGGTGAAAATTCTTTGCAAATGACATTGGTCGAGTCACCATGGTTTAAAGTTGCAATAGAATAGACATGAGAAAGATTGGAGTTTTGTGTTGCATTGATGACAAGTTCTTCCTCATTGAAACGAAGGGTGATTTTTCGAGCATGAACATCGATAAGTGCTCTTGATGTACCCAAAAATGAACGACCCAAAATGAGAGGAACTTTTCGATCGATGGGAATGTCTACAACGATAAAGTCAACGGGATAGTAAAACTTTCCGACTTTAACGAAAACGTCCTCGGCTACTCCACATGCCATGATCGTAGAATGATCGGCCATCTCGATGGACATGTTCGAAGGAGTAAGAGCCGGAAGCGAAAGCGATTTGAAAATCTCGAGAGGCATTAAATTAATACTAGCGCCAAGATCGGCCAAGGCGTAGCATTCCTCCATATCTTGTATAGCACACGGAATCAAAAATTTACCGGGATCACCGACTTTTTGTGGTATGCGGCTAAGAAAAACCGATGAACAACTAGACGTTTGTTGTAACTTCTCTTTGTTGTTAAGCATACTTTTGAAGTTTGCGGCGAATCGAGGCATCATGATTAAAGCATCGGCAAAACTTATGTTAAAGTGCAAATCACGAAACATTTTCATAAATAGCTCAAATTGATAATTGTTCCGTTCTTGTGCTTTCTCTTTGTTACGTCTCGAAGGGTATGGTAAGGGTGGTGTGGGTTGGTTATTAGGCAACGGCCTTGGAATCTCGGGTTCCACAATTGGTATTGGTGTAACCGTAGGTGTGGTTTGAGCGGTACTTCGTGGGATTGTAATATGCTCCTTTTCGACCATCACCTCGGGTTCTTTCTCAATTTCCTTCTCCTTAGAAGTACTCGGACGAGAGATTGGTTCCTTGAAAGTTTTACCACTTCGTGTAGCAACAACCTTCAATTCTCCCCTCGGGTTGTTAATGGTATCACTAGGAAGACCACCCGAAGAAGAGGGTTTACACATGATAGCTTCAAACATCTTAGCCATTCGGTCCTCAAATTTTGATTGCCTAGCATCCGCTTTCAATAAATCTTGCTTAATCTCATGTTGTCCTAATTCCATCTTTTGTTGGTTTTGTTGAAGACGTTGGACATTTCCTTCCATTTTGTTAGCATGAGTTTTAAGTTCATTAGCAAGTTCATTTTTAAGCTCGTTTTTCAACTCGGACCTTAAGCTAATCATCTCACGTTGCATATTATCAAATTTTGCATCATTTGCTTTAGCATAATCTAAAAATTCTCCTTGCAAATTTTTCGTGTGAGCATTTTGAAAACCTTGTGTAGTGTTTTGAAAATCACGGTTTTGGTTTTGATTAGAGATTTGTCCATTCCCACTTTGATAATTCCCTTTGTTGTAATTGCGTGTGTTGCCTTGGTAATTACCTTGGTTGTTGTTTCGATAATTATTAGCATTTTGATTTGGTGGAGCTTGATTTTGGCGGGAACCTTGGCCGTTTTGGTTGTAAGTTCCCGTTGCTACATAAGCACTCGAAGTGTTACCATCCGCGGTAATGCACTCGGAAAGATCATGAGCTCCTCCACAAGATAAACAACTCTTAGCAACCGCTTTAACCGAAGCGGAATTGGAAGCTTCTTGAGCCTTCCAATGGGACATTAGATTAGCAAATCTATCAAAAAACCGATTTTCCTCATTAGCTTCATCATGTAAGGCGTTAATGCTACGAGACGATTGTGATGACGATGACGAACCCATATTGGCAACACTCGGTGTGTTACGAGGGCTATAAACCTTAGATCGATTTTCAATGATTTGTAAAGCCTCATTTGTCGTCTTGCACAAAAAATTACCACCCGCGGCGGCATTCAAATAATCTCGTTCATGATCATTAAGCCCATTATAAAAGGTATCAATTTGATGCAATTCCGAAAAATCATGGTGAGGACATTCATGTAACATCTCCTTAAATCGTTCCCATGCCATTGAAAAACTTTCATTGTTACGTTGCACAAATCGTGAAATCTCATTTTTTAAGTGTGTTGTTTTCGATGGTGGAAAAAACTTGTTCACAAACTTAGAAACGAGATCGGCCCATGTCAAAATCGAATTTGGCGGTTCTTTCTCGAGCCAAATTTTTGCGGGTCCATCCAACGAATATGGAAACAACATCATCTTAACGGCGTCATGCGGAACATCCTTGAATTTGCTAGTGGCGGTGAGACGGTTGAAATTCCTAATGTGGTAATGCGGGTTGTCTTTCTCGTGACCTCGAAACTTGTTTGCTTGCAACATAGACATTAAACCCGTCTTAATCTCGAAATTCTCCGCAAGGATGGCGGGAATAACAATTGCCTCTCCAAAACCCTCGGTGGGTGCTTGTAGCAACTCCATCATAGTACGATTAGCCATTACGACTTCTTGTTCTATAATAGGTTCAACAATTGGAGGTTCTTCAACAATCAACGATCCTTGATTTGCTTGCTTTTGTAGTCGTTTACGAGCTCGTTTAGCTTGGTTACGAGTGATCATAAACTTCACGAAGAATGGGAGGTGAGCAAAGAAGATTCTTTTTGGGTGTTTTGTGAATTTTCAATTTTTTTGTGTTTTTGATGATATTTAATTTTTTTGGATTTTGGTGTATCTTCGTAGACAACAATCTACAAAATCTCTCCTCGAATCAAACTCTTGATTAAAGAAGCCTCAAAGGAATGAAAACGATCACGTGGAGTGAATGCCTTCGAATGACTTTAGAACTTTGGTGAAAACCAAATTGTTCACGAGGGTTTAATCACAAAGAAAACCAAGCAAATATAGTATACGTATTAATACTTTGGGCGGCAAAACCCTCGATTAGCCTTCAATCTCAAAACACTCACAAGCAAGCGGGGAAACGAGGCGGCGCGAAGCACTTAAGAGCCTTTTTCCTTAGGGTATATTTTATAATACCCGCCTTATACCCACCTTATAGTTTGTATCTTTCAAAATCAAGCTTCACGAAAGTATTTATCTATTTTTGCCTTTTCTTTTTGTTTGAGATTCGAATACAATGATCGAGTGATGAAATCCCGAATCAAGGTTGTGTTTTCACACTTTTGGAGATATTGTATTTTTATTGTGATACTTAATACAATATATTAATAATATTCACAAAGAAAAACCGAGAAAACCGATAATACGTGTTAAGGGAGTTCCACTTAACACAAATACTATTTATGGATAATATCAAAAACAAAATTTTTCCAAATTAAATCACGACACACCTCCCCGGCAGCGGCGCCAAAAATGATTGTAGAGTTTTACTACCCTTTAGGAAAAGAGCGTAAATAGCGGTAAGTATCGAGTGATGATTTTAGGAAAAATCAACACTAATGACCCAATCACTTAAAAGAGAGAAAGATTCGTTTCCCAAGGAGGTATGGTGTTGTGAATTAACTTGTATATATTTGAGATTAATATTAAGAGAATGGGGATGAGAAGATGAAAGACGGATACGTTAAAATTAAACTACGACGAAAACGTAAAGCCGTGAAAAACTACTCAAATTTAAAAATTATTAAAACCAAAAACAAAATATCAAAAAGGCTAAAAACAAGTCTAAAATAATATAAATAAAGTTAAAAATCCAACAAAGATATTTTAAGACCTTTTATTAATTAAATAATTAATTTTAAATGCTAATTAAAGCCCTAAAATTAAATTTAACTAATTCAAATGTCTAAAATATGATTTTATTGAATAATTACTTAACTTATATTATTAGAAGACTAAAAAGTAATTTTCTAAAAATTAAAACCTATTAAAACTATTTTTAAAACTCTAAAAATGATTAAAAATGATAAAAACTAATTAAACTTAAAATAATTATAAAAATAAATCTAAAAGCTTAAAAATTATTCTAAAAATGGAAATGATCCTAATTAATGCTAAAGAACTTAAGAAAAATGAAAAATAAAGAAAAAGAAAATTTTGAAATTTAAATAATAAAATAATAATAAAATAATGCTAAAAATAAAAAGTTTCTAAAATTTAAAATAAAAAATTTAGAAAAATCCTAAATAATATAATTAAGAGAAAAACACAAATTATAGCTTCTAAACCTTTATCAATAATTTTATAAAAATCTTAAAAGTTTATAAAAAACCTTAAAATATTATAAAATTAAAAATAAATGTTTTTGAAACCAAAACTTGATGTAAACCTCAAAAATATATTTTAAAACCTAAAAACTATTTTTTCTAAAAATAAAAACTCTTTTTGGTATTTTTTAATGATTTTCTAAAATTCGTCTATTAAATAAATTCTTATAAATAATCTACTTTAGGGAAAAATCTAAAACTAATTTTTAAAAATCAAAAACACTAATACTAACTTAAGAAAAATAAGAGAAACCAATTCAGCTTAATGAATAAGCTTAAAACCTACGGCTTTATATTAAAAAGCAAAAGAGAAAAGTGGTTAAAGGGTTTTACCTTGCACCCTTGGTCAGTAAAAGACCCAAGGGCGCAATGGTTAAGGTGTTGGTGTGTGGGAGTGTAGACGGGGGTTCGAATCTGGCAACCCCTTTTTATTCCTTTTTTATTTTTTTTTACTTTTTAACTCTTTACAACCCAACACTTACACTTGTATAAGCTTAGAATCCAACACCAATTCACCTCTTATCAGTTTTTATCAAGATTATGACTTGAAAACGTGGACAGTTCACCTTATGAATACAAACAGGTTTGGACTTTGTATTTCTTGCTTTCACAGGTTTCAAAGAGCCAAAGGATTGGCTTGTATGCTTATTTGGAGAGTATTCTTGGAGCAATGGGCACTCTTGTGATCCTTTGATCACAAGAAGTCAGTAACACACAATGGACAACAAGAATCAAGCACTAGCACACCAAATAATTCCACAAACAAAAGCACACAGGCCTAATGATTTCTCTGAGGTCTTTATAACAGGTCTGGTGGCTTCAAGCTAACTATAAGCACTTCTTAGTGAGATTTAGACCACCATATTGAGCAAACACATCCTCCAAATAACACTTAAGTAGATTCAAACCTTAAATTACCCTTTTACTTCACAGAAAACAAGAATCAAGACTCACAGTTCATGAATACTAGCAGATTGTGAACAATGCAGATTTTAAACCTCACTTTTCTTTTTAAACTTCCCAAACTTACCACCAAACTGATCCAAATTAATCACTAACTAGCTAATATCCTAACTTAACTTAATTCACCAACTCTAACACCCTAACATAGCACAAATCAAATGATCTCCCCTGCTAAAACCTATAGCCAAACACCCTCTTATATTTTGATTTCAAACTTTTTCAAAACAAAACCTTATAAACCCTAACCAAACTGATTTCTATATCATCTAACATGCACATAACATCAATAGAACACAAATCAAACACTATTAAACACACTTAAGCACCAAATCTCATAAGAGCATACAACTTGCTATTTTTGAACTTTTTCAAGGTAAAAGGAAGATACCTTAGGACTTTAACATCCAAAGCCCTAGAGGATGCAAATCCTCCTCCAATCCAACTCGGGTTGGAGCAGATCCTTGAACACCAATCCTTCAAACCTGCTTATGACAAATCAAACAAAAAAATGGATAAAACAAGATATATCAATATTCTGTTTTTATTCTCTTCTTTTTTTAAAACTCTTCCAAACCTTTTTTAAACTTCTAAAAACGTTTTAATAACACCAACACCTTAACCATTGCGCCCTTGGGTCTTTTACTGACCAAGGGTGCAAGGTAAAACCCTTTAACCACTTTTCTCTTTTGCTTTTTAATATAAAGCCGTAGGTTTTAAGCTTATTTTAAGCTTATTCATTAAGCTGAATTGGTTTCTCTTATTTTTCTTAAGTTAGTATTAGTGTTTTTTATTTTTAAAAATTAGTTTTAGATTTTTCCCTAAAGTAGATTATTTATTAGAATTTATTTAATAGACGAATTTTAGAAAATCATTAAAAAATACCAAAAAGAGTTTTTATTTTTAGAAAAAATAGTTTTTAGGTTTTAAAATATATTTTTGAGGTTTACATCAAGTTTTGGTTTCAAAAACATTTATTTTTAATTTTATAATATTTTAAGGTTTTTTATAAACTTTTAAGATTTTTATAAAATTATTGATAAAGGTTTAGAAGCTATAATTTGTGTTTTTCTCTTAATTATATTATTTAGGATTTTTCTAAATTTTTTATTTTAAATTTTAGAAACTTTTTATTTTTAGCATTATTTTATTATTATTTTATTATTTAAATTTCAAAATTTTCTTTTTCTTTATTTTTCATTTTTCTTAAGTTCTTTAGCATTAATTAGGATCATTTCCATTTTTAGAATAATTTTTAAGCTTTTAGATTTATTTTTATAATTATTTTAAGTTTAATTAGTTTTTATCATTTTTAATCATTTTTAGAGTTTTAAAAATAGTTTTAATAGGTTTTAATTTTTAGAAAATTACTTTTTAGTCTTCTAATAATATAAGTTAAGTAATTATTCAATAAAATCATATTTTAGACATTTGAATTAGTTAAATTTAATTTTAGGGCTTTAATTAGCATTTAAAATTAATTATTTAATTAATAAAAGGTCTTAAAATATCTTTGTTGGATTTTTAACTTTATTTATATTATTTTAGACTTGTTTTTAGCCTTTTTGATATTTTGTTTTTGGTTTTAATAATTTTTAAATTTGAGTAGTTTTTCACGGCTTTACGTTTTCGTCGTAGTTTAATTTTAACGTATCCGTCTTTCATCTTCTCATCCCCATTCTCTTAATATTAATCTCAAATATATACAAGTTAATTCACAACACCATACCTCCTTGGGAAACGAATCTTTCTCTCTTTTAAGTGATTGGGTCATTAGTGTTGATTTTTCCTAAAATCATCACTCGATACTTACCGCTATTTACGCTCTTTTCCTAAAGGGTAGTAAAACTCTACAATCATTTTTGGCGCCGCTGCCGGGGAGGTGTGTCGTGATTTAATTTGGAAAAATTTTGTTTTTGATATTATCCATAAATAGTATTTGTGTTAAGTGGAACTCCCTTAACACGTATTATCGGTTTTCTCGGTTTTTCTTTGTGAATATTATTAATATATTGTATTAAGTATCACAATAAAAATACAATATCTCCAAAAGTGTGAAAACACAACCTTGATTCGGGATTTCATCACTCGATCATTGTATTCGAATCTCAAACAAAAAGAAAAGGCAAAAATAGATAAATACTTTCGTGAAGCTTGATTTTGAAAGATACAAACTATAAGGTGGGTATAAGGCGGGTATTATAAAATATACCCTAAGGAAAAAGGCTCTTAAGTGCTTCGCGCCGCCTCGTTTCCCCGCTTGCTTGTGAGTGTTTTGAGATTGAAGGCTAATCGAGGGTTTTGCCGCCCAAAGTATTAATACGTATACTATATTTGCTTGGTTTTCTTTGTGATTAAACCCTCGTGAACAATTTGGTTTTCACCAAAGTTCTAAAGTCATTCGAAGGCATTCACTCCACGTGATCGTTTTCATTCCTTTGAGGCTTCTTTAATCAAGAGTTTGATTCGAGGAGAGATTTTGTAGATTGTTGTCTACGAAGATACACCAAAATCCAAAAAAATTAAATATCATCAAAAACACAAAAAAATTGAAAATTCACAAAACACCCAAAAAGAATCTTCTTTGCTCACCTCCCATTCTTCGTGAAGTTTATGATCACTCGTAACCAAGCTAAACGAGCTCGTAAACGACTACAAAAGCAAGCAAATCAAGGATCGTTGATTGTTGAAGAACCTCCAATTGTTGAACCTATTATAGAACAAGAAGTCGTAATGGCTAATCGTACTATGATGGAGTTGCTACAAGCACCCACCGAGGGTTTTGGAGAGGCAATTGTTATTCCCGCCATCCTTGCGGAGAATTTCGAGATTAAGACGGGTTTAATGTCTATGTTGCAAGCAAACAAGTTTCGAGGTCACGAGAAAGACAACCCGCATTACCACATTAGGAATTTCAACCGTCTCACCGCCACTAGCAAATTCAAGGATGTTCCGCATGACGCCATTAAGATGATGTTGTTTCCATATTCGTTGGATGGACCCGCAAAAATTTGGCTCGAGAAAGAACCGCCAAATTCGATTTTGACATGGGCCGATCTCGTTTCTAAGTTTGTGAACAAGTTTTTTCCACCATCGAAAACAACACACTTAAAAAATGAGATTTCACGATTTGTGCAACGTAACAATGAAAGTTTTTCAATGGCATGGAAACGATTTAAGGAGATGTTACATGAATGTCCTCACCATGATTTTTCGGAATTGCATCAAATTGATACCTTTTATAATGGGCTTAATGATCATGAACGAGATTATTTGAATGCCGCCGCGGGTGGTAATTTTTTGTGCAAGACGACAAATGAGGCTTTACAAATCATTGAAAATCGATCTAAGGTTTATAGCCCTCGTAACACACCGAGTGTTGCCAATATGGGTTCGTCATCGTCATCACAATCGTCTCGTAGCATTAACGCCTTACATGATGAAGCTAATGAGGAAAATCGGTTTTTTGATAGATTTGCTAATCTAATGTCCCATTGGAAGGCTCAAGAAGCTTCCAATTCCGCTTCGGTTAAAGCAGTTGCTAAGAGTTGTTTATCTTGTGGAGGAGCTCATGATCTTTCCGAGTGCATTACCGCGGATGGTAACACTTCGAGTGCTTATGTAGCAACGGGAACTTACAACCAAAACGGCCAAGGTTCCCGCCAAAATCAAGCTCCACCAAATCAAAATGCTAATAATTATCGAAACAACAACCAAGGTAATTACCAAGGCAACACACGCAATTACAACAAAGGGAATTATCAAAGTGGGAATGGACAAATCTCTAATCAAAACCAAAACCGTGATTTTCAAAACACTACACAAGGTTTTCAAAATGCTCACACGAAAAATTTGCAAGGAGAATTTTTAGATTATGCTAAAGCAAATGATGCAAAATTTGATAATATGCAACGTGAGATGATTAGCTTAAGGTCCGAGTTGAAAAACGAGCTTAAAAATGAACTTGCTAATGAACTTAAAACTCATGCTAACAAAATGGAAGGAAATGTCCAACGTCTTCAACAAAACCAACAAAAGATGGAATTAGGACAACATGAGATTAAGCAAGAGTTATTGAAAGCGGATGCTAGGCAATCAAAATTTGAGGACCGAATGGCTAAGATGTTTGAAGCTATCATGTGTAAACCCTCTTCTTCGGGTGGTCTTCCTAGTGATACCATTAACAACCCGAGGGGAGAATTGAAGGTTGTTGCTACACGAAGTGGTAAAACTTTCAAGGAACCAATCTCTCGTCCGAGTACTTCTAAGGAGAAGGAAATTGAGAAAGAACCCGAGGTGATGGTCGAAAAGGAGCATATTACAATCCCACGAAGTACCGCTCAAACCACACCTACGGTTACACCAATACCAATTGTGGAACCCGAGATTCCAAGGCCGTTGCCTAATAACCAACCCACACCACCCTTACCATACCCTTCGAGACGTAACAAAGAGAAAGCACAAGAACGGAACAATTATCAATTTGAGCTATTTATGAAAATGTTTCGTGATTTGCACTTTAACATAAGTTTTGCCGATGCTTTAATCATGATGCCTCGATTCGCCGCAAACTTCAAAAGTATGCTTAACAACAAAGAGAAGTTACAACAAACGTCTAGTTGTTCATCGGTTTTTCTTAGCCGCATACCACAAAAAGTCGGTGATCCCGGTAAATTTTTGATTCCGTGTGCTATACAAGATATGGAGGAATGCTACGCCTTGGCCGATCTTGGCGCTAGTATTAATTTAATGCCTCTCGAGATATTCAAATCGCTTTCGCTTCTGGCTCTTACTCCTTCGAACATGTCCATCGAGATGGCCGATCATTCTACGATCATGGCATGTGGAGTAGCCGAGGACGTTTTCGTTAAAGTCGGAAAGTTTTACTATCCCGTTGACTTTATCGTTGTAGACATTCCCATCGATCGAAAAGTTCCTCTCATTTTGGGTCGTTCATTTTTGGATACATCAAGAGCACTTATCGATGTTCATGCTCGAAAAATCACCCTTCGTTTCAATGAGGAAGAACTTGTCATCAATGCAACACAAAACTCCAATCTTTCTCATGTCTATTCTATTGCAACTTTAAACCATGGTGACTCGACCAATGTCATTTGCAAAGAATTTTCACCAAGAGTTTTAGGGAATGTCGCCAAAAACAATTTACCATTTCCTCCGCCGGTGGAGGTTATGAGTGCAAAGCCTACAAAGAAGAAACCATCAATACTTGAATCGAAAAATCCTTCACATTCATTCTTGAAAAGTGTTGATAAGTCACCGGTTTCTACGGAAGATCTTTCGGATGATGAATATGTTGGCCCCGATGGGGAGGTTTTCTTCGTCGATAAACGTTTTGAGAACTTGCCACCACCAAAACCAAAACGGTTTCAAAATGTGAGAATTTTTAGTGTGACTAACATCGTCTTAGAAACACCGAATATTTTCGACATAATCAAAAAGGGTTTTCATAAAGAGAGTTTAAAAGATAAAAAAGGAAATGATCTTAAATGTGATTTAAGTGATTTTTCTACAAATCTAACTCCGTCATCACCGCGTGATTTGAGTACTACAAACTCGTCTACTCCTTTTGACGATGTTTTGTGTGGTTCTAGTATGGGGGAAACCCCTTATGTTCCCTCATCCTTGTCCACCGAGGACGAGATATTCGATCCCGGAATTTCATATAAAGGGAAATCTCGGTCTTCCACCGATGCAATAAATGGAAACTTTATCTATTTGCTTGGTGCGAGTCTACCTCGAGTAGCTCAAACGTTTGTCTTACCAATTGTCTCACCCTTCTACTTCTTATCTATTTTCTTCAAACTCTTTGAGTTTATGGCACATGTTGGAGTGGTGTTAATGTGTTTTCCCAATGGAAACGAGAACGCCATCTTCGACCCCGGTATTTTGCATCATCTAAGGACTTAGTCCTTTATACCGGTTGCTTTTTAGGCCTTGTTTATCATGTAAGCCCCATCAAAAATTGACCACACCATGATTTTCCCTAAATGTTCACATTTTGAGGGGATCGAGTCGAGCTCATGACTCGGTAATCAAAAACGAGGTGCCTCGTGGGGGAGATCCCATGCTTATCTTTATGCTTTATGTTCACTAATAAGGGGACTTGTACCCTTCCAACTCGTTGTCTCGTGGTTGTTTGTGACTGTGTTATCTAGATCATCATCATCTACGATTGAAGACTCTCGTGTTCGTTTATGTGAGCCTCCATCGTTCGTTTGAAGAAGTTTTTCACGATTCCATGACATATCCTTTATTGTTCTAACAATTATCTTTTAGCATAATTAATAAACGGCTTTAGATATATTGTTGATCACCCTTTCCATGCTAGATCATAAGCATTCGACTCTTCGTCTCTAGTATGGGGGTGCTCCACCCTTAGACTCGAAACATTGAGGACAATGTTTACTTTTAGTATGGGGGGGTGATCCTGGATGTTTAAATTTGCGTTGTGAGCAAGCATTTGATCTTGGTCGTTCAAATGGGACACGTCACAAGTCTTGGTGCCCAAGGAATTTGCTGATTGGTGGATGGGGTATTTGGGGTTTTTGAGTACACACGTGGGATTGGGTATTTTGTGAGTGGGATTAGTTTTGGTGTGTGTGAATCACTCGTGGCCAGGTTTAATTGAAAATTACCCAAGGAAAAATGAAGGTAATTTCTGGGCTGTAAGAACAATGAACAGTAATAATTTTAATCCGAAATTGGGGGTGAGAACATGTTAGGCGCGTTTTTAGGATTTAAAAGTTTAAGCTTGGCACATTTGGTCCTTGGGTTTTGAATATTTTTGCATTTGAAGTTTCAGTGCCCTAAAAACGGGTTTCCTTTGTTAATAAGTTTCAAGACTTTACACTTTTGGCACAAACTTGGAAAAAGGTTATCAAAGGGTTATTTTTGACATTTTTGGATATTTCAAGGACTGAACTTGGACAATCTTGATCTTCCAAGGTCTTCAATGTCTCTTAAACTTCATGAGGGACTATAATTGGCATTTTGAAATTGTTGAGGGACCATTCTTGCCATTTCTTCAAAGTTGAAGGACCTTTTTGCAATTTTGACAAACTTAAGGGACCAAACTTGTAATTATCAATATACAAGGGTTTTAAGTGTCATTTCTTCAATAAATGATGATCAATCTTGTTTTGTCTTCAAGTCTTCAAGGGTATTTGATGAAAATTCCATGATTAGGGCCCGGTTCTTTGTACGGCTTCGTTTCTCGTGTTCGTTTTTCCTTGTATCTTGTGATCTTTTGTCTTTTTCACGATATCCATACCTAAAATACACAAGTAAACAAACACAAGCATATATATGGTATTTTATGACATTTTTATACATTTAAAGCCCGAAAAGAACGATGAGATCATGTATAAATGCCATCTCATCACTCCCCCATACTAAGCCATTGCCGTGCCCTCACGCAATGCTAGAATAAAGTATCTAAGCATCACCAAAGTTCAATTTTATTAACCTTTATTGAAGAGTAAAAGACTTGCAACATACTACGAGAATGTGTAAAGACATAATGTATGATTTTCATCACCAAAATGTGACTTTTAGGGTCAAAGAATAGAAACAAGTTAATGTCCCTTAGAGTAAACTTCGTCATCCTTGATTGTCATACATTCTATGCTAAGTGCAAAAACAAGATCATTGTTGGTACAAGTCACAATGCTAACACTACTCATACGTTCAAATTGTGTAATACTTTTTCTCCCCGCAATCCTAGTTATTATAAAAGGAAATGGGTTACTAGCATTTTTTATCTATTTGTCATGGATCACAAGTGATTCATATTGACTTATTTGAGTAGTTATTAGTCCGAAAGCAAAGTAGCACGATTTGATCAATAGTTAGCCGAAGGACAAAATCTTTTAAAACGGCTTCTCGTGTATCTCCTTAAGTTCATATCTTGGCATAACTCGTTTCACGATTTGAGACCTTTCTCGGACCGATATTTGGCATGTACTTCATACTTCAAATCTTGGGAAGACGTTCTTGAAATAATGGTCTTCTCTTCATATCTTTGGAATTTCTTTACTTGATGTTTTTGAGAGATTCTTCATATAGGACCACGACTTCATCATTTTTCTTCAATCTTTACTTTGGATTTTGATATACAACGATCCGCCTCCTTTTCGGACTTGGATATATTTATCCTCATACCTTGTTAGGGTCTTTTTGGATAGACTTTCTCCATTCTTTAGGGGAGTAATAGCTTCTCGTCGTGTGTCTCGATCCTTCATACTGATTTTGGAATAATGATACTTCACATCATCTTTGGATCTTTAGCAAAAATAGAGCTCCTCATGCCTTGTTAGGGCCTTTTTGGATGATCGCCAATCTTCGCGTCCCGTTTCAATAAGTTATGCCTTGGCTATGAACTCTATTCAACCCCGAGCAACTTTTAAACGATCTTGCGCTAGAGGCTAAGTAACTTTTCAAACCGTACGACCTTACTTATTGCAATTATGTTTTATTCCTAATGCATTGATCTTATGGGAAGAAAAAGCCACAATTAAAAACATATGAGTTTTTGAAAGAACACTTTCATGTTCTACGTTTAGCATGATCACTTGTCTAACTCTATCATTTCTCGTTCTTCACTATTTAAAGACCTCTAATTAAAGAGACTCGTGAATACTTAGCCATGCAAGTCAAAATTAAGCCAAATTTGGATTAGCTTTCATTAAGACTATATCAAATCAAAGTTTTGGGTTTTCAAGCCACCTATAGGATCTTGCACTTTCTTGGACTTTTTCAAGTTTAGAGAATGCGTTTTAAAGTTCCCTTGATAAGTGACTTTCTAGAATCAATTATAGGAACTTGCGAAAAGTTCTTGTTCTTAACTCGAATGAATTAAGACTTTCGCGTTTTAAAGCTCCCTATATAAAAGTCTAGCAAAACTTGAATTGAGCGGGTTAAGGAATGTAAATGGCTCCAAATGCCCATCAAGTCAAAAATTAACTCTTATTCTACCCATCGGAAAATATACATTCGTGTCTTAAAAACACTTATGAAAACTAAGAAAAATTTTAAAATTTGGCCATTTTTAGCCTTATTAGCAAAACAAAACATTGAAAGTTGGAACACGTGAGGGCGTAGCAAAGCAAGTACCTATTCACCCCCCCATACTAAAAGTAAACATTGTCCTCAATGTTTCGAGTCTAAGGGTGGAGCACCCCCATACTAGAGACGAAGAGTCGAATGCTTAGGATCTAGCATGGAAAGGGTGATCAACAATATATCTAAAGCCGTTTATTAATTATGCTAAAAGATAATTGTTAGAACAATAAAGGATATGTCATGGAATCGTGAAAAACTTCTTCAAACGAACGATGGAGGCTCACGTAAACGAACACGAGAGTCTTCAATCGTAGATGATGATGATCTAGATAACACAGTCACAAACAACCACGAGACAACGAGTTGGAAGGGTACAAGTCCCCTTATTAGTGAACATAAAGCATAAAGATAAGCATGGGATCTCCCCCACGAGGCACCTCGTTTTTGATTACCGAGTCATGAGCTCGACTCGATCCCCTCAAAATGTGAACATTTAGGGAAAATCATGGTGTGGTCAATTTTTTGATGGGGCTTACATGATAAACAAGGCCCAAAAAGCAACCGGTATAAAGGACTAAGTCCTTAGATGATGCAAAATACCGGGGTCGAAGATGGCGTTCTCGTTTCCATTGGGAAAACACATTAACACCACTCCAACATGTGCCATAAACTCAAAGAGTTTGAAGAAAATAGATAAGAAGTAGAAGGGTGAGACAATTGGTAAGGACAAACGTTTGAGCTACTCGAGGTAGACTCGCACCAAGCAAATAGATAAAGTTTCCATTTATTGCATCGGTGGAAGACCGAGATTTCCCTTTATATGAAATTCCGGGATCGAATATCTCGTCCTCGGTGGACAAGGATGAGGGAACATAAGGGGTTTCCCCCATACTAGAACCACACAAAACATCGTCAAAAGGAGTAGACGAGTTTGTAGTACTCAAATCACGCGGTGATGACGGAGTTAGATTTGTAGAAAAATCACTTAAATCACATTTAAGATCATTTCCTTTTTTATCTTTTAAACTCTCTTTATGAAAACCCTTTTTGATTATGTCGAAAATATTCGGTGTTTCTAAGACGATGTTAGTCACACTAAAAATTCTCACATTTTGAAACCGTTTTGGTTTTGGTGGTGGCAAGTTCTCAAAACGTTTATCGACGAAGAAAACCTCCCCATCGGGGCCAACATATTCATCATCCGAAAGATCTTCCGTAGAAACCGGTGACTTATCAACACTTTTCAAGAATGAATGTGAAGGATTTTTCGATTCAAGTATTGATGGTTTCTTCTTTGTAGGCTTTGCACTCATAACCTCCACCGGCGGAGGAAATGGTAAATTGTTTTTGGCGACATTCCCTAAAACTCTTGGTGAAAATTCTTTGCAAATGACATTGGTCGAGTCACCATGGTTTAAAGTTGCAATAGAATAGACATGAGAAAGATTGGAGTTTTGTGTTGCATTGATGACAAGTTCTTCCTCATTGAAACGAAGGGTGATTTTTCGAGCATGAACATCGATAAGTGCTCTTGATGTATCCAAAAATGAACGACCCAAAATGAGAGGAACTTTTCGATCGATGGGAATGTCTACAACGATAAAGTCAACGGGATAGTAAAACTTTCCGACTTTAACGAAAACGTCCTCGGCTACTCCACATGCCATGATCGTAGAATGATCGGCCATCTCGATGGACATGTTCGAAGGAGTAAGAGCCGGAAGCGAAAGCGATTTGAAAATCTCGAGAGGCATTAAATTAATACTAGCGCCAAGATCGGCCAAGGCGTAGCATTCCTCCATATCTTGTATAGCACACGGAATCAAAAATTTACCGGGATCACCGACTTTTTGTGGTATGGCGGCTAAGAAAAACCGATGAACAACTAGACGTTTGTTGTAACTTCTCTTTGTTGTTAAGCATACTTTTGAAGTTTGCGGCGAATCGAGGCATCATGATTAAAGCATCGGCAAAACTTATGTTAAAGTGCAAATCACGAAACATTTTCATAAATAGCTCAAATTGATAATTGTTCCGTTCTTGTGCTTTCTCTTTGTTACGTCTCGAAGGGTATGGTAAGGGTGGTGTGGGTTGGTTATTAGGCAACGGCCTTGGAATCTCGGGTTCCACAATTGGTATTGGTGTAACCGTAGGTGTGGTTTGAGCGGTACTTCGTGGGATTGTAATATGCTCCTTTTCGACCATCACCTCGGGTTCTTTCTCAATTTCCTTCTCCTTAGAAGTACTCGGACGAGAGATTGGTTCCTTGAAAGTTTTACCACTTCGTGTAGCAACAACCTTCAATTCTCCCCTCGGGTTGTTAATGGTATCACTAGGAAGACCACCCGAAGAAGAGGGTTTACACATGATAGCTTCAAACATCTTAGCCATTCGGTCCTCAAATTTTGATTGCCTAGCATCCGCTTTCAATAACTCTTGCTTAATCTCATGTTGTCCTAATTCCATCTTTTGTTGGTTTTGTTGAAGACGTTGGACATTTCCTTCCATTTTGTTAGCATGAGTTTTAAGTTCATTAGCAAGTTCATTTTTAAGCTCGTTTTTCAACTCGGACCTTAAGCTAATCATCTCACGTTGCATATTATCAAATTTTGCATCATTTGCTTTAGCATAATCTAAAAATTCTCCTTGCAAATTTTTCGTGTGAGCATTTTGAAAACCTTGTGTAGTGTTTTGAAAATCACGGTTTTGGTTTTGATTAGAGATTTGTCCATTCCCACTTTGATAATTCCCTTTGTTGTAATTGCGTGTGTTGCCTTGGTAATTACCTTGGTTGTTGTTTCGATAATTATTAGCATTTTGATTTGGTGGAGCTTGATTTTGGCGGGAACCTTGGCCGTTTTGGTTGTAAGTTCCCGTTGCTACATAAGCACTCGAAGTGTTACCATCCGCGGTAATGCACTCGGAAAGATCATGAGCTCCTCCACAAGATAAACAACTCTTAGCAACCGCTTTAACCGAAGCGGAATTGGAAGCTTCTTGAGCCTTCCAATGGGACATTAGATTAGCAAATCTATCAAAAAACCGATTTTCCTCATTAGCTTCATCATGTAAGGCGTTAATGCTACGAGACGATTGTGATGACGATGACGAACCCATATTGGCAACACTCGGTGTGTTACGAGGGCTATAAACCTTAGATCGATTTTCAATGATTTGTAAAGCCTCATTTGTCGTCTTGCACAAAAAATTACCACCCGCGGCGGCATTCAAATAATCTCGTTCATGATCATTAAGCCCATTATAAAAGGTATCAATTTGATGCAATTCCGAAAAATCATGGTGAGGACATTCATGTAACATCTCCTTAAATCGTTCCCATGCCATTGAAAAACTTTCATTGTTACGTTGCACAAATCGTGAAATCTCATTTTTTAAGTGTGTTGTTTTCGATGGTGGAAAAAACTTGTTCACAAACTTAGAAACGAGATCGGCCCATGTCAAAATCGAATTTGGCGGTTCTTTCTCGAGCCAAATTTTTGCGGGTCCATCCAACGAATATGGAAACAACATCATCTTAATGGCGTCATGCGGAACATCCTTGAATTTGCTAGTGGCGGTGAGACGGTTGAAATTCCTAATGTGGTAATGCGGGTTGTCTTTCTCGTGACCTCGAAACTTGTTTGCTTGCAACATAGACATTAAACCCGTCTTAATCTCGAAATTCTCCGCAAGGATGGCGGGAATAACAATTGCCTCTCCAAAACCCTCGGTGGGTGCTT